>CM040425.1:95605449-98005449 GCA_022702705.1 Papilionanthe hookeriana x Papilionanthe teres
CTATTATCAATAGGAATAGTAGCAATGGCATTAACATCCCTGTGACTAACCGTAGAGCATAACTTAGAAATGTTCCACCGAGAGTTATTCCAAAAGTCATTAACGATAATATTGATGTCATGAGGACCATCATAATAATTAGCAAAAGGACCTAAAGTAGTCCGATCATCATACCAAAAAGAAATATTACCAACACCAACATCCCAACAAATTAAATTCTCAACATCATGAGAGACCATTAACATAGCTTTCCAGATATAAGAATCATTAGAAGTAGCGATGCTGGAAAGAGGATGCATGTTATTACAGTATTTAGATTTAAGAAGCTGAGCCCAAAGAGAGTTCTGCTCTCTAAAATGAAGCCAAAGCTTCATATAACTATATATAATAGAATCATTCAATTTTCTAAAACCCAGCACCCCATTCGAAGTGGGCTTACATAATTTCTCCCAGCATTTCCAATGTAACCCTTTCTTACGGCAACCATCCCAAAGAAAACTGTTAAAAATAATTTCAATCTTCCTAATAATAGCTTGGGGCACATTCATCACTTGAATAGAGTAGAGAGGAAGTGAAGTAAGAATACTCGCAAAACAATGAATACGCCCACCAAAAAAAGAAACTTATTTTCCTAACAATGAATTCTCATTCTAATTTTGTCAACCAGCTCAGTAAATAAGGCAATTCTCTTAGGGATTTTGTCTAAAACAAAACCCAGATATTTAATAGGTAAAACAGCATGGTGACAAAAAGTATAGTCAGCAATCCAATTAAGCTTTAAATTGCTGATATACTTAGACCCATAAAAATTACACTTATCAGAATTAAAATGTAAACCAGAAGAATTCTGAAAATGAGTAATAAGCTTCCAATTTTCTTAATTGATCTTTTATTGGAATTAGTAAAAATAATAAGATCATCGGCATAACATAAATGTGAAATGCTAATGTTGCCTCTGTGCATATAATTAAGAGATGGATTATCAATATAAAGTTTATTGATGCATCTAGAAAAATAATCCAAAGCAAGGATAAATAAATAGGGAGAAAGAGGGTCACCTTGCTTTATACCCTTAGTAGCCATGAAATGCCCTGCAGAATTACCATTAATAATAATATAATAGTAATTATTATTAAGGATTCTATAGACCAGATTACAGAAATCCAGATTAAAACCATGCGCCTTCAAAACATGTATAATAAATTCCCATCGAATAGAATCAAAGGCCTTCTTGATATCTAACTTGAAGATAATGTTCCCATCTCTCTTCCTTTTATCAAGATCATATAACAGCTCTTGCACAATAAGAGCTTGATCAATAATATTTCTACCTTTAATAAAGGCAAGTTTGATTCAAAGATATAATATTGCATAAAACAGTTTGAATTCTCTTAACAATAATCTTAGAAATAATTTTAGAGATAACAGTATTGATATCGATTGGTCTAAAACTTTTCCAAGTTTTAATACCGTGTTCTTTAGGAATGAGAACAATACCGGAACTTTTGAAAAACTTAGGCAAATCAATACCGTTAAAAAAATCCCGAATAGTACCGGTAACATCATTCTTAATAATATCCCAACAATGTTTATAAAATTCCACGAGTAAAGCCATCGGACCCGTGCAGCCTTACCATCGGCCATACCATCAAGAATGTACTTAATTTCATAAGTATCGGGCATATAAGTGAAATTCTTACTATTAATAGTAGCAAGCATGTGGAAAAACAAGCAGGGTTAATCATCTCAAGGATACTATTATCATTAGAGAATAAATTAGCAAAATAGTTAATACCATCAAGTAACAATATCATCCTCCATAGTTAAATCATTACCATTGTCACTTTTAATAGAAGAAATAAAATTTCTATTTCTCCTATTCTTAATGCGAGCATGAAAAAGGAAGTATTCCTATCACCATCAATGAAATTAGACTTGAAAGCCTTTTGAGCATAAAAATTTTCCTCAATATTAATAGCATAAGTAAGATCCTTCTGAGCTTGAGTAAAGAGATCAAAATTAATAACATTGTGATGATAAAGGATCTCTAAATCCTTAACTCTAGTCTCAGCATCAACCACCATTTTATTAATATTATCAAAAATATTCCAATTCCAATCTCTTAATTTATTTGCAAGATGCTTATGAAGATACCATAATTTCTGCCCAGAATTGGGATTCTGACCAACATAACATTATTTAAAAACCAGTTGGATTTAATGAAATCCAAAAAATGAGGATGATTAATCCAGGTATTCAAAAAACTGAAATGAAAACATTTTTTCCTATTATTATTATTGAAAACCTTTAGTAAAATAGGGGTATGATCGGATGCATTGAAAGCAAGATGTAAAATCTCAAAATTAATGAAACTATTATACCAAGAAGCATTCGCAAAGAATCCGTCTAATCTCTCAAAAACATTACCTCTATGCCAAGTAAAAACATTACCATTATAACCCAAGTCAAAAAGTTCAAGCATCAATAATGGCAGAATTAAAATTAGAGATAAGATTAACATTAGGAAAATTACCACCTTTCTTCTCATTAACGAAGAAATAATATTAAAATCCCCACCAACCGACCGGGGTCCATCATAGGGCCAATGGAATTAAGTAAATTCCATAAGCAAAGCCTTTCCTGCTTAGTACAACCAACATATATAAGAGAAAAGTGAAAAGAGATGTCCAAATATGAAATAAAGACATGGAGAAGCTGAGCATGATTAATAACAACATCAACTTTAATAAAATCTTTCCAAAAAAACCATATCTTATTATTAATATTAGCCATGAAATGAAAATTACCAATCTTATTAACATATTTAAAATTATTATCAGGATTAACTAATGGTTCCAAGATGCCAAAGAAATTTAAATGATGCTTTCTAATAAGATTCTTAAGCTCTATTAGAGGCATTACTTTTAGCAATACCTCTAATATTCCAAATCAAAGTATTAAAGTTAATCATCAATATCTTTCCTACTCCTAGTAACCCTAGAAGTAGAAGCAACCTCATTTAAATCAGACATACCATTCATTTGATCATTCAAAACATCAGGGTTAACGTAGCTTAACTCACGACTGCCTTTAAATTTTCTCCTTCTTGAAGATTTTTGAGTCAGCCATTCTTCTTCAATCTCAGTCCTGTTAACATTATTGAATTCTGCATTCATATTATCAGAAATCATATTGCCTATAAAATCATTATTCTTGGTACTAATAGACATATGCACATTATCAATAGCCTGCTCCACAATAGGATCAATCAACAAGATTGATTGATTACTATTATTAGGGACAGTTATATTCTCATTACATTCATTTAAAGCATCAGATTTTTGATTTGAATCATGAAGCAAGTACAACAAGTGATAAATCTTTAGCATTAGATCCATTCTGTGGTAATTCTTGAAGAAACAACTGACCATCCTGTACAACATTATCAGGAATAATAATCACATTTGAATCAGCAATATTAGAAGATCTTGCGTCATTAGTATGAAAATATTTTTCAAGAACAGGCAAGTTATTACCATCCTTATTAGAAACCTCAATATCTTTACTAAGGTTTTTAATAAGATTCTTTTTTCAAATGCGGATGAGCAATATAACAATTACTAAAATTATGTCCAAACATACGATATTTACTGCAGTAAGGTGGGATGTACTCCATTTCTACAGACTGCCAATAGCCCGAACCCGAGTCCTCAATCCAAACAGAATCACAGAAAGGAGCTGTAACATCTCTTTCAATAAGAATTCTAGCATTTGACGGCCTGTTATAATTAACAGATGCCATGTCGATTTTCATTGGTGTGCCAAAGATTTTGCCAAGAGAATATAAGACTTTTTTGTTATAGAATTGTAATTTTAACCCCAGAAAACGAAACCAGATAGGAACAATAGGTGGTTCTTCTTTGGGGTTAAAATTAACCGTCCATTTAAGTAATTTCATATAGACTTTTTCTATTTGAATTACTTTTTTGAAAAGAGTTGCGTATAGTCGGATTCGTTTTCAAGTTTTATCATCAAATTCCTACCATCGATAAGTCCTACATTCCATTTTCCTAAAAGTTTAAGACCAGCAAAATACTCGCGAATAACCTCCATCCTAGGATGAGCGTAAGTGAACTTACCAATCAAAGTATACTTTAGAGGTTCTGCAAGAAGTGCAGTTTCCTCTTCATTAAAGATTAAAGCAGGCTTTCCATTTTTCTTTGAATCTTTCTTGAGTAATCCATCAGATTCGTCATTACCAAAATGATCTCTAAAAGATAATGGAAATAAACAAATATTAGTAGAAGAAGATGATACTTAATCCATGTTACCCTTGAGAGCTTCCAAAAAGGATGGTCGATCGAGTAGATCGGCCATCTTGGAAGCGAAAAACGTCGATCTTAAGAAAACAGACGAAGAAAAAAAAAGAGGAAATCAGAAGAAAAGGAGAGAAACATCAAGCGCAGTCGGACGAGGCAAGAAACCCTAGCCGAGCGTCAAGAACCCTTTCGGCTCTCATCGCTCTTCGTAAATAATAAATGATTTCATGAAAATATTTGATCACAATGGATCAATCATGATATCAAATATTAGATTTTGAAATGATGAGGTATTTTACAACTTCAATAACAACAAGAACAAGCATTTATCCTACTAAGTGGGGTCAGCTACATGAATCCTTTTTCTCCATTAAGTCCTATTGAGTGTGATATTTTCATTTAATCATAATAGATTAAGATCGTTTTTCATACAATATGCCCAAGTCTTTCTTGTTCTGCCTCAGTCTTTCTTAGCATAAGTCAAATCTAAAACATCTACTCTCCTAACTGGATCATCAGATGGTTGACATTTAATGTGACCAAACGATCTAAGATGACTCTCTCTAATTTTGTCCGCCACTGAGATACCCCAACCATATCATAGATATATTCATTTCACATTTTGTCTCTAAGTGTAAAACTACTCATCCCCCTAAGAATTCTCATCTTGGCAACAATTAACTTATTCTTTTACTTCTCTTTTAAAGGTCAGCACTCAAAGTCATAGAGCATTTCAAGTCTCGCCACCATCTTATAAAATTTTCCTTTCAATTTAAGTAGTGATTTTCTATCACACATGGGCCTGAAGTATTCCTCCACTTCAACCAACCAGCTTGAACTCTACTAATAACATCTCCATCTATATCACCATCACTTTGAAGAATAGTCACGAGATATGTAATGCATTCACACCTTTTAATAATTTGATCACCAATAGTTACAACTCTGTCATTAGAGCTACTACTATTAAAATTAAATTCCAGATATTCAGTTTTAGTTTTACTCAATCGAACGGCTTTAGACTCCAATGTAGACCTCCAAAATTCAAGATTTTCTTAAGCTTTTTCTCTAATCTTATACAAAAGAAGGATATCATCAGTGAAAAGCATACACCAAGGTACATCCTCCTATAAATGTCTAGTAAGAGCATCCATGACTAAAGCAAAAAGATACAAGTTTAAAACCAATCCCTAATGCAATCCAACTGAAACAACAAAATATTTGGTCAATACTCCTATTCAAACACAAGTAATAAATCTACTATACATATCTTTAATGACTTGAATAAAAGTCATATCAACACATTTCTTCTCTAGAACTCTCCAGAAGGATATCTCTTGGAACCTTATGGTAAGCTTTTTCTAAATCAATAAAAATCATAGGTAGGTTCTCCTTATTCACTCTATACTTCTCCATCAAACCTATCAATAAATGTATAACTTCCAAAGTAGAATTGCTTGAAATAAATCTAAACTATTTATGAGAAATCTTGTAGTACATATTAACCTATGTTTAATTACTTTCTCCTATAATTTTGAAGTATAACGCATCAACTTAATTCCTCTATAATTTGCATACTCTTGTGCATCCCCTTTTTCTTAAAAATGGGGACCACACTACTCTTTCTCCCATCCTCAAATTCCTTTATAGATGTTAACATAATATTAAAGAGTTTGGTATCCCAAGAAACTTCCAAATCTCGTAAATATTTCCGCACTTCAATTGGGATATCATCAGATCATATAGACTTTCCACCCTTGGTTTTCTTTAAAGCATAATCAACATATTTTTTACTAATACGATAGTAAAAATGAATCATTTTATTATTACTAACAATATTAATATCACTAAGGTCGATCGCAGTTTCAGAAACTTCATTGAAAATTTATCAAAATAACTCACCCATCTATTTTAAATATCTTATTCTAAGAAAATCGCTTTTTTATTTTCATTTTTAATATACTTTACTCAAGTTAAATTTTTACCTTTCTTTTCTCTTTATTTGGAAATTTTATACATTTATTTTACACCCTTTCAATATTTAATCTATTATAAATATCACTAAAAATAAGATTTTTAGCATCACATATTGTTCTTTTATACTATGTATGGGTCATTTATATTTTTCCCAATTCTCCAAGCTATTACATTTAAAATAGTTTTTAATCGTAACTTCTTATATTTTATCTTTTCTTGCACATTATTATTGCACCACCAACTATTTTTATTAATATAAACTTTTCCTTTTGATTCTCCAAGTACATCTTTTATTACTTGTTTAATAGTGTTTGTTACTTGATCTCACATAAAATTTTCTTCTTCATGAAATAATCTTTAAATCTTGAAGTTTACTAATAAAATTAATTTTATTTGTGTCTTTTAGGTGCTCCCATCTAGGGCTGTCAAAAAAGCTCGTGTTCGGTTTGTCAAGGAGTTCGTGTTCGATTCGTTCGATAAGTAAACGAGACGAACACGAACAATATTTTTCGTTCTAATTTTTTAACGAACCAAACACGAACAGTGATGCGTTCGTTCGTATTCGGTTTGTTATTGTTCGAAATATAAAATAATTTAAAATAATTATATATAAAAAAATTTATGATATTAAAAAAAATTAAATTTTATAAATTATAATATATAATAAATTAATAATAATAGTAATAGTATGTTAATATAATATATTAGTAATATACTAATATATATATAATATACTTATATAATATAAATTATATAATTAATATAATATATTATTTATATATATTAATATATACAAAGTAAAATATCAAACCCTAAGCCCGTGTAAATGTGTTCGGCGTTGTTCGCGACTTCGACCTCCTTTCCCCTCTCGAGAGCTCTAGGTTTCCGCCGGCTCTCCTTTTTCTCTCGTCGAGAGCTTGGGGTTGTACGTTCGTGTTCGTTCTCTAATCTCTACTCCTATTTGTCTTCTATAAAGTATATTTGTGAAGTCGGCGTTGGATCGAGTAGGCGGTATTCTTGCTTTGGTGCTCGGTTGTTCGATATTCTTCTTTGGTTTCTTCTAAAACTACCGAGGCGTCATCTTTGCGGATATTTTCTTTAATATTTTCTTTATCTTCTTCAGACTTCAGGTTCTCCTATTAGCTCAAGTTTTCATAACTTTTTTTTAGATCTATTTAATTTGAGCATATTTTCTGTAATATTTCATAGTACCTTCATGCTTCAGGTATGACTCTTAAATATTTTCAGAAAATTTTTCAGAAATTTTTTTAGGTTTATTTAAATTTTTTGAGTGAAACTTAGTTTTTAAAGTTTACGTGAGTTGGCTCTTAGCTTAAGTTTCTGCTAGTGAGTAGTGACAATGGAGTAGCTTGGATGGCTTGTGCATCTGTTGTGAGCAACCGCTACTTCCATTGTCACTGATTGAGAGCCTAGGTTTTTTTTTCTGTTTTTTTTTAAAACAAATTAGATATGCGAACTGGAAGGAATTATAAATGGAAGAAATATTTTCAAAAAATTTTTCCCTGAGAGCTGCTCATGAAAGTCTCTTGGGTTTTATTTGATCTATATCAGTTATGGAACATTCCTTTAGCTTTATTTTGCTTTATTATAATTGCTGGATGATTCTTTTGAGGGCTTGTTTTTGAAATCTGAAATATTTGGGAGTGTTGTCTTTTTGAAAACTCTGAAAGTGCAAGGGTTCCTTTTACAAAATGTGGAGGTTCGGGGAGGTGCTCTCTTTGAAAGTATAGGAGGGTTGAGTTGACATGAATGAAAGGGTGGAGTTGTAGGTGGTGAAAAATGTAAGGGCATATAAATTCTCCCTTTGCTTCTCCCCTTGTTATATTTTGAAGTTGGCTTTTAAATTGTTAAGTTTTGATGATGTTTATGTTAAAGTTGTAAGAAAAATGTTTTCACACTTGTCATACATTCATATATAAATGTAGTCTAAGCTTCATGTTTGCATGTTTAGAATGATACTTTGGGGTTGTCTTTGCTCTCTACTTGCCCATTTTATCATTTACTTTGCTGGAATATATTTAAATGTGGTCTAAGCTTCATGTTGACATGTTTGGAATGGTACTTTGATAATCTTACTTCACATCGTGTTCTTTTAATTTCCTATTATACTTTTTTCTATAGATATTTACAATGTCAAATGTTGAACATTCGCAATCTGTATCAAATGACGAACAATTGCCTCTTGCAACACAAGAAGGAATTGATACTTCTCAACCTATTGATTTGACTGTTGGAAGCACTAGTACTGCAATGCAAACTACGAAAGGCAGAAAGAGAAAATCAGCTGTGTGGGAGCATTTTATAGATATTAAATCAAATTCTAAGGGGGTTGAAGTATCTCATGTTCAATGCATTTGTTGTGGGGTGAAAATCCTGAAACCAAAGACAGGTACAACCTCACAACTCCTTAGGCATGATAAGGACCGTGCTAAGATAAAAGCAAAGAGTCAACAACAAATTGAGTTATCAGACAAGAGGCAAAAGTTCTTGAACTTATTGCCTTTAGAAGTCCAGGGTGATTCAGATATCCCTATTTTCTATGACCCTAAAAATTATGATCAACAACTTATAAGAGAGGTGATTACTAAATTGATAATTGTACATGAGTATCCGTTTTTGATGGTTGAACATACTTGGTTCAATATTTTGTTAAAAATGTGAAATCCTAGCTTTCAAAGTGTTTCAAGAAATACAATAAAAAAAGATTGCATGAAAGTTTACGAGTGTGAGAAAGAGAAGCTTAAATCTCGCTTTAAGTGTGTACACAGGGTGTCATTAACTGCAGATTGTTGGACCTCCAATCAGACTATCGGGTATATGTGCTTGACTGCCCATTATATCGATGAATCATGGAAGGTAAAGAAGGTTATTATCAATTTTATTGAGTTAGAGCCTCCACATACAGGCACTTACATTTGTTATGCTATTTGTGAGTGTTTGTTGGACTGGAAGATTCAGGATAAAATATCTACAATTACTTTAGATAATGCAAGCAATAATGACGTCGCAGCTACTTTTTTAAAAGCAAATTTTCACTCACGTGGAAAGTTGCATTTCCGTGGTTTTTTTTTTTCCATGTAAGATGCTGTGCACATATCATAAATATAATGGTACAAGATGGTTTAAAGGAGGTTCATGAGATCATCCACAACATTAGAGAGTCAGTGAAATAGCTGAAAAAATCTCCGGCACGATTGCATAAGTTCGTAGAGGTAGCAAAACAATTAGGCGTTACAACTACAAGATCACTTTGCATTGATGTTTCCACTAGATGGAACTCAACTTTCAATATGTTAGAGTCTGCATTTCTTTATCGCAATGTCCTTCATCACTACGCAGTTAGAGATGGTAATTACAAATGGTTGCCTGTTGATTCAGAATGGGAGAAATATGAGAAAATCAGAAAATTTCTTTCAGTTTTTCATAATGTTACAAAGATGATCTTTGGCACTTTATATCCTACTTCTAATATCTTTTTACCGGCAGTTTTGCATATTAAGAAGATTTTGATTGAGGAGTCATTGTCAGAAGATTACTACTTGAGGAATATGGCTATGAGTATGCAACTCAAATTCAATAAATATTGGGGGGAATGCAATATTCTTATGTCCATTGCAGCAATTCTGGATCCTATATTAAAGCTAAAATTTATTAGCTACACCGTCCCGAAGATATACTCACATGAGGAGGTTGGGCAAAATCTTAAAATAGTTGAAGATGTCATGTGGGAAATATATGTAGATTATGCTGTTGATTGCAATGTTTCGAATAAGGGATCCTCATCTGCAGTTGATCCTACAAGTTCCTCAAGTCATTTTGACGTCATGTTTGGGTTTCAAGATTTCGTTGTATCTTCTGGTTCTGTCGAACCGTCGAAACCGGATTTACAAGTATATCTCGAGGAGAGATTATTTGTGTGTTCTAGTGAAACTTTTGATGTGCTCGATTGGTGGAAGATGAATACATTGAAGCATCCCCATCTTTCAATTATGGCTCGAGATATTCTTTTAAGACCTATAACCACGGTTGCCTCATAATCAGCTTTTAGTGCAGGCTGTAGGGTGTTGGATGATTACAGAAGTAGTTTATCTACTAAAACGGTTAATGCATTGATTGGTGCATCTAGTTGGATTCGATCTAGTCAACAAAATGCAAAATCATTAACGGTAATCCTTTTGTTAAGAATACCATTTTAGACATATACCATTTTTACTTATTCGAAATAGAAGATATCAATATTTACTTTATTTATTTCTTTTCAATAAGAGATTTTTGATGAGGAAAAGCTTAATATTCAACTTCCAGACATATGATCTAAAGCAAATTCATTCTTCTGTAACGTTGGAGCAATTAACATTTTAAACATTTTGGCAGTTTCTGGAACATTACTTTAGCTTTATTTTGCTTTATTATATTTGTTGGATCTTTGAAGAAAACAATTATATATGTGAAACAGTGAAAGCTTTCAATTTGTGAAACAGAGTGAAAGCTTTGTGACCTCGAAAACTCGAAGCGAGGAGAGGGAGGAAAATTTGTTGTTTTGGTGACTTTCAAGCATTTATTTCCATCTTTTTCTAGCAGCTTGATTGAAATTTAATGAAAAATTTGTTGCAGGTGAAACTGAAGCATCACTCTTTTAGTTTTACTGCTGTTGTGATTTAATTCAAACTCTTTTGAGTTAGGTTGAAGAAAAGTTGTCTTTCTTAGCTTCCACAGAGTATATCCATTCTTTTGAAAATTGTTTAAGTTCACTCTTTCTTAGCTTCCATCTGGATATTCACTCTTTCTTAGCTTCCATCTGCAGCACTTTAGCAATTTTAGGAGAGGTGCAGCAACTCCCAAAATTGGTGAGAGGGTTGTTCACCACTCTCCTCCTTCCTGATTTTTAGCATTGAAGGATAGCATTCAATGCTTCAGTTTTCTGCACTCTTTGGGGCTGTTTGTATGAGGTACTTCTTAATAGTCTAGGTTGGGTCTGAAGTTGAGGGAATTTTCTTGGCCATGTTCAGTTCTGTTATCTGATGGTATTATGGTTTGTTGTTGGTTTTGTAATGTAGAGGTGGGAGGTAGCAGACTGGGCTGTGATATTTGGTGTCCATGTTCAGTTCTTTTTTTATTTAGAATTATATTGTTGTTGTATATACATGCTTTGTCCAGGCTCCACATATCTATGAGATGTACATGGAGGAGCTGAATGATTCAAGAATCTCCACAAGAGATGGTTCTGCTCTTAATTTATGGCTTTATTGTGAATCATTGGTTTCAGCCATTGGTTTCAGATTCTCCACAAGAGATAGTTCTGCTCGAAATTTGCACTTAGCCTTTTATTTATCTATTTATAGAAATGGTTGTTTCTCTATCTCACCTCCCTGATTTCAGTTTGGTTGCCCTTTTTAGAGGATTGGGAGAGGTGCAACAATTCCCAAAATTGGTGAGATGGCTGTTTACCTCTCTTCCTTCTCTGGTTTGGTGAGACTGAATGTCTAACAATGATATAAATCAAAGTTTGGGTGTTAGATATGTAAATATATATAATTATTGCATTGAAGCTTGAATTGAGGCTTGTAAATATATCTCTCTTCCTTCTTTTCACTGCTTAACTGCTTTACTTTTGAATGTTTCCCTCTCTTCCTCTCTGGTTTTAGAAATGATGATGCAGTTTTTGCATTGACGCTTCTCAGTCTAGCTGATAAGGCTTGTAAGTCTAGCTGATAAGGCTTGTAAGTCATGCAGTTTCATTGTTGGATACTGAATAAAATGCTTTAGAACAAAAAGGCAATATAAGAGATCTATTCTTGCAGCTTCATTGTTGTATTCTGTGACATTCTCTGTTTATAACTTATATTTTCTTGGAATTGAGTCCGATTCTCGTTCAAAGTTTGCATATATGATTGGATGGGTATTGCCAATATGATTGAATAGTGATAACAAATTTCACTTTTGGAAAAATTTTGTTTTTTCAATGAATGCTTAAGAAATTAGTTTTCAAGATTTCACATTTGGTGTTGGCTTGTTAAGCATTCTTCCTCAGTGAGATCTTTATAAAACTAAGAAAGAATTTATAGACCCAATCTTGATTGTTCCTGTTTTCTGTGGGTTTTTGGTTATGAATCACTGAGTTGGAAATTGTAATCCTGGTTTTGCAAATAAACAATTTGATAGCTGGAATCATGGTTTTGCAAATGATTATAGCTGGAAACCTGGAATCATGGTAGTTCTGTTTTTTCCTTTGACAATAAGTATACTGTTTTTTTCTATGGGTTTTTGGCTATATCACTGGATTATTTCTTTTCTGGATTATTTCTTTTCTATATCACTAAAGCATTGTTCCTGTTTTCTGTGGGTTTTTGGCTATGGATCACTGAGCTGGAAATTAGAATCCTGGTTTTGTAAATAAACAATTTGATAGCTGCTGGAAGCCTGGAATCCTGGAATCATTATAACTGGAAGCCTGGAATCATGTTAGTTTGCAAATATTTATAGCTGGAAGCCTAGAATCATGTTAGTTCTGTTTCTTCCTTTCACAATTATTTCTGTTTTTTGGTTGCTACTATTATTTTTGAAAAATGAAAAGGCTATAAGTATACTGTTTTTTTTTCCTTAAATGCTGATCATATTGTGGGAATTCTGTCCAGTGATATGTATTAAGAGATTTTGGCAAATGTGAAGTTCATACAAGATTGAATATTGTTTCAATGCAGTGTTCAAGATTTCAATGAGTGCTTAGCTTGAATATTGTTTCCCTTGAGAATGGAAAGTACTGGATTAAAATTTAACAGTTTGATTCGTTTATAAAATTGCTCCAATTTTTGGGGGCAGTTATATACGTTGCAATTGAAACATTAAATTTTACAATTCTAGAACCCAACACTATATAAACAGCTCTTTTGTATTGCAATTTGTAAAATTTGATAGGTTGTGAATAGTTTTTGTTCTATTTGGAAATTGGAAGTGTAGAATGTCTTTCCTCTTTATCTTATGACTCTTATCGGCTCATCACTTCTTTGTATTTTAGAAATGAGAATACCATTCATCCTTGATGAACTTGTTTTCTATTTTCTGTGGGTTTTTGGCTTTGGATCACTGAGACTGAGCTGGAAATTGGAATCCTGGTTTTGCAAATAAACAACTTGATAGCTGCTGGAAGCCTGGAATTCATGGTAGTTCTGTTTTTTCCATTGACAACTTTTTTTTTTGTTGCTACTATTATTTTTGAAAAATGAAAAGGCTATAAGTATACTGTTTTTTTATGTATTTACGTGTCTAACACCTAAACTGATGTAAATTTTTTTTTGAGAAACTGATGTAAATTTTTTTTTGCAGCATGCATTTTGTATCAATTCGCATATTTGATTGATGAGCACAATGATGAGATAGTTGCACTTGAGACTTGGAGCAATGTGGAAGAACTGCTAAGAAGATCAAAATTATCAAATTTGCTTTTGTATAGTTTTTGTAGGACTTCAAAGAAATACATTTATGGAAGTTTATTATTGAAGTTATCTTTTTTTTTTGTAAATTTTCATTTTTTTCTATCATTATTCATTTGATTTTTGTAAAGTTTTTAAATTCAAAATTTTTTATTGCATTATGGTGCCAATTAATTTACTAGCAATATGTTTTTTTCTCAAAAATAATGCCTTTTTAGCTTTAAAATATAAGCACAATAAAGAAATAAATAATTTCGAACAATTCGAACAATTCAAACAGGATAAAAAATTCGAACATTTCGAACGATTTGAACAACTTGAACATTTCGAACAAATCAAACATTTCGAACAATTCAAACTAATTTCGCACAAATCGAACCGAACACGAACGGTAAGTTCACGAACAATTTCGAACACGAACCGAACACGAACAAAATAAATTTCAAACGAACCGAACACGAAAACCTGTTCTGTTCGTTCGTGTTCGGTTCGTTTACACCCCTACTCCAATCTAATTCTATGACAATGATTCCTAGTATTTATTATTTTACAACTCTTCATCTTAAAATCTAGAACTAATTATTTTCTCGGTTCTATTTAAGAAGTCGACAGCTTGTCTATTTATATGTCGTTGTATAATTTCCTTATTTGAATAAATCTCTTTCCCGAATCATATCAATGACTTGAAGAAGAGAGTAATAAAAAAGAAGGGTATATGAAAACAAATAGGCAAATAAAAAAAACAAGCATAAGGCTTATATATGGGTAATCCTCGTGTGATGGGTTGAGAATATAAGTCCGAATAGGTTCGGATCAAAGTACCTTGAGACACAACATCCACGAGAATCCCTACATAAGCCATCCATAATTAGAGAACCAAAAAATGAATATTTTTGTTATGGGGTCAAGAGCCTCCCAGAGGAACGTATCTCTCTGATTAATTACATATTAGAGGGGGGGGCAAGAATACTCTCGATAAAAAAATTTTCTCTTATATTATCATGAACCTGGAGAATAGGCCATCAAAGGATGGTTATTTCATATGGGAACGCCTTGATACTTTCAAAGCTCTTGCTAAGTCATAGGTCAGAGAGTGAGTCTCTCACATCTCAAATGAGTAGTGATTCATCGACATACAAAGCGTATGAAATAACCAAAATCATCTTGATGAGGATATCCTTATAAGTCAGAGTTCACCAGGCCATCAGGGCATAAAAAAATGTGAGTCGACCCAACACGTCTAGCGATTTGCAGTCAATTATCAATGAATTATGTTGTCCGCAGTACCTCATTTGGCTCTAAGGTCAAACGAACAAAACTCTATCCTTTGACAATTAGGTGAAACTCTGAGAGTTTGGACTTATACCTGTCAAAATGATAAGGATGTCATAGGAAAGGAAGAGAAAGGGAGGTCCAACTACCAAGCTGGAAATGCTCCCAACAAAAGGACCTACACCCGTCTGGGTTGGCAGCCTTCTAACACCCTAAACGCATTAGATGACCACCTAAATAGAAATCTATGTTATGTCAGTCATATATGAAGAAGTATGGGGACTTTATCCTCAGGTATATGCAAGCATGACACAATTATGTACCACAATCTTATGGTGTGAAGGCCCTACTTATCATAATTAAGTGATAGCCATGCCATGCAAATAATTTTAAAACTGGCTCGAAGGCTATGTATATAAGAAATTGGAAGTTCTAAAAGTCTAGAATCTTTATTATTATGATTTTGAAGCAAACTTAAAAACTTAAGGGTCCTTAATGAGCCTATGTTATATTTATTGTGACAACTCGGACAAGAAGCAATCCAAAAAGAAAGCATGGAACTAAAATAGTCACATAACAAAAAGATGAGGCATGCAAATAAAAGAATATAGAGGTCGAGTGTATATGGGTCGACAAGATATCCCAGAAAAGAAAAATAGCTGACAAACTCTACATATACAAGACCAGTCAAAAATCTACACAACAATATCAAATGGAGAATTAAGATACGAGACACGAGCTGTATTTCTGATTACTAATCACATGGCTCACACACCAAATATCTCGGAACCCGTGCCCATATCATATTTCTGCTACAAGACTCTCCTAAGGACTCTAAAAAGTACAATAGGAAAGTGAAAGAAAAACTTAACTTGTAGAAAATGTTGCATGGTTTATAACATGCAAACATATATGGGCAATGCCTGGTGGAGGAGCTAAGCAACACCTACAAGGAAAAGTTAGCATGTAAATCAAACATGCTCCCTCCTCCCACTCTTATTTCATCGGTGAACACACACACACACACACACACACACACACATAGATATATATATATATATATATATATATATATATATATATATATATATATATATATATATATATATATATATATATATATATATATATATATATATATATATATATATATATGACATGCCCCTCTGCAGAAGACCGACCTAATATATCAGTGCACACATCCACACTCAGTAAACACATAAAAGCAAAAGGAAAATGATGTCTGTCTAGCACAACCAAACCAACAAAAAACAATGACTAGACATCAAAAATAAGATTACCTAGCACTCTAATCATAACATAGCACACCATCTATAGAGAAAGTGTCCTAACTAGCATCTATGTGCTTAGGGTAAAGTCACAAATTTTGTGTGTCTTTAATGTGGTTGCCACATTGGCCCCATTTTAAAAACCCGTGCCACTAGGAATGAGGTAAAATTTAAAAGAAGTGGCTTCATATAGGACCTAACGTATATTGATTTTAAAGTAAGGCGGATAATTCTTATAGTACCAATATTATCCATTTTTTTACTTACAAATAGCAGACTAAAAATACAGATCCACATCACATGTGATGTACTTTAGAGCCCTTAGATCCTTAGTACAAATGTATTGTTATTGCTCGTGATACAAGAACTCACATTTTTTGTTGAGACGTCCTCGGAGGCAATGCTTATTTGAGTGTCATGACCAATAAATGGGTTGCTCTCCTAATGGGAAGGACAACACATCAAAGCAAATGGGCAAGCATACAAACTTGTAAGAAGTTAACGTTGTGTTCATTTGATCAAAGCACGAAACAATCACAACGGGCACCCAAAAGGGCAAACAAACATCATATAGATGAATGTAAGTTTGCATACAAGCGACATGAAACACACGAAAGGGATGCACCAGTAAGACAGGCTACCTATGGAAAATAAATTACAACTGTCTGGAAGACCCAGGGTGCCATGTGATAATAGACACCAGCAACAAGTGAGTTTGTAACAAATAAGAGGATAACTATAAAAAGGATTTACACCTTACCCAAGAGGCACTCACCAAGCACACATTCAAGCATACAAAATATGCAACAGAAATATGAGAAATGTCAAGCATATGACATGCATAAATTTCAAGCATGCGACATGCAAATGACAAGCATGAAGAAAACCTAAGTGCCAAACAGACTAAGTGATGTGATCCTTACAAGTGAAAATTCACATACCTAGGTGGACACACATTGCGCCTCACACTAGTTTAGTGGATATGAAGCACAACTCATGATTAACACAATATGAATAAACCTACGACACGATAGGTGGTGTTGTAGGGACTGAGATTGATGGCTTATAAGTGAGTCAACTCCTCCCAAATCGTGCAAGTTTCCATCACTGTGCATATAACATTGTATGTGGAAAGGACACTTATAAGTTTGAGTGCTCAAAGAGACACCCTAAGCATGGATGCACGAAGAGACATCCAAACATGGATGCTCAAAGTGACATCCAAACATGCCACGTGCAAAGCATACAAGAAAAAAAATATTTTACATGCAATGAAATAAATCATAGACATCAAGTCAAAAAGATTTTTTCATACATATTCAAAGAAAACACATAACATGCAAGAAAACATACAAACATGCAAGTGATTGGTCCAGGTCGTGGCTGTCAGTCGAACCGAAAGGTGGGTCTATTAATCTGGGACGATCGATCAGACCCAAAGTTGTAATGCGGTCAACATGCAATATGTAAAATTCCACAAATTTCATGCAAGCATTGCAACCCAAAATACTTTGACGACACATTGAACTCGTCCTATCGACCTCGCATTGGTACCTTGGATTTTTAGGCGTGGATATGAGGCATAAATGCCTCCAATTGTAGTGAGCAAGTGTGGGGAATTTTCCCTCTCGATTGCTCGGATGAATGATTCTCCACCTATTACAAAATAGACTAGCCATAAATCTTTTCCCATTTTGCAAGTGCAATCTTTTAATCCTTCTATATAATATTGGATACCACTACAGAAGTGGGACATTGGGATTTTGACCCACTCAGGTTGAGGCTAAGGCTTTCGAGGATACACTCCTGACTTCGCTAGGATTTGGCTACGAATATTATTCTAACATAGGGCTTTTTCTAAGATACAACTGGCCAATCAATATGCATATGGCCGTGCCGCCTAGTGTCGGCCGATCAATTTGCTTGGGGTAGGTGACCAAACCCACAACAACACCACAAAGTTAGCTAATCAAATGAATGGTCCGGGCGACTGGTATCCTTAGACCAGTTGAATCTTCAGGTGACGAATGATCAATTGAGTCAGACGATGTCGAGCAGCTGGTCACATGTGCCTCATTTCAGAAACCAAACCCACAAAAACCTAGCAAAAACTTATTCTTAGGGCTAGCTAAGAAAGAAAATGAAAGGGTTCTTAAGAATCTCACCAACGAAAGGTTGCTCGATGTCTAGCGAATTCCAGGAAGAAGCTCTCCGCAAAAGGAGAGAAGGTCTACACTTTTTTCCTAAGAATGATGAAGCTCTCCCTATAAGAAGATTCTAGCAATGTCATGAACTTTGGTGATGGCCCTTCTCCAAAGTCAGAAGAAGTTCTCCTTATGGAGGAGATTTCGGTGAGGCGGTGCACAAGAAATAACTCTCTTCCTTTGACTTCTCTGACTAAATGGTAGCCAAAAAAGCAAACATAGAGGAAGACTAAGAAAAAAATGAAAGAGAAGAGGTGAAAGAGGAAGTTGGAAGAAGAAGCATAAAAACATCACTCAAATCTCTCAAGAATATCTCCAAAATTCTTCTAAAGCTCCCTCACAATTCTCTTATAGCTCTGTTGACCTCATTTTTGATGAGGTCTTCTCTTCTTCTCTTTAGTACTTAGGATCTAGCCTTAGGCTTTTCCTTTAACTATCTTAGAGGATTAGAATTGGGACCCACCACCTAGAAATTCAAACCACTTCTTAACTCCCTGCAAACTCCACAAACTTGATTGTAAACCCCTAATCACCTAGAGGGTTGAAATCAAATGTGGAAGTTTAAAGGATGAGTTCCTATAGGACTCTTTGGCCTTAGGACTGCCTCGGGTGGCCTGGTCTGGTGAAGGGCTGACTTACACACACACACTACACCTATACACTACACTTTCACACACCTCCTAAAACCACACCCATACCTAACTTGACCTCTTGACTCATGAAGGTGATTCACATGGATGGTCCTTAACCCCTAAGCCCTCGCGCAAGAGGTTAGGAACAACATAGTGGATGCCTCAAATGAGTCCCTTCATGGCTCATATGGGCTTGATATGGCTTCATGGCTCAACCAAAATGATTTCATTCCACTTACAATCACTCAATCTTCAATTTTGCAAATTTTCAATTTTTGACCGCCAGGACCCTACACCCGCCTAGCCTACCCAAAGTCCTTGAAATTACCCAAATTTTTCAAAATTTCCAAATCACCCAAAATTCCCCAAAATTAACCTTGAACATTTCCTCACCAATCAAGTTGATCATCCATAGCCAAAAATACAAAAAATTCCAAAAATACCTCCCAATACCCTCCAAATACCCAAAATACCCCTCTTGACCTAAAAATCCAAAAATTCAGAAAATTCCCAGAAAATTCCAGAAAATCTCAAATATTCCCAATTTTATTTTGTTCAACTACACCATGGGTCAATTTTGTCAATTTACTCCACTTTTGGCAAAACCCCCAATTTGACCCATTTTAACCCTAAGTGAACCCAATGTCAAGCCAAACCTACCCAATTGACCCAAATTCTGGTCCAATTCAATTCTAAACTTCAATTTATCATTCCCAACACCAATCTAGGCCAGATCCAAGTCCAATTTGATTGACATTTGAATCTAATTTCACTTTTGGCCTTAAAGCCCAATTTGGACCCATGACCCAAACCTAACCCAAACCAAACCAATTTAACTCCAACTAACCCCAAATCTTTTCTAAACCTTCCCTAACATCCCTACAAACAAAACACTAACATGATTTACCCAAAATTTAGACCCGAACCCCACTCAAATTCAACCCAAAGCCAAAAAGCCCAATTTTGACCTAAACCCAAACCTAACCCAAATAAGCCCAAACCCCAAAATCAAAACCCAACCAAAGTCAAAACCTATTTCAAACACTCCCATAAACATTTCCCAACATAAATTTTACATCAATTTCAACCCTAGCCCAACATTGGCCCAAGTTAGCCTAATTTGACCTACATAGGCCCATTTATCAAATCAAACCCAAATCAAACCTAAATCACTCCAAACTTATTTCAAATCATTCATGACATACCCCTAAACCAAACCCAACAATTATTTGGCCCAAGCCTTTACCAAACTTTCATCCTAAAATCCATTTTAAAATCAAATAAGCCCACTTCCCTAAACCATTTTAAAAGCCAATCTTCACTAAATTTCAAAGGCCCAAAATTCATCCAAAGTCCATATGACACCCTTCTTCATCATGCATTCAATTAAAATCATCCCTTAAGTCCTAAATCAATCATCAAATGGTTCCAAATCAAGCCATATGCCAAATCCCATCAAATCACCCCTAAATTACCAAAATTTCTAAAAAATCCATTTTCATGAAATTGACCAAGCTTTTCCCCAAGCCAAAGACAAGCCATGAAGCCACTCTTAAGCCACATGCAAGCCATGTGAGTTGCTCACATGTGACCTTACCACATTGGGCAAAAGGAGTAGATCCTTTCCACATTCCCATAAGGTGATTAACCACTCCCATGATTCCCCTTAACCATGCTTATGCTTAATCGTGCTTGGATGGTGACTTCGACCTTACCGATTATGCCGAACCAAATCACTTTCCCTTCAGCCTAAACCAAGCATTGGGTGGTGCACCTAGCCCAAAAGGATGGGTTGACCCATTTGGAACCAAAATGGCCTCTCCCCCATACCATTTTAGTCCAAGCCTTTTACACATGGCATTTGCCAATTGCCTACACTAAACCCCAGCCCTGACCCACCTGAACAAGATGGTGACCAGTGCCTGGCCGGCTAGCCACCAGGTCGCCGGAAAACACCATGGCCGAAAGCTCACATGTGAGCCAACATTGAAATTCTCCCTTGCTGAGCTGCCCCATGCCCAGTGGCCACCATGGCTGTTCTTCTCCTCACCAGAGCAGCTGATCCCAAGCCCTAACTCCCCCTGGGAGAGCCTCCAGCCAGCTCTATTTAAACACCCCATCTCTCGGCAATGGAAGAGGTGCTGAACCAAACTTAAGGAAACTCTGCCAAAATCATTACAGACCACTCTCTACACATAGAGCACTTGATTTCCACCGGATTCCACCTCAATTCCTCTAGCCGAGCTCAATTTTGAGTTCAAACTTCAAAGACAAAAACCAGGACACTTTTTCACAAGTGGACCAATCCCTAAATTGATTGGTCCTACACCTTCACCGGACCAAGGGAAGAATTCCACCAAAGAAAAGCCCCCTCTCCAGGCCACCCATCTATTCCAGACTCCAAGCTTTGTGATCGGGCTTGGTCGAAATCATACTCAGACAATTCACTGTGCCAAGGGACTTCATCTGGAGCTTGCTTGGACCCAATCGAAGGTGACACAACCCTCAGATTGAAGCCACACTTCTCTAAGCAAATGTATGAGCTAACTCTTTATCCCGAGCTTCTGGAGATTCTCCATTTCAAATGCCTTAATTTCAATGCATGATCACCGTATAGATGTATTCGTCTCTTCAAGACCAATCCATAGAGCACAATAACACGAAAATTCGTTAAGTATTGAGTGAGATATTAAGGATTTAGTGTGGACTGTTCTCGGGCTAGGAGGCTTGGGGACGATGAACGGATGCCGTTCATTTAATACACGCGCGTACGTACGGCCGAGATCGCGCCGGATGAGGAGACGGAACGATACAACGGGTCCCCAGAGCGCTGAGTAGGATGGCGGCGCCGAATCAGAAGACGACACGCGGCGCTTCGGAGATGCCTAGGTTGAGTTGGTGCCGCGTGGATAAGTAGAAAAATAGGTTATTTTTCTATTTATTTAATTCCCTAAACTTCAAAAATACATAACTTTGTGTAGGAAAATCAGAAAAATAAAATAAAAATACCCTCTTGCTCAGTGAATAGAGGAGAATAATGTGGAAATGAAATCATTTAATTTCATCAAGTATTTTATTTTTAATTATTTATTTACTCTCTGCATTGTTTTAATTCTCCATGCATATAGGAAATTCACCATGGCATGAGACCATAGGGCTTTTGAAGCTTCTGAATTTGGGAACATTCCCTGAATTTTCCAAAGTCAGAGGCCATCCCTATGAGAAGTTATTGATTTTTCAAATTCATGTTACTGTTTTGAGTATTTTAATTCCAATAATTAGCATGTTGTGAAATAAATTCTAAGAAAATTTGGTGATGTTTATTATGACCAGAGGAACCTAGGAAAAATAGGTTTCAAATTAATCCACTTGGAATAACCCTAATTGGCTTAAACACCCAAAATAGGTCCTTAATTAATTAGAGCTAATCATACATCAAATTGACTTGAAATCAATTCTCCACTGACCTTTGGGGTTAGATGAACCCACCATAAAAATTTGAAGTCAATTGGACTTGTTAGCCCTACTAAATGGGTTGATTAAGCCATTTAGCTAATTTAAACTTTAAAAATTCATAACTTTCAAAATAATTTTCATAAATTCACCAAATTGGTTTTGGAGCCTCTCTGATTTTAGGGGAATTTAAAAAAATTAAAATTTCAATTTTCTAAAAAAGTTGATTTTTTGCATTATTTTAATATTTTTAATAATTAAAAAATAATAAAAATCACAAAAATAATAAAATTCACCAAAATGTCACATTTTGAATTTTAATCACTTAGGAATAAACCCCATATTTTTCTTAAGTCTATATGATGAGATATTAAATTTTAAAGCCCTAAGGTAATTTTAAAATTAAAAAAATGTATTTTTAGCATTTCCACTAAAATAATTCTAATAAATCAAAGGAAAATAAAAAAATTATAAAAATTGATTCTATGATTTCCTTGATATCAGAGAGATTTTTGAAAAATATAAAATTCATTTTTCATCCTTTATTTTATTTTTAAATTAATTAATACTCCAAAATTCAAAATAATTATAATAAAAAGAATATAATTCAAAAAAATCACCAAAATTGGTCCAAGTGGTCCTCTGGTCATTAGGAATGTCTCATAATTTTCTTAAGGATAGAAACTTTCCCTTGGTCATATTATTAAATTTTCCTTGGAAATCCCTATTTTCCACCAAAAATAATTACATAAATAAATTAAATATAAAAAAATCACATTTTCTCCTCTCATGTCTTTATTGACATATGAATGAAGTCACATAAAAATTTCAAGTTCATTTAAGCTCAATTTAGTGAGTTATGAAATTATTAAGCTTGAAGGGCAAAATGGTAATTAAAATTTTAACCTTTAATTAAAACTTTAGGCTTAATAAAATTAAAGAGTAAAATATTTGATCCTAATCTGATTTGGATGATTGAAATTTAAATAATTAAAGGGTAGAAACCTAGTAAACAATTTAAAAATAATTAAAATAAACCTTAATTAAATAATTGATTAAATTTGGAAGAATAATAAAATTGGAATTATTAAAATAGGGATATTATTAGGAAGAGATTTGTTCTTTAATTTAAGAATCCCTAAATTAATCATCTCAATAATGTTTAATTCCTAATTAAAATGATAATCCAAATTTAAGATTTAAAATGCTAAAAGACTTAATCATTAAATTAAATTAAAGTTAAATTATTTAAATTAAACCCTTTTAAAATTTCAATTAAATTAATACTTTAACAATTACAATTAAATCATCTTTAAAACATAAAAAATAAAATATTAAATTAAAATTAAAAATAAAATTAAATTAAAATTTAAATTAAATTAAATTAAATTAAATTAAATTAAATTAAATCAAATTAAATCAAATTAAATTAAAAATTAAATTAAATTAAATTAAATTAAATTAAATTAAATTAAATTAAATCAAATTAAATCAAATTAAATCAAATTAAATTAAAATTTAAATTAAATTAAATTAAATTAAATTAAATTAAATTAAATTGAATTAAATCAAATTAAATTAAATCAAATTAAATTAAATTAAATTAAATCATATCAAATCAAATTAAATTGAATTAAATTAAATTAAATAATAGAATCAAGTTAAAATTAAAATCAAATTAAATTAAATTAAAATTAAAACTAAACCAAATTAAATTAAATTAAAGTTAAATTAAGTTGAATTAAAAATAACATCACCTAAGACATAAAGAAATTCAAAAAAAATAAATATAAAGCAACTTGAACACTATTCCAAATTTAAACCCGTTAACTAAAATTAAATTAAATCACAAACCATTCAACATCAATTTGCCCTCAAAAGCTTTTGTTGTCATAACTCCTAAACGAACGTTAAATGAAATGTTACTTCCCTCATAGTGATATTCAAATATCCTAGTTCACCGAGTAAGATAACAACAAAACTCGAATTCTGGACGATTAATTCATTCGTATAATTAAATTCATTTGGGCTTAAAACAATTCTAGCAATATCGAAAAGATGTTTAAGATTCTTCTTAAGCACTTCCTCAATATGATAGGATATTTATAAGAACAATCGAACTTAATTGTTCTTTCGATGAAGAAAATCGTCCTCAAACCAAAACACAAGAACCCATACGTCATAGAGAAATGACTAGCTATAGGATTAGGAATTTGGTAGAAAACCATAACCCTTCCCTTAGCTTTTACCTAGAACTTGCTTAAATATTCTAAATTGTGTTTAAGTGCAGCTTGGGATGACGGGAAGACCCTCCATGTACGCTTTTCATTTTGTTACGCAATTTATTCAATCGCATCACACTTACTTTTTTGCATGATAAACAATCGTTGCATGAAAACCCACACTTTTAGGATAGTCCCTAAAACCGAAGCCAAAACTAAATTAAAAGTCATTGCAAGATAAAATTCACCGCCACAACATTTCAAAATATAAAACAACTCAAAATTTAATCACAAACAAAACACAAAACCGCAATTACAACTAAATTAAAACGTCTTGTTGGATGATCGGGAATACCTCGGATGATGTAACCTACGTGTTGCTAACGAGATTTCCCACTGGTCTAAATGAAAGTGTGGAACTCATTTAGTTGAGTTTAGCAAATTCATCTGGACTAAGTGAATCCGATTAAAATAACGATGCCGGAAGGATGGAACCGTGGGATCTTAACCGGTGTTGTTATAATCAACTTTAAGATTTGTTATAACTAAAACATGAAAAACACTTGGAAATTAAGAATTTCTCTAAACCAAAACACTTTTCTCATCTCCCGATTTATGACTTCTAAAACTAAACCTCTGCAATAACAAGGAGCTCGGAGCATGGTGGGCAGCACGACCATCGTCGTCAAGCAAAACTCGAATCTGCTTCAAAGAAACTTTCTTAAGAATTAAATAACTAAGCCATAGGACTTCGAGGTAGTTTGCCTAGTGCAACATAAATCCTCAACCTTTTGTTAGGCATTTCGCATTGCAAATTAAGCCCTAACCGGTTTTAGGATTCCGAGGTAGTCGTCTGATACGACATAAACCCTCACATCTTCCAGGCTATTTGTATGATTTTATCATACAAATATAAGTCCAAATTAATTAAAATTGACAAGATTGAAAAAACAGATAAACATTAGGACTTTCCTAAATCCAAGCCAAACAATAGGATAGTCGGGAAATTATCGAAGTTCACTTCGAATCTGTGATTTCTCCTACCTTTCTTCCTTTGAATTCCCAAAATAAAATGTTCCAAATTTGATCCATTCCCTATTGAAATTCCAAAATTCAATCCCTTGAAAACTTAAACTTTGAGATTCTTGAGAGCAGAATTATTGATTATTATCGAGAGTTTTCTTAGGTGATTCCCGTCACTTAAGATGTAATTAACTATGTGGCTCGCCCTTATAGGGAATTTTAAGAACTCGAGTAATATAAACCCCGTTTAATGCTTTCATATTAAGCAGGGAATTTGTCGGCTTATAAAATTGGTTCGCGACTCAAACAGATGTCACAAATCTTTTAGTTTATTTAATCGAGCCCCATCGTCAAGCAAATGGTGCCTATTCTTCGGGATAGTATACACGGTTTATGGTGCAGTGCTCGTTTATATAAACTATTCTGGGATGTGAGATCGGCTTCGATTTCACATCTTAAAATTTTCAAATTTAAAATTATTTTCAAAATCAAATACTACTTTTCAAATTATTTATTTAAATTAAATTAAAAATTAGCCGACAATTTCTGTTAGGCGACCCCCTTTTCAAAATAAAACATACAACCTAAAAATAAGCCGTACAAGCTCTACCAAAGCAAACTTGCAAATGGAGTTCGATCTCCAGCTCAAGTCCATTCTCCCTAAGAGAATCCCTGGGCTCAATGCGTGGAATGACAACTTGCCCCATTAGGAAGCATCTCGGGTGAGCTTAGGCCCCATTTATGGCCTTAGAACCATTCCATGGAGTTACTTCAATGGTTCTCGAAGTTCCAGTGGCTTCTTGTGGACCAACATATCTTAAATAAGTTATATTTTTTCATTGGGCTCAAAGTCTTGAATATTAGCATAAAGTCGGAGTTCCCCAGTTTGGCGCAAGTCCTGCAAAGAGATTTGGGCGATTAGGTGCTCGACACAGGTGCTCCAATGCCCACATGCCAAAAAACACCTAAACAATCACCTGGGAAGAAGTGGGTGCAAATGCATTCAATATGAGCATTTGAGGGCCCATAGAGCATCTAACACCACTTCAGGATGCACCAACCTAATGCTTGGGCTCAAGCTTTCAAAGGAGGGCTTGCTTTCTTCTATACACTGTTCCGGGTGCGCACAACTTTGTGCATATGGCTTTTAATGGTTCCTAGACTTTTAGACACTATCCAAGGGTTAAAATAGGCTCTCTTAAATTTGTGTAAATACCAAGGATGGGTCATATAAAGTAGAAATCATCATCCAGAGCCCAAACCCTAAATTTTGTCTCAGGCATCTGTTAAAGGGTTTTGATTGGACCAGAAGCTATGGAAAGTCATGCATGACTCAAATATGACTCTGATCTACTTTTCGATATTTATACTTATAATTGTAATATAAAAAGTTAGCAACGGTACCAAATACTTGATCCGCACTGAATATATACTGATGATTATGTTATGGATTTTATGATTTATATTGTGGATACTTCGCAAGTATACGTATCGTTATCAAGTAATATAGGGTTCTAATGGAGTCCTAGATATCGATCCCACAGGGAAGTTAGAAAATTTCAAAGACAAATTAAAGTAAACTTACTTACTAATCTAGTTTACGGAAATTAAGAATACTTAGACTAAAATAAACTAATGTTTAAGGTTGAATAAAAGATTTCAGAAAAGTATCTTTCTCCTTGTTTTAGAGAATTAAGTGAATGAAGAATTAAATAAGTTTTTAATTGTATTGTGCCAAATATGAGCATTCCTATTCTTTACCCTTTGGTCGAGGTGCGAATAACATTGACTAGTCTTATGTTTGATTGCGAATCTGCCAGTGGTGGGAGAGTTATTTGCCATGAGCTCACGTTCCCCTCGCTGAGGGCTAACATCTACACTTCAGCTCCCAAGGAGATAAGACCGAAATGAATATTTTAGTCTGTCACACTAAAATGTGCGATTCTACGCCCGATAGTTAATATTTCCCTTTGTTATTTGCACCTTCCTTCAAGGCTTTTGACTTCTGAATCTTGAATGTAATCTTTACTATAGTTGATAATTCAACATATGTTAACAAATCAATTGGTCGGATTGAAAGTAAATTAAGATTTAAGTAAAAGATTAACACGATTTTACATTTTCATATTTTTAGACGTAACTACTTTCATTCATCATTTCACGAAATCTCGATAACAAGGAGAAAGACTAAAGAAACTACTCAGAATGCATGGGAAAAGTAAAACAAAGCATGGATTTCATTAAAGTTAGCAAACAAATAACAAATATACTTATCTCGATTATTCTCTGACGATTCATCGAAGTTATTTTTGACTCTTCCTTCGTCCTGACACTTAAAGCGCTAAACACTTTATCTCTTTCACTCGAAAGACTCTTAAATTACACTTAACACACAAATGACACAAAGCGCTACAAATGACTAAAATTCGTCTTTGTTATAGAAGGAATTCGAATCTCCGAAAAGGTTCTTGTAGCCTCTTGAAAAAAACATCTAGGGTTCGATGTATTTTGGCTCTTTTCAAGCTGTCTCGCCGTCGGCGGGCCTAGAAGATGGGCTAACCGCACCGATCTATTTGTCGGTATGCTCGATCTCGCCGTCGGCCTTCTTATAATATATTAAAGAGCTTTCGGGGAAAAACTCACCGTCGGCGGCACAAATCCACCATTTGTCGGCGGGACGATTGATTTTATCAAATTGAGTCATTTTGCTCCAAATTCACTTCTTTTGTGCTTTTTTGCTTTCAGTACTTATAAATCTTCATTCATGCAATAAAACAAAGAAAAATACTTTTAACAAGTACAATTTCATATAAAATTGGTATGAAATTGCTAATATATTTTTAAGTGATCGAATTCTAAAACTTAACTATTACTTGTCTCGAAGTAATATAGATACTATAAAAGTAAATGATTATTTGTAGTAAAGTTTCAATTAATCTTATGATTTTGATTTAAATAAGTATTATAGTAAATTTTAATAGAACTTAGATATAAGGTTATTTAGTCGTAGTATAAGATTTTTAGTCTTATTTATTTCAAGAATGACTATATTTGAAATATTAAATTACTTGAAATATTCAGATGATAAGAAGTTCGTAAACATTTCACCCAGTAAAAATCTTGATAAAACATATAAGTTCGAATGTAATTAGAAGTTTACCCTTTAGGTTGATTGAGTGACAATTTTTGATAAGGCATCTCCTTAAGCTTCTCCTCACTTTATATATATATATATATATATATATTTCTTTTCTTTTTTTTTCTCTGGATTAATTTTTAATCCCTTTTTCTTTACTTTTTAAGTGATGATCACTATTTTTATTAGCTTTGTTAATAATTTTGAACTTCATTTTCCTCTTCCTAAATTTGAAGCTTGGAAACATTTACTTCTCTTATATATATTTCAAAGTTTTTACTTTATTGAGTTTCAATCTTTTTTTCTCGGCTAAATACTCAAGAATTTCATATTTGAAAATATAGTTTTCCTTACTTTAAATAGTTAACTATATTCTTATACTTTTAAACTAAATTTCTAAATATTACTAAGATGCCTTCCAATAGTTGCTAAAATCGATCTAAATCAAGTTCCATGAATTTCTTCCAAGTTCTTTCTTCACATTTCAACATTTTTCCAAAATCCT
The DNA here is from genome assembly GCA_022702705.1 of Papilionanthe hookeriana x Papilionanthe teres. Lineage (NCBI taxonomy): Eukaryota > Viridiplantae > Streptophyta > Magnoliopsida > Asparagales > Orchidaceae > Papilionanthe > Papilionanthe hookeriana x Papilionanthe teres. The sequence goes on from CM040425.1 coordinate 95,634,933, forward strand.
CGATGTAGAAGAAATTCATGGTGAAAATCAAAAATTTTTGCATAGAGGTGAAGCTCTTACCAAGGGAAGATAAAATTCGGTGTCGAAATGTGTTGAAATCGGCTGAATCCGAAGATTAAACTTAAAGCCACAGGTCGTTTTTTGAAGTTTTGAGGAAGGAGATGATGAATAGTGTCGGTTGACTAGGTCAAAATATAGTACATTCACGATCTGTTGTCGTAGGCAATTAATTCACCAAGGCCAAAGTTTCGGGAAAATCTCACCGTCGGTGGGATTTTCTCGGCGTCGACGGACTTTTCCTCTGCGTCGGCGGGATTTTCTCGCTATCGGTGGGGTTTTTCTAAAATTTTAATATTTTTTTAATATTTATAATGTTTTCAATCTAGATTAAGCCTTGTTCATTGTTCCGGTCCCTTGTTTGATATATATATATATATATATATATATATATATATATATATATATATATATATTTAAAATTATATCTTATGTTAACACATAAATTCACACAACACAAACATTATAACTTTATAAATGAAATCCATGAACACACAAACTTCAAATACTACAAAACTAACAATTGACTTATCTAATTAACAAAACACATCTAACTCGGCATTGTAATCCACACCACGATACTCTAAATGCGATACTAAGCAATGACATATAATCTCATATAAGGCGAGATTATCTACGTAAGTTAATTTATATCAAAAACCCAAATTCAAATCAACACACATACATGTAATATGAATAAAAATTTCTGCTACTCTCGAATGCGGAAATGATCTCTTCTCTGATGTTTCCAATAGAACGCATGTGCACCAAAACGAATTATAGAAAGGCTGAAAAGTGCAGGTAGAATCTTCTTGATCCACCCTTTTTGTCTTAATAGTCGTATAAAACTTACCTCCGGATGTCTGTATGATCAAAGTGCTCTTTCATTCTCCAACCGATGTGATCAAATAAATCAGAGATATTATCCAATAGATTTATCACATTACGTAGTTCCTTCTCGATCCTTTAAGTTTCCATAAAATGAGGTTTGTTCTATCGGTCGGGGCTTAACTAAAGGATTGTTTTGGGATCTTGATCGAAATAATTCTTTGTTTCATCATTGTTATCCAATGTTGGAAACAAATATGACGGATCTAGTGGTTTCCAAGGCAATAGCACTTTTTCCCAGGCTTCGTAGGAAACTTGGTATTGGCCCATAAAGCAAATATAGTTGATGGGTGTCCCGAGTCTATGAATCGACCCATGCACAATTAATCTTAATGCGAGACTTCACAATGATAGATCCAACATCAATAGGCAATCCAGTTGAATACGGTAATTTAAGATTGTGCATTCCTTCGAGACTTTGTTTACCCTCATGGTAGGTAATAACTTTGATGAAATAAAGAAATGCGAATGCTGAGACGGGGTTAAGAAGTGACGTAGAAAAACTAACATGCCGTCTTCTAGTAATTCCCGATCATCGGGTTCGTCGGTTAGATATCTGTAGATCTCATTCATGTTGTATCTTGGCAGAACAAATTTGAATAGTGACGAACGGGTGTATTTTTCGATCGAGTATAATTCATTTATTCAAGAAGCGAGTGAAAGTTACCCATACGCCTCTTACATAAACACTTCCATTATGGATCGCATGCGGATTAGGTAGAATTCGCCAGCTGCGGAATGACTACAGCGGATGTGGTATAGCGAGAATACCTCCCAACATCGGCGAACGATCATTTCTTCAATTGTTGTTGTTGAATTCTTCGCTCCTACGTTTACGAATCTCTTTCTTTAATCGGTGTTTTTTCATCAAAACCTTGTTGAATAGTCGCCGAGCCTCAGAGGCGACGAACTTTCGTCGGTTAAAAACTCTGGATTTTCTGGTTTCAAGTGGTTTGGAGGCCATAATTGATTGTTTTGGAGGGGACTCTAATCGTTTGAAAGGAAGAAGATAGTATAAAAATGAAGTTTTAAACGTTTTATATAGAGAAATGGCCTTAGAGCTGTCCAAAACACCAAAATAACTCACAAAAACCACTTTTCAACTATCTCGCCGTCTCGGTAGCCGATCACCGTCGGCGGGATAGTTAATAAATTTAAACTAAATTTGGGGTGTCTTGATCTTGTTGTCGTGCCGGATCGATCTCGCCGTCGGCGAGATTAGGTAAATTGCCCAATTTTCGCTCCGGTTCGAATATTTTCTGATTTCTTCGTATAGATTCAAATTTGTGATGATTCTAAAAGTACAATGAGTAGAATTTATTTTATATTTTAATTTTTCAATAACTTTAATAAATAGATCATAATTAATAATTACGCCAGTTTGCACCTCCCATAAAGCGCTTAGTTTAACGTCGTCGACCCGACCTAATTTAGTTAGTAATGCGATTGTTGAGCATTAAAACCTCTTTAAAATTTGGTCTTCTCCCTTCAAAATAAGGTTTTAATCTGTATCCGTTTACTTTAAATCTATGCCGGTTTGGGATCTTAAATTTCTATAGTTCCGTATGAAAATATTTGAGTTATAATGAAAGGCCCTAACCATTGTGATTTGATTTCCCGAAATAATTTCAATATTGTATTATAAAGTAAAACTTGTATGCAGCTTCGAAATTTTCGGAGTTAATCTTCAGTCATGCCATAATTTCATTTTTTTCTTTATAAATTATATCATTATGATAAGATTCATTTCTTGATTCATCTAATTCATTTTAATGCAATAATCTCTTCTCTCCGACTTCTTTCAAATTGTAATTAAATTCTTTAATTACCCAATAAACTATATTCTAATTCAGCCCCTTTGGTAAGTGGCAAGTCTTTCCATAAATAAGCACATGAGTCATTCCAATTTGAGTTTTATAAGCGATCTGTTTGCCCATAATGCGGTGTCTAGTCTTATAGACCCGATCAATCTATTAGGGTTCTGAATCTTTTAAATATGTTAATTTCTCGATTAGAAACTTCAGCTAATCCTTTGGTTTGTGGATGATCGCCGGTTGATATCTTATGAATAATGTTAAATTTTTCTCTTGGTTTGTGAATATGTTTATTTCTAAAATGAGAACCTCGTCGTGTTAATCCTCTCGGCATTTCAAAATCTAGTAAAAATATTTTTTCATTAGAATCTTTGAAACACTCTTAGCATCACGTAATTAAAGCTTGTGCTTCAATCCATTTAGAAACATAATCAGCAACAACTAATATATATGAGTTTCAGAATAGAAGGAACAAATGGTCCCATAAAAATCTAATCGAGCATCGAAAAAATCTGAAACTAATATAAAATTTAGAGGCATTTCATTTCTTCTAGATATATTACCTACTCGTTGGCATCTATCGCAAGTTACGTATATCTATAAACATCTCTAAAAAGAGTAGGCGATAAAATCCAGTTGTAAAATTTTATAGCGATTTTATCGTTCAAAATGTCCTCAAAATGAGAATCATGACGATTGAATGATTTGTTCTGTTTCTTCATAAGGCACGCATCTTCTAATTATAAGATCCTTACATTGCTATAAATATGGTTCATCCCAAAAATATGTTTTTAGTGTCATGAATAATTTTTTTAAATTGTTGCAAAGTTAACATATGTGGTAAAATATCACTTACAATATAATTTACTATGTCGGCATATCATGGTATTTTCCTCATTTTTATTATATAATTGTTCATCGGGGAAAAGCGCTTGATAATTTCATTATCGATTAATCGGTTAATTACGTTATATTCGCCTTTGATATATGATGTTGCAATTTGATTTTCGGTTCATTTTTAAATTAATAATTTCAAAATCAAATTCTTGCATTAGTAATATCCATCTAATTAATCTTGGTTTGAAATCTTTCTTTTTGCATTAGATATTTAATAGCGAGTGATCGGTATGCCTGATACATTTAGTTCCAATTAGATAAGGCCTAAATTTATCAAAAGCATATACAATTGCTAATAACTCTTTTTCGATAGCTATTATAATTCAATTCGGCATTATTAGAGTTTTACTAGCATAGTATATAACTGAAAATTTTATCATATCTTCCCAATCATCCTATAGCATAATCACTAGCATCACATAAGTTGAATGGTTTCTCCGGTAGGTGAAGCTATTAGAGGTGTTGTGATTAATTTATCTTTTAATAATTTAAAGCATTTAGGTATTCGATTTAATGAATTCAAATTTAACATCCTTTTCTAAAAGTTGGCATAGAGGTTTAGTAATTTTTGAAAAATCTTTTATGTAGCGTGTAGAATCCATCATATCCCGAAAACTTCTTACCTTTTCTTTGTGGTTGGAGGTGGTAATTTAGTTATAACTTGAGAATTTTCTGGGGGTCTACTTCCATCCTATTTTCTAAAATTTTATGCCCCCTAATGCAATTCCTCCAGCAACCATAAGTCAGCATTTCTCTCAATTTAGAACTAAGTTAGTTTTTCTCGCATACTTAATACTTTTTAAAGATGATTGACGTGTATCGAATGACGTTCCAAATATAGAGAAATCATCCATAAATACTTCTATTCCATCATCAATTAATTTACTAAATATAGACATCATACATCTACGGAATGTTGCGGTGCATTACATAATCAAAAGGCATTAATTTAAAAATAAATGTTTATAAGGACTAATAAATGTAGTTTTCTCTTGATGCGCTTGGGAAGCAATATGTATCGATGAGGTATATCCATCTAAAAAATAAAAATATTTATGTCCGGCTAATCTATCCAACATTTAGTCTAGAAATGGTAATGGGAAGTGATCTTTCTAGTGGCTGCATTTAATTTTCTATAGTCGATATACGCCATCCGATACTTTTCTTATAGGTATTAAATCATTATTTTCATTAGCTTTTAACGGTCACTCCTCCTTTCTTAGGAATACGATTGAATCGAGCTTACCCAGTATAGAAATAGGATATATAATACCATTATCTATTTCAATCTTAATCCATTTACTTTAAAAATTTTCCAGTTTTGGGATCTTTAATATCCACAGCTCCATAATGATATACTCTCTCAACAAAATAAGGTCCAATCCATTTAGATCTTAATTTTCCAGGAAAAGTCTTAAACGAGAATTAAACAGTAAAACTTTTTATCCAGGCTCAAAATTTTTTCCTGAAATTTTCTTATCATGCATCATCTTCATTTTCTCTTTATAAATCATCGCATTTTCATATGATTAGTTTCTAATTTCTTCCATCTCATTTAATTGCAATAATCATTTTTCTCCTGCTTTATTCAAATTAAAATTAAACTCCTTTATCGCCTAATAAGCTTTATGTTCAAGTTCTACAGGAAAGTGACAATGTTTATTATAAATTAACCGGTAAGGTGACATTCCGATCGGTGTCTTATAAGCCGTTCTATAAGCCCATAATGCGTAATCAAGTCTATCAACCCAATCAGCTTCTTTTAGGATTAATGTACCTTTTCTAAAATTCTTTTAATTTCTCTCGTTTGATACTTCACCATTCCACTAGTTTCGAGGGTGATAAGCAGCTGCAATTCTATGTTTGATTCCAAATTTTCAAGTAATGATCGAATTCTTATATTCCCGAAATGACTTCCACCATCGCTGATAATTACCTTAGCATTCTAAATCTTGAAAATATCATTTTCTTTAAGAATTTTGAAACACTTTTGGAATCACAGCTTGGTAAAGCAACAAACTTCAATCCATTTTGAAACATAATCAACTCGCTAATAAAATATAAATTTTTCCAGCATGATGGAACAAATGGTCCCATAAAGTCTAATCCCCATATATCAAAAATTTCAACTTCCAATATATAAGTTTTAACGGCATTTCATATTTCCTAGATATATTTCTCATCCTTTGACATTGATCACATGTTTTCACATATTGTCTCACATCGTTAAATAAGGTAGGACAATAAAATCCAGAATTTAAAATTTTAAATGCAGTTTTATCTATGCCAAAGTATCCTTCAAAATCAGAATCATGACATTTTTGAATAATAACAAAAGTTTTCTCATAAGGTACACATCTTTGAATCATAGAATCTTTATCAATTTTAAATAAATGAGGTTCTTCTCAAATATAAGATTTAGCATCATATTTAAATTTCTTAATAATTTTGTTATCCAAGTCATAAGGTAAAATATTGCTAACTAAATAATTAATAATATCAGCATACCACAATGTTTTGTATCTTTGAATAACATATAAAGATTCATCAGAGAATTTCTCATTTATATTTTCTTCAGAAATAATATCATTTTTAATTCTAGACAAATGATCAGCAATTTGGTTTTCAGTTCCTTTTCTATCTACTATTTCGAAAATCAAATTCTCGTAGAAGTAAAACCCATCTTATAAGTCTAGGTTTAGAATACTTCTTAGATATTAGATATTTAATAGCAGAATGATCAATATGAACTATGCATTTAGTACCAAGAAGATAAGGTTTAAATTTATCAAAGACATATACTATAGCTAGAAGCTCTTTCTCAGTGGTAGTGTAATTTTTTTGTGTTTCAGTGAGAGTTTTACTAGCATAATATATAACTTTGAAAACTTTCTCATATTTTTATCCTAATACAACTCCAATTGCAAAATCACTTGAATCACACATTAATTCAAAATATTTATTCCATACAATGTGCAATAATGATAAAGTGCATTATTAATTTTTCTTTTAGATTATTAAAAGCATTAATACATTCTTCATTAAATTCAAATTGTGCATCTTTTTCTAATAATGACAAAGAGGTTTAGCAATTTTAGAAAAATGCTTTATATATCTTCTATAAAATCCAGCATGACCTAGAAAACTTCTCACATCAGTAACAGTAGTAGGTGGTTGAAATTCAGCAATAATTTTCACTTTTGCTTGATCTACTCCCATCCCTTTCCGTGATACTTTGTGTCCAAGTACAATGCCTTCTCGTGACCATGAATCGACATTTTTCCCGCTAAGAACTAAATTTGTTTCTTCGCATCTTTTCGAACTTCGGCTATGTTTTCCAAATAAGATTCAAAAGAAGTTCCAAAGACTCGAAAAATCGTGCATGAATATTTCAATTCCTTTGTCAATCAAATCACAAAATATCGACATCATACATCTTCGAAAAGTTGCAGTGCATTACATAAGCCAAAAGACATTCTTCTAAAAGAAAATGTTCCATAAGGACTCGTAAATGTTGTCTTTTCTGGTCCTCGTGAGCAATAAGTTATCGATGATAACTAGAATATCCATCCGTAAAACAAAAATATGAGTGTCCAACTTAATTTATCGAGCATTTGATCCAAGAAAGGTAAAGGAAAATGATCCTTTCTAGTGGCTTTATTTAGTTTCCTATAGTCAATACAAATTCGTCATCCAGTAACTTGTCTTGTAGGAATAAGTTCATTTTTATCAATAACAATGACAGTTAATCCTCCTTTCTTCGGAACACAATGAATAGGACTTACCCATTACTATTTGAAATAGGATAAATAATACCAGCATCTAACCACTTAATAATTTCTTTTTTAACAACCTCTTTCATAATAGGATTTAATTTTCTTTGCGATTCTATAGTAGGTTTAAAATTTTCTTCCATTAAAATTCTATGCATGCAAATGGAAGGGCTTATTCCTTTTTTATCAGTAATAGTCCAACCAAAAGCTTTCTTATAATTCTTTAACACACCTAGTAATTTTTCTTCTTGATCTTTACTCAGCTTAGAAGAAATAATAACAGTAAAGTTAACGAATTTCCAAGAAAAATATATTTTAAATGGGAAGATAACATTTTTAATTCCAATTCGAGTGCTTTTTTAATCGAGGGTAAAAGTATATCATTTTGAGTTATGTCTAAAGTTTCCCAATTATCTTTAATAAAATGAGTCTCTTCTTCTTCTACTATTTCATCTTTATCAGCTTAAAAATTCAAATTTTTCTTCGTAAATAACTTTACATTTTTCTTGATAATGTTTTTCAATTAAATAATCAATTATATCCATTCGATAATATTTCTCTTTATCGTGGTACTTCATTGATTTAAGAACATTGAATTTAATTTCTGATCATCGACTCTCATGGTTAATTCTCCTTTTGCACATTAATCATAGCTCGTCCAGTAGCTAGAAAAGGTCTTCCTAAAATAATAGGTATCTCTTTATCTTCTTCTATATCAAGTACTATGAAATCTACAGGGAAGATAAATTTATCCACTTTAACAAGGACATCCTCTATAACTCCTTTAGGATAAGTGATAGATCTATCAGCTAACTGAAGAGTTACAGTGGTGGGAGTAATATATTCTAATTCCAATCTTCGATAGATAGAAAATGGCATGAGATTAATACTTGCTCCTAAATCACATAAAGCTTTTCCGCAAAATTTTTCTCCACAAGACAGGTATAGTGAAACTTCCGAGATCTTTAAGCTTTTCAGGTAATTTCTTTTGAATTATCGCATTGCATTCTTCACTTAATGCAATAGTTTCAAAAGCTTCAAATTTTTGTTTTTTGCTTAAAATATCCTTCATAAATTTTGCGTAAGTCGGCATTTGTTCCAAAGCTTCAAAAAAGGTATGTTAATAAGAAGTTTCTTAAAAATTTCAAAGAACTTAGAAAATCGATGATCAAGTTTCGTTGTTTAAGTCTTTGAGGAAAAGGTGGTGGTGGTTTTTCAACTTCCACATTAACAGGTATAATGTACCGATCTCGACTAGAGAGAGAGTTTCTTTAGGTTTTTCAATCTTTTCAACCTCAATCTCTTTTTCAATTTCATTCTCGCAATCTTTCTTTTAATTCCTTTCCACTTCTAAGTTGCACAACTTTAACTTGTCATGTTCTTTTCCAGCTTCATTTGGATCGATTTCAACATTACTAGGAAGTGTTCCTACAGTGTCCGTTATTAATTAAAGTAAGCAATTTGCCCCATTCGATTTTCAATATTACGAATAATAGTATTTTGATTTTGTAATCGATTATTCATTCGCATAACTAATTCTTCTATTGATAACTTTTTATGTTGATTATTAAATCCAGGAGGTTTATAATTCGAATTAACTCGATTATTCCAATTTCCAAGTGGATGAGATCGATTATTACCCCATCGTTGTCGTGAATTGTTCCAGCTTAAAATTAGGATGATTTTTCCACCCATGATTATAATAATTTGAATAAGGATTATTTTTACTTGCAATAGCTTGTAAAGTTTCAATAGTTTGAGAATCTTTAATATTAGCAGAGTTATTATGTGAAATATTAATTGCAAAATTATCTAATTTCTTAGATATTGCTGCAACTTGTGAAGCTAAGATAGAAAATGCTTCATTATCTCGAATACTAGCCATCTTTTAGTGGTTAATCCTTTCGAAGGCCATTGAAAATTGTTATTAGTCATTTCTTCAATTAAAGTGTAAGCTTCTTCAAATGATTTAGACATTAAAGAACCTCTAGCAAGTAGCATCAATAATTGATTTTAAAGATCCAATTAATTCATTATAAAATGTTTCGAATAATCAACCAATCGGTAAAGCATGATGAGGACATTTTCTTAATAGTTCTTTAAATCTTTCCCAAGTTTCATATATTGTCTCCCCGTCAAATTGACTAAATGAAGTAATATCATTTCTTAATTAAGTAGTTTTAGAAGGACGAAAATATTTAGCAAGAAATTTTTCTGTCATTTCAGCCCATGTTTTAATAGAACCAATTGCTAATGAGTTTAACCACATCTTTGCTTTATCTCTTAAAGAAAAAGGAAAGAGTTTAAGTCTAATAGTATCATTAGAAACATTGTTATATTTAAAGGTAGCACAAAGTTCTAAAAAACTAACAAGATGTAAATTTGGATCCTCATTTGGTGATCCACCAAATTGATTGTTTTACACCATTCGAATAATAGACGGTTTAAGTTCAAAAGAATTAAGCATCTACAGTGGGTATTCGAATACTACTATGAAGTTCATCAACTGTAGGGTCAGCATAATCCCTTAATGGTTTATAAACATTTCGATCATTAAGTTCAATCGGATTTTGTAAAGTAGCCATTTCTCGAAATTTTTGAATTTGTTTTCCCTTTTTAATTTTTCTAATTGTTCTTTCCAATTCGTAATCTAAAGGTATTAATCCTTTAGAACCAAATCTTCACATAAAACAAGCAATAAAATTTAACTATTTTATTTCTTTCTTCCTTTCGATTTCTTCCCGCAACGGCGCCAAAAACTCGACCCGACCGCCGCGCTTAACGCAAGTAATGTTTGCTTTCCAAAAGATAGCCAAAAAGCTTTGACTCAATTTATAAATAGCGGCTAGTGTATAAAATTAATATTATATAAGTAATATTTTTACACACTAGGGGTACTACGCAAGTATACGTATCGTTTCAAGTAATATAGGGTTTTTAAACAAAGACCTCAGTATCGATCCCACAGGGAAGATTTATAGAAATAAATTTTGTATAAAGCGGAAGTGAAATATAATAGTAAAAATATTTTTATTTTGATTATAAATTACTATTAATTTACAAGATGCAATTTAATGAAAACATTAATAAGAAAATGATTTTATAAACTCTATATAAAATAAACAACTTTCTTTCCTTCAATTAATCTAAGATGTTTAAGATAATTTAATATTCGTTGGAGAATTTAATTTATGGTATTGTGCCAAATAAAAGCATTCCTATTCTTTACCCTTTCGATCCAGTGCAAAGAAAATCGACTAATTTATGTAATATGTCCGGATGTATTGTTAGTAGAATGGGTTAATCTAGGCTCACACTTCTAGATGTCCAAGGGTGGCTATGGTCGGCCCTACTAGGACCCTTTCCTAGTCTATAAATCAAATTATAAGAATTTAGTCTGTCACTCTAAAAACTTATCAATTCTACGTCCTTTAAATATTATCTTTCTATTTATTTGCACTTCACCATGAATAGCCCGCACATGGCCTTCGACTACCCAAGGATTCATGTGACATTTACAAGTTAAGAGTTCTTCTCCTACAAGGTTTTTAAACTCTTCAATAGGTTTTAACAATTCAAACGACCAATTTAAAAAGTAAAGTAAGATCAAGTATTAATGTCATCACAATGTTTTGAAAATATTTTGAATTTTAATTCTCCATCGAATCTTTATATTATCTTATCTATCTCTTCATAATTGAAGTAAGAAAGTAGCTAACTACTCGTAACACATTGAAAATAAATAACAAAACATGATAATTAAACTTTGAATCAAATATAAAAATATACTTATCTCAAATATTTCTTCTACGTGATCTTCCGATTCCTACGGACTCCACAAGCGTAATGAACTCCGTATGCAATAACTTAAAAATAAACTCACTAAACTAAACAAAAGTGGCCCTAAATTTCTCTCTCTAATTCTCTCTCTAAGGATGAGAGATCTTAAAGTAGATAAGAGAAAGGGGTACAATGGGAGGGGCACGTTTTCTGAAGAATTGGACCTCTATTTATAGGCTTCAAGAGTTGCGTTGAGACACCTCTTCAAAACATGTTCACATTAAATAAATCTTCTATAAGGTCGGTCTAGCGCCTAGGCGCCTGACACCGCATCCAGTTCTTCGCACCTCTTCGCTTTGGATCGCACCTCTTCGCGATTAAAACCATTTTGGAGCGTCTAAATGCAATGTATCACATGTCCTATTATCAACGAACAACTACCAGTCTTCTAGAATGTCCAATAACCGCTTACTCCGTCAAAATAACTGATCAAACGCTGTCAAAAACTTGACAGTTTTCGTATCGACTCTGGCGCGTAGGCGCCAGTTTCTGGCGGCTAGATGCCAGGCCATATTTTTTTATACTTTTCATATTTTGCTCCATTTTTGCTCCTTTTTGCTCCTTTTTCCTTCTTAGACCTTTTTACGTTACCTACATCCAAAAATACAAAAAATACCTTTTATTAAAGCATAATATCCTTAGAAATTAATAAGAATTAAGACATAAAGAAATATGTATTTTTTTATAGATCACTAGGCAGCAAATCCCAACCCTCAATTGCCCCTGGGAAGCCCTCCAGCCAGCTCTATTTAAACTCCACCACCTCTCGGCCAAAGAAGAGTTGAACAAAAAAACATACAGAAACTCTGCCAAAATTGCTCCAGACCCTCCTCCTAGCATAGAACACTTGATCCCCACTGAAATCCAGCCCTAATTTCCTCTCTGTGAACACAATTTCAGAGTTGAATTTCAAGCCCAAAACCAAGACACTTCACCACAGTGAGCCAATCCTCAAATTGATTGACCCTACACCTTCACCAGACCAAGAGAAGAAGTTCCCCAGCAAAAGCCCCCTCTCCAAGCCAGCCATTCTCTCTATCGGCCAAGCTTTAAAATTGGGTTTGGACGAAGTTTGGTCTAGACAATTCACCAGGGCCAGAGGCTTCATCCCTAGTCTCCTCCAGCTCCAACGAACATGCCGAGCACATTCAGTCGAGGCCTCACCTCCTGAACCAAGGTATGGAGACTTCTCTTTAACCCAAGCTTTCAATGATTCTCTATTTCATTTGAGTTAATTTCAATGCATGTTAGCCGTATAGATGTGTTCGTCTCGTCGAGACGAGTTCATAAACCATAAGAACATGTAATTTAGTTAAGTATCGAGAGAGATATTAGGGTTAGAAGGTGGACGACTCAAGGGACGCACCAGTCGTAGACGATGACCAGGAACCATCGGATCGCGCGTGTATCGAATGAACGATCCAGATCGAGCTGGAAGAGGAGATGGAACGAGACCGCAAGACGCGTGGCTGCTGACTCAGTGGCGACGTCGAATAGGAGCGCGCCGCGTTAGCTTTCGGAGCTGCCGAGGTTGACGTGGCGCTGACTGGGTTAAGTAGATAAATAGGATATTTTCTATTTATTTAAATACCTGAAACTTCAAAAATCTATATCTTTGTGTAAAAAAATCACAAAAATAAAATAAAAATATCCTCTTGCTCAGTGAATAGAGGAGAACAATGTGGAAAAAGAATTAAGTCATTTTGATGAGTATTTTATTTTTAATTAATTATTTATTGATTTCAATATTTTAATTCTCCATGCATTTATACAATTCACCATGGCATGAGACTATAGGGATTTTGTAGTCTCTGTTCTTGGGAATATTTTCTAAATTTTCCAAGGTCAGAGGTCATCTCTATGGCAAGTTATTGATTTTTCAAGTTTAAGTGTCTGTTTTGGTATTTTAATTCCAATAATTAGCATGTTGATCAATAAATCCTAGAAAACTTAGGAGAGGTATCTTATGATCAGAGGACACTAAGAAAAATATATTTTGAGTTAACTCATTAAGAATAACCCTAATTGGCCTAAACATTCAAAATTGAATCTTAATTAAATAGGACAACCACAGATCAAAACCACTTGAAAAAAATTCTCCACTAATCTTTAGGTTCAGACGAGTCTCACATAAAAAATTGAAATCAAGTAAAAATGATTAGCCCTACTAAATAAATTATTTAAGTGTTATGATCATTATTAAATTTTAAAAATTCATAAAACCCAAAATACATTTCAAAAATTCACCAAATTGATTTTGGGACTTCTCTGGCATCAAAGGAGTCTAAGAAAATTAAAATTTGAATTCTTCAAAAATTTTCATTTTTCACCATATTTTTAATATTTTAATAATTAAAAAATAATAAAAATCACAGAAATATTAAAAATTATAAAAATATCACATTTTGCCTCCTAATCACTTAGGAACAAACAAAATATTTTTCTCAAGTCTATAGGTTAAGATATTGGATTTTAAAGGCTTAAGGCAATTTTTAATATTAAAAAATGAATTTTTCAACCTTTTCACCAAATTAATTCTAATAAATCATAAAAAAATCAGAAAAATATAAAATTTGCTTCTCTAGACTCCTTGAGGTCAGTGAGACTTAAGAAAAATATAAAATCTATTTTTTAACTTTTATTTTATTTTATAATTAATTAACACTCTAAAGTGAAAATAATTATAATAAATAAAATATAATTCAAAAAATCACCAAAATTGGTCCAAGTGGTCCTCTAGTCAGTAGCAACATCTCATAATTTTCCTAAGGATAGAAACCTTAACTTGGTCATGTTATTGAATTTTTATTGAAAACCTACATTTTTCACAAAAAAAAATATATAAATTAAATCAAATTCAGAAAAATCACATTTTCTTGTATAGTGTCATAATTGACACGTGAGTGAAGTGACATAAAAATTTTAAGTTCATTTGAACTTAATTTGATGACTTATGAAATGAACATGCTTAAAAGGACATAAAGGTAATTAAAGAATTTTAACCCTAATTAATATTTAGGTTTAATCAAGGGGAGGGTAAAATATCTGATTTTAAATTTTTTATTAAATGATTGAAACCTAAGGAATTAAAGGGGTAGAAACCCATTAATCATCTTGAAAATATTTAAAGTAAATTTTAATTAATTAAACAATTTATATTTTGGAAGAATAAATTAAAATTTGGATTATTAAGATTAGGGGTATAATTTAAGAAGATATCAATTCTTTAGTTTAAAATCCCTAAATGAATCACTTTAATAATATTCAACTCTTAATCAAACTCAAAGATGATAATTGAAATTAATAATTAAATAATTAAAAGCAAAATAAACCTTAATTAAATTAAAAGCTCAAAACATTAAGTGATTTAATAATCAAATTAAAGTAAATTTAAAACATTAAAATAAATTTGAAATTACTTGAAAACAAATCTAAAATAAATTTAAAACATTAAAGAAAATTAATCTTAAGACAATTCATAATTAAAAACATAAAAAAAAATCAAACCAATTAAAATTGACCTAAAGTGTTACAATTAAGTCAAATTAAATTTAAATCATTAAAAATTTAATTAAATTGAATGATTCAAATACCTCTTTCAACTCAAACAATTTAAAACACTTAAGAGAAAGTCAACTTGACTTTGAAACTAAATTAAATCATCCTAAATTATAAATCCTACAAGAATCAAACCGGTTAAATTCTTTAACAAACTGATTTGCCCCCTAAAGGCTATCGTTATCATAACTCTTAAATGAAGCATTAAGTGAAATGTCACTTTACTCATCGGACAATCAAATGTATAAGTTCACTGAGCAAGAGACAAAACTTAACTAAATTCTTGGATGACTAATTCACTTATACAATGAAATTCATTTGGACTTGAAATAATCCCAGAAGCATTGAAAAGATGTTCAGGATTCGTCCTAAACACTTCCTAAATATAATGAGATGTTTTAGAAGAACAATTGAACTTAATTGTTCTTTGGTGAAGAAAATAGTTTTTAACAAATACAAGAACCTAGACGTCATAGGAAATGACTAGCAATAGGATTAAAAATTTGGTAGACAACCAGAACCTTCCCTTAGCTTTACCTAGGTACTTGTTGCAAATATTTAAATGCACTGACATGTGTTTTAAGTGCAGCTTGGAATGACGGGAAGACCCTCCAGGTATGATTTTACTTTATTGCAATTTACTTACCTGTACTGCACTTTACTTTTATTGCATGTTAAACAAGAATGTCACCCTGCATGAGAACTAAAACTTTTAGGATAGCCACAAAACTGAAACCCAAAACTAAATTAAAATCAACACAAGATAAAATTCACCGCCATAACATTTAAAAGATAAAACAACTCAAAATTTAATCACAAACAGAACAATAAAACTATAATTGCAATTAAATTAAAACGTCTCGTTGGATGATCAGAAATACCTCGGATGATGTAACCTACGTGTTGCTAACGGGATTTCCCATGGTCTAAATGAAAGCGTGGAACTCATTTAGTTGAGTTTAGCAAATTCATTTGGACTAAGTGAATCCGATGTAAATAATGGTGCTGGAATGATGGAACCGTGAGATTTTAACCGGTTTTGTTATAATCAACTTTAAGATTCCCCTAACAAAATAGTAAAACACCTGAACTTTAAGATTTCTCTAAACCAAAACACTTTTCTCATCTCTTGATTGCCACTTTCTAAAACTAAACCTCTGTAACAACAAGGAGCTTGGAGCACAGTGAGCAGCACGGCCATCGTCGTCAGCAAAACTAGAATCTACATCAGCAAAACCTTTCCTAGTTTTAAATAATCAAGCCATAGGATTTCAAGGTAGTTTGCCTAGTGCAACATAAATCCTCAACTTTTCGTTAGGCATTTGCATAACTATATTATGCAAATTTAGCCCTAACCGGTCATAGGACTCTGAGTTTGTCGTTTGGTAGGACATAAACCCTCACATCTTCCAGGCTATTTGTATGATAATGTCATACGAATATAAGTCCTAATTAATTAAAATTGGCAAGATTGAAAAGTTAAATAAATTCTCAAATTGAAACCAAACAATAGGATAGTTTGGGAAGTTGCCAAGATTCATCTTGGATCCTCAGCTTCTCCTACCTCTCTTCCATTGTACTCTTAAAATAAACTGTTCCAAATTTGAGCTAATCCCTTTTGAAATTTCTAAAATCCAATCCTTTGAAAATCTTAAACTTTGAAATTCCTGAGAGCAAGACCATTGATCATTATCGAGAGTTTTCTTGGGTGTCTTTGGACATTTAAGATGTAATTAACTATAGGGGCTTGCCCTTATAGGGAACTTTAAGAACCCAGGTAATATAAACCCTGTTTAATTCCTTTATATTAAACGAGGGAACTCGTCGACTTATAAAATTGGTTCACGGACCAAACGGATGTCACAAATCTTCTAATTTATTTAATCGAGCCCCATTATCAAGATGTGTGTCTATTCTTCGGGATAGATACACAGTTTGTGGTGCGGTGCTCGTTTATATAAACTATTCGGGATGTGAGATCGGTTTGATTTCATATCTTAAAATTTTCAAACTTAAAATTATTTCCAAAAAAACAAACAATACTTTCCAAATTATATATATTTAAATTAAATTTAAAAATCTAAAATTCACTAACAATTTCTATTTGGCGACTATTTTTTTAAAATACAACACACAACCTAAAAATATGCCGACAGGAACCAAAGGAGGGAAGCCAAAGTTTAAACCAAGCTCTCACTATAGTTGAACCTAACATGGGTTACTCTTGGGGAAATGAATTATACTTTCCTTAAGCCAAAATCTTATTCTCAGTCATCATGATAGTGAGTAATCATCTCCCCTAGGTGAACCCAAGCCAACCCAAGCTTCCACATGGCCTTCCATGGCTATAAAAGAGCCAAACCCGAGAGCTTTACCCCATAGAGAAGACACATATACACTACCCAATTTTAAAAACTTTGAACATCAAAGTTCTTCCCTAGGACCTAAGCAATTGATTCCCCATAGAATCAAGCTTTCAAACCCACTGTCCTCTCCCAATTTAACCACCCCGAAACACCCTAAAACAGGACACCTTTCGGGTCCTACATAAACCTTATTCAATCTCCTAATTGAGCTTTCCTACAACGTCTCTAAGGTGTACGAAGAAGTTCTCAATCGAAATTGGGTCTTCCCATAGGCTCTAACCCAATCTAGCAAATAGTCGTGAACCCAATCTGCGAGTTCATACTCTGACCTGATTTCATCTCAAATTGAGTCGGGACAAAGCTCTTTGAGGTCAAGGTGAAGCTTCCGAACCATTCAAATCGAGCTCATATCAATTGAGGCTAAGGTATGGTTTAGTTAAACTTAATCGTGCTTGGTTTCAGACATTGTGAAAGAAACCATTTCAAAGCATCTATAAATCCGTATAGATATACTCGCCTACCCACGATGAAGCTTCTAAAATAATCCCCATGAAGTTTCATTAAGATCCAAGCGAGATCTTAAGCTTTGATCGTGGACGGATCGCATGATAAACCAGAGTGAAGGGGATGAACGGATGCCGTCCATTTTCGTGATTTGGAAATGGACGGCTCTGATTAAATCCCAACCGCTCTCGTGTTTTAATCCCCATACGAGATCAAGCGCGATTCAAAGTTTTTGAGGACACACATCGTCCTCAAGATTTTCCTGGCTAATTTGGATTAATTAAATCTAAATTAACCTTAAAATCTTCAAAAATCCATATCTTGACATTTAAGAATAAAAAATAAAACAAAAAATCCTTGAACTCAGGACAATGAGAGGAACAATGTGGAAATGAATAATGAATTAAGGAAATTTATCTAATTTTTAGTTAATTAATTACTCTCTCGAGTAATTTAATTATTAAAAATTATATATAAATCAGAAAATCATGAAAATTTTAGGGATAAATCTTTGAGTCTTTAGGAACATGCCCTTTCTAAGGCTAGGAAATTTCCCTAGAACAGGATTTCCTAATTTCTATTGAACTTTGTAATTATTTTTAATAATAATTATAAAAAAATCAGAAATTAAGAAATTAAATTTGAAATTGGTTAGAAAACTTAGAAAAACACAAACCCTAAAATGACAAATCTTAACCTCTTGAAAATTAAAATGACATTTTGATTTAGGATTAAAGTTATTAATTATAAATTAATATTTAAAACTCTAAAATCCTTTTCCTCACCATACTTAGCCCATTCCACAATGGACTTGGTCAATTTTGAGTCTAACCCCAAATAGACTCGAGACAAACCCTAATTAGGTCTAAGACACCAATTAGACCTAATTAAACTCTAATTAAGCCTTAATCATATTAGGCTTAACATAATAAACCCAAATTAGGTTTAATCCATTATTAAACCTTAATTACATTAGGTTTAATACAAAATAAATCCTAATTAGGTCTAAGACATCAATTAGACCTAATTAAACCAAGTTAGACCTTAATCACTTTAGGTTTAACCTAAAAAACCCAAATTAGGTCTAAGATACTAATTAGACCTAATTAAATCATGTTAAGCCTTAATCACATTAGGTTTGACTTAATAAATCCTAATTGGGTCTAATCCCTCATTAGACCTGATTATTTACCTTAAACCTTCATTACATTAGGTTTAAGACAAATTAAACCCTAATTTGGTCTAACCCCTCATTAGACATGATTAATTACCTTAAACCTTAATTACATTAGGTTTAAGACAATTTAAACCCTAATTAGACCTAACCCTAATTATTTCTAATTAAATTAATTCAACCTCACTTAAATTACGTTTAATTGATCCTAAACCCTAATTAGACCTAACCCTAATTAGTTTTAATTAAATCAGTTAAACCTTACTTAATTTAGGTTTAATTAATGCTAAACCCTAATTAGACATAACCCTAATTAGATCTAACCCTAATTAGGTGTGATTAAAGCAATTAAACCTTACTTAAATTAGGTTCAACTAATTCTAAATCCTAATTAGACTTAACCCTAATTAGGTCTGATTAATCAATTAAACCTTACCTAAAATAGGTTTAATTAATCATAAATCCTAATTAGACGTAACCCTAATTAAGTTTAATTAATCCAATTAAACCTTACTTAAATTAGGTTTAATTAATCCTAAACCCTAATTAGACCTAACCCTAATTAGGTCTAATTAATCCAATTTAACCTTACCTAAATTAGGTTAAATTAAACTTTCAAACCCTAATTAAGGCTAACCCTAACTAGACTTAATTAATCTTTAAACCTTAACTAAATTAGATTTAAGTAATCATAAACCCTAATTAAGTCTAACCCTAATTAGACTTAATTAAATCTTAAGCCTTACTTACAATAGGCTTAATTAACCTAAACCCTAATTAAGTCTAACCCTAATTAGACTTAATTAATCCTCAAACCTTAATTACATTAGGCTTATGTAACCCTAAACACTAATTAAGTCTAACCTTAATTAGACATAATTAGCTCTTAAGCCTTACTTACATTAGGCTTAAGTAACCCTAAAACCTGACTAAGTCTAACCCTAATTAGAATTAATTAACCCTCAAACCTTAATTACATTAGGCTTAAGTAACACAAAACCCTAATTAAGTCTAACCCTAATTAGACTTCATTAACTCTTAAGCCTTAATTACAATAGGCTTAAGCAACCTAAACCCTAATTAGACTTAATTAACCCTCAAACCTTAATTACATTAAGCTTAAATAACCCTAATTAAGTCTAACCCTAATCAGACTTAATTAACTCTTAAGCCTAACTTACATTAGGCTTAAGTAACCCTAAACCCTAATTAAGTCTAACCCTAATTTAACTTAAATAAATCTCAACCCTTAAATACATTAGATTAAAAAACCCTAAACCTTAATTAAGTCTATCGTTAATTAAACTTAAATTAACTTCTAACTTAGGTTCAACCTAACTTGAACCCAAGTTAACCAAACCTTAGGTTCAGCTCATAATGAACTTAAATCAATTTCTAACTTAGGTTCAACCTAACATGGACCTAAGTTAACCGAACTTTAGGTTCAAACCATGTTGAACCTAAATTAACTTCTAACTTAAGTTCAAAGCTAACTTGAACACAAGTTAATCAAACCTTGGGTTCAAACCATGTTGAACCTAAATCAACTTCTAACTTAAGTTCAAACCTAACTTGAACCAAAGTTAACCAAACCTTAAGTTCAATCCATATTGAACTTAAAACCCAAGTTAACCAAATCTTAGGTTTAAATCATATTGAACCTAAAACAACCTAACTTGAACCCAAGTTAATAAATTTTAGGTTTAACCTACATTGGACATGAGTCAAACATATAACTTAGATTCAACATATCTTAACATAAACTTTAAATTCAACCCAAATTGAATCTAATTCAACATATTTTTTAGGTTTAATCCAAATTAAATCTAAGTCTACCTAAACCTTAGACTCAAATTAAACTGAACTTAAGTCAAAACTTAGGTTCAAACCTGAACCTAAGTCAAACTTAAACCTCTAAGGTTCAACATACATTGAACCTAACCTTGACCTATACTTAGGTTTAACCCAACTTGAATTTAAGTCAAACTTAAACTTCTTAGTTTCAACCTAACTTAAACATATGTCAAACTTAACTTATACTTGGGTTCAACCCAATTTGGATCCAAGTCTAAATCAAACCCAACTTAAAGTTCAATCTACTTTGAACCAAACTCAAATTTAACTCAGATCCAACCTACATTAAACTTAATCCAAATTTAAATTAATTTTAACCTTTATTGAATCTAATTTAAGTCTTACTTAGGTACCAATATGCCTAAGTTAAATTCTTTAGATTCAACCTACATTGAATCTAAACTTAATTCATGTGTCTTTAGATTCAAATGACACTGAATCTAGAACTTTACCAAATTTTAAGTCTAGTCAGACTTAATCAAATGACTTCAGATTCAAAAGACATCAAATATAACAAAATTTCTAACTAATGTTAGATTTTATCTCTAAATCTAAACTCAAACATCTTTAGATTCAAACAACACTGAATTTAAAACTTTACCCAATTTTAACTCTAGTTAGACTTAACCAAATGACTTCAGATTCAAATGACGTCAAATCTAAAAGTCTAACTTATGTTAGATTTTCTTTAAATCTAATATATACTTGACTTAAAACCCCTAAATTCAAACGACATTGAATCTAAAACCTAACTCATATTAAAATCAATCAAAGAAATAAAGTCGACATTGTTTCTTTTGTAAGAATTACTCTGACATTGTTTTTCTTGCAGGTTAAATACAAGTTCCGCTTTAGATTTACTTTGCATGAACTCCGGATAGGTATCACACTTAGAAATCTCTAGTTATCAAATTTTCATATGTGGTCGTCCTTATATATATATATAAACTTCTAGAATAAGGTATTCTAGAATCTCCTTTTATAGGGATTATCACCGACATTTCTTATTCTACACTTTTCTATTTTATTAGCCCCTTATTTTTTTTCAAATTTCTTATTATCTGAGGATCCTTTACATGATCCAAAGATATACTTTTTCTTGAAGATTGAGCAATATTATAGATAAATAGAGTGGCGACTCTAAATAATGACATCGACATTGACATCGACATCGAGAAAATCTCAGGCGACTCCGGATGCCACCAAACCTATACTTTAGAAAGCCATGTGCAATTACTACATTTCTTAATCTATGTATTTTCACATTCTCTAGCCTTGATCAAACTGTTTTGATTTGAAATTACTTCATTGAAAAGATCTTTACGTAGAGGTTGAGATTAAAAATTTGAAAAGAAAATTTTCGTTTTCTTATCTTTAAGTTCTAATATAGTGTTATGTATTTAGTTTAAAGAGTTCCTAAGAACCCTTGAGAGCAACTTTTACATTTATCAACTTATTGCTAAGAATGATAAAAGGGTCACCAAGCATAAAAATTTTCCATGTAAATTGAACAATGTTGAAAAGATTACAATATTGAGACTTAAAGTTCCTGTACATAAGCTTGTGTTTTGGTTTATGACTATTCTTAAGTGACACTAAAATAGAAGAAGGGTTGGATTTAAAGGTTCCACAACTTTGTATTGTGAAATTTGAAAATGACTTAAAAATTGAGCATTATAGAATTCCAAGACCAAAGGACATTTAATTGGATTTTCAAGTTATTAATTGAACTTACTATAAAAAGACCAATATTTGATTGTTTCATAAGGCTATAATTGCAAATACATGTGTTTAAATCAAACATTTTGCAAGGTCTTAGGTGCCACCACCCATATTTTGGATAGTTAATTGTTTAATTAAAATCTATCATAAAAATATAATGCTCATTGATGTTATTAGCTAATGATATAATATGAAATATGTAGGAAGATGATAGAAGCATCAAATAACGAAATAATTTTCAAAGTATTGGAATAATCATTTAGAGTGTTCCACTTAACCCAGATAAGACCATTGATAGCCATATTGAAATTATTATGACTTCCTTCTATAATGAATATGTTGAAGCCCCTAGAAGTAAAATGTCATGTAATATTAGAAATGGATAGATTAGTTTCAAATGAACAAAGAAGATCAATATTAGAATTCTTCATAAATTTTTGTGGTTTCAGATACATGTATCATCATTAAAATCATACATTTTATAAGATGCAGTTTTGGGAAATAACATAGATTATATATGCGAGTCAAATTCTCACCACTTCAGCTAATTTTTCTTTTTTTTTTTGAATTAAGAGGTAAGAGAGAGTTGGTAGGTAGTGATAGAGAGATGTTAGGTTTGTGTTGTTGGATGCTAACATCTCTTAATTAGAAATAATATGAGATAAAGAGTTGATATGGGTTGTCAGAGAGTTATGAGTATTAAGTTTAATGATAATAGTAGGATTAATATTAAAGGCAGTTGTATATGAAGAGATAGTACTACTATCAGTATTAAAAGCTATATCATTCAAATATGTGGTTTTTGGGGAGGGAAAATGAGAGAAGAATGGAAGGAAATATTTTTAATTTTGATAGGACTTCCCAAAGATAATATATTTCTATGTTGATGATGATGTCTACAAATAAACATAAGGTTAATTTGTAGTTTTTTGTATTAAGCTGATTTAGAGCAACATGATGATTCATGAGCACAAGCCACATATAGGGTGGCCTTCCACTTATACTGTATAGGTTGTGAAACATATTTTCCTCAAATATAGATGTTAAGATAGTGGGGGAGAAAGTAGAAATTTGAATAGCAACCTCACAAACATTAGTTGAGAGCATCAGATTATCAAACAACTAATAGTTAACGAGATACTAATTTTGATATCAATTTTAGAGATGTCAATTTTTATCCAACAAAATAGAGATAAGTTGAGAAATTGACCCGGATTTTAACAAATTTGAAATACTTTTCAATAAGCTTGAAATTTTGTGACAATTTTTTATAATGAAATGGTGTTCGCTTATAAACCAATGGCCACCATTTAAAACCAAGTACAAATCTTCAACATAACATAACCATGGTGTACTTTTCTTTTAACCAGTTTTTGGTTTTGTTCACCTTTGCTAATTATTTTGTTGTAACAACGTCCATATAATTTTCTTTTAACCAGTTTTAGGTTTTGTTCACCTTTTCTAATTATTTTGTTGCAACGATGTCCAAATATATAATAAACATGTAATTACTATGGGATGATGCTTTCTTACTCTTCATTAACTGATTCAAATAAGGCCATTTGCGTGAGTGCTATTATAATGTGATACCCCTACACATTCAATTAAGTTTTTGATACCATTTTTTTGCATCAATTTTAGCCCTTTCAAAAGTATTTGCATCTTTTCTGAGTATTACTAGAAGTTTGAGAACACAACCAACCAATCTGGAAACAAAAAACCCAATTTGGGCACGGCGTCATAGTGCCAATGCTGGGCTTTGTGGCACTGATGCTAAGCACCGTGGCCTCGTTGTTCAGTCCCTTGGACCAAAAGATGATAAGAGTAGCAACCACCATCAATCACCACCATTTATGGTGTCAAAGTTTTGGGATCAAGCACTATGGCGTGCATTCAACAAAATTCAATACAGGCGCAATGCCCTGGTTCCTCAAGTATTGGAGCATCTGGAGCTAATGTTGAGAGCCATAGTTCCAATGATAAGAACTACAATACCTCAATTAAAATAATATTTATGGCCACCTAAAGAAGTTACTATTCGTGCTTGGTATCGTTTCGTCGTGTCTAGCCTCGTGGTGCCCTATTGTGTATAAATAAGGGATGAACCCATATGGTTCCATGATTTTATTTTTTGATAGCAAGACCTTTAGTTTTTTTCTCTCGTTTCTATAATTCCTTATCAAGAGATGCCACACAAATGCTTCTGTGCGGCAAGACTAGGGACCGATCATGCTCCTCGCCCTATCTCAAATCATGATTTCAAGGTTGAGACCTCTGAAGCTTGTTTCGCGTTAGTAGCCCTAGGATCTGTAGGTCCTTAGGTGTGCATGCTTGGCTTTCTCATGCACAAGAATCTCACCACACCCCCATGTTTTGGCGCTTCTGTGAGTTAAGGGATGAGATTACAAATTTCAACTACAAACTTGATGATTTCATAGAGTGATCAGACCACATTTTAAAATAATTGAGCATATCGAACGATAGTAGGATATGATGGTCAATTGGCATATGGAATCCTACAAGAGGCGGGGGAAAGAGTTTCAATGTTCCCCTTGAGAGCATGGTCTAAGGAGAGGAACAAGAGTAAAGGAAAACAAGAACACAATATGAGATAAATGGCTGCCCTATTCTTAGGGATCACACAATTGCCCTTCCCATTCTACTCTAATATCTATATTTTCCTTTTTTTATTTGAACGAATGGGATGTGTCACATGTTGTATTTAATAATGGGTTCTCATAAATCCTGCTTTTGTTTTCGATGAAACAACATAGTTTTGTTACATATTTCGATGTGTTGTCTCTTATTTATGATTTTCATCACTCTTACCCTTTTGGTAGCTCTTAGAGCTTGAATGCACCGATGCTAGTTTGATCACTTTCAAGAGACTTGCATAGACTTCAAGATGTGATAAATAACGAGTGCCACGACAACGTCGTGGTGTCAGATGCAGCGTTGTAGCACTGCGTGCAGCATCATGGTGAATCACCACTATTAAGAGCCCACTAGCTTCTGATTTGACTAGCATAATTGCAATGCTGAGTTGTTGTGTAACACCTTAGTAGTGTCACAAATCCATTCCATAGTACCACGGTGCTTGACAATTCAAGTCCCGAATATGGCAACCGATTAGACGACCATTGTAATGGTCGCTGATATGGCACTGACAACATCAACAACACCACAACTCTTCAATGGTGAACCACAAAACCACATTAAAAATGTCAGGTTTCAATGCACACATTTTCCTTTTTTTAGTAGGGTGTTTTTCATGCCAGTGGTGTCATCACACCGCACCAAGCATCGCGACACCACCCTGCCACATCTGCTCTGTAATTGGAGCAACTCTTAACTACCCTAAATTTCAACTTTTGTAAGTGAAAATGTTAGTGATTTGAATTTTTTTTTTGATCGGTTAGCAACTTCTCCTTTTTTTCCTTGGGCTTTTGGTGTGTGAGTTTCTCTTATAACCTCATTCTCAAGCCCTTCTAGTTATGGCAAAGTTTTGTTTGCCAGTGATGATGCTTTCCATGACCAAAGTAGTTTAAAGAGTCAAGGAACTTCTTCAAACATTGTGTAGGTAGGAATTTTCTCTCCTCCATAATCTTTCCTTTTTTTTAGGAAAAGCCTTAGGTTCTATGATAGAGAAACTAGATTATTTTGTCATTAGAGGATACTTAAGATATATTCTTTTGAATCCCCACCTTAATTCCATCTTGTTTGAGTGTACCTATGTACATAGGGCCTAGTTAACTTTGGTGTTGTGATGTTGTCCTTCGAGTATTATGACATTATTCTAAACTTTTTTAGGTGTGAATGAGCTCAATATTGTCTTCTGATGCTTGACTACCATTTTATCCCATGGTTATAGGGGCCTGGCTCGCTCGTGTTCGGCTCGTTTATATTTCGAGCTCAAAAAGTATGTTCGTGTTCGACTAGTTTGCTTAGTGAGCCGAACACGAGTCATTCACGAACAAAGAGTTGTTTTGACAACCCTAATCACGTACCCATAAGATGTTATGGATTGGGGCAAGATTTAATAATTTTTATTTTGTTTATATTAAAACATAATTTGAACCTAGTTTAATAATTTTTATTTTGTTTTCTTAATTAATACTTTTATATGATTATAAATCATTATAGCCTTGTAGTAAATTAAATTTTTTAAAAATACAACTCATCAGAAATATATATATATATATATATATATATGTGTGTGTGTGTGTGTGTGTGTGTGTGTGTGTGTGTGTGTGTGTGTGTGTGTGTGTGTGTGTGTGTGTGTTTGTGTGCGTTGTGTGTGTGTGTGCGCGCGCGCGCGCGTGCGTGTCTCTATATATGTGTCTATATATCTATAAATGTGTGTGTGTGTGTGTAATTGATGAGTAATATTTCGAGCCAAAATGAGTCAAACATGAATGAACAAATCTTTGTTTGTGTTCGGCTCATTAACTTAGCGAACGAGTCGAACACGAGCTTCTTAACGAGCCAAACACGAGTTGCTCGTAAACAACGAGTCGTTTTAACAGCCCTACATGGGTAGTGCACGTCATCACCTCTGTGAGTGGTTTGAGGCAACTTAGTTCGAATTTGACTGTCACTAAATGCTAGATTTGTTGGACTAGGTTGAGTAATATTTCAGCATTGCAGCCCAAGTAGGCTTTGCTTCTGCTTAGCTAAAGACATGATGCAAATCTCTCTGTACGTTATTCTTATGTCCTGTTTCATGTTGATAAGAGCATGACATTGCAATATTCTCTTGCGAGTCGGAATGCCAGCCTTTAACATTTTGGCATCAGAAGTTAGCTGAACATCTATCCTTGCTTTCTCATGTCAGGCAGTTGATTTACACATCCTTGTGCTCAATACAACAAAGACATAACATTCATCTATTAGTCAGCACCAATTTTCACAGGGTTGGAGATATCATATCCTAACTTTTGGACTCCAAAAAACACAATATTTTTCTTTGATTGTTGGTACACCCTTCCCTATGGGTGGCAGCCTATATTTTTCTTATTCGGTCAAGTCTTCGAACAAGTCCAAGTATTTAATATAGGTGGGTCTTCTTTCTTTAATGATGGCCTGGTACTTACCCTTCCAAAATATTAGTACTCCCTTCTGCATGGGAGGTGGTTCTACTTAGCCCCATTTTTTGGTTGGGCTTATGTCGGTTATGCCGCTTGTTGATATGACCCAAACTAAGCTCATTCTCTTATGTTTTCACCTTTTGCGGACTTCTTGATGAGGCATGTATGAAAGTGTTAAAGTCCCACCACTAGTTAGGTGTGAGCGTCTACGTGTCTAAAGTCTTTTTCCTTTTCTTATGCATGGCATTTCACATTTATTGTGTCATGATGTTATTCATTTATTACAATTTTAGTGTTTGAACATTGTCGTGCCTATCCTCTTTTATAGAATGGAAGGTGAGCACCTCAAGATTATTTATATGACCCCATGGTGCCATCCTTGTGTATCACATTTTACATGTGTTGTATGACCCATTTCATGATTGGTTTGAGTGTTTGCACTTGTTCTACTCACCTTCTTATTTCCTTTATTGCATTGGTCTACTTTTATTGCATTAGTTATAACATGATGACTTTATGTGTTATGTTTTGGGGCTTAGCTTCCCATGCAATAGATTTGCATATTGTTCATTTTTATGCACGAAGTGTTTTACTTTGTCCAAGTAAAGCTTCTTTTTTTCTTCTATAGGTCTAGGTTACATGAGTTATCACATTAGCGTAAGGCTTTAACTACACTTAGTGTGGCCTATGGTTTTATCAGGGAAATTAGCATTATCTGCCGATTTATCTAATTGGGTAATGTGAATTATCCTATTAGAAGCAAATTCATAGGATTGTTCCAAGTATAGGCCTAGGCTAACCTTCACCACTTGTCTTGATGAGGGTTAGTTCATCAAGATGCTCGAGATGGGGCCAGCATTGTGACCCCATCAAGATCATATGGGAAGACCCTTAGCTCCTGCACTGCACGCCTTATACTTAGATGTTGGTTAGGCAATACCTTATAGTTCTCATATAGAACTATGGCTAGTGTGTAGTTAGAGATTCTTATGCACATCTTTTATTATTTGGCTTGTGCAAGCCTTTTCACACCTAAGTGCTTTTTTCATGCTTTATTAGGTGTGAGACTTGCACACTAACATATTTAGAACATATTTTTCTTGTAGTATGACATCTCTAATAGGAAGGATTTTAATGTTTTAGACTAATATATTTCTACAAGTGCTGCTTTAATCTCATCTCACGTAATACAATCTTTTATATGTTGCAAGATATATTATGTACTAACCTCTGATTTGAAGGTAGAGTCTTATTTTTAACTTTCTATGTATTTTGAGAGTCCTAAGAAATTTTGTAATGAAACTAAGGTATGAACATGAGTTTTGAAGTTTGGACCATATAAGGAGAACAAATAGCTGTTTGATCGTACCACATAACTTAATTTCGTTGTATATTTATTGTATAGTTCTAGGATTATTGATGCAGCGAATTTATATACTTAAAAATGCAGGACTTTATGAATTTAGATTTATATATTTATAATGGTTTAATAAAGTCACACTTTCAACGCAAGTATACATATCGTATCAAGTAATACAGGGTTCTAATGGAGTCTTGGTTATCGATCCCACTGGGAGGTGAACGTTCTTTAAATCAGATAATATAGCTCTAAAATCCAATACCAAATGTAACAATTGCTTAAGTGTACTACAACTAATTAATGAAAAGTTCAATAATGAAATTACTACAATTACTTCTACGTACTAAACTCTTAACTAACACATGCACTAACTTATGTGATTTATAAGATACTTCTATATGAAAAGGTGTCTTTCTTCCTACAAAAAGACCATGATGTGTGGATGATGAAGAATGTTAATTATCTATATTGTGCCAAATGGGAGCATATTTGCTTCTTTACCCTTAAAAGAGTACCCCCTCTTCTAAGCATGTAAAGAACATTGCCATATCTTAAGTTTAGTCACTAAGTCTAAGGCTAGGCTGGGAGGATACCGACTCTCACTACGGAACTCCCACTCACCCGAAGGCTAACCATAGACTTTAGTTACCAATCTTAAGACCAAATTGGGGATCCCATCCTGTCTCCATGAAACCTCCATATTGAAGTCCATCAAAACTTATTTCCCTATTTATTTGCACTTAATCCCCATGAACTACGCAATTCATTCATGGACATTAAATGATTTCTTCATTCTTGTTGTAGAATATTCAATTCTTTTGGAATTAATATTCCTCAACATGTTTTAACAATTCAATTGGCCGAATTGAAAAGTGAATTAAGTTCTAAATGAAAGAAACATCATAATTTTATAATACTTTAAGGGCACATCAATTCCACATCATCACATCATCACTACTTCATGCAAGAAGAAAGGCGAGGGAAACTACTCAAAATTCATGGAGAAGATATAAAAACACATGGATTTTATATATAAAAGAAGAGTCATACAAACCACAAAAGTAAATACAACTTATCTCTTTCTCTTCCAGAAACAAATTCTTCAAAGTCCCATTGATTCCTTTTCTCTTCCTTGCAACACTTGATTTCTCCCTTTGGAACAAACATGAAGAAGCAATCTCTCACTTTACTCCCTCTTCTCCCCTCCTTAGAGAAAAATCTCTCTTAAAATCACAAACCCTAACTTTCTCTTACACTTTCCTCACACTCTCTACAGCAATTCTCCTCTCTTCCTCCTCTCTATTTTCATCTTGTACACTTAATTTAATGTTAGGAGCGAATTCCCCAAGAGTTTCTTCAAGCACCTCTTCAAAAATCCGCCAAAACTTTTGAATTCGAAGTGCACCGACTTAGGGCGCCGGGGGCGCCCGATAGTGGCGCCGGCGACGCCCTATCGTGCCAATAAATTTGAACTCTCTGGAATATGGCGCCGGCGGCACCAGAACTGTTTTCCTCCAAATTACTCCATTTTGCTCCAAATTCGTTCCTTTTTGCATCTTTTCGCTCCAATCACCTATAATCATCAACCTATAACAAATCATGAAAAAATACCTTCCTTTAAAGTGCAATATCACAAAAAATAGGTAAAAACATATAGCTAAAAGAGTATATATTTTTGGTGCATCAATTATGCATGTATAAGTCGATCTCAATCAGCCTTTTTTTTGGATTATTTTCGACCTAGCTGTGCCCGACCTTTTATTCTTTTATATTGAGTGTTTATTTTTTAGCACCTTGCGTATGTTCACTCTTTTTTGTCTTTTGTTTGTATGGATACGATCACAACTAAGCTCAATAGGATAAAAAATTAAATATAAGATTTTAATTACTAAAATATTTACTCTAATAAAAATTTAAAATTAAAACAGTTAAGATTTTAAAATTGTTATTTTTTTCTTCATTACTTTCATGCATAGTCTTTGAGCTAATTTTAAAATGTTCATAAAATACATGGATATTACTGTCTAGCATGCTAACAGGGCCGCCACACTTAAGATGTCTTAGCTCATTATATTAGTACTATGTTATCTATGGAAAGCACACTTACTTTCTTATTGAATTGTTCCAACATTTTTTTTATACAATTAGTCGGCTATCTAGTATAGGATATTAAATACTTTACCAACCTAGATGGAATTATAAATTCTTTATGGGGTTGCTTATCTTTATAGCAATGTATATTTTTCCTCTTCCTTATAGATTTCTTGTCTATACTCATGACTGGTATAATTCATATTTTTCTTTTCGTCCGTGTTAGAGTCATGAGAGCTTACATGTTTCTTTCTATTGGCTTTGGATCTACTATATCACTTCAAATAATGCAATAACTAGGCTGTTAATAAAGTGATCCTCTAGCTAGGTTGGTTCAACTACCTTCAAATCTTAGTAGATCTAGGGTCTCAATAGTTTGGGAGGACGGGTTCACAAATTCCAGACCAAAATTTCTCTACATGTTTAGCTTTTTCATTGATCTACCCATTAATCTATTCCCTTTAGAAATAATCATTTGCTTTGTAAAGTCTTTATAGATGCATACAGTAGACCATCTAAACTCAGTAGAATCTACCTATCAGATGATGGTAATTTACCCTTTTCCTAATGACCTAATTTTGTAGGTAGACTTATTTTCAACTTTCTATGTACTTTGAGAGTCTTAAGAAAGTCTGTAATGAAACTAAGGTATGAACATGAGTTCTAAAGTTTTGATCAAGACCATATAAGGAGAACCATGAGTTGTTTGATCGTACCACATACCTTAATTTCACTGTATATTTATTCTATAGTGTTCTAGGATTAGGCATGTATAAGTCGATCTCAATCAGCCTTTTTAGTTTTTTGGGATTATTTTCGACCTAGCTGTGCCCAACCTTTTATTCTTTTATATTGAGTGTTTATTTTTCAGCACCTTTCATATGCTCACTCTTTTATATGTATTTTTTTGTTTGGATACAATCGCAACTAAGCTCATTAGGATACAATTTTAAATATAAGAGTTTAATTACTAAATGATTTATCTCTAATAAAAATTTAAAATTAAAATAGTTAAGTTTTTAAAATTATTATTTTTCTTCATTTACTTTCACGCAAGTCTTTGATCCAATTTTAAAATGTTCATAAAATACATGGATGTTACTGTCTAGCATGCTAATATGGCCGCCACACTTAAGATGTCTTAGCTCATTATATTGGTACTATGTTATCTGCAGAAAGCACACTAATTGTCCCAACATTTGTTTTATACAATTAGTTGGCTATCTAGTATAGGATATTAAAGACTTTCCCAACCCATACGGAATTATAAAATATTTATGGGGTTACTTATCTTTATAGCAAAGGTATCTTTTTCCTCTTCCTTCTTATAGATTTCTTGTCTATACTCATGGAAGGTATAATTCATATTCTCCTTTTGGTCCAGGTTAGAGTCATAAGAGCTTAAATGTTTCTTTATATTTTCTTTGGATCTACTAGATTACTTCAAATAATGCAACACCTAGGTTGTTAATAAAGTGGTCCTCTAGCTAAGTTGGTTCAACTACCTTCAAATCTTAGTATATCTACGGTCTCAATAGTTTGAGAGGAAGGGTTCATAGAGTCCTGACCAAGATTTCTCTACATGTTTAGGTTTTTCATAGACCTACCCATTGATCTATTCCCTTTAGAAATAATCATTTCCTTTGTAAAGTCTTTATAGATGCATAAAGTAGACCATCTAAACTCAGTAGGATCTACCTATCAGATGATGGTAATTCACCCTCTACCTAATGGACAAATTTTTTCCCTGATGACCGGATTATTTCCCCTACCGATATCCTAGAAAATATCCTTGTTTGCATATGTTTTAAAACACTATTTTAAATCAAACATATTACCTTTTATCATGAATTTTTTAGGGATCTCCCTAGGATGTTATTGACCATGAGGGAGGTCTCTTGAATCCATAACAAACTAAATTTGATTTTTTATTCTACTTGGTTATGAGATTCTTTTTATAAATATTTTTTGTATATGTTCTAGTTCAAGCACGTTCTTGTTTACTTTGGACCTCTCTCCTCCGGTTTGTGTTGTGTGGATCTTTTTATATAAATATCTTTGTAGCTATTTTCTTAAATTTCTTCTTAGTTTTTATCCATTTTTATTCTTACCTTTCTTTAATTTACTTTTTCTAAAGAGGATGTGATCTAGAAAAAGGGATCCAAAATGAGACAGATGCTAAGAAGGTCATAGTTCTAATCAAAATAAAATGGGGGTGTGAACAAAATATGGTGACATATTGTGGATAGAGACTACCCATCATATCGGGTATTGTGTTTTCTTTGATTTAGTATTTTTTTTAGTTTATTTGTTTATAAAATTTAATTTTTACAATCTTGACTTGATTTACATTCTATTAGTTCCAATTTTTGGTAAGATCACTAGTGTTGTCGGGTTTACACCAATCCTACCATCCTTTGTGCCCTTAGATTGGCGGTAACACACTCTAGGATTCCTGGGTGTTGATCGATCCTTTGAACTGCCAAATACAACAGTTTCACTCCTTAGTATCCCGACCATTGCACCCTTATTTTTTCAACATAACTAGTTATATGGTTGATGTTGTGATAGTTTTTCCTTCAGTACTGTAGATGCTTGTTTTATAAATTTATTTTATCATTGTGATCCCTCATTGAATTCATGTTTGTATATAGATCCTTTTGTTTGAATCTAGTTTTCTCATTCGAATAGTATGTCTACGTAAAGATTTGTCACCATAAAGTCTACTGAAGGGGACATTCTATCGGTGCCCTAACTTTTTTTAGGGCCGATGCAGACACGTGATTACTTTTGGTTGTGTTGGCTAGCCCATTTATTTTGTGGTAGTTAACCCTATCCTTATCGAGGTGATTATTTTATTCCCTCTATAGAGGAAAGAGAGTTGTGCCCTCCTACATATCCCCATGGTGGTTTCCTAAGTATTGTTGACCTCAATTTTGGTGAGGTCTTTTGCTTCTCTCTTGAGTACTTAGGATCTAGCCTTAGGCTTTTCCTTTGACTAATCTTAGAGGACTAGAAATGGAACCCACAATTTAGAAATTCAAACTACTTCTTAACTCCCTGCAAATCCCACAAGTTTGATTGTAGACCCCTTATCACCTAGAGGGTTGAAATCAAATGTGGAGGTTTAAATGATGAGTTCCCTATAGGACTTTTTGGTCTTAGAAGTACCCTGGATGGTATGGTCTGGTGAGGGTAAACTTGCACACACTACACTCTCACACTCACTTCAAATCTTAAAACCACTTTTACTCAATTTGACTCCCTGACTCATGTAAGTAATTCATATGGATGAACCTTAACCCCTAAACCCCTGATTAAGAGGGTTAGGAACAACATAGTGAATGCCTCAAATGAGTCCTCTCATGGCTCATATGGGCTTAATATGGCTTCATGGCTCAACCAAAATGATTCCATTTCACTCACACTTGATCAATCTTCTTTTTTTCAAAATTTCAGTTTTTGACCCCCGGAGCCCCAGACCCACCAAACTTACCAAATACCCTTGAAATAACCCAAAATTTGCAAAATTACCTAAATTACCCAAGACTCCTCAAAATTAATCCTAAACACTTTCCACCACTCAAATTGAGCATCTTTGGCCAAAGAATACCAAAATTTCCAAAAATACCCCTAAATCCCCCCAAAATTACCAAAATACCCTTTTTACCCCAAAAATCCAAAAATTCTAAAAATTCCCAGAAAATTCCAAAAAATCTCAAATATTCTCAATTTCATTTTGTTCAACTACACCATGGGACAATTTTGCTAATTTACCCTACTTTTACCAAAACCCCCAAGTTGACCCATTTTTTTAACCCAAGTGAACCCAATGTCAAACCAAACCACCCCAATTGACCTCAATTTTGGTCCAATTCAATTCTAAACTTCAATTTAATATCCCTAATATCAATTTAGACCAAATCCAAGTCCAATTTGATTGACATTGGGGCCCAATTCCAATTTGGAGCTTAAGGCCCAATTTTGACCCGAGACCCAAACCTAGCCCAATTCAACTCCAATTGGCCCCAAATCTTTTCTAAAGCCTTCCTAACATCCCCATAAACCAAACACTAACTTGATTTGTCCAAAATTTGAACCTAAACTCCACCCAAATCTAAACCAAAACCAAAATCCCTTAAATTGACCTAAGCCTAAACCTAACCCAAATGGGCCCAAATCCCAAAATCAAAGCCCAAACAAAGTTGAAAACTCTTTGTAACACTCCCATAAACATTTTTAAACATTAATTTTACACCAAATCCAACCTTAGCCTAACCTTAGCCCAAGTTAGCCCAATTTGGCCCACCTTGGCCCCTTTACCAAGAAACCCCAAATTAAATCTAATTCAACCCCAAATTACCCCAAATTTTCTCCAAACCATTCATGAAACATTCCCAAATAGAATCCAATAAATATTGAGCCCAATCTTTTACAAAAAATTTTATCCACTAACTTTTTTTAAAACCTAAAAGCCCACTCACTTAAAATATTTAAAAGCCATCCAAAATGATTTCAAAAAGCCCAAAATCCATTCCAAAGCCCACATGAGATTTCCTCTCATCATCCCTTTGATTTAAATCATTCCCTAAGTTTAAACTCATCATCAAATTATCCTAAATTAAGCCTCATGCCAATCTCCCCTAAAGTTATCAAAAATGCCAACATCCTTTCTCATGCAAATGAGCTAACTTTTCCCTAAGCCAAATGGAGCCATGAAGCTATGCATAAGCCACATACAAGCCATGGAAGACACTTTCCACCTCACCAAGCCATTAATGGCAAGAGGAGGGGGTTCTTTCTTAACCCTTTATTAAACCTTTTTAACCTCATTTATGCTACACTCTAAACCAAGCTTAGCCACCTCACCGTGGATGGAGACTTCACCACTCCAATTCAGTTGACCCAAATGATTCCCTAAGCCCAAAACCAAGTCATGGGAGGGTGCACCCAACCCATTTGCATGAGTTGACCAAACCAAGCCTAAAATAGCCCTTTCCCCATACCATTTAAATCAAACCACTTTACACATGTCCCAAGCCAATTGAGTTCACCAAATCCCAGTCCTGACCCCACTGGTCAAGATGGTGACCTGACCCTGGCCGGCTAGCCACCACAGCTGCCGGAAAACCCCATGGCCGAGAGCTCCATGTGAGCCAATTTTTGAATTTCTCCTTGCTGAGTTGTACCAGCCCAATTGAACACCATGGATGTTCTTCCCTTGCCCTGTGCAGTTGATCCAAGCCATCATACCCCCCCTGATGAGCCCTCCAGCCAGCTCTATT
Organism: Papilionanthe hookeriana x Papilionanthe teres; assembly: GCA_022702705.1. Taxonomy (NCBI): domain Eukaryota; kingdom Viridiplantae; phylum Streptophyta; class Magnoliopsida; order Asparagales; family Orchidaceae; genus Papilionanthe; species Papilionanthe hookeriana x Papilionanthe teres. The sequence goes on from CM040425.1 coordinate 95,671,203, forward strand.
TAAACTCCACCCCCTCCCGGCTAAAGAAGGTGTTGAACAAAAACTTACCAAAACTCTGCCAAAATCACTCCAGATCCCTCTCCAGACATATAGAACTTAATCCCCACTGAAATCCAGCCCTAAAGCCCTCTCAGTGAGTCCAATTTTGGAGTTAAAATTCAAGCCCAAAACCAGGACACTTCACCACGATGAGCCAATCTTCAAATTGATTGACTCTACACCTTCACCAGACCAAGAGGAGAAGTTCCCCAGCAAAAGCCCCCTTACCAGGCCAGCCATTGCTTCCAACCTCCAAGCTTTGTGATCGGCCTTGGTCACTTTTGTACATAGGCATTTCTCCAGAGCAAGAGACTTCATCTGGAGCTTGCTTGGACTCAATCGAAGGTGACACAACCCTCAGATCGAAGCTTCACTTCTCTGAGCAAAGGTATGAACTCACTCTTCCTCCCGATCTCCCGGAGATTCTCCATTTAGTTTGAGTTGATTTCAATGCACCTTAACCGTATAGATGTGTTTGTCTCTTCAAGACGAATCGATAGAGTATAAGAACGCAAAAATCCATGGAGAATCGAGTGAGATCTTAAGGTTTTAGTGTGGACGGTCACGGGTGCACACCAGTCGGAGACAATGGCCAGGAGCCGTTGGATCACGCATGTATCGAGTGGACGGTCGAGATCAAGCCGGACAGCGCAATGGTAAGTGAATGGCGGGCCCTCGTAGTGCTGACTCAGATGGCGGCGCTGAATCACGGAGCGACGCTTGGGCTTTCGATCCGGATGAGGATGACGCGGCGCCGAGTCGGATAAGTAGAAAATTAGGATTTTTTGGATTTATTTAAATACCAGAACTTCAAAAATTCATATATTTGCATAGAAAAATCACAAAAATAAAATAAAAATACCATCTTGCTCAGTGAACAGAGGAGAATGATGTGGAAAAGAAATCAAGTTAATTAGATGAGTATTTTATTTTTAATAATTTATTTACTGTTTCCAATGTTTTGATTCTCCATTTGCATAGACAATTCACTATGGCATGAGACCATAGAGCTTTTGAAGCCTCTGATCTTGGGAACATTCCTTGAATTTTTCAAGGTCGAGAGCCATCTCTCGTGAAAAGTTATTGATTTTTCAAGTTCATGTCATTGTTTTAGGTATTCTAATTCCAATAATTAGCATGTTGTAAAATAAATTCTAGGAAAGTTTGGTGGTGTTTCTTAGGACCAGGGGACCCTATGAAAAATATATTTTGAGTTAATTCATTCATAATAACCTTAATTGGCCTAAACTCCCAAAATTGAATTTGAATTAATTAGGGTTAACCACACACCAAATTGACTTGAAAATAATTCTCCATTACTCTTTAGGGTTAGAGGAACCATACATAAAATTTTGAAATCAATTGGATTTGATTAACCCCACCAAATGGATTGATTAAGCCTCATAAGTAAAATGGAACTTTAAAAATTCATAACTCCAAAAATACTTTTCAAAAATTCACAAAAATGGTTTTAGAGCTTCTCTGATATCAGGGGAGTTCAAAAAAATTAAAATTGGAATTTTCTAAAAAAAGTTGATTTTTCACAATATTTTAATATTTTAATAATTAAAAAATAATAAAAATCACAAAAATATTAAAAATAATAAAAATGTCACATTTTGACTCCTAATCACTTAGGAACAAACCAAATATTTTTCCTAAGTCCCTAGGATAAGATATTGAATTTTAAAGGCTTAATGTAATTTTTAATATTAAAAAATGAATTTTCAACCTTTTTCACTAAAATAATTCTAATAAATCAAAAAAAAAAACAGAAAATTATAAAATTTATTTTTCTAGACTCCTTGAGGTCATAGAAATTAAAGAAAAATATAAAAATCTATTTTTCAATTTATATTTTATTTTAAAATTAATTAATACTCTAAAATTTAAAATAATTATAATAAATAAAATATAATTAAAAAAATCACCAAAATGGGTCCAAGTGGTTCTCTGGTCATTAGAAATATCCCATAATTTTCTTAAGGACAAAAAATTTATCTTGGTCATGTTGTTGAATTTTCTTTGAAAACCCCTATTTTCTACTAAAAATAATTATATAAAATAAATTAAAGTCAGAAAAATCACATTTTTTCCTCTAATGTCTTAATTGACATGTGAGTGAGGTGACATAAAAATTTCAATTTCATTTGAGCTCAATTTAGTGAGTTATGAAATAAATAAGCCCAAAAGGGCATAAAGGTAATTAAAGAATTTTAACCATTAATTAAAACTTTAGGTTTAATCAAAATGGAGGGTAAAATATTTGATTTTAATTTTCTCTTGGATGATTGAAACTTAGGGAAATTAAAAGGGTAGAAACACATTAAACACTTTGAAAATATCAAAATGAAACTCTAATTAATTAAATAATTTAAATTTTGGAAAGAATATATTTAAAATTTGGATTATTAAAATAGAGATATTATTAAGAGGATATTTATTCTTTAATTTAAAAAATCCCTAAATAAGTCACTTCAATAATATTTAGTTCTTAATTAAAAATTTAAATAATAATCCAAACTAAATAAATTAAAAATTAAAAGAAGATAACCCTTAAATGAATTCAAGCTGAAAGTGTTAAATGGTCCAATAATTAAAATCAAATTTAAAATCTTGGAGTTAAATTAAATTAATTTAAATTAAGTGAAGTCAAAGTTTAAATTAAATTAAATTAACACCTTAACAATTAAATTACATTAAATTTAAAATATTGAAACTAAAATTAAATTAAATTAAAATTAAATTAAAATTAAAATTAAAATTAAAATAAATTAAAATTAAATTAAATTAAATTAAAATTAAATTAAATTAAAATTAAATTAAAATTAAATTAAAATAAAATAAAATTAAATTAAATTTAATTTAATTAAATTAAATCAAATTAAATTAAATTAAATTAAATTAACATCACTTAACAACAATCCTAAATGAAATCATTAAGAGTTAAATCAAAACATATAAAAGATTTCAACACCTTTTTTTAATATAAGTAAATCTAAAACATAAAAAGTTAATCTGAAATATAATATCACTTAAAGTGTTTAAATTAAATCTAAAATAATTCGAACCCTATTCTAAACTTAATAATCATTAATTAATTTTTATAATTAAATCAGATCAAGTTAAATCATTAAAATATTTATTACTTTGCCCTTAAAAGGCTTTTATTGTTATAACTTTTAAATGAAGCATCAAGTGAAGTGTCACTTCACACATAAGATATTCAAATGTCCTAAGTTCACTGAGAAAGAAACAAAACAAAATTAAAATCCTTTGATGTTTAATTCACCAATACAATAAAATTCATTTGAACTCAAAATAATCCTAGAAGTATTAAAAAGATGTTTAAGATTCGTTTTAAACACTTCCTCGATACGATGGGGTGTTTTAGAAGAATAATTGAACTTAATTGTTCTTTGGTGAAGAAAATCATTCTTAAACCAAACCAACAACCTAGACGTCATAGGAAATGACTAGCGATAGGATTAGGATTCTGCGTACAACCAAATCCCTTTCCTTAGCTTTACCTAGGTATTTCTTGCAAAAATATGTTTAAATGCTCTAACATGTGTTTTAAGTGTAGCTTGGGATGACGGGAAGACCCTCCAGGTATACTTTTATTTTATTGCAATTTACTTTATTGCAATTTACTTACATGCATTGTACTTTACTTTTTCTTGCATGTTAAACAAGATTGTTGCATGAAAACCAAAACCTATAGGATAGCCAAAAAACTGAAACCAAAACTAAATTAAAAGTCATCACAAGATAAAATTCACCGCCACAACATTCCAAAATATAAAACAACTCAAAATTTAATCACAAACAAAATAACAAAACTACAATTGCAACTAAATTAAAACGTCTCATTGAATGATCGGGAATACCTTGGATGATGTAACCCACGTGTTGCTAACGGGATTTCCCACGGTCTAAATGAAAGTGTGGAACTCATTCAGTTGAGTTTAGCAAATTCATCTGGACTAAGTGAATTCGATGAAAATAATGGTGCCTGGATGACGGAACCGTGGGATCTTAATCCGTTCTGTTTAAATAACTTTAAGATTTGTTTTAATTAAGACACTAAAGATACTTGGATTTTAAGATTTTCTCTAAGCCAAGTCACTTTTCTCATCCCCTGATTTTCACCTTCTACAACTAAACCTCTGCAACAACAAGGAGCTTGGAGCATGGTGGGCAGCACGACCATTGTCATCAGCTAAACTCGGATCTACACCAGCTAAACCTTTCCTAGTTTTAAATAACAAAGCCATAGGATTTTGAGGTAGTTTTCCTAGTGTAACATAAATCCTCAACTTTTCATTAGGCATTTGCATAATCATGTTATGCAAATTACGCCTTAACTGGTCTTAGGACTCCGAGGTAGTCGTTCAGTACGACATAAACTCTCACATATTCGAGGCTATTTGTATGATTATGTCATACAAATATAATTCCTAATTAATTAAAATTGGCAAGATTGAAACATTAAGTAAATTCTCAAATCTAAGCCAAACAATAGGATAGTTTGGGAAGTTGCCAAGATTCTTCTTGGATCCTCAGCTTCTCCTACTTCTCTTCCTTTGGACTCTTAAAATAAACTTGTTCCAAATTTGAGCTGATCCCTATTGAAATTTCCAAAATCCAATCCTTTGAAAACTTTAAACTTTGAAATTCTTGAGAGCAAAACCACTGATCATTATCGAGATTTTTCTTAAATGATTTCCGTCATTTAAGATGTAATTAACTATAAGGGCTTGCCCTTATAGGGAACTTTAAGAACTCAGGTAATATAAACCCTGCTTAATTTCTTTGTATTAAGCAGGGGAACTTGTCGGCTTATAAAATTGGTTCGCAGACCAAACAGATGTCACAAATATTCTAGTTTATTTAATCGAGCCCCATCATCAAGCAACGTGTCTATTCTTCGGGAAAGATACACGGTTTTGATGCAGTGCTCGTTTATATAAACTATTTGGGATGTGAGATCAGTTTGATTTCATATCTTAAAATTTTCAAATTTAAAATTATTTTCAAAATCAAATACTACTTTCTAAATTATATATATATTTAAATTAAATTTAAAATTTAAAATTCGCCGACAATTTCTGTAGGCGACCCCTTTTCAAAAATACAACACTCAACCTAAAAATATGTCGACAAGTATGGCCTGCTCTTCTTCTTGAAATTGGTTGGCAGGTATGAGTGAGTTAGCCCCATGTACTTCTATTTTCTATCGGCTATCTAAAATGTCAATTATTTTCTTCATAATCCCCTCTTGTTGACACTTGCTACTTTGAGATTCAGCAAGAATGAAAAGAGGAGGCAGAAGGCATGAATATGCATTCAATAGGGAACCCCTCAGGTGCTTCACTTGAGAAGCTTTCACTTGAGACTATTTTAGTACTTTTGATCCGGACTAATTTTTCAATTCTCGATTGATTATTCTGACCACATCACGGTTGACTTCATTTTTTGTGAGGTCTTCTCTCTCCTTAGTGCTTAGGATCTAGCAATAGGTTTTCCCCTTTGACTATCCTAGAGGACTAGAAATGGAACCCACCACCACTTAGAAATTCAAACCACTTCTTGACTCCCTTCAAACCCCCACAAGTTTGATTGTAAATCCCTAAATCACTTGGAGGGTTAAGATCAAGTGTGGAGGTTTAAAGGATGAGTTTCCTACAGGATTCTTTGGCCTTAAGATTACCCTGGGTGGTCTGGTCTTGGTGAGGGCAAGCTTGCACACACCACACTCTCACACACATTTCAACCCTGAAACCACACCTATACCCAATTTGACTCCCTGACTCATCTAGGTAACTCATATGGATGGACCTTAACCCCTAAGCCCCTGGCTAAGAGGGTTGGGAACAACATATTGAGTGCCTAAGATGAGTCATCTCACGGATTTTGTGAGCTTAATATGGCTTCATGGCTCAACCAAAGTGATTCCATTTCACTCACATCTAATCAATCTTCATTTTCCCAAAATTTCAATTTTTGACACTCGGGACCCTAAACCCACCAAACCTACCAAAAGCCCTTGAAATTGCCTAAAATTTGCAAAATTTTCTAAATTACCCAAAATTCCTTAAAATCAATCCTAAACATTTCCCACCACTCAAATTGATCGACCATAGCCAAATACACCAAATTTTCCAAAAATACCCCCCAATACCCTCCAAATACCCAAAAGGCCCTTTTTGGCCCAAAAATCCAAAAATTCAAACAAATCCCAGAAAATTCCAGAAAATCCCAAATATTCCCAATTTTCATTTTATTCAACTAAATTATAGGACAATTTTGTCAATTTAGCCCACTTTTACCAAAACCCCCAATTTACCCCTTTTTTAACCTAAAATGGACCCAATGTCCCACCAAACCAACCCAATTGACCTCAATTTTGATCCAATTCAATTATAAACTTCAATTAAATATTCCTAATATTAATTTAAACCAAATAAAAACCCAATTTGATCAACATGTGGATCCAATTTCAATTTGAAGCTTAAAGCCCAATTTTGGCCCATGACCAAAACTTAGCCCAAACCAACCCAACTTAACTCCAATTAGCCCCAAATATTTTCTAAAACTTTCCTAACATCCCCACAAACAAAACACTAACTTAATTTGCCCTAAAATTGAACCCAAACTCCACCCAAGCTTGACTCAAATCAAATTTCCCCAATTTGACCTAAGCCAATCATGAATCCAAACAAGCCCAAATCCCAAAATTAAAGCCCAACCAAAATTGAAAAACTCTTTGTCACATCTCCATAAATATTTTTCAACATTAATTTTACATCAAACCTAACATTAACCCACTTTGATCCATTTTGACCTTATTATTAAAGAAGCCCAAATTAAACCCAATTCAACCCAAAATCACCCCAAACTTGTTCCAAATCACTCATGGTACATTCCTAAACCAAATGCAACATTTTTTTGACACAACCCTTCACCAAATTTTCATCCAAAGAATTTATTTGCAAACCTAAAAGCCCATCTTCACCAAATTTAAAAAGCACAAAATTCATTCTAAAGCCCATATGACATTTCCTCATCATCCCTTTAATTGATATCGTTCCCTAAGTCCTAAGCCAATCATCAAATAAATCCAAATCAAGCCTCATGCCACTTTCCCTTAAACTCATCGAAAATCCCAAAATCCATTTCCATGTAAGTGAGCCAAGCCACTCTTAAGCCAAATGGAGCCATTGAGCCATGCACAAGTGAACCGATTTTTGTATTTCCAAATACAAGAATTTGTTACCACTACTAGGAAATTTAATTTCTAGCAAAGACGGGACACACTTGACCCGGAATAACTTGTTATATAGATATGTACCAAATTTTAATTTACGGCAATAGCATTAGATAAAACTTGATTGCTACTGAATGCTAGGCCGTTAGTGATTAATACTTTTTAAATATATGTTTATATAGCAAAATATAATTTTAAAAGAAAATATTTTATATACTTTTTGGGTACTACGCAAGTATACGTATCATTTCAAGTAATAAAGGGCTTTGAAACAAAGACCCCAGTATCGATCCCACGGGAAAAAAGGATAATAAATTTTTAAATATTGTATTTCAAAATCTTTTTGTATTTTAATAAAACTATAAATTACTTTTAATTTACTAGATGCAGATAAAAAAACAATAATAAGAAAATTATTTTTGAAAACAATATAAAACAAACAACTTTCTTCCTTTCAATTAATCCAAGATTTTTAAGATAATTTATTCGTTGAAGAATCTATTTTATGGTATTGTGCCAAATAGAAGCATTCCTATTCTTTACCCTTTGATCCAGACACAAATAACATTGACTAATCTATATATCAGGTCCGGATGTATTGTTAGTAGAATGTGTTAATCTAGGTTCACACTACTAGATGTCCAAGGGTGACTATGGTCGGCCCTGTTGACCTCATTTTTGATGAGGTCTTCTCTTCTTCTCTTTAGTACTTAGGATCTAGCCTTAGGCTTTTCCTTTGACTATCTTAGAGGACTAGAATTGGGACCCACCTTTTAGAACTTCAAACCACTTCTTAACTTCCTGCAAACTCCACAAACTTGACTGTAGACCCCTAATCACCTAGAGGGTTGAAATCAAATGTGGAAGTTTAAAGGATGAGTTCCTATAAGACTCTTTGGCCTTAGGATCGCCCTGGTGGCTCGGTCCGGTGAAGGGGCTGACTTACACACACTACACTTATACACTACACCTACACACTACACTTCCACATACCTCCTAAAACCACACCCATACCTAACTCGACCTCCCGACTCATGTAAGTGATCCACATGGATGGACCTTAACCCCTAAGCCCTCGGCAAGAGGTTAGGAACAACATAGTGAATGCCTCAAATGAGTCCCTTCATGGCTCATGTGGGCTTGATATGGCTTCATGGCTCAACCAAAATGATTTCTTTCCACTTAAATTCACCCAATCTTCAATTTCCCAAATTTTCAATTTTTGACCCCGGGACCCTACACCCGCTTACATTTACCCAAAACCTCGAAATTACCCAAATTTCTCAAAAATTTCCAAATTATCCAAAATTCTCCAAAATCATTCCCAAACATTTCCACATCACTTAAATTGATCATCCATACCCAAAAATACCAAAAATTCCAAGAAAACCTCCCAATACCCTCCAAATACCCAAAATACCCCTCTTGACCTAAAAATCCAAAAATTCAGACAATTCCCAGAAAATTCCAGAAAATCCCAAATATTCCCAATTTCATTTTGTCCAACTACACCATGGGCCAATTTTATCAATTTACCCTACTTTTGTCAAAACCCCCAATTTGACCCATTTTAACCCTAAGTGCACCCAATGTCAAACCAAACCTACCCAATTGACCCCAATTTTGGTCCAATTCAATTCTAAACTTCAAATCAATATCCCAAATACCAATCTAAATCAAATCCAAGCCCAATTTGATTGACATTTGGATCCAATCTCACTTTTGGCCTTAAAGCCCAATTTGGACCCATGACCTAAACCTAACCCAAACTCACCCAATTCAACTCCAATTAACCCCAAACCTTTTCTAAATCTTCCTTAACATTCCCACAAACAAAACACTAACATGATTTGCCCAAATTTAGACCCAAACCCCACTCAAATTCAACCCAAGGCTAAAGGACCCATTTTTGACCTAAACCCAAACCTAACCCAAATGAGCCCAAACCCCAAAATCAAAGCCCAACCAAAGTCAAAACCTCTTTGAAACACTCCCATAAACATTTCTCAACATTGATTTTATATCAATTTCAACCCTAGCCCAACATTAGCCCAAGTTAGCCCAATTTGACCTACATAGGCCCACTTACCAAATAAATCCAAATTCAAACCAATTCAACTCCAAATCACATCAAATTGATTCCAAGCCCTTCATAGAACATCCCTAAACCAATTATGACATTTATTTGACAAAGTTCTTCACAAAATTTTTATCCAAATGCCCATCCTAAAATCAAAAGCCCATTTCCCTTAAACTTTTCTAAAAGCCCACTTCACCACATCCAAAGGCCCAAAATCTACCCTAAAGCCCACATGACATCTCCATTTGTCATCCACTTAATTAAATCCATTACCTAAGTCCTAAATTCACCATAAAATTATTCCAAATCAAGTTTCATACAAATTTCCATCAAATTACCAAAAATTCTTAAAACCCATTTTCATGAAATTGACCAAACCTTTTCCCAAGCCAAAGGTGAGCCATGCAAGCCATGGACAAGCCACATGAAGCCATGGAAGGATTAACATGTGATCAAGCCATTAATGGCAAAAGGAGGGGCCCCTTTCCTAATCCTCCTTAACCCCTTTTTTACCTTAAGCATGTCACACACTAAACCATGCTTAGCCACCTCATCATGGATGGAGACCACACCACTCTCCCTTGGTCGACCCAACCGATCCTCTCGGCCCAAAATCGAGGCCATGGGGAGGTGCACCCAACCCAAATCAATGGGTTGACCAAATTAAGGCCAAAATGACCCCCTCTCCATTCCATTTTAATTCAAAAACTTTACACATGTCCAAGCCCAATTGACTTCACCATTGCCAAGCCCTGACCTCCCTAGTCAAGATGGTGACCCATGCCTGCCGGCCAGCCTCCTCGGATCGCCGGAAAACACCACACCCGAGAGCATCATGTGAGCCCAAGCTTGGAATTCTCACCTGCCGAGTCGCCCCATGCCCAATGGCCACCATGGCTGTTCTTCTCCTCACCGTAGCAGGCTCGATCTCATGCCTCGACTCCCCCGGGAGGCCCTCCACCCTCTCCTATTTAAACTCCACCCCTCTCGGCCATGAGAAGAGCCGAGCACAAACCTTGCCGAAACTGCGCCAAAATTGTTCCGGACCCTTCTCCACCCTTAGAGCGAGTTGATCCCCGAGTGTCAATTTGCCCTAATCCCCATCGATAAAATCCAATTTCCCAACCGAAATTCCACCCAAAACCGGGACACTTCTCCACGGTGAGCCAATTCCCAAATTGATTGGTTCTACACCTTCACCGGACCGAGGAAGGTGTCCACCAAAGCAAAAGCCCCATCTCCGAGCCACCCGGTTGCTCCGGCCTCCAAGCTTTGTGATCGGGCTTGGTCGAGTCGGATCCGGACAATTCACTGGACCGGGAGACTTCATCCGGAGCTTGCGGGATCCAATCGAAGGTGCAACAACTCTCGGATTGAAGCCACACTTCTCCGAGCAAAGGTATGAGCTAATTCTTTATCCCGAGCTTCGGAGATTCTCCATTTCAAATGCCTTAATTTCAATGCATGTTAACCGTATAGATGTGTTCGTCTCTTCAAGACGAATCCATAGAAGCATAAGAACATGAAAATCCATTGAGTATCGAGTGAGATCTTAGGGATTTAGTGTGGACGGCTCTCGGGTGAGGACGCTCGGGGACGATGAACGGATGCCGTCCATTCAATACACGCGCGGACGAACGGCTCAGATGGCGTCGGACCAGGAGACGGTACGAGAAACGCGGGGCCCGGGCTGCCGACTCGGGTGGCGGCGTCGAATGGGAGCGCGACGCGTGTGCGTTCGGAGTCGCCGAGGTTGACGCGGCGCCGCGTGGATAAATAGAAAATTAGGGTATTTTTCTATTTATTTAATTCCCTAAACTTCAAAAATTCATATCTCTCGTGTAGAAAAATCAGAAAAATAAAATAAAAATACTCTCTTGCTCGGTGAACGAGAGGAGAATAATGTGGAAAAGAAATCATTTAATTTCATCAAGTATTTTATTTTTTATAATTTATTTACTCTCTGCATACTTTTGATTCTCCATGCATGTATACAATTCACCATGGCATGAGACCATAGGGCTTTTGAAGCCTCTGAATTTGGGAAAATTCCCTGAATTTTCCAAAGTCAGAGGCCATCCCTATAAAGAATTATTGATTTTTCAATTTCATGTTGCTGTTTTGAGTATTTTAATTCCAATAAATAGCATGTTGTGAAATAAATTCTAGGAAAATTTGGTGATGTTCCTTATGACCAGAGAACCCTAGGAAAAATAGGTTTTGACTTAGTTCATTTAAAACAACCCTAATTGGCTTAAAAACCCAAAATAGGTCTTTAATTAATTAGAGTTAACCATGCATCAAATTGACTTGAAATCAATTCTCCACTGACCTTTAGGATCAGAGGAATCCACCATAAAAGTTTGAGGTCAATTGGACTTGGTTAGCCCCACTAATTGGGTTGATTAAGCCACTTAGTCATTTTAAACTTAAAAAATTCATAACTATCAAAATACCTTTCAAAAATTCACCAAATTGGTTATGAAGCCTCTCTGATATCAGGGGAACCTAAGAAAATTAAAATTTCAATTTTCTAAAAAGTTGATTTTTAATAATATTTTAATATTTTTAATAATTAAAAAATAATAAAAATCACAAAAATAATAAAATTCACCAAAATGTCACATTTTGAATTTTAATCACATAGGAACAAAACCCATATTTTTCTTAGGTCTATTTTATGAGATATTAAATTTTAAAGCTTTAAGGTAATTTTAAAATTAAAAAAAATATATTTTCTAGCTTTTTCACTAAAATAATTATAATAAATTATAGAGAAATCATAAAAATGTAAAATTTGCTTCTCTGATTTCCTTGATATCAGAGAGATTTTTGAAAATTATAAAATCCATTTTTCAACATTTATTTTATTTTTAAATTAATTAACACTCCAAAACTTAAAATAATTATAATAAAAATAATATAATTCAAAAAATCACCAAAATTGGTCCAAGTGGTTCTCTGGTCATTAGGAATGTCCCCTAATTTTCTTAAGGACAGAAACTTTCCCTTGGTCATGTTATTAAATTTTCCTTGAAAATCTCTATTTTCTACCAAAAATAATTATATAAATAAATTAAATTCAGAAAAATCACATTTTCTCCTCTCATGTCTTTATTGGCATACGAGTGAAGTCACATAAAAATTTCAAGTTGATTTGGGTTCAATTTAGTGAGTTATGAAATCATTAAGCTTAAAGGGTAAAGTGGTAATTAAATTTTAACCCTTAATTAAAACTTTAGGTTTAATAAAAATTTAACAAGTAAAATATTTGATCCTAATCTGATTTGGATGATTTAAATTTAAATGATTAAAGGGTAGAAACCCATTAAGCAATTTTAAAATAATTAAACCTTAATTAAATAATTGATTAAATTTGAAAGAATAATAAAATTGGAATTATTAAAATAGGGATATTATTAGGAAGAGATTTATTCTTTACTTTAAAAATCCCTAAATTAATTATCTCATTAATATTCAATTCTTAATTAAAATGATAACTCAAATTTAAAATATTAAAAGACTTAATCATTAAACTAAAATTAAATTATTAAACTCTTTTAAAAAAATTCAATTAAAATTAAAAAAATAAAATTAAATTAAAATTAAATTAAATTAAATAAATTAAATTAAATTAAATAATTAAATTAAATTAAATCAAATTAAATTAAATTAAACAATCAAATTAAATTAAATTAAATTAAATAAATTAAATTAAATTGAATAATTAAATTAAACTAAAATAAAATTAAATTAAAATTAAATTAAAATTAAATTAAAATTATATTAAATTAAATAAATTAAATTAAATTAAATAATTAAATTAAATTAAATCAAATCAAATTAAATTAATTTAACATCAAATCAAACTCAATTGAATTAAATTAAAATTAAAACTCAATTAAATTAAATTAAATTAAATTAAATATAACATCACCTAAAACGAGAAAGAAATTAAATATAAAGCAACTTGAACACTATTCCAAATTTAAACCCTTCAACTTAAATCAAATCATTTGAATACCAATTTACCCTTGAAAGTTTTAGTTATCATAACTCCTAAACGAACATTAAATGAAATGTTACTTCACTTATAGGATATTCAAATGTCCTAATTCATCGAAGAAGATAACAACAAAACTTGAATTCTCGGACGATTAATTCATTTGTATAATTAAACCCATTTGGACTTAAAACAATCCTAGAAATATTGAAAAGATGTTTAAGATTCTTCTTAAGCACTTCCTCGATATGATAGGACATTTATAAGAACAATTGAATTTAATTATTCTTTGATGAAGAAAATCGTCTTCAAACCAAAACACAAAGAACCTAGACGTCATAGGAAATGACTAGCTATAGGATTAGGAACTTGGTAGAAAACCATAACCCTTACCTTAGCTTTACTCAGGAGCTTGCTTAAATATTCTAATTGTGTTTTAAGTGCGACTTGGGATGACGGGAAAACCCTCCAGGTACGCTTTTATTTTATTGCAATTTACTTTCTTGCAATTTACATTATTACAACTTATTTAATCGCATTGCACTTACTTTTCTTGCATGATAAACAACAGTTGCATGAAAACTCACACCTTTAGGATAGTCCCTAAAACTGAAACCAAAACTAAGTTAAAAGTCATTGCAAGATAAAATTCACCGCCACAACATTTCAAAATATAAAACAACTCAAAATTTAATCACAAACAGAACACAAAACTACAATTGCAACTAAATTAAAACGTCTCGTTGGATGATCGGGAATACCTCGGATGATGTAACCTACGTGTTGCTAACGGGATTTCCCACGGTCTAAATGAAAGTGTGGAACTCATTCAGTTGAGTTTAGCAAATTCATCTCGACTAAGTGAATCCGATAAAAATAATGATGCCGGAAGGATGGAACCGTGGGATCTTAACCGGTGTCGTTATAATCAACTTTAAGATTTGTTTTAATTAAAACGTAAAAAACACTTGGAAATTAAGATTTTCTCTAAACCAAAACACTTTTCTCATCCCCCGATTTATGACTTCTAAAATTGAACCTCCGCAACAATAAGGAGCTCGGAGCATGGTGGGCAAGCACGGCCATCGTCGTCGCAGAAACTTGAATCTACTTCAGCAAAACTTTCCTAAAATTAAATAACAAAGCCATAGGACTTCGAGGTAGTTTGCCTAGTGCAACATAAATCCTCAACCTTCTGTTAGGCATTTGCCTTGCAAATTAAGCCCTAACCGGATTTAGGATTCCGAGGTAGTCGTCTGATACGACATAAACCCTCACTTCTTCAAGGCTATTTGTATGATTCTATCATATAAGCATAAGTCCTAATTAATTAAAATTGACAAGATCAAAACATTTAAAAATATTAGGACTTTCTTAAATCTAAGCCAAACAATAGGATAGTCGGGAAATTACCGAAGTTCACTTCGAATCCGTGATTTCTCCTACTTTTCTTCCTTTGGATTCACAAAACAAAATGTTTCAAACTTGATCCATTCCTATTGAAATTCCAAAATTCAATCCCTCGAAGACTTAAACTTTGAAATCCTCGAGAGCAGAATTATTGATTATTATCGAGAGTTTTCTTAGGTGATTCCCGTCACTTAAGATGTAATTAACTATGGGGCTTGCCCTTATAGGGAATTTTGAAGAACCTGGTAATATAAACCCTGTTTAATGTTTTCATATTAAACAGGGGAATTTTGTCGGCTTATAAAATTGGTTCGCAGACCAAACGGATGTCATAAATCTTCTAGTTTATTTAATCGAGCCCCACCGTCAAGCAGTGTGTCTATCCTTAGGGATAGATACACGGTTTGTGGTGCGGTGCTCGTTTATATAAACTATTTGGGACGAGAGATCGGTTTAATCTCATATCTTAAAACCTTCAAATTTAAAATTATTTTCAAAATCAAATACTACTTTTCAAATTATTTATTTTAATTAAATTAAAAATTCGCCGACAGATTTCTGTTAGGCGACCCCTCTTCAAAATAAAACACAACCTAAAAATATGCCGACAGATTTCTGGCGACTCCGCTGGGGAAAATTCCTCTCTCCATTATTATCAGATAATTCTGCTTTCAAAAATCGGTAGTGCATCCATGTCCTTAGTGGATCAAACTACCATTCTTTCCGTTGGAATACTATGTTCATTTCTATCTTGAATGAGTATAGCCAACATTCTCTCTGATTTAGGAGCCACTGTTTAGACACCCCTAAACAGAGAGGTTCCAAGATCCTTTTACCTCATTTTTGAGGTGGGGTGGACCCCCAATAGGTGTTAGTTTAGGAATGATCCTTCGAGTCGAGAAGTCTTGCTTAAGACTTTCTTTTCCTTTCCAACTCTGAATCGGATTCCTTACCTTCTCTACACCTTGGAACATTCCGTTCTAAATAAACAAACTCTCTAATAAGTGATTCTTTTAACAAATGATTCTTTCTTATAAATACATGAACAAGAATGAGTTCGGACTCTTTTCAATTCCTTTCTTTTCATCCTAAAGAAAAGAAACATAACTTGAGACTGACAACCAGAATCTACCTTGCGAAATGGAAGCCCCGAAACCGATTTTCTCCTTCACCAACGGACTGGACTTCGCCGTCTATAAGGATGAGCCGCCCGACAATGGGGTCATCCGATTTGGACGAGGATTTGAAAACACGAACGTCAAAGTCACCGACGTCTCCCTCTTTGCACCGACAAACAAGGTATCCGAAGCCGAGGAGCCACCGCTCGAGTTCAACCTCAGGTCGACCCAAGAGTTTCCTCCCCGCAAAGGGTCCCGACTAGGAGGAGTACCGCCGTCCGCGAGAGGATCGTTCTTACTACCCCCACCTGGTCTAGTTGTTTCCGCACCTACCCCGACTTCCGCCAAATCAAAGGGGAAAGAAATCCGGAATTATGGTAAACTCCGTCACCGTGGAGGGTACGGATCTTCCCGTAAGACCTTCTATTTTCGAAATCGGGTCCAGGTTCAAAGATTTCGTCATCGACAAAGACCCAAAGAAGAAACGAAGTAGAAGGATCGCCGGAGAAGCCGTAGCCGCCGAAATTGCTTTCCTGGAGGAAATTCCGTAGCCGCCAAGATATACACCGCTACCGGAATATACACCGCCGCTCGACTACATACCACTTTTGGGAGGAAGCGAGTTCCATCCCCTCTCCGCCGCAGAGGATGAGGAGAATGTTCGCAAGATTGCTCGCCACATTACCTCGGCCCGCATATTACAACGATAGCCGCAAGAAAAGAACTAGAACTACGCCGTTTGCTCGACCGCAAACTTTGGTAGAAAAGTTAGCAAAGAAGGAATACGCCCAGTATCGGAGATTCTACGAAGGATAGGGTGGGTTCCGATCAAATCCCGTCTTGGGCCCCGAGTAGAGCCCGCCGTCATGACGTAAAAGCCAAGTAAAAGAATGAAGGCTAGCCCGCCTGTCGTAGTCTCGGGATTACGGATTAGGGAGGATACCACCTTCCAAGCATTTGGCCGACGGACCATCCGGTCCTAGACCTTCTGCTGCTAGAAGGATGGTGTGGCGTCCCACTACTGGGCAGTTGAGATTGAAACAGCAGCCCGAGAAAGAGAGTCTCGCCAGGAGGCTTGAATCCGAAGAAAGTGCTACTGCGATAAAGGGGACTCGTGAAAAAGGGACCCGGCAGCTATCGCATGACAACCGCAAAGACACACAGAAAGCTCCGCTAGAAGATGCCATGGAAAAGTTGAGAACCGATATCCGACGGTTGGCAAAAGAAAGAGAAGAAAAGTTCGGAGATGAGATCGATTCATCGGAGTTCATGGACGACGAATATGCAAAATCAACATGGTTGAGACACGAGCTTCATCGGCTTCGCAAGGTGCTCCTGCAGCCGCAGAAGAGAGGAGCCGAACCGATGAGAAGACAGCCTTCGGGAAAAAGACGACACGATCGCTCAAATGGCGAAAAGGATGGAAGAGATGGCCGTAGCTCCGGCCACTCTCCGCAGTCAAGTACAACCACATAGAGAGACACCCCCAGAGGTCATTCACATTGTAGACGGAGGAAAGGAGATTACATCCGTCAATGGGGATGACCAGCTGAAAAAGGATACAACACAAAGTATGATCCCTGAAAAGGATATCAAGAACTTAGTAGAACAGCAGGTGCGAGAAGCCTTAGCACAATCGAAGAACGGGACATCCATTCGGACAGGTAGACCTTACCCAGAAGAATTCGACGCTGTCCAATACCCGAAAGGCTTCGTACCACCTCTGTTCAAGACATTCGATGGAACCGGGAACCCCCGACGAGCATGTTGCACACTTTCGTGCCGGTTGTTGCAATGTCGGCGGAAGCGATGCGCTACTCTTCCGACGAGTTCGTCAACGATCCGTCGGGAATCGCCTTCGACCGGTATGCGGGATTACCCAATGGCTCGGTGAAGACATTCTCGCAGCTAGAGAGCCTCTTCATCAAGCGATTTGCCGGAGCTCGGGACCACATCACTATAGGTGATTTAGTGGTAGAGAAACAAAGGCCGAATGAAACTTTGGTGGATTACATACTTCGATGGAGAAACTTAAGCATGAAGTGTGAACCACAATCGCAAGAACAACATGCAATCGGCATCTTGCTTAAAAGCATTCACGGCCCGATAGCACTTCTCCTCAAAGGATTCACTATTAAGACTTTTGAGAAGTTTTTAAGCAAGGCCGGAAGCTTGCAAGAAGAGGCGAAGCAATTAAGTTTTGCCGACAAGACGGACAAGCAGAAGCCGGTGTCGGCATATTTTTTAGGTTGTGTGTTTTGAAAAGGGGTCGCCTACAGAAATTGTCGGCGAATTTTTAATTTAATAAATAATTTGAAAAGGTAGTATTTGATTTTAAAAATAATTTTTAAATTTGAACATTTTAAGATATGAAATCAAACCGATCTCACATCCCAAATAGTTTATACAAACGAGCACCGCACCACAAACCTTGTATCTATCCCGAAGAATAGACACATCGCTCGATGATGGGGCTCGATTAAATAAACTAGGAGATTTGTGACATCCGTTTGGTCCGTGAACCAATTTTATAAGCCGACAAATTCCCCGCTTAATATGAAAGCATTAAACGGGGTTTATATTACCTGGGTTCTTTAAAATTCCCTATAAGGGCAAGCCCCTATAGTTAATTACATCTTAAGTGACGGGAATTACCTAAGAAAACTCTCGATAATAATCAATAATTCTGCTCTCAAGAATTTCAAAGTTTAAGTTTTCAAAGGATTGAATTTTGGAATTTCAATAGGGAATGGATCAAGTTTGGAACATTTTGTTTTGGGAATTCAAAGGAAGAAAAGTAGGAGAAATCACAGATTCGAAGTGAACTTCGGTGACTTCCCGACTATCCTATTGTTTGGCTTGGATTTAGGAAAAGTCCTAATGTTATTTTGACATTTTAGTCTTGCCAATTTTAATTAATTAGGGCTTATATTTGTATGATAAAATCAAACAAATAGCCTCGAAGATGTGAGGGTTTATTATCGTACCGGACGACTACCTCGGAATCCTAAGACCGGTTAGGGCTTAATTTACAAGGTAAAAGCCTAACGAAGAGTTGAGGATTTATGTTGCACTAGGCAAACTACCTCGAAGTCCTATGGCTTTGTTATTTAATTCTAGGAAAGTTTTGCTGAAGTAGATTCGAGTTTTGTTGATGACGATGGCCGTGCCGCCCACCATGCTCGAGCTCCTTGTTGTTGCAGAGGTTTAGTTTTAGAAGTCATAAATCGTGGGATGAGAAAAGTGTTTTGGTTTAGAGAAAATCTTAATTTCCAAGTGTTTTTTACGTTTTAATTAAAACAAATCTTAAAGTTGATTATAACGACACCGGTTAAGATCCCACGGTTCCATCCTTCCGCATCATTATTTTTATCGGATTCACTTAGTCCGGATGAATTTGCTAAACTCAACCGAATGAGTTCCACACTTTCATTTAGACCGTGGGAAATCTCGTTAGCAACACGTAGGTTACATCATCCGAGGTATTCCCGATCATCCAACAGGACGTTTTAATTTAATTGTAATTGTAGTTTTGTGTTCGTTTGTGATTAAATTTTGAGTTGTTTTATATTTTGAAATGTTGTGGCGGTGAATTTTATCTTGCAATGACTTTTAACTTAGTTTTGGTTTCGGTTTTAGGGACTATCCTAAAGGTGTGGGTTTTCATGCAACAGATTGTTTATCATGCAAGAAAAGTAAGTGCGATGCGATTAATGAAATTGCAATAATGTAAATTGCAAGAAAGTAAATCGCAATAACATAACAACGTACTCGGAGGGTCTTCCCGTCATCCCAAGCTGCACTTACAACACAATTAGAATATTTAAGCAAGTTCCTAGGTAAAGCTAAGGGAAGGGTTATGGTTTTCTACCAAATTCCTAATCCTATAGCTAGTCATTTCCTATGACGTCTAGGTCTTTGTGTTTTGGTTTGAGGACGATTTTCTTCATCAAAGAATAATTAAGTTCAATTGTTCTTATGAACATCCTATCATATCGAGGAAGTGCTTAAGACAAATCTTAAACATCTTTTCAATATTTCTAGGATTGTTTTAAGTCCAAATGAATTTAATTATACAAATGAATTAATCGTCCGGAATTCAAGTTTTGTTGTTATCTTGCTTCGATGAACTAGGACATTTGAATATCCTATACTGAAGTAACATTTCATTTAATGTTCCGTTTAGGAGTTATAATAAACAAAGCTTTCGAGGCAAATTGGTGTTCAAATGATTTAATTTAAGTTAATGGGTTTAAATTTGGAATAGTGTTCAAGTTGTTTCATATTTAATTTCCTTCGTTTTAGGTGATGTTATTTAATTCAATTTAAATTTAAATTTAATTTAATTTAATTTAATTTTAATTTAGTTTAATTCAATTTAATTCAATTTAGTTTGATTTGATATCGAATTAATTTAATTTGATTTGATTTAATTTCCTTTAATTTAATTTAATTTGATTTAATTTTAATTTAATTTAATTTAATTTGATTTTAATTTAATTTAATTTAATTTAATTTAATTTGTTAATTTAATTTAATTTAATTTAATCTTTAATTTAATTTAATTTAATTAATCTTAATTTATTTAATTTGATTTTATTTATTTAATTTAATTTAATTTAATTTAATTCAATTTAGTTTGATTTGATGTTAAATTAAATTAATTTTATTTGATTTAATTTTAATTTAATTTGATTTAATTTAATTTTAATTTAATTTAATTTAATTTAATTTTATTTTATTTTATTTTAATTAATTTAATTTGATTTTATTTATTTAATTTAATTTAATTTAATTTATTCATTCAATTTAATTTAATTTGTTTATTTAATTTAATTTAATTTAATCTTTAATATAATTCAACTTTTAATTTTAATTTAATTTAATTCAATTTAATTCAATTTAATTTACTTAATTTATTTTTAATTTAATTTTATTTTTAATTTTAATTGAAATTTTTAAAAGAGTTTAATAATTTAATTTTAGTTTAATGATTAAGTCTTTTAATATATTTTAAATTTGAGTTATCATTTTAATTAAGAATTGAATATTAATGAGATAATTAATTTAGGGATTTTTAAATTAAAGAATAAATCTCTTCCTAAAAATATCCCTATTTTAATAATTCCAATTTTATTATTCTTCCAAATTTAATCAATTATTTAATTAAGGTTTAATTATTTTCAAATTGTTTAATGGGTTTCTACCCTTTAATTATTTAAATTTCAATCATCCAAATCAGATTAGGATCAAATATTTTACTTATTAATTTTTTTTAAACCTAAAGTTTTAATTAAGGATTAAAATTTTAATTACCACTTTACCCTTTAAGCTTAATAATTTCATAACTCACTAAATTGAACTCAAATAAACTTGAAATTTTTATGCGACTTCACTCATATGTCAATAAAGACATGAGAGGAGAAAATGTGATTTTTCTATATTTAATTTATTTATATAATTATTTTTGGTAGAAAATAGAGATTTCAAAGGAAAATTTAATAACATGACCAAGGGAAAGTTTCTGTCCTTAAGAAAATTAGGGGACATTACTAATGACCAGAGAACCACTTGGACTAATTTTGGTGATTTTTTGAATTATATTATTTTTATTATAATTATTTTAAGTTTTGGAGTGTTAATTAATTTAAAAATAACATAAATGTTGAAAAATGAATTTTATATTTTTTAAAAATCTCTCTGATATCAAGAAAATCAGAGAATCAAATTTTAAAATTTTCTGATTTTTCTATGATTTATTATAATTATTTTAGTGAAAATGCTAGAAAATACATTTTTTAAATTTTAAAATTACCCTAGAGCTTTAAAATTTAATATCTCACTAAATAGACCTAAGAAAAATATGGGGTTTGTTCCTAAGTGATTAAAATTCAAAATGTGACATTTTGGTGAATTTTATTATTTTTGTGATTTTTATTATTTTTTAATTATTAAAATATTAAAATAATATTAAAAAATCAACTTTTTTAGAAAATTGAAATTTTAATTTTCCTAAATTCCCCTAATAACATAGAGACTCCAAAACCAATTTGGTGAATTTTTAAAAAGTATTTTGAAAGTTATGAATTTTTAAAGTTTAAATTGACTAAATGGCTTAATCAACCCATTTAGTAGGGCTAACCAAGTCCAATTGATCTCAAATTTTTATGGTGGGTTCCTATGATCCTAAAGGTCAGTGGAGAATTTATTTCCAGTCAATTTGATGTATGGTTAGCTCTAATTAATTAGGGATCTATTTTGGGTGTTTAAGCCAATTAGGGTCATTCCAAGTGAGTTAACTCAAAATATATTTTTCATAGGGTCCTCTGGTCCTAAGGAACATTACCAAATTTTCTTAGAATTTATTTCACAACATGATAATTATTGGAATTAAAATACCACAAACAGTGACATAAACTTGGAAAATACATAACTCTTTATAGAGATGGCCTATGATCTTGAAAAATTCAGGGAATGTTCCTAAGATCACAGGCTTCAAAAACCCTATGGTCTCATACTATGATGAGTTGTATACATGCATGGAGAATTGAATGATTGAAAACACTATTTAATTAATTAAAAATAAAATATGCATCAAATAAATATAAAATCACTTCCACATTATTCTCCTCGTTTCAGTGAGCAAGAGGGTATTTTTATTTTATTTTTTTGAGTTTTCTATGAAAAGTTATGAGTTTTTTAAGTTTAGGTTCAAAAATAAATCAAAAAATGCATTTCCCGCTCAAATGACACGTGTCGCGCTGCTACTGGCTGGCGTGGTTGCTCGTTCACGGATAAAGCTTCGTCCAACTCCATCGGCGCCGTCCGTGGGATACTTGCCTCGATCGGACGGCCGCTCGCTCCTCTTTCTTTGTTCTATTCACTCAAAACCGTCCAACTTCAAACCTTGATATCTCCCTCGATTCTCAACGAAATTTAATGAATTTTTTTTAAAATGATCGTCTAATTGAGTAGCACACATCTATACGGTGATGATATACTTAAAACATGTGAATAAGTACGAAAATTAAAACATGCTCGGTTGGAGGAGAAAAAAATTGATACCTTTGTCCAAGAGGTGAGGCCTCAATTGGAAATGATTTGATTGAACTTAGAAATGCTTGGAGAAGCTTTGGGAACAATTTGGCATAGTCTCCCCAAGGTAAATCTTGCATCTCCTCCCTTGGTCATGGAGGTGGGGTTTAAATAAGGAAGGTTATGGTGGAGCTTGGGTGGCCATGAGGGTTGGCTTGGTTCATTCACCAAGGTTTTTTTTGCTGAGAAAAACTCACATGATCGAGCTTGATCTTGGTGCAATCAATTGGGTTATGCCATGTGTAAAGTCAAGGATTTAAATGGCATGGGTGTAAGGAGCATTTTTGGTCCAATTTGGGTCAATTCATGGTTTTGGCTTGGTTCACTCACCAAGGCTTGATTTGGGCTGATGTGAGATCATTTGGGTCAGCCTCATATGTGTGGTGAAGTCCCCATCCAAGGTGAGGTGGCCAATTTTGGTTAAAGTGTATCATGAATGGGGTTAAAAAGGTTTAGTGAAAGCTTAGGAAAGGCTCCCTCTTCTTGCCATAAGTTGCATGGTGAGGTGGAAAGGGCTCCCCATAGCTTGCATATGGCTTATTCATGGCTCCATGACTTCATTTGGCTTGCTCATGGCTTGGGAAAAGGTTGGCTCACTTGCATGGAAAAGGGTTATTTGGAATTTTGAAAACTTTGGATTCCATTGATGGGATTTGTCATGATGCTACAAATGGGTTGATTTCATGATGGTTTAAGACTTTGATCAAATAGGATTATCAAAGGAATGATGAAGAAAAGGTTTCATGTGGGCTTGGTAATGGACTTTGGGCTTTTAAAATTTGGTAAATGTGGGCTTTTAAAATGGTTTAAGGGAATGGGCTTTTGAATTTTAAAATGGATTTTGGGATGAAATTTTGGTAAAGGCTTGGGCTAAATAATTGTTGGGTTTAGCTCATGGATGTTTCATGAGTGACTTGAAGCAAATTGGGGGTGATTTGGGTTTGAATTGGGTTGAATTTGGGCTCTTTTGGTGAATGGGCCAATATAGGTCCAAGTGGGCCAAGTTGGGCCAATGTTGGGCTAGGGTTGAAATTGATGTAAAATCAATGTTGAGAAATGTTTATGGGAGTGTTTCAAAGAGGTTTTGACTTTGGTTGGGCTTTGATTTTGGGGTTTGGGCTCATTTGGGTTAGGTTTGGGTTTAGGTCAAAATTGGGCCTTTTAGCTTTGGGTTGAATTTGAGTGGGATTTGGGTCCAAATTTTGGGCAAATAATGTTAGTGTTTTGCTTGTGTGGATGCTAAGGAGGATTTAGAAAAGATTTGGGGTTAATTGGAGTTGAATTGGGTGAGTTTGGGTTAGGTTTGGGTCATGGGTCAAAATTGGTCTTTAAGGTCAAAAGTGAAATTGGATTCAAATGTCAATAAAATTGGGCTTGAATTTGGTCCAGATTGACATTTGGGATGTTGAATTGAAGTTTAGAATTGAATTGGACCAAAATTGGGGTCAATTGGGTAGGTTTGGTTTGACATTGGGTTCACTTGGGTTTAAAATGGGTTAAATTGGGGGTTTTGACAAAAGTAGGGTAAATTGACAAAATTGGCCCATGATGTAGTTGAACAAAATGAAATTGGGAATATTTGGGATTTTCTGGAATTTTCTGGGAATTTTTAGAATTTTTAGAATTTTGGGTTAAGAGGGGTATTTTGGGTATTTGGAGGGTATTGGGAGGTATTTTTGGAATTTTTGGTATTTTTTGCTGTAAATGACCAATTTGAGTGGTATGGAAATGTTTAAGATCAATTTTGAGGAATTTTGGGTGATTTAGGAATTTTGGAGATTTTGAGCTATTCGGGGCTTTTGGTAGGTTAGGAGGGTCCGGTCCCGGGCCAAAAACCGAAATTTTGAAAAAATGAAGATTAATCAAATTTAAGTGACATGGAATCGTTTAGGTTGAGCCATGAAGCCATATTAAGCCCATATGAGCCATGAGAGGACTCATTTTGTGTATTCATTATGTTGTTCCTAACCCTCTTAGCCTGAGGGCTTAGGGGTTAAGGACCATCCATGTGAATCACCTTCATGAGTCGGAGGTCAAGTTGGGTATGGGTGTGGTTTTAGGAGATGTGTGAAAGTGTAGTGTATAAGTGTAGTGTGTGTGTAAGTCAGCCCTCACTGCACTGGGCCACCTAGTGGCAGCTCTAAGGTCAAAGAGTCCTATAGGAACTCATCCTTTAAACTTCCACATTTGATTTCAACCCTCTAGGTGATTAGGGGCCTACAATCAAGTTTGTGGAGTATGCAGGGAGTTAAGAAGTGGTTGAGTTTCTAAAGGGGTAGGTTCCATCTCTAGTCCTCTAAGATAGTCAAAGGAAAAGCCTAAGGCTAGATCCTAAGTACTAAAGAGAGAAGAGATGACCTCATCAAAAATGAGGTCAACAAATGGACCCCCAATATGTGTGGTGTGCTGACGGAGCACACCGCGCGTATTGGCGTTGACCGAAGAGATCAACACAACCAACACATAAGTCCAGGTGACAAACTTGGGACAGAGCAAAAGAATTTCCGCTGGGGAGTATCGGGTATGTTCCCAAAACTGGAGATACCTGAACTCTCGCTGGGGAAAAGAAAAGGAGGTGAGCTCCAAATCACAAGATTTTAAGAAATTGGATTTTAGATTCGTTTCATTTTTTTATTTCAAGTTTTAATTTTGAGTTTGAATTTCAATTTGAGTTTCAATTTTAGTTTTTTGCGGAGAAAAGAGTAGGGCTAAGGCCCACCCGAACGCATTTGTATGCTGAGAAGGAAGCAGGATCGAACCTATTCCATATGTGTATGCTCGAGAAGGATTAAGACCGAGTCTATCCCAAATGTGTATGCTTGAGAAAGAATAGACAAAGCCTATCCGAAATGCAAAGTGCTTTAATTTCAATTTCTTGCTCGAGAGGATCAAATTTTGAGATCGCCGAGAAAGGAGTAGGACCGAACCTATTCCATATGTGTATGCCGAGAAGGATTAGGACTGAGCCTATCCCAAATGTGTATGCTGAGAAAGAATAGGACAAAGCCTATCTGAAATGCAGAGTGCTTTAATTTCAATTTCTTGCTGAGAGGATCAAATTTTGAGATTGCTGAGAAAGGAGTAGGACTGTGCCTATCCCGAGTACTGAGAATTGCTGAGAAGGGAGTAGGGCGGACAAGGTCCCAGAAGAATGCGTCTAGAAATTGAACAACAAGTCATAGCTGAAGTTAAAAAGCTAATAGACGCTAAATTTGTCCGTGAAGAACAATACCCGACTTGGCTAGCCAATGTAGTGCCGATCGAAAGAAGAATGGTCGGATCGGAATTTGTGTGGATTTCGGAGATTTAAACAAGGCATGTCCAAAAGATGAATTCCCTCTACCGATCCCGAATTAATGATCGACATTGCTTCAACACATGAAATATTCTCGTTCATGGATGGATCTTCGGGATACAACCGGATAAAAATGGCTCCGGAAGATGAAAAGCTTACGGCATTCGAACGCCGATCGGAGTATTTTGCTACACGGTGATGCCATTCGGATCGAAGAACGCAGGAGCAACCTACCGGAGAGCAATGACAAGAATTTTTGATGATCTCATCCACAATCAAGTCGAATGCTACGTGGACGATGTGGTCATCAAAAGCAAAGTAAAGGAAAACCACTCGTATGATTTGAGAATTGTTTTCGAACGATTAAGACAATTTAACCTTAAGATGAATCCCTTAAAATGCGCCTTCGGCGTCACCTCCAGGAAATTCTTAGGATTCGTTGTCCGACATCGTGGAATTGAAATCGACCCGGAAAAGATTAAAGCTATCTTAGAAATGCCGCCTCCCAAAACCTTAAAACAACTACGATCTTTTCAAGGGAAGTCGGCATATCTTCGACGCTTTATCTCAAACTTGTCGAGTAGGTGTCGACCTTTCTCGGCACTAGTTAAAAAGGACGCCAAATTTATTTGGGAAGAGAAATGCCGAAAGGCCTTCGAAGACATTAAACAATATTTAATGACACCTCCTGTCTTAGCAGACCCCAGGTCTCGTGTAGACCGTCGATACTTTACACCGCGGCTTTAGACAACTCTCTCGGAGCCCTGTTAGCCCATGTCAATGATGAGGGTAAAGAAAATGCTCTTTACTACTTAAGCCGTCGTTTACTTCCGACGGAAGTAAGGTATCCCGCAATTGAAAAGCATTGTTTGGCCTTGATCTTCGCCGCTCAAAAGCTCAGGCACTACATGCTTTCTCATAAGGTTAACTCGATCTCGAAGTTTAATCCATTGCAATACCCGATGACTCGTCCAACACTTTCCGGCAAACTTGCCGGATGGTCAATGATATTATTGCAATTCGATATAACTTTCGTGCCTCGCGTGCCGTAAAGGGACAAGTCTTAGCGGACTTCCTCGCAACGACACCCTTTGCCGGCCAAATCTCCTCTCAATGACGATTTGCCAGATGAACAAATAATGAACCTAGAAGACCCTGATGATCGACGTTGGGAATTATATTTCGACGGAGCATCTTCAGCACACAAAGACGAAGAATCGCAAGTGATAGTGCCCGGTAAGGCAGGAATCGGGCTAATCTTTATAACGCCGGAGCGGGGGATGTTAAGATACTCCTACCACTTGACAAAATCGTGTACAAACAATGAAGCAGAATATGAAGCCCTCATAATGGGACTAGAATTAACTATTCAAATGGGGATAACAGACATTAACTTCTACGGGGATTCACAGTTAATCATTCAACAGATCGCCAGACAGTACAGAATTTTAAAGCCAAGACTCGAGCAATACTTCCAGTATGTCATACAGTTGTTGGAACAGATTCCAAATGTGACAATCTACAAAATTCCCGAAAAGAGAATGCTTTAGCGGATGCTTTAGCCCGTCTCACAAAAGAATTTGCCTGTTTGCAAGATGAATCGGTGGAAGTGTCGGTTCACGGACGTCGAGTCCTATCACAACTCGACATAGACACAATACACAAATCGAAAAAGAAAAAAAATCGGTTGCAACGAATGACGTAAAAACACGGAAGATTGGCGACAACCATTGATAGACTACCTGCAAACAGGAAAGCTACCAGACGATAGGTCGCTAGCCCATCAGATCAAGAAAAGAACTCTGTCCTACGCATTAATAAATAACACATTGTACAGAAGGTCTTTTGATCAAATGTGGCTAAGGTGCCTAAGCGGGTCCGAGGCCCGTGAAATTGTTAAAGAGGTGCATTCAGGACTCTGTGGCGCTCACCAGTCGGGTCCGAAGATGAAAATGAAAATTAAAAGACTAGGGTACTACCGGCCCTCGATGATGACCGATCGCATGAAAATCGCCAAGAGCCGTCACCAATGCCAAGTGCACGGAGTGGTTCTACACCAACCTCCAAATGTGCCGCACCCGACAATTGCGTCGTGGCCATTTGAATGTTGGGGCACGGATATAGTGGGTCCAATAGAACCACCATCTTCAAAAGGACATCGTTTCATTCTTGCGGCTACGGATTACTTTTCCAAGTGGGCGAAGCGGTCCACTTAGAGAAGTGAAAGCACACCACGTGCTACGCTTTTCAAGAACCAAGTTGTCTACCGTTTCGGAGTGCCGCGCGAGATCATCTCGGATAATGGGTCGGCATTCGGAAGCACACAAATCAACAATTTTGTCGGGAGACACGGAATCGACGGCGATACTCAACAATTTACTACCCAAGAGCAAACGGTCTCGCCGAGGCTTTTAATAAAACTCTCGTTCAAATCTTAAAGAAAACCTTGGACGATAATAAGAGAAATTAGCACGAGAAATTGTTAGAAGCCTTATGGGCCTACCGGACAACCTTCGAACTCCTACTCAAGCTACACCTTACGCTCTAGTGTATGGGTCCGAGGCAGATGTTACCTTTAGAGGTTCGGCTTCCTTCACTCGAATTGCGAGTTGCAAACAAGATCACGACGAAGAAAACGCCGGATTACGACTCGAAGAATTAGAAAGCTTGGAAGGGAAAAGACTTGCAGCCGCAACGGAATTTAGAACTATACCAAGCTAAGATGGTTCAAGCCCATGACAAGCCGGTCCGCCCAAGAACCTTCAAAGTTGGTGACTTAGTTCTCGTTCTCAAGAGACCTATTCTTGCACACCGCAAGATAGGAGGAAAATTTGAACCCACTTGGGAAGGACCGTTTGTGGTTGAAGCGATATACTCGGGAGGTTCCTACCGGCTAGTGAATTGCCGGGGAGAACGACATATGCTTCCGATCAACGGACGATACTTGAAAAAGTATTACGCTACCTGATGTTTCGAAGGAATGAATTCTTCATCCCAAAGAAACACGGGCGAAGTAATTACTTATGATTGGGTCCGAACCCAAAAAAAAAAAAATAATAATAATAATAATAATAAAATGTGTTAAAATAAATAAAATCATGATAATAAAGTTTTCCTTGTTTTCCTTTCCAAATCAAAATCTCTTCCCTGATCTTATCCTACTTCATTCCTGTTAAATTTGAAAATAAAAAAAATATATAAAAGAAATGCATCTTTAATAAACGTTTTCTTAATGTTCTTGTTCTTAGTACAGCCCCTGATCCTTTTCCTTGTCTTTTCGCAGGGAAATGTCGAACGGGCGGTTGGTCCTGAACTTTAAGAATGGCGTAAGCCTTGCACTCGATGAAAAGAGGGTGAAAGATGGAGCGATAATCGAGATTGACTCGGATTTCGCACCAGCGAGCCTACGATACGAGGAAAGTGACCGGGTCCCGATTAACCGAGAAGAACTACCCGGCGGACAAGTGATGAAAGTGGGTGGCCCAAGCCACCAATCCAACAACAAGAAAAGAAAAGCAAACACCGAAGAAGATAAGAAAATGAAGTCCGTAGTCGCTACGGCGGAGGGCGAGCTTGTCGACGCCGCGCCCACGGAGATTCAAGAAGTGCGGAGAGCTACTCTCACGACCACGCAACGAAGAAATAAGAATCGCCGTATCCGTAAGAAGTTAACAAAACTAGCCGCGGACCGGCGTGACGAGACAATTGCTAATGCCGAGCACACACATTTCAAGGACACCGGTTCACCGGGAACCTAAAGAAAGGAGGCCAGCTCCTAGGATAACGAAAGAATCGGGGAAATCCCGGAAGATCGAAGAAAGAAGGCTACCACGCCACCGGATAGAACCACCAATAATGCATGACCTTGTTGCGTAAGCAACCCCGGGGATGTCCCGACGTACATCATCCCCGAGGAGCCGAGGTATGCAGGGGAACGTGAAGGAATTGAACCATATATCCCACAATATGTCACAAGGCCTCACCATCTGCAGATCATTCCGGAATACGAGCTGGAGAGGATGCAAAATGTTGAAAAGAAAACCTTTGAATACTTTGAGAGAATTAAAGGAAGAAGGATCAACATACTAGAGGGCCTCGAGCTACATACCGACGTATTCTCAGAGTATGAACAACAGCAAATCGTGGATTGTATCCGGGATCTGAAAGAATGGGACGAGCAGGCCGCCTGAGGGAAAACACATACTCGGAACCCCGGAGATGGATGCCGTGGAAAGGAAGAATCACAATACAATGCGGATGCTTGCTACAACTTTCGTCGAAGACGAAAGGGAAACCCACCGGGATACTCCGTCATGGGCAAGTAGATCCGATGCCATTAGTCATTAGGAGAATGGTAAAAAGATTGATAACATGGAGGGTATCGCCGGCGGATTGCATACCCAATAGCTGCATTATCAACATCTACAAACGAGGTGACCGCATACCCCCACATATAGATCACCACGACTTCGTCGGACCTTTCCGCACGATCTCTTTCTTGAACGAGTGTGACATCATGTTCGGATCCGACCTCCGGATAACGAGCCCGTGTGAGTTCCGAGGGCCGATAAAGATACCTTTACCGGTAGGTTCCGTCATGATACCGTAGGGCAACGGAGCGGATATCGCTAAGCATTGCATACCGGGAGTGCCGATGAAGCGGATCTCGGCTACTTTCGGGAGAATGGACGACAACAAGATACCTTACCATTTCCAACCGGACCCGGAGCTAGAGAACCTCCGGCCTTACGAGCCGTGAGTTACATGGGAAATATCACACCTCCAACGTACATCCAGTCGGCATCCTTGCCGTGGATGGCTTGGAAGGTGATGTTATTAACCATGTACCCCACTATTCGGACATGGATTTTTTGACAAATGCTTCTTTTGATGGACCAACAAAGATCATACACGATCCGTTTTGAGTCTACATGGATTGTATGAAATGTATTCCAGATCGAGTTGTATGATGTATTTTCAACATGATTGGAATGAAAGTGACCATGTCACGTTTTTGGCCTTCACCTCTTTTGTGCAAATTGATTGGGAAACGCCATTAAAGTTAAATGAACTTCGAACAAAGAACAGAAAAGAAATAAATAAAGAAAGAAGAATTAAAGAAAACTTTCCTAAAAAAAATCTTAAAAAATGACAAACACCTAATTCACATGAACATTAAATAAACGATAAAATAAAATTTGAACCATTAAAAGATAAACGAAATCAACACAAATCTCAAATTCCATCCTTCCAAATTTCAAACCGAATCTCAAATTCAATCTTTCCAGATTTCAAATCTCAATCGAATTCAAACTTTTGGGTCGAGGATTTTACATCCAAGACTGCACTGCTTTAGGATCTTTTTCCTATTGCACTGAAATACATCGAATTCAAACTTTTGGGTCGAGGATTTTACATCCAAGATCGCACTGCTTTAGGATTCTTTTCCTATTGCACCTGAAATACATCGAATTCAAACTTTTGGGTCGAGGATTTTACATCCAAGACCGCATCGCTTTAGGATTCTTTTCCTATTGCACTCGTAGTACATCGAATTCAAACTTTTGGGTCGAGGATTTTACATCCAAGATCGCATCGCTTTAGGATTCTTTTCCTATTGCACTCGAAATACATCAAATTCAAACTTTTGGGTCGAGGATTTTACATCCAAGATCGCACTACTTTAGGATTCTTTTCCTATTGCACTTCGAAATACATCAAATTCAAACTTTTGGGTCGAGGATTTTATATCTAAGACCGCACCTGCTTTAGGATTCTTTTCCTATTGCATCGAAATACATCGAATTCAACTTTTGGGTCGAGGATTTTACATCCAAGATCGCACTCGCTTTAGGATTCTTTTCCTATCGCACCGAAGTACATCAAATTCAAACTTTTGGGTCGAGGATTTTACATCCAAGACCGCACTCGCTTTAGGATTCTTTTCCTATTGCACCGAAATACATCAAATTCAACTTTTGGGTCGAGGATTTTACATCCAAGATCGCACTCGCTTTAGGATTCTTTTCCTATTGCACTCGAAATACATCAAATTCAACTTTTGGGTCGAGGATTTTATATCCAAGATCGCATCGCTTTAGGATTCTTTCCTATTGCACCGAAATACATCAAATTCAAACCTTTTGGGTCGAGGATTTTACATCCAAGACCGCACCGCTTTAGGATTCTTTCCTATTGCACCGAAGTACATCAAATTCAACCTTTTGGGTCGAGGATTTTATATCCAAGACCGCACCGCTTTAGGATTCTTTCCTATTGCACCTGAAGTACATCGAATTCAAACTTTTGGGTCGAGGATTTTACATCCAAGACCGCATCGCTTTAGGATTCTTTTCCTATTGCACTCGAAATACATCAAATTCAAACTTTTGGGTCGAGGATTTTACATCCAAGACCGCATCGCTTTAGGATTCTTTTCCTATTGCACTCGAAATACATCGAATTCAAATTTTTGGGTCGAGGATTTTACATCCAAGACCGCACTCGCTTTAGGATTCTTCCCTATTGCACCGAAATACATCAAATTCAAACCTTTTGGGTCGAGGATTTTACATCCAAGACCGCACTCGCTTTAGGATTCTTTTCATATTGCACCGAAATACATCAAAATCAAACTCTTCGAGGTTAAGGATTTTACATCCGACACCGCATTACTCTGAGATCTCTTCTCATTGCAACGATTCAATTTAATCAATTCAATTTTCTTTCGAGGTTGAAGATGTTACATCTAAAACCTCAGAATTCCAATTTTCATTTCAAATCAAATCCTTCAAATTAATTTTGACAAACTCCAATCTAAATCGAAACTCCAAATCGAAATCTAAACTCACACATCAAAACTTAAATTGAAACAAAATAAAATCTAAATCGAAATTCCCCTGTGTCATGTGATTTGGGATTCACCTCCTTTTCCTTTCCCCAGCGAGAGTTCAGGAATCTCCGGTTTCAGAGATATACTTGCTACTCCCCAGCGAAAACTCCCCTATTTCATCCTAAGTTTGTCACTTGGACGTTTGTGTTGGTTTTGTTGATCGCTTCGGTCAACACCAATACGCGTGGTGTGCTCCGCCAGCTCACCACACCTATTGGGGGTCCATTTGTTGACCTCATTTTTGATGAGGTCTTCTCTTCTTCTCTTTAGTACTTAGGATCTAGCCTTAGGCTTTTCCTTTGACTATCTTAGAGGACTAGAATTGGGACCCACCTTTTAGAAATTCAAACCACTTCTTAACTCCCCGCAAACTCCACAAACTCGACCGTAGACCCCTAATCACCTAGAGGGTTGAAATCAAATGTGGAAGTTTAAAGGATGAGTTCCTATAAGACTCTTTGGCCTTAGGATCGCCCACAGGTGGCTCGGTCCAGTGAAGGTGCCGACTTACACACACTACACTTATACACTACACCTACACACTACACTTCCACATACCTCCTAAAACCACACCCATACCTAACTTGACCTCCTGACTCATGTAAGTGATCCACATGGATGGTCCTTAACCCCTAAGCCCTTGGCTTAGAGGGTTAGGAACAACATAGTGAATGCCTCAAATGAGTCCCTTCATGGCTCATGTGGGCTTGATATGGCTTCATGGCTCAACCAAAATGATTTCTTTCCACTTAAATTCACCCAATCTTCAATTTCCCAAATTTTCAATTTTTGACCCCCGGGACCCTACACCCGCTTAGCCTACCCAAAACCCTCGAAATTACCCAAATTTCTCAAAAATTTCCAAATTATCCAAAATTCTCCAAAATCATTCCCAAACATTTCCACATCACTTAAATTGATCATCCATACCAAAAAATACCAAAAATTCCAAGAAAACCTCCCAATACCCTCCAAATACCCAAAATACCCCTCTTGACCTAAAAATCCAAAAATTCAGAAAATTCCCAGAAAATTCCAAAAAATCCCAAATATTCCCAATTTCATTTTGTCCAACTACACCATGGGCCAATTTTGTCAATTTACCCTACTTTTGTCAAAACCCCCAATTCGACCCATTTTAACCCTAAGTGCACCCAATGTCAAACCAAACCTACCCAATTGACCCCAATTTTGGTCCAATTCAATTCTAAACTTCAAATAAATATCCCAAATACCAATCTAGACCAAATCCAAGCCCAATTTGATTGACATTTGGATCCAATCTCACTTTTGGCCTTAAAGCCCAATTTGGACCCATGACCTAAACCTAACCCAAACTCACCCAATTCAACTCCAATTAACCCCAAACCTTTTCTAAATCTTCCTTAACATTCCCACAAACAAAACACTAACATGATTTGCCCAAATTTAGACCCAAACCCCACTCAAATTCAACCCAAGGCTAAAGGACCCATTTTTGACCTAAACCCAAACCTAACCCAAATGAGCCCAAACCCCAAAATCAAAGCCCAACCAAAGTCAAAACCTCTTTGAAACACTCCCATAAACATTTCTAAACATTGATTTTATATCAATTTCAACCCTAGCCCAACATTAGCCCAAGTTAGCCCAATTTGACCTACATAGGCCCACTTACCAAATAAATCCAAATTCAAACCAATTCAACTCCAAATCACATCAAATTGATTCCAAGCCCTTCATAGAACATCCCTAAACCAATTATGACATTTATTTGACAAAGTTCTTCACAAAATTTTTATCCAAATGCCCATCCTAAAATCAAAAGCCCATTTCCCTTAAACTTTCCTAAAAGCCCACTTCACCACATCCAAAGGCCCAAAATCTACCCTAAAGCCCACATGACATCTCCATTTGTCATCCACTTAATTAAATCCATTACCTAAGTCCTAAATTCACCATAAAATTATTCCAAATCAAGTTTCATACAAATTTCCATCAAATTACCAAAAATTCTTAAAACCCATTTTCATGAAATCGACCAAACCTTTTCCCAAGCCAAAGGTGAGTCATGCAAGCCATGGACAAGCCACATGAAGCCATGGAAGGCTTCGACATGTGATCAAGCCATTAATGGCAAAAGGAGGGGCCCCTTTCCTAATCCTCCTTAACCCCTTTTTACCTTAAGCATGTCACACACTAAACCATGCTTAGCCACCTCATCATGGATGGAGACCACACCACTCTCCCTCGGCGACCCAACCGATCCTCTCAGCCCAAAATCGAGGCCATGGGGAGGTGCACCCAACCCAAATCAATGGGTTGACCAAATTAAGGCCAAAATGACCCCCTCTCCATTCCATTTTAATTCAAACACTTTACACATGTCCAAGCCCAATCGACTTCACCATTGCAAAGCCCCGACCTCCCCGGTCAAGATGGTGACCCATGCTCGCAGCGCACCGCCCGGATCGCCGGAAAACACCACACCCGAGAGCATCATGTGAGCCCAAGCTTGGAATTCTCACCCGCTAAGTTACCCCATGCCCAATGGCCACCATGGTCGTTCTTCTCCTCACCGCAGCAAGCTCGATCCCATGCCTCAACTCCCCCGGGAGGCCCTCCACCCTCTCCTATTTAAACTCCACCCCTCTCGGCCACGAGAAGAGCCGAGCACAAACCTTGCCAAAACTCGCCAAAATTGTTCCAAACCCTTCTCCACCCTTAGAGCAGCTTGATCCCAGGTGTCAATTTGCCCTAATCCCCATCGATAAAATCCAATTTCCCAACCGAAATTCCACCCAAAACCGTGACACTTCTCCACAGCTGAGCCAATTCCCAAATCGATTGGTTCTACACCTTCACTGGACCAAGGGAAGGTGTCCACCAACAAAAGCCCCATCTCCAGGCCACCCAGGCTGCTCCGACCTTCAAGCTTTGTGGATCGGGCTTGGTCGAAATCACATCCAGTACAATTCACTGCACCGGAGACTTCATCCGGAGCTTGCCGGGATCCAATCGAAGGTGCAACAACTCTCGGATCGAAGCCACACTTCTCCGAGCAAAGGTATGAGCTAATTCTTTATCCCGAGCTTCTGGAGATTCTCCATTTTAAATGCCTTAATTTCAATGCATGTTAACCGTATAGATGTGTTCGTCTCTTCAAGACGAATCCATTGAGTATCGAGTGAGATCTTAGGGATTTAGTGTGGACGGCTCTCGGGTGAGGACACTCGGGGACGATGAACGGATGCCGTCCATTCAATACACGCGCGGATGAACGGCTCATATGGCGTCGGACCAGGAGACGGTACGAGAAACGCGGGGCCCGGGCTGCCGACTCGGCTGGCGGCGTCGAATGGGAGCGCGACGCGTGTGCGTTCGGAGTCGCCGAGGCCGACGCGGCGCCGCGTGGATAAATAGAAAATTAGGGTATTTTTCTATTTATTTAATTCCCTAAACTTCAAAAATTCATATCTCCGTGTAGAAAAATCAGAAAAATAAAATAAAAATACCCTCTCGCTCGATGAACGGAGGAGAATAATGTGGAAAAGAAATCATTTAATTTCATCAAGTATTTTATTTTTTATAATTTATTTACTCTCTCGCATACTTTTGATTCTCCATGCATGTATACAATTCACCATGGCATGAGACCATAGGGCTTTTGAAGCCTCCGAATTTGGGAACATTCCCCGAATTTTCCAAAGTCGAGGTCATCCCTATAAAGAATTATTGATTTTTCAAATTCATGTTGCTCGTTTTGAGTATTTTAATTCCAATAAATAGCATGTTGTGAAATAAATTCTAGGAAAATTTGGTGATGTTCCTTATGACCAGAGAACCCTAGGAAAAATAGGTTTTGACTTAGTTCATTTAAAACAACCCTAATCGGCTTAAACACCCAAAATAGGTCTTTAATTAATTAGAGTTAACCATGCATCAAATTGACTTGAAATCAATTCTCCACTGACCTTTAGGATTAGAGGAATCCACCATAAAATTTTGAGGTCAATTGGACTTGGTTAGCCCCACTAATTGGGTTGATTAAGCCACTTAGTCATTTTAAACTTAAAAAATTCATAACTATAAAAATACCTTTCAAAAATTCACCAAATTGGTTTTGGAGCCTCTCTGATATCAGGGGAACCTAGGAAAATTAAAATTTCAATTTTCTAAAAAAGTTGATTTTTAATAATATTTTAATATTTTTAATAATTAAAAAATAATAAAAATCACAAAAATAATAAAATTCACCAAAATGTCACATTTTGAATTTTAATCACATAGGAACAAACCCCATATTTTTCTTAGGTCTATTTTATGAGATATTAAATTTTAAAGCTTTAAGGTAATTTTAAAATTAAAAAAATATATTTTCTAGCTTTTTCACTAAAATAATTATAATAAATTATAGAGAAATCAGAAAATTGCAAAATTTGCTTCTCTAATTTCCTTGATATCAGAGAGATTTTTGAAAATTATAAAATCCATTTTTTCAACATTTATTTTATTTTTAAATTAATTAACACTCCAAAACTTAAAATAATTATAATAAAAATAATATAATTCAAAAAATCACCAAAATTGGTCCAAGTAGTTCTCTGGTCATTAGGAATGTCCCCTAATTTTCTTAAGGATAGAAACTTTCCCTTGGTCATGTTATTAAATTTTCCTTGAAAATCTCTATTTTCTACCAAAAATAATTATATAAATAAATTAAATGCAGAAAAATCACATTTTCTCCTCTCATGTCTTTATTGGCATATGAGTGAAGTCACATAAAAATTTCAAGTTCATTTGGGTTCAATTTAGTGAGTTATGAAATCATTAAGCTTAAAGGGTAAAGTGGTAATTAAATTTTAACCCTTAATTAAAACTTTAGGTTTAATAAAAATTTAACAAGTAAAATATTTGATCCTAATCTGATTTGGATGATTGAAATTTAAATGATTAAAGGGTAGAAACCCATTAAGCAATTTTAAAATAATTAAACCTTAATTAAATAATTGATTAAATTTGGAAGAATAATAAAATTGGAATTATTAAAATAGGGATATTATTAGGAAGAGATTTATTCTTTACTTTAAAAATCCCTAAATTAATTATCTCATTAATATTCAATTCTTAATTAAAATGATAACTCAAATTTAAAATATTAAAAGACTTAATCATTAAACTAAAATTAAATTATTAAACTCTTTTAAAAAAATTCAATTAAAATTAAAAAAATAAAATTAAATTAAAATTAAATTAAATTAAATAAATTAAATTAAATTAAATAATTAAATTAAATTAAATCAAATTAAATTAAATTAAACAATCAAATTAAATTAAATTAAATTAAATAAATTAAATTAAATTGAATAATTAAATTAAACTAAAATAAAATTAAATTAAAATTAAATTAAAATTAAATTAAAATTATATTAAATTAAATAAATTAAATTAAATTAAATAATTAAATTAAATTAAATCAAATCAAATTAAATTAATTTAACATCAAATCAAACTCAATTGAATTAAATTAAAATTAAAACTCAATTAAATTAAATTAAATTAAATTAAATATAACATCACCTAAAACAGAAAGAAATTAAATATAAAACAACTTGAACACTATTTCAAATTTAAACCCTTCAACTTAAATCAAATCATTTGAATACCAATTTACCCTTGAAAGTTTTAGTTATCATAACTCCTAAACGTAACATTAAATGAAATGTTACTTCACTTATAGGATATTCAAATGTCCTAGTTCACCGAGCAAGATAACAACAAAACTTGAATTCTCGGACGATTAATTCATTTGTATAATTAAACCCATTTGGACTTAAAACAATCCTAGAAATATTGAAAAGATGTTTAAGATTCTTCTTAAGCACTTCCTCAATATGATAGGACATTTATAAGAACAATTGAATTTAATTATTCTTCGATGAAGAAAATCGTCTTCAAACCAAAACACAAAGAACCTAGACGTCATAGGAAATGACTAGCTATAGGATTAGGAACTTGGTAGAAAACCATAACCCTTACCTTAGCTTTACCTAGGAACTTGCTTAAATATTCTAATTGTGTTTTAAGTGCAACTTGGGATGACGGGAAGACCCTCCGAGTACGCTTTTATTTTATTGCAATTTACTTTCTTGCAATTTACATTATTACAATTTATTTAACCGCATTGCACTTACTTTTCTTGCATGATAAACAATCTGTTGCATGAAAACTCACACCTTTAGGATAGTCCCTAAAATCGAAACCAAAACTAAGTTAAAAGTCATTGCAAGATAAAATTCACCGCCACAACATTTCAAAATATAAAACAACTCAAAATTTAATCACAAACGAACACAAAACTACAATTACAACTAAATTAAAACGTCCTGTTGGATGATCGGGAATACCTCGGATGATGTAACCTACGTGTTGCTAACGGGATTTCCCACGGTCTAAATGAAAGTGTGGAACTCATTCAGTTGAGTTTAGCAAATTCATCTGGATTCACAAAACAAAATGTTTCAAACTTGATCCATTCCCTATTGAAATTCCAAAATTCAATCCCTTGAAGACTTAAACTTTGAAATCCTTGAGAGCAGAATTATTGATTATTATCGAGAGTTTTCTTAGGTGATTCCCGTCACTTAAGATGTAATTAACTATGTGGGCTTGCCCTTATAGGGAATTTTGAAGAACCTGGTAATATAAACCCCGTTTAATGTTTTCATATTAAACGGGGAATTTTGTCGGCTTATAAAATTGGTTCGCGGACCAAACAGATGTCACAAATCTCTAGTTTATTTAATCCAACCCCACCGTCAAGCAGTGTGTCTATCCTTAGGGATAGATACACGGTTTATGGTGCGGTGCTCGTTTATATAAACTATTTGGGACGTGAGATCGGTTTAATCTCATATCTTAAAACCTTCAAATTTAAAATTATTTTCAAAATCAAATACTACTTTTCAAATTATTTATTTTAATTAAATTAAAAATTCGCCGACAGATTTCTGTTAGGCGACCCCTCTTCAAAATAAAACACAACCTAAAAATATGCCGACAAGCCCTACTAGTGACTTCCTTATCTATAAATCAAATTATAAGAATTTAGTTTGTCACTCTAAAAACTTATCAATTCTACGCCCTTTAAATCTTATCTTCCTATTTATTTGCATTTCACCTTGAATAGCCCGCGCATGGCCTTCGACTACCCAAGGATTCATGTGACATCTACAAGTTAAGAGTTCTTCTCCTTCTAGGTCTCAAAACTCTTCAACAGGTTTTAACAATTTAAATGGCCAATTTAAAAAGTAAAGTAAGATCGAGTATTAATATCATCACAATGTTTTAAAAATATTTTGATTTTCAATTCTCCATCGAATTTTATATTATCTTATTTATCTTTTCATAATTGAAGGAAGAAAGTAAACTAACTACTCGTAACACATTGAATATAAACAGCAAAACATAATAAATAAACATTGAATCAAAAATAAAATACTTATCTCAAATATTCCTTCTACAGATCTTCTGATTCCTACTGTCTCCACAGTGTAATGAACTCCAAATGCAACAATTTGAAAATAAACTCACTAAACTAAATAAAAGTGGCCCTAAATTTCTCTCTCTATTTCTCTCTCTAAGG
Organism: Papilionanthe hookeriana x Papilionanthe teres; assembly: GCA_022702705.1. Classification (NCBI taxonomy): domain Eukaryota; kingdom Viridiplantae; phylum Streptophyta; class Magnoliopsida; order Asparagales; family Orchidaceae; genus Papilionanthe; species Papilionanthe hookeriana x Papilionanthe teres. The sequence continues at coordinate 95,712,029 of CM040425.1, forward strand.
ATGAGAGATCCTAAAGTGGCTAAGAGATAGGGGATACAATGGGGGCCCTTATTTTTCTGAAGGAGTGGACTCCTATTTATAGGCTTCAAGGGTTGCCTTGAGGCACCTCTTCAAAACATGTCCAAATTCAATGAATCTTCTAGAAGGTATGTCTAGCGCCTAGGCACAGGAATCTGGCGCCTAGGCGCCTGACACAGTGTCCAGTTCTTCTCACCTCTTCACTTTGGCTCGCACCTCTTCACGATTAAAACCATTTTGGAGCGTCCAAAAGCAATGTATCACATGTCCTATTATCAAGGAACAACTGCCAGTCTTCTAGAATGTCCAATAACTGCTCACTCCGTCAAAATAACTATCTAAAAGTCGTCAAAAACTTGACAGTTTCTGTATCGAGTCTAGCGCTTAGGCTCCAACTTCGGGCACCTAGGCGCCAGGCCATAATTTTTTATAATTATTGTATTTTGCTCCATTTTTGCTCCTTTTTGCTCCTTTTTCACCCTTTTTCCTTTTTTGGACCTTTTTACATCACCTACATCCAAAAACACAAAAATACCTTTTATTAAAGCATAATATCCTTAGAAATTGATAAAAATCAAGGCATAAAAATAGGTATTTTTTTCATGGATCAAAATCCCCCAAACTTAAATGTTACTTGTCCTCAAGTAACCCTTTTTACTATATAAAATGTATAACCTTTGGAATAAAATATAAATATTTAAGATTCCTTATAATTTTTTATTTTATAAAGTCTTTAGTAAATTATTAACCCTCACTAACTAGGTTTAATTTTAAGAATTTAAAGAATATTCTACTACCAAATCATAAGATTTCAAATTTTTCATCCATTTTGAAAATAATAGAAGTTTATTATATTAAGATCTCATAGATTATTTACAAGAAAAAGATCTTCTTGAAAAACCTTTCCTAAATAAAGATTCATGCATAAAAATTAAGTAAAATATGTAACTAGTTTTCCTTCTATAAGATAATTCAAGTGAAGCCAATTTTTGATTAGGCATTTCCTCAAGCTTCTTCTCTCTTTTCTCTTTTTTTTTCTTCATATAGAGAGGATTACTATATTTGGATAACCTGTTAATGATTTTGAACTTCACTATCCTTAACTTATATTTTCAAAACTTATACATTTCCACTTAATTATTATAACATGAATAAATATTCAAAAAGATTTTCAATCTTTTTTTTTTCAAGTGATAATTTTTTATTACTTAATACTTCTAAAATTCCATTATTTCTACCATGAATAGAAAAATTCCTTAATCTTATTCTTCTTTAAGTTAAATAATTCTATTCTTAAATCAATCAAAGTTATTAAAATTTTGGTTAAGTTCACTAAATTGTTTATAATTTCAAAAATGAAAGTGATCTTAAATAAATTCTTCATTCCTTAAGTTATGTTAAAAAGTTATTATTTTAAGAAAATATTAGCTCTTTAAGGCCAAATAAAATTTAAATTTGAATGTATTTTCCCTTCCCCCAAACTTAAGTTTTGATATACTATGAAAATTTGAAAGTATGAGAGAAAGAAAATCATAATTTTAAGAAGGAAATTTTTATAAGTATGTAAATACGTTCTTAAAAAGAAAAATTTAATTCTACTCATGCTTTTATGAATATTAAAGATAAAATTGAAGCAAATATAAAAAGTAAGCAGGCTAATTTTTATGATTATACTAAATTTAAAACAAAATAAAAGCAGAGCAAAATTACTAATTACTAAACAGTAGATCGAAATAAACATATCATAAATTAACTCTAATCTCAGTCTCGAACACAATATACTAAGAATATTCTAACAACAGAATCTTAACACTAATCAATCCACACAGGTACATAAACAAATCAACATACATCAAACATCAAACTAAACAAACAAACTAACAACAAAGTAACACAACATAGAGATCTATCAACTACTAGTCACTGGCTGAAGCCTCATCATCATCATCGTCACTAAAGGAAAACTCAACATCCATAGGATCAACAAATGGTGTGAAACTAGGAAAAGTAGGGAAACTAACATCATGCTCACCCTTCAGAAATCTGACAAGGGCTTCATCATACTCAGCATCATAACTACTCTTCCTCTGGGTATAGTTAGATAAATGATCAAGTTTCCTATCAATAGTATCAACCCTGCTATGAGTTTGAAATAACTCTTGCTGCTGCTCTATAAACTGATCATGCATTGACTCCCAGAAACTCGATGGTGGCTCAGTAGAAGTAGAAGGTCTACCTGGAGTGGGTGCAAAAGAAGAAGGAGTAGTCGATCTCTTCCCTCGAAGACGATCATATATGTTAATGCTCTCCTGACCAATCGGCTTAGTAGTCTTCAACCTTTCCTCTGAAATATCTGCAGTGACTCCATTGCTAATACATAATGAATAAATCGTAGATGGGAATCCCGATCCAACGAAGTGCTCGGATCTCGCAAGTAGAATCCACGGAATCATAAATAATACCGCCGACATCAATAGGCTTCCTTTGCTCGAATGCGGTAGTTTAAGATCGCTCGATCTCTAGTCACTTCACTCGTGTGGTTGGAAGGTAACAATCTTGCGGAAATAAAATAGTTTCATGCTTTAGAAATACCATTTAACTTGGAGGATTTGAAGTTTACCCTTTTTTGTTCCCGATCTTCCAAGATCCAAGCACCGTCGATCAAATAAGCAATGATCATATCCAAATCTCCCTCGGATGGAGATAATCCGTAATAGTGGCACTCTATAGTATGGCGGCAGGCCATAAAATACATTGATTCTTTCAGAGTAAATCCTACTCCGACACCTCCGACAAAAACTTCATAATCTTCGGCATCCGTAAAATTCGCATAAAACTCTCGAACTATAGGGATAACAGTAACAATAGTGAAATAACAGAATTGTTGCCAGTTGTGCACAATGATAGTGTTTTCAATCATCTCCCCCGGATGATAAAAACTTCATTCTGAAATAAACTTCCTCGACGTCGCAAATTTGTGGAATCGAAAATGCGCAGCCGCAGTAGAAAATTTGCTGCTATCAAAGTAGTCACGTGTCTTCCCGCATTTAGATTTCAGAGCCATCTAAACGTGAAAGAAAATAAGAACAAATTTAGGAATAAAAAATTTAAACTCTTTTTAAGTTTAGAAAACTTAAAATAAGTTTAAAAATCCAAAGAAATCACTAAAAATCAAAATTTTGGTTGTTAGCAAAACCTAGGAAAATCTATGGTGAAAATCGAAAATAAATGGTTTAGTGTGTAGATGTGACATTGAGACGAAGAATTCGAGTGGTTTCGTACCCAAATCCTTGATGTTTTGACCTCAAAATGGATTCTAAAAGCTGATTTTCGCGAAAAATGGGGGAAGAAGAAGGCTTAGGCGTCGATAATGGCTTTTGGGGGTATTTAAGGAATTTTTCGGGTACAGGCCGAACCGGCGCTTATGCGCCTAATTTTGGTGCCTAGGCGCCAGACTCGCCTTTCACAAAAATTATTTTTAAATTTAATTTTCCACCAAAATTCATAAATTCAACTTTCAATTACTCACATTAGAGTAGGGCTTCAGTTTCTAACTTCCAAAACAATTTTCAAAAAAAATTTAAAAATTAAATATTAAATCCACCAATCAAACATAAAGTTTAAATCAAACTTCCCTAAATTCCATTTATAATCTTCAATTTTGGCTCAATATATTCCAGATAAGTATCATACTTGATTCAAGTTCCTAATACACAATCAAACACAACAATTTCTAAGCAAAAACAACACACATTGAACATGAAAGCAAATATACAAATACAATCGATTCACTACATCGATACAACGACTCAACAAACCAGATAATAACGATCTCATTACCAGAATACTCTAAACTTCACAAGGGAAATTGTGTATTCCGCTTGGAAAGAACACTAACGCTCTCAGGAAACCAGTAGTCGTCTTTTTGTCAATCCACTTGTTCTTCGCATACATTTCAACTTGAGCATCTTGATAAGCAGCAAAATGATCAAATTGAAGTTTCATCTGCCACTCTAGATATTCAATCTGATGAAACATCTCATGAAAACGATCTCCAATGCTTTTAAACTCCGCTTCAAACTTATCCAAGAGACTAGAAATTTTCTCTAAACTTACCGCGATGAAACCATTGAAGTAGGGTTGAGGATCCTTTGAGACCTTGTCCCTAGCCTCTTCTCTAAGATTTCTTCCTTTCATTTCTTCAAAAAATTCTCAAATCTCTCAAGATTGAAGTGTAATGGATGTATCTTTGATTGCTTGATGGTTAGGGATGAAGATGAGTTGATTTAAAGGTGAAAATCGTGTGAAAAACTGAAAATTTTCGGTTTTTGCACGACCCAGTAACCGTGGTGCTTAGGCGCCAAATCTGGCACCTAGGTGCTAGACCTATTGATACATAGTTTAACTAGGGCGCTTAGGCACTGAATCTTAGCACCTAGGCGTCGGAACTATGTTCAACTCCGTTTCGGCTAATCGTCAAATTTCAAAGTTTTGTTCTCCAAGATAGGTAAATTATACTGGTAAGAGTAATCTAGACTCAATAACACAAATTATAAGCAATCATAATGAAGGTTAATTTGATCTCCTTTTTACTCATATTTAGAATAGAGTGATCCAATTTCTAAATCTTACAAACTTCAAAATAATCTTTAGCTTAAGTAAACAAAGACTTATAAGCATCAAATTTTTCTAAAGTAATATAAAATTAGTCAAGATCGAGGCATAACCTTACATTAAAAACATAAAAAAACTCAAAACAAAAGATAATTATGGGTTGCCTCCTACAAAGCGCTTGATTTAACGTGGTCAGCCCGACTTAAGTAAATCTTTAATCAGGTTGACTCAATTCATAAGCCTCTTTATAAATCATTTTAATATCTCCCAAATAAGGCTTCAATCTTAATCCATTTACTTTAAAAATTTTTCCCGTTTTGGGGTCTTTAATATCCACGACTCCATAATGGAATACTTTCTCAATTATATAGTGGTCCAATCCATTTAGATCTTAATTTTCCAGGAAAAAGTTTTAAACGAGAATTAAACAAGTAATACTTCTTGTCCGAGCTCAAAAATTTTTCCCGAAATTTTCTTATCATGTAACATCTTCATTTTCTCTTTATAAATCCTTGCATTTTCATATGATTCATTTCTTATCTCTTCTATCTCATTTAATTGCAATAATTGCTTTTCTCCTGTTTCATTCAAATTAAAATTAAACTCCTTTATCGCCCAATAAGCTTTATGTTCAAGTTCAACAGGAAAGTGACAATGTTTACTATAAATTAACCGGTAAGGTGACATTCTGATTGGTGTCTTATAAGCTGTTCTATAAGCCCATAATGCAGAATCAAGTCAATCAACCCAATCGGTTCTTTTAGGATTAACGGTCTTCTCTAAAATTCTTTTAATTTCTCTGTTTGATACTTCAGCCATTTCACTTGTTTGTGGGTGATAAGCAGTTGCAATTCTATGTTTAATTCCAAATTTTTGTAGTAACGATTGAATTCTTACATTCCTGAAATGACTTCCACCATCAGTGATAATTACCTTAGGCATTCCAAATCTTGAAAAAATCATTTTCTTTAAGAATTTAGAAACACTTTTGGAATCACAGCTTGGTAAAGCAACGACTTCAATCCACTTTGAAACATAATCAGCTGCTAATAAAATATAAGTTTTTCCAGATAATGGAACAAATGGCCCATAAAGTCTAAACCCCATATATCAAAAATTTCAACTTCCAATATATAGTTTAAAGGCATTTCATCCTTCCTAGATATATTTCCCATCCTTTGACATCGATCACATGTTTTCACATAATGTCTCACATCTTTAAATAAGGCAGGCCAATAAAATCTAGAATTTAAAATTTAAAATGCAGTTTTATCTATGCCAAAGTGTCCTCCAAAATCAGAATCATGACATTTTTGAATAATATCAAAAGTTTTCTCATAAGGTACACATCTTTGAATTATAGAATCTCTTCCAATTTTAAATAAATGAGGATCTTCCCAAATATAAGATTTAGCATCATATTTAAATTTTTTAATAAATTTGTTATCTAATTCATAAGGTAAAATATTGCTAACTAAATAATTAACAATATCAACATACCAAGGTGTTTTGCATCCTTAAATAACATATAAAGATTCATCAGGAAATTTCTCATTTATATTTTCTTCCGAAAAATATCATTTTTAATTCTAGACAAATGATCAGCAATTTAGTTTTCAGTTCCTTTCTATCTACTATTTGAAAATCAAATTCTTGTAGAAGTAAAACCCATCTTATCAGTCTAGGTTTAGAATCCTTCTTATATATTAGATATTTAATAGCAGAATGATCAGTATGAACTATGCATTTAGTACCAAGAAGATAAGGTCTAAATTTATTAAAGGCATATACTATAGCTAGAAGCTCCTTCTCAGTGGTAGTGTAATTTCTGTGTTTCAGTGAGAGTTTTACTAGCATAATATACAACTTTGAAAACCTTCTCATATTTTTGTCCTAATACAGCTCCAATTACAAAATCACTTGCATCACACATTAATTCAAAAGATTTATTCCAATTAGGTGCAACAATGATAGGTGCAATTATTAGTTTTTCTTTTAGAATATTAAAAGTATTAATACATTCTTTGTTAAATTCAAATTTCGCATCTTTTTCCAATAAATAACAAAGAGGTTTAGCAATTTTAGAAAAATCCTTTATGTATCTTCTATAAAATCCAGCATTACCTAGAAAACTTCTCACATCAGTAACAGTAGTAGGTGGTTGCAATTCAACAATAATTTTCACTTTCTCTTGATCCACTTCCATCCCTTTTTGTGAAACTTTGCGACCAAGTACAATGCCTTCGTGACCATGAATCGACATTTTTCCTGCGTTAAGAACTAATTTTATTTCTTCACATCTTTTCAGAACTTTGGAAATGTTTTCCAAACAAGATTCAAAAGAAGTTTCAAAAACTAAAAAATAGTCCATGAATATTTCAATTCCTTTGTCAATCAAATCACAAAATATTGACATCATACATCTTTGAAAAGTTGCAGGTGCATTACATAAACCAAAAGACATTCTTCTAAAAGCAAAGGTACCATAAGGACTTGTAAATGTTGTTTTCTCTTAGTCCTCAGGAGCAATAAGTAATTGATGATAACCAGAATATCCATCCATAAAACAGAAATATGGGTGTCCAGCTAGTTTATCGAGCATTTGATCCAAGAAAGGTAAAGGAAAATGATCTTTTTTAGTGGCGTCATTTAATTTCCTATAATCAATACAAATTTTCTATCCAGTAACTTGTCTTGTAGGAATTAGTTCATTTTTATCATTGATAATGACAGTTACACCTCCTTTCTTCAGAACACAATGAATAGGACTTACCCATTGACTATCCGAAATAGGATAAATAATACCAGCATCTAACCACTTAACAATTTCTTTTTTAACAACCTCTTTCATGATAGGATTTAATCTTTTTTGCGGTTCAATAGTAGGTTTAAAATTTTCTTCCATTAAAATTTTATGCATACAAATGGAAGGGCTTATTCCTCTTATATTAGCAATAGTCCAACCAAAAGCTTTCTTAAAATTCTTTAACACACCTAGTAATTTTTCTTCTTGATCTTTACTCAGTTCAGAAGAAATAATAATAGGTAAAGTTAACGAATTTCCAAGAAACACATATTTTAAATGTGAAGGTAACATTTTTAATTCCAGTTCAGGGGTTTTTTTAATTGATGGTAAAATTATATCATTTTGAGTTATGTCTAAAGTTTCCCAGTTATCTTTAATAAAATGAGTCTCTTCTTATTTTACTTCTTCATTTTCATCAGTTAAAAATTCAAATTTTTCTTCAGAAATGACTTTACATTTTTCTTGATAATGTTTCTCAATTAAATAATCAATTATATCCATTCGATAACATTTCTCTTTATCAGGGTACTTCATTGATTTAAGAACATTAAATTTAATCTCTTGATCATTAACTCTCATGGTTAATTCCCCTTTTTACACATCAATCATAGCTCGTCCGGTAGCTAGAAAAGATCTCCCTAAAATAATAGGTATCTCTTTATCTTCTTCCATATCAAGTACGATGAAATCTACAGGGAAGATAAATTTATCCACTTTAACAAGGACATCCTCTATAGCTCCTTTAGGATAAGTGATAGATCTATCAGCTAATTGAAGGGTTACGGTGGTGGGAGTAATCTCTTCTAAATTCAATCTTCGAAAAATAGAAAATGACATGAGATTAATACTTGCTCCTAAATCACATAAAGCTTTTCCACAAAATTTTTCTCCAATAGCACAGGGTATAGTGAAACGTCCTGGATCCTTAAGCTTTTCAGGTAATTTCTTTTGAATTATTGCACTACATTCTTCACTTAATGCAACAGTTTCAAAAGCTTCAAATTTTCGTTTCTTGCTTAAAATATCCTTCATAAATTTTGCATAAGTTGACATTCATTCCAAAGCTTCAGCAAAAGGTATGTTAATAGTAAGTTTCTTAAAAATTTCAAAGAACTTAGAAAATTGATGATCAAGTTTCTGTTGTTTAAGTCTTTGAGGAAAAGGTGGTGGTGGTTTTTCAACTTCCACATTAATAGGTATAACGATCGATCTTGACTAGGAGAGAGAGTTTCTTTAGGTTTTTCAATCTCTTCAACCTCAATCTCTTTTTCAATTTCATTTTGCATTATTGCTTTTAATTCCTTTCCACTTCTAAGTTGCACAGCCTTAACATGTTCATGTTCTTTTCTAGTTTCCTTTGGATTAATTTCAACATTACTGGAAAGTGTTCCTACAGGTCTGTTATTAATTAACGTAGCAATTTGCCCCATTTGATTTTCGATATTACGAATAGCATTATTTTGATTTTGTAATTGATTATTCATTTGTAAAATTAATTCTTCTATTGATAACTTTTTCTGTCGATTATTTCCAGGAGGTTTATAATTTAGATTTACTTGATTATTCCAATTTTCAGTGGGATGAGATTGATTATTACTCTATTGTTGTTGTGAATTATTCCAGTTAAAATTAGGATGATTTTTCCACCCAGGATTATAATAATTTGAATAAGGATTATTTTTACTTGCAATAGCTTGTAAAGTTTCAATAGTTTGAGAATCTTCAATATTAGCAGAGTTATTATGTGAAATATTAATTGCAAAATTATCTAATTTTTTAGACATTGTTGCTACTTGTGATGCTAGGATAGAAAAGGCTTCATTATCGTGAATACTTGCCATCTTTTTAGGATTAATCCTTTCGGAAGGCCATTGAAAATTGTTATTAGCCATTTCTTCAATTAAAGTGTAAGCTTCTTCAAATGATTTAGACATTAAAGAACCTCCAGCAGGAGCATCAATAATTGATTTTAAAGATCCAATTAATCCATTGTAAAATATTTGAATAATTAACCAATCAGGTAAAGCATGATGATGACATTTTCTTAATAGTTCTTTAAATCTTTCCCAAGTTTCATATATTGTCTCCCCGTCAAATTGACTAAACGAAGTAATATCATTTCTTAATTTAACAGTTTTAGAAGGAGGAAAATATTTAGCAAGAAATTTTTGTGTCATTTCGACTCATATTTTAATAGAACCGATTGCTAATGAGTTTAACCACATCTTTGCTTTATCTCTTAAGGAAAAAGAAAAGAGTCCAAGTCTAATAAGCATCATCGAAACATTGTTATATTTAAAGGTAAGCACAAAGTTCTAAAAAACTAACAAGGTGTAAATTTGGATCCTCATTTGGTGTTCCACCAAATTCATTGTTTTGCACCATTTGAATAATAGACGGTTTAAGTTCAAAAGAATTAAGCATCTACGGTGGGTATTTGAATACTACTATGAAGTTCAACAAGCTGTAGGGTTAGCATAATCCCTTAATGGTTTATAAACATTTTGATCATTAAGTTCAATTGGATTTGGTAAAGTAGTCATTTCTTGAAATTTTTGAATTTGTTTTCCCTTTTAAATTTTTCTAATTGTTCTTTCTAGTTCAGAATCTAAAGGTACTAATCATTCAGAACCAACACTACGCATAAAAAAAGAAAATAAAGCAAGGAATATAATTTTTTTATTTTAGTTTATTTTTATATTTTTATTTTTATATTATTATATTTTTTATGTTTTTGGAAATATAATATTTAAAAATCTATAAATTATACCTCTTATTCTCCGACTACAGTGCCAAAAACTTGACCCGATTTTTGTATTTCCAAATACAAGAATTTGTTACAACTGCTAGAAAATTTAATTTCTGGCAAATGCGTGAAACACTTGACCCGGAATAACTTGCTATATAAATGTGTACCAAATTTTAATTTACGACGATAACATTAAATAAAACTTGATTACTTCTCGAATGCTAGGCCGTTAGTGATTAATAATTTTTAAATATATGTTTATATAGCAAAATATAATCTTAAAGGAAAATATTTTATATACTTTTTGGGTACTACACAAGTGTACGTATCGTTTCAAGTAATAAAGGGCTTTGAAACAAAGACCCCAGTATCGATCCCACGGGGAAAAAGGGTAATAAATTTTTAAATATTGTATTTCAAAATCTTTTTGTATTTTAAACTAACTATAAATTACTTTTAATTTACTAGATGCAGATAAAGAAAACAATAATAAGAAAATGATTTTGTGAAAACAATATAAAACAAACAACTTTCTTCCTTTCAATTAATCAAAGATTTTTAAGATAATTTAATATTAGTTGGAGAATCTATTTTATGGTATTGTGCCAAATAGAAGCATTCCTATTCTTTACCCTTTGATCCGAGCGCAAAGAACATTGGCTAATCTACAGATCGAGTCCGAATGTATTGTTAGTAAAATGGGTTAATGCTAGGCTCACACTACTTAGATGTCCAAGGGTGGCTATAGTCGGCCCTACTAGTGACCCTTTTCTTATCTATAAATCAAATTATAAGAATTTAGTCTGTCACTCTAAAAACTTATCAATTCTACGCCCTTTAAACCTTATCTTCCTATTTATTTGCACTTCACCTTGAATAGCCCGCGCATGGCCTTCGACTACCCAAGGATTCATGTGACATCTACAAGTTAAGAGTTGTTCTCCTTCTAGGTCTCAAAACTCTTTAACAGGTTTTAACAATTTAAATGGCCAATTTAAAAAGTAAAGTAAGATCAGGTATTAATATCATCACAATGTTTTAAAAATATTTTGATTTTCGATTCTCCATCGAATTTTATATTATCTTATTTATCTTTTCATAATTGAAGGAAGAAAGTAAACTAACTACTCAGAACACATTAAATATAAACAACGAAACATAATAAATAAACTTTGAATCAAAAATAAAATACTTATCTCAAATATTTCTTCTACAGATCTTCTAATTCCTACTGACTCCATAGTGTAATGAACTCCAGATGCAACACATGAAAATAAACTCACTAAACTAAATAAAAGTGGCCCTAAATTTCTCTCTCTATTTCTCTCTCTAAGGATGAGAGATCCTAAAGTGGCTAAGAGATAGGGGATACAATGGGGGGCCCTTATTTTTCTGAAGGAGTGGACTCCTATTTATAGGCTTCAAGGGTTGCCTTGAGGCACCTCTTCAAAACATATCCAAATTCAATGAATCTTCCAGTTCTTCGTACCTCTTCACTTTGGCTCTCACCTCTTCACGATTAAAACCATTTTGGAGCGTCCAAATGCAATGTATCACATGTCCTATTATCAAGGAACAACTGCCAACCTTCTAGAATGTCCAATAACCATTCACTCTGTCAAAATAACCGTCCAAAAGTTGTCAAAAACTTGACAGTTTTTGTATCGAGTCTGGCGCTTAGGCGCCAACTTCTGGCCCCTAGGCGCCAGGCCATAATTTTTGATAATTCTTGTATTTTGCTCCATTTTTGCTCCTTTTTTCTCCTTTTTCACTATTTTTCCTTTTTTTGGACCTTTTTACATCACCTACATCCAAAAACACAAAAATACCTTTCATTAAAGCATAATTTCCTTAGAAATTGATAAAAATCAAGGCATAAAAATAGGTATTTTTTTTCATAGATCAACAAGCTACATGAGAGCCATGGAAGCTACTTTACACATCACCAAACCATTAATGGTAAGAGAGGGGAGCTCTTTCCTAACCTATGATTAAACATTTTAACCTTACACATGCTTCACCTAAACCCAAAATCAATATAAATAAGTTTGGATGGAGACTTCTCCACTCAAAACCAGCTGACTCACCTGACCCCCCACAGCACCCAAAGTCTCTTGGTGGGTGCACCTAGCCCAAAAGCATGGGTTGACCAAACCAAGCCCAAAATGAACCTTACCCCATACCATTTAAATCGAACAACTTTACACATGGACAAGGCCCATTGCTTGTACCAAACTCAATCCCTGGACTCACTGAGTCAGATGATGACTTGACCCTGGCCGGCCAGCCACCAGAGTCGCTGGAAAACACCAGGCCGAGAGGTCCAAACCAACCAAAAATTTCAAAACTGGTTTGCTGAGCTGTCCCAACCACAGTGGACACATGGCTCTTCTTCTCCTCCCCTGAGCAGCTGATCTCATCCTCTAATTGCTCCTGGGAAGCTCTACAGCCATGGCTATTTAAACCCACCTCCCTCACGGACATGAGAGGTGTTGAACCAAACCTAACCGAAACTCTGCCAAAATTGCTTCAAACTCTTCTCCTAACCCAGAGCAATTGATCCCTACTGTCTATTTGCCCTAATCTCCATTAACAGAGCTCAATTTCTCAGCCCAAAATCCACCCAAAAATAGGACACTTCACCACAGTGAGCCAATCTTCAACTTGATTGACTCTACACCTTCACCAGACCAAGAGGAGAAGTTCCCCAGCAAAAACCCCCTCACCAGGCCAGCCATTCTCCCTATCGGCCAAGCTTTGAAATCGACCTTGGTCACTTTCATACCTAGACAATTCCTCTGAGCCAGAGACTTCATCTGGAGCTTCCTTGGGTTCAATCGAAGGTGCCACAACTCTCTGATTGAAGCTTCACTTCTCAGAGAAAAGGTATGGACCTCTTCTTCCTCCCGAGCTTCTGTAAATTCTCCATTTTATTTGGCTCAATTTCATAGCATGTTAGCTGTATAGATGTGTGCGTCTTGTTAAGACGAATCGATAGAGCATAAGAACATGAAATTTGGTAGAGAAATGAGAGAGATCTTAAGGTTTTAGTGTGGGCCGCTCTCGGGACACACCAGTCGTAGACGATGACCAGGAACCGTCGGATCGCACGTGTATCGAATGGAAGATTCAGATCGTGCCGGATGAGAAGATGGAGCGAGACCGCAGGACGCATGGCTGCTGACTCAGGTGGCAGCGTCGAATGGGAGCGCGCCGCGTGGGCTTTCGATTTCCCGTAAGTTGACGCGGCGCTGACTGGGTTAAGTAGATAAATAGGATATTTTCTATTTATTTAAATACCAGAAACTTCAAAAATCCATATCTTTGTGTAGAAAAATCACAAAAATAAAAAAATACCCTCTTGCTCAGTGAATAGAGGAGAACGACGTGGAAAAAGAATTGAGTTATTTTTGTTAAGTATTTTATTTTTAATTAATTATTTATTGATTTCAGTATTTTAATTCTCCATGCATGCACACAATTCACCATGGCATGAGACTATAGGGCTTTTGTAGCCTCTGGTCTTGGGAACATTACCTGAATTTTCTAAGGCCAGAGGTCATCTCTGTGGCAAGATATTGATTTTGTAAATTTATGTGTCTATTTTGTCATTTTAATTCCAGTAATTAGCATATTACTTAGAAAATTCTAGGAAAATTAGCGGAAGTATCTTAGGGCTAGAGGATCATAGGAAAATTATGTCTTGATTTAATTCCTTAAGAATAACCCTAATTAACCCAAAAACTTAAAACTGAGTTTTAATTAATTAGGAATAACCACACATCAAAATTACTTGAAATCAATTTTCCACTGTAACTTAGAATACAGAGAACCTTACAAAAAAATTTGAAGTCAATTGGAAATTATTTGACCTACTAAATGGATCATTTAAGTTATATGGCCATTTTTAAACTTCAAAAATTCCTAAAACCCAAAATACACTTTAAAAATTCACCAAAATGGTTTTGTGGGCTCTCTGATACCAGAGTAGTCTAAGAAAATTAAAATTGAAATTTTCCAAAAATTTTCATTTTTAACCATATTTTAATATTTTAATAATTAAAAAATAATAAAAATAACAAAAATATTAAAAATCACAAAAATGTCATATTTTGCTTACTAATCACTTAGGAACAAACCAAATATTTTTCCTAAGTCTCTAGGTAAAGATATTGAATTTTAAAGGCTTAAAACAATTTTTAACTTTAAAAAATGGATTTTTTAACCTTTTCACCAAATTAATTCTAATAAATCAAAGAAAAATCAGAAAAATATAAAATTTGATTCTCTGAACTCCTTGAGGTCAGAGGGACCTAATAAAAATATAAAATCTATTTCTTAACTTTAATTTTATTTTATAATTAATTAACACTCCAAAAATCAAAATAATTATAATAAATAAAATATAATTCAAAAAATCACCAAAATTGGTCCAAGTGGTTTTGTAGTCAGTAGGAACATCCCATAATTTTCCTAAGGATAGGAACCTAACCTTGGTCATGTTGAATTTTCATTGAAAACCCTCATTTTCCCACAAAAATAAATATTTAAATTAAATTAAATTCAGAAAAATTACATTTTCTCCTCTAATGTCTTATTTGACATATGAGTGAAGTGACATAAAATTTTTGAGTTCATTTGAGCTTAATTTGATGAGTTATGTAACAAATAAGCCTGAAGGGGCATAAAGGTAATTGAAAGATTTTTAACCCTAATTAATATTTAGATCTAATCAAAGGGAGGGTAAAATATCTGATCTTAATTTTCTCTTGGGAGATTGAAAATTAAGTAACTAAGAGGTAGAAAACTATTAATCATCTTGAAAATATTTAAAGTAAACCTTAATTAATTAAATGATTTAAATTTTGGGAAGATAATTAAAATTTTGGATTATTAGGGATGTGACTTAAGAAGATACTAATTCTTTAATTTTAAATCCCTAAATGAATCACTTTAATAACATTTCAATTCTTAATTAAACTTAAAATGATAATTGAAATAAATGATTAAAAAAAGAAAATAACCCTTAATTAAATTAAAGTTTAAAACATTAAGTGATTTATTAACCTAATTAAATTAAATTGAGAATGTTAAAATTATTTTATCATTTGAAAACAAACCTAAAACAAATTTGAAACATTAAAAATCAATATCAAAACAGTTTATAATAAAATGTATAAAAGAAAAATTACACTAATTAAAATCAACCCAAAGTATTACAATTAACCCCAGTAAAGTCATTAAAGTTTAATAAAAATAAATGATTTAAACACCTCTTTCAACCTAAACAAATTTAAAACATCAAAACTAATTTAAAATATTAAGATCATTAAAAATATGAAGATTTAATTGAATTGAAACAACTTGAACACTATTCCAAACTTAAAATCGTAACTAAACCAAATCATCTAAATCATCAATTCCAATGTTTAATTAAGAATTTTCAAAACCTTCAACAAACTGACTTGCCCCTAAAGGCTTTCATTATCATAACTCTTAAATAGGGCATTAAGTGAAATGTCACTCCACTCATAGGATAATCAAACATCCTGATTCACTGAGCAAGAAGCAAAATTTAATTGAATCCTTGGATGATTGATTCACTTAAACAAAGAAATTTGTTTGTACTCGAAATAATCTCAGAAATATTGAAATGATGTTCAGGATTCGTCCTAAATACTTTCTCAATATGATGAAGAACAACTGAACTTAATTGTTCTTCGGTGAAGAAAATCATCCTTAATAAAATACAAGAACTTAGACGTCATAGGAAGTGACTAGCAATAGGATTAGGACTTTGGTAGACAACCAGAACCTTCCCTTAGTTTTACCTAGGTGTCTCTTGCAATTATATAAATGCCTTAACATGTATTTTAAGTGTAGCTTGGAATGACGGGAAGACCCTCCAGGTACGCTTTTATTTTATTGCAATTTACTTACATGTACTGCACTTTACTTGCATGTTAAACAAGAATGTCACCCTACATGAAAACTGAAACCTTTAGGATAACCACAAAACTGAAACTCAAAACTACATTAAAAGTCACAAAAAGATAAAATTCACCGCCACAACATTTAAAATATAAGACAACTCAAAATTTAATCACAAACAGAACACAAAACTACAACTACAACTAAATTAAAACGTCTTGTTAGATGATCTGGAATACCTCGGATGATGTAACCTACATATTGCTAACAGGATTTCCCACGGTCTAAATGAAAGTGTGGAATTCATTCAGTTGAGTTTAGAAAATTCATTTGGACTAAGTGAATCCGATGAAAATAACGGTGCTGGGATGACGGAAACGTGGGATCTTAATCGGTTCTGTTTAACCAACTTTAAGATTTGTTTTAACTAAAACACTAAAAATATTTGGACCTTAAGATTTCTAAACCATAACACTTTTCTCATCTTCTGATTTTCACCTTCTAAAACTAAAACTCTGCAATAATGAGAAGCTCGGAGCATAGTGGGCAGCACAGCCATCGTCGTCAGCAAAACTGGAATCTACATCAGCAAAATCATTCTTTAGTCTAAATAATCAAGCCATAGGATTTCGAGGTAGTTTGCTTAGTGCAACATAAACCCTCAACTTTTCTTTAGGCATTTGCATAATCATATTATGCAAATTAAGCCCTAACCGGTCTTAGGATTCTAAGGTAGTCGTTTGGTATGACATAAACCCTCACATCTTTAGGACTATTTGTATGATCATGTCATACGAATATAAGTCCTAATTAACTAAAATCGGCAGGATTAAAACATTAAATAATTCTCCCTAAATTGAAACCAAAAAATAGGATAGTTGGGAAGTCACCGAAGTTTACTTCGGGTCTGTGACATCCCCTATTTCTCTTCCTTTGGATTATCAAAATAATTGTTCCAAATTTGATCCATTCCCAATTGAAATTTTCAAAATCCAATAGTTTGAAAACCTTAAACTTTGAAATTCTTGAGAGCAAAACCACTGATCATTATCGCGAGTTTTCTTAAATAATTCCCGTCATTTAAGATGTAATTAACTATAGGGGCTTTCCCTTATAGGGAACTTTAAGAACCCGGATAATATAAACCACCGCTTAATTCCTTTATATTAAGCGAGGGAACTTGTCGGCTTATAAAGCTGGTTCGCGGACCAAACGGATGTCACAAATCTTCTAGTTTATTTAATCAAGCCCCATCATCAAGCGAGTGTGTCTATTCTTCGGGATAGATACACGGTTTGTGAGTGCGATGCTTCGTTTATATAAACTATTTGGGATGTGAGATCGGTTTGATTTCATATCTTAAAATTTTCAAACTTAAAATTATTTTCAAAATGAAATATTACTTTCCAAATTATATATATAGCTAAGTTAAATTTAAAATTTAAAATTCACCGATAATTTTTGTAGGCGTCCCCTTTTTAAAACACATAACCTAAAAATTTGCTGACAATCACTCATTTAGTGGCCTAGTGGTCAGTCTCCCTTAATATAGTTTGTACTTATCCCAGGGAAGCAACACCACCCCTTGGAGGGGTTTCCTTAGATGTGTTACTCATCCATGTGATCCAGTTTCTTTAAGGTCTGCGACCTCTATCTGCAGCTCAAGTTCTATTAAACCCATGGTTAGTTTCTTTGATGATTCCACTCACTTCCATAAAAGGAATATTGAGACTTTCATTCATTACCTATAAGTGAGAAGTTCAATAGATGGTAAGAAATTCCTTGTTTTTTTTTGTCGCACTTTGAAGCCAGTGATGTAGAAGTTAATGTATCATTATGCTCCTCCTACTAGGAAGAGATTGAGGAGAGCTCGTAGAGGATAACCTTGGTTGTATAGTTTATTTCTTATATGAAGAATACTCTTTCTGATTTCATTTCATAATGATGTATCTATAGCTAGATATGCGCCTATTATACCTTCTATAAACAAGAAAAATGTTTATGGTTATTTTATTCTTTATGATTGCTCTATAAATGTCTCACTGGATAGGAGGACTCAAAATTATTCTTGGGACACCCCTTATTGATATTTTAAAAAGTTTCCATACCGCCCTATCTTAAGTAATAGATAATGGGGTTTGATGGGGCATGTTGAGCAATGCACTCCACTTGAGGATGAGTCCAATTATTTCACATGTTTCTGGTCTTGTCCCTATTTCCAAAGAGAAAGGTGGATCGAGACTCATCATCGATAGCATCAATGTGTTGATTTCATCTAAAGTAGCTCCTGATAATGATGCTGACATGGATCTCAAGGATGACTCCTTCATTGACTCGGGTAGTTTCCTTGAGGGCTACCTGCAATATTTTGATAATGATGAACTAGTCAATAAAGATCTCATTGCCGATGGTTCTCTCCCTGAGGAAAACCTTCTAATAGGTTGCATTTTGATGGTCGATACTAGAGGGAACAATTATGACGAGAAAGCTCCCACAAGTTCTAACCAAGCTGACCCTCTCGAGTCTTTTGGGGCTTAGGAAGTCATCAAGATAGACCTCAAAGAGAGCAGCTAAAAAACCCATACATAGTTGCAGAAGCAAGTATCACATATGATGCCTGGTACGAGCCTCATCGCTACCCATATCTATACATTGTAGAGAGAGCAGATTGAGCCCTCATTATCCACATTGGTTGTACTAGCATGTTGACCTCATTTTTACATGAGATTTATCTTATCATTCCTCTCTCTAGAGCCTAGATTCTATCCTTATGGTTTCCTTAGTTGCTCTCCTAGAAAACTAGGGATAGAGGCAATTACAAAATATAATTTCAAGAAATCTTCACTCCTTATGCTTAAGCTCAAAATGTTCAACCCATGGTTAATGTGATTAGTGTTTAATCATTGAAGCTTAAGTTGAGTTTCCATGGGATTAAGAACGCTTTAAGTAACTCTAGAGACTTTGGCATTCTTTTGGTCTCTCACTTTGCACTTCTCATTTCCAATTGATAACTCGTTCTTGGGTTCATAAAAAGTGTAATGAGTATATGACTCATTTTGAACTAGGATAATATTTATCTCTTAATAAAAAATATCTTGAAACTTGAAAGCCTAAAATCACCAAATCGAACAAAGTAAAAAATTAAAATTTGAACCATCAAAATCAAATAAAGTTGAAATCAATAAAATCATAAAATAAGATCACAAATTAAAAGTCTAAAATTCAAAGTATAATCACCCAAAGTCAAAATCAACAAAATCATAAAATTAAAACTGATGTTAAAATTGAAGTTAAAATTAAATTGACCAAAATTGAAGTCAAAAGCTAAAAGTTCAAACTTATCACAATAATTAAACTAAAACTCAATAAATCTTCAAATTAAAACCATAATAAAATTGCAACCAACCTAAAGATTAAATTCAATAAAAAAAAATCATTAAATAAAAAAATTACTAATTAAAATCACCAAATGAAATAAAAATCAAAGTCCATCAAATTTAAGTAAAACCATCAAATCAATCTAAAACTAAATTCAAAAATAAAAATCAAAACACACACACACACACACATATTCAGAAAATTAAAACAATCAAAAGTTAATTAAAATTAAAGTCACAAAAGCCATGAAATTTGATATAACTCAAATACTAAATTAAAATGAGGAAGTTAAAATTAAAATCACAAATTATTAAATTTAAAAACCAAAATTAAAATCAATATTTAAAAATCATATAAATCAAACAAAGCTTGTCATGACATACCTAAAGTCCAAAGTCAACAAAAATCCAAATCCAAATCCAAAATAATCCAAAATCCAAAGCCCAAATACAAGCAGCCAGCCACCAAACTTTTTTGAACCTTCCAAAAGTGACACCATTTTCGTGACAAACAAGGACAATCCCACTAAATCTATAGCCAAAACTCAAGGCTGCCAAATCCTCGTGACAAAACAAGGACAAACCATTCTCATGAAAAAGGCAATAACCACCTCAAAAGCCAGGCATGTACACTACCTCAAAACCAAAAACAACTTGATTGAAACCCCAAGTACCTTAGACAAAAGCAAGAGAAAAGCAAGCTCCTCCGCCATGGCTTTCCACATCTCCATCGCCCATTGTGCCTCTCACACTAGGATCAGATGACTTCATCATCCTAAAGGAAGTGTCCTCTATTAAAGCCTGACTAAACACCTTTCCAAGCTTCACTTACTATTCTTCATGGCCATAGGAGGCACAAACCTGAGAGCTTCAAACACCAAGTGAACCACCATCTCCCTTACAAACCCTATGCCTTCTCGCTCTCAAACTTTAGCCAAAACCCTCAGCAAATTCTTCCATCATTTCCAAGCCACTCCACCATTGCTGCTCTATCAATCCCTCAAAACCAAAAAAGTTCTTTTTTTTTTTTTTTTTTTTTTTGCATCCAAACTCACTAAAACTAAAAATTAAACCATCCATTAGCTTCACAAGATCACACGAAGCACTTTCATTAATTAGGTTCAAAGTTTTTTTCCTTTTAAAAAATAAAAATATTAATTTAATATAATGCTAATAATAATAATAATAATAATAATAATAATAATAAATGTCAATTAGTTTTCACCTAATTTAATGAATAAGTAAGTTTAACTGCATAATTATTTATATTTTATTTTTATAAATGGTGTAAGATCTCTAGTTGAACCGTTACATACGTAGAAGTATCGTGTTTGTCGCCTAGAAGTAACTATTTTTATTAGATGATAAATCTGCACTTTCTAATTAGGGGTGTTAATCCTTATTAAAATTTATAAACTTCATTTATTTCTCATGAAGAAATAAATGCTTGTCATACTTAAGTTGCTCAACTCCTTCATATGTGAAAAGACCCAACTTTTTACAACATTCTCTCCTCATGTACTTTACTGTTATAAATTGCATATATATTTTTGTCATAGCACAAGCTAGTGTGAAATAACATATTACTTATATAATTACTTGTGAAAAGAATTTTGTATCCTCTTATACGGTGGCATGCAAATTGGTGGACCCCTTTGGATATTAGCTAGCTAGGTCAATGGGCCCACAAAGTGATGACTCTAGAAAAAAATCACCAAATTTCCTTGTGATGGTATTGACCTTCCTAGTTTCAGGTTGTCAGCTAGAACTGACTATATAAATATAAATGAAAATTAAACAATACGAAACTCAATTCAAAAAGATTGCATGCTTTTTTTTATGATAAATAAGCATATTTCATATTTACAACACTCTTGTTGCCTAAAAGGTTATATATGCATGTAGTAGTTGTTCCTATTTGTTTTTCACACTACATGCCTCATTTCCCTTCTATTTTTGCTTTAAAAATAGTTATTATTTATTGAGTTTTCTTGTTAAATACACTCCTTAATATTTTGTATAACATGTTTATCCAACCACTAGCAAGATCGTGTCCACTGGAGCTAACTTGGCAGTTTTACATTTCCAGTCCTGATATTTTCTTAGTATTTATTTTTTTCTGTTGTATATAGATAATATATATATTGTTTGGGTAGTTGTTAGCTGTTATTTTTCAGTTTTGATTCAATTAGTTTTTTGTTTGTATCAATTGATTAATTATTAAGGAATAAAATCTATATCTTCAATAAGTGGAAGCCTAAAAGAATCTCACATTTCTTAAATGTCAAAACAGTGGAGGAGCTTGACTACATAGGGATCCCACTCTCCCTCCTGTGACTCAAACGTAGTAATTTTCTCCCTCTGGTGTCTCAAATATAATAATTTTCTTAGTCTTACCCAAAAGGTGCACGCCAAATTTAACTCTTGGGGCCTACAACATCACTCTTTAGCGGGTCCTACTATCATAATCAAGTCCTCACTTATGTCCACGCCCTCTTTCCTTTCTACTCACACGAAAATTCCCAAATCCACCCTTCAAGAAATTTAGAAATGTTATAGGAATTTTCTTTGGAGTAAAGGTAATAATCTGAAAGATCTTGTGTGGTTAGGCAAGATTTATGTAAACCCACAAAAATGGGTTTCTCGGCTTCCATGCCCCCACTAGTTGGAAGCGCTCATTGCAGGAGAGATTGGCCAAAGATTATATATCCAACCAAAATACCATCCTTTATAAAATGCTCCAGCCTAAGTCTGGTAGGAATGTCTAGAACAATACTCATAAGACAGGGTATTCCTATTTCGGAAGGTCATTACTGATGGAGCCCAACTTTGATTCACATTTTTAGATGGGCAGTTGCCATTGATGATTGTGTTAGTATTATTAAGCATGTTTGGGTCATTGATCCGGTGCTCGATCAATGGCCAACCTTTGTTTATATCACAAAAATTATGGACATGAATGTGCAATGTTTGGGTATTGATCTAGGCAACCAGAAGCCAATCAGTTTCTATAAGAGTTTTTTCTCACGACATGTATCGAAGAGTTAATTAAAAGAAAGAAGAGCTGTTAGGTATGTGGCTCATATACCAGTAATTAGAGTTTTTTTGGTGAAGAGGTGTGTCTCTTCATATTAGTGGGTTAGGGGGAGCGAGGGCGAGTAAGTAATTTATCCATGAGTTTTATCTATAAATAAATGTGTAATTCTATTGGTATGTTTGAAGCGAACTATTGTAACTCCTTTGAAATAGTGAAATTCACCGCTCTGCTCCCGAGGATGTAGGCATCTCTTTGCTGAACCTCGTTAAATCTCTGTGTTCTTCTTCTGGATTTGCGTATGTGGCTCATATACCGGTAGTTGGAGTTTTCTTGGTGAAGATGTGTGTCTCTTCATATTAGTGGGTTGGGGGGAGCGAGGGTGAGTTAGTAATTTATCCATGAGTTTTATCTATAAATAGATGTGTAATCCTATGGGTAAGTGAACCAAACTATGTAACTCCTCTGAAATAGTGAATTCGCCGCTTTGCTCCCGAGGACGTAGGCATGTCTTTGCTGAATCTCGTTAAATCTCTTTATTCTTCTTCTGGATTTGCGTTTTATTCGCCCCGAGTTTTCATAACAAGAGCATGAGAAAATACCAAAGATTTTTTAGTTTCTTCCAAACTAAAAAGGAATGCTCTTTCTTCATAAGAACAGGTCTCGACCCCATGTAATTTTCTTAGACAAAATGCTTTCCATCAGCAACTTTATGAACCATAGATTTAATGTTTTCTATAGCAATTTTCCTAAGCTGAATTTATTGATATTCAATTTATGCAAATTCTCATAGCAGCAGAAAAAATGTAGTCTATGACACCGTTGAAAGAAGAAACCTGTTCTAATGTTAGTCAACACAGGCTTGAAACATTTACAAAATATTATCAGCTCACTAGAACAAGGACTGCTCAAGGCAGGCCAAACATTTTCTCATACTAGGCATATCAAAATCATCGCAAGTAATATATATCTTTATTTATCTTTCTCAAATCAGAAACAAGATGTCTCAGCCGCTTATTTGTTAGCTCATAAAAATTGCTAACGATTGCAAGCTGAAAAATACCTTAATTCAATTTACAATCCCTTCACCATATGTGATACTTGGTATGTTATTCTCCTTCTTCAACAGAAACTTTTAACTTCGCTAAGAATTCACAAACAACATGCAAATTGGAGGCTTAACCTTAAGCAGGGCAAGCAAAGATGAAGGAAGAACCCAAACTCCATCCCCGCAGATTAATCCAGAAGCCACAGCTGGTATCATCAATGCCGCCTTCTGGCCATCAAGTTTGTGCCAAACAAACACTACCACAGTTCCAATAAACATGTCGATCGCAAAATTGGCCCCGACAAGAAAAGGAACAGCCATGGCCATTGGCAGTGGTACCCACTTCCCCAACCTCTGTGGCAACATATCCCTCATTATGTTCGCTGCAACAGCAAAGCCGAAGAAGCCAATGCAGAGCTGCAGGCAATGCCGAGGCAGTGCCGAGAAGCCTTGAACGCCTAATATTGCGATATTTCGATACACTAAACCATAAGGAGCTTTGAAGATTCCAGCGGGGTTTCCTACATCAAAAGCCTTGTAGAAAAGGAAGAAGGAGAGAGGGCCAGTGATGCAGCCGATTGCTATTCCAATGATTTGGCTAATAAGCATTGATCGTGGCGAGGTGAGAGTGAGATGACCGGTTTTGAAATCGTGCATCAGATCAGCAGACATGTACACCACAGACTTTATAACACCACAAACTACTAGACCTGCAACCACTCCAGAATCTTTTCCTGCCCAAGCTGCAATGATGAAGAGAGCCACCTTGCCATAGTTGTAGGCCATGTTCATGTCTGTCAGGCCAGTTCCATAGGCATTACAGAATCCGAGAACTGGAGCGAGTGCATAAGCAATGATAATGTAATACCATTTAACCTGAGGGAACATGTTGGGGATGACAATGATGGAAATGGTGGCTAATACCACAAAACCAGCGATGGCAAGCCACGATGGCATGGTTTCTCTAGCAAACAATTCATTTCTTTGAAGTTCATCAAGTAATAGATTATCATGGGTAGGTGCTGCAAAAGTTGGATTTGTGAACAGCTTAAAATTGCTGGAAGTGCTATGAGTTTTTCAAGTCAAAATGCAATTTAATTTACCTGTTTTGCCTTTTTTCTGATTGTACCTTGAAAGCATGCTACTCAAGGTGATGGACATGATCTTGGCGAAGTTGTAGAGGCCATCTCCGAGAATAAGAGCAATTGATAAGAAAACCTGAAAAGTGGTTACTTTATATGAATGGAATTGTTTATTATGGAAGCTCCACGCAAATTAAATACGTAAGCATACAATGATTTAGACCTTGTATCCTTGCAAGCTTTTCATGCTGCTTTGAGAAATGTTAGCGGGGAACCAAACTCCTTCAAGGTTCTTTATTGAAGGCCACATAACTCCCCATGAAAGTACTGCACCTAGAATAAGAGATACGTTAACAATATGGGAGCAAATCATTCCTGCTCCAATGTAAGTCAGGCTGAAGTCGAAGAAGAATCTGCACAGCAAATAATGCTCTAAGAATTAGAACAGAAGGAATCAAACATAATAAAAATATTGTTAGAGAAAATGGAATCAGGACAAAGAATACGTGTTTTTATAAGCTTGAAGGCCAAAAGTTGGGAATTGAGCGAATCCACAGGCATCTCCTCCTGAGAAAAACCACTGAAAAAAGCTCCACAAAAAGCTCAAACTGAAATACTGCATGAAACCTCGGACTTGTTTTCTGAAAGTGAAGTTATCAGAAGATCTAAAGAGATAACAAACATGAAGACACTGAATCTTTGAGAAGGAGAAGAAGAAAAAATACTTGGCCATTTTGTTTCCTATGGACGTGTGGAAACCATTGATAAGAACAGCAGTTGCTGTGCCACTTGGATACGGTAATTTGTAGTCAATGATAAGCATCTGAAAATTAAAGCAGGCCTCATAAAAATTCGCACAATTACTAAAATATTGACTGCATCTGAATTTTTTTTTATTTTTTTTGGATTGCCTTGGACCTCTACATTTTTAGTCAGCATCAGCAGTTATCAGTTAGAGAGATGGATACAGGTGGCATCTAACCAAAATTCTGTTCTGGATTTCGTGTTAAGCAGACAGCTTATAAAATCAAACTAATTTAGACATTAACTGTGGCGAGCTTAGTTGGTAAACAGTTCACTTGGCTAGAATCTTAATGCAGCAAGTTTATTTAGTATTAATATAGAACACTGCAGACTAAAATATTGATCAAAGTGCAAAAAAATTTTTTAGTTCCACTTCAAAATTATCCTGTAACTAAAGAGCTAGGATACAAAAGAATGGGATAAAATAATCCTTTTACAACTGCAGCTTTTAAATCTCATTACAGGCTATATGGTCAATAATTTAAGTAGGATTTAGCTTAAATCCAATCAAAGAAAAAAATTGCAATCATAAATTCAGAACTTGGTAAATTCAATTCCTTTTCAATTGTTTTCTAGTTTTGCCTTTAATCCAAGATTTATTAAATCCTATTGTTGGCTAGATTTAATAAATATGGATTTATAGAATTTACTAAAGTTTTCAAGTCATTAATTTAAGTTGCAGCTTTTTTTTTGGTTGGGGCTTTAAGGGTAGCATTTTGAGTTTTCAATCTGCAACAAATTATCTTTCATTTCTCTAATTAACTCCTATATGCCATTGTGGATGAGAGATTATTGCATGAAGACTCCAATCAGGGTCTGTCAGATTACAAAAAGACCCCCAATTTAATACATAGGTAGGTCTGTTTGTACATATGACAGACTCTGATTAGAGTCATGATTCAAAACTGCATCAAACTGCATTAGGACTCCCGAAACAATAATTTTTCCTTGTCAACAGCAAATTGGTTCTTAAAAAAAACGAGAAAACTAGCATAAATTTATAAAAAAAAAGTTTCACATTTAAGGCATGGACCACATCAATTCAAAAAAAAAAAAAAAAAGAAAAAAGAAAAAAAAAGAAGTTATATACAAAGGGATTTTATTTCTATCATCCCTAGGTTCCCTCAAGTTTAGTGGATAAAGATTTAGGAAGTTCTTCCTGAGATTGACTTGGGTCACATTTATGCTTTTATATTCACATTCTTAAGAAAAAGAAAGAAAGAATAATCATAGAATCTTGGCTTTATCTTGGAGAACTTCTCTCATGCCATCTAAAGAAACTGAATACCTACCTTCCTGAGAGGAACCAGAATAAAGATCCCTACAAAGCTAACTGCAAATGAAAACCCCATCATCCATCCAATCTCAGGCTCTTTGTAGCTCCCTGCCATATTTCCTTCCACACCAACCCCTGCTTCTTCATAAATCTTCTTGCTCAGCCCCAGCAAATAAGACCCATACCCACCTGCACAAACCAACAAATCCAATCATAAAAAATTGTCAGAGCAAACATAGAACATAGAACAGAGATCGAACAACAATATTCTACTGTTATAAAGAATAACGTTTTTTAGCCTAGTACCTCCATAAGCAATGGTGTATGCGGCCACAGCGCAGGTCTGAGCCACGGTGCTCTCCTGGCATGTGAGCGGCTTGGAGAAGATGCCCGCCTTGCCAAGTACTTTGGTCCAGGTTCTGAGGATGACGAACGTGAGGAGAGCAGCTGAAACATTCAGCGTTGGAACGAGACCAGTGGTGAGGTTAAGCTTCATCACAATAATGCTGTATAAGCTCCCAATTACGAAGCTGACGACTAAGCCTCGCAGTGTAAGTTGTTCCGTCCAATGAGGAGTTTGTTTGAGATCTGAGGCCGCAGCCTCCATACCTTCTTCCAAATCCTCTCCTTTATTGATCTCGGGAATCTCCCGGGCATCTGCCATCGGATATCCTTGCAGCGGTATCCTTCTTCTTCCTTGAAATAGCTCACGGTTTTTTCACTTTTAAGGCACACATATACAACCTTCAGTAACAATTTCAATACTTTGGGAGCAGAACTCACCTGGGAGTCCGGTTTGTCCCTCCTCTTCTTCTTCCACCTTTCAAATTCAATGGCGCTCGCGAGAATTTAGCTTTGCCAGATGGATTTGGAAATTGTTCCCTTAAATCTTACTGTAGATTAACGATGTACTGCTGTTCGTACCAAGTGAGAATGAATGCAGTACAAGTGTTAACAGTTGCCAAACAGTGAATCCCGCTACGGCCGCCACTAGTTTCTTTTCCGGCCAGCCTCACTATGACTTCGATTGGCAAGGAGGGCGATGAAAGCCGGGATATAAATAACGGAGCAGAATCTTCAAAGGTGGGGGCAATGAAGGGAGGGGCGTGTGGCTGAGCCCAACTTGAAGCAAAAGATACCTGTGCTTTCTCAGGATTGGTCGAAAGGGGGATGATAAAGTTGGCGAGGAGAAAGATAGCTTACCAGTCTTTGCTTTTGGAGCGATCGAAGAGTGAGAATCTTGACTAGTGAATGGCTTGAGACGTGTGGAATTTGTTAGGCATAAAAATCATAGAGCATTATAGGAGAGAATTGAGGGTGCGTTTGAGTGGCTCTTGTTTTTTAAAGCATTTGTAAGTTATTATTGGAGTAGTTAGTCTATTTGGATAATATGTTGTTTTGTAATTTTTTTTTTTCATAAAAAGGGCAGTTATGATTTTATAGATATGTTGAATTCTAATTTATCTTTCTCATTATACACCTTCAGAGTTAAAGCTGAGAGGAGAGAAAAGAATAAAAACAGAGAGTGAGTGAGTGGAAATTCTTTTCATTTATTTATGTCTGGACCTCTTACCTAAATAACTGAATCGAAGTGTCCGTGGAGTGAAAAGTACGTTATAATACAAATGAAATATAATGTCTATCGACCGTCAGATGTTTTGGTTTGGTTAGTCATGTCGATCGACTGCATATATCAGTTTAATTCCGTCGAGGGGATCAATTGATCGATTAAAGGAAACCGTCTGATTTTGCTATGATGTACGTCGATCTATAGGTCTGTCGATAAGCCTGTTGATCAATAAGTCTATCGATCGATTTCACTATGTAGTCGGTCGAAATCTTGGCTAGTCGACATCCCACTTTTTAGCTTGAAACTTTGATCGCTTGGGTCACCATTCCTAGCCACTCAATCCTTTTGAGATTCGTCTTGGTTTTTTTTGTTGTATCCAAGATATGAATTAGTTGAATGACTGTAGTTTTAAAATAATTATAGAAGAATAAGAGAAACAACTTCAACAGTACGGAAAACACGTTAAGAGTTTAATATTCAAAACACATCACTAAGTATGATATCTCAATAATAAAAACTATAAAAAAGACAAGTAATGTTATAACAACATTCATATCGTGTCCATACAAGCAAGACTTCAAGATAACTTTCTATTCGTAGCATCTCCTCTAACTTGATTATTATTTGGAGTGAACACCTTCATATCATGAGCCCATCAAAAGAACTTGTAATATTCACTCATTCTATTTTTGGGACAGCACCTCACATAAATTGTTTTCTCTTCTTGATGTGTATTGAGAATATTGTATACCACTATCGTAGTATAAAATTGTGAAGTAGTTAGTGACATTGAACTCTTTTTTTATCATATTATAATACTAATACTTTTAATCGCAAATTTGACTATATATACAATAGAACAATAAAAAATTAATTATGGTTCATAATGATTAAAAAATAAATATAAGAAAAAATATGCAACTCTAAAAAATATAACATTAAAAATTAAAATCTCAAAATATGGAAGAGAAAATAAACATTAATCAATCCTCAATACAACTCAAATAATAGCCATCAACCCAATAATTAGTTACATATACTCGATAAATTCAATAAAACATCTAT
The DNA here is from genome assembly GCA_022702705.1 of Papilionanthe hookeriana x Papilionanthe teres. Taxonomy (NCBI): domain Eukaryota; kingdom Viridiplantae; phylum Streptophyta; class Magnoliopsida; order Asparagales; family Orchidaceae; genus Papilionanthe; species Papilionanthe hookeriana x Papilionanthe teres. The sequence continues at coordinate 95,741,403 of CM040425.1, forward strand.
AATCTCTTCTCTCAATAATAACATCTACTGAGCACCCACCTCATTAGATGTATTGAGTCATTAACACCAAAATCTTCTTCAAGCAATGATTGTTCAACCCAATGTGCGAATATTGCTACAGATATGCACATGGATCTTCAGCTAAGACCCTGAAATCAATATCATCTTGAGATGAATGCCTATGAATAATATTTTGTAGAGCTTTAATTGTCATAACTATCATCATCTTGTTTTTTAAGGATTATGTCGGCATATCTCGGAGTATGAACTTCTTCTTTTATATGATTAGTCCTCTCTTGATAACATTGTGTAATATTGAACGCCTTTTGTTGAACAATTCATTTTTACTATGATCACTTGGCAGCTGCGTTCAAAATCAGGAATGTGATACCTCATATCAAGAAAGAGGTTTAAGAACTTTGTTGTATTGGATAATTCAAATTGCTAAGGTAATATTTCAATGAATAATAACATTAGTGGTACATCACTTCAACTTTATCCCCTTATATATCACCTCAAATTGATAAGGTTATATTTCCATGAATAATAAAATTATTATTAGTATATCTCACGCTTCCACAACTTTATAAGGGCATCCGATATTTGTGAAATCAAAAATAGATGCCAACAATTGCCATGACGGCACCCTCACGTTCCTCCACTGCTTTATAGAGATGACGCCACCTCTCTAGTTGCAAGTACAACTTCATTGACTTGACTCAACATGACTCGCCTCCCCCTCTAGGGATTCTTTCTCGGTCATCTGATGTTGGGAATTCGCCTTCAAAGTCAAAGGAGCAATCTTGAATCCATTGTGTATCACGACGTCTTGAGTTTCTCAAGAAAACCTTGCTTGAATGTTCCGCTTCTAGCATAGTGAGTCCCACAAGCTATCACCTCCTTTGGCCGCCACCTCTTCTCCTTCGACTCGATGGCGCGTGATTGAGTCTCACCGTTTGACACACTAGGCAAGCTGACTGCGACCTAATATAAGTGAATTGACCTCTTAGGCTTTCCGTCCTCCTCTAATTTCCTCTCCCCCATGCCTAGCTCTTCGGTTCATCTCCCACTGTTCGGTTTCCCATCTCCTCGCTTTTTCTTCTTTGGTTATTCATTTCCTCTTCTCGGTAATAAAATCAGGCATTCCAGTTAGAGTTCTGGCTTCATATGAGTGACCTAATCTTCTTTTAAATTTCTCAAATTTTTTAGAGTTGATCAACTTTTCTTGTAGATCAATTTTCATATAATTTTTACCACTAATTTGTGATTTTGTTCAACCCAAATATGCAAAAAAATAATAATAATAAATAAATAAAATCATAGTTTACTTTTTGTGGAGTTTCCAATTTCTATTTTTTCATTTTTCTGATTATTAAAAAAAAAACTGTTGAAAAAATTCAAAAAAAAAAAAATCTTAAAAAAATTTTAGAAATTACCTTTGGATATTTGTCATCATTTCCAAATTATTTGATAATAAAAAATAAAATTATAAAAGTGGGTCAATTCTGTCCAAATTCGACCGTTGATATTTCTCACTCAATCACCCTAGTGCTACGTAGAAATATGAATTGTTCAAATTTCATTGCATTTAATTGATTGTGAAAAAAGCCTAACGTTAGTCAAAATTTTGTGTACCACTGGTTTTAATGCTTTTAAAAAATCAATAAGCTTTTATCGTACATTTGACAATAATAATCTTTATTAAAATCTAAATAAAAAATGAATGATGACTTTTCTCTTAGAAGAATAAAATCGGTCCTTACATCATGCCTATCAAGTTATCTTGTTGTGCTCTCATTATGTTCCTTAGCTATGCTGAAATGTCACTCTAGTGCTACGCTATTGGTTTGATCCGTAGAATGGGACAACTGGTTTGGGGGACTAAAAAGGGGAAAATGACTTGTGGAATCTTAACTTAGGAAAAAATTTATATACGGAGCACGCATGCAGTTCTTCGTGCGTACTCTCAGTAACCCCGTAATATCCTCATAATAACATATTAATAATACTGAAATGGAACCAGCGAAGGTTATTGGTATTGGGGTTATTGGATTATTGAAATTAACGCCCTAATAACATGTCCATAACCCCCCCAACAACTCTGAAATGGAGGTTATTGAGAGGTTATTACACATGCAGAGCTGCATGCATTCTACGTATGAAAATTTTTCTCCTTAACTTGAGTGCAGGATGTGAGTATTTCTTTTGTTCATGAAAGGTTTCAGGTGTAGATTTTGGTTTTAATTTTGGGTTCCAATGTTATTTTTATTTTTTATGCATTATGATAAGTTTAAATTCTTTGTTTAGTTAGATTTGACTTCTATTTATGATGCTGATTATAGTTATTAAAACAGTAAATTATGATATCGTAGACAACAAGCGAATTGGCCTACTACAAGTAATGCTAACGCATCATCACTTGCTAACTGAACTTTTTTGGCTTAATTAAAGCATAGCCAAGGTAGGGCTCTCTCTTGCAAACACAACCCTAGCAACTAGAGCTTATTATTAACATAATCTACACTACATATTAAAAATATTTAATAACTAGAGACATGAACATTTTATTTTAAAGACTCAATCTAAAAAAATATATATATCATAATTATGAGCTTTCTTATTATTAGAGAAGATGAAATTATAATGAGAAAATTTAGAACATGTGGGCTTACTTGAGTGGAAAATTAATGGTAACATGCATCGGAACTAGTTGGTGACAAACATGAGCATTGATTCCCTATTACGGTTAGATAATGAATGATTGTAAACATTAGGCACCAGCATCAATGTTATTTGATGGTGGGCATCAAACGATGAATAATATATGTTGTTAAGCGTCAGATGAGGGAGGATGACTTGCACAACATTTTTATTACTATCAATGAAAGTTGGTGATTCAATGAAGCAAAAAGACGACCAAACTAATATAATATCAAACGGGTCAATAGATTGGATCAAATGGGTAGGGAGCTTTGAAGTTCTCTTATAAATTTGGCATGATCTGTTAATCTCAATCTAATGATTAAATCAGTTCATCATTATCTCAAATAACAAGAAAAAAAGATCAAAGAATTCTACTCGATGATCAATATAATGGGTCTCCTATGATAGAGGTTAACCAGGCTAACTAATGAATTGGTAGTGTTTTTATAATGGCATGATGGTGATGATGCCTACAATGGATGAGTTGATAACGTCGTGTTACATTCATATTATAGGATCCTAATTTCCCATGGATTCACATCATCAAGGAAAAAGCTATCAAACAAAAGATTTGAGCCAAATGAACAAGGGGAAAATATTAGAGAAAATAAGTCCTTCAATATATGTCTCTTAAATTATAATTATCACCATATTTATAATGGACTTGACTTGTACATTATAAAAAAAATATTCATTATACACAAATCCTAATAGATCTTTAATCTATCATAATAGTCATCTTCTAACATATGTATTATAATTAATATTATCATGATAACTCCTGGCATTAAGAACTAATTATCTTTTCTTCAAATCACTCACTTAAGGTAACTTTTTTGTTAGCTAATCTTACCTTGGGGTGAGTTGATTTTGTTGAGCAAGTTATTGAGCTATCTCGATTCAACATTTGTGTGTTGATCATCATAGAAAGGCTATCTAGTCATCATCATAGGCATGCTATCTGATCATCACCATAAGCAAGCAATTTGATAGGGTTCCCTGTTGAGTAATTAAGCCGAGTTGATCTAGGTGAGCCAACTAGCTTCACACCTTGAACTTTGTCTAGAAACTTTTATCCATATGTTTTTTTATTTTTTTTATTCTTCTAATATTTGAAGGTAAAAGTGTGATAAAGATAAGTGAATAATAATTTTTATCTAAATAGAGAGGTATGGAGAAAGGTCTAGGGAGAGGGGCATGGGTGTTGGATCATCCATATTTCTTAAATTTTTTTGTTGTTTTCCCTCAAGATTTTTCATCTTTTTTTGGTTTCACTTATTTCTTGTGAGGATGGAGGATAATTTGAAAAACAAGATCACCATTTTGAGGATAAAACTGAAAAGAGAATAAATATTTGAAAAAGAGATTATGAAAGCTAAAGTTTTAAAGGAAAATGTAATAACTCCCCAAAAGGAGCTTTTTTTGGAGAACCCAATTATTCAATTGTTGACTTTAGAGGAAGCTTTCTCAGTGGTTCCTATGATTCTTGTGAAAGAGTTGCTGACTTTGAATTTTCATCTTCGGTCGAGGTAAAGGGAATAAGTGGCTTGTTTATGCCTTCACAAATCATATATAGGTGAGAAAGTATGAGAATGATTTATAAAATTTATATAAATGAGTATAGAGAATTTTAATAACTTGAATTATATTTACAATTTATTTCACATTCAGTAAGCTCATGGGAGATTATGATGCTACAAACTAACAAGCTTGAAAAGATAAAGTGTGTGAGCTAAGCTTGAATGAGGTATCCACACTTTGATAAAAAAATTGAACAATGAGCTCCCGAATAAGGTTTTATCTCATTAGTTGATGAGAATCATCTTAAAACTATGGGTGAGAACTCACCAACTAGAGTCATTCCATTCATCAAATTTTTTTGATGTTTGACAAGGTAAAGTCTTGATTCCTTAGTTGTCATTTCCCTTACAAATGTATTCTTGAGAGAGTTCTTGTTGCTCCCGCAGATATAAACTTATTGTTGTTACAAATTTCTTTTGGTTTTGAGGAGGGGAAGAGAGTCTAGGATCTCTCTTAAGGTTGATCAATTTAAATTCATCTGCTTTGAACAAGGTCGTGTAAAAGGACAAGATGACCAAATTGAATGATGTTTATGAGGACCTAAAGAAGGGGAGCACTGACATGACTGATAAGCTTCTAATGCTCTAAAACAAGCAAGATTCACCCACTTTGCCTAGTTTTTGATGGTTAAGAAATTTTTGTGACTTGTTCTGACAAGCTTAATTCCAATGACTACCTTAAATACTTGCTTTGAATTATTTTTTATTCTAAATCATAGTGAATGCCCTCATGAAATGAGTGGCTTGTTTATATTCCATAACGAAGAAAATATTTTTAAATAAAGAAAAAAATTATTTGATTCCTCAATTTTGATGTTGATTTAATGGATTTAATTATTCTTTGTAGTTTGTACAAAATATTCAAAATAAATAGATTTATCTTTTGTTTTTTTATCTTTGTGATGATTACCATTCCACCAATGTAAAAATGATCATGATATTTCATAGAAACTCATTGTACCTTATGAAAGGATTAGTGCTCTCACTCTCGGACTCTCAATTTCCTATTTTTTGATATATAATGTGTGGTAGCGGCAAGGCATTCTATGAGCTTGAGTTGTTTGACCGATCCAAGATGTTAGACAAGGAGGTGAATTTGATGGCAAATTTGTTTACCTTATCAATCCAACTTTGCATAAAGCAAAATGGAAAGTTCCCTAATACCATATATATTGATTGAATCTTACTTTCCTATGATAAATTTAGGCTAGGACCATATATGCCTCTTTACTAGGAGCTCGTTGACATCTTCAAGCACTATGCCATCATCTTAATATAGGTTATGCTAAATTTACTAGCAGGAATCACCGCTCTGATGTTGTACATTACTAGGAAATAGATTCTCTGTTCCATTGAGTTATTCATATACGTGTTTATAATCAATTTGTATAACGACATATTCATCCATTTATATAGGAGGAGGATCAAATTATCTAGTTTGGAGAGTAAAATAGAAGTCTGAAAGAGAAGATACTATTAAACCTTGTGCAAGATATATATATATATTGTTTTAAAATAAGGGATATTAAATGAAACTTAGGTCACACGATTTAGATACATTTGATCCTTAGCACAATCATAACCATATCAATCCCGATACTTTAACTCACATTACTAGCCAGGATTATATCTGCAAGCAATGCCCGTTAAGGCATCACAACCAACATGGGGTCACTCGCCTGTCGAGCATGGCTCGCTATCTATGCAAACATGCAAATGCAAATGTGAACAATCATACGTAAGAGTGGTGTGGAAGATTGTGTTGTGGAGGCAGTGACATAGAAAGATGGGTGTGTGGTGGAGGTAGTGATCCGGAAGAGTGGGTGCGTCGTAGAGGCAGCGACCCAAAGTGTAGATGTGTCGTGAAGGTATTGACCCAAAAATGTTGGTGTACCATGGAGATAGTGAACAAAAAAGGTGGGCATACCATGGAGGCAGTGATTCAAAGGAATGGATTTGTCGTGGAGAACGTGATTTATAACGGTGGGCTTATCGTGGAGGCAGTGGCTCAAAGGATGGGTGTGCCACGGAGGAAGTGACTCTAATGGGTATGTGTGTCATAGAGGCAGTGGCCTAAAGGATGGGTGTGCTGCAGTGGAAGTGACCCAAATGGGCGGGCGTGTCGTGGAGGCAGTGGCCCAAAGAATAGGTATGTCATGGAGGTAGCAGCCCAATGAATGGGTGTGCCATGAAGGCGGTGACCCGAAAGGTCATGGAGGCAGCGGCTCAAAGGATGGCTGTGTCATGAAGGCAGAGACCTTATATGAGCGTACACGAGGTGCATTGACTTCAGGGGAAAACATATAACAATTCAATGTGTTGACATGGGAAAGTAGTGCAGTAATTCTCGTCGGAGAAAATTATGCACTAGGGGGACTTGATATGCAAGCCATCCTCGACACAGACACGTGGGTGTCTGAGGCAGGTGTGCAAGAACAGAGAACCAAGCAAGAATCAAACGTGCAAGACTATGAGCATGCAAGATAACATCCAAAGCAAATATGTGAAAGTGCACTTGTGCAAGTGGCAACATTAATTATGTGGGGCACCGTAACACAGAGATGCCACGAAGCAAACATGTGGATTACCATGCGTATGGGAGGTGCAAGTACTTGATATGGGCTTATGAGGACATATGCCCACAAGTGCACAGTAAAGGTGCAAGTGGTGAATATGCTAATGCAAATCATTGAAAAAAAAAACACCATACAAGTGAAATTGGTTGTTCAGGCCTCTGAGTCGAACTAAGTAGTCAACCCGAGGGCGACATTGCCATGATGATGAAGTTGTTACAACGACACTCTCACCTTCCTCCAATGCTTGACACAGATGTGGGCTTCTCTCTACTCTTGAATTCGACTTCACCGACTCGACTCAACCTAGCGTAATCAGGAATAAAATTATAAAAGTTGGTTAATTCTGTCTAGATATCCATTTACCTTATTTTAAATTTATTTTTAGAATTTCACAGGAAGATTTTTATGGATGCATCCATATCTAGTCATGAGATGAATTTTCTTTCTTTTTAAACAAAAACGAATCACTCTACTCCTTATTCTCTTACATCTACTATTTTATGGATTTAAAAATAGCAACTCATACTATTTTTCATACTTTAAATAATGAAATATATCTATGGATAAATTTGTTGTAGTTTAGATAATAATTAAAAAATCACAAAATATATTCAAAAATAAAGATGATTAAATGATATACCAAAGCTATTTATAAACTTAATTTTACTAATTTACTTTAAATTTCAACGTAATCTATATACAACTATACTAATATTAAAATAGTTGTTATCATCATATGCAAAGTAGAAATATGAATGGTTCAAATTTCATTGCATTTAATTGATAGCGAAATAAGCCTAACGTTTGTCCAAATTTTGTGTACCACTTGTTTTAATGCTTTTAAAAAATCAACAAGTTTTTATCGTACATTGGACAATAATAATCTTTACTAAAATCTAAATAAAAAATGAATGATGATTTTTTTCTTAAAAGAATAAAATCGATCTTTATATATAGATACACTAGTATTCATTTTTATAAAAGAAAATTTTATACAATTAAGTTTTTCATGTTATTGTCTCAAAATATAAGACTAAGATATTTGATTGTTATTGTAAATAATATATGGAGAGAGGATGTCAAAAAGAGGAGAAATATTTATGTACGGAGGTTATTCAGAAGATATTGGGGGTTTTCTCGGTGTTATTGGGGTTAATACTCCCAATAACATCATAAAACCCCCCAATAACACCAAAAAATATGAAAACAGAACCACGAAAGTTATTGATAAGTTATTAGGGGATTATTTGGAAGTTATTGGAGTTAATACTCTAATTAACTCTCCTAATAACGGGTTATTGGGAGGTTATTCCGGGAAGTGCGCGGCATATTCCTTACATAAATATTTCTCCAAAACAAGTGCTCTATCAAGTTGTATTGTTGTGCTCTCATCAAGTGGCCTGGCTGCTCTGAAATATCACATTAGTGCTGCCGTATTGGTTTGATTCGTAGAATGTGACAACTGGTTTGGGTGCTAAAATGGAAGAAATGAGTTGTGGAACCTTAACTTGAGTGCAGGATGTGAGCGTTCCATTAGTTCATGAAGGTTTCAGGTTCAGATTTTGTTTTTAATTTCGGTTCCAATGTGAATTTTATTTTGTGTATATTATGAAAGTTTAAATTCTTTGTTTCGTTAAATTTGATTTCTATTTATGATGCTGATTGATAACATAATCTACACTACATATTAAAAATATTTAATAACAATAATATTTCAGTATTTATTATATACTAAATAATTTATGATGATAAAAATTAAAATATAAATGCTAACTTAACTTAAATATCTTGCTCAAAAAGATAATTACAAAAACTAGAGACATGAAGTTTTTATTTTAAAAACTCAATTTAAAAGAAAAAATCAAGAGACTTGTTCCATCCATGCATCAATCCACAGGCTCAAATCAATTATCATAATTATGAGCTTTACTATTATTAGAGAAGATGAAATTATAATGAGAAAATTTAAAATATGTGAGCTTACTTGAGTAGTAGTGGTTGAAAAGTTAATAGTGACAAGCATCAAAACTGGTGGGTGACAAACATGAGCATCGATTGCCTATTGGAGTTATATAATGTATGATTGTGAACATTTGGATGTCGGCATATTTTTAGGTTATGTGTTGTATTTTGAAAAGAGGTCGCCTACAGAAATTGTCGGCGAATTTTTAATTTAATTTAAATAAATAATTTGAAAATTAAAATAATTTTAAATTTGAAAATTTTAAAATATGAAATCAAACTGATCGCACATGAGCACCGCACCACAAACTCGTATATCTATCCCGAGAGTAGACACACCGCTTGATGATGGGGCTCGGTTAAATAAACTGTAAGATTTGTGACATTCGTTTGGTCCGCGAACCAATTTTATAAGCTCGACGAGTTCCTCGCTTAATATAAAGGAATTAAGCGGGGTTTATATTACTCGGTTCTTAAAGTTCACTATAGAGGCAAGCCCTATAGTTAATTACATCCTAAGTGACGGGAATCACTTAAGAAAACTCTCGATAATAATCGGTAGTTACGCTCTCAAGAATCTCAAAGTTTAAGTTTTCGAGGATCGAATTTTAGAATTTCAATAGGGAATGGGTCAAGTTTGGAACATTTTTGTTTTAGGAATTCAAAGGAAGAGAGGTAGGAGAAATCACAGATTCAAAGAAAACTTCGGTAATTTCCCGACTATCCTATTGTTTGGCTTGAATTTAGGAAAGTCCTAATATTTATTTAATGTTTTGATCTTGCCAATTTTAATCAATTAGGACTTATATTCGTATGATGTGATCATACAAATAGCCTCGAAGATATGAGGGTTTATGTCGTATCAGACGACTACCTCGGAATCCTAAGACTGGTTAGGGCTTAATTTGCAATGCAAATGTCTAACAAAAAAAAGGTTGAGGATTTATGTTGCACTAGGCAAACTACCTCGAAATCCTATGGCTTGGATATTTAATTCTAAGAGAGTTTTCTTCGAAGTAGACTCGAGTTTTCGTTGATGACGATGGCCGTCGTCGCCCACCATGCTCCGAGCTCCTTGTTGTTGCAGAGGGGTTTAGTTATAGAAGGTGAAAATCAAGAGATGAGAAAAGTGTTATGGTTTAGAGAAGTCTTAAAATCCAAGTGTTTTTAGTGTTTTAGTTAAAACAAATCTTAAAGTTGATTATAACAACACCGGTTAAGATCCCACGGTTCCATCCTTCCGGCATCATTATTTTTATCGGATTCACTTAGTCCAGATGAATTTGCTAAACTCAACTAAATGAGTTACACACTTTCATTTAGGCCAGTGGGAAATCCCGTTAGCAACACGTAGGTTACATCATCCGAGGTATTCCGGATCATCCAACAAGACGTTTTAATTTAGTTATAATTGTAGTTTTGTATTCACGTTTGTGATTAAATTTTGAGTTGTTTTATATTTTGAAATGTTGTGGCGGTGAATTTTATCTTGCAACGACTTTTAATTTAGTTTTGGTTTTAGTTTTAGGGACTATCCTAAAGGTGTGGGTTTTCATGCAACAGTTATTTATCATGCAAGAAAAGTAAAGTGCATTTGCAATAAGGTAAATTGCAATAAAATAAAAGCGTACCTAGAGGGTCTTCTCGTCATCCCAGGCTGCACTTAAACACAATTTAGAATATTTAAGCATTTAAAGCAAGTTTCTAGGTAAAGCTAAGGGAAGGGTTATGGTTTTCTACCAAGTTCCTAATCCTATAGCTAGTCATCTCCTATGACGTCTAGGTTCTTATGTTTTGGTTTGAGGACGATTTTCTTCATCGAAGAACAATTAAGTTCAGTTGTTCTTATAAACATCCTATCGTACTGAGGAAGTGCTTAAGACGAATCTTAAACATCTTTTCAATACTTTTAGGATTGCTTTAAGTCCAAGAGAATTTAATTATATAATTAATCAATTATCCAAGAGTTCAAATTTTGTTATCTTGCTCAGTGAATTAGGACATTTGAATATCCTATGAGTGAAGTAACACTTCACTTAACACTTTATTTAGGAGTTATGACAATAAGAGCTTTTGAAGGCAAATCGGTGTTTAAGTGATTTGTGATTTAATTTAATTTTAATTAATGGTTTAAGTTTGGAATAGTGTTCAAATTGTTTTGGATTTATTTTGAATTCTTTATGACTTAGGTGATGTTATATTTAATTTAATTTAATTTAATTTTAATTTAATTTAATTTGGTTTAGTTTTAATTTTAATTTTATTTTATTTATTTAATTTAATTTTAATTTTAACTTGATTTAATTTAATTTAATTTAAATTAATATGTTTTATTTTAATTTAATTTAATTTAATTTAATTTAAACTTTAGTTTACTTTAATTTAATTTAAACTTTAATTAAATTTTAATTTAATTTTATTTTAGATTTTATTTTAATTTAATTTAATTTTATTTTTATTTTTAATTTTAATTTAATATTTTATTTTTTTATGTTTTAAAGATGATTTAATTTTAATTGTTAAAGTATTAATTTAATTGAAATTTTAAAAGGATTTAATTTAAATGATTTAACTTTAATTTAATTTAATGATTAAGTCTTTTAGCATTTCAAATTTTAAATTTGGATTATCATTTCAATTAGTAATTAAATATTATTGAGGTGATTAATTTAGAGATTCTTAAATTAAAGAACAAATCTCTTCCTAATAATATCCCTATTTTAATAATTCCAATTTTTATTATTCTTCCAAACTTAATTAATTATTTAATTAAGGTTTATTTTGATTACTTTCAAATTTATTTGGTAGGTTTCTACCCTTTAAATACCTAAGTTTCAAACATCCCAAATCAACTTAGTATCAAATATTTTACCCACCCTTTTAAATAAACCTAAGATTTTTAATTATAAGTTAAAATTTTAATTACCATTTTTGCCCTTTAAACTTACTAATTCCATAACTCACTAAATTGAGCTTACATGAATTTGAAATTTTTATGTGACTTCACTCATATGTCAATCAAGACATTAGAGGAGAGAATCTGATTTTTTTGTATTTAATTTATTTATGTAATTATTTTTGGTGGAAAATAGGGATTTTCAAGGAAAATTTAATAATATGACCAAGGGAAAGTTTCTGTTCTTAAGAAATTTATGGGACATTCCTAATGACCAGTGGACCACTTAGACCAATTTTAGTAATTTTTTGAATTATATTATTTTTATTATAATTATTTTGAGTTTTGGAGTATTAATTAATTTAAAAATAAAATAAAGGTTGAAAAATAAATTTTATATTTTTTAAAAATCTCTCTAATATCAAGAAAAATAGAGAACCAATTTTTATATTTTTCTGATTTTTCTTTGATTTATTAGAATTATTTTAGTGGAAATGCTAGAAAATACATTTTTTTTAATTTTAAAACTACCTTAGGGCTTTAAAATTTAATATCTCATCATAGACACTTAAGAAAAATACGGGGTTTGTTCCTAAGTGATTAAAATTCAAAATGTGACATTTTAGTAAATTTTATTATTTTTGTGATTTTTATTATTTTTTAATTATTAAAAATATTAAAATAATGTAAAAAATCAACTTTTTTGGAAAATTACAATTTTAATTTTATTAAATTCCCCTGATATCAGAGAGGCTCCAAAACCAATTTGGTGAATTTTTGAAAAGGATTTTGAGAGTTATGAATTTTTAAATTTTAAATTTGGCTAAATGGCTTAATCGACCCATTTGATAAAGCTAACCAAGTCCAATTGACTTCAAATTTTTATGGTGGGTTCCTCTGATCCTAAAGGTCAGTGGAGAAATTATTTCAAGTCAATTTGATGTATGATTAGCTCTAATTAATTAAAGCTCAATTTTGGGTGTTTAAGCCAATTAGGATTATTACAAGTGAGTTAACTCAAAAAAACATTTTTTCTAGGGTCCTCTGGTCATAAGAAGCATCACCAAATTTTCCTAGAATTTATTTCACAACATGCTCATTATTAGAATTAAAATACTCAGAGTAGTGACCTAAAATTGAAAAATCAATAACTCTTCATAGGGGTGGCCTCTGACTTTGGAAAATTCAGGGAATGTTCCCAAATTCAGAGGCTTCAAAAGTCTTATGGTCTCATGCCATGGTGAATTGTATACATGTATGGAGAATTGAAAATGTGCATAGAGTAAATAAATTATTAAAAATCAAATACTCAATGAAATTAAATGATTTCTTTTCCACATTATTCTCCTCTGTTCACTGAGCAAGAGGGTATTTTTATTTTATTTTTCGATTTTCCTACACAAAGTTATGCATTTTTGACGTTTAGGGAATTAAATAAATAAGAAAATCCCTATTTTTCTACTTAAGTGACGTGGCGCCAGCTCAACCTAGGCATCTCCGAAACGCCGCGTGTCGCGCTACCATTTGACGCCGCCACTTGAGTTAGCAACCCGGGTCCCGCCTTCCGCGTATCATCCACTGATCCGACCTGATCTGAGCCGTTCATCCGTGCGTGTATTGAATGAACGGCATCCGTTCATCGTCCCCAAGCCTCCTAGCCCGAGAACCGTCCATCTTCTAGGCTTAAGATCTCACTCGATACTTGATCAAATTAAACGTTCTTATGCTCTATGGATTCGTCTCGAGAAGAAGAACACATCCATACGGTTTATGTGGCATGAAATTGACTCAATAAAAATGGAGAATGTTCAGAAGCTCGGGAAGAAGAGTGAGACCATACCTTTGCTCGGAGAAGTGTGGCTTCGATGCGAGGGTTGTGTCACCTTCGATTGGGTCCAAGCAAGCTCCGGATGAAGTCTCCTGGCCCGGTGAATTGTCTCAGGTATAATTTTGACCAAGCCCGATTTCAACCTTTGGAGTCCGGAACGGATGGGTGGCCCGGAGAGGGGGCTTTCACCTGGGAACTTCTCCTCTTGACCTTGTGCGGGTGTAGGTGAGTTTAATTTGACTTTGGTGGAGGATTTGGGAGTGTCCGTTACGGCTTGAGAATTGAGCTCCAAAATTGAGCTCAATTAGTGGGGATTAGGGCAAGAGAACAGTGGGGATCAAATGCTCTAGGTGTGAGGAAGAGTCTGGAGTGATTTTGGCAGAGTTTCCTTAAGGTTGGTTCAGCACCTCTCCCATGACCGAGAGAGGTGGGGTTTAAATAGGCATGGCTGGAGGCTCTCCCAGGAGGAGTTAGGGCTTGGGATCAGCTGCTCTGGTGAGGAGAAGATCAGCCATGGTGGCCATTGGGCATGGGAAACTCAGCAAGGTGGAATTCCAAAGTTTGGCTTCTCCCCATGTCTCGACCATGGCGTTTTCCGGCGGCCTGGTGGCTGGCCGGCCAGGCACTGGTCACCATCTTGTTCAGGTGGGTCAGGGCTGGGGTTTAGTGTAGGCAATTGGCCAATGCCATGTGTAAAGGGCTTGGATTAAAATGGTATGGGGAGAGGCCATTTTGGCTCCAAATGGGTCAACCCATCCTTTTGGGCTAGGTGCACCACCCAATGCTTAATTTAGGCTGAAGGGAAAGTGATTTGGTTCAGCATAATCAGTAGGGTCAAGTCACCATCCAAGCACAATTAGGCATAAGCATGGTTAAGGGGAATCATGGGAGTGGTTAATAACCTTAAGGGAATATGGAAAGGATCTCCTCCTTTTGCCCAATGTAGTAAGGTCACATGTGAGCAACTCACATGGCTTGCATGTGGCTTAAGAGTGGCTTCATGGCTTGCCTTTGGCTTGGGAAAAAGCTTGGTCAATTTCATGAAAATGGATTTTAGAAATTTTTGTAATTTAGGGGTGATTTGATGGGATTTGTCATATGGATTGATTTGGAACCATTTGATGATTGATTTAGGACTTAAGGGATGATTTTAATTGAATGCATGATGAAGAAGAGTGTCATATGGACTTTGGATGAATTTTGGGCCTTTGAAATTTAGTGAAGATGGGCTTTTTAAAATGGTTTAGGGAAGTGGGCTTTTGGATTTTAAAATGGATTTTAGGATGAAAGTTTGGTAAAGGCTTGGGCCAAATAATTGTTGGGTTTAGTTTAGGGGTATGTCATGAATGATTTGAAATGAGTTTGGAGTGATTTGGGTTTGAATGGAGTTGGATTTGGGTTCATTTGGTAAAAGGGCCCATGTAGGTCAAATTGGGCTAACTTGGGCCAATGTTAGGCTAGGGTTGAAATTGATGTAAAATTGATGTTGGGAAATGTTTATGGGAGTGTTTCAAAGTGGTTTCAACTTTGGTTGGATTTTGATTTTGGGATTTGGGCTCATTTAGGTTAAGGTTGGATTTAGGTCAAAATTGGGCCTTTTGGTTTTAGGTTGAATTTGAGTGGGGTTTGGATCCAAATTTTGGGCAAATCATGTTAGTGTTTTGTTTGTGGGGATGTTAGGGAAGGTTTAGAAAGGATTTGGGGTTAACTGGAGTTAAATTAGTTTGGTTTGGGCTAAGTTTGGGTCATGGGTCAAAATTGGGCTTTAAGGTCAAAAGTGAAATTGGATTCAAATGCCAATTAAATTGAGCTTGGATTTTGTCTAGATTGGTGTTGGGGATGTTGAATTGAAGTTTAAAATTGACTTGGACCAGAATTTGGGTCAATTGGGTAGGTTTGGTTTGACATTGGCTTCATTTTGGGTTAAAATGGGTCAAATTGTGGATTTTGACAAAAGTGGGGTAAATTGACAAAATTGGCCCATGGTGTAGTTGGACAAAATAAAATTTGGAATATTTGGGATTTTCTGGAATTTTCTGAATTTTTGGATTTTTGGGTCAAGAGGGGCATTTTTGGTATTTGGAGGGTATTGGGAGGTATTTTTCGAATTTTTGGTATTTTTAGCTATGAATGATCAATTTGAGTAATGTGGGAATGTTTGGGATTGGTTTTGAGGAATTTTGGGCATTTGGAGATTTTTTGAAAAATTTGGGTAATTTCAAGGATTTTGGGTAGGCTATACGGGTGTAGGGTCCCGGGGGTCCAAAATTAAAAATTTAGAAAATTGAAGATTGGGTAAATATAAGTGGAATGAAATCATTTTGGTTGAGCCATGAAGCCATATCAGGCCCACATGAGCCATGAAGGGACTCATTTGAGGCATTCACTATGCTGTTCCTAACCCTCTTAGCCAACGGCTTAGGGGTTAAGGACCATCCATGTG
The DNA here is from genome assembly GCA_022702705.1 of Papilionanthe hookeriana x Papilionanthe teres. Taxonomy (NCBI): domain Eukaryota; kingdom Viridiplantae; phylum Streptophyta; class Magnoliopsida; order Asparagales; family Orchidaceae; genus Papilionanthe; species Papilionanthe hookeriana x Papilionanthe teres. The sequence goes on from CM040425.1 coordinate 95,757,391, forward strand.
AATCACCCCCATGAGTCGGGAGGTCAAGTTGGGTATGGGTGTGGTTTTAGGAGGTGTGTGAAAGTATAGTGTATGAGTGTAGTGTGTGTGTAAGTCGAGTCCTTCACCGGACCAGGCCACCCAGGGCAGTCCTAAGGCCAAAGAGTCCTATAGGAACTCATCCTTTAAACTTCCACATTTGATTTCAACCTTCTAGGTGATTAGGGGTCTACAATCAAGTTTGTGGAGTTTGCGGGGAGCTAAGAAGTGGTTTGAATTTCTAGGTGGTGGGTCCCAATTCTAATCCTCTAAGATAGTCAAAGGAAAAGCCTAAGGCTAGATCCTAAGTACTAAAAAGAAGAAGAGAAGACCTCATCAAAAATGAGGTCAACATTGGAACCAGCATCAATGTTGTTTGATGGTGGGCATAAAACGATGAATAATATCGGATGTTAGGTGTCTGATGAGGGAAGATGACTTGCACCACATTTTTATTACTAACAATGAAAGTTGGTGATTCAATGAAGCAAAAAGACATCAAAATTGATATAATATCAAAGGGGTCAATTGTTTGGATCAAATGGGTAGGGGCCTTTGAAGTTCTCTTATAAATTTGCACTGATATATTAATCTCAATCTAATGATTAAAATCAGTTCACCCTTATCTCAAATAAAAAAAATGCTCGAAGGATTCTACTCGATGATCAACATAACGAGTCCCCTATGATAGAGGTTAACCTGGCCAACTACTGAATCAGTAATGTTTTTATAATGGCATGATGGCGATGATGCCTACAATGGATGAGTTGATAAAGTCATGCTACATTCATATTATAGCATCCTGATTTCCCATGGATTCACATCAACTAGGAAAGAGCTGTTAAATAAAAGATTTGAGCCAAATGAACAAGAGGGAAATATGAGTGCATAAGTCCTTTTAAATATGTCTCTTAAATTATAATTGTCACCCTATTTATAGTGGAATTGGCTTGTAAGTTATAAAAAAAGTATTCAATATACACAAATCCTAAGAGATCTTTAATCGATTATAAAAGCCATCTTCTAACATAGGTGTTATAATTAATATTATCATGATAGCTCCTGGCATTAATAACTAATTATCTTTTCTTCAGATCACTCACTTACGATAACTTTTTTGTTAGCAGATCTGACCATGGGGTGAGTTGATTTTAAGCAAGTTATCGAGTTATCTTGATTCAGAATTTGTGTGATGATCATGCTAGACAGGCTATTTGGTCGTCATCATAGGTATCCTATCTGTTCATCACGATAAGCAAGCAATTTGCTAGGGTTCCCTGTTGAGTTATTAAGTTCAGTTGATCTAGTTGAGCCAACTAGCTTCACACCTTGAATCTAGTCTAGAAATTTTCATCCATACATTTTTTATTCATCTAATATTTGAAGGTAAAATTTTGATAAAGATAAAAGAATAATAATTTTTATTTAAATAGAGAGGTATGGAGAAGGTGCCTGGGAGAGGGCATGGAGGTTGGTTCCCCATATTTCTTAAAATTTTCTTGTTTTCCCTCAAACTTTTTCCTCTTTTTTTGGTTTCACTTCTATCATGTGAGAATGGAGAATAGTTTGAAAAATAGGGTGACCATTTTGAGGACTAAAATCATTGATGGGTTGTTTATAAAGCTGAAGAGAGAATATAGATTTGAATAAGAAGTTATCAAAGCCAATGTGTTTAAGGAATAGGTAATAAGCCCCCACAAGATGCTTTTTTTTGGAGACCTCAATTATTCAACAGTTGAGTTTTGAGGAAGCTTTGTCAGTGTTTCCCATGATTCTTGTGAAAGAGTTGCTAGTTTTAAATTCATCGCTGGTCGAGGAAAAGGGAATCAGTGGCTTGTTTATGCCTTCACAAATATATAGGTGATAAAGTATGAAAATGATTTATAAAATATATGTAAATGAGTATAGAGAATTTTAATGAACTTGAATTATATTTACAATCTATTTCACATTCAGTAAGCTCATGGGAGGTGATTATGCTACAAACTAACAAGCTTGAAAAGATAAAGCGTGTGAGCTAAACTTGAATGAGATATCCACCTTTCTTAGAGAGTAAATTGATCCCTTTGATAAAAATTTGAACAACGAGATCCCAAATAAGTTTCTATCTCATTAATTCATTAAGCTTATCTTACCAATATGGATGAGAACACATCAACTAGAGTCATGCCATTCATCAAATTTTATTGATGGTTGGCAAGGTGTAGTCTTGATTCCTTAGTTGTCATTTCCCTTGAAAATGTATTTCTTAAGAGAGTGCTTGTTACTCCCCAATATATTAACTTATTGTTATTTGCAAATGGCTTTAGGTGTTGATGAGGTGAGGAGAATCTATCTTGTCTCTTAGGGTTGATCAATTTAAGTTCATCTATTGCATTGAATTGGGTTGTGTAAAAGAACAAGATGACCAAATTAAATGGCATTTACGAGGAACTAAAGAAGGAGAGCATTGACATGAATGAAAAGCTTTTAATGTTATAAAACATTGAAGATTCACCCACTATGCCTAGTTTATTATGGGTAAGAAATTTGTGTGATTTGTTCTAAAGCTTAACTACAATGAAGACTTCCTTAAACATTCTTTGAATTATTTTTTATTCTAAGTCATAGTGAATGCTCTCAGTGAAATGAGTTGGTTATTTATATTTTATAATGAAGAAACTATTTTTTTAATAAAGGAAAAAAGTATTTGATTCCTCAATTTTGATGTTGATTTAATGGCTTTATATCTTTATAGTTTGTGCAAAATATTCAAAATAAATAGGTTTACCTTTTTTTTTTATCTTTGTGATGATTACCATTCCACCAATATAAAAATGATCATGTTAGTTCATAGAAACTCATTGTACCTTGTAAAAGTTTTAGTGCTCTCACTCTCAAACCCTCAATTTCTTCTTATTTTGATATATGACGCCTATCAAAATTCTCGCTAGCAGAAAGGCATTCTTTGAGCTTGAGTTGTTTTGTCGATCCATGATGTTAGACAAGGAGGTGAATTTGTTAGGAACATTGTATTTGACCTTATCGATCCAACTTTGCATAACACAAAATGGAGAGTTCCTTAATACTGTATATATCGATTAACTCTTAATTTTACTATGATCAATTAGGCTAGGACCTTGTATGCCTCTCTACTGGGAGCTCGTTAACATCTTCAAGCACAATGACATCATCCCAATATAAGTTATGCTAAATTTATTAGCGGAAATCACTACACTGATGTTATACATGAGGACAAAATAGATTCTTTGGTCCATTGAGCTATTCAAATAGGTGTTTATAATCAATTTGAATAAGGACATATTCATCCATATCTATAGGATGAGGATCAAATTATATAGTTTAGAGAGTAAATAAAAGACTGAAAGAGGAGATACTATTAAAACTTGTGCAAGAGAAATTGATCAATCACAATTTAGCCCCAATAATCTCTATCGAAGTATTTTTTGATAACATCAACCTCAAATGAGAAGAAGGAGCCACAACTTTGAGGAATGTGGATTTATCAATGAAGTCCTTCATAATGTTTAACTCTGAAGGGAAACATTGGACCATAATTCATTTGCTTGAACTTATTTTTGCTTGAATTTTTGTCTTAGGTGTCAGAGTATAATCCCCAAGATTTTATATTTTTACTCAACATATCTTGTTTGACAGGCCATCTTTATGGTGATCCACCATTGAAGAGCGAGGCCACTACTGACAAGGTCATTATTGGTGAGGTAGTGTCAAAGTTAGGTAATATTTATTCTCTTAGTTTGAATTTGAAGCAATGTTCTCTCAATAATGATAACTAGTTATGCTCTTACCATGATGGATTTGAGATAAGAAGAAAGCTCCTCTCTTTAGATACAACACTATTCCCTACTTATTCTCTATGTCTCCTATAGAGGTAGCACTCAAAAGAGGGGTGCTAATGAACTCATAATAATCCCAATGAGTCCATGTTTCTTACATTGTTAAGGAGAAGGACTTGTGCCATTGAAGTCAAGGAGCCTACCAACTAATGTTTAAAAGAGGAAGATGGTCATCTAGAGCTAAGAAGGCCACCATATATATATAGTAATCAAGATGATAAGGCTATCCTTAAGATGGCAAAGGCAATTCTTCTTGTTGAGAAATATTGGACCAAGAAGACTCCAACCAAGAATATGAAAGGTAGGAAAATTTTGAGCTTGAATGATGATAGGTTGTTAGTCCAAATCACTGTTTCCATGGATTGATATGATGACCGATCAAAAGAAATGCTTCCCTTTACTTGCCGGCTTGGACCATATATATATTCCTCTTGACTAAATAAAATGATCCAAGGAATGGACTAGGAAACTAGATCTTCTTGTGGACCATGACATTTTTTCTATCTCAAATGAAAATGGGAAAACTGATAAAATAACGTAGGTTCAATTGTTACACTGCTCATGCCCTGTGTTCATCTCTTAGTTAAATCAACTTTTTTAAATGGATGTTATTTACGCCAAACCTTTTGTGGACCTTACCGATCATTGTTGAGATAGATGTTTAGACTTCGTAGGACAGATCGTGCATTATGCCTCACATATCTTATTACAACAGGGGGAGTCTTATCATTTGTTGTTGATATGTATTTTAATGGCTTGATAAAAAGGGGTTTTACTATACTTGGATGTTGATAAGCCTTCAGAATTAGACGGAAAATTATAATGATATATAGTTCAAAGTATTTGATGATTTGGGAATAATAGTAATGAATTTCTATTAAAAAATCAAACATTTTGGCAAACAATAAATAATAGCCATTTCTTAAAAAAATTGTTAACAATTATGAGAATAGACTCTCACTTGAGATATAAAGAAATGACTATTATGAAAAATTCTTAAATTAAAAAAAGTATTGTATTTCTGAACTTGCCTGAGATAATTCTTTAAGCATTAAGATAAAAGCTAATAATAAATGAGCGTTGGGAAGGCAATTTAGAGTTACAGACATATAAATATTCTTGATAGTAATAGAACACAGCATATTAAAATAATAGTCCTATAGCCTATACATAACATTAATGCTGACTTTATTTTTGCCAAAATCTATCTTCCTTACTTGACTATAAATAGTGTGGTTTCATTCCATTTAGAGTAATTAGTTGGTACTCATTTTTAAAATATGTAAGAATATTCTTTTAGCTCTAGTGGCTAAGGCAAAAAAGAGACTGGCAATAGAGGTGAAGGGGGATAAGTTGTCCTAATGTTATTTTTTATTACAATTCAAATGGAGAATTCTTTATTTACTTCTGTCTAAATGTGGATTTAGGACGTTGGTTCATGCACACATGCACACAATAAATTCCAATATTGCAATATTTTCACTCATAGATAAATTCGGATTTATCTTAACTTGTATGATTTTTCTTATAGTGAGATTTGTGCTTAGTTGCTAGTTAGTGCCATTTTCATTTGAAGCTCTCAAAAATTTTTTAGGAAAGGCTCTAATTCTCTGTAGCACTAACTTTTTATTTCTCTAACCTCTTTGAACATGGCTTGGATAAAAATGAGTTAATGACATGCAACACTAGTAGAATGTTGAGGTAATTAAGATTCCTTTTTTTAAACTTAAGATTGTATAAGTATCAATTATACTCACAAATTAAGCATGATAAAAATTAATTATTGATTTAATACATATGTCTTTTATTATTTTTACTTTAATGGTCTATTTGTATATTTAAATGATGGAAAAATTTTTTGGTAGTTGCTAGCCATCAAATTCATCGTTGTGTACTATCTCACACTATTTCCTTTAGTTCCTCACTTTTATGTTATATGTTTAGAGCAACCTATTAATATATGATTGAAATATATTAATTTAGAATTATGTATTTAAGGTGCGATCTAATAATATTTTTTCCATAATGAAACGAACTCTCTTAGCGAATTATACTGGTGTCATCGATTGCTAGTCAACTCCCCAGTTGCCTCTTAAGAATTGCCTACAAAATAAAGTGTACTTGATTAAAGCATTATTATATTAAATTTTCTTATCGATGAGCTCAGATACAATCATGTTCTCTACAATTTATTAGTTATGCATTTCCATTAAATTGTTTTATAGAATATATATAATGATCAACTTAAAAGTGATGAATATTCTTCTTTTTTAGGGGCTTCTTGCTCTCCTACAATTTTTTTCTTGAGAGTTTCTTGAGCTACTACATGGTTTTGCTAGGGACCTTTTTTCAAGTGTCATGTAGGATATTTTTGGCATATTTCTATTATATTTTATAAATTTTAAAGGTATTTTGTTAGTGCTATTTGTAGGAATACATCAAAATAGAAAAAAATTGAAGGATTTTATAAAGTGAACATAATACTAGTATACCATTACAACCCTAATGTGACAATGCTCTAGTGTTGGACTCAATGCCTTAGCACCATCAATGTTGCACTAAAGCATCCAAAGGGCATTTTTCATATAAACCTAAGAACACTAAACCAAGGTGCCGCTTATGGTCCATTGTCATAATATCATTGCTATGATGATAGATAGCATCATAATGTTAAAACCAGTATCCAAAATATGATAGCTCAACACCACAGTGCCTAGAATGCAATGCCCTAGTGCACATTAAAGTGTCACTGTGTCACAAGGTTAGTTTCACCCAATTTTAATGGTGTAGATGATTGTTTTTGTAGAATACTCATAAAATGTCTTGTAATGCTTTATGATGCAAAATGTTAGCATATAAAAAAGAAGCATAAAACTTAGTTAAGTGTTGTTGAGATGAGAACGTTTAGATGGATGAGTGGCTTTACACTTAGAGATAAAATTTGAAACAAATATATCTATGAATGTTTTGATGATGCTTCAATGATAGATAAGATTAGAGAGAGTCGTATGTTTTTTAGTTCTTTTAATCAAACTCAGAACCGCCAGCTTGTTTATTTATATGTTTTCATATTATTATCTTTTCCAAATAAATCATACTCTCATATCATAGAAATGATCCAAATAGGAGAGGAGTAGAAAAATAGAATATACGATGAAAATATATAAATAAATTTAAAAAAAAAACATGAAAGACTTATGTATGGTAATCCTCGTGTGATACATCCAAACAAGAATCAGATTGAAATAATTCAATACACAATATCCATGCAAAAATCCTTACATAAGCCAACCATATTCAGAGAACAAAAAAAAAAACATTTTAGTTCTCGGGACAAGAGCACTCCCAAAGAGATCTATCCCTTTGATTAGTTACAACTTAGGGGATACCCAAGAATACTCTCAATAGAAGGGGTCTTATTTACATTATAATGTTAATTCGTGGATAGTTCTCCAATAGAATGGTTATCTCGCGTGGGAAACAACTCGATGATTTCAGAGCCTATACCATGTCGTAGGACAGAGGATGAATTTCCTATCCACTACGGGTTGTGGCTATTCATCAAGCTGGGCAAATGAAATAATCAAATCAACTTAAATAGGATCATCCTTATACCTCAAAGCCTACATTAGGCCATAAAAATAGAGGATGAATCACCATATCCAAATGGGTAGAAGCTTCTTTACAATAGAAGCCTATGAGATGATATCAACAACATCAAAAGGCCGAAAAGAGTCAAAAGGGGTATATTAAAAAAAGGGGAGAATCCTTAAATAGTTAGAGGTATTTTGGTTAGGATACCATTGATCCATCATCCCAAGCTATGGAGACCTTAAGCCTACTTAGTAGTTAAGGTAGTCGACCCAACCTGACCAAAGACCTTTTGTCAGTGACCCATGTTTTTCGCTGTCTAAGAGAACCTCAGTAGACCTAAGGTCAAAGGAAAGAAGACTATTATTACTATCACCCTATAAAATTATAGCTCAAAAAAATGTGACATCTAATCACCAAATAAATGGTAAGGAATCCACATAAATGGAAAGAAAAAGGGAGGTTCGACTACAAAGTCGAAATGCCCCCACAAAGGACTTAAACCTCATCAGGTTGGGGAACCCTCTAACATTCTATAATGTGCTAGATAATCACCTAAATAAAAATTTATGCTAAGCTAGTGATATGGAAAAGCATGGGGAATCCTCCTCAAAACATGCAAATATGATGTAATTATCTAGAAATAAACACAAGTATGGAGGCTCCAACTAACTATAATTTGGGTAATTTCCACGATATGCATCTCATTTTAAATCTAGCCAAAGGTTGTGCATAAAATTAAAGCATAAAGGAAATGATGATCTTAAAATTTTGATATTTTAATCCTAAATTTTGATTTTTTTCTAAATTTTTTATTATTAGGATTTTGAAAAAAAAATAGGTCTTTAAAAGGCCTAGATCATATATTTAATGAGCACCCTAGACAAACCAACAATTAGAAAGATCAAAGTTAGCACACATCATGAAAGTAAACAAGCTACATGAATATATAAATAGAACAGGCCGTGGCCGCTGGGTCGGCAACAATCTCAGGAAAGAGAAAAGGTTGTCATACTCTGCATATATATGCTTGTTTCTAATTCTACACATAAAATGTAAAATCAAAATTAAGGCACATGACATGAGCAGCTACTTCTAGTCTTCGCCATGTGATTTGTTGTATCAAGCACCTCAGAACCTGTTCTTGTACCTTATTTCTGCTACATACTTAATCCTAAGAACTCTAAATAGAGTACATATAAAAAATAAAGAAAATGGACTCAATCTGCAAAATAAATTTAGTATGATTTATTTCATGCAACATAAAATAGGCCATGTGAAACCTAACATGCTGATATTTAGTTACTAATCTTATAACCAATTTGAGAAGTTTCTTTGTCACCACAGAAATCTCCACATTTGAGGTAAAAAATGAAAACACATTTCCACTATTTATTTGCACTCAATTGACATAAACTACGAATTCATCCATGGAAATTCAATGAATCATTCATTATTGTTGTAGGACATTAAATCATTTCGGAGTTGTGTTCAACAACATATTCTTTATTAATTGGCCAGGCAAGGTAAATTAAGTTCAAAATGAAAAACATCACAAGTTCTTCAATACATTAAAGCACATTAAATTGACACCAATCCATCATCACATCTCTATGCGAAGAGAACAAAGGGAGACTACTCAGAATTCATGAAGAAGATACAATAAAACATGGATTTTATATATAAAGAAAAGTCATGCAAACCATAAAAGAAAAATACAACTTATCTCTTTCTCTTCCCCAATGTAATTCTATTGAAGTTCTTAGGCCTTTTCTCTCTTCTTTACAACATGATTCTCTCTTTAAAATGGAAAGGAAAGCAATCTCTCACTTTATCCCTTCTCCTTCACTCCTTAGAGAAGAATTCCTCTCAAATCCTCATGACACTCTTCTCCTAAACCTAACACTTAACACACTAAAACCTTTCCTAAAAAGATAAAACACACACACACAAGAGACACCATTTTCATCCAAAAATAGTTGCTTATAAGTTAGAAATGAAATCGAGAGTTTCCATAGGCATCCCCTCAAAAAGTTGCCAAAACTCTTCGAATTTGAATTCACTCACTTCGAGTATCGTCAAAATAATGTCGTAGTCTCTGGAAAATGGCGCCAGCAGTAGCAGAACATGTTTTCCACAATTTTGCTCCTTTTGCTCATTTTTCTCTAAATTTGTTCCTTTTCGCTTCTTTTCACTCCAATCACCTAAAATCATCATACCGCAACAAAATCATCAAAATACCTTTCTTTAAAGTGCAATAATGATCCATGAAAAAATATCTATTTTTATGCCTTGATTTTTCTTAATTTTAAGGATATTATGCTTTAATGAAAGGTATTTTTATGTTTGGATGCATGTGATGTAAAAATATTCAAAAAGAAAAAAAAGATGAAAAAGCAAAAAATGGCTTAATAATCGATTGGAAAATGCAAAATTACCAAAATAATGGGTACGGCGCACAGGCGCTGAATCAGAACGCCTAGCTTACCAGGCTGATACCAAAGGTTACGATTTTTATAATTACTTTAGGCGGTTATTTTCCACAGGTTAGAGCGGTTATTGAACCTTCCGAGAAGATTGGTAGTTATTCTGGATTATAGGACATGTGATACATTGTATGCAGAAGCTTGGAAAGCAGTTTTTGGATCTCAAAGAGGTGTGAAGAGTGCGAAGAACTGGACGCGGGAAATCTGGCGCACAGAGCACTGAATCTTAGAGCACCTAGGAGCCGGACACGGTTCCTAGAAGATTCATTGAACTTGGACACATTTTGAAGAGGTGCTTTAGGCAACCCTTGAAGCATAAATAGGCGGCGATTTCTACGAGAAAAAGAGGCCCCCGTCGGAGAGATAATTTTAAATGTCGGAGCACACTTTTAGTTTACTTTGCTTCATAAATTAGTGACTTTATTTTATTTAGAGTTTGTATTGAGGTTTGGAAGAGTTGGTGCTTTTGAAGTCTATTTCACTTTGGAGTCGGTGAATCGGGAGATTTGAGTTGGAGAAGCACTTGAGATAAGTATTTGTAATTTGATTTAAAGTTTTATTTATGTGTTTTTTTATTTAAATTCAATGTGTTCTGAGTAGTTACTTTACTTTCTCCTTTACAAATTATGAAAAGATAAATAAGATAATATAAAATTCGTTGGAGAATTAAAAAAACTAAATATGTTTAAATATTATATTAATAAGCTAATATCTGTGGATCACTTAATTTACTATTTAAATTAACCATTTAAGTTGTTAAAATGTTGAAGAACTTTTAGACCAAGAAGGAGATGAATTCTTAACTAGTAAATATCATAAGAATCCTTGGGTAGTCGAAGGCTTTTGTGATGGTTATTCAAGGTGAAGTGCAAATAAGTAGGAAAATATTATTCAATGGGCATAAGGTGATAAGTTTTAGGTAATGATTAAATTCTTTTAATTTGGTTTATAGAAAGAATGGAGTTCTTAGTAAGTGAGACCATAGCCACCCTTGGACATCTAGAAGTGTGGGAAGCTCGTTAACCCATTCTACTAACAATATATTCATACCTGATCTATATATTAACCAATATTTCTTTCTCTTATCGAGTGAAGGTAAAGAATAGGAATCTTCTATTGTACAATCTGGCCATTTATATTCTGTGAATATTACATTATCTAAAAAGTCTTGGATTAATTAGAAGGAAGAAAGTTGTTTGCTTAGTATTATTTGCATCACTCATTATTTTAGTACTACTTTATTTTGCATTTAGTAAATTAAATATTAAATTTATAACTTTAAAGAAATACATAAAATAAAATTAAAAATATTTAAAAATCTATAAACCTCCTCGTGGGATCGATGCAGAAGTCTCTATTTAAAGCCCTATATTACTTGAAACGATACGTATACTTGTGTAGTACCTCTAGTGTGTAAAATATTTTTCATAAAATTATATTTATATACACTAGCTGTTATTATTATTTAGGTCATAGTATTCGTATAACATATTTTTGAGCTTAAATTCTTTGCGTTATATGCGATGAGGTCGAGTTTTTATATTTGATATGGGAGAGGCAATTTTAGATTTTAAATATTTTTTATTTATTTTATTTTATTTATTTCTTTTATTGTCAAAATACAAAAATATAAAATACAAAAACATTATGAAAATAAAAATAAAAGAAGAAGAGATTTTATTTCTTGTTATTTTATTTTACTTTTTACTTTTTATGCGTAGTTACGAGATCGAACGATTGTGCCTTTAGACTCTGAATTAGAAAGAACTGTAAAGAAGAATTAAAAAAGGAAAACAAAATTCAAAAATATCAAGAGATGGCTAATTTACATAATAATTTCAGAGTCAGTCAAATTAATGAATAAAATGTTTACGAACCTTTTGAGGTTATGCTAACCATTCTGGTGATGAACTTCATATTGTTATTGACCTGCCCTGTTGTAGATACTAATTCTTTTGAGCTTAAACCGTCATTATTCAAATGGTTCAAAATAATCAATTTAGGGAACACAGGCAGGATCAAATTTTACACTTTGCTAGTTTTTAGAACTTTGTTTTCTACTAAAATACTTTATTATGTTTGACTTAGACTCTTTCCTTTTCTCTTTGAAGATAAAGCAAAGATGTGGCTGAACTCATTAGCAACAGGTTTTATTAAAACATGGGCTGAATGGGCACAAAAATTCCTTGCTAAATATTTTTTCCTCCTTCTAAAGCTGTTAAATTGAAATGATATTACTTCATTTAATGGTGCAATGAGGAGACAATTTGTAGAGCTTTAGGAAAGATTTTAGAACTATTAAGTGTCCTCATCATGCTTTACCACCAGTTGGTTAATTATTCAAACATTTTATAACGGACTTATTGGATCATTGAAATCAATTATTGATCTTTATTCTGGAGGTTCTTTAATGGCTAAATCATTTGAAGAAGTTTATGCTTTAATTGAAGAAATGGCTAACAATAATTTTGATGGCCTTAAAGAAGGTTAATCTAAAAGAATGGCAAGTATTCAACAAATGTGAAGCCTTTTACATCTTGCTTCCATGAGAGTAGAACACTTAAATATCTAAGAAATTAAAGAAAGATAATTTTGCTATCAATGTATCACATAAAACTATGGCAATATTAGAAGGATTATATCTTATTGAAACTATAAACTTTAAAACTAAACTTCACAGTTTAATAATCAGGAAAAAGTTATCTATAGAAGAATTAATTTTACAAGCTAGTGTCAAATTCAAAATCAAAACACTTTTATTCGTAATATTGAGAATCAAATGGGACAAATCGCTAATTTAATTAATTACGATTATCGAAGACTTCCTAGTAATGTTGAAATCAACCCAAAAGAAACTGGAAAAGAACATGAACATGCTAAAGTTGTACAACTTAGAAGTGGAAAGGAATTAAAAGAAGAATTTAGGTTGAAATTGAAAATTAGATTGAGTTGAAGAGATTGAAAAACCTAAAGAAACTCCTTGTCACAGGAGAGATGGGACTATTATTCATATTAATGTGGAAGTTGAAAAACTACCACCACGTTTTCCTCCAAAGACTAAAACAACATAAACTTGATCAACAATTTTTCTAAGTTCTTTAAAGACACCATGAAGGATATTTTTAAAGTAAAAAATGAAAAATTGAAGCTTTTAAAACTGTTGCATTAAGTGAAGAATGTAGTGCAATAATTCAAAAGAAATTACCTCGAAACTTAAAGATCCTGGAAGTTTCACTATACCTTGTGCTATTAGAGAAAAATTTTGTGGAAAAGCTTTATGTGATTTGGAGCAAGTATTAATCTCATACCATTTTCTATTTTTGAAAGGTTGAATTTAGGAGAGATTTCTCCGCTTCTTTGTAACCCTTAGGTTAAGCGTGAATCTATCACTTACCCTAAAGGAGTTATAGAGGATGTTCTTGTTAAAGTGGTAAATTTATTTTCCATTTTGTGGATTTCATTATACTTGATATGGAAGAAGATAAAGAAATACCTATTATTTAGGGAGATCTTTTCTAGCTACCGAATGGGCTATGATTGATGTCACAATTAACTATGAGAGTTAATGATCAAAGTTAAATTCAATGTCCTTAAATCAATGAAGTACCACGACAAAGAAAAATCTTATCGAATGGATATTATTGATTATATAGTTTAAAAACATTATCAAGAAAAACGTAAAGTCATTTACGAAGAAAAATTGAATTATTAACTCACGCAAATGAAGAACTAAAAAAGAAGAAGAATTATCTAAAGAAACTCATTATATTAAGATAACTAGGAAATTTTGGACATAACTAAAGTATTCTTTTACCCTCGATTAAAAAAGCCACTGACTGGAATAACAAATGTTACACTTACATTTAAAGTATGCTTTTCATGGAAATTCATTAACTTTACCTGTTATTATTTCTTCTAAACTAGCTTAGATCAAAGAAGAAAAATTAATAGAATCATTAAAGAATTATAAACTTTGGTTGGGCTATTGCTGATATAAGAGGAATAAAGCCCTTTGTCTTTGTATACATAGGATTTTAATGGAAGAAGATTTTAAACCTACTAGTGAAACCTAAAGAAGATTAAATCCTATCATGAAAGAGGTTGTTAAAAAAGAAATTTTAAAATGGTTAGATGCGCAATTATTTATCTTATTTCGGATAGTGATAGGTGAGTCCTATTCATTGTGTTAGAAGAAAGGAGGAGTAAGCATCATTGTCAATGATAAAAATGAACTAATTCCTACAAGACAAATTCTTGGATGGCGAATTTGCATTGATTGTTAAAATTAAATATTACTAGAAGGATCATTTCCTTTTTCCGCATGGCACTTGGATCAAATGCTTGATAAATTAGTGAACCTCACTGTTACGTTTTAGGATGGATATTTTGGTTATCATCAATTACATGTATACGAGGGACCAAGAGGAAACAATATTTACAAGTCACTTATGGAACATTTGCGTTTAGAAGAATGCCCTTCGGTTTATGTAATGCACCTTCAACTTTTTAGATGTGATATCAATATTTTGTGATTTGATTGTGAAGGAATTGAAATATTTATGGATAATTTTTTAGTTTTTGGAACTTCTTTTGAATCTTGTTTGGAAAATATTTCCAAACTGCAGATATTGAAGAAACAAACTTAGTTCTTAGCGAGAAAAATGTCGATTTAGCAGATCACGAAGGCATTGTACTTGGTCATAAAATTTCACAAAAAGGGATGGAAGTTGATCGAAGCAAAAGTGAAAATTATTCTTTGAAGCTGCAACCACCTACTACTTTATTCTTGATGTGAGAATTTTCTGGGACATGCTGGATTTTATAGAAGATATATAAAGGACTGTAAAATTGCTGAACCTCTTTGTCATTTATTGGAAAAAAAGTAAATTTAGATTTAATAGAGGAAATTTTGTGTTAATGCTTTCGATGTTTTAAAAAAGAAAAATTATTAACGACACCTATTATTATTGCACCTAATTAGAATAAACCTTTTGGATGTGTGTGATGCAAGTGATTTTGCAATTGGAGCTGTATTGGGACAAAAATATGAAAATTTTTTCGAAGTTATATATTATGCTAGTAAAAATCTTTAAAACTCAAATAGATTACCTTTACTACGAGAAGAGCTTTTAGCTATAGTGTATACCCCTTTGATAAATTTTGACCTTATCTTCTTGAGTACCCAGATGCATAGTTCATATTGATCATTCATTGAAAGTAAATATTTAATGTCAAAAAAGGATGCTAAACTTCTAGTGATAAGATGGGTTTTACTTCTACGAAATTTGATTTTCAAATAGTGGATAAGAAAAGGCTGATAACCAAATTAGCGATCATTTATCTAGAATTAAAGAATAGTATTATTATTGAAGAAAATATAAATGAGAAATTTACGATAAAACGTTATATTTATTCGAAGTTATGACTTTATGGTATGTGGTTATAATAGTTAACTATTTAGTTAGCGAGTATTCTGTATGGATTGAATAACAAATATATTAAGAAATTTAAAAATGAAGCTAAATCTTATATTTGGGAAGATCCTCATTTATTTAAATTGGGATGAGATTAAGCAATTCTAAGATGTGTACCTTTTGAAGAAACTTTTGTTATTGTAAAAATGTCATGATTCCAAATTTGGAGGACACTTTGGAGTAGATAAGCGCATTTAAAATTTTAAATTAGGTTACCATTGGCCTACCTTGTTCAATATGTGTGACAATATGTGAAAACATGTGATCGATATCGAAAGGATGGAAAATATATCTAGGAAAAAAGAAATGCCTTTAAACTATATATTGGAAGTTGAAATTTTATATATGGGGTTTAGACTTTATGGGACCATTTGTACCATCATCTCGAAAAGATTTATATTTTATTAGCGAGTTGATTATGTTTCAAAGTGGATTGAAGGCGTAGCTTTACTTAGCGTGATTCCAAAGTGTTTCAAAATTTTTAAGGAAAATGATTTTTCAAGATTTGGAATACCTGAGTGAATTATACGGATAACCGTCATTTCAGAAATATAAGAATTCGATCATTACTAGAAAAATTTAGAATCAAACATGTAAATTTTTAAGCCTTATCACCCACAAATAAATTAAAGTTGCTAAAATATCAAATGAGAAATTAAAAAATTTTAAGAAAATTGTTAATCTTAAAAAGAGCGGATTAGGTTGATAGACTTGATTACGCATTATGGGCATATAGAACGGCTTATAAGACGATCGAATGTCCTGCTCACGGTTAGTTATGGTAAACATTGTCATTTACTATTGAACTTGAACATAAAGCTTATTGGGCAATAAAGGAGTTTAATTTTGATTTGAATACTACGGAAAAAAAAGATTATTCTAATTAAATGAGATGGATGAAATAAGAAATGAGTCATATGAAAATGCAAAGATTTATAAAGAGAAAATGAAGATATTACATGATAAAAAGATTTCGGGAAAAATATTCGAGCTTTGTCTGAAAATATGTATTTATGTGTTTAAGTGCTAGAAAATTAGATCTAAATGGATGGGACCATATATAATTGAGAAAGTATACCACGTATGGGTTGTGGATATTAAAGACCCCAAAACGGGAAAAAATATTTAAAGTTAACGGATTAAAATTGAAGCCGGTTGGGAGACATAAAATGATTTATAAAGAGAGGCTTACGAGTTCGGTCTACCGATTAAAGACTTAATTAGGTCGAGTGGCAGAAGACGTTAAACAAGCGCTTCGTGGGAGGCAACCCATAGTTATTTTTGTGTGTTTTTACATTTTTAATGTAAGGTTATGCCTCGGTCTTGACTAAATTTTATATAACTTGAGAAAATTGGATGCTAACGAGTCTTTATTGACTTATGCTAAAGATTATCTCGAAGTATATAAAGTTTGGACTTTAGATCACTCCATTTCGTATGTGAGTAAAGGGAGATCAAGTTAACCATCATTATGATTGTTTATAATTTGAGTTAATTTTAATTGCGAGTTTATATTGATCTTACCATTCTTTTTACTTATTTTTTAGATCGAAACTTTGAAATTTGACGTTAGGCGAAACGGAATCGAACATGGTTACGGGTACAGGCGCGAAATCCGATATAAATAGCCGGAAGTCGCTTGTGTATCGATGGTTCCAGTCTAGGCCTCTTTTTTGGCACCCTAAGTGCTGATTCTTTGGGTCGTGTAAAAGCTGAAGCTTTTGATTTTTCACATGATTTTCTCTGTAAACTACCTGGCATCTTCGTTCCCAGTCCTAAGCAACCATAGACACGGCCTTTACACTTCATTCTTGAGGAGTTAAGAGAAGATTTTGAAGAAATGGAGAAAGAAATCATGGAGGAAAATTTGAGAGAAGTGTTAAGGATCCTAAACCTTTTCTCAGTGGTTTTATTGCTATTAGTTTGGAGAAGTTTTTGAGTCTCTAGATAAGTTTTGAAGCGGAATTCAAAAGTATTGGAGATCACCTCCATGAGATGTATCATCAGATAGACATCTGGAATGGCATGCAAGCTTCAATTCGATCATCTAGCGACCAAATCAAGACGCTCAGTGGAGATGTATGCGAAGAACAAATGGATCGACGAGCAAACGGCTGCGGATTTTCTAAGGGCGTTAGTGTTCTTTCTCAAGTAGACGTAATCTTCATTACGACGAGTGGAAATTTCAAGTTGAAGATTAGATAGTAAATGTGGTTAGATCAAAACTTTATCTAGTGCCTCGTTACATCGATTTGGTAAATCGAATATGTTGTTTATTGTGTTTGTTTTATTGTTTAATATGTGTTGTATTTGCTTTGAAATTGTGTTATTTGATTGTTAAGACTTGAAACTTATTACTTATTTGTAATTCATTAGGCCAGTGAAAAGATTATGAAATAGGAATTAAAAGTGTTTGACTTAAACTAGTATTGAGTTGGTGGATTTAATTTATAATTTTTAAAAAATTTTGGAAAATATTTTGGAAGTTAGAAACTGAAGCAATACTCTTATATGAGTAATTGAAAGTTGAAGTTGTGAGTTTTGGTGGAAAATTAAATTTTTAAAATGATTTTGTGAAAGGCGAGTATGGCGCCTAGGCACCGAGTCGACGCCCTAGGCGGTTCGGCACAGACCAAAAATTTCATCACTTCTTGACACATGCCATGGCGACGCTTAAGCTCTCCTTCTTCCTCCATTTTCAACGAAAACTACCCCATAGATCCATTTTGAGGCCAAATCTTCACGTTTTTTAGCCCGAAATCACTCGATTTATTCATCTTGAGGTCAGATCTACCTTTAAATCCATTTATTTTTTATTTCTACCATGGATTTTCTATTTTTTGTTAAAAACAAAATTTTGGAGAAAAAAATTTTGATTTTTTAAAAAATTTTCCATGGATTTTTTAAACTCATTTAAGTTTCTCAAGCTTAAAGAGTTTAGTTTTTGATTCCTCAATTTATTTATATTTTATTTCATTTAGATGGCACCTAAATCCTTAACGGGAAAAGAACGAGAAAATTTTGATTGCCTTAGGTTCGCCCTACTGGCGGCTCACTTTCGTTACCGGGTCCCACGACATCGGGGGGCCCCATCTCGGAGCTCAGTTTTTACGGTCACTTGGAGAGATGATCGAGAACACGATTGTGCACACAAGCGGCAGCGATTACGGTATTTCAACGCCGTTGTTGTTATTCTGTTGTACAAGGAATTTTAGCCAACTTTATGGATGCAGAGAGCTATGAAGTCTTCGTTAGAGGTGTCGGAGCGGGATTCACTACGGAGCGGATTAACACTCTCGACCTACCACCTACCGTTAGGTGCTACTATTCTGGTTTATCAACATCTAAAGAGGAGATCTAGGAATGATCATTGCATATCTAACCGACGGCAACGGAGCTTGGAGAATCCAGGAACGACAAACGGAGTAAACTTTAAATCTTCTAAGGTGAATGGTGTTGAAAGGCTGGCACTATTTTATTCTGCTAGACTACTTCCTTCCACAGTGAAGTTACGAGAGATAGAGCTATCACGAACTCTTTTGCATTCGAAGGAAGTCGATTGATGTTCGCGGCATTATCTATGATTCTATAGAATTATTTGTGCGATCTGTAACGCACGTAGGTTAGGATTCCCATCTTTGATATATTCACTTTATCAAGTGATGGGTTATCAGTATTTCTTAGGAGAAGCCCAGAAGACTACAAACGCCTTTTGGGCGGGGAGAGTGTTAGTATTTATGATCGTCTACACGGGAAAGAGATCTCTCTTGCTCCTTCTCTTTACATGCCTACTCGAGGTAGTGCTTCCTACTTCTGAACCTTACCTTGCTACACACGCTGGTTTTTGGGAGACTATGGATAAGAAATTATTAGAGCCAATGAGAATGTGTTGCAAATTTAGCTCATTGTCACATAGATAGAATGATCACGAGGGTGATCATCTTGCTAATTTTATCCATAAGAAGAGAAATTATGATGTTAAATATGATGAAGCTCTTGTTAGATTCTGAAGGGAGAACGGTCCGTTTAGTTCCCTACTTGTCCTAGTTTCACACCTTATGATCAAAGAAGACTAAGGATTTTCCTTTGGTGTCGACCATGATGATAATGAGAGAAATTGTAAGTGATGATTAGATTGTCGAGATTGTGTTCTTATTTTTATTTGTCTGTGTATTAGATTTATTAGTATGATTGGTTTATGTTTGTTTGATGTTTTGTTGATGTTAGTTGTATTGATGATTGTCGTACTTTTAGTTATTGATGTTGTTTGTTATTGTGATTAGTGTAGTTGTTTAATTTAGCTATTTGATATAAAAATTGAACACACTTACTTTTATATATGCTTCATTATTTAATTGATATTCATAAAAACCATGTATAGAAGTAAATTTTTCTTTGTAGATTGTTTTTACATACATATAAAATTCGTTTAAATTATGTCTTTCTTTCTCTCATACTTTAAAATTTTTCATGATATACCAAAACTTAAGTTTGGGGGAAGGGAAAATACATGCAAATTCCATTTATTTTATCCTTAAGTGCTAATATTTTCATTAAAAAAAATATTAACATAACATAAGGAATGAAAAATCTATTTAAGATCACTTAAATTTTTAAATTATAAATAATTTAGTAGACTTAACCAAAATTTTAAAAACTTTTGATTGATTTTAAGAATAGAATTATTCAACTTAAAGAAAAGTAAGATTAAAAATTTTTTTCTATTCATGGTAGAGATATTTGAATTTTAGAAGTATTAAAGAAATCCAAAATTATAACTTGAAAAAAGAAAAGATTGAAAGTATTTTTGAAAACTATTCATGTTATAATGATTAAGTGAAAATGTATAAGTTTGTAAATATAAGTTAAGGATAGTGAAGTTCAAAATCATTAACATGCTATCCAGGAATCTAGGTAATCCTCCTTGTGAAAGAAAAAAAAAGAGGAGAAACATGAGGAGATGCCTAATCAAAAATTTGCTTCACTTGAATTATCTTATAAGAAAACTAATTACATATTTTGTAATTTTTTTTATGCATGCAGCACATTAAGAAAGATTTTTCATGAAAGATCTTTTTTCTTGTAAATAATTTATGTGATCTTAATATAATAAACTACGATTATTTGAAATGAATGAAAAATTTTGAAGTCTTACGATTTGGTGATAAATATTCTTTAAATTCTTAAAATTAAAAACACGTTGATAAAGGAATTTGATTTAATAATTTACTAAAGCCTTTATAAAATAAAAAATTACAAGGAATCTTAAATATTTACCTTTTATTCGATTGTTATACATTTTATATAGTAGAAGAGTTACTTGAGGACAAGTAACGTTTAAGTTTGGGGGGATTTTGATCGTGAAAAAATACCTATTTTTATCTTATGATTTTTATTAAAATTTTAAGGATATTATGCTTTAACGAAAGGTATTTTTATGTTTTTTGGATGCGGGGTGATGTAAAAATGTTCAAAAGGAAAAAAAGGATGAAAAAGGAGCAAAAAGGAGCAAAATAGAGCCAAAATACAAAATTACCAAAATTATGGGTCGGCTCCTAGGCGCCGAACACGGTTCAAAAATTACAAAATTGCCAAGTACCAGAGTACCAAAATTGCCGACTCGATAGCAAAATAGTTACAATTTTGTAACTACTTTGGGCGATTATTTTGACGGTTAGAGCGGTTCTTGGACCTTCCTAGAAGATTGACGATTCACAGATTATAGAACATGAAGTGGTGTATCTAGACACTTGAAACGGTTTGGATCGCGAAGAGGCTGCTGATCCCGAAGTGAAGAGGTGCGAAGAAGCTGGGCCGTGGAGTCGGCGCCTAGGCGCGGAGACCATTCTAGAAGATTCATTGAACTTGGACACATTTTGAAGAGGTGCTTTAGGCAACCCTTAGGCTTTATAAATAGGAGGCCATTTCTACGAGAAAAATTTTGATGGAGAATAAATTGCAAATATAGGGCCACACTTTTAGTTTACTTTTTTTCTTCATAAATTAGTGATTTATTTTATTTAGAGTTTGTATTGAGAGTTTGGAGGAGTTGGTGCTTTTGGAGAGTACATTCCACTTTACAGGTCGGTAGGAATGGAAGGAGTTCGGTTCGAGAAACACTTGAGATAAGCTGTTGTAATTTTGATTCAAAAGTTTTATTTTTATATGTTTTTATTTAAATTCAATGTGTTACAAGTAGTTACTTTATTTCTCCTTTTAATTATGAAAAGATAAATAAGATAATATAAAAAAAATTCGTTGGAGAATTAAAAACTAAATATGTTTAAATATTATGATGATATTAATATTTTGGATCTTAATTTACTATTTAAATTGGCCATTTAAGTTGTTAAAATACATTGAAGAATTTTGAGTCCCTAGAAGGAAATGAATTCTTAACTAGCAAATATCACATGAATCCTTGGGTAGTCGAGGTCTTGTCTTGGTTATTAATTGAAGTGCAAATAAATACGAAAATATTATACAATGGGCATAGAATTGATAAGTTTTTAGAGTGACGAGACTAAATTCTTTTAATTTGGTTTATAGAAAAGGAACGGGTCACTAGTAGGGCCGACCATAGCCACCTTGGACATCGTAGTGTGAGCTAGATTAACATTCCTCTTAACAATACATCCAGACCTAATCTATATATTAGCCAATGTTCTTTATCTTTTATCGAGCGAAGGTAAATAATAGGAATGCTTATTTGGCACAATACCATAAATTTATATTCTCCACGAATATTACATTATCTAAAAAGTTTGGATTAATTGGAAGAAAGAAAATTTGTTTGCTTATTATTATTTACATCACTCATTATTTGATGTTTAACTTTATTTATTTAGTAAAATTAAATATTTGGTATGACTTTAAAAGAAATACATAAAAATAAAATTAAAATATTTAAAATCTATAAACATCCTCGTGGGATCGATATTTTGAGGTCTTTATTTAAAGCCTATATTACTTGAAACGATACATATATTTGCGTAAATAACGAGTGTGTAAAATATTTCAGCCCAAAATTATATTTATATACACCAGCCGCTATTATTATTTAGGGTAAAGTATTGGCTAAAACATATTTTGGAAGCTTAAATTACTACGTTATTCACGGTGGGTCAAATATCACCAAAAATGGGTAAAATTATATAGCAAAAACCGTATATATTTTTTGGTGCATCAAAATCCCCCCAAACTTTAACTATTACTTGTCCTTAAGTAATCCTTTTACTACATAAAATTATAACCAGACAAATGCACTTTTCAACTGTAAGACACTAAAATTTTTCATTCAAAAGAATATATTGGTGGAATTTTCAGAAGAAATTTAGTGACTCGAGGTTAACACTATAGGTAGAAGAATATTCGGCAATCGAGTCTGGGGTTCTAGTCTTCTATTTATTTCAGATGAACCATAATTTGTCACATTAAGAGTGCCTCAAAAGACTATGTGAAAAAGGAGTTCATGCAAACTTCATTAGAATGTAGGCCAATACTTTAAACACAAATTCAGAAATGAAATCAAGTTCTCCACTTTAAGGTATTTCGATTAAAGCTAATTTTTGATTAGGCATCTCTCGAAGCTTCTCCTCATAAATATTTTCTTTCTTTTTTTTTTTCTTTTCTTTTCTCTTTTATTTTTGGGATTGTTTTCAATCCTCCTTTTCATTGTTTTCTTTTCTCTCTTTTTTAAATTAGGATTACTATGTACGGATAGCCTTTAATGATTTTGAACTTCACTCTCCTCTTTCTAAAGTTGACTTGGGGCCACCTCCTTACTTTATAGTTAAGTACAAGCTTTATTATTCATCATAGAATTGCAATATCTTCTTAACACACAATACTTTAAGTCCTTAACATTTCAAAGATACGAGTTTTTTTTTACTTTAAATAGTTGACTATAATCGAATCCTTTCATACCAAATATCTTACTTCTATAAAATTAACCTTTATTACTAGAAATTTTCATCCTATCCTTCCATAAAACTCAAATGAAATAAAGTTTTAGTTACTTACGGTGAGGGTTCAAGCTTGCCGAAGTTATACGGAATAATTTTGAAAATATAATAGTGAGAACAAATAAAATTTAATATTTCTCTACCCTCCCCCAAACTTAAAATTTTCAATAAATTTAGAAACGATTTGAAGTAGAAAACTAACCTTTACGTGGTGGGATCTTGAAATCTTTACTTGACTTTAAATTATTAGTCAAAATTTACAACTAAACGAGGCATGAAACAATTAGTAGCGGTAGAATATAACAATTTTAAATATTTGCATGGGTAAAGAGAAATTAACTTTAAACATTTAAAGCATCAACAAAACCTTATAATATTAAACAAACAATGACAATACTACACGATCCATTAACAATTTTAATGTTTCATACAACATAACGGTACATCGACAATGTTACACAACATATGAAAAATAAATATACTACATCACGAAATGATACAACAACGAGGTTACATATATGAAAATAAATATCTAATACATCATAACGAGTACAATACAACAGAACAAAGACAACAAAAATAAGAAACAATCTACCAATCTCCAACACCGGGATCAGCGGGGTGTTCGGTAGGGTCATCGGCGGGGTCGGTCTATATGGTGTATAGTTGAGGCAAGTAGAAAACTCCTCCGTGAGACTCCCCCTTATAAATTTGACCTGCGCAACATAATAAGTAATATAGAACTCAACTCTCTCTGCGGATAATCTTCATTCACATCACTCCTCGCCTCGAACACATCCATCCCTCTGTGGAGTCATCAACACTAGCACTCTATAATTTCGGTTATGTAATATCGAATGGGATAGGCAGCTCGGACGTAGATGGAACATCACCAACGCGTAGTAGGAATATCAGTACTCTAACGCTGAAACTCGGGCTCCCATGAGACTCATAGAAATGGATAAAGTGCGCAATTGGTTTCGGAGGTGCCATGGCCCCTTCGAACTCCCCGAACTCCACTCCATGCGGAACACATAGGGCATGAACTAAGGCGGGATGTCATAATCCTCTAGTGGTCTCGCCTCTAGAAATAGTTTGAATGTTCTTGTAAACAACTAGCTCAATATATCAATCTTTTAATCTTCGAATACAATAGCTCGGAATCGCTCATCCCTTATAACTTCAACGTGGTGATAAGATGGTAATAGTCTTGCAGAGATGAAATAATGCCAAAATTTTGATGCAACATTCAATGTGGAAGCGGAAATTAATCAACTTTTTTACTTACTTTCATTCCCCTCTTCCGTTAGTCGGAAACGAAATAACTTCTCTCGTATTCTCCCCTCGAGTGTGAAAGTTTTTGTATTCACAAACAAATGGTTCTCGAGTACGATGGAAAGCATTGATACGGCTGAGGAATGCTTCAGCCATTTTTCCTCCTAACCCCAGCACATACTTAGTCTCGATCCGGGGTACATTTTAGATAAATTCCCTATGACTCCTGACTGACCTCATTTTTGATGAGGTCTTCCTTCTTCTTTTTAGTGCTTAGGATCTGGCCTTAGGCTTTCCTTTGACTATCTTAGAGGACTAGAATTGGGACCCGCCTTTTAGAAATTCAAACCACTTCTAAACTCCCTGCAAACTCCACAAGCTTGACTATAGACCCTAATCGGTGAGGTTGAAATCGAATGTGGAAGTTTAAAGGATGAGTTCTATAGGACTCTTTGGCCTTAGGAGGCATACACAGGTGGCACAGTGCAGTGAAGGGCTGACTTACACTACCTTACACACTACATTTCCACACACTTCCTAAAACCACCCATACCCAACTTAACCTCATTTCAGGTAGGTGATTCACATGGATGGTCCTTAACCCACTAGCTTCGCCGGCCCCAGAGAGGGTTAGGAACAACATAGTGAATGCCACAAATGAGTCTTTCATAGCTCATATGGGCTTGAAATGGCTTCATGCTCAGCAAAATGATTTCTTGCACCTAGATTCACACGTCTTAATTTAAATTTTGATTTTTGACCCAGGGACATACACTATTACTTCTGCAGAAACCACTTGAAATTACCACGATTTTTTTTGCAAAATTTCCAAATTACCAAATTTTCCAAAATCAATCCCAAACATCTCCACATCACTCAAAATTGATCATCCATACCCAAAATACCAAAGATTCCAAAATACCTCCCAATACCCTCCAAATACCCAAAATACCCTTCTTAGCCTAAAAATCCAAAAATTCAGAAAATTCCCAGAAAATTCCATAAAATCCCAAATATTCCCAATTTCATTTTTCCAACTACACCATGGAAGCAATTTGTCAATTTACCTTACTTTTGTAAACCCCGTTCGCATTTAACCAGAAATGAACCCAATGTCAAACCAAACCTATCCAATTGACCCAAATTCTGGTCCAATTCAATTCTAAACTTCAATTCAATATTCCCAATGCAATCTAGACCAAATCCAAGTCCAATTTGATTGATATTTGGATCAATCTCACTTTTGGCCTTAAAAGCCTGATTTTGGACCCATGACCCAAAACTTAACCCAAACTCACCCAATTCAACTCAATTAACCTCAAAATCTTTTCTAAATCTTCCTTAACATTCCCACAAACAAAACCCTAACATGATTTGCCCAAAATTTGAACCCAAACCCCACTCGGAAACTCGACCCCAGAGGTTAAAGGCCCATTTTTGACCTAAACCCGAACCTAGCCCCAAATTCAACCCAATTCAAATCCAAATCACCCCCAATTTGTTTCAAATCACTCATGACACATCCGCAGAGCCTAAACCCAACAATTATTTGGCCCAACCTCTTTACAAAATTCCCATCCATAAATTCATTTTAAACTTAAGGAGGAGTACATTTCTTAAACCATTTTAAAAGCACTTCCACCAAATCCAAAGCCCCAAAAAATTCTTCCAAAGCCCATATGACATTTCCCCTCATCATACTTTCAATTAAATCATCCTAAGTCCTAAACCAATGATCAAATATTTCTAAATGAAGCTTCATCCCAAATTTCCACCAAATTATCCAAAATCAGCAAATCCTTTTTTATGAAATTGACCGACTTGCCAAGCCAAAGGTGAGCCATGAAGCCATGCATGAGCCACATGTGAGACATGAGAGCTTTTGGGCCTCCACCATGCCATATTGGGTAAGAAGAGGGGGCTTTCCTTAATCCCTAAAGCTCATTAGCCTTAATCATGTTTCACACAACTTAAATTTAATCTGATATATTTGGATGGAGACTTCTCCATGCCAAACCGAGTGATCCCTTTGATCCCCCACGGCATCCAAAGCCACCTTGAAGGGTCTGCACCAAGCCCAAATGGGTGGATTGACCCATTTAGACTCAAAACTAGCCATGCCCATTCTACTTTGGATCAAAGCAACTGCACATGGCATTTGCCAGTTACACACTAAACCCAAATGCAGCCCACGACGAAGATGAGGTGACCATTGCACAGCGGCAGCCACCAGGGCCATAGGAAAACACCACCATGGCCGAGAGCTCACATGTGAGCCAACATTGGAGATTCTCACTTGCTGAGCTGCCCCATCCCCGGTCGCTACCATGGCTGTTCTTCTCCTCACGGGCTTGGTGATCTGAAGCCTAACTCCCCACAGGGAGCGTCCCAGCCGGCCTACATTTAAACTCCACCCCTCTCGGCCATGAGGAGGAGAGAAGCAAAAACCTTGCAAAACTCTGCCAAAATTGTTCCAGACCTTCCTCCACCCTTAGAGGCACTTGATCCCCCGGTAAAATTCTGCCATTTCTCCTGCAGCAAGCTCGATTTCGAGTTGAAATTCCACCCAAAACCAGGACACTTCTCCACGGTGAGCCAATTCCCAAATTGATTGGCTCTACACCTTCACGAACCAAGGGAAGGTGTCCACCATCAAAAACCCCATCTCCGAGCCACTCGGTGCTCCGGCCTCCAAGCTTTGTAATCGAACGAGTCGAAATCATATCCGGAGACAATTCACCGGATCAAGAGACTTCATCTGGAGCTTGCGGGACCCAATCGAAGGTGCAACAACTCAGGATTAAAGGCCACACTTCTGCGAGCCAAGGTATGAGCTAACTCTTCATCCCGAGCACGGAGATTCTCGCATTTCAAATGCTTTAATTTTCATGCATATTAGTATAGATGTGTTCGTCTCTTGAGAGACGAATCCGCAGAAGTATAAGAACGTAAAAATCCATTGAGAATCGAGTGAGAACTTAGGGATTTAGTGTGGACGGCTCTCGGTGAGAACACTTGGGGACGATGAACGGATGCGAGTCCATTCGGCTGCGCGCGCACGGATGGTCGGGATCGCGTCGGACCGGAGAGCCACGGTGCGGCGCCCAACGGGGCCGGGCTGCGGCTCAGAGTGAGCGGCGTCGAATGAGGCCTCGCGCGTGGCCTTTCGGAGGCTGGCAGAGGATCTTGTGTGACTCGGATAGTGAAGAAAAGTAGGGATTTTTACGATTTGTTAATTCCACTAAACTTCAAAAATTCATATCTAAATACTTAGAAAAATCAGAAAAATAAAATAAAAATACCCTCTTGCTCGGTAGAAGAGGAGAGCAATATAGAGAAAAGAAATCACTTAATTTCATCGAATATTTTATTTTTTATAATTTATTTACTCTACTTGCATTGTTTTAATTCTCCATGCCACAATTCACCATGGCATGAGACCATGAGGCTTGCAAACCTGCGGAATTTGGGAACATTCCACGAATTTCCAGAAGTCGAAGGCCATCCTATGAAAGAGTTCTTTGATTTTTTCAGTTCGGAGTCTTATTTTGAGTATTTTAATTCCAGTAAATAGCATGTTGTGAAATAAATTCTAGGAAAATTTGGTGATATTCCTTATGACGAGAGAACCCTAGGAAAATAGATTTTGGCTTAGTTCATTCAAAACGGCTTTAATTGGCTTAACACCCAAATAGGTCTTTAATTAATTAGAGTTAAACAGGCATCAAATTGACTTGAAATCAATTCTCCACTGACCTTTAGGATTAGAGACCCACCATAAAAATTTGAGGTCAATTGGACTTGGTTAGCCCCACTAATTGGGTTGATCAAAACCGTAGCCATTTTAAACTTTAAAAAATTCTTAACTTTTAAAATACTTTCAAAAATTCACCAAATTGGTTTTGGAGCCTCTCTGATAATCAGGGAACCTAAGAAAATTAAAATTTCAATTTTCTCAAAGGATTAATTTTTAATAATATTTTAATATTTTTAATAATTAAAAATAATAAAAATCACAAAAATAATAAAATTCACCAAAATGTCACATTTTGAATTTTTATCCTTAGGAACAAATCCCACATTTTTTCCTAGGTCTATTTAGTGAGATATTGAATTTTAAAGCCTAGGGTATTTAAAATTAAAAAAAATGTATTTTTCTAGCATTTTTCACTAAAATAATTATAATAAATCATAGAAAAATCAGAAAATTGCAAAATTTGTTTCTCTGGTTTCCTTTAGAGAGATTTTTGAAAAATATAAAATCCATTTTTCAACATTTATTTTATTTTTAAATTAATTAACACTCCAAAACTCAAAATAATTATAATAAAAATAATATAATTCAAAAAATCACAAAATTGGTCCAAGTGCTTCTCTGGTCATTAGGAATGTCCCCTAATTTTCTTAAGGACAGAAACTTTCCTTTAGTCAAGTTATCAATTTTCCTTGAAAATCTCTTCCTTTTCCACCAAAAACAATTATATAAATAAATTAAATGCAGAAAAGTCACATTTCTCCTCTCATGTCTTTATTGACATATGAATGAAATTACATAAAAATTTCAAGTTCATTTGGGTTCAATTTAGTGAGTTTATGAAATTATTAAGCTTAAGGGGTAAAATGGTAATTAAACCTGCTTGCTAATTAAAACATAGGTTGTAAAAATCAACAAGTAAATATTTGATCTTAATCTGGTTTGGATGATTGAAATTTAAATAATTAAAAGGGTAGAAACTCATAAACATTTTAAAATGATTAAACTTTAATTAAATAATAGATTAAATTTGGAAGAATAATAAAATTGAATTATTAAAATAAGGGATATTTGTGGAAGAGATTTATTCTTTAATTTAAAAAATCCCTAAACTAATTATATCATAACTTACTTAACTCTTAATTAAAATGATAACTCAAATTTAAAATATTAAAAAACTTAATTAAATCATTAAACTCTTTTAAAATTTCAATTAAAATTATAAATTAAATTAAATTAAAATTAAATTAAATAATTAAATTAGAATTAAATTAAACAATTAAATTAAATTAAATTAAATTAAATTAAATTAAATAATTAAATTAAATTAAATTAAACAATTAAATTAAATTAAATTAAATTAAATTAAATTAAATCAAATCAAATTAAATTAAATTAAGTTAAATTAAAACTCAATTAAATTAAATTGAATTAAATATAACGTCACCTAAAACAAGAAAGAAATTAAATATAAAGCAACTTGAACACTATTCCAAATTTAAACCCTTTACTTAAAATCGAATCATTTGAATACTAATTTACCCTTGAAAGCTTTGATTATTGTAACTCCTAAATGAAACATTAAATGAAGTGCTACTTCCTCATAAGATATTCAAATGTCTTAATTCATGGGCAAGTTAACAAAACTTGAAAACTTTCCGGACGATTGATTCCATTTATATAATTAAATTCATTTGGACTTAAAACAATCCTAAAAATATTGAAAAGATGTTTAGATTCTTCTTAAGCACTTCCTCAATAACGATACAGGGATATTTATAAAACAATTAGAGGTTTAATTGTTCAAATGAAAGAAAAATCGTCCTGTGCGCTCTGAAAGGCACAGACGTCATGAGATGACTGGTATAGGATTAGGAATTTGGTAGAAAACTATAACCTTTCCTTTAGCTTTACCTGAGAACTTGCTTAAATATTCTAATTGTGTTTTAAGTGTAGCTTGGGATGACGGGAAGACCCTCGGGTACGCTTTGCCTGTTACCGATTTACTTCCCTGTGATTGCTATTGCGGATGCCTTTACTTTTCTTGCATGATAAAACAATTGTTGCATGAAAACCCACACCTTTAGGATAGTCCTAAAACTGAAGCCATTGATTAAAAGTCATTGCAAGATAAAATTCACCGCCACAACATTTGAAAATATAAAACAACTCGAAATTCTGTCACCAGCAGAGAACACCAAAGCTAGATGCAACTAAATTAAAACGTCTGTTGGATGATCGGGAATACCTCGGATGATGTAACCTACGTGTTGCTAACGGGATTTCAGCATCTGCGTGAAAGTGTGGAACTCATTCGGTTGAGTTTAGCGAATTCATCTTGGACTAGTGAATCCGATAAAAATAATGATCTTAGGAAGGATGGAGCCGTGGGATCTTAACGGTGTCGTTATAGTAACTTTAAGATTTGTTTTAATCAAAATAAAAAACACTTGGAAATTAGTTTTCTCTAAACCAAAACACTTTTCTCATCTCTGATTTATGATTCACAAACTAAACCTCTGCCAATGACAAGGAGCTTGGAGCATGGTGGGCGACACGGCCATGGGTAATCATGAAACTTGAACTACTTGACAAAACCTTCTTAAAATTAAACAACAAAGCCATAGGACTTCGAGGGTAACACTAGTGCAACATAAATCCTCGACTCTTCGTTAGGCATTTGCATTGCAAATTAAGCCCTACTTAGGTCTTAGGATTAGAGGTAGTCGTCAGATACGACAATAAACCACTGCATCTTCTAGGCTATTTGTTTGATTTTATCATACAAATATAGCCCTAATTAATTAAAATTAGCCGAGTCTAAACATTTAAATAAGTATTAGGACTTTCCCTAGCTCAGAGCGAACGATAGGATAGTCGGAAATTACCGAAGTTCATGGTCAGGTGATTTTCTCTACCTTTCTCTTCCTTTGGATTCACAAAACAAAATGTTTCAAATTTGATCCATTTCCTATTGAAATTCCAAAATTCAATCTTTGAAAACCTTAAACTTTGAAATTCTTGAGAGCGGGGTATTAGTTATTATCGAGGTTTTCTTAGGTGATTCCCGTCACTTAGATGTAATTAACTATAGGGGCTTGCCCTTATAGAGAATTTTAAAGAACCGGAAGGTAATATAAACTTTGTTGTCTTTTCATATTAAGCGAGGGAGATTTGTCGGCTTATAAAATTTGGTTCGCAGACCAAACGGATGTCACGAAACTGGTTACTTAATCGAGCCCCACCCTCGAAACGGTGTCTATCCTTAGGGATAGATACACGGTTTGTGGTGCGGTGCTCGTTTATACCTCTGCGCTATTTTGGGATATGAGATCGGTTTAATCTCATATCTTAAAACTTTCAAATTTAAAATTATTTTCAAAGTCAAATACACTTTCTAAATTATATATATATATTTAAATCAAATTTAAAATTTAAACTCGACAACACGGTAGGCGCCTGATGCAAATTTCACACAACTAAAAATAGTCAAGGCACTCACATAACGAGCGTTCGCGATAAAATAACAAAATCGCTCTAGTTTCGCTCTTGCAATTAACTATTCTACAGATCCACCAGGACTATCAAAGCTGATCCTGGATACACTTCTTGTTGTAAATGTAAGATTTAAAGCGAGGTGGGCTTTAATATTAACGAACTTCTCTTCATAAATCTGATTTCCTCTTCTATGCACTGACACTTAGAGCCATGTGAATTTCTAAAATTTGCAAAGAAAAATTCTAATAAATCTAAATTCACAATGTAACAAACTCCAAACACTATTCTAAACAAGTAAGAGCAAATTTCATCATGAAAATCTCAATCTCTTCAAAACTCGAAAAATTTCGGCTTCATGATGTGAGAGATTTCCTTGGTGAAAATCGAAAAATTTTAACTTAAAGTGAAGCTCTTACAAAGAGAAGTGGATCAAACCTTGAAAGGCTTTGAAATCCACTTTGAATCCAAGATCTAGCAAGCCACACAGATCTTCGAAATGGTAATGGAGGAGGAAGACGAAAGCAACGGAAAACATTGCGGGTCTCGAGGTAAAAGCGCAGAAATGAGGTTTTTGGCTTTTGGTAAGGTTCGATCGCCGGGCGCTCTGTTTAGAATAAATTCCAAACTCTGGTTGGGCACAGCGTACACTCATTATATTTGTGAGCGGCGATGATCAAAATATTTTCGGGGTATGAATTTTTTCATAATTTTGATCATTTTGACTACAATGGTGTTTAACACTTCAATGAGCATTTACATCATCTCACAAGTAATAATTAACACAATTCTTTACACAAACAATACACAACAAACTTATATATATAATCCAGTTACAACATAAACACCAGCTGTATTCATTAGAACAAACTAACTTAGATGTTTTGATGTTATGATACTCTATGATAGGCAAACACTGAAATCTAAAAATACAATGAAAGTAAGCATTTCCAAATCCAATTCAAAGCAAAGTAGAGTAAATACTTGATCATAAAAAATACATTTTTATGTCTTAATTCTTATTAATTTCTGAGATATTATGCTTTAATGAAAGGTATTGTTTGTATTTTTGGATATGAGTAATGTAAAAAGATCTAAAAGAAAGAAAAAGGAGAAAAAAGGAACAAAAATGGAGCAAAATACCAAAAGTATAAAAAAATTATGGCCTTGCGCCTAGGCGCGGAAAGCTAGCACCTAAGCACAGACACAAATATGAAAACTATCAAGTTTTTTACAACGTTTAATTAGTTATTTTGATGGAGTGAGCGGTTATTGGACATTCTAGAGGTGGCGATTTGTTCCTTGATAATAGGACATGTGATACATTGCATTTGGACGCTCAAAACGGTTTAATAGCAAGGGTGCGAGCCAAAGTGAAGAGGTGCGAAGAAGCTGGACGCGGTTTTCCAGGCGCCTAGGCGCCAGGCTGACCTTCTAGAAGATTCATTGAATGTGGACATGTCTTGAAGAGGTGCCTCAAGGGCAACAGACTATAAATGAGGGTCGGAATTCTTCGGAAAATGTGCCTCCGTTGTACCCCTTTCTCTTATCTACTTTAAGATCTCTCATCCTTGGAGAAATTAGAGAGAAATTTAGGGCCACTTTTGTTGGTTAGTGAGTTTATTTTCAAGTTATTTGTATCTGGAGTTCATTACTGCTTTGTGGAGTCGATAGGAATCGGAGAAGATGTTTGTAGAAGAAATATTTGAGATAAGTATATTTTTATATTTGATTTAAGAATTTCAATTATCATGTTTTGTTATTTATTTTCAATGTGTTCTGAAGTAGTTAGTTACTTTCTTACTTCAATTATGAAGAGATAAATAAGATAATATAAAGATTCGATGGAGAATTAAAATTAAAATATTTTGAAAACATTGTGATGACATTAATACTGATCTTACTTTACTTTTAATTGACCGTTTGAATTGTTAAAACCTGTTGAAGAGTTTAAAAACCTTGTAGGAGAAGAACTCTTAACTTGTAAATGTCACAAGAATCCTTGGGTAGTCGAAGGCCATGTGCGGGCTATTCATGGTGAAGTGCAAATAAATATGAAGATAATATTTAAAGAACGTAGAATTGATAAGTTTTTAGAGTGACAGACTAAATTCTTATAATTTGATTTATAGATTAGGAAAGGGTCACTAGTAGGGCCGAACATAACCACCCTTGGACATCTAGAAGTGTGAGCCTAGATTAACCCATTCTACTAACAATACATCCGGACATATTCTGTAAATTAGTCAATGTTCTTTGCACCTGGATCAAAGGGTAAAGAATAGGAATGCTTCTATTTGGCACAATACCATAAATTAAATTCTCCAACGAATATTAAATTATCTTAAACATCTTAGATTAATTGAAGGAAAGAAAGTTGTTTATTTTATATAGAGTTTATAAAATCATTTAGTTATTATTGTTTTCTTTAAATTTCATCTAGTAAATTAATAGTAATTTATAATCAAAATAAAAATATTTTTACTATTATATTTCGCTTCTGCTTTATAGAAAATTTATTTCTATAAATCTTCCCTGTGGGATAGATACTAGGGTCTTTATTTAAAAACCCTATATTACTTGAAATGATACGTATACTTGCGTAGTACCCCTAGTGTGTAAAAATATTACTTATATAATATTAATTTTATACACTAGCCGCTATTTATAAATCAAGTCAAAGCTTTTTGGCTAACTTTTGGAAGCAAACATTACTGCATTAATCGCGGCGGTCGGGTCACCTAGGTCAAGAGAAGAATAGAAATGGTGTCCATTAGGCATGGGACAGCTCAGCAAGGAAGAATTCAAAATTTTGGCTCACATGGAGCTTTTGGCCATAGGGTTTTACGGCGATTGTGGTGGTCGGCCGGCCGAAGTCGAGTCACCATCCTAATCGGGAGGGTCGGGGTTTGAATTTGGTGAAGTCGATGGAGTTGGCAAGTGTAAAGGGGCTGAATTGAAATGGAATGGGAGGAGGCTTATTTTGGGTTCAATTTGGTCAACCCATGGTTTTAGGCTTGGTGCACCACCCAATGCCTGATTTTGGGCTGAAAAGAATCATTTGGGTCACCTCACATGTGTGGTGAAGTCCCCATCAAGATTGTTTAAGTTAATTTTGGGTTAGGGTGTGACATCAAAGGGGTTAAAAAGGCTTAAGGGGAAGCTTAGAAAGGGATTCCCTCCTTTTCCATAAATGGATTGGTGATGTGGAAAGTGTCTTCCATGGCTTGCATGTGACTTATACATGGCTCCATTTGGCTTGGGGATGGCTTGGCTTAGTTTCATGAAAATGGATTTTAGGGACTTTGGCATTTTGATGGAGGATTTGGATGAAGCTTGATTTAGTTTGATTAAATCATTGGTTTGGAACTTAGGGATTGATTTAGATTAAATGGATGAAGGGGGGTTTCGCCATATGGGCTTTAGAATCAATTT
The DNA here is from genome assembly GCA_022702705.1 of Papilionanthe hookeriana x Papilionanthe teres. Taxonomy (NCBI): domain Eukaryota; kingdom Viridiplantae; phylum Streptophyta; class Magnoliopsida; order Asparagales; family Orchidaceae; genus Papilionanthe; species Papilionanthe hookeriana x Papilionanthe teres. Next base: position 95,792,740 of record CM040425.1, read on the forward strand.
TGGGCTTTTTGGATTTGGTGAGGGATGGGCATTTAAAATGGTTTAAGGAGGTGGGCTTTTAAGTTTTAAAATGAATTAGTGGATGGGAATTTTGTGAAGCTCTATGCCAAATGAATGTTGCATTTGGTTTAGGGGTGTGCCATGAAAGGTTTGAAACAAGTTTGGGGTGATTTTGAGTTGAATTGGATTTAATTTGGGCCTTTTAATAATAGGGTCAAAGTGGACCAAATTGGGCTAACTTGGGCTAAGGTTGGGTTAATGTTGATTTTGATGTAAAATTAATGTTGAAAAATGTTTATGGGGGTGTGACAAAGAGTTTTCAATTTTGGTTGGGTTTTGGTTTTGGGATTTGGGCTAGGTTTGGGTCCATGATGGGTTTAGGCCAAATTGGGGATTTTGGGTTTGGGTTAAGCTTGGGTAGAGTTTGGGTCCAAATTTGGGGCAAATTAAGTCAGATTTTTGTTTTTGGGGATGTTAGGAAGATTTCAAAACAAATTTGGGGAAAATTTGGTAACATTTGGGTTGAATTTGGGATGGATTGGGTTGGTTGGTCATTTTAGGCTTTAAAGGCCCATTTGAAATATTTTGATCAAACAAGGTTAAATTGACGAAATTTGCTTATGGTGTAGTTGAAGAAAATGATATTGGGAATATTTGGGATTTTCTAAAATTTTCTGGAAATTTTAGGAATTTTTTGGATTTTTGGGCTAAAATGGTATTTTGGGTATTTGGAGGGTATTGGGGGGTATTTTTGGAAATTTTGGTGTATTTGGTCATGGATGATCAATTTGAGTGGGGGAAAATTTTTATGATTGATTTTGAGGAATTTTGGGTAATTTAGGCAATTTTGCAAATTTTGGGCAATTTCAATGGCATTTGGTAGGTTTGGTGGGTTTAGGGCCCCGGGGGTCAAAAATTGAATTTTTTGGAAAATGAAGATTGATTAAGTGTGAGTGAAATGAAATTGTTTTGGCTGAGCCATGAAGTCATATTAAGCTCACGAAAGCCATGAGAGGACTCATCTTAGGCATTCAATATGTTGTTCCTGACCCTCTTAACCAGGGGCTTAGGGGTTGAGGACCATCCATATGAATTACCTATATGAGTTAGGAAGTCAAATTGGTTAACGGTAGTCTTAGGGCTTGAAATGTGTGTGTGTGGGAGTGTGGTGTGTGCAAGTCAACCCTCACCAGACCAGGCCACTCAGGGTAGTCCTAAGGCCAAAGAGTCCTATAAGGAACTTATCATTTAAACCTCCACATTTGATCTTAACCCTCTAAGTGGTTTGGGGGTTGTTAATCAGGCATGTGGGGTTTAAAGGGAGTTAAGAAGTGTTTTAAATTTCTAAGTGGTGGGTCCCAGTTCTAGTCCTCTAGGATAGTCGAAGGGAAAACCTATGACTAGATCCTAAGTACTAAGGAGAGAGATCAGACCTCACCAAAAATGAGGTCAACAAATGGACCCACAATACGTGTGGTGTGCTAACCAAGCACACCGCTCGTATTGGCGTTGACCGAAAAGATCAACAAAACTAACACAGACGTCTAAGCGACACACTTCGAATGAAGCATAGAAAAATTTCCGCTGGGGAACATCAGGTAATTCTCCAAGACTGAAGATCCCTGAACTCTCACTAGGGAAAGGAAAAGGAGGTGAATTCCAGATCACAAGATCTGGAGAAATTCGATTTAGATTTCTCTTGATCTTCTATTTCAAGTTTTAATGTTGAGTTTGGATTTCAATTTGTTCCGAGTTTCAGTTTCGATTGAAGTTTAATTTAAAATCGATTCGAAAATTACGAATTTGAAATGAGAATTGGAACCTAGGTTCCAACCTCGAGATTTACAAAGAGAACTGGAATTTAGGTACTAGCCTCGAAGTGAGAGTCGGAGTTTAAGTATCTATTGAAAAGGATGAGAATCAGAATTTAGGTACTGATTTCGAAATGAGAATTAAAATTTGGTACCAGTCTCGAAAGGAGAGAATTGAAATTTGATATCAATCTCGGAAAGAGAGTCGAAATTTGGTACCGACCTCGAAAGGAGAGAACTGGAATTTGGTACCATTCTCAAAAGGAGAGAATTAAAATTTGGTATCAATCTTGAAAGAGAGTCGGAATTTGGTGCCGACCTCGAAAGGAGAGAACTGGAATTTGGTACCAGTCTCGAAAGAGAGAATTAAAATTTGATATCAATCTTAGAAAGAGAGTCGGAATGTGGTACCGACCTCGAAAGGAGAGAACTGGAATTTGGTACCAGTCTCGAAAGGAGAGAATTGAAATTTAGTATCAATCTCGAAAGAGAATCAGAATTTGGTACCGACCTCGAAAGGAGAGAACTGGAATTTGGTACTAGTCTCGAAAGAGAGAATTGAAATTTGGTATCAATCTAGGAAGGAGAGTCGAAATTTGGTACCGACCTCGAAAGGAGAGAACTGGAATTTGGTACCAGTCTCGAAGAGAGAATTGAAATTTGGTATCGATCTCGAAAAGAGAATCAAAATTTGATACCGACCTCGAAAGGAGAGGCTGGAATTTGGTACCGATCTCGAAAGAGAGAATTGAAGTTTAGTATCGATCTCGAAGAAGTCGAAATTTGGTACCGACCTCGAAAGGAGAGAACTGGAATTTGGTACCACTCTCAAAAAAGAGAATTGAAATTTGGTATCAATCTCGGAGAGATAATCGAAATTTGGTACCGACATCGAAAGGAGAGAACTGGAATTTGGTACCAGTCTCGAAAGAGAGAATTGAAATTTAGTATCAATCTCTAAAGAGAGTCGAAATTTGGTACCGACCTCGAATGGAGAGAACTGGAATTTGGTACCAGTCTCGAAAGCAGAAAATTGAAATTTAGTATCAATCCTAAAAGTTTGTATTTGATTTGGTTTGGAAGATTTTGTGGAAATTTTAGTTTAGTGGAAGATTGGAATGAGACATGAATGTATTTCACATCCTAGGAGAGTTGATCGAATTTTGATGGTTTGGCGAAGGATATGAATCCATGCCATCAGAACCAAATCTAAAATTTCGTGGTTCTGTGTCAGTAGACTCAGTCGACCTTCTCAAAAAAGAAAAGAGATCGTGGAGAGTTGAAAAGGTTTGAGAATAGCCTAAGGCTGGGGATTTTAGATTCAGGAATTTGTTTTAGTTGTTTGTTGTGATTCGATTTTAGCTTGATTTTCAATTTAGAGTTCACGTTTATTTGGAGTTCGTTTTGACATTTAGATTTTTTTCTAAGAGAGTTCTCGTTTATTTTTTTTTTATTTTTCCTTCGTTCTTTGTTCGAAGTTTATTTAACTTAATAGCGTTTCCCAGTCAATTTGCACAAAAAGAGGTGAAGGCAAAACATGACATGGTCATTTTCATTCCAATCTTATCGAAAATACATCATACATCTTGTTCCAAAACATGATGACATTTTCCTTGAAAATTTAACATCTCATACAATCCTCATAAATCCAAAATGGATTGTGTAAGATTCTTGCAAGTTTCTTCCAAAAACATCTGTTGAAATCCATGTCTAAATAGTAAGATACATGGACAATAACATCACCTTCCAAGCCACCCTTGGCTGGAATGTCGTATGGATGTGCATTGGAGGTGCGTTATTTCCCATGTAACTCACAGCTTGTAAGGCCGGAGGCTCTCTAAATCTGGATCTGGCTGAAAGTGGAAAGGCATTTTTCTGTCATCCATTCTCCTGAAAGTGACGGAGATTCGTTCAACAGGCACTCCTGGAATGCAATGTTTTGCTACATCCGCTCCATTTTCTTTTAACATTATGACGGAACCTACCGGTAGTGGTATCTCTACCGGCCCTCGGAATTCTCCGGGGCCTGCAATCCGGAGGTCAGATCCGAACATGATGTTGCACTGATTGACAAAAGACATCGTGCGAAAGGTCCGACGAAGTCATGATGGTCTATGTGTGGAGGTATGCGGTCGCCCTCCTTGTAGATATTAATGATGCAGTTCGTTGGGTATGCAGTCCGCGGGCAATACCCTCCATGTCACCATCCTCTTTATCATTCTATTAATAATTCTTGGCATCAGATCCACCTCACTACGACAGAGTATCCCTAGTGGATTTCCTTTTCTGTCTTCCGCGAAGTTGTAGCAACACCCGCATTGGATCGTAACTCTTCCTTTTCCTGGCATCCATCTTCGGGGTTCTGAATAGGTCTTTTCCCTTAGGCAGCCAGCTCGACCCATTTTCTGAAGTTCAATGATGCAGTCTACAATTTGCTGCTGTTCATAATCTGAGAATACATCTGTATGCAACTCTAGGCCTTCCAAGATATTAATCCTCTTGCCTCGGAATCTTTCAAAATATTCAAAAGTTTTCTTCTCAACATTCTGCATCCTTTCCAGCTCGTATTCCGGAATTATCTGTAATCGGCGAGACCTGGTGACGTACTGAGGAATTTATGGTTCAACCCCAGCACACTCTCCTGCATGTCTTGGCTCCTCGGCGATAGTCTCTGTCGGGACATCCTCTGGGGTTGCTTTCGCAACAAGACTCTTCAAAATTGGTACATATGTTTGGCGTCGAGGCGCTGATTCTATTCCTGCTCTTTTCTCCACATTGACCTAAATGATTGACTGGAGGACTAAAAATCTACCTTTAATATGTGCAATCTTGGGGCTTCCTAATTTAGATACTTTTAATTTTAAGCGTGAAAGAAAAAATTTCTTAAAGACATTATAACTCTAACTCCCTCCTTTCTTCTTTTTGCCTTAATACATATCAATCAAGTCGTCATAAAATGAATCATAAACATTCAACATTTTGGAAATCCTTACTGAAACAACTATTAACATTAAAATGCATTTTAAGATCAATGACTAAGTGGGTTACTCTTTTTCTTTGAACTTTTGTTTGAGGGCTCTTAACTCGAATAAAGATTTAACAATAATGCTTTCCTTATAATTATTGCTCTCAGGTTACCAATGTTGGTGATGATATCAACATTAAAAAGGAGTTTTATCTATAAATTTTAATGCACCTAATAATTGCATTCAAAGTATTATCAAATTCTTATTTGGGATGAACCACATAAATATTATTAGAGAGATGTATTTTTAATTTCATACAGTGATCGTCCTAAGATGAATTGGAGGGTTTCTTTTTCAAAAATTAAACATGTCATTTTAGCTTGAGAAGATACTTATGAAAGTGGACAAACATTGGCTTATGCCAGAATAAATATAAAAATAACCCTTGAGTTCACATTTAATAATAATAGATATATGAACCTCATTAATAAAAGATTTTTTCCAATTGTTAAATTTAGTAGGAAAATCAATAGACTTAAATCTATGAAGAAGAAAGACCCTCTTCATAGTATCAAAAGCTTCAAATTAATTTTAGATAAAACCCATTTAGGGTCCGTTTGGGTGCGGGGGGAGTTTTGAAAACGCATCTGAGCTATTTAGGTAAACTGTGTTTTGACAACTTATGCGTTTTCAAAACGCAGAAAACAGCTTTTTCACACCGCACCTATCTAGGTGCGGTGGCAGCTTTTTGGTTGCGGTCTAGCTTTTCAAAAAAAAAAAAAAAATTTTGTAATAGCCACCGCACCTAGCTTATCAGCAGATTATTTTTAATCAGCTTATCAGTAAATTATTCAATAAGCTACAGCTGCCCCAAACAGACATTTAAACTGTCATTAGCAAGGAAAATATCATCAATAACGTTTCTGTTCGAAAAAAAAAGCCTCAACATTATGCATAATTCTAAGAAAAAGAGGCTTTAACATGTTAACAATGTACGATCACTTTATAAATGGTGTTATATAGGAAACTTAACCTATAATCTCCATTCTACTTAGCATGGTTGCTTATAGGAATTAGAGTAATGACACAATTTTTAGCTATGATAAAAAGTTTAACAATATTGAACAAAAACTTGATATCATCCGAACAAATAGATCTAGTGATATTCAAAGAATATTTTGAAATTTTTTGAAGCAAATCCATTCAGCTTAAGAACTTTGTTAAATCTAATACTGGAGAAGGTAGTTTTAATTTTCTCATAAAAAAGTCCGCAATAAGATAATTTTATTTAGAGGGATCCAAAGCACATCCACTAAGTAAATTCATAAAAGAAGAGAGATTTCCAAGGCAATTTAATAGATAAGAGAAGTACTCAACAAGTCCATTAATAATGTTGTCCTGATTGGTAAGAGTACGAGTAATAGGTTAGAGAGAAATAGAGAGATAAATAGAGGAGGGCCACTTTTATTTAGTTTAGTGAGTTTATATTCGGAATTGTTGCATACGGAGTTCATTGCTTTGTGGAGTCGGTGGGAATCGAGAAGATGTTTGTAGAAGGAATATTTGAGATAAGTATTTTATTTTGATTGAAAGTTTATTTATTATGTTTCTTGTTTATATTCAATGTGTTATGAGTAGTTAGTTTACTTTCTTCCTTCAATTATGAAAAGATAAAAAGATAATATAAAATTTGATGGAGAATTAATCAAAATATTTTGAAACATTGTAGTGATATTAATACACAGTCTTAGCACTTTTAAATTGGCCATTTAAATTGTTAAAACCGATTGAAGGTTTTGAGACTTAGAAGGAGAAGAAATCTTAACTTGTAGATGTCACATGAATCCTTGGGTAGTTGAAGGCCATGCGCGGGCTATTCGAGGTGAAGTGCAAATAAATAGGAGAATCAGATTTAAAGGGCATAGAATTGATAAGTTTTTAGAGTAATAGACCTAAATTCTTATAATTTGATTTATAGATGAGAAGGGTCACTAGTTGGGCCGACCATAGCCACCCTTAGACATCTAGTAGTGTGAGCCTAGATTAACTGATACACTAACAATACATCCGGACACGATGCGTAGATTGACGATGTTCTTTGCGCACGGATCAAAGGGTTAAGAATAGGAATGCTTATTGACACGATACATAAAAATAGATTCTCAAACGAATATTAAATTATCTTTAAAATCTTAGATTAATTGAAAGGAGAAAGTTGTTTGTTTTATATTGTTTTCACAAAATCATTTTCTTATTATTGTTTTCTTTATTTGCATCTAGTAAATTAAGTAATTTATATTTTAGATTAAAATTCAAAAGATTTTGAAATACAACATTTAAAAATTTATTACCCTTTTTCCGTCGGATAAATCTTCCAGTTTATTAGTTGAAACGATACGTATACTTGCGTAGTACCCAAAAAGTATATAAAATATTTTCCTTTAAAATTATATTTTCCTATAAACATATATTTAAAAGAGCAATAATCTGCGTACTATGACTAAATAACAAATGGGGACTTATTGTCTTATTGTCGTGAGTCATTGACACTCATTTATACCTTCAGATGTGCCAGGTCCTCATTTAACTTTGCCTGCAATTAATTTTTAATAATAACAATTCATAACTGACTCTAAATGGAATGGCTACTGCCTTCTGCCTGACTCCTTCTTGATATATCTGTTACTACTATTTTGAGGCTGTGTATTATATACAACAAGTCTCCTCTTATGAAATGAGTAAAAGCATTAAACTCATGACTGCTGTGACTCATTCTTATAATAGGAAGAGCAGTGCAATTTTATATCCAATGAGACTATGATGAGATACATGAGTCATTTTATAGAATTACCTACTTGCCCCATTTTCACACCATTTTGGCCTTATAAGATAGATGAGTATATAGGTTTGGGTGGTGATGGTGGTGGTGGTGATGATGATGATGATGATGATGATGATGATGATGATGATGATGTTGGTGATGATAAAAAAGGATGCGTTGTTTTTTGTTTTTTTTTTCTTTCTTTTGATATGTTTGAATATTTGGACTTTATTTTGTCAGTCATTAGTTGTATTTGTGTTGGAGTGTGCTTGAATTTAGTTTCTGTACTAAATAGTTACTATTAAACTTTTAGTTCAATTATTTACCATTTGCTCCAATTTATTTGTTATAGTAGTAATATACTTTAGGTTTTTATGGTTATAGTTGCTTATTTTTATTACTACTTAGTACTTGTCTTTACTACTTGTATTTTCAAAAATTTCCCTGATTTAAATTTTTAAAAATTATTCTTTCTTCATCGGCTGTCTGCTTCCCAAATTAATTAAAAGTTTAAGTTTGGGGGAGCTGAGAGAAAAATCTTTTTAGAACTAAACTTTATTTGTCCATAAGAAACAATATTTTCAAAATTATTTTTAACGATACCTGTGCTATGTAGAGTTAACTATAGAAAACTATATTTTTGATTTTATGAAAGTTGTAGAAAACCGAAGTAAAAGTTTTTAATGATAAAGGTTAATTATAGAATTATGATATCTAGTATGAAGAGTTTATGGTATGCTTTTGCTATTTAAAATAAGGAAATTTGTATTTTTTGGAAATAAAAAAAGATCTTTGATTTATACATGAAAAGAAAGAATTGGCAAATTGTAATACGTTTTTAAAAAGCTAACACATTTGTTAAATTAAGGAAACATGGGATGTTCTTAACTTTAAGAAGAGGATAGTGGTTAAAATTATTAAAGGCTATCGAATGTAATATCCTTACATGACATGAAAAGAAAAAAATAAAGGATTGAAAAAGGATCCTAAAATAAACAGAAAAATAATAATCAAAAGAAAAAAATGAAAAACATTATAAGGAAGAAACAGGGAGATGCCTAATTAAGTGGTTCCACTTGAATCATCTTGAAATGAATTTAATTACATTATAAACTTAGACATAAAGTATTGCTTGTATTTACTAATAAAGTTATCATACAATTCTTTTCTAGTAATTCTTCTAAGTATCCTGAGTATGACAAATTACAGTTATTTTTGAAATAAATAAAAAATCAGAACTTTTAGACTTGATTGCTAGATATTTTTGTATTTTGATTTTTTACTTGAGTTATTAGAAATTGATACCGAAATTTTCACTGTAAAATTTATAAAGAAAAAAAAAATATAAGTCATTAAGTTAAATTTGCTATCTAAAGTTATAAAATTTTATATAGTAGAGGGAGTTACTTGAGGACAAATAATGTTTAAGTTTGGGAGAATTGATCAACTTTAAATTTACTTGAGTTTAGTGCCTATTTTATAAGCATTTTATGTATATTTTTTATGTTACTTTAAAGGAAGGAATTTTGCATATATATGGTTTTAGGTACATGGAATGGACATTTAGACAAAATAAGGAAAAATGGAACAAACTAAGGCTACTTTGTGTGGCGCTATAGCACCACCTATGGGAAAAATCTGGCGCTATAGCGATGCATCATGTCACCTATAGTGCCAGTAACGAACTTTCTCGATGATTCAATATTTAACCGAATTTTGAAGAGGTGCACAGGCTCCAACCCTTGGTTATCTTTGGTGTTCTATGAAAAGAGAACAATTTGGCCAAAATAGGACTTTTAGAGAATTTTTAGTGACTTTTGGAGAGTTTGAGTTTTAAAAAGTTTGATTTGCAATTTAGGTAGAAATTTTGCAAGTTAATTTAAAAATTCTGACTTTCCTGTGGGATCGATATGGGGTTTTTAAGAAAAATCCTATTTTACTTGGCTTGATACGTATACTTGTGTAGCAACCTTAGTGTGAGAATTTATTAAATATTGCCTAAAATGTTACATTTATTGACACTAGCCGCTAAACATAATTTGGGACATATTTTTGGCAAGTTTTGGATATTGAAAATACATGTAATTGCGGGTCAGGCCACATCCCCAATCTAGATAAGGTATAAGACACTTTGTGGAGTCCTGGGCCTCATAAACATACCTCCCTTCTCATTCCTCCAGCGGCTTCCTCAAAACTTTGGCGGTATACGTCCCTCTCTACTTTCTACCTTAGATGTTCGAAAAGCTTTAGACTTTCCTTCTTTTGACCTTAGAATACGGAATTCCCCTTAGACGATGTAATTCATGGATTGGCGACAAGGGGCCTGCAGTGCAGTTGGGTTGACTACCATTACAACCAGGTTTAGATTTAGGGTCCTAATAGCTTAGGATAATGGATTTGTGGTATCTTGTTCGGCTCTCTCTGCCGATTAGATTTACTTTATTATTCCTTTGCTTGTCTACTTTGAAACAATTGCTGTCCTTTGACGATTCATTAATTTCTTCTCATTAAACTTGATTGAGGAGATGCCGCTGTTAATTTAGGATACGATGGATTACCCTTTACCCTTATGACGAGATTGACTTGAAATCATGGTTCTCACACTACAAGAATATGATTTTTTTCATAGGCCCTCATCATGATAACCCACCATCCACATGGAATTGTGAGAGACTCACTCTCTACTCGTGTGGCTTAGTGTGAGTCCTGTGAGATAACAATCCTTTGTGACACCCTCCACTAGTTGTCCTTTATTTTAAGCAAAAATCCTTTAATCGAGAGTATTCTTAGGCATCCCCGAATGTAATTAACAAAATGAGATACGACCCTATGAGATTGCTCTTGAACCATAGAATAAACATACAAATTTGGTTCTCTAGTTTTGGGTAGCTTATGTAGATATTCTACCATGGATATTTGGTTCAATGTTCCTTGAATGATCTTTTGACATACAATTTTGACTTAACACATGAGGTTTATTGAACATAAGCTCTCCATTATTCTTTTTAGAATTTTATATCTACTTTTTGTCTTATTTCTCACTTTTCGATCCCTCCTCTTCTGGGCCAGTTCTAATGCTTCAAGTATGATGGTTCTTTGGAAAATGAGATATTAGAGCTAAGATTAGAAAAGTTAGTTACTATAAATCTAGAAAAAAAAAATAAAAACAACTAAAGATACACCACTTAAGAAAGATCTAAGGATAAAACAACATCATAAAAAAAAAACTCAACAAAATGACCTTTAATGCATTAAGCAAAAACCAAAAGTCTCCTAGAACTCTCAAAAATAGAATACTTACATTCTTCACATACAAGAAACTTAATTCTACAAAAAATGGAGAGATAATAAGCTGATAAAGCTTGTAAATTGGAAAAAACCCAGAATTAGGTTATGGTGAAATGGATATACCAATCACAATCCTTTGACAATTATGATCCACCTTTGAGGAAGATCATGATCATATGATGATCACATCTCATACGATTTTGTGCTAGTTACACCTCGTGTGTCCATGATGACCACATTAATGAAAAGATTGTCAATGTAGTTGTTTGAAATCAGCATAGTGACCAAAATGCAACCTTAAAAGGGTTCACCCAAGTTATTTTTGAATTTCAATAGCTAGTTGGAGATTAGTAAGACATTGGGATGAACTCGTGCAGAAAACCTCTCTTGAGCGAAGTCTCTTAAGGCTTGATTGTTGAGAGGCTACTACTTAGTCCCCATCAAAGTGGCTTGGACTACACACATGCTTTCTGTGGTTTAGCCCAGGAGTCAATATGGTTTTTTGCAAGATTTATAACTAATAGGTGCCTTCCCTTTTCTCTAGTTATTCGCCCTTAGTGTGATGAACATCATATTCTCGGTCTTGATCGGTTATTCACTAATATTACAAAAATGTCAACGCTCATATTCTGTAATCATGGTCAATTTAGTACACACAATATCTTTGTGGTTGACACGAATAGTCCAGGCATTCATCGACGTTAATATTTTTAATAAATATTTTTGTTATAGGAGTGTAAAAATTAATATTTTAATCATTGAGATTTGTTGCAAAATATATACACGTAATTGGTGTAATATTACTTTTCCACTTTAAGCAATCTACTGGCCTCTCCTCCAATTGAATTTTCCTTCCACATTATGACTTTAATGTTACCGAAATGAACTTTGTCCCAAAAGGGATGGAGATGACACTTCTTAAAGTTAATTCTCTTTTTAAGGCACAATGAGGTGGGTTATTCTCCTTGACAAAAACTCCTTTTTGGTAGACAAAACTTCTGACATGACACACAAAAGTGGAATTGGAGGGCGAGGTTTATACTCTTATTAGAAATGTAATGTTAGTTTCAATGACTTGATTGATGCTCATGCTTGTTACAGACTAATGATATAACATAATGGGCATGCTCTCAGCATATAGGTGAGCACCAAATTTGTTATTGTAACTTCAGGGTCTCTAACTTCTAGCTTTTCCCATAAAAATGAGTAACAAAGACCAACATAGATTCCCATGGATCTTAAAATTTCAAAATATATAATATGAATTCTTATGTGGTTGCTTTGCACTTGCAAACAACATAACAAACATGTGCTTGAGGCTGTAAAGACACAATGCTTTTAGTGGAAACTTATTAACCACGCAGGTTCCATCTCCTTTTTTAATTCATGAAGGATAGAAAATATGTTTCAAAGTAATATTTATTATAAGAAGGTTAACCATCAATTAAATTGATGTGATGTGATCAAAGAGGTTGAATCTTCCCCAATATGGTTATAAGGATGGAATCTTAAATTTCTTTTATGTGTCCACCTCCTTTGAGTTCAATAGAGAATTCATTCTATATTTTTATTATTGGAGGGTTTTTCTTTTACCTTCTTTACACTTGAGGGCATAACAATGCTGTTTGAAAAGATACATATCACTATTTTTGCTAAAGCGAGAGGATGAGGTCCTTTTGAGCTTCTCCCACTACTTGATGATGTTACATATGCTCTGATTTTAACTAAAGATGGAGTAATCAATCTCTTATGGAAAACCCTGACACTTACTCTAGAATCTCTCTTATTTTTGTTGCCATCATCTACTCTTTCAACTCATTCATTTTTTGTGTTATAACCTCGTGATTGTTTATAAAATGATTTATCCTTATCGCCCCTTTCAAAATTTTGGATCATTATTTGTCTTTAATTCATAAAACCAAGGAAATAACTAAAATAAGGGAATGTTTTGTTAAAGAAAATAGTGAACAAGATAAGAAATATGATAATATTTAATAAATGAATTTCTCCTTTTATTACAATGGTTATCCTTATTTACTCAGTGATTAGCTTATGTATTATAAGTCTACTCATTACAGCTAAATCTCGAGAGATCATTGCTCTATTTCTCTTCTTTTTTTGACAAAGATGTTATATTTAATATTATCATGGTCCCCCATCACAGATAATCATTATTTATAAAAAAAGAAAAATTTTCTCAGCTCAACTTACTGGGACACTTCTCCACTTAACTGAGCCATAATTTGAGTTAGTCTTGCTAGGCAATTTTTTCTCATAGGGACTTGGCTAAATTGGCCATAGGATGAGTTAGGATTCCTTTGCTAGATTTAGAGCTGCCATATTTTGATTAGACATATGTGCAAATCACCTGGGCTTGGGTTTAACTTTCAAATTGAGTTGATAAATCTTTCAAACTTTTCCAGTCAGACTATCTAACAAGTTTGGCAAACTCTTTTTCACACTTCATACTTTCTTTGAATCCTGCCTATGGATTTTTGTCATACATTATCTTATTCTAAAATAAAAAAAGACTAATATATAGCACTAAGAATTTGTATAATTATGTTTTATATCTAATTTTTTAATATTAATTAAGGTATCAACATAATAATATATTTTTTATTGTTGTTGGTTAGCATTAGCCAACTTAACAATAATAAAAAATCACTCAATGTGGTTATGAAGACTTAAAAACCATTTAATCAAGTTTAAATTTAATTGAGAAACAAATATTAGTTTGCAAAAAATTCAATTTTAATTAATTAGTTAATGAAAATCAGGAAATATTGTAATTTTCTCCATGTAGTTCGGGCACCGCAGATCATGAAATTTATGTTACCAGTTGACTTTTGTATAATATATATTTATTTGGGAAATAAATATATATTATACAAAAGTCAACATAAATGAATATATATTTATTCACTCTTAGACAATATCACAAGGTTATGCGCCTAAAATAAGCTAAGTGTCCTGTTTGAAGTGAACGGCTTTTTATGCAAGTCATTCAAAGTTTAGACTCTGTTAAAATATTCAAAGTTTAGACTTTCTTTTAAAATATTCACCCCGATAAAAATTTGACAAGATCAAGATATTTCATACAGTTTAAGCTAAAATATCACTATTCTTTATCTTATAATTTATGCGGACTGATAAAGAAGGAAGGAATTTTTTTTTAATGTTTTTTTGACAGGTGCATATATGCTTTATATTGAAATGAACATAGGATCAACGCTTTATAAAAGATGGGAATTCACAATTTAAAAATCTTTTCCCTAAAATTTGAATTTAATATAATTATGATTATTATAAATTTAAATGAATATTAAATCATAATTAAAAGTTAATAAATTTTATAACATATTATACGTTATAAAAGTTGAAATTTTTAAATTTTAAATGATATTAGCATCCACTACTTAAAAAATTATTAATTTAAATATGAAATAATGAATAGAAAGCAGCCAGACTTGCCATTATTTTTTAATAATGAGCCATAGCTAAATTATATGATTTAAATTCATATATTAAAAATATAATTTTCTTTTAAATTTATGGGCCATAGATCGACGGAAATATATGGATATTTGGATTTAATCATTAGATTACCTTACGAATATGCCTGGAACAAGAAAATTTTAAAACTAGAAAGAACGGAGATCAACTTGGACGTTTCCCTTTAAAATTCTGCTAAGACAACGCCTACGTCTCCGTTTGCGGGACGAAGAGAGAAAGGGCTTGCTTGCAAGTAACAGGTCAGGCATACAACCACAAAATAATATTCTTATACAAAATGTATTGGGGAAAAAATTCCATGACAATGTGCATATACGTTTCTTATCCAAATTAGAGTTATATATATATATATATATATATATATATATATATATATATATATATATATATATATATATAATTTAAATATAGCAGCAAGTGCTGTGTTGGGTTTGGGGTTTCATGGCGATTTGCAGCTTGGCGCCGCACCAATAGGGTTCCTTCTTTGTTTCCGCTTTCTTTGTTACTTTGGTAAGATCTCCCTTTCTCCTCTGGCATTTTATTTATACAGTTATGCCGCTTGACCGTAGCTTTGCTGCAGCTGTAGTTGATGAGGGTACTACAAAGCCTTGCACTTCTTGTCTATTTTCACAATCCTTTCATAATACTTGCTTAGTGGTGGGGATTACACTTTTTTTATTCGTAAACTTGGTAAGAAAAATGGAATGCCTGCCATTTTTCTTTCTAATGTTGTAACCAATATTTTAGCTTCTGCTTGTCGGTTAACTTTGGTTTGGAAATTTCTCTATGATCACCCAATTTGGAAACTAGTCGAAGGTTTGATGCTATGAAATGTTTGGGTAAGTGAAAGATTGGCACTTTGGACGACGAACGTAATCGTATACAATTATCTAATGATGATGATTATACTCAATTGATTTCGAGGACTATGAAAATCCATAAGTGGATAGTTGATTTCGATCCTAAATCTGAACTTCCAATTATACCTGTGTGGACTAGATTCCCGGGTCTTAAGATTCACCTGTTTAACTATGAGACACTTTACTCATTGGCCATTGCACATATGGTACCTCTAAAAATGGATAACTCCACCTTCACTCCCACTCGACCCACATAAGCCAAAATTCTTGTAGAACGTGATATAACCCTCCCATTTCTAGAGGCTATTTGAATAGGCTCGGCACATAATGGGTATTGGCAGCACGTTGAAATTGGGCAGCACTCTCCATACTGCTCACATTGAAGAATGTTTGGTCACTCTGCTCTCTATGCGATCACCTTCATCCTAAATTAAAATGTGAAAAATTTGTTGTTAGGCCTGTCTCTAATATGAATGCACCTTACGCTGAAGAGTTCCCCTGATGTTGGTCAAGCGGGGATAATCTGATCACATTTATAATTAATTCAGTCGGGAATGAAATAATACATGCCCCTCCGAATGAACTACACGTTCAAAGTGATACAAATCTCCATAATTCTCCCATTTTTGATGGTTGGCACTTTAACTTGATCGGCAAAATACTGCATTGGACTTAGTTTTGAGAATGCTTTGCACAACAACGATCAGAGAAATATTATCCTGAGGCTATTTTAGAGCTGAATTAGCAACTTTGAACAATCTTGGGATGGAGAAGGAAGTCCTGACACAGTAGGAAGCTGCTCTCCTGATCCTATAACATAAGAAAATGCCATCTGCAATCTCTCCCTCAATTGAAAATACAAACCCCTCCTCCTACTTAAAATTTAAATCCTATCTTCTGCCATGTAATATTATTGAGTTTGAGCAACAGTAAAAAGTGGCTGTTCGAAAATCATAAAGAGGGTAAGTGGAAAAGTGAACTCTCGAATAAATGAAGGTAGTAGTTTGCAAGAAGGATTTTATCACTCGACGAAGAGCATTTAAGCCATTCTTCTAGAATTTCTAGGATGTACGCTTAAATACCATGTTTAACTATGATATGTGATATTAGGAGAAAGGCCGACTCTTCCTCCTTAGTAGGCTTAAAAATCTGTGGGATCAACAAACTTTTTATTTTTACTATCTTGGAGCCTATCATTCAATGAAATAGAATTTTGAGGTGTTTTAAACACTATCAATATTTTTACAACAAAAACAATAAGATTTGGATTTTTTTGGAGCCATTATTTGTTATTCTAAAAATTATAGATGATGAGGAGCAATTTGTCTTAACTCATTTCAGGATGGAGTATTTTCATGATTGGGCTAATTTAGTCTATGTAAGCTCACACTTGCGGGATAAATATTTGTTGTGGCATATTTGACAATGATGAGCAGCGCTATCCATGAAAATTGGATTGTTAGGGGAGATTTTAATATAATTATGAAACCATACGAGAGGAGGAGGTGTTAGGTGTGACACGACACTTATTAACCAATTTTGTGATTACATTTCTGATTGGGTTGTTTGATTTAAGATTTTCTTGCTTCCCTTCCATGGAGAAGGGTTTACTTTCCCAAAGACTTGATACGTTTTCTTAAAGCCATCTTCCCCTTTGAATTATTTCTCTATCCCTTTCCGTCACACATTTAAATCATGCATCGTACGATCATAACCCCTTTTTGCTTAATTTGGCTTTTTAATATAAGACCTTCCTTTTCCGATTTTAAATTCCTTAACATATGGATTTCTCATGTCACTTTTTAAGCGTTGTGCAATAGGTGTGGAAATTTGATGGTATTGACACCCTTGTTCATATTGTATAAGAGACTACATAGACTGTGGTATGTCTTGGTTGAAGCCATGGAGACCCCTTATAAAAGATTTCCTCTGGCCTAGCTCTCGAGTAATTTTTTTAATTTGTAATATCAAATTTTGAAATTAGTTTTTTTTCCCATCTCAATTCCTATTTTGACGTGATCCTCATGCAAGCAAAATTTTAAAATTGTTATAAAATTCTGTTTTTACCCTTGTACGACGGCTCCTCGTCTTTAGTCTCCTTATTTATATAAGAGTAAGGGGTTTGATGTTGCTACGCTTTAAATCTATCCATTTCTCCTCACTTTTCCTTACTCTCTTGGCTTCCTCCTTTTTCTCTTTATTTGATGGTTATAAAGTATTTTTTGATGGTCTTCTGATATGTCATCTTTAATGACCGATCGAAAATGATTCAGAGGGAAGTCCATCAGTTATAGAAGACATGCGTATTTGGTATGACCGTAAAGCTTCAGATCACTGGGAAGAATGAATAAGTTACCACTTTTTTTCCTGTTGACCTTATTTTCTAAAAAGATTGGTTATGCTTTAGTTTGAGTCTGCCCTTGTACTAGGACTTGTGGGCCAGGTTTAATCACTAGGAAGTTCTTCTACAGATACTGCCAAATTTTATAGCCTAAATCATGACCTTCATCATTCTCTTCCATCGATCGGGAATATTTTGGTTGATGGAGCTTTGCTCCTCCATGTTTACGTTCTAGTCGACCTGTATCAATACATTAAGTTCACATGTATCGACAAATATAGATATTAGGGCTAGAAAATAAAGTGAAGGATGAGACACTCCACTCTTGTCTTTATTCTTATCCTTGGGAGTGGTACATTCAGACTATTGTGTCTGGTGGTGCCCGCACTAAGACAAAAAAATTATCAGATCAAATATTGGTGGAAGCAAGGAAGGTCAAAGGGTGTCAACCTTTGATCCACCAATAACATGATCCGGTAATTGTCAATCAGGTGTTACCGTCAGATGGCTTTGGAAGGATGACAGAGGTTAATTACAGAGTGAACGGGAAGCCATGGTTGCCACTCAAGTAGTAAAGAAGGTGATCCATATCGCTGATCATGTCAAATTTGCCTGGCCTAAGTTTTTTTGGGGTGGCGGGCTAATGGAAACATGTAGTGATCCATGCTGGGAAAGATTTGGAATATGTGGAAATTATTTATTATATTTCTTGATTCTTTTATTATATTTCAAGGAATTTCCACTAGCAAGCTATTCCTTTTTGAGGGAAAACTTAATGTGACACTAATTAAATGTATTATGTAGTTGTATGTCTCGCTAGCGTGTAGCACCAAGAAGTCAAGAAATTAAAAATCTTGGTGGAGTTGAGTCTATAGAAAGGGGTGTGACAAGAAGAAGCATTTGCCACCCGTCGATCGGCCGCTCCTTCCTTCATCAATCTTCCTGCCAAACATGAAGCGAGTCATCCCTCTCTAGCTGATCTGAACCCTAGTCCAGACCATCAAATTAATAGGAGGTGCATCGTATGGTGAAGGCACCAATAACCAATATAAATGACTTTCCTCCTCCTTCACCTCCGATGAAGTGGAAGGGATCTACACTTATGTGGGTTCCAATGTAATACGAGTGGAAAAAATGGGTACCAACTCAGATGGTCGATTTGCCATATTCAATCCTAAGAAAGACAGGTACTTAGCCTTTTATCTTGACTCTGTAGCCTTCGACCATCATCGATGTCATCTAGTTTTGTGCTTTTGAGTGGGTCCTTATGGAGCACAACCACTTAGGCCCGTGTCGTTGGTCGATAGGTACCAGATAGTATCATGAGATTCTTCTCACTTTCAGTCGATGATCCACAAGAACAAGAAGAAAAATAGGAGGTTGAGAAAAAGTGGCCATAATTGAGGAGAGGGTAAAGGTTGCAAATGAACAAGTGACGGCAGCCAAAGCAGAGGCTCTCTAGCAATTAGAGAAAAACTAAACCCTGCAGAAGAAGATGGCTATAATGAAGACATCCAAAGATTTTTTCTTAGCTCTCCTCTCACTCATGTTAGGTGAAACTTCATGCTGTGAAGCTTATGGAAGGGGTGGCCTATAAAATTATCTAAATGATGAAGGCAAAACCTCTCCTCCGAGTGGAAGGACTTGGAAAAGTTTACCACCCTTATTTCAAACTCGGAGGATGGAGAGAAAAAAGAGAGTGGTGAAGCTTATTGTCGACATATTTTTTTAGGGTTGTAAGTTTGATTTTAAAAATTGGTCGCCTACAGAAGTTGTCGGCGAATTTTAGATTTTAAATTTAATTTATATATATATATATATATATATATATATATATATATATAATTTAGAAAGTAGCATTTTATTTTGAAAATAATTTTAAGTTTGAAAATTTTAAGATATGAAATCAAACCGATCTCACATCCTGAATAGTTTATATAAACGAGCACCGCACAAACCGTGTATTTATCCCGAGGAATAGACGCACTGCTTGATGATGGGGCTCGATTAAATAAACTAAAAGATTTGCGACATCCGTTTGTTCTGCGAACCAATTTTATAAGCCGACAAGTTCCCCTGCTTAATATAAAGAAATTAAGCGGGGTTTATATTACTCAGGTTCTTAAAGTTCCCTATAAGGGTAAGCCCCTATAGTTAATTACATCTTAAATGACGGGAATCATTTAAGAAAACTCTCGATAATGATCAGTAGTTTTGCTCTCAAGAATTTCAAAGTTTAAGGTTTTCAAAGGATTGAATTTTGGAAGTTTCAATAGGGAATGACTCAAATTTAGAACAAGTTTATTTTAAGAGTTCAAAGGAAGAGAAGTAGGAGAAGCTGAGGATCCAAGAAGAATCTTGGCAACTTCCCAAACTATCTTATTGTTTGGCTTCAATTTGGGAATTTATTTAA
This sequence comes from Papilionanthe hookeriana x Papilionanthe teres, assembly GCA_022702705.1. Taxonomy (NCBI): domain Eukaryota; kingdom Viridiplantae; phylum Streptophyta; class Magnoliopsida; order Asparagales; family Orchidaceae; genus Papilionanthe; species Papilionanthe hookeriana x Papilionanthe teres. The sequence continues at coordinate 95,812,756 of CM040425.1, forward strand.
TATTGCAATTCTGCCAATTTTAATTGATTAGGACTTATATTCGTATGACATGATCATACAAATAACCTGGAAGATATGAGGGTTTATGTCGTACCGAATGACTACCTCAGAGTCCTAAGACCGGTTAGGGCATAAGTTACATGACATGATCATGCAAATGCCTAACGAAGAGTTGAGGATTTATGTTGCACTAGGAAACTACCTCGAAGTCCTATGGCTTGGTTATTTAATTCTAAGAAAGTTTTGCTGAAGTAGATCCGAGTTTCTGCGATGACGATGGCCGAGCCGCCCACCATGCTCCGAGCTCCTTGTTGTTGCAGAGGTTTAGTTTTAGAAGTCATAAATCAGGAGATGGGAGAAGTGTTTTGGTTTAGAGAAAATCTTAAAATGCAAGTGTTTTTAATATTTTTAATTAAAATAAATCTTAAAGTTGTATAAACAGAATCGATTAAGATCCCACGGTTCCGTCATCCCGACACCGTTATTTTCATCGAATTCACTTAGTCCAGATGAATTTACTAAACTCAACTGAATGAGTTTCACACTTTCATTTAGACTTTGGGAAATCCCGTTAGCAACACGTGGGTTACATCATCCGAGGTATTACGAATCATTCAACGAGACATTTTAATTTAGTTACAATTATAGTTTTGTTGTTCTATTTGCGATTAAATTTTGAGTTGTTTTATATTTTGGAATGTTGTGGCGGTGAATTTTATCTTGCAATGACTTTTAATTTAGTTTTGGTTTCAGTTCATGGGCTATCCTAAAGGTTTTAGTTTTCATGCAACAGTCTTATTTATCATGCAAAAAAAATAAAGTACAGTGCATGTAAGTAAATTGCAATAAAGTAAAAGCGTACATGGAGGGTCTTCCCGTCATCCCAAGCTGTACTTGAAACACATGTTAGAGCATTTAAACATATTTTGCAAGAAATACCTAGGTAAAGCTAAGCGAAAGGGTTTTGGTTGTCTACTAAATTCCTAATCCTATAACTAGTCATTTCCTATGACGTCTAGGTTGTTGGTTTGGTTTAAGGATGATTTTCTTCATCAAAGAACAATTAGATTCAATTGTTTTTTTAAAACATCATGTCATATTGAGGAAGTGTTTATGATGAGTCCAAAACATCTTTTCAATACTTCTGGGATCATTTTGAGTCCAAGTAAATTTAGTTGCACATATGAATTAATCATCCAGGAGTTTAGTTAAACTTTGTCTCTTGCTCGGTGAACTTGGGTATTTGATTACCTGATGAATGAAGTGACATTTCACTTAATACTCTATTTAAGAGTTATAATAATTAAAGCTTTTAAGGGCAAATTGGTCTATTGAGAATTTTAATCATCCTTAATTAAAAGTTTGAGTTAATGGTTTAAAGTGATTTTAGTTTAATTATGAGGTTTTAATTAATAATTTTAAGTTTGGAATATTGTTCAAATTATTTTTAGATTCAATTTAAATCTTTACACTTTCAATTATCTTAGTATTTCATATTAATGTTCATGTTTTTAAATTTACTTAGATAGAAAGAAGTATTGAAATTATTGATATATTTTGATTTAACTCTTAATGATTTCATTTAGGTTTGTTGTTAAGTGATTTTAATTTAATTTAATTTAATTTGATTTGATTTAATTTAATTTAATTTTAATTTAATTTAATTTTAGTTTTAATTTAATTTAATTTTAGTTTTAACATTTTAATTTTAATTTAATTGTTAAGGTGTTAATTTAATTTAATTTAAAATTTGATTTAACTTGATTTAATTTAATTTAACTTAATTTCAAGATTTTAAATTTGATTTTTTAATTATTAGACCATTTAACATTTTAAGGTTTAGTTCGTTTAAGGGTTATCTTCTTTTAATTTTTAATTTAATTAGTTTGGATTATTGTTTTATTTTTTTTAATTAAGAATTAAATATTATTGAAGTGACTTATTTAGGGATTTTTAAATTAAAGAATAAATATCCTCTTAATAATATCCCTATTTTAATAATCCAAATTTTAAATATATTCTTTCCAAAATTTAAATTATTTAATTAATTAGAGTTTCATTTTGATACTTTCAAAGTGTTTAATGGGTTTCTACCCTTTTAATTTCCCTAAGTTTCAATCATTCAAGAGAAAGTTAAAATCAAATATTTTACCCCCCATTTTGATTAAACCTAAAGTTTTAATTAATGGTTAAAATTTTTAATTAGCTTTATGCCCTTTTAGGCTTATTTATTTCATAACTCACTAAATTGAGCTCAAATGAATTTGAAATTTTTATTTCAACTCATCCACATGTCAATTAAGACATTAGAGGATAAAATGTGATTTTTCTGAATTTAATTTATTTATATAATTATTTTTAGTAGAAAATAGGGATTTTCAAAGAAAATTCAACAACATGACTAAGGAAAGGTTTCTTCTCTTAAGAAAATTATGGGATATTTTTAATGACCAAAGGACCACTTGGACCTATTTTTGTGATTTTTTGAATTATATTTTATTTATTATAATTATTTTGAATTTTAGGTTATTAATTAATTTTAAAATAAAAGAAAAGTTGAAAAATAGATTTTATATTTTTCTTAAATTTGCCTAACCTTAAGGAGTTCAGAGAAACAAATTTTATAATTTTCAGATTTTTCTTTGATTTATTAGAATTATTTTAGTGAAAAAGGTTAAAAATTCATTTTTTAATATTAAAAATTACTTTAAGCCTTTAAAATTCAATATCTTATCCTAGGGACTTAGGAAAAATATTTGGTTTGTTCCTAAGTGATTAGGAGTCAAAATGTGACATTTTTATGACTTTTAATATTTTTGTGATTTTTATAATTTTTTAATTATTAAAATATTAAAATATTGTGAAAAATCAACGTTTTTGGAAAATTTCAATTTTAAATTTTTTGAACTCCCCTGATATCAGAGAAGCTCCAAAACCATTTTGTGAATTTTTGAAAAGTATTTTTTGCAGTTATGAATTTTTAAAGTTCCATTTTGCTTATGAGGGTTAATCAATCCATTTGGTGGGGTTAATTAAGTCTAATTGATTTCAAAATTTTATGTAAGGTTCCTCTGACCCTAGAGAGCAATGGAGAATTATTTTCAAGTCAATTTGATGTGTGGTTAACCCTAATTAATTCAAGTTCAATTTTAGGGGTTTAGGCCAATTAAGGTTATTATGAATGAATTAACTCAAAATATCTTTTTCATAAGGTCCTCTGGTCCTAAAAAATATCACCAAATTTTCCTAGAATTTATTTTACAACATGCTAATTATTGGAATTAAAATACCTAAAACAGTGACATGAACTTGAAAATTCAATAACTTTTCACAGAGATGGCCTCTGACCTTGAAAAATTCAGGGAATGTTCCCAAGATCAGAGCTTCAAAAGCCCTATGGTCTCATGCCATGGTGAATTGTCTATGAAAATGAAGAATCAAAACATTGGAAATAATAAATAAATTATTAAAAATAAAATACTCATCTAATTAACTTGATTTCTTTTCCACATCATTCTCCTATATTCACTGAGCAAGCGGGTATTTTTATTTTATTTTTGTGATTTTTCTATACAAAGATATGAATTTTTGAAGTTCTGGTATTTAAATAATTCAAAAATACCCTAATTTTCTACTTATCCGACTCGGCGCCGCGTCATCCTACGGCGGATCGAAAGCCCACATGTAGCTCTGTGATTCAGCGCCGCCAACTGACTCAGTGCTCCAGGGGCCCACGGTTCACGTTACATTCCACTGTTCGACTTGATCTCGACCGTCCGCTCGATACACGCGCGATCCAACGGCTCTTGGTCATCTTCTACATCTGGTGTGCACCCGTGACCGTCCACACTCAAACCCTAATATCTCTCTCGATTCTCAATGAATTTTCGAGTTTTTATACTCTATCGATTCATCTTGAAGAGACAAACACATCCATACAGTTTATAGGCTATGAAATTAACCCAGATAAAATGGAGAGTTGCTGGTAGCTCAGGAGGAAGAATGAGTTCATACCTTTGCTTAGAGAAGTGAAGCTTCGATCTGAGAGTTGTGTCACCTTCGATTGAGTCTAAGCAAGCTCCAGATGAAGTCCCTGGCTCTGGGGAATTGTCTAAGTATGAAAGTGACCAAGGCCGATCACAAAGCTTGGAGGCTGGAAGCAATGGTCGGCTCGGTGAGGGGGCTTTTGCCTGGAGAACTTCTCCTCTGGTCCGGTGAAGGTGTAGGGTCAATCAATTTGAAGATCGGCTTATCGTGGTGAAGTGTCATGTTTTTTGGGTGGATTTTCAACTAAGAAATCGAGCTCGTTAATGGGGATTAGGGCAAAGGAACACCGGGGATCAACTGCTCTGCAGGTTAGGAGAAGGTCCCGGAGTAATTTTGGCGAGTTTCCTTAAGGTCTGGTTCATCACCTTATTTGGCCAAGAGGTGAGTGGGTTTAAATAGAGGTGGCTGGAGGGCCTCCCAGGGGGGTTTAATGGCTTGGATCAACTGCCTTGGCCAAGGGAAGAACAACCACAGTGGCCATTGGGCAAGTGACAGCTTAGCAAGTTCAAATTGAATTTTTGATTCAAATCAAGCCTCTCGGCCTAGTGGTTTCGGCGGGCGTGGTGGTCGGCCAGCCGAGCATGGGTCACCCTCAGGGTCAGGGAGGTCAGTGCTTGAGTTTGGTGCCAACAATTGGCAAATGCCAAGTGTAAAGGAGTTGAATCAAACTGGAAGGGGGAAGGGATCATTTTGGGCTTGGTTTGGTCAAATGCATAGATTTGGGTTTGGTGCACCCACCAAGGCCTGATTTGAGCTGAAGGGAATCATATGGCTCAGCTGAATTGGAGTGGAGAAGTCTCCATCCATGGTGAGGTGGCTAAGCATGGTTTAGAGTGTGACATGAGTATGGTTAAAAGGCTTAATGAAGGATTAAGAAAGAGGCCCCCTCCACTTGCCATAAATGATATGGTGAGGTGTAAAGTAACTCCCATGGCTTGCATATGGCTTATGCATGGCTCCATGGCTTCATTTGGATTGGGAAAAGATTTGGTCAATTTCATGACAGGGGATTTTATGAATTTTGGCATTTTTGGTGGAAATTTGGATGAAGCTTGATATGGAATGGTTTAATGATGATTTTGAAACTTAGAGGTGATTTAAATCATAGGGAATGATGAGAGAAAATTTCATGTGAGCTTTGGAATGAAATTTTGGCTTTTGAATTTGTTGGAAGTGGGCTTTTAAAAAGGTTTAAGAAAGTGGGCTTTTAGATTTTTAAAATGGACTTTTGGATAAAAGTTTTGTAAAGGACCATGCCAAATAAATGCTGGTCTTTTGTTTAGGGATGTATCATGAGTGATTTGGAACAAATTTAAATTGATTTTGAATTGTATTAGGTTGAATTTGGGCTTTTTTTGGTAAAGGGGCCAAGGTGGGCCAAATTGGGCTAACTTGGGCTAAGGTTGGGCTAAGATTGGATTTGATATAAAATTAATGTTGGGAAATGTTTATGGGAGTGTTACAAAGAGTTTTCAATTTTGGTTGGGCTCGAATTTTGGGATTGGGCCCATTTGGGTTAGGTTTGGGCTTTAAGGGATTTTGGTTTTGGGTTAGGTTTAGGTGGAGTTTAAGTTCAAATTTTGGGCAAAAAAAGTTAGTGTTTTGCTTATGAGGATGTTAGAAAGGCTTTAGAAAAGATTTGGGGCCAATTGAGGTTGAATTGGGTTGGTTTGGGCTAGGTTTAGGTCATGGGCCAAAATTGGGCCTTAGGCTTCAAATTGAAATTGGGCCCAAATGTCAATCAAATTGGACTTAGATTTGGTCTAAATTGATATTGGGGATATTGAATTGAAGTTTAGAATTGAATTGGACCAAAATCGAGGTCAATCGGGGTGGTTTGGTTCGACATTGGGTTCACTTGGGCTAAAAATGGGTCAAATTGGGGGTTTTTGGTAAAAGTGGTGTAAATTGGCAAAATTGGCCCATGGTGTGGTTGAAAAAAATGAAATTTGGAATATTTGGGATTTTTTAGAATTTTCTGAATTTTTGGATTTTTGGGGTAAAAGGGCATTTTGGTAATTTGGGGGGGGGTTAGGGGTATTTTTGGAAATTTTGGTATTTTTGGCCAAAGATGGTCAATTTGGGTGGTGGGAAGTGTTTAGGATTGATTTTGAGGGATCTTGGGTAATTTAGGTAATTTTGCAAATTTTGGGTCATTTCAAGGGTATTTGGTAGGTTTGGTGGGTCCGGGGCCCCGGGAGTCAAAAATTGAAATTTTGAAAAAAGGAAGATTGATCAAATGTGAGTGAAATGGGATCACTTTGGTTGAGCCATGAAGCCATATTAAGCCCATATGAGCCATGAGATGACTCATTTGGGGCATTCACTATGTTGTTCCTAACCCTCTTAGCATGGGCTTAGGGGTTAAGGACCATCCATATGAATTACCTACATGAGTCAGGAAGTCAAGTTGGGTGAGAGTGTGGTTTTAGGACTTGGAATGTGTGTGAGAGTGTAGTGTATGTGCAAGTTAACCCTCACCAGACTAGGCCATCCAGGGTATTCCTAAGGCCAAAAAGTCCTATAGGGAACTCATCCTTTAAACCTCCACATTTGATTTCAACCCTCTAGGTGATTAGGGGTCTACAATCAAACTTGTGGGGTTTGCAGGGAGTCAAGAAGTGTTTGAATTTCTAAAGGGTGGGTCCCTTTTCTAGTCCTCTAAGATTAGTCAAAGGAAAAACCTAAGGCTAGATCCTAAGTACTAAAGAGAGAAGCAAAAGACCTCATCAAAAAATGAGGTCAACAAATGGACCCCTAATAGGTGTGGTGTGCTAACCAAGCACACCGCGCATATTGGCGTTGACCGAAGAGATCAACAAAACCAACACATATGTCTAAGTGACAAACTTAGGGCGAAGTAGAAGAATTTCCGCTGGGGTGTATCAGGTATATTTCCAAGACTGGAGATTCCTGAATTCTCGCTGGGGAATGGAAAAGGAGATGAATTCCAAATCACAAGATATGGGGAATTCAATTTAGATTTCAGTTTACTTTTAAATTTCAAGTTTCAATGTGTGAGTTTAGATTTCGATTTGTTTTGAGTCTCAATTTCGATTGAAGTTTAATTTAAAATCAATTTAAGGAAATTTTGAATTTGAAATTTGGATTTGAAGTGAGAATTGAAACCTGGGTTTCAACCTCGGGATTGCAAAGAGAACTAGAATTTAGGCACCGACCTCGGAGTGAGAATCGAGTTTAAGTATCGACGAAAAGGATGAGAATCGAATTTAGGTATCGATCTCGAGAGAGTGAGATTTGAAATTTAAGTATCAAACCCGAAAGAGAATCAAAATTTATGTATCGATCTCGGATGAGAGTCGGAATTTAGGTACCGACCTCGAAGGAAGAGAACTGGAATTTAGGTACCAGTCTTGGAAATTTAGAATTGAAATTTGGGTATCAATTCGAAAGAGAATCGAAATTTAGGTATCGATCTCGAATGAGAGTCAGAATTTAGGTACCGACCTCGAAGGAAGAGAACTGTTAGGTACCAGTCTCGAAAATTTAGAATTGAAATTAAGGTATCAATTCAAAAGAGAATCGAAATTTAGGTATCGTTCTCGAATGAGAGTCGGAATTTAGGTACTGACCTCGAAGGAAGAGAACTAGAATTTAGGCACTCGGCCTCGTAAATTTAGAATTGAAATTTAGGTATCATTTCGAAAGAGGATCGAAATTTAGGTATCGATCTCGAAGGAAGAGAACTGGAATTTAGGTACTAGTCTCAGAAATTTAGAATTGAAATTTAGGTATCAATTCAAAAGAGAGTCGACATTTAGGTATCGATCTCGAATGAGAGTCGGAATTTAGGTACCGACCTCGAAGGAAGAGAACTGGAATTTAGGTACCAGTCTCGGAAATTTAGAATTGAAATTTAGGTATCAATTCGAAAGAGAATCGAAATTTAAGTATCGATCTCGAAGGAAGAGAACTGGAATTTAGGTACCAGTCTCGAAATTTAGAATTGAAATTTAGGTATCAATTCGAAAGAGAATCGAAATTTAGGTATCGATCTCGAATGAGAGTCAGAATTTAGGTACCGACCTCGAAGGAAGAGAACTGGAATTTAGGTACAAGTCTCAGAAATTTAGAATTGACATTTAGGTATCAATACGAAAAATAATCAAAATTTAGGTATCGATCTTGAAGGAAGAGAACTGGAATTTAGGCACCAGTGTCGGAATTTAGAATTGAAATTTAGGTATCAATTCGAAAGAGAATCGAAATTTAGGTATCGATCTAGAATGAAGAGAACTGAAATTTAGGTACCAGTCTTGGAATTTAGAATTGAAATTTAGGTATCAATTCGAAAGAGAATCGAAATTTAGGTATCGATCTCGAAGGAAGAGAACTGGAAGTTAGGCTCCAGTCTCAAAGATTTATCTGTATGAAGAGGGACCCAGTCTCATGCCATCAGAACCAAATCGAACAAAGTTCGTGGCTCCATGTCAATAGAACTAGTTGATCCTCTAGACACGTAAGAAGGAGAATTGAAAGGAGCCGGTAAGTGTACCAAGCTGAAAAGACTCGACTTAGCAATAAGTCGAGGAAAATATTCAAATTTCAAAAGAGTTTCAAACAGATTTCAATTGAGGAAAGAACTGAAAGGTTCGAATCAGAGGATTTAGATCAGAATTCAATTTGAGATTTAGATTCATTTTGTTTGTCCATTAACAATTCCATTTTTTTATTTTTGTTGTTTATTTAGTGTTCATGTGAATTTGAAATTCATTTTAATATTCAATTTTTTAGGAAAAATTCTCATTTATTTTCTTTTCTTTTCTGTTCTTCTTTCAAAGTTTATTTAACTCTAATGGCGTTTCCCAGTCAATTTGCACAAAAAGAGGTGAAGGCAACATATGACGTAGTTGCTTTCATTCCAACTTGTTGAAAATACATCATACAACTTGATCTAATCATGATGACATTTTCCTCGGAAATGTAATGTCTCATACATTCCATGTAAATCCAAAACGGACTGTGTAAACTTCTTGCTGATCCATTCAAAAGCGTCTGTCAAAAATCCATGTTTGAATAGTAAGAAACATGGGCAATAACATCACCTTCCAAGCCACCTCGCGGTGAATGCCACATGGATGTGTATCGGAGGTGTGCTATTTCCCATGTAACTCACAGACTCCTGTGGCCGGAGACTCTCCAATTCCGGATCCGGCCGAAAGTGGTAAGGCATTTTTCTCGTCGTCCATTCTTCTAAAAGTAACCGAGATCCGCTCCACGAGCACCCCGGAATGCAATGCTTCGCAACGTCCGCTCCGTTTCCTTTTAACACTGGGACCGAACCTACCGGTAGTGGTATCTCCACCGGCCCTCGGAACTCACCGGGGCTCGCAATCCGGTGGTCGGATCCGAACATGATGTTGCACTCGGTTGACGAATGACACCGTGCGTAAGGGTCTAACAATGTCATGATGGTCTATATGCGGAGGTATGCGATCGACTTCCTCGTAGATGTTAATAATGCACTCGTTGGTTATGCAATCTGCAGCAATACCCTCTATGTTATCATCCTTTTCACCATTCTCTTAATGATTCTCGGCATCGGATTCACCTCACTGCGACGGAGTATCCCTGGTGGATTTCCTTTTCTGTCTATGACAAAATTGTAGCAACATCCACATTGGATTGTAATTCTTCCTTTTCCTGGCATCCATCTTCGGGGTTCTGAATATGTCTTTTCTCTCAGGCGGCCAGCTCGACCCATTTTCTGTAATTCAAGGATACAATCTACAATTTGTTGTTGCTCATAATCTGAGAAAACATCTGTATGCAGCTCGAGGCCTTCCAAGATGTTGACCCTCTTGTTTCCAATTCTTTCAAAGTATTCAAAGGTTTTCTTCTCAACTAATTGCATTTTCTCCAGCTCGTATTCCGGGATTATCTGAAGTCCTCGGTGTCTAGTAACATACTGCGAGATGTATGGCTCAACCCCAGCACGTTCTTCTGCATGTCTCGGCTCCTCGGGGATAGTCTCCGTAGGGACATCCTCCGGGGTTGCTTTCGCAACAAGACTCTTCGGATCGGTACATATGCTCGGCATCGAGGTACCGACTCTATTTCTGCTTTTCTGGAATTTCTTTTATCTGTTCCGACCTTCTTGGAGTTGACTTTCTTCTTTCTGGTTCCTGACGAACCGGTCTCCTTGGAGCATTTGCAGTAACGGTATCCATTGTCTGTTTATATTGATCTTCTGTTAACTTGGTCAACATTTTGCGAATGCGAAGATTCTTATTTCTTCGCTAGGTAGCAGTGAGAGTAGCTCTCCTTACCCCTTGAATTTCTGCGGGTGCGGCGCTGACAAGCCTACCCTCTGCTGTGGAAACCATGGACTTAACTTTCTTATCTTCTCCGGTTGCAAGAGCGCCATTTGCTTTTCTTTTCTTGCTGCTGGATTGGTGGCTCGGGCCACCCATTTTCATCACTGTCTGGCTGTGAAGTTCTTCTCGATCAACTAGGATCCAATCATCTTCTTCGTATTGTAAGCCGGCTGGTGTGAAGTCTGAGTCAATATCTATCACTGCTCCATCCCGCACCCTCTTTTCATCAAGTGTTAGACTCACGCCATTTCTAAAGTTTAGAGCCAACCGCCCGTTCTACATTTTTCTGTGAAAAAATAAGGAAATGATCAGGTGCTGTACTAAGAACAAGAACAATAAGAAAAACACTTAAGAATTCTTATTCACTTCTTTTAAATTTAAAGGAAGTAGGAAGAGATGAGGAAATATCAGGAATGAATGGATTTAAAAGGAAAGATTGACATTTTATTATTATGATTTCCCATGTTTTCTTTTAACATTTTCGTTGATGAGATTTTTTTAATCATCCATTTTATTTTGTTTTGGGTTCGGACCCAGTCACAAAGTGATTACTTCACCCGTGTTTCTTGGGATAAGATTCTACTTTAGAGGCCACCCTTCGAAACATCAGGTTGCGTAATACTTCTTTAAATACCGTCCATTGATCGGAAGCATGGGTCATTCTCCACAAGAATTCAACAGCTTGGTAGGAACCTCCTGAGTAGACTGTCTCGACCACTAATGGCCCTTCCCATGTTGGTTCAAATTTACCACCTATCTTGCGATGCGCAAGAATAGGTCTTCTGAGAACCAAAACCAAGTCACTGACTTTGAATATCCTGGGACAGACTAATTTATCATGGGTTTGGATCATCTTGGCTTGATACAGTTCCAAATTCTGCTGTGCGAAAAGTCTTTTCCCTTTCAAGCTTTCCAATTCTTCCAGTCGTAGTATGACATTTTCTTCTGTAGTGATCTTTTCTGCAACTGCAATTCGGAGTGACGGAAGCTGAACTTCCAGGGGTAAGACGGCCTCGGACCTGTACACTAAAGCGTAAGGCGTAGACTGAGTAGGAGTCCAAAAAGTCGTCCTGTAGGCCCATAAGGCTTCTAACAACTTCTTGTTCCAATTTCTCTTGTTGTCGTCCAAAGTTTCTTTAAAATTTGAACGAGAGTTTTATTAAAAGCCTCGGCCAAGCCGTTTGCTCTTGGGTAATAGATCGTTGAGTATCACCAATCGATCCCGTGTCTTCCGACAAAATTGTTGATCTTTGTACTTTTGAATGCGGACCCATTATCCGAAATGATCCCGCACAAGTACTCCCAAAAGGTAGACGACTTGATTCTAGAAGAACCAGTAAGCACATGATGTGCCTTCACTTCTCCGAGTGGTATAGCTTCGCCCATTTAGAAATGTAGTCCGTAGCCGCAAGAATGAAGCGATGTCCTCTCGAAGAAGGTGGTTCTATCGGACCCACTATATTCGTGCTCGTTGACCTCATTTTCGATGAGGTCTTCTCTTCTCTTTAAGTATTTCGGATCTAGCCTTAGGCTTTTCCTTTGACTGTCTTAGAGGACTAGAATCGGGACCCGCCTTTTAGAAATTCAAACCACTTCTAAACTCCCCGCAAACTCCACAAACTCGACTATAGACCCCTAATCACCCGTAGGGTTGAAATCAAATGTGGAAGTTTAAAGGATGAGTTCCTATAGGACTCTTTGGCCCTAGGACTACCCCCGGGTGGCCCTGTCTGCGAGTGGGGCCGACTTACACTACACTTACACACTACATTTCCACACACTTCCTAAAACCACACCCATACCCAACTTAACCTCCCCGACTCATGTGGGTGATTCACATGGATGGTCCTTAACCCCAAGCCCTCGCTAAGAGGGTTAGGAACAACATAGTGAATGCCTCAAATGAGTCCTTTCATGGCTCATATGGGCTTGAAATGGTTTCATGGCTCAACCAAAATGATTTCTTTCCACCTAAATTCACCCAATCTTAAATTTCCCAAATTTTCAATTTTTGACCCCCGGGACCCACACCTACTAAACCTACCCAAAACCTCGAAATTACCCAAATTTTCGCAAAATTTCCAAATTACCCAAAATTTTCCAAAATCAATCCCAAACATCTCCACATCACTCAAATTGATCATCCATACCCAAAAATATCAAAGATTCCAAAAATACCCCCCAATACCCTCCAAATACCCAAAATACCCTTCTTGGCCTAAAAATCCAAAAATTCAAAAAATTCCCAGAAAATTCCAGAAAATCCTAAATATTCCCAATTTCATTTTGTCCAACTACACCATGGGCCAATTTTGTCAATTTACCCTACTTTTGTCAAAACCCCCAAATCGACCCATTTTAACCCAAAGTGAACCCAATGTTAAACCAAACCTATCCAATTGACCCAAATTCTGGTCCAATTCAATTCTAAACTTCAATTCAACATTCCCAATACCAATTTAGACCAAATCCAAGTCCAATTTGATTGACATTTGGATCCAATTTCACTTTGGGCCTTAAAGCCCAAATTTGGACCCATGACCCAAACTTAGCCCAAACTAACCCAATTCAACTCCAATTAACCCCAAATCTTTTCTAAATCTTCCTTAACATCCCCATAAACAAAAAACTAACATGATTTGCCCAAGATTTTGACCCAAACCCCACTCAAATTCAACCCAAAATCAAAAAGCCCAATTTCGACCTAAACCCAAACCTAACCCAAATAGGCCCAAACCTCAAAATCAAAACCCAACCAAAGCCAAAACCTCTTTGAAACACTCCCATAAACATTTCTCAACATTTATTTTACATCAATTTCAACCCTAGCCCAACATTGGCCCAAGTTAGCCCAATTTGACCTACATTGGCCCATTTACCAAATAAACCCAAATTCAACCCAATTCAAACCCAAACCACCTTAAATCTATTTCAAATTATTCATGAAACATCCCTAAACCAAAACCAACAACTATTTGGCCCAAACTTCTACAAAAATTCCCATCCATGAACACATCCTTAAACTTAAAAGCCCACTTCCTTTAAACCTTCTTAAAAACCCATCTTCATTAAATTTTAAAAGCCCAAATCATCCTAAAGCCCACATGACACTTCCCCTCATCATCCATTTGATCAAAATCACCCCTAAGTTTCAAAATCATCAATTAAACCATTCCAAATCAAGCCACATGTCAAATTACCCCCTAAATGTCAAAAATTTCTAAAACCCTTTTCATGAAACAAATCAACCTTTTCCCAAGCCAAATGAAGCCATGAACAAGCCATTCTCAAGCCACATGAAGCCATGAGGGCTTTGACTTGTCATTAGTCCATTTATGGCAAGAAGAGGGGGTTCTTTCTTAAACCTCCTTTAACCTTTTTTTACCTTAATCATGTCACACACTAAACCATGTTTAGCCACCTCATCATGGATGGAGACTTCACCACTCCTTCTAAGCCGACCTAAATGATTCCCTTAGCTCAAAATCGAGCTTGGAAGGGTGCACCAAGCCCAAAATGGTGGGTTGACCCAAACCAAGCCAAAGTGAGCCTTCTCCCATTCCATTTAAATCAAACTCCTTTACACATGTCAAACCTCAATCGCCTACACTAAACCCCGACCCGACCCACTCGACCAAGATGGTGACCATTGCTCGGCCGGCCGGCCACCAGTGCCGCCGGAAAACACCATGGCCGAGAGCTCACATGTGAGCCAACATTGAAATTTTCACTTGCCGAGCCGCCCCATGCCTAGTGGTCACCATGGCTGTTCTTCTCCTCACCAGAGCAGCTAATCCCATGCCTCAACTCCCTCTGAAAGGCCTTCCACCCTCTCCTATTTAAACTCCACCCCTCTCGGCCATGAGAAGAGCTAAGCACAAACCTTGCCAAAACTCGCCAAAATTGTTCCGTACCCTTCTCCACTCTTAGAACACTCGATCCCCAGTGAGATCCCCCGCCATTTCTCCTCTCGTAAGCTCAATTTCGCAGTCGAAATTCCACCCAAAACCAGGACACTTCTCCACAAGTGAGCCAATTCTCAAATTGATTGGCTCTACACCTTCACTCGTACCAAGGGAAGGTGTCCACCAAGCAAAAGCCCCATCTCCAGAGCCACCCGGCTTGCTCCAGCCTCCAAGCTTTGTGGATCGGGCTTGGTCGAAATCATATCCGTACAATTCCCCGTACCAAGAGACGTCATCCGGAGCTTCGTCGGACCCAATCAAAGGTGCAACAACTCTCGATTGAAGCCACACTTCTCCGAGCTAAGGTATGAGCTAACTCTCCATCCCGAGCTTCGGAGATTCTCCATTTCAAATGCCTTAGTTTCAATGCATGTTAGCCGTATAGATGTGTTCGTCTCTTCAAGACGAATCCATAGAGTATAAGAACGTAAAAATCCATCGAGAATCGAGTGAGATCTTAGGGATTTAGTGTGGACGGCTCTCGGCGAGAACACTGGGGACGATGAACGAATGCCGTCCATTCGATACACGCGCGGACGAACGACTCGGATGGCGTCGGACCGAGGAAACGGTGCGAGAACCGCGGGGCCCGGACGGATGACTCGGATGGCGGCGCCCAATCACGGCGCGACACGTACCCCTTCTGAGTCGCCGATGTTCTCGCTGGCGCCGCGTGGATAAGTAGATAAATAGGGTATTTAATGTATTTATTAAATATCAAAAACTTTAAAAATCCATATCTTTGTGTAGAAAAATCACAAAAATAAAATAAAAATACCCTCTCGCTCGAGTGAACGGAGGAGAATAATGTGGAAAAGAAATCATTTAATTTCATCAAGTATTTTATTTTTTATAATTTATTTACTCTCTCGCATACATTTAATTCTCCATGCATGTATACAATTCACCATGGCATGAGACCATAGTGGCTTTCAAGCCTCCGAACTCGGGAACATTCCCCGAATTTTCCAAGGTCGAGGCCATCTCCGTGAAAAGTTATTTATTTTTCAAATGCATGTTGCTGTTTTGAGTATTTTAATTCCAAAAAATAGCATGTTGTGAAATAAATTCTAGGAAAATTTGGTGATGTTCCTTATGACCAGAGAACCCTAGGAAAAATAGGTTTTGACTTAGTTCATGTAAAACAACCCTAATCGGCTTAAACACCCAAAATAGGTCTTTAATTAATTAGAATTAACCAGGCATCAAATTGACTTGAAATCAATTCTCCACTGACCTTTAGGATCAGAGGAATCCATCATAAAAATTTGAGGTCAATTGGACTTAGTTAGCCCCACTAATCGGGTTAATTAAGCCACTTAGCCATTTTAAACTTTAAAAATTCATAACTTTTAAAATACTTTTCAAAAATTCACTAAATTGGTTTTGGAGCCTCTCTGATATTAGGGAAACCTAGGAAAATTAAAATTTTAATTTTCTAAAAAAGTTGATTTTTAATAATATTTTAATATTTTAATAATTAAAAAATAATAAAAATCACAAAAATAATAAAATTCACCAAAATGTCACATTTTGAATTTTAATCACTTAGGAACAAACCCCATATTTTTCCTAAGTCTATTTAGTGAGATATTAAATTTTAAAGCCCTAGGGTAATTTTAAAATTAAAAAAATGTATTTTCTAGCATTTTCACTAAAATAATTACAATAAATCATAGAAAAATCAGAAAATTGCAAAATTTGCTTCTATGGTTTCCTTGATATCAGAGAGATTTTTGAAAAATATAAAATCCATTTTTCAACATTTATTTTATTTTTAAATTAATTAATACTCCAAAACTCAAAATAATTATAATAAAAATAATATAATTCAAAAAATCACCAAAATTGGTCCAAGTGCTTCTCTGGTCATTAGGAATGTCCCCTAATTTTCTTAAGGACAGAAACTTTCCTTGGTCATGTTATTAAATTTTCCTTGAAAATCTCTATTTTCCACCAAAAATAATTATATAAATAAATTAAATACAGAAAAATCACATTTTCTCCTCTCATGTCTTTATTGACATATGAGTGAAGTCACATAAAAATTTCAAGTTCATTTGGGTTCAATTTAGTGAATTATGAAATTATTAAGCTTAAAGGGTAAAATGGTAATTAAACTTTTAACCCTTAATTAAAACTTTAGGTTTAATAAAAAAATCAACAAGTAAAATATTTGATCTTAATCTGATTTGGATGATTGAAATTTAAATAATTAAAGGGTAGAAACCCATTAAACAATTTTAAAATGATTAAACTTTAATTAAATAATAGATTAAATTTGGAGGAATAATAAATTGGAATTATTAAAATAAGGGATATTTATTAGGAAGAGATTTATTCTTTAATTTAAAAAGTCCCTAAATTAATTATCTCATTAATATTCAACTCTTAATTAAAATGATAACTCAAATTTGAAACATTAAAAGACTTAATCGAATTATTAAACTCTTTTAAAATTTCAATTAAAATTAAAAATTAAATTAAGTTAAATTAAATTAAATTAACAATTAAATTAAATTAAAAATTAAATTAAATTAAAAATTAAATTAAATTAAATTAAATTAAATTAAATTAAATTAAATAAAATAAATTAAATTAATTAAATAAAATTGAATTAAATCAAATTAAATTAAATTAAATAAATTAAATTAAATAATTGAATTAAATTAAATTAAATAATCAAATTAAAATTAAATCAAATCAAATTAATTAAACATCAAATCAAATTAAATCAAACTCAATCAAATTAAATTAAATTAAAACTCAATTAAAATTAAATTAAATTGAATTAAATATAACATCACCTAAAACAGAAAGAAAATAAATTTAAAGCAACTTGAACACTATTCCAAATTTAAACTCTTTAACTTAAACCAAATCATTTGAATACTAATCTACCCTCGAAAGCTTTAGTTATTATAACTCCTAAATAAAACATTAAATGAAGTGTCACTTCACTCATAGGATATTCAAATGTCCTAGTTCATCGAGCAAGTTAACAAAACTCGAAAACCTCTGACGATCGATTCATTTATATAATTAAATTCATTCGACTTAAAACAATCCTAGAAATATTGAAAAGATGTTTAAGATCCTTCTTAAGCACTTCCTCAATATGATAGGACATTTATAAGAACAATCGAATTTCGATTATTCTTTCGATGAAGAAAATCGTCCTCAAACCAAAACACAAAGAACCTAGACGTCATAGGAAATGACTAGCTATAGAATTAGGAATTTGGTAGAAAACCATAACCTTTCCCTTAGCCTTACCTAGGAACTTGCTTAAGTATGCTAATTGTGTTTTAAGTGCACTTGGGATGACGGGAAGACCCTCCAGTACGCATTTGTATTATTGCAATTTACTTTCCCGCAATTTATTTTCCAAGAATTTACATTATCGCAATTTATTTAACCGCATTGTACTTTATTTTTCTTGCATGATAAAACAACAGCTGCATGAAAACCCACACCTTTAGGATAGATCCCTAAAACCGAAACCAAATTAAGTTAAAAGTCATTGCAAGATAAAATTCACCGCCACAACATTTCAAAATATAAAACAACTCAAAATTTAATCACAAACGAACACAAAACTACAATTACAACTAAATTAAAACGTCCCGTTGGATGATCGGGAATACCTCTGATGATGTAACCTACGTGTTGCTAACGGGATTTCCCACGGTCTAAATGAAAGTGTGGAACTCATTCAATTGAGTTTAGCAAATTCATCCGGACTAAGTGAATCCGATAAAAATAATGATGCCGAAGGATGGAACCGCGGATCTTAACCGGTGTCGTTATAATCAACTTTAAGATTTGTTTTAATCAAAATAAAAAAAAACACTTGGAAATTAAGACTTCTCTAAACCAAAACACTTCTCTCATCCCCCGATTTATGATTTCTAAAACTAAACCTCCGCAACAACAAGGAACTTGGAGCATGGTGGGCAAGACGGCCATCGTCGTCAGCAAAACTCGAACCTACTTCAAGCAAAACTTTTCTAGAATTAAATAACCAAGCCATAGGACTTCGAGGTAGCTTGCCTAGTGCAACATAAATCCTCAACTCTTCGTTAGGCATTTGCATTGCAAATTAAGCCCTAACCGGTCTTAGGATTCCGAGGTAATCGTCCGATACGACAATAAACCCTCACATCTTCTCGGCAATTTGTTTGATTTTATCATACAAATATAAGCCCTAATTAATTAAAATTGGCAAGATTGAAATACTAAATAAACATTAGGACTTTCCTAAATTCAAGCCAAACAATAGGATAGTCGGGAAATTACCGAAGTCCACTTCGAATCAGTGATTTCTCCTACCTCTCTTCCTTTGGATTCACAAAACAAAATGTTCCAAAATTTGATCCATTCCCTATTGAAATTCCAAAATTCAATCTTTGAAAACCTTAAACTTTGAAATTCTCGAGAGCGAATTATCGATTATTATCGAGAGTTTTCTTAGGTGATTCCCGTCACTTAAGATGTAATTAACTATAGGGCTTGCCCTTATAGTGGAATTTTAAAGAACCCGAGTAATATAAACCCTGTTTAATACTTTCATATTAAGCAGGGGAATTTGTCGGCTTATAAAATTGGTTCGCAGACCAAACGGATGTCACAAAACTTCTAGTTTATTTGATCGAGCCCCATCGTCAAGCAGTGTGTCTATTCTTCGGGATAGATACACGGTTTGTGGTGCGGTGCTCGTTTGTATAAACTATTTGGGATGTGAGATCGGTTTGATTTCATATCTTAAAATGTTCAAATTTAAAAATTATTTTTAAAATCAAATACTACCTTTTCAAATTATTTATTTAAATTAAATTAAAAATTCGCCGACAATTTCTGTAGGCGACCCCTTTTCAAAATACAATACAACCTAAAAATATGCCGACAGTGCCCCAACACTCAAATGACCACGACACAATTGTCGGATGTAGCACATTTGGGGGTTGGTGTAGAACCACTCCATGCACTTGGCACTGGTGACAACTTTTGGCAACTTTCATACAGTCGGTCATTATTGAGAGCCAGTAGTACCCTAGTCTTTTAATCTTCATTTTCATTTTCGGACCCTACTGATGAGCGCCACAAAGTCCTGAATGTACTTCTTTAACGATTTCACGAGCCTAGGACCCGCTCAGGCATCTTAGCCACATCTGATTAAAAGACCTTATGTATAATGTATTGTTTGTTAATGCGTAAGACAGAGTTCTTTTCTTGATTCGATGAAGCTATCAACTTATGGTCCGGTAGGTTTCCGTCCGCAAGTAGTTCTATTAATGGCCGCCGCCAATATTCCGTATTTTCTGTCACTGCTGCAATTGTTTCTTCTGCTTTTCTTTCTGATTTATGTATTGTATCCATGTCGAGCTGTGATAGGACCTGTCGTCCTTGAATTGACACTTCAACTGACTCATCCTGCAAAGGGCGGGCTAACGCATCGGCGAGAGCATTTTATTTTTTGGGAATCGTGTAGATTGTTACTTTTGGAATTTGTTCCAACAATTTCATGGCGTACTGAAAGTACTGCTCGAGTCTTGGCTTTAAAATTCTGTACTGTCCAGCGAACTGTTGAATGATCAACTGAGAATCTCCGTAGATGTTGATGTCTATTATTCCCATTTGAATGGTTAATTCCAATCCGATTATAAGGGCTTCGTATTCTGCCTCGTTGTTTGTACACGGTTCTGTTAAGTGGTAAGAGTATCTTAACATCCCCCGCTCCGGTGTTATAAAGATTAGTCTGATTCCTGCCTTACCGGGCACTATCGTTTGTAATTCTTTGTTCTTCTGTACTGAGGACGCACAGTCGAAGTACAGTTCCCAACGCTGATCATCAGGGTCTTCTAGGCTCATTATCTGCTCGTCAGGAAAATCGTCGTCGAGAGGCGAATCCTCCGGCAAAGGGTGTGCTGCGAGGAAGTCTGCTAGGACTTGTCCCTTTAAGGCGCGAAGAGGAACAAAAGTTATGTCGAATTGCAATAGTATCATCGACCACCTGGCAAGTCTGCCAAAAAGCATCGGTAGGGTCATCAAGTATTGCAACGGATTAACTCTCGAAATAAGGTTGACCTTATGAGAAAGCATGTAATGCCTGAGCTTTTAAGCGGCGAAGATCTGGGCCAAACAATGCTTCTCAATCAGAGGATACTTTACTTCCGTCGGAATTAGACGACGACTTAAGTAGTAGAGAGCGTTTTCTTTCCCTTCATCATTGACCTGGGCTAGCAAGGCTCCAAGGGAGTCTTCTAAAGCCACGGTATAAAGTATCAATGGTGTACCTGAGACTGGGGCTGCTAAGACAGGAGATGTCATTAAATATTGCTTAACGTTCTTGAAAGCCCGCTGGCATTTCTCATCCCAAACGAATTTGGCGTCCTTTTTAACTAATGCCGAGAAGGGCTGATACCTACCTGACAAGTTCGAGATAAAGCGTCGAAGATATGCCAACTTCCCTCGAAAGGATCGTAGTTGTTTCAAAGTTTTGGGAGGAGGCATTTCTAAAATAGCTTTAATCTTTTCCGGATCGATTTCAATCCCGCGATGTCGGACAACAAATCCTAAGAATTTCCCTGAGGTGACACCGAAAGCGCATTTCAAGGGATTCATCTTAAGGTGTATTGTCTTAGTCGCTCGAAAACAATTCTCAAATCATACATGTGATCTTCCTTCAGTTTGCTTTTGATGACCACATCATCCACGTAGCACTCGACTCGGTTGTGAATGAGATCATCAAAAATCTTCGTCATCGTTCTTTGGTATGTTGCTCCTGCGTTCTTTAGTCGGAATGGCATTACTGTGTAGCAATACACTCTGATCGGCGTTCTGAATGCCGTGAGCTTTTCGTCTTCTGGTGCCATCTTTATTTGGTTGTATCCCGACGATCCATCTATAAATGAGAAGATTTCATGCTTCGAAGCAATGTCGATCATCAGTTCTGGGATTGGTAGTGGAAATTCATCATTTGGACATGCTTTATTTAAATCTCTAAAGTCTGCGTAGATTCGGATCTGACCATTCTTCTTTCTGACTGGTACCACGTTGGCTAACCAAGTTGGGTATTGTTCTTCACGGACAAATTTAGTGTCTATTAGCTTCTTAACTTCGGCTATTACTTGTTGCTCAATTTCTAGACGCATTCTTCTGGGAGCTTGTCTGACTGGAACGGAAGTAGAATCTACTCCTAACTTGTAAACTGCGACTTCGGAGCTAATCTCGGCATTTCGTCGTAACTCCAAGCAAAACAAGTCTCGAATTCCATTAGTAGCTTCGATTATTTCCTCGAGTCTTTTTTATTGAGTAAGGAGCTAACAAAGGTCGGCCTAGGTTCTTCGCTAGTACCTAAGTTAACTTCCATTAACTCGTCTATTGTAGATTTGATTTCTTCTTCGAATTCTGGTGGAGCGTCTCCGATTGGTAAATCTTCGAGGTCTTCTGAAGCTTCCAAGAAGTCTTTATTAGGCTCGCAAGAGACAACCAAGCAAAATCCCGTATCGTCAACAGACCCTACCATGGCGAATCCAAGATCATGTTTTGAATTGGGAGGCCGACCGGCATTATTCCATAATTTTTCAAAGTGTTGTGATCGCCTGTTGACCTCATTTTTTAATGAGGTCTTTTGCTTCTCTCTTCAGTACTTATGATTTAGCCTTAGGCTTTTCCTTTGACTAATCTTAGAGGACTAGAAATGGGACCCACCCCTTAGAAATTCAAACACTTTTTGACTCCATGCAAACCTCACAAGCTTGATTTTAGACCCCTAATCACCTAGAGGGTTGAAATCAAATGTGGAGGTTTAAAGGATGAGTTCCCTATAGGACTTTTTGGCCTTAGGAATAGCCTGGATGACCTGGTATGGTGAGGGTTGACTTGCACATACACTACACTCTCACACACAGTCCAAGTCCTAAAACCACACTTTCACCCAACTTGACTTCCTGACTCATATAGGTAATTCATATGGATGGTCCTTAACCCCTAAGTCCCTAGCTAAGAAGGTTAGGAACAACATAGTGAATGCCCCAAATGAGTCCTCTCATGGCTCATATGGGCTTAATATGACTTCATGACTCAACCAAAGTGATTACATTTCACTCACATTTGATCAATCTTCCTTTTTTTCAAAATTTCAATTTTTGACCCCCGGGGCTCCAAACCCACCAAACCGACCAAATACCCTTGAAATGACCCAAAAATTTGCAAAATTACCTAAATTACACAAGATCCATTAAAATCAATCCTAAACACTTCCCATCACCCAAATTGACCATCTTTGGCCAAAAATACCAAAATTTCCAAAAATACCCCTAAACCCCCCCCCAAATTACCAAAATACCCTTTTATCCCAAAAATCCAAAAATTCAGAAAATTCCAAAAAAAATCCAAAAAATCCCAAATATTCCCAATTTCATTGTTTTCAACTACACTATGGGCCAATTTTGCCAATTTACCCCACTTTTACCAAAACCCCCAATTTGACCTATTTTTAGCCCAAGTGAACCCAATGTCAAACCAAACCACCCCGATTAACCTCAATTTTGGTCCAATTCAATTATAAACTTCAATTAAATATCCCCAATATTAATTTAGACCAAATTCAAGTCCAATTTGATTGAAATTTGGGCGCAATTTCAATTTGAAGCCTAAGGCCCAATTTTGGCCCATGACCTAAACCTAGCCCAAACCAACCCAATTCAACCCCAATTGGCCCCAAATCTTTTCTAAAGCCTTCCTAACATCCCCATAAACAAAACAATAACTTGGTTTGCTCAAAATTTGAACTTAAACTCCACCCAAACACCCAAAACCAAAATCCCTTAAATTGATCTAAGCCCAAACCTAACCCAAATGGGCCCAATCCTAAAATTCGAGCCCAACCAAAATTGAAAACTCTTTGCAACACTCCCATAAACATTTATCAACATTAATTTTACATCAAATCCAACCTTAGCCCAACCTTAGCCCAAGTTAGCCTAATTTGGCCCACCTTGGCCCCTTTACCAAAAAAGCCCAAATTCAACCCAATACAATTCAAAATCACTTTAAACTTGTTCCAAATCACTCATGATGCATCCCTAAACTAAAGACCAGCATTTATTTGGCATTCTCCTTTAAAAAACTTTTATCCAAAAGTCCATTTTAAAAATCTAAAAGCCCACTTTCTTAAACCTTTTTAAAAGCCCACTTCCAACAAATTCAAAAGCCCAAATTTCATTCCAAAGCTCACATGAAATTTTCCTTCATCATTCCCTATGATTTAAATCACCCCTAAGTTTCAAAATCATCATTAAACCATTCCATATCAAGCTTCATCCAAATTTCCACCAAAAATGCCAAAATTCATAAAATCCCCTTTCATGAAATTGACCAAATCTTTTCCCAAGCCAAATGAAGCCATGGAGCCATGCTTAAGCCATATGCAAGCCATGGGAGTTACTTTACACCTCACCATATCATTTATGGCAAGTGGAGGGGGCCTCTTTCTTAATCCTTCATTAAGCCTTTTAACCACACTCATGTCACACTCTAAACCATGCTTAGCCACCTCACCATGGCTGGAGACTTCTCCACTCCAATTCAGCTGAGCCATATGATTCCCTTCAGCCCAAATCAAGCCTTGGTGGGTGCACCAAACCCAAATCTATGCATTTGACCAAACCAAGCCCAAAATGATCCCTTCCACCTTCCACTTTGATTCAACTCCTTTACACTTGACATTTGCCAATTGTTGGCACCAAACTCAAACACTGACCTCCCTGACCCTGAGGGTGACCCATGCTCGGCCGGCCAGCCACCACGCCCGCCGGAAACCACCAGTGCCGAGAGGCTTGATTTGAATTAAAATTCAATTTGAACTTGCTCGAGCCGTCCCATGCCCACTCGCCACCGTGATCGTTCTTCCTTGGCCAAGGCAAGCTGATCCAAGTCATTAAAACCCCCGGGAGGCCCTCCAACCACCTCTATTTAAACCCACTCACCTCTCGGCCAAACAAGGTGATGAACCGTACCTTAAGGAAACTCGCCAAAATTGCTCCAGGATCTTCTCCTAACCTGCAGCAGCTGATCCCCGATGTTCCTTCGCCTCTAATCCCCATTAACGTAGCTCAATTTCCGAGTCGAAAATCCACCCAAAAAATAGGACACTTCACGACAGATGAGCCAATCTTCAAATTGATTGACCCTACACCTTCACTCGTACCAAGAGGAGAAGTTCTCCAGCAAAAGTCCCCTCACCGAGCCAAACATCGCTTCCACCACCAAGCTTTGTGATTGGCCTTGGTCACTTTCATACTTAGACAATTCCCCAGAGCCAGGGACTTCATCTGGAGCTTGCTTGGACTCAATCGAAGGTGACACAACCCTCAAATCGAAGCTTCACTTCTCTAAGTAAAGGTATGAACTCATTCTTCCTCCCGAGATTCCAACAACTCTCCATTTTGTCTGGGTTAATTTCATAGCTTATAAACCCTTTGGATGTGTTCGTCTCTTCACGAAGAATCGATAGAGTATAAGAACTCAAAATCCATTGAGAATTGTGAGAGATATTAGGGTTTTAGTGTGGACTGTCACGGGTGCACACCAGTCGTAGATGATGACCAGGAGCCGTTGGATCGCGCGTGTATCGAGCGGACAGTCGAGATCAAGCTGGACAGCGGAATGTTACGTGAACCCAGGCCCCTGGAGCGTTGAGTCAGATGGTGGCGCCGAATCACAGAGCGACACGTAGGCTTTTGATCCGCCGTAGGATGACGTGGCACCGAGTCAGATACATAGAAAATTAGGGTATTTTTGAATTATTTAAATACCAGAACTTCAAAAATTCATATATTTACATAGAAAAATCACAAAAATAAAATAAAAATAACCTCTTGCTCAGTGAACAGAGGAGAATGATGTGGAAAAGAAATCAAGTTAATTGGATGAGAATTTTATTTTTAATAATTTATTTACTGTTTCCAATGTTTTGATTCTTCATTTGCATAGACAATTCACCATGGCATTAGACCATAGGGCTTTTGAAGCCTCTAATCTTGGAAACATTTCCTGAATTTTTTAAGGTTAGAGGCCTTCTCTGTGAAAAGTTATTGAATTTTCAAGTTCATGTCACTTTTTTAGGTATTTTAATTTCAATAATTAGCATATTGTAAAATAAATTCTAGGAAAATTTGGCGATATTTCTTAGGACCATAGGACCCTATGAAAAATATATTTTGAGTTAATTCATTCATAATAACCTTAATTGGCCTAAACCCCTAAAATTGAACTTGAATTAATTAGGGTTAACCACACAACAAATTGACT
Source organism: Papilionanthe hookeriana x Papilionanthe teres (assembly GCA_022702705.1). Taxonomy (NCBI): domain Eukaryota; kingdom Viridiplantae; phylum Streptophyta; class Magnoliopsida; order Asparagales; family Orchidaceae; genus Papilionanthe; species Papilionanthe hookeriana x Papilionanthe teres. Next base: position 95,838,422 of record CM040425.1, read on the forward strand.
TGAAAAAAATTCTCCATTGCTCTCTAGGGTCAGAGGAACCTTAAATAAAATTTTGAAATCAATCGACTCGATTAACCCCACCAAATGAATCGATTAAGCCTCATAAGCAAAATGGAACTTTAAAAATTCATAAATCCAAAAATAATTTTCAAAAATTCACAAAAATGGTTTTGGAGCTTCTCTGATATCAGGGGAGTTCAGAAAAATTAAAATTGGAATTGTCTAAAAAAGTTGATTTTTCACAATATTTTAATATTTTAATAATTAAAAAATAATAAAAATCACAAAAATATTAAAAGTAAAAAAAATTTCTAATAAATCAAAGAAAAATCAGAAAATTATAAAATTTGTTTCTCTTAACTCCTTGAGGTTAGAGAAATTTAAGAAAAATATAAAATCTATTTTTCAACTTTTCTTTTATTTTAAAATTAATTAATACTCTAAAACTCAAAATAATTATAATAAATAAAATGTAATTAAAAAAATCACAAAAATTGGTCCAAATGGTCCTCTAGTCATTAGAAACATTCCATAATTTTCTTAAGAGCAGAAACCTGTCCTTGGTCATGTTGTTGAATTTTCTTTGAAAATCCCTATTTTCTACTAAAAATAATTATATAAATAAATTAAATTCAAAAAATCACTTTTTCTGTCTAATGTCTTAATTGACATGTGGGTGAGGTGACATAAAAATTTTAAATTTATTTGAGCTCAATTTAGTGAGTTATGAAATAAATAAGCCTAAAAAGGGCATAAAGGTAATTAAAAATTTTAACCCTTAATTAAAACTTTAGGTTTAATCAAAATGGGGGGTAAAATATTTGATTTTAACTTTCTCTTGGATGATTGAAACTTAGGGAAATTAAAAGGGTAGAAACCCATTAAACACTTTGAAAGTATCAAAAAGAAACTCTGATTAATTAAATAATTTAAATTTTGGAAAGAATATATTTAAAATTTGGATTTTCAAAATAGGGATATTATTAAGAGGATATTTATTCTTTAATTTAAAAAATCCCTAAATAAGTCACTTCAATAATATTTAATTCTTAATTAAAAAAATTAATTAAAATAATAATCCAAACTAATTAAATTAAAAATTAAAAGAAGATAACCCTTAAATGAACTAAAACTTAAAATGTTAAATGGTCTAATAATTAAAAAATCAAATTTAAATCTTAAAATTAAGTTAAATTAAATTAAATTAAGTTAAGTCAAAGTTTAAATTAAATTAAATTAACACCTTAACAATTAAATTAAAATTAAAATGTTAAAACTAAAATTAAATTAAATTAAAACTAAAATTAAATTAAATTAAAATTAAATTAAATTAAATTAAATAAAATAAAATCAAATTAAATTAAATTAAAATCACTTAACAAAAAACCTAAATGAAATCATTAAGAGTTAAATTAAAATATATCAATAATTTCAATACTTCTTTCTATCTAAGTAAATTTAAAAACATGAACATTAATGTGAAATACTAAGATAATTAAAACTGTAAAGATTTAAATTGAATCTAAAAAATAATTTGAACACTATTCCAAACTTAAAATTATTAATTAAAACCTCATAATTAAACTAAATCACTTTAAACCATTAACTTAAACTTTTAATTAAGAATGATTAAATATCTCAACAACCTAACTTGCCCTTAAAAGCTTTAATTATTATAACTCTTAAATAGAGTATTAAGCGAAATGTCACTTCATTCATAAGATAATCAAATACCCAAGTTCACTGAGCAAGAAACAAAGTTTAACTAAACTCCTGGATGATTAATTCATATGTGCAACTAAATTTACTTGGACTCAAAATGATCCCAGAAGTATTGAAAAGATGTTTATGACTCATCCTAAATACTTCCTCAATATGACGGGATGTTTTAGAAGACCAATTGAATCTAATTGTTCTTTGATGAAGAAAATCATCCTTAAACCAAACCAACAACATAGACGTCGTAGGAAATGTCTAGTTATAGGATTAGGAATTTGGTAGACAACCAAAACCCTTTCCCTTAGCTTTACCTAGGTATTTCTTGCAAAATATGTTTAAATGCTCTAACATATGTTTCAAGTATAGCTTGGGATGACGGGAAGACCCTCAAGGTACGCTTTTATTTTATTGCAATTTACTTACATGCACTGTACTTTATTTTTCTTGCATGATAAATAAGACTGTTGCATGAAAACTAAAACCTTTAGGATAGCCCCTGAACTGAAATCAAAACTAAATTAAAAGTCATTGCAAGATAAAATTCACCGCCACAACATTCCAAAATATAAAACAACTCAAAATTTAATCACAAAAAGAACAACAAAACTACAATTGTAACTAAATTAAAACGTCTCGTCGAATGATCGGAATACTTCTGATGATGTAACTCATGTGTTGCTAACTGGATTTCCACTTGCCTAAATGAAAGTGTGGAACTCATTCGATCGAGTTTAGCAAATTCATCCGGACTAAGTGAATTTGATGAAAATAACTGTGCCGTGATGACGGAATCGTGGGAGCTTAATCGGTTCGTTTAAACAACTTTAAGATTTGTTTTAATTAAAATATTAAAAACACTTGGATTTCAAGATTTTCTCTAAACCAAAACACTTCTCTCATCTCCTGATTTATGACTTCTAAAACTAAACCTCTGCAACAACAAGGAGCTCTGACCATGGTGGGCAACTCGGCCATCGTCATCAGCAAAACTCGGATCTACTTCAGCAAAACTTTCTTAAAATTAAATAATCAATCTATAGGACTTTGATGTAGTTTTCCTAGTGCAACATAAATCCTCAACTCTTCGTTAGGCATTTGCATGATCATGTCATGTAAATTAAGCCCTAACCGGTCTTAGGACTCCGAGGTAGTCGTTCAGTACGACATAACCCTCATACCATCCAGGTCATTTGTATGATCATGTCATACGAATATAATGTTTTCGCCATTCTTTTCTCTTCTTTTTTATTTTAAAAGGAGTCGCCAGCTTGTCGATCGTCGTATACTTCCCCTATTCGAATAAATCTTCCTCCCGAATCAAATAAATGATTCGAAGAGGAGAGGAACCGAATAAGAAGGGACATACGACAAAAATGACAAACAAGAGAAAAGAAAAATATGGAGAGACTACGTGCGATAAACCTCGCAAGGATAAGTCAAGCATGTCCACCCAAACAAGATCGGCAGTAGGCACCTCGAACCAATATCCGCGAAAGAAGTATCTACGTAGACTACCCATAACCAGAGAGTCAAGTGTATGTACCGTTCCGGGGTCAAGAGCACTCCCGTAGGAACATATTCCTACTAGTTAATTACATCTTGGGGATACCCAAGAATACTCGATAAAAGGAGTTTCGCTTTATATTATCATGGACTCGGTATAGGTAATCAAAGGGAGATTATTCCGTGCGGGAAAGTCTCGATGCTTCAAAGCTCTCGCTAAGCCATCAGCGAGAGTGAGTCTCTCACATCCCAAATGGGGTAGCGGCTCATCAACGATACGAAACCCACAGAATAACCTAAATCATCTTGACGGGGGTATCCCAACACGTTAAAGCACGTCCGAGCCATAAGGGCAGAGGACAAATCGTCGTATCCCAAACGGGCGGCAGCTCATTGACATCGGGCCGTCAAAATGGTATCAACGAAGTCAAGGAGCGAAAGGGCTCAACAGGGGTAGTTAAAGGAAGAAAGGAGTAATCCTAAAGGGGTAGAGGTAGCCAAGTCGGGTATCACAAACCCGTCATCCAAAGCAAGAGGACCCTAAGTCTACCCGAACGCGAAGGTAGTCGACCCAACACGTCCCGAGATCCCCGGCCGCAATCCGAGAATTGCAATATCCACGGGGACCTCGCAGCCCTAAGGTCAAAGGAAGGAAACTCTATCCTACGACTATAAGCCGGAGCTCCAAGAGGTGGGTCTCACACTCGCCAAAGTGGCAAGGATGCCTCAGAAAGAAGAGAAAGGGAGGTTCGCCCACAAAGCCGCAAATGCTCCAAACAAAAGGACTTACACCCCGTCCGGGTCTGGGAGCCTTCTAACACCCTAAGCGCACTGTGACAACCACCTATAAAGGTATGCCGGCCGACGGATTGGAGAAGCACGGGACTCCTCCTGGACATGCAAATATGAATGCAGCTATCTAGAGCGGTCCTGTGTAATGCGGAGGCCCTATTAAGTATGACTCGGGTGATAGCCATGCAATGCAACCCATTTAAAATCCTGCCCGAAGGCCATGCAAGAAAGTAAAATCGCATATTTTAAAATCTTGAATATTTTAATCCTAAAATTTATTTATCTCGAATATTTTATTAGGACTTTTAAACATATAAAGTTTGCAATTTTAGGGTCCTTAAAGAGCCTAAATGATATCGTGAAATCCCGCATCACGTAAAGAAACAAGGAAAACACATGTGCATGCAAATATGCAATAAAAGCAAGAAAGAAAACACTCCATAATAAAATAAAAGAGGCCAAAATGCCGCCGGACCGGCAACATAATCCGTAAAAGAAAATGCGGCTCGGACTCTGCATATACATGCCCGGTCCTAATTCTATACATCAATATGAAAATGCAGAATTAAGATACGGGGCACAAGCATCAGCTCCTAGTCCTTTCCATGTGGTTCCCGCGCAAAACACCTTGGAACCTGTGCCCGTATCTTATTTCTGCTACAAGACTCTCCTAGACTCTAAAAGTACAAAGGAAAATAAAAAGACTCAATCCTGCATGAAAACAAGTGTTAGCGGGAAAGCTCACATGCAAATGACGTATAATGAGCCATGCTTTATAAATGGGGAGCTAATAAGACTCGCAAGCAAATTGTTAGAAATCATCACTTGCTCCCCCCATAGCGGCACTCGTGTGTGTGTATAGTATAAGCATGGCTCCCGCGTAAAAGCGCCCTAACACACTACCATACATATGAAGCATGAAATCACATCACAGTGCAAAGTGCAAAAGAAAGATACTCGGCTGAGGCAACCAATCCATCAAAGAATAATAGCCGTGACATCAAAAAGACTACCTAGCAACCTAAGTCCTAACTCTAGCACACGATCTAACGAAAGTGCACAAACCTAGTGCCTAAGTGCGGGTAAGTCTGGGTATAGTATGACTTTGACGGGGTCGCCGTACCGGCCCCGACCTAAAGATCCGAAGGATCTAAAGGGCGTCACGAAGAGGGGTGACACAAGTTAGATCCAATGGATCCTTAGCACAATCATACTTGTGCCGATCCCGATGACTTAACTAGGCATTGCTCATCGGGATCAACCCAAGCAAGCAATGCTCGTTAAGGCATCGCGACCGACACGGGGTCACTCTCCTAACGAGTAGGACAAGCCATCGAGGAATGGGTAAGCAAATAGTCTTGCAAGAAGCCCACATTGTGACTGCTCGACCGAAGTACGAAACAATCACAACGGGCACCCAAAAGGGCAAGCACACACATCATGCAAAATGCAAAGATGCTACATGCAAAGAGGATGCACAAAAGTGGTGAGGGTGAGTATACCGTGAAAGCAGTGACTCGTAAAAGAGCGGTTATGCCGTAGCGGCAGCGACCCAAATGATGGGTATGCCAAGGAGGCAGTGACCCGAAGGTGGGCATGCCGTAGTGGCAGCTGCCCGGAGGTGGGCATGCCGTAGCGGCAGCGGCCCGAGCAAATGAGTATGCCGAGGAGGCAAGTGACTCGGAGGTGGAATAATTCTCACAAGGAGAATCATAAAAGTGCGGTGCAAATGCAAATGCAAAAAAAAAAAAACGTAATAAGGTGCAACATGCAACTGCACCAACATGCACATGCTAGAAAACATGCAATAAAATGCAAAAGCATACAAACATGAGTGATCGGTCGACCAGACCGTGGTGGCTAGTCAGACCAAAGAAATGAGTGGATTAGTTCGGGGTAACCAATCCGAACCTAAAGGATAGGTGATCGACTTGGGACTGTCGATCGAACCCAACTGAGGATCAGGGATCGGCCTAGGACAGCCGATCAACCCGAAATGCTCATACAAACATGCATACAATGCAACAAATGACCACATGCAAAAATGCAACAAGATGATCCATGCACATGCGATGAAACCCATACGGCGACGACACGTCGAACTCGTCCTAACGACCTCACATAGGTACCTAGTGGCCGACGCACTCGGATCCGCGGCATCGCCGCCTCCGGCTTGGCATGGCTATGTAGAGGGTTTCCCACTCCGATTTCTCGTAGGGAAACTCTCTACCGTTCGTAGGCGGACTAGCTACAAAGCTTTTTCCGCTCTACGAACACCCCGATCTTATAGGACGGACTAGCTACAAAGCTTTTCCCGTCCTCTAAGATCTAACTCAACTAATCCCTCCAAGGGAGATTAGGAGCGCCAAAACAGATGGGAAATCGGGATTCCAACCCGACGAGACTAAAGCCTAAGGCTTACAACAGGAAATCGCTCGGCTACGAATAGGACTGGCCAACGCATATGATTCCTAACCTACGGCTCACTCTAGGTAAATAAACGATCCATCACATAGGCGGCTCGACACGCCAACCCACGCTGGCGCACGCACCCCGTGTGGGCGATCGAAACCCACACGCCTAGACCGGACTAAACCTAGGGTCGACTAAGGGACAGAGAAATCTCACCACCGTGACGGTTGAAGACGCGTTCTCTTTATGCTGAAGAAGAGCCCTCGATTCCGGCGAACCGCCGGTGTTCGGTCCGTGCGCCAACGCACCTCGCAATAAATCATGCAACGAGGAAAATACGACGCAATGAGGTATGCAAGTAACCCAAAGTAAATAATTTCTGGCATACAAAAATATGACCAAAAATATACCTTCGCATTGCATCACGACGAGATCATCGCCACCCCGATGACGACGAGGAGACAATGAAGTTGCCAAAGAAATTCGGCGAGGAAGAGGTGGTCACCGGTGAGGTGGATTGCCGACGAGGGAGCCAAAAAGGTATGCCATGGGTCACATTTTTTTTGGCCTAAATGGAGGCCGATCGCACATCGCCGCAAGGAGCAGCTAGCCGGCAGAAGCACTTCGGAGGGAATTTCTTCGGCGGGAAGAAATGTCGAGGAGAGGGCTCCGCCAAGTAAAAAAGGTGTCACGACCCGCCGAGCGACGAAGCCGGCGACCGGAGCAGCAGAACCGGCAGCCGGAGGAGACGCCGGAGAGAGGAGGTAGCTCGTGCTTGCCGGCGAGGAGGGCCGGCCGGCGACGAACCGGAGAGAAGTGGAGCCTCAGGCGGACGAGCGGCGCAAGGGAAGAAGGCCGCGGGAGCTTTCGCCGCAGGCCGAAGAAGCTCCGCGGGGAAGAGGTCGGTGGCCGGGAGCTCGTGTCGCACCTTCTCGCGAGATCCGGAGCTCACCCGCGAGCAACACGTGCTCCGGGCGGCGCGAGGAAAGGGACGGCCGGCGGCTCACGTTCGCCGGCGAGGGAGAGGACGCCGGCGATGGGGAGCTAGGGTTCGCGAGAGGAGCTGGCGGCTGCGTCCATTTCGCGAAACAGCGATAGATAGGATTCGGGGAGAGGGAGGATATGCGTAGGTTTATTTAGATGATAATATATAATATATTATTAATATATATTATATAATAATAATAATAATAATATTATTATTATAATTATCCTTCATAAATTTTCAGCATGTGCATGTCCTCGCAGCGAAGTGGATGTCCCTCTTAGCTAAAATCGACGTTCCGGACGAAATGGCGCAGTCGGTTTCGTCATTCAGGGTCGTTCGGGCCCTTTCGGGCCACTTTTTGAGCAATTGGGTTAAAAAAGAATAATACGCATATTTTAAGCCCGCTCGCGATGTCGTTGCAAAATGAACATCCTCCGTAGGTAAAATCGACGTCCCGGACACAATCGTGTGATCCGTTTCGTCATCCGGAGTTGTTCGAGTGACTTTCAGACGATCGCGCTAAAAATGATAATTTGCACAATTTTTACCCCGCCCTCGAAGCCGCAGCAAAATAAGCGTCATTCCTAGGTAATATCGATGTTCTGGACACACTCGCGTGGTCCGTTTCATCGTCAGGGGTCATCTGAAAAAGCTCGCAGGTGGATGGACCAATTTCTCATGCGACGCGTCAAGTAACGCCTGTCAATCCTGGTATGCTCGAATGGACATCCCATGCATGTAATATATAAAAAAATGATGCTAACAAAGGACCCCCAACAAGTGTGGTGCGCCGCTGAGGCACAGTGCACTTGTTGGAAGCATCCTTAAAAGAGAGCATCTCTTGGTAGTCGATGTGACGTCCCAAGAAAAGAGTACAAGAAAACTTGACCAGGCCAGATAGACTGGACATGGTATGGTCAAGAGTATGGCTAACTTATCGTGACCGGTCAATCACCAAAAATAGGTTCAGAGGCCGTAAAGGCATAACCTAAAAGGGTGGTTCAGAGGCTGTAATGGCATAACCACAATACTAGGTTCAGAGGCCGTAGAGGCTTAACCACAAAAATAGGTTCAGAGGCCGTAGAGGCATAACCTAGGGGGTGGTTCAGAGGCCGTAGAGACATAACCACAAAGGATCCCAACCAGGGTATGGCCGGGGGTGGTGGTCAGCAGTCGAAGCTAACTGTCCACCGAAGAGCTCAGCCAGGCCAGATAAACTGGACATGGTATGACTAAGAAAAGATTTGCCTGACCTCATTCGAAATGGCAATATCGATCTGTCTGACCTCATTCGAAACAACAGAATCAATGAAAATCCCGTACCTGACCACATTCGAAACGGTAGGAGAGAAAGGACCCAGCCAGGCCAGATGAAATGGACATGTTTGGCCGGGGTTTTGCCTGACCTCATTCGAAATGGCAATATCGATCTGTTTGACCTCATTCAAAACAACAGAATCGATGAAGACCCCATACCTGACCACATTCGAAACGGTAGGGGAGAAAACTCAGTCATCTCATGTGACCAAATCTCCTGTTGTGTTTCCTCTGAAAGAGACCCTGATTGCGAGTCTACTGATCTCCTTGAGACGAAACACCCATCATTTTAATCGAGTGGCTATAAAGCACAACATATCCTGATCAGAGGTGGCGATCAAACAAATGAGTATAAAGTATGGTTGACCCAAAAGAAAAAAAGAGAGGTGTGGTTCAGAGGCCGTGAAGGCATGACCAAACATAGTGGTTCAGGGGCCATAGAAGCATAACCACATAAATAGGTTCAGAGGCCTTAAAGGCATAACCTAGGGGTTGGTTCAGAGGCCGTAGAGGCATGACCCAAGGAATGTCTGAAGAAGGGATACCCTCGTAAATGAACCGGCCCAAAAGGGACATATGGCCTGAGAAGTATCAAAAGGCTAATGAGCCGGTACGACAATATATTCGCATAAAAGAGCTGACTAGAACGTGATATAGCTCGAGAGGTGTCGTATCAAACGACCACAAAAGTAAAGTTGTCAAAAGACAGGGTATCCTCACAACAAAGCCGACTAAAGTGTCATATGGCTCGAGGAACATGGCTAGAAAGTCGAAAGCGTCCGGAGACGAGATACTCTCGTAAATGAACTGGCCCAAAAGGGACATGTGGTCCGAGAAGTATCAAAAGGCTAATGAGCCGAATATGACAATATATTTTCATAAGAGCTGACTAGAGCGTCATATAGCTCGAGAAATGTCATAACAAACGACTACGGAGCCAAAATGTCAAAGGATGAGATGTCCTCGTAACAGAGCCGACTACAGTGTCATATGGCTCGAGGAACATGGCTAGAAAGCCAAAAGTGTCTGAAGACGGATGTTCCCATAAGGAAGCCGACTAAAGTGTCGCATGGCTCGAGAAACATCAAGGTATATGGCTATGTGAAGCCGAAAAATGCTCTCATAAGAGAACCAGTCGAAATGGGCATGCGGTTCGAGAGACCTCAAAGCCAAATGGCTACGAAACCCGACGTGCCTCATAATAAGGTCTTATCATCAAGGGTCGGCCAAGTGAAGGCAATAGTGCCATTGATTGGAATATCAAATGATCAGAAAGGTATATATCCCGATCGAGGTAGTCTAGGAGATATGTATCCTGACTACACATCAAGTAGAGTAGGAGGTACATATCCTACTTCTCATATCAAACAACACGGTAAGTATGTATCCCGACCAAACATATCAAATAACACAGGAGATATGTATCCTGATTGAATGTATCAGATGACACAGGAGGTATGTGTCCTGGTCAAATACTAAAAAGGACAAGAGCTATGTGTCTTGCCTACACATCAAACGAGCAACCCTAAGGTGAAACAACCTGAGGCAAGATGCTCAAAGTATAGTCGGATGTCAGAGTACTCTGACAGGACATGGATCAGTAGTAAGACCGATACAGCATGTCACTCGACATGGCGGATAGAACCAACCAAAGTAGTCAAAAATATCAAATAGGACAGGGGGGAGGTATCCTGCCTATGCATCAAATGATCGACCATATGGCTAAAATAGCCTGAGGTATCGTGCTCAAAGTATGTGCTAGATGCATGGAGCGATCCAACTAAACATGGATCAGCGATAAGGCCAATGCAACATGTTACTCGATGTGGCAGACAAAACTAACCAAATAATCGAAAAATTTAACGGGGTTAGGTAACCGAAATGGTCTAACCACAAAAGTTTTTTTATGTAAGCACTAGCGAGACAAATCTCGCAGGGGATTGTCCCATTTAGCAAATAATTATGCTGGGAGGTATCAAATATCCCGGTGTAGACATGGATCAACTGAGCGACTGATACAACATGTCAATCAATGAGGCGGACCCAACTAACCAAGCCAATCAAAATATCATCGAGGTGGACTCACAAGTCCAAATGTAGAGTGCTTTAAGCAAGCACTAGCGAAATAAGTCTCGCTAAAGTGGCCCTCAAAACTAGCGAAGTAGTTGTCGATGAGGAGAGCTCAATGGATATTTCCTGCAAGAACTGGCTAAGGCAAATCCTGTCGGGGACAATATCGAGGCGAACGTCATGCCTCAGAAGTGCAACTGACTAGCGACATGGATCGAATAGAGAATAGAAGAAGTCTAAAATAGATACAACATGTCGCTCCAACAAGGCAATGAAAATTGACCGAGTCAAGAATATCAAAGAGGGTGGATGGTCAAAACATACCAACCCTATACGATACTGCTACCAAAAATTTGGTAGAATGAATGCCAATGGGGAATTACCACACTATCCAAGAGTGGTTGGTAAAAAATATAGCATTCCAACCGCATGGGTGCATGGATCTCAGACCAACCCAAAAACATCCTCCTAAGAGGGAAAATGCCGCACTCATTTGAAATGAGCGGGAGACTCTAATTCGGACCCACACAGGGTGCTCGACCGAATAGAGGAGTCGAGGAAAGAAGTATGGCTTTCCCGCACAAAGAGGCATCAATCGAACTTGACCTCAGTCAGTCGAGACACCTTAGAAAGGTTGGACAAAATAGAGCGAACCAACCAAATGATATTTAGCCGGAAGACCAAAACATATCCCTTAAGAGGGAATACACCACACTCATCTATGATGGGTGGGACACACTTGCTCGAACCCACTCAAAGCGAGGTGCCAAAGAGAAAAGATAAGAGAAGTACTTGGCTTCTCTTACACCGATTACTAGTTGCACCAGGTATAAGCCGCTCGTAAGACTTCCACTTTATCTGTTTAGCAATTCAGCAATCAGTATTAAGAGATGCACAAGACCTCTCTTACTTGCAATTAAGCAAAGGAATGGGTGGGTGTACAGTGTCGTACAACATACCCACAAAGAAGGTTAGTCAACTTCCGAAGGAAGGACTGCCAGGAACCCGAAGTTCAACACATAAAGTGTACAAGAAGGTGGGTAAAAAGCCCACAAGATGGCAAGCCTTTCTTCCGAAGGAAGGGCCACCGGACCCAGAGGGTTGACACATAGTGCATAAGGGTGGTGGGTGAAAAGACCACACACAAACAGAGAGTCAACTTCCAAGGAAGGACTGCCGGACCTAGAGGGTCAATGCATCAAGCGTGATATAATGTGGGTGTACGGTATGTCGTACAACATACCCACAAAGCTATTGAGAGCCTTCCATGCCATTTATATTTTTTCATTGGCATTAAATATTATTTTTTTATTCCCAACATAAGTCGTTATGGGGAATGATTTGGCGTGACATGCCAACTCAATCTGGTAAGTGGAGCTCTCAAGTAAGCATCCTAGACTCATGACCAGATATACCATGCAAAATATGAGATTTGCAAAATTCAGGTCCAGGTGGGATTTTCCTTAAGTACTCTTCCCTAGTCCCTATCCTTTAATTATTTTCACCTTTAGCCTTGATAGGCCTCGTTATTTGTATCTGGGTGTAAAAAAAATGTTTTCATTTTGGAGATGTCTTTAAATCCATTACTAATTTATCAGTCATCCCAATGTCACTTAAGCAATTATCTGAACCTTATTGTTCTAAGGATCTTACCAGGAGAATTTTGAAATCAAAAGGTTCTTTATATCGAAAATTTTGATTTGCCACTCACCTCAAGCTTCTTCTCAGGAGTGTTGATCATTTTTTTTTCAATCTTTTTTACTTTTTTTTTTATTTTGAAGCATTTCACACTTTTTTTATCTCTCCTGAGAATTACTATATCTGGTGAGCTTTTTTTGTTATAAAGTAATTTACTTCGACTCAAAAATCTCCCGAAGAAAGATTCTTAGAATTTTATGGTACATTACTTGTCAAGCTTCCATCGGTCTAGTCGAATGGAAAAGTAAGAGATCTAAATAGTCTCTGAAGCTACTCACATCTCAATGACACCCATCTAGTCACTCTGAGGTGTTCTCGGGACTTAGGTGAAAGTTCATTAAAGTAAGGGATTCGATCATCAAGACATAATTCAAATCCCTCGAACCATGAAGATCAGCAAATCCTAAGATGGTGCATACATGGTCTGGCTTAAACCCATCCTCAGGATCTAACCTCAAAAAAAACATCGAAGGAAAATCCAAGATAAGATCAACTAAGGAGCACAGTTCCTTTCGGAAGCGTCTCAACGGCCTCTGTAAATGGAGCCGAAATATCAAGAGGTACAGGGATAAGAAGCCACTGCCTCTTGGTCAAGGTATATCTCGGTTAGATAAGCAGCGAGGTCTAACCAGTAGTGTCGGATATCGAGGTATCACGACGAGTCATGGACTGATTTATCATGACAAAGTACCTTAATCAGTTCAACATGAATATTGACAAGGTGATAAGAATCAACCAAGTCAAACAAAATATCAAAGAGGTTGGATATAGGAGATGAATCCATCTCACAGTGATGCTTTCTCACAAAGAACAGACTAAAAGTTAATAAGGTCCTAGATAGGTGAGGCACCAAATCCTAGTCAGGTTCAAAGTAGACTGACTAAATAAACTGCTAGACAAATAAGTTGGTCTTAGCAAAGAAATGCTCTCATCAAAAGCTTAGCCAAAAGGCAAACTAGCTTAAATCAAATGAGGCACTCTCAAACAGCCTGGGAGATGTGCATCCCAGCTAAACATGGATCGACTAAGGCTAGCAAAATGGACTAGTCAATACAACATGTTATCAACAAAAGATTTTTTTGGGTGTCCCCCAATCGAAGTATAAAACTTCAACTATAGCCTTGCTTAATAAATGAAAGAGGTCGAATAAAGCACTCTTCAAAGCAAAGGCAAGTAAACTCCTCGCTGTCAAATGTGGAAAGTCATTCTACATGTAGCGTCGGAATATCAAGAGACATGGTGGCAAGAATTTGCCTAACCCAATGGGTATTCGCCGAAGTGCGACGATCAACTTATGTCCTCAAATAAGGAGGGAATCGACGGGTATGCCTTGGATCTCCCTTTATCGACATAGGACAAATTCATCTAGCGCGATGAAGAGGAAGCCACAAAATTTTCCTCGTGATTTCAGGAAAGAGTTAGCACATCAAATATGGGCAAAAGCCACTCCAACATGATCATCAGTGATACCTGGCACAACATCTGGCAAAGGACACTAAATACCGCACCAAGGGTTTCATGCAACTCCTCGGCGGGTCTCATGGCCTGCACAACAGATGGCAAACATCCAGATCTTGTAGTGGACTGAGAAGTATATCTCGGTCTCCTACTATAAGGATCGTGGGGTATGGTAAGTAGAGGAGTTCTTACACAACATGCTTAGATATTTCAGATATCTAAACAAGGAACTCATCTTAAGAAATTGGACCCTATCCTCTCAAAGAGGAAACTAGAATCTCAACGAGTAAAGAGACTCGCGGCTAAGTCGCCCACTATGGTTGCAGAGCAGTCGTTCCTATTCTTCCGGACGCCCTTGCCTAATGTAGGGACGAGCGAGACCTCGGAGAAACCAGAATCAACCGGGGCCGGGACAATCGTCAAACCAAGCAAAAACATTTCCACTTAAAGAGGAAGATGCTCCTACGATCTTCTAAGTCAGAGAACTCGTGGTAGCAACAACAGTACGGACTGCAAGGTGAGAATGACTTGCATCCAGAGGAGGGAAGAATCCCAAGCAAACATGACTGGAGTGTAGTCCACATAATCAGACAGAGGAGAGAAAATGATTCTCAACTGACGGGATATTAGCGTCATCTCATGCTATAACCGAAATAAGTCATGGCGGGGACATACCACACCGCCAGGGGATGGAAAAAATAGATTCTCAGCCGACGGGATTTAGCACCGTCCCGGGCCAGAACCAAAACAAGCCATGACGTCGACATGGTCCACAATGTCGGAGGACGAGAAATGTGATTCTCAACCTTCAAGATTTAAGTATAAATCTCGGGCCGGAACCAAGACAAATCATGGCGGGGACCCGTCCACACCGCCAGAGGACGGTACCATAATTGGTAACTCTAGCACTCTTACATAATGCAACATCCGTGAGGATGAAAATCCTAAACATATGGAAGGACTAAAATAGAGGCTAGTAAGCAGGAAAGAACATTATAGTGTATCGCCATCTGGCACGAGTCCTTTCCTCGAGGGAAAAGTAAAACCGTAGTACTACATGCACAACTCCTTTTCAAAGGGAAGGCACGTAGCAAATGTCCAATGAGGACTTGGTCCGCGCAACGGGGACAGTAGCAAACATGACTCAAAACGGGGGCCGAAGGCACCACCTAAACGGGAGTCAAAATGGGTATAGAAACCTGATACAAGCAATGCTGCTAAATTTGCAGCAATCTATTCCTAGTCCTCCTGGCCTTCCTGCCTAATCGAGGGACAGGTGGATCCTCAGGGAAAACTGGAACAGAAAGAGAGTCGGGACAAATGCCACAACGACGATAGTAGTGACAAACCTACTGCTAAAAGAAAACTCACCTACCTATGGCAAGGAGACACGTGAGAACACGGAGGGACAAGTCTATAAAAGACCGTCAGGTGCGGCGGCGCATCGCTATCGAGCGTCGTCCTCTTTTGCAAAAGAAGTGAACGCGACGCGAGCCACCACAAGAAAATGGCTAAATGTGTACGACTCCCTTTAAAGGGGGAGGACACGAAGGAAAACACCTCAGATAGCGCAGGAATAATTCAATATGCGCGTCTCCTCTTTTAAAAGGGAGGGCATAGAGCAAAATGTCTGAGAGAGCGTAAGAAGAACTCAATATGCACGTCTCTCCTTTTAAGGGGGAGGGCATAAAGAAAATGCCTCAAATGGCGTATGAAAGACTCAATGTGCACGTCTCTCCTTTTAAGGGGGAGGGCACAGAGCAAAATGTCTCAAAGGGCGTAGGATTACGTAAGGTAACCCCACATGGGTTGTCGAAGGAACTGAAGGTTATGACACCCTCAGGAGCACAAAAACGCTTGGGGAGAGGGGAAAGAGCTCTCCCTGGCGGCAACGATCATATCCACCTTCCTGCTCTTCCGCATAGCGGGGCAAAAAGGGACAAAGATCAAAGGTAAGGAAATGTTATGAAACCAATCACAAACTACAAAGACTTCGATGCATGCGATAATGCTGCAACCGAAATGTCGAGGGTGAGAGAAGGGACAGAATTCATCGAGTTGCTACCCCTAGCAACCGATACATGGACTGAAAACCAAGGTCTCACAAAAGGCTCAACTGTGACTCGAAGGAAGAGAACCAGGTCACGATAATATGAGCGAAACTCCAAGTATGGAGAGAGGCTATAATCCCAGAAAAAGCGAAGCTCCAAGTATGGAGAGAGAAACTCCTCCCCAGCGGAGTCTCCAGTTTTGTTTTCGCCATTCTTTTCTCTTCTTTTTTATTTTAAAAGGAGTCGCCAGCTTGTCGATCGTCATATACTTCCCCTATTCGAATAAATCTCCCTCCCGAATCAAATAAATGATTCGAAGAGGAGAGGAACCGAATAAGAAGGGACATACGACAAAAATGACAAACAAGAGAAAAGAAAAACATGGAGAGTCTACGTGCGATAAACCTCGCAAGGATAAGTCAAGCATGTCCGCCCAAACAAGATCGGGCAGAGGCACCTTGAACTAATATCCGCGAAAGAAGTATCTACGTAGACTACCCATAACCAGAGAGTCAAGTGTATGTACCGTTCGGGGTCAAGAGCACTCCTGCAGGAACGTATTCCTACTAGTTAATTACATCTTGGGGATACCCAAGAATACTCTCGATAAAAGGAGTTTCGCTTTATATTATCATAGACCTGGGGTATAGGCAATCAAAGGGAGATTATTCCGTGTGGGAAAGTCTCGACGCTTCAAAGCTCTCGCTAAGCCATCAGGCAGAGAGTGAGTCTCTCACATCCCAAATGGGGTAGCGGCTCATCAGCATACGAAACCCACAGAATAACCTCTAAATCATCTTGATGGGGTATCCCAAACACGTGGCTGCGTCAAGACCCATAAGGGCGAGAGACAAATTGTCGTATCCCCGAACGGTCGGCGGCTCATCGGCATCGGGCGGGTAGTGATATCGAGCGAATTCGGGAGCGAAAGGGCTCAACGGGGGTAGTTAAAGGAAGGGAGGAGTAATCCTAAAGGGGTAGAGGTAGCGAGTCGGGGTATCACGAACGCCATCCAAAGCGGTAGGACTGAAAGAAGTCACACGAACGTGAAGGTAGTCGACAGAGCACATCACGAGATCCCGGTCGGCAATCCAAGAATTGCATTATCCACGAGGACCTCGGTAGCCACAAGGTCGAAGGAAAAGCCTATCCTATGACTATAGTGGAGCTCCAGAGGTGGGTCACACCGCCAAAGTGGCGAGGATGCCTCGGAAAGAAGAGAAAGGGAGGTTCGGCTACAAAGGCGCAAACGCTCCGAGCAAAGGACTTACACCCAGTACGGGTCGGGGATTCTTCTAACACCCTAGGGCGCACTAGACAACCACCTATAAAGGTATCTTTGAGCCACTCGGATTGGAGAAGCACGGGGACTCCTCTCGGGACATGCAAATATGAATGCGATTATCTAGAGCGGTCGCTTAAGTAATGTGGAGAAGTTTTTATTGAACGTATGAGCAGGTGATAGCCATGCAATGAAACCTATTTAAAATCCGGCCCGAAGGCCATGCAAGAAAGTAAAAGTGCATATTTTAAAATCTTGAATATTTTATTAGGGTTTTTAACATATAAAGTTTACAATTTTAGGGTCCTTAAAGAGCCTAAATGATATCGCGAAATCCCATATCACAGAAAGAAACAAGGAAGAAAACACACGAGGCATGCAAATATGCAATAAAAGCAAGAAAGAAAGCACTCAATAATAAAATAAAAAGAGGCGAAATGCGGCTGGACGGCAACATAATCCAAAAAAAGAAAAATACGTGGACTCCGCATATATATGCCGGTCTAATTCTATACATCAATATAAAAATGTAGAATTAAGGAAATGCGGGGCACGAGCATCGGCTCCTGGTCCCTCCGCGTGGTTCCTGCGCCAAACGCCTTGAAACCCGTGCCGCCCTCTTATTCTGCTCTGGCAGACTCTCCTAGACTGCAAAGTACGAAAGAAAAATAAAAAAGACTCGATCTGCGCTGAAAACAAGTGTTGGCGGGGAAGCTCGCATGCAAATGACGTATAATGAGCCATGCTTTATAAATGGGGGGGCTAATAGCACGCAAACAAAAATGTCGAAATCATCCACTTGCTCCCCCGCTAGCGGAACACGTGTGTGTGTATAAATAAGCATGGCTCCACTGCCCGAGAAAAGCGCCCTAACACACTACCATACATATGAAGCATGCAATAACATCACGGACAAAGTGCGGAAGAAAGATACGCTGAAGCGACAATCCATCAAAGAGCAATAGCCGATCATCAAAAAGACTACCTAACGAAACCTAAGCCCTAGCCCTAGCACGCCATCTAACGAAAGTGCACAAACTTAGTGCCTAAGTGCGGGAAGTACGGGTATAGTATGACTTTGACGGGGGTCGCCATGCCGGCCCCATCTAAAGATCAGAAGGATCTAAAAGGCGTCACGAAGAGGGTATTTGCAAGTTGAATCCGATGGATCCTTAGCACAATCATACTTGTGCTGATCCCGATGACTTAATTCGCATTGCTCATTGGGATCAACCCAGCAGAAAAGCAATGCTTGTTAAGGCATCGCGACCGACACATGGTCACTCTCCTAACGAGTAGGACAAGTCGTGAAGAATGGAGTAAGCAAACGATCATGCAAGAAGCCCACATTGTGATTGCTCGGCGAGTACGAAACAATCACAACGGGCGCCCAAAGGGCAAGCACACATCATGCGAAATGCAAGGATCTTGCATGCAAAGAGAATGCACCGAAGTGGTGATGGTGAGTATACCATAAAGGCGGTGACTCGAAAGAGCGGGCATGCCGTGAAGGCGCGGAGCGAAAGGATGGGTATGCCGAGGAGGCGGTGATCCGAAGGTGGGCATGCCGTAGCGGCGGCGGCCGAGAGGTGGGCATGCGTAGCGAACGCGGCACGACGAAAATGAGTATGCCGAGGGGCGGTGACTCGGAGGTGGAATAATTCTCACTAGGGAGAATCATAAAAGTGCGGTGCAAATGCAATTGCAAATGAAAATGCAAAAAAAAAAGCAGAATAAGGTGCAACATGCAACCAGACCCGAGCAGCCACACATGCCAGAAAACATGCAATAAAATGCAAAACATACAAACATGAGTGATCGGTCGGCCGGACCATGGTGGCTAGTGAGACCAAAGAAATGGGTGGATTATTTCGGGGTAACCAATTCGGCCCTAAAGGATAGGTGATCGACTTGGGACGGTCCATCGAACCCCGGCCCGAGGATCGGGGGATCGGCCCGGGACGGTCGATCAACCCGAAGTGCTCAAGAGAGCATGCATACAATGCAACAGAATGACACATGCAAAAATGCGATAAGATGATCCATGCACATGTGATGAAACCCGAATGGTCGAAGACACGTTGAACTCGTCTACAACGACCTCGCATAGGTACGGGTTGACGCACTTGGATGCAACGGCATCGCCGCCTCCCGGTCATGGCTATGTAGAGGGTTTCCGCTCCTATTTCTCGTAAGGGAAACTCTCCACCGTTCGTGAGCGGACTAGTTACCAGCTTTTCGCTCTACGAACACCCCCGATCTTATAGGACGGACTGGCTACGAAGGCACCAGGTCGGCGGTCCGAACTCGGCTAATCCTCGAGGAGATTAGGAGCGTCAAAACCGTGGGAAGTGGGATTCCGATCCGGCGGGACTAAAGCACAAAAAGCTTACAACGGGAAATCGCTGCGGCTACGTATGGGAGTGGCCGACACATAGGATTCCTAACCTACGGCTCACTGCGTCAAATCAACGATCCATCACATAGGCGGCTCGGCCGGTCGGCCATGTCGTTCGGCACCTCCCACCCCCGTGGGCGACCTAACCCACGTGCCTAGACCGAGAATAAACCTAGGGCCGGCTAAGGGATAAGGATATCTCACGCCGCGAAGGTTGAAGACGCGTTCTCTTTATGCGAAGAAGAGCCCACGCTTCGAGGCGAGCCGCCGTGTTCGGTGCATGCCCGCGAACCTCGCGGTGATTATCATATAAAGGGGCGGCCACGTGAGGTATGCAAAATACAAAAAAATAAATAATTTAAGCATAGGAAAAATATGAGCCGGCACATATACCTTCGCGAAGGGGTCACTCGACGACGGCGAAAGAGGGGAAACCACTAGGTAAAAGACGCTCGCACCTCCTCGAATAACGATATCCTCGTTGTTTATCGATCGAGAAATGCTCGGCGAAGTCTCGGGTCGCCGGGAGGATAGGACGGCAAGGTTGAGGTTAGCTCATCGACGGTGCACCTTGAGGAGCGAAGAAAATGCGGAGGAGAGCCCAAAAAATTTGACGCTCTCCCTCGGCGATTTTCTCCGGCGTAATTGTGATGCCGGCAAGGCAAAGAGGTGGCGGAAGGCGTCGGCGAGAGAAGGAAGCCAAAAATCGGCCGACGAAGAGTGAAAACGGCGCGACGGTCGGCTTCGACGCTTTGAAGAGGAAGTCGATGACTTCGATCGGCGGCGGAGGAGGGACTCGGTGGCGGTTTCGGTCGCCGAGGGGAGGGCCGCCGACGAGGTCGGCAATGAGACCGACGGCGGGGAGGAAGTTCAGTCCTCCTTCGCGAACCTAGGGATGGCGGCTCGATGATGGCCGTCATGGAGTGAGAGGATGCCGGCGAGCTTGCGGCGGGCGTCGGCCGGTCTAGTGGGGGTCGAGATGGACCGAGAGAGGAGGCTCGCCAATGTACGCGCTGAGGCACGTCGTTCGGTAGGGTCGAGGAGAGGATGCGTAAGTTTTATAATATAATATAATAATAATATTATTATTATAATAATGATAATAATAATAATAATATTATAATTATCCTCTGCGTTCTTTTAGCACGTACACGTCCTCGAAGCGAAGTAAATGTCCCACTTAGCTAAAATCGACGTTCCGGACACACTAGTGCAGTCCGTTTCGTCGTCCGGGGTCATTCAGGCCTGCTCGAGCCACTTTTTGAGCAATTGGGCCAAAAAGAATAATTCGCGTATTTTAAGCCCTCTTGGCGGTGTCGTAGCAAAATGAACATCCTCCGTAGGTAAAATCGACGTCCCGGACACACTCGCGTGATCTGTTTCATCATCCGAAGTCGTTCGAGTAACTCTCTGACGATCGGGCTAAAAATGATAATTTGCACAATTTTTTACCCCACCCTCGAAGGGGCGTGGCAAAATATACGTCCTTTCTAGGTAATATCGATGTTCTGGACACACTCGTGTGGTCCGTTTCATCGTTCGAGGTCATCTGAACAAGCTCGCAGGTGGATGAGCCAATTTTGCCCGCGACGCGTCAAGTAACACTTGTCGGCCCGACCAAAACCATCGACGTACAAAATGTCAGCCAGAGCCTTCGCCTAAGCGAAAGCCAAAGTCTAACGGTGGCCGGTTGTGTGCCCCTCAACACACGCGAAGGTCACAAACGGATGTGCGGGCTACGAGTTACTTATTTGCATAAAGTACAATCTGATGCGCTCGGCAGGACCTCCCACACATGTGATATATAAAATAATAAAAAAAATGATGCCAGCAAAAGGACCCCAAACAAGTGTGGTGTCTGGGCGAGGCAACGGTGCACTTGTTGAAGCATCCTTAAAAGAGAGCATCTCTTGGTAGTCGATGCGACATCCCAAGAAAAGAGTAAAAGAAACCTCGCTAGAAATAGGTTCAGAGGCCGTAAAGGCATAACCTAAAAGGGGTGGTTCGGGCGTAAAGGCATAACCACAAAAATAGGTTCGGAAGGCGAGGCACCAACCTGGGGGGTGGTTCGAGAGGCCGTAGAGGCATAACCACGAAAATAGGTTTAGAGGTCGTAGAGGCATAACCTAGGGGTGGTTCGGGGCGGTAGAGGCCGCAACCTGCGGGATCCCGAAGCCGGGCCGAAGGCGGGGCGGGGGTGTGACGGGGGTGGTGGTCGGCGGTCGGGGGCGCGCTCACCGAAGAGCTCGGCCGGGCAGGATCGTGGACATGGTATCGTGAAAAATTTGCTTGACCTCATTCGAAACGGCGATGTCGATCTGTACGACCTCATTGAAACAACGAGTGTCTGGAAATCTCGTGCGACCACATTCAAAGCGATGGAGAGAAGAAGGGACCCGACGACGGTGCGTGGACATGTTTATTTAAGGGTTTGTGTCGAAACGGCAATATCCAGTACGTTTGACCTCATTAAAACCAACGAATTGATGAAAACCCCATGCACGACCACGATCGAAACGGTATGGGAGAAAACCCGGTCATCTCGTGTGACGAATCTCATGTTATGTTTCCTCTGAAAGAGACGCAATTGCGAGATGCGATCTCCTTACGAGATGAAACACCCATCACTTTAATCGGGTGGCTATAGCGCAACGTATCCTGATCGAGGTGGCGATCGAACTTGATAAGTATAAAGTATGGTTGACCCGAAAAGAAAAAAATTGGTTCGGAGGCCGTGAAGGCATGACCGAACATAGTGGTTCGGGGGGCCATAAAGGCATAACCCGCAAAAAATAGGATCGAAGGCCTTAAAGGCATAACTAGGGGTGGGTTCGAAGTGCTAGAGGCATGACCCAAGAAAAGTTTGAAGAAGGGATACTCTCGTAAATGAATCGGCTCAAAAGGGACATATGGCCTGAGAAGTATCGAAAAGGCCAATAGGCGGATACGACAATATATTCTCATAAAAGGGCGACTAGAATGTCATATAGCTCGAGAAATGTCATATCAGCTTTGATTACAAAAGTAAAGTTGTCAAAAGATGAGATGTCCTCGTAACGGAGTTACTTAAAGTGTCATATGGCTCGAAAGGAGCATTTAGAAAGCCGAAAGCGTCTGAGAGACGGGATACTCTTGTAAATGAGCCGTTGAAAAGGGACATATGGCTTTGAGAAGTATCGAAAGGCTAATGAGCAGATAAATAATATATTCTCGTAAAAGTATTTAGAGCGTCATATAGCTCGAGAAATGTCATATCGAACGGTACGGGCCAAAACGTCGAAAGACGAGATGTCCTTGTACAAAGCTAGGCTAAAGTGTCATGTGGCTCGAAACATCGAGGTATATGGCTATGTAAAGCCGAAAAAATGCTCTCATAAGAGAACCGGCCCGAAATGGACATGCGGTTCGAGAGACCTCGAAAGCCAAATGGCTACGAAACCGGCCTCATAATAAGGTCTTATCATCGGGGGTCGGCGAAGTGAAGGCAATAGTGCCATTGATCGGAACATCAAATGATCGGAAAGGTATATATCCCGATCGGTAGTCAGTAGTATGTATCACGACTACACATCGAGTAAAGTAGGAAGTATGTACCCTACTTCACATATCGAATGGCACGGAAGGTATGTATTTTGGCCGAGCATCGGAAAGGACAGAGTTATGCATCTTGCACACATCAAACGGCAGTCATATGGCGTAACAGCTTGAGGCAACATGCTCGAAGTAAAAGTGGGATTCTCAAAATATGAAAGTACATGGATCGGTGTTAAAATCGATACGACATGTGACTCGACGTGGTGGATAGAACCAACGAAGTAGTCGAAAATATCAAATGGGACGGGGGAGGTATCTGCCTATGCACGAATGAGCGACCATATGGTAAAATAGCCCGAGGTATCATGCTCGAGTATCATCTTAGATGCATAGAGCGCTAAAACCACAAGCATAGTGGCGATAAATCCGTCTGATATGTTACTCGATGTGGTAGACGGAACTAACCAAATAATCGAAAGAATTAACGAGGTTAGGTAAGCTGAAATGGTCCCAACAATAAAGTGTTTTTATGTAAGCACTAGCGAGACAAATCTCGCGGGGGATTCTCCCGTTAGCAAACAATTATCTTTGGAGGAAGCGCCAAATATCTGAATTGAACATGGATCTTGGCGAGCGATACAACATGTCATTCAATGAGGCGGACCAATAACGGAAGCCAATCGAAATATCATCGAAGGTGGACTCACGAGTCCCGATGTAGAGTGCTTTAAGCAAGCACTAGCGAAATATCTCGCTAAAGTGGCCCTCGAAACTAGCGAAGTAGTTGTCGGCGGGGAGGCTCGATGGATATTTCACGCAAGAACTAGCTAAGGCAATTCTGTCGGGGACAATACGGGCGAACGTCATGCCTCGGAAGTGCAGACGACTAGCGACATGGATCGAATAGAGAATGAAGCGAAGTCTAAAATCGATACAACATGTCCTTTCAACAGAAACTGATGAAAATTGACCGAGTCAAGAATATCGAAGAGGGTGGATGGTCAAAACATACTGGCCATGCGATACTCTTCTTAGAAAATTTGGTAGAATGAATTCCAATGGGGAATTACCACCGGTATCCGGGGCGGGTTGGTAAAAAAAATATAGCATTCTAGCATGGGTGCATGGATCTCGAACCGGCCAACATCCTCTGAGAAAAATACTCACACTCATTTGAAATGGCGAGAACTCTAATTCGGACCCACGAGGGTGCTCGGCCGAATAGAGGAGTCGAGGAAAGAAGTATGGCTTTCCCGCGCAAAAGAACATCAATAGAACTTTACCTCGGTCGGTCGAGACACCTTAGAAAGGTTGGACAAAATAGAGCGAACCAACGAATGATATTTAGCGGAAGACCAAACATATCCCGCAGGGGAATACACCACACTCATCTAAAGTGAGTGGACGAGCATATCCATACAAAGGTGCTCGGTGGGACCTATGTGAATGGGTAGCAGAACAAGAATGCTAGGAAAGGTCATGGCTTTCTTGCATAAGACAAATATCGATCGAAATTATTTGTCGATCGAGATATTGTGAAGGTTAATGTGAAGATATGATAACCATAATTACAAGATATGATAACCATAAAGCTATGCTCAAATCCTCAAAAAAGAGGTATCTTCCACTCCAACGTGATGAGAGGAATGAATGTATCTACCACACTCATTTATGATGGGTGGGACACCCTTGGTCGGTCGCTCGACGAGGAACCGAAGAGAAAGATAAGAAGTACTTGGCTACTCTTACACGATTACTGGTTGCGCCGGTATAAGCCGCTCGTAAGACTTCCACTTTATGTTTGTTTAGCAATTCGGCAATCAGTTTTAAGAGATGCACAAGACTTGTCTTACTTGCAGTAAACAAAGGAATGGGTGGGTGTACGGTGTCGTACAACATACCCACAAAGAAGGCTAGTCAGCTTTCGAGCCGAAGGACTACCGGGAACCCGAAGGTCGACACATAAAGTGTACGAAGGTGGGTAAAAAGCCCACAAGATGGCAAGCCTTTCTTCAGAAGGAAAGACACGGACCCCGGAAGGGCGACACATAGTGCATAAGGGTGGTGGGTGAAAAGTCCACACACAAAGAGAGAGTCAACTTCAAGGAAGGAATTGCCGGACTCCGGAGGATCAATGCATCCGCGTGATATAATGTGGGTGTACGGTATGTCGTACAACATGCCTTGAAAGCTATTGAGAGCCTTCCATGCCATTTATATTTTTTCATTGGCATTAAATATTATTTTTTATATTATTCCCGACGCAAGTCGTTATGGGGAACGAATTGGCGTGACATGCCAACTCGATACGGTAAGTGGAGCTCTCGAGTAAGCATCTAGACTCATGACTAGATATACCATGCAAAATGTAAGTGCAAAGGTAGAGTCCGAGTGGAATTTTCCTTAAAGTACTCTTCATACTGTCCTTTAATTATTTTCACCCTTAGCCTGGATAGGCCTGCGTCATTCGTATCAGGATGTGAAAATGTTTTCATTTGGAGATGTCTTTAAATCGATTACTAATTTATCGGAATCATCCCGATGTCACTTAAACAATTCTGCGAACCTTAATATTCTAAGGATCTTACCGGGGAGAATTTTGAAATCAAAAGGTTCTTTATCGAAATTTTTTGATTTTCCCACTCACCCTTGACTTCTTCTCGAGGAGTGTTGATCAATTTTTTTTCAATCTTTTTTCTTTTTTTTTATTTTGAAGCCTTTCACACTTTTTTTATCTCTCTGAGAATTCTTATGTCTGGTGAGCTTCTTTTTGTTATAAAGTAATTTACTCGACTCGAAAAATCTCCTAAAGAAAAGATTCTTAGAATTTTATGGTACATTACTTGTCGAGCTTCCATCGGTCTAGGCCCGAATGGAAAAGTAAGAGATCTAAATAGTCTGAAACTACTCACATCTCAATGACACCCATCTAGTCACTGCGAGGTGTTCTTAGGACTTAGGTGAAAGTTCATTAAAGTAAGGGATTCGGTCATCGAGACATAATTCAAATCCCCAGACCATGAAAGTCAACAAATCCTAAGAAGGTGCATACATGGTACGCTTAAACCCATCCCTCGGGATCTATCATAGATTCGGCCTCGAAACATCGAAGGAAAATCCAAGATAAGATCCTTCAAGGATCCTGAGTTCCTTTCGGAAGCGTCTCGACGACCTCTGTAAATGGAGCCGAAATATCAAGTGGTACGGATAAGAAGCCACGCACTCTTGGTCAAGGTATATCTCGGTTAGATAAGCGACGAGGTCTAACCGGTAGTGTATCGAGGTATCCGATGAGTCATCAGGTGATTTATCATATTGAAAGTATTTTAATGAGTTGACATGAATATTAACATGGTGATAATAATCAACCAAGTCAAACAAAATATCCATGAGGTTGGATATAGGAGATGAATCCATCTCGCGGTGATGCTTTCTCACAAAGAACGGACTAAAAGAGTCGATAAGATTCTAGATATGTGAGGCACCAAATCCTAGTCGGAGTTGAAAGTAGATGAAGCTAAATCGAATGCTTAGACATAAGTGGTCATAGCAAAGAAATGCTCTCACCAAGAGCTTGGCGAAAAGGCAAACATAGCTCGAAATTTGAATGAGGCACTCTCAAATAGCACGAGATGTGCATCGCGGCTAAACATGAATCGACTAAGGCTTAGCAAAATGGTACGAGTCAATACAACATGTTATCAACAAGAGATTTTGGGGGTGTCCCCCGTCGGAGTATAAAACATCCATTATAGCCTTGCTTAATAAATGAAAGAGGTAGAATAAAGCACTCTTCAAAACGAAAGGCAAGTAAACTCGCCCAATTTGTCAAATGTAGAAAGTTATTCGACATGCGGCGTCGGAATATCGAGACATGGTGGCAGGTACACAACCTAATGGATATTCGCCGAAGGATGACGATCAACTTTTGTCCCAAAAAAAAGGTGAGAATTGACGGGGTATGCCCCGGATCTCCCTTTATCGACATAGAACAAATTCATCTAACTCGATGAAGAGGAAGCCACAAAATTTTTCTCATGATTTCAGGAAAGAGTTAGCACATCAAATATGGGCAAAAGCCACTCCAACAGGATCATCAATGATATCTGGCACAACATCTAGTAAGTGGCATTAAATACCATGCACGGAGTTCCATGCAACACCTCGGCGGGTCTCATGGTGCACAACGATGGCAAACATCCGGATCTTGTAGTGGGCCGAAGTATATCTCGGTCTCCTACTATAAGGATCGTGGGGTATGGTAAGTAGAGGAGTTCTTACACAACATGCTTAGATATTTCGGAGATCTAAGCAAGGAACTCATCTTAAGAGGTGGACCCTTTATCCTCTCGAAGGAAACTAGAATCTCAACGAGGTAAAGAGACATGTGGCTAAGTCGGCCACTATGGTTGCGGTAATATGTTCACATCCTTAAGACGCCCTTGCCTAATGTAGGGACGGGCGAGACCTCGGAAACGAGAACAAGCTGAAGTGGGACAATCGTCGAACCGGCAAAAACATTTCCCCTCGAAGAGGAAGATGCTCCAAAAGATCTTAAGTCGAGAGAACTCGTGGTAGCAACAACAATACGGACTACAAAGTGAGAATGACTTGCATCCGAAGGAGGGAAGAATCCCAAGCAAACCTGACTGGAGTGTAGTCCACATAACCAGACGGATGAGGGAAAATGATTCTCGAGGCGACGGGATAACGTCTGTCCCGTGCTATAAGCGAAATAAGTCATGGCGGGGACATACCACACCGCCAGGGGACGAAGAAGGCGATTCTCAACTGACGGGATTTAGAACCATCCTGGGTCGGAAACAAAACAAGCCATGACGTCGACATGGTCCACAACGTCGGAGGATGAGAAATGCGATTCTTAACCTTCAAAATTTAAGTATAAATCTTGGGCCGGAACCAAAACAAATCATGGCGGGGAAATACCGCACCGCCAGAGGACAATACCGTAGCAGGGTAACTCTAGCACTCTTACATAATGTAACATCCGTGAGGATGAAAATCCTAAACATATGGAAGGACTAAGTAGAGGCTAGTAAGCGGGAAAGAGCATTATAGCGTATCGCCATCTGGTACTAGTCCTTTCCTTAAGGGAAAAGTAACACCAATGCGGGTTGCTACAACTAGTACTACATGCACAACTCCTTTTGAAAAGGGGGGCACGTAGCCAAATGTCCGATGAAGACGTGGTCCGCTTAACGGAGACATTAACAAACATGACTCAAAACGGGGCAGAAGGCACCTCCTAAACGGGGTCGAAATGGGTATAGAGAGCACGATACAAGCAATCTTTGCTAATTTGCGGCAATCTATTCTGGTCCTTATGACCACTTGCTAATCGAGGGACGGAGTGGATCTCGGGGAAAAGCTTGGAACAGAAGAGAGTCGGGACAAATGTCACAACGACGACGGTGAGTGACAAACCTGTTGCTAAAAGAAAACTCCTTTTTTATCAGCGAGGAACCACCATCGAGCACACGGAGGGACAAGTCTAGAAAAGACCGTCGGTGCGGCGGCGCATCTGCATCGAGCGTCGTCCTCTTTTTGCAAAAGAAGCGAACGCGACGCGAACCACCACAGCAAAAACAGCTAAATGTGTACGACTCCCCTTTAAAAGGGGAGGACACGAGAGGAAAACGCCTCGAATGGTGCGGGAACAACTCAATATGCACGTCTCTCCTTTTAAAAGGGAGGGGCATAGAGCAAAACGTCCGAGAGAGCGTAAGAACAACTCAATATGCACGTCTCCCTTTTAAGGCGGAGGGCATAGAGAAAATGCCTCGAATGGCGTATGAAAGACTCAATGTGCACGTATCTCCTTTTAAGGGGAGGGCACGAGCAAAATGTCTCCAAGGCGTATGATTACGTAGGTAACCCCACGGGGGTGCTTAGGCGAAGGTTATGACACCCTCGGGAGCTGAGAAACGCTTGAGGAGAGGGGAAAGAGTTCTCTCTGCAGGCGGCAGCGATCATATCCATCTTTCTACTCTTGCGTAGCGGGAGCAAAAGGGACAATGATCAAAAATAAGGATAGGTCGAGAAACTAATCACAAAACTACAACGACATCAATGCATGCGATAATGCGACAGCGAGAGCGCTCGAGGGTGAGAGAAGAGACATAATGTACCACGTTGCTACCCTAGCAACTGACACATGGACTTAAAACCAAGGTCTCACAAAGGCTGTTGTGACTCGAAGGAAGAGAACCGAGTCACGCTAATATAAGCGAAACTCCAAGTATGGAGAGAGGTATAATCTGACGAAACTCAAGTATGGAGAGAGACTTCTCCCCAGCGGAGTGAGTTTGCGAATACGGCGGGATCCACAAGACTCATAAGCGAAAACTCCAAGTATGGAGAAGAGAGACTCGTCCCCGGCGGAGTGGCGAGTTTTGTTTTCGCCATTCTTTTCTTTTTTTATTTAAAAAGGAGTCACCGGTTGTCGGTCGTCGTATACTTCCCCTATTCGAATAAATCTCCCTCCCCCGAATCAAATAAGTGATTCGAAGAGGAAGGAGCCGTTAAGAAGGGACATACGACAAAGTGACAAACAAGAGAAAAGAAAAACATGGAGAGTACGTGCGATAAACCTCGCAAGGATAAGTCGAGCATGTCCGCCCAAACAAGATCGGGCAGAGGCACCTTGAACCAATATCCATGAAAGAAGTATCTCGTAGACTACCCATAACCCCGAGAGAGTCAAGTGTATGTACATGTTACGGGTCGAGCACTCCCAGGAGAACGTATTCCCTCTTGGTTAATTACATCTTGGGGGATACCCGAGAATACTCTCGATAAAAGGAGTTTCGCTTTATATTATCATAGACCAGGTATAGGCAATCAAGGGAGATTATTCCGTGTGGGAAAGTCTCGACGCTTCAAAGCTCTCGCTAAGCCATCGGGCGAGTGAGTCTCTCACATCACAAATGGGGTAGCGGCTCATCAGCATACGAAACCCACATAATAACTAAATCATGCGGCGGGGGGTATCCCGACACGTCGAAAGCACGCACAGGCCATAAGGGCGAGAGGACAAATCGTCGTATCACGAACGGGCGGCGGCTCATCGGCATCGGGCCGTCAAAATGATATCAACGAAGTCAAGGAGCGAAAGGGCTCAACGGGGGTAGTAAAAAAGAAGGAAGGAATAATCTTAAAAGGGTAGAGGTAGCCAAGTCGGGGTATCACAAACCCGTCATCCAAAGCGGTAGGACCACAAGTCTGCCGAACGTGAAGGTGATCGACCCAGCATCACGAGATCCGGTCGGCAATCCGAGAATTGCATTATCCACGGGGACCTCGGTAGCCCTAAGGTCGAAAGGAAGAAAACTTTATCCTATGACTATAAAATTTGGAGCTCAGAGAGTGGGTCTCACATCTCACAAAGTGGCAAGGATGCCTCGGGGAAAGAAGAGAAAGGGAGGTTCGGCTACAAAGCGCAAACGCTCCAAACAAAGGACTTACACCCCGTGCGGTTGGGGAGCCTTCTAACACCACAGGCGCACTAGAAAACCTCCTTTATAAAGGTATCTTGGGCCCGGTCAGTTGGAGAAGCACGGGGACTCCTCCTCGGGACATACGGAAATATGAATGCGATTATCTAGAGCGGTTCTTAAGTAATGTAAATTTTATTAGTATGACTTGGGTGATAGCCATGCAATGAAACCCATTTAAAATCCGGCCGAAGGCCATGCGAAAGTAAAAGTGCATATTTTAAAATCTTGAATATTTTAATCCTAAGAAATTCATTTATCTTGAATATTTTATTAGGATTTTAACATATAAACTTTACAATTTTAGGAGTCCTTAAAGAGCCTAAATGATATCGTGAAATCCCATATCACGAAAGAAACGAGAGAAAACACATGCAGGCATGCAAATATGCAATAAAAGCAAGAAAGAAAGCACTCCATAATAAAATAAAAGAGGCCAATGCCGGCAGATGGCAACATAATCCGAGAAAAGAAAAATGCGGCCGGACATGCCGGTCCTAATTCTATACATCGAAATATAAAAATGCGAAATTAAGATACGGGGCACGAGCATCATTTCCTAGTCCCCTACTACGTGGTTCCTCGCGAACGCCTTGGAACCCGTGCCCGTATCTTATTTACTGCGGGACTCTCTGAATTTCAAAGTACGAAGAAAAATAAAAGACTTGATCTTTTGCATGAAAACGAGTGTTAGCGGGAAAGCTCACATGCAAATGACGTATAATGAGTCATGCTTTATAAATGGGGAAGCTAATATACTTGCCAACGAGCAAATGTTAGAAATCATCACTTGCTCCCCCCATAGCGGGGCCTGTGTGTGTGTGTATAAATAAGCGTAGCTTCCTGAGAAAAAGCTCCTAACACCTTACGAAGTACATATGAAGCATGCAATCACGTCACGAAGCGAAGTGGGGAAAGATACCTGGCTAGGGCAATCAATCCATCAAAGAACAATAGCTAGGCATCAAAAAGACTACCTAGCAACCTAAATCCTAGCCTAGCACACCATCTAACGAAAGTGCACAAACCTAGTGCCTAAGTGCGGTAAGTACGGGTATAGTATGACTTTGACGGGGTCGCCATACCGGCCCCATCCTAAAGATCCGAAGGATATAAAGGGCTTCACGAAGAGGGGTGACACAAGTTAGATCCAATGGATCCTTAGCACAATCATACTTGTGCTGATCCCGATGACTTAATTCGCATTGCTCATTGGGATCAACCCGGCCAAGCAATGCTCGTTAAGGCATCGCGGCCAGGCACATGGTCACTCTCTAACGAGTAGGACAAGTCATCGAAGAATGGGTAAGCAGCTTGATCATGCAAGAAGCCCACATTGTGATTGCTCGGCGGAAGTACGAAACAATCACAACGGGCGCCCAAAGGGCGAGCACACACATCATGCAAAATGCAAGGATGCTACATGCAAAGAGAATGCACCGAAAGTGGTGATGGTGAGTATACCATAAAGGCGATGACTCGAAAAGAGCGGGCATGCCATGAAGGCGGCGGGCGAAAGGATGGGTATGCCGAGGAGGCGGTGACCGAGAAGGTGGGCATGCCGTAGTGGCGGCGACCGGAGGAGTGGGCTTGCCGTAAGCGGCGACGGCCCGAGCAAATGAGTATGCCGAGGAGCGGTGACTCGGAGGTGGAATAATTCTCCTTAGGGAGAATCATAAAAGTGTGGTGCAAATACAATTGCAAATACGGAAGATACGAAAAAAATAGAATAAGGTGTGACATGCAGCGGGGCCATGACAAATGCACGTAGGAAAACATGCAATAAAATGCAAAAGCATACAAACATGAGTGATCGGTACGACGGACCGTGGTGGTGAGTCGGACAAAAATGGGTGGTTATTTCGGGGTAATCCGACCCTAAAGGATAGGTGATCGACTTGGGACGGTCGATCGAGCCAGCGGAGATGGGGATCGGCCCGGGACGACCGATCAGCCCGAGTGCTCATGCGAACATGCATACAATGCAACAAATATCCACATGCAAAAATGCAACAAGATGATTCATGCACATGCGATGAAACCCAAACGGTCGGCTTGACACGTCGAACTCGTCTAACGACCTCACATAGGTACCTAGGGTTGACGCACTTGGATCTACGGCATCGCCGCCTCCCGAGTTTTGGCGTGGCTGGCAGGGGTTTCCGCTCCGATTTCTCGTAGGGAAACTCTCCACCGTTCGTGGGGCGGACTAGCCTAAGCTTTCGCTCTACGAACGGCCCCGTCTTATGGGATGGACTAGCTACGAAGCTTTTCCCGCCACTCTCGGGTCCCGAGACTCGACTAATCCCTCCAAGGGGAGATTAGGAGCGCCTGGCCGTGGGGAAGTGGGATTGGGCTTGGCGGGGCCCAAAGCCTAAAGCTTACAACGGGGAGCGCTCGGCTACGAATAGGATGGCCAACGCATGGGATTCTGACACACGGCTCACTCTGAGTAAATCAACGATCCATCACATAGGCGGCTCAGTAGGTGTCTGCATGTCGTCGGCACCTCCACCCCGTGGGCGTAGGCCACGTGCGCAGACGATTAAACCTAAGGCCAGCTAAGGGATAAGGATATCTCACGCGCGAAGGTTGAAGACGCGTTCTCTTTATGCGAAAAGAGCCCACGCTTCGGCGGAGCAGCGGTGTTCGGTCCACATGCCAATGAACCTCGCAGTGAATTATGCAAATAAAGGGGCAACACGTGAGGTATGCGAAATAAAAAAAATAAATAATTTAAGAATAGGAAAAATATGAGACGGCACGTATACCTTCGCGAAGGGGTCACTCGACGACGGCGAAAGAGGGGAAACCACTAGGTAAAAGACGCTCGCACCTCCTCGAATAACGATATCCTCGGCTAAATACATCGATCGAGAAATGCTCCCGGCGAAGTCTCCCGTGTCGGGAGGATGGGACGGCCAGGTTGAGGGGTTAGCTCGTCGATAGTGCACACCGGGAGCGAAGAAAATGCGGAGGAGAGCCCAAAAATTTGACGCTCTCCTCGGCGATTTTCTCAGTGGTACGATGCCGGCGAGGCAAAAGTGGCGAGAAGACATGCGGTGAGAGAAGGAAGCCAAAAATCGGCCGACGAAGAGTGAAAAGAGCCGACGGTCCCGGCTTGACGCTTTGAAGAGGAAGTCAACGACTTGATCGACGGCGGAGGAGGGACTCGAAGGCTGCGATTTCGGTCGCCGGGGGAGGGCCGCGGCAAGGTCGACGATGAGGCCGACGGCGGGGAGGAAGTTCCGGTCCTCCTTCGCGGAGTCCGGGGGGATGGCGGCTCGATGATGGCCGCCGTGGAGTGAGAGGATGCCGGCGGCGTCGCCGGTCGAGTGGGGGCCGAGATGGACCGAGAGAGGAGGCTCGCCAAAAATGTCGGCTAGGGCATGTCGTTCAGCTGGGAGTGAGGGAGAGGATGCGTAAGTTTTATAATATAATATAATAATAATATTATTATAATAATAATGATAATAATAATATTATTATTATAATTATCCTCCGCGTTCTTTTAGCACGTACACGTCCTCGCGGCGAGAAGTAAATGTCCCCTCTTAGCTAAAATCGACGTTACGGGACACCTTAGTGCGTCCCCATTTCGTCATCCGGTGTCATTCGAGCCTACTCGGGCCACTTTTTGAGCAATTGGGCCAAAAAGAATAATTCGCGTATTTTAAGCCCTGTCGCGGTGTCGTAGCAAAATGAACATCCTCCGTAGGTAAAATCGACGTTCCGGACACACTCGCGTGATCCGTTTCATCATCCAAAGTCGTTCGAGAAACTCTCTGACGATCGAGCTAAAAATGATAATTTGCACAATTTTTACCCCGCCCTCGAAGCTGTGGAAAAATAGACGTCCTTTCTAGGTAATATCGATGTCCGGGACACACTCGCGTGGTACGTTTCATCGTTTGAGGTCATACGAACAAGCTCGCGAGGTGGATGAGCCGGTGAGCTAATTTTACCCTCGACGCATCAAGTAACACTTGTCGGCCCGACCAAAACCATACGACGTACGAAATGTCGACATGCCTTCGCCTAAGCGAAAGCTAAAGTCTAGCAGAATGACCGGTTGTGTGTCCCTCAACACACGGCGAAAGGTCGCAAATGGATGTCTGGAGGCGGGTGACTTATTTGCATAAAGTACGATCCCGATGCGCTCGAGCGGACCTCCTACACAAGTGATATATAAAATAATAAAAAAAATGATGCCGAAGCATTTTTCGGGAAGCTTTTCGGAATTATCGCCTTGCACCTCACTTGCTAAGTGCAACTGATCTTAGGTTTTTTTCAAACTTCCTCTTTTTTATTAAGAATATCCTTCATAAATTTCGCATAGCTTCGCATTTGTTCTAGGGCTTGACAAATTGAATATTAATGATAAGCTTCTTTTTAATATCTCCGAGAATTTTGAAAATTTCTTATCTGACTTTTGTTGACGAAGTTTCGAGGGAAATGGAGGTGGTGGTTTTCTCGATCAACCTTAGGTGGAGAAATAGGTCTTTCGAAACCTTTTGGAGCGTCCTCTTTAGGTCTTTCACTCTCTTCTTTTTCTACTCCGATCTCTTTTTGAACTCTACCTTCGATTCTTTTCCACTTCTCGGTTGAATTGCTTTCACTTGTTCTTTATTCTTTTCTCTTGGATTCTTCAGTATTGCTTGAAAGCATTCCGTGGGATGCATTACTTAAGGCATTTGTAATTTGTCACGATTGATTTGATATTTCGATGGTTTCTCCTTGAATTTGTAATTGATTTCTCATATGTGATACTACTTCTTTCATAGAAAACTTCTTCTCCTTAAATTGTAACATTGTTATAACTTTGAAGGATAAGTTAATCGTATTATTATTGCCTTGGTTGTTCGGAATTCCCCGATGGGTTTACTTGGGTGTTCCCCAATTTATTGATTAATGACCACGATAAAATATATTGAGAAATTCATACCAATTTCATATGAAATTACACTTTAAAGAAAGATATTTTCTGTGTTTTTTTTTTCGGGAATGAAGATTTATAGGCCACAAGAGCAAAAAGAGCAAAAGGCAGATACGGGAGAAAAAATGATGAAAATAGATGAAAATTAAGCTAATCATCGACGGCGAGATTTTAAAATTTTTGAATATATTATAATAGAAGCCCACCGACGGCGAGCCGATTGATTCAATGAAATATGATGAATGTTTGGATGCGTTTTGAAGAGGTGCTTAAACAATGACTTTGGAAATATGACTCCTTGTAAATA
The DNA here is from genome assembly GCA_022702705.1 of Papilionanthe hookeriana x Papilionanthe teres. Lineage (NCBI taxonomy): Eukaryota > Viridiplantae > Streptophyta > Magnoliopsida > Asparagales > Orchidaceae > Papilionanthe > Papilionanthe hookeriana x Papilionanthe teres. The sequence goes on from CM040425.1 coordinate 95,874,401, forward strand.
AGTGATGCAGTAATCGAGTGGGTGTCGGTTGGTGTCAAATTAAGTGTTTCCTTTTGTAGTAAGAGTTAGTGTTTAGTGTCTTGGTGAGTTTCTAAGTGTGTTGTACGAAGGAAGAGTCGAAAGGAACTTTGAGGAGATGTAACTTGGGGAGAAGATTTGAGATAAATATATTTGTTTATTGTTTTATAACTTTAAATGAAATCAGATACGTATTGTTAATTTTCTCGTAAATTCGAGTAGTTTTAACATGCTATCGCTTGTTGTTGAGGTTTTGTGAAATGAATAATTAAATGAGTTGTCTTCAATAATATTAAATAGAGATTGTGATAATGTTTTCTTTTAAATGTTAATTTACTTTCAATTTGGTCGATTGAATTGTTAACATATGTTGAATTATTCAACAATAGTAAAAGTTACATCAATTCGGGAATTCAAAAGCCTTGGAAGGAGGGTGCAAATAAATAGGGAAATAATTAATTATCGAGCGAAGAATTGAACATTTTAGTGTGACGGACTAAAATCTTCAATTCGGTCTGTTGGGAGCTAAAGTGTAGATGTTAGCCCTCGGGCGGGGAAACGTGGGAGCTGCGGTTGCGGCCGATTATCCTCCCGGCTTAGCCCTGATTCGGTAACCAAACATAGGATTAGTCACGATGTTCTTTGCACCTGGACCAAAGGGTAAAGAATAAGAATGTTCGTATTTGGCACAATATAATTCTAAACTCATTTAATTATTCATTCACTCGATCCTCTTAACAAGGAGAAAGATACATTTTTAAATTGACTTATATTCTTGTAAGTAATAGTTTTAAGTTTAAGTGTTCTTCATTTTCGTATACTATACTAAATTAGATTAGTGATCGAGTTTTTCTTAAAAAATTAAGTCTTTAAATCTCTAACTTCCTTTATGGGATCGATATCTAGGACTCGATAGAGCTCTTTATTACTTGAAAGATATATACTTGCGTTGATTAAAAGGGAGAGAGTACGGTGTTATTTTACTGCGAAAAACATCTTCTTTATTAAACTTAACGATTATATACATCCTTAGGAATTTCTACTGCTCTCCCAGAGGCTAAATTCTTATATTTGTAAGCGGAGGTCGAGTTTTTTAACTTGGATTGCGGGGGAAAGAAAAGTAATTATTCAAATAAAAATATATAAATATATAAATATAATTACTAAGTAACGAATTGTTTATTATTATTTTTAGTTGTGTATGTGTAAATTTGAATGACGGTTTTAAAACGCTACGATTCGAATTAGAGCGCGGCTGACAAAAGAATTAGAAAACGAGAAGAAATCATAAAATTAAATCGGAAATGACAGATAATCCGAGAATTGAAAATATAATGAAACCAAAGACCATTTGAAGATTCGCTAACCCTACGCCAGATGAAATTCACTTAAGCTTATCCAAAACCACTGATGTGGCTAACTCATTTTGAGCTTAGGCTTGCAATTATTCAAATGGTATAGAATAATCAATTTAGTGGTTCACCAAATGAAGATCTTTAATTTACATCTTGCAAGTTTTGAAATCTATGTGCTACTTTTAGATATGACGGAGTATCTAATACTTATTTGTTAGACTTAGGTTATTTTTCTTTTTACTTAAGGGATAAGGCTAAGATGTGGTTAAATTCATTAACACCTGGATCAATTAAAACTTGGGCGAATTATCACAAGAAATTTCTTTCTCCCCAAATATTTTTATAGGCAAAAGCTATGTTTAGAAATGACATAACTTCTTTTGGTCGGTTTGACGAGAGAATCGATATGTAGGCTTGGGAGAGATTTAAAGATCTTCTTAGGAAATGCCCACATCATGCATTGCAGTTGGTTAATTATACAAACTTTTTATAATGGTTTAGTAGGATATCTTAGATCGATCATTGATGCTGCTGCTGGAGGTTCATTAAAGTCAAAACCTTTTGATGAAACTTATTCATTAATTGAAGAAATGTCTACTAATAATTTTCAATTGCCTGCGAAGGTTAAATCCTAAAAAAATATAGTATACATGATTCGTGCAATATCTATGTTAGCTTCTCAAATTGTTGCTATATCCAAAAATTAGATCATTTTGGAATGATTATTCTCGAATATAACGAGAAGAAAATTTATATGGACAACTTATAGATGCTCGATCTTAAAATAGCAAACGATAAATCTTGTTAATAATAGACGTAATAATCCTTATGCAAACTATTATAACCCTGGATGGAAAAATCATCCAAATTTTAGTGGAATAACAATTCGCACAATCGGCCGTGGATGAACAATTCGGTAAACCCGATTGGGAAATCCATCTAATCGAAATTCTAATTATAAACCTTCTTATCCACGGTTTTAATAATAACTCTCAATTTAAGGATAAGAAGTTATCCTTGGAAGAATTAATATTAAATATGGGTCAACATTTGTGAATCAAGGTAAATAGTTATGAATTCGAAACCCGATTACAAACTCAAGGAACGGCAATTAAAAATATTGATACTCGACTTGGACATATCGCTATTGCTTAATAATAAATTCACGGAACTTTTCCTAGTAATGTGAAATAATTCCTAAAGATCAAGGAAAGAACAAATTAAAGCGATACGATTCTGAAGTGGAAAAGAGTTAGAAACAAGAATGCGGAAAACGGAAAGTCGAAATGAGGAGGTAGAAATTGAAAAAAGAGAAGGATCGGAAAGATCAAAATCTAGAATATCCATTAATACTTATAAAAATTTACGTGAAAAACCCATACCACCAATTTATCGTGACCCAAGGCAACATAAAAAAGATAAGCAATTTTCTAAATTTCTTAAAATTTTGAAGAAATTACGGTAAACATTCCTTTTGTAGAAGCATTGGAACAAATGCCCAATTATGTGAAATTTATGAAAGATAGTTTAAATAAAAAAAGAAAACTCACAGACAATGAAACTGTTACACTTAGCGAAGGTGAAGTGCAATTATTCAGAAAAAGCTTCCTAAAAAATTAAAAGATCCTGGTAGTTTCACTATACCTTGTGCTATTGGAGAAAAATTTTATGGGAAAGCATTATGTGATTTAGGAGCCAGCATAAATCTAATGCCTTTATCGATCTTTAAAAGATTAGGATTAGGAGAAGACTCAACTAATTCGGTAACTCTTAGGTTAGACGTCGTTCGGTCATATCCACAAGGAGTTATTGAAGATGAGTTAGTGAAAGTGGATAAGTTTATCTTCCCGGTAGACTTTATTGTTAGATATGGAGGAAGATAAAGAAATACCCACAATATTAGGAAGACCGTAACATTTCTTAGAAAAGCTATGATTGATGTTCAAAAAGAAAATTAGCTATGATGCTTCGTCAGTAACCTCAGCATTGCAAAATCAATGAAATATCTGTATAGAAAAAAAGATGATGAATGTTTTCGAATGGAAATTATTGAACATCTACAAAATGAACATTTTAAAGAATAACTTTGAAGAAAAACTAGAAATAAAAAATGCGATTAATTGAAGAAACAACGATAAAGAATTAGATTATATACGAAAGATTTGAATTATTGGATAATACGAAGAAAATACCGAAAATAATATATTTCCGTCGATTATTAAACCTCACGAACTTGAATTAAAGATTTTACCTACTCATTTGAAGTATGCTTATTTAGGTAACTCTTCAAATTTACCGATTATTATATTAGCGAGAATTAAATGAATCACGAGAGCAAAAACTTTTGGACACATTAAAAAAATATAAGAAAACTTTTAGGTTTGGACTTTGCTGCTTGAGGATATTAAAAAAATTAGTCCTTGATACGTAATGCATAGAATTATTTTAGATAATGAACCTATGAGCCAAGAGTTGATCCCCCGAAGGAGATTCGCTTGCTGATTATGAAAGAAATTATCGAGAAAGAAATATTAAAATAGTTAGATAATGGTATTATATATCTTATTTACGACCGATTGCTTAGGTAAGCCCAATTCAGCGTGTTCTACTGAAAGGAGGGTGGTGTTAAAGCTAATGAAAATAATGATTTAATACATATAAGACAAGGATTCTTGGATGGCGTATATGTATTGACTATGAAAAATTAATCATTAGCCATGAAAGATCGCTTCCACTTTCTTTATTTCTAGACCAAATGTTGGATAAACTCGCCGGACATAAATATTTTTTGTTTTTTAGATGGATATATCGGTTATCACCAAATTCTGTATACGAGGATCGAAAAAACTACATTTACCGGTCCTTAGGGAACATTCGGCACTTTCGAAGAATGCTTATTTTGGATTATGTAATGCACGCATAACGTTCTAGAGATGTATGATGTCTATATTTAGCAAATTGAGTGATGATGGAATGGAAGTATTTATGGATGATTCTCTTGTATTTGGAACGTCATTTGAAGTATGCTTGAGTCATCTTGAAAAAGTAAAATTTATGCGAGAAAACTAACTTAGTTCTAAATTGGGAGAAATCTCGATTTATGGTTGCGAGAGGAATTGTATTAGGGCATAAAATTTTGAAAAATGGCATGGAAGTAAGATCCTGCAAAAATTCAGTTATAGCTAAATTACCATCTCCTACTACGATATGAGGTAAAAGTTTTCTTGGACATGTCGGTTTTTACGGAAGCGCTACATAAAAGATTTTTTAAAAATTACTAAACCTGCAGCATGCCAACTTTTAGAAAAGGACGAAATTTGAATTCCATGACAGAATGCTTAAATGCTTTTGAATTAATAAAAGATAAATTAATCATGACACCTATAATAGTTTCCTTTGATTAGGGCTTCATTTGAACTTATGTGTGATGTGATGATTATGCTACGAGGCTATTCTTGGACGAAGATATGATAAAATTTTTAAAGTCATATACTAAGCTAGTAAAACTCTCGGTAATGTTGAAATCGACTACGCGATTATAGAAAAGAGAATTATTAGCATTGTTTATGCTTTTGATAAATTTAAGTCTTGCAGTGGGCCCAAATGTATTGTGCGCTATTGATAAATATAACTGTTAAATATTTAATGCAATAGAAGGATACCAAACCAAGATTAATCAGATGGATATTATTGATGCAAAAATTTGATTTTGAAATTGTTAATAAAAAGGGAAGCGATATGTCAATTAGGATCATTTATCGAAGACTAGAATATAATGAATTATACGACAACGATAATGAGAGTACGAGACCATTTCTTTGATGAACAACTTTATAATATAAATGAGTGGAAAATACCTTGGTATCTTTGATATAGTAAATTATATTCTATTGATATTTTACCGCCCATGCTAACTTTACAACAACGAAAAAATTCATTCATGATCTTTAAAACATATTTTTAGGAAGAACCAAATTTATATAAGCAATGTAAGGATTTACTAATTAGAAGATGTGCCTTATGAAGAAACTGAACAAATCATTCGAAAATGTAACGATTCGAATTTGGAGGACATTTTGGAACGGATAAAAGTTTGCTTATAAAATTTTACAATCTGGATTTTATTGGCTACTCTTTTTAGAGATGTTCATAGATATGTCAGCTTGCGATAAATGTCGGATAATATGTCTAGACAAAATGAAATGCCTCTAAATTTTATATTAGAAGTTGAAATTTTTGATGTTTGGGGATTAGATTTCATGGGACCATTTTATACCTTCATTTGGAAACTCATATATATTAGTTGTTGTTGATTATGTTTCTAAATGGATTGAATCACAAAAGCACTTCTCCCGATGTAATCTTAGAGTGTTTTGAGAATTTTTTATGAAAAATATTTTTACAAGATATGGAATACCGAGAGTGATTATCTTGACGGAGGATCCCATTTTAGGAACAAACATGTTCACGGAATTAGTAGAAAAGTTTAACATTATTCATAAAATTTCAATTACTTATCATCACTGAAGCCGATTGGATTATTTGAATTTTCTAATGAGAAATTAAACAAATTTTAGAAAAAATTGTAAACCTTTAATAAGATTAGATTGGTCTCTGAGACTAACCATGCTTGCATTATGGGAATACAAGGCTTGCTTATAAAACTCGATTGGAATGACTCCTTACGGAGCTTGTTATGGAAAAACTTGTCGCTTACCGGTTGAATTAGAGCACGAAAGCGTATTGGGCGATTAAAGAATTTAATTATAATTTAAAATAAGCTTGTGAGAAGAGATTTTTACAGATGAATGAATTAGAAGAATTAAGAAATGAAATTATGGCATGATCGAAAGATTAAACAGAAAAATTTTGAACCAGGACAAGAAGTTTTATACATAATATAAGATTAAAATTATTTCATGGAAAATTTAAATCTCGATGGTTGGACATATTAAAGCTCAAATGTTTACTTACGGAACTATAGAAGCGAAAGATCCAAAGATTGGACACAAATTTAAAGTAAATGGACATAGATTAAAACCATATTTTGAAGGAAGAAGACCAAATTTTAAAGAGGTTTTAATCTTCGGTACGACTTTGATTAACAACAGAATAGGTGGTGGCCGACGTTAAACGAAGTGCTTTATGGGAGGCAACGTAGTAGTCTTAAATTATAGTTTATTTACTTAATTTATTGATAATTATAGTATAAATGAATTCTACTACTCATATTTATTTTTATAATCATCCTGATATTAAGATTAACAAAAGAAATTAAAATTTTGGAAACCAAAGCAAAAATGAGTAATTTTGCCTTAGCTCGCCGACGGCGAGATCGATGTCGCCGACGACGAGATCTACGTGCCTTAAATCAACTTAAAATTATAACTATCCCGCCAAGGGTGAGATCGTTACCATCGACGGCGAGACTGGTACAATAGCGGTTTTAGGGAGTTATTTTAGCGGGTTACAGCGATTTTAAGTGTTTTCTGCATGTATAAGTACTGTTTCAGACTTCACTTTCTACTTATTATAAACGAATAGAAACTCCACAAAAACAAGAAATTATGGCATCGATCCACTTGAAACACGAAATCCCAAGTGTTCGATAGGAGAAAGTTTGTCGATTATGATGCACCGGCGGATATTCAACGAGGTTATGACGAAAAGCGATTGATTAAAAGAAAGAGGATTCGTTAATAGGGGAGCGAGGAAGATTCAACAACATCTATTGAGGAGATGATTATTCGACGACGTTGGGAGGAGTATTATGTTGTACAACTTCTGCGGTAGTTATCCGTGGTCGAAAAGAATTCTACTCAATCTTCATGGAATCAACAATGGAAACGTATTTGTACGAAGCGGATGGGTAACTTTCACTCCTTGAGAGTTAATGAGTTGTATTCAGTTGAGAATACACATGTTTGTCACTATTCAAATTCTTTTTACAAGATATAATATGAATGAGATTTACGCGATATTTGACTCATGAACGAGAAGATTGGGAAATGCGAGAAGACGGGTACGTTAGTTTAACATCACTTCTTAACCGTCTCAAACGTGGCACTTCTTTATTTCCTCCAGAAATTATTACCACTATGAGGGTAAATGAATTCTCTAAGGAATGTACGATTTTAAATTATTGTATTATTTGGATTATCGATGTTGGGCCACGTATTGTGAAGTACGCCTTAGGCCTAATTGTGCATGGATTCACGGTCGGACATCCTTGACAATTTTCGCATTAAGTAGTCGATACCAAGTTTCTTACGAAGCTTGGGAAAAGATATTATTGCCTTGGAAACCATTAGATGGGCGAGTATGTTTCATTTACTTTGGATAACGATAATGAGACGGCCATTATTACGGATCGAAGCATCTCGACACAATTCTTCAATCGAACCCTTGGTGATAGAACTAACATGATCTTACGGAAACTTAAAGGATTGGAGAATGAAATACAAAATGTGATGGAATTCCATTAACGATATCTACGGTTATTTGATCACATTGGTTGGAGAATGAAAGAGCACTTTGATCATTAAGGACATGCGGGAGGCTAGTTTTATACGACTTTTCGAAGGAAGGGACGGATTGAAGAAGATTCTACCGAAGAATTCCCTTTTAGGTCTTTCTATAATCTATTCGTGCATTTACGTTCTATCGAAAATATTAGAGAAGAATTAAGTTCATATCTTGATGAGTAGAAGATATTCATTCAGATGAGTAGAAGATATTCATTCATACTTATTTGTGTGTGATTGTTTGAATTTAGTTTTATTTACACTTTATATAGTTAATCTCAGTCTAGATAAGATTATGTATTATTTGTTTAGTCTCAGTGTTTTGAGTATTGTAGTGTGGATTGTGACGCTGAATTGTGTGTGTGTTAAGAATTTTAAAGCAATTGGTTAGTAATCTAATGTGTAAAATTTGTAATCACCTAGATTTCATATATAAATTTATAATGTTTGTGTTGTGTAAATGTATGTGTTAAAATAGAATCTAATCATGATAAAGTATATTTAATAAAGTGGCCAGGACGTAAAATAAGGCTTAAAAATGAATTGAAAATATTATAAATCTTTAAAAAATTAATTAAAAATTAAAAATTCGAATATCCGCCGACGTAAAAGATCGATCAAACTGACGAGATTTTCCGGAAACTTTAGACCTATGTAATTAATTAGCTAGCCGACGGCCAGTTAGTAAAACAACGTATATTTTGATCGGGTCAATCGTCACTTATTCATCATCCTTCCTCGAAAGCGAAAAATCGACCTAGGGCTTGATAGATCATGGATTGGAGCAATTTCGACACATCTTGACACCGGATTTCGTCTTCCCTTGGTAAGAGCTTCCCTCCTATGTAAAAATTTTTTATTTTTTTTGCCATGAATTTCTTCCACATTGAGGGAATTTTGGAAAAATTTAAAATGTGGAGAAAAGATTTGGAAGAAGTTCATGGAACATGATTTAGAGTGATTTTAGTCATCTTTGGAAGCCATTTAGTAATATTTTGGAGATTGATTGAAATTTTGTAAAATTGATAGATCGAAAAATGACCTAAAAGCGACGAAAAGGCGAATGGATTATGACGAAACACGATTTGTAAGTGCTCGAGCACAATCGAGATAGCACGATATCACGACGAGGAAGTGCATACAAGACCGCGTCTTTAAGAATCCTAGAGAAAAGTGGAACGAACAATAAAGAGAGGAGGTGGAAAATTTACATTTATACAACAAAATAGAGTTTACTTGATGGAAGTAGTGAAGGAATTTTATGCCAACTTAACTGAAATAGAAGATGCATCGATAAAGTTAGATGATTTTTAGTTGATTTCAATGTTGCAGAATCAATTCTTTCTACGAAGTACGTGACACATACGTAGTATGATACTTTTGGAGAATGGAAGGACGTGGAGGAAGTAATCAACTTTCTGCTTGATGGGAAAGGGGTTTGGAAAATCAGCCGGCGTGAACGGAGTAAGCTTCCCTCTTTATGCGGAATGCAATATGCAAGAAAGCTTAGCCTTTATTTTATTTGTTATTGTTACGTAAACATCATAGTAGTGAAGTAACGAAGATAAGAACGGTTGAATTCTGTATTTAGAACGAAGAAGTATTAATGTAGGAAGTATTATTTACAAGAATGTATTAAGTTCGCACGAAGTGAGAGTGGAGGAGGACTGCGATTATACGCAGGTAGAGGCAAGAAATAATGAGGAATGAGTGGAGCTATGAAACCCATTACCCGGGCTAATATAAAAACATAAGTCCGCGAAGGATGGAGATGCGGCCAGGAGTTACGTACCTTGACTAGTAGGGATATTCCCTCTCACCAGATTATGATCCTCTGCCCATAGTTCTCTGATAACCTTCATGACTTGATGAATGAAATATTTTGCGGCGAAAGAGTTTTGAAAAGATTGAGGAAAAATTGGAGCATATTGATCAGAGAATTAGAGGATTAGAGTGAAAGCTGATTATGATAGCGAGTATCTCGAGAGACATTCGAGTTATAGTTTATTATGAGATAGCTTATTATGATGCGAGAATCGTTACGGGAGATGAGAGCTTGATGTTATATTTCTAAGTGTCCCCGTTACGGTCATTACCGGCATACTCCACCTGTGATCGGAAACGACGATATAGTTTGGGACTTTGATGCGGAAGATTAGATTCTATGTTTATTTAAGTTAAATTTGTTTAGTTGTTTAATTTATAAACTTTGATTATTATGATGTTATGATTGATTGTATGTCTTTCTTAAAACTTTAGTATTAATGTTTAGTTGATGAACTTGATTGTGATTCGGTGTTAGACTTTTTAAATATTTTTGTTAAAGTTATATAGTTTGTAAATTTTAATATTATTGTAACCTTAAACTAAAATAGTCGGTGTGTCGGTTTAGCATTAGATTAAATATAAGTTGTGATAATATTTTGTACTTATTTGAAAACTTCTTTACCTAAATTTATTTCTTTTAATATTATGTATTGTAGAAAGATATTAACGGTACGGAGTTAATTAAGTAATGGATAGAACATAACGAACTTCAAAAAGGAGAAATACCTAAAGCACAAAGGTATGATTTAAATTTATAGTTTATTTTCATTTTACTTTTGTATAGATAGAAAATTTTAAAAGTTTGGGGGGAAGAAAAAAATAAAAAAAATAAAATACAAAATTTAATTATTAAATTGTTCTCAAATTATATTTTCAAAAATTATTATAGAATGATTTTTTGTAGTAATTTTAATTCAGTAAACTAGAATTAATTTATTTAATTATTATAGAAAGTTAAAAGAAGTACTTTTAATGATTAACAAATTTTGTAGATTAAGATATTTAGTATAAGAGAATAAGAATATAGTTAACTATTTGAAGTAAGGAAAAGCATATTTTAAAATATTAAATTCTTAAGTATTTAATTGAAAAGGAAAAGATTGAAACTGTTAAGTAAAAACTTTGATACATATAAAGTAAGAAAATGTTTCAAGTTTAAATTTAGGAAGAGAAAAATGAAATTCAATTATTGAGGGCTAACCAAAAATAGTGATCTCGCTTGAAAAAAAAAAAGAAAAAAAAAGGATTGAAAATCTATCCAAAAAAAAAAAAGAAAAAGAAAAAAAATATATATATATATATATATAAGTGAGGAGAAGCTTTAGGAGTGCCTTCTCAAAATTGGCTTCATTTGAATCAGCTTTAAGGAACAAACTCGTTCACATTGAATTTATATATATGATAGTATTTGCCCAAATAGTGTTTTCATGAATTTCCTATCATCGAATATCTTAAAAATGTAATTTAATATTGTAAAATATAGTCATTTTGAAATAAATAGAAAATGGAAATCTTAAACTTGATGGCTAAATAGCCTTATATCCGTAAATTAATTTTGATTGTTTAAAAATATTTACATTTAACTTTACTATAATATTTATTTAAATCGAATTCATAGTATATCTGAATTAAAGTTTTATTACAAATGATCATTACTTTTATGTAGTATCGAAAATTACTTGAGGAAATGATAATAGTTAAGTTGGGGGATTTTGACCACAAGAAAATATATTGAGAAATTCATACCAATTTTATATGAAATTACTTTAAAAGGTATTTTCTATGTTTTATTACGGGAATGAAGATTTATAAGGTCTGAGAGCAAGAGCAAAAAGACACGAATGCGGAGCAAAAATGATGAAACGAGATTCATGCATCGACGGCGAGATTTTACGAAAGTTTCCGAATATATTATAATAGAAGCCCGTCGACGACGAGATCGAGCCCGCCGACGGCGAGCACGAGCAGTTAGCCTTTCTTCTAGAAGCCCGCGAAGCCGGCGGTCGAGCTTCTGCAGAACGGCGAGACGATTGATTAAACTAAATACGATGAATGCGGACGTGTTTTGAAAAGGTGTAAGCAACCTTTGGAAATATGACTCCTATAAATAGAAACGATTTTGTGTGTTAGTGGGTGTCAGTTGGTGTCAAATTAGTGTTTCCTTTTGTAGTAAGAGTTAGTGTTTAGTGTCTTGGTGAGTTTCTAACTTTGTTGTACAAGAAGGAAGAGTCAAAAGAACTTTGAGGAATCTGCTTGGGAGAAGATTTGAGATAAAGTATATTTGGTTACATTGTTTTATTACTTTAAATGAAATCAAGATACATGTTATTTTTCCCATGCATTACGGTAGTTTTCTTTGTCTTTCTCCTTGTTGTTGAGGTTTTGTGAAATGAAGAATTAAATGAGTTGTGCCTAATAATATTAAATAGAGATTGTGATCATCTTTTACTTAAATCTGTGATAAGTCGAGAGTATATGTTCGAACAGAATTAGATCGAATGTCTCAAAACACAATATCTATAAAGAGAATCCTACATAAGCCAACCATAACCAAAACCAAAAAAGAATATTTTTGTTTTGTGTCAAGAGCACTCCCAAATGAATGGATCACTTTTGTTAATTACATCTTGAGAGATATCCAAAAATACTATCAATAAAAGGGGCCTTACATTATCATGATAACTTGTGGATGTTTACCAAAAAGAATAATTATTCTATCGGAACATTTTGCCATCTCAAGAGCCTATACTAAGGCCCCGTTTGAGGCAGCTTATTTGGTGCGGTGCATTTTGAAAACACATTCAGGGGCGTTTGGGTAAACTGCGTTTTGGCAATTTTTTCAAAAAACTGTGTTTTTAAAACGCTGAAATCAAAGTTTTCACATCGTTAGGGGCTAGGTGTGGTGGCTACTTTCTAGCTGTGGTCTGACTTTTTTTTTAAAAAAAAAATTGTAAAAGCTACCACAACTTTTTGAAAACCTAGATTATTTTTAAGCAACTTATCAGCAACTCATTAATAAGCTGCAGCTGCCCCAAACAGACCCTAAGCTAGATGGGAGAGGATAGATCTCTCATTTCCATGAATGGTCGGTAGCACGTCGACGACTGAGGCCGAGGAAATAACCGGGTCATCAGGTATGCTCTTCCCACCGCTTCAAAGCTTAACTGAGTCATAAGGGTAGAGGGTGAATCATCATATCCAAACAGGCAGCAAGTTGGTCAGCAAAATGATGGGGGAACATGATGGCATTAATGAAGTTACAAAGGAAGAATGAGCTCAAAGAAGTGATCAGTCTTTGCATAAACATGCCTGGTTCTAATGTTATACATCAAATATAAATATAGAATTAAGATATGAAACACGAGCTAACTACTCTCAGTCCCCTCCACATTGTTTCCACGTCAAGCGCCTCAGAACCTGTGTCCATACCTTATTTTTGATACACTCTCTAAGTATTTTAAAAAGACATATAAAAATATAAAATAAAGACTCGACCTGCAAAATAGAATTAGTACATGTTACCTCATGCAACGTATAATAGAGCATGTCCGATAGGAGGGGGCTAAACAACTCCTGCAAGCAAAAAAAAAATTGCTGAAAACATTACAACCCCTCCTAATTGGATATGACATCTTGCAAGAAGACCGCCTTAATAAGCTAGAGCACAAGTCCACATCTAGTAAGCTCTCAAGGCATCACAAAAATGCTTAGATAGCCAAAAGCCATAAAAATAATCAAGCATATAAAAAGTCTTAACTACACCTTGGCCCTAATCTAACAAACCATCTATCACAATATGTCCTAATCACAACATCTAAGTGTGTGCAGTGTGGTTAAGGGCTGCATATAACTTTGACGGGGTGACACTGGCACCATTTTAAAGATCCAAGGGATATAATGTACATCATTAGATAATGTCATTTTTAAAAAGAGGCATCACATATGACCAAACTCATATAATTTTAAAACTGGGTGGATAATACATAATAGAAAATATCCATATTTACATTTTAAAATATGACCATTAAATGCGGGTTTGTAACATGCAGGTGTCACACTTTAGAGCTCTTGGATTTTTAACACAGTCATACATATGCTAGTTATAATATAAAAACTCGCATTGCTCGCTAAGATATGCTCACAAGCAATGCTCCTTTAAGTATTGCGACCAACAGACGCTACTCATCTAATGAGTAGGATTTGCCATCAAGAGAGCTGGACGATGCACATACAACATGCAAAAGATCCAACACATTATGATTATTCGATCGAGGTACGAACGATCACAATGAATGTGAAGAAGACGAATCACACATCATGCAAATGTGAATGCAAGAATATCACATGCACATGACACACATATGGCTGTAAATGAATCGAGCTTGAGTGAGCTCAAGCTAGACTCCTATTCGAAATTGGCTCGTGAACAATGTGTTTGTGTTCTGTTTGATTTAAATATTCCTGTTCGTGTTAGACTCGAAATTTGCTCGTTAAAATTAATTGGAAAAAAATATATTTAGGGTGTTGGATTCAAACCTGAACAAACTCTGTACAATAGAAGGCGCAAAAACATATGACCACATGAGGTGCTATGATTTAAACATAGATATAAATATATATAATATATTATTACATAAATAATATATATAATTTTTTTTATTTCGAGTTAAAATGAGCCAAACATGAGCAAACAAAGTGTTATCCGTGTTTGGCTTGTTTATAAATCGAGCTTAAAAAATTTGTTTGTGTTAAGCTCGTTTGTTTAACGAACGAGTCGAACATGAGCTACATAGCGAGTCAAACACAAGCTGTTCAAGAACAACGAGTTTTTTGACAGCCTTAGACATGTACAAACTGGGTATACTGAGTACAAGCCACCTATAAAAGGAATTACACCTCGCCCGGTAACCGATCTGGGTGCATACAACAAGCAAACAAGTGCTACAAATGAACTTGCATCAGTTACATAGCACCTATAAAGGAATTACTCCTCGCCCGAGGGCACTTAAACGAGCACATGCAAAGATACCATTAATGCATAAGATGCCCAAGGCAAATGACAAATGTACAACACATTTTATGCCAAATATACTTGGTAGTGTGATTCAGTCAAATGAGTATCACCTACGTATGTGATGACACATTGTACCTCACACGAGTTCAGTGGCTAAAAAACATGACTCATGCCAAGCGCAATGTGACATACCTACGACATTCCTAGATGGTGTCGTACGAAGTGAGGTGGCGTAACTCTCATTAAAGAGAAATGCACAACATGTGGCTTTATATGGGAGCCATCTCCTCAAGAGGTGTGCAAGCACCTATCCACGTGCATATTGTGACGTATGTGAGAGAAATACTACAAGTGACACACAAATATGTCAAATGCTAGACAACACACTCATGACTAAAGTAACCTCAAATGTAATGAAATATAAAGACAACGTCAAAACAACAAATTTTAGTACACATGAAGATGCATGCAACAGGCAATCACAATAAGCAACTTGATGCAATAATGCATACAAGCATTCACCGATCAAATGAAATCGGCCAAAGATAGCCAACCAGACTGAAGTGATTGTTCGATTACATCGGGGCGGACAATCAGATCAAAGCGACCGACCGATTGATCAGGCTGGCAATCGAACCAAAGTGACCAGTTGGTCGGACCGGGGCGGTAGATCAAACCGAAGTGTCGGTCGATCTGGCTGGGACGACCAATCGAACCCAAGTGCTCGTTTGATCGGGCCGGGACGACCGATCGAAGCTGATTACATTTTTAAATGTCATGAAGTGCATGCAAGCAATAAAGCCCAACGTTCTTGATAGCAAATCAAACTTGTTCTATCGACTTCACATAGGATCTAGGGTTTAAATGAAGTTGTAGCTATCGTTTTTTACATAACGTAACAAAGGTTCTACCTCTAATTGCTTGGCAAAATGTGAAGGAGTTTTTCCTCTATAGAAAAACCTTCACAAAGACATAGCCTTCGGTATCTAGGGAATGAGAATCAAAGGAATTCCTCGTTCTCTAGATCGAGGTGGCTTCAAACCATTCGTCAAGGGGTGAAGCTGCCAAACAATCACGAGATTACTAGGATCCTGGCCGATTAGCTCAATGGTGCTTGGGTTTTGCAGGGAGTCTCAAGGATTCGTGGGGGAAAGCAACGAAAATGGCTTCATAACCTAGTGGTTTCCTCTGACACAGAGCCTAATGCTTAAATGTTTAACACAAAACCTAAAAAGGCTGGAAAATGAAGAACAAAGGATTAGAGATTTCTTCACCTACGCGGAGGTTGTAGATGCATTTTCTCGGCTTGATCTGAGCTCCAACCACACTAGGATGAGATTATCACATTTCTTCTTCCAAGTGGGATGAAGCTCTCCTCTACCAAAGGAGAGATGTGGACCTCCTTCAAAAAGCACTTTCGAAAGCTCCCTCACACCCTCCTCAAAGGGATTAATGGAGAAAGAAGAAGAATACGAGGAGGAGGAAGAAGATGAAGCTCTCCTTTTTCTCCTTAGAGCTCTCCACACTCAAGAAGTGCACCCCAAGCTAAATATTTTCACATCCCTCCACCTCTCCTAGGATTTCCCATATTAGTTTGGGTTAAGCAAACCCTTTTACCATTTTTGAGCATAGATTCACCCAAGGAACCAATGGTCCTCTTTCCTCATGGCATTCTTGGCATAATAACCATATAAAACTCCATTAGTCCCCTTGGTTATACATGCAAATCCCTTTGATTTAAGGGACCATAAGTGCCTCCATGCTTAAATCATGTCCCCATGTGGCTCAATAATCGAAAAAAATCAGATCCTAGTAGCTCTCGGAGCGCCTAGGCGCCACCCTCTATGTTCTGGGGCGCCTCAGTACTAGGCACTTGGGCTCCTAGGCAGCTGGGTTTGGCACCTAGGCTCCTAAGCTAGCGCCTAAGCATCGTTTTGGTCTGGTAGACCCCATGTTGTGCGGAAAAGTTTGCGAAACGGTTTTTTTAGGAATCCTCGAGTTTGGGGAAGTTAGCTATAATTAAAATATAGTTCTTAAAGATAAAATGGATGTCCAACATGCCTCGTACTCAAAATTAACAACAACTAATGGTGATCAATTCCGAGCACAACATCAAGGCAAACCTTAGTTTCATGCTCGATGTTCGTGAAAGAGTGTTATGGATATCTTTGACCATATGAGGCTCATGATCCTTAAATACTTAAATGAACACTCGGGATGCATCTTATTAGATGAAAATCGTCGACCGAGGTCAAGTTCAATCGAAGTGGTTTAAATCCTAATTTTTCGCCCGGATGTTCATTTAAGGGTTTTCACGTACTCGTAAGCTTTGCAGGAGTCCCATACCACTGCATGGGTGTGTCAGTTTGAACCCTAATTTTTCTGAAATGCGGGTTGGAGGGTTCGATGACTGCGCTTGACCACGGGAGGCTCCAAATGGACGGTGCATGGTCTTTATACATTGAAGAAGACATTAAAATGTGTCCCATGTCTGAATTATCATCACCCAATGGTGAGCTATTCTGGGTAAGGCTGAATCAGTGTCAACCCTAGTTTCATGCTCAAAACATGTACCAGGTAGTTCTAATTGATGTCTTGGACTACGGGAGACTATTGGTGAGCGAACTACAATCTCGTGTCATTCAAGTGGATATTCCACACATGCGACATCAAAAAGTGATACGAACAGTTATATTTTTATAACATGCACATTTTTTAATGTGGGGCATTTGAAAATTTAATTCAATTTTAAACCCGCACAATATTTTCAAACTATATGATCGAGCATTCAATACGATGGTTGCAGCACTCGCATGCTTTTACACTTCAAAGATTTGAGTATATTTTAGAAAACTTAACCTTTCAAACTGTTTTCCACGTCAATTAGAGCAACATGTTTTAGTTAAAAAGTATCTGGTGAAGCATGTTCAAATCCACAACCTGAAGCCCTTAAATAATGCCTTCTATCCGCTTTTGCATTTAGGTTGTGGAGGCGGTGGCGATTAAGAACAAATTAGAATATTGATTGTACACTCAAAATGATGAATTTGATTTCTTATATTTAGCCTCCAACTTATCGACCATTGGAGGTTCGGTGAACTTTTGATACACTTATTTGTTAGCAATTAACTTCAACATAGGCCTATCATTTGTTTTAAATAGTTGAAAAATATACTTCAAATGCATATAAACTTTCTTTCGGCTCCTAAATTCATTCAATGAAGCTTATAATTCAATTCAAAAACTCAACAATTCAGTTTATACCCATTGGTGAGCCAACAAGTCAATTGCATGTTTCATTAGAGCTCATTGGTGAGTCGTCGAGTCCCATATAAATCTTATGCAGGCTATTTTAAATTTAATTGCATCTCTTTTTATAATTTAATAATTCATATAATATTTTTAGGTTCCAAATTATTTTAACTTACGAGTTTTGCCTCACCACATTATGAAAAATATATATAGAGTTCCACTCGACACGCTGCATTAGGGGATTCGAGAGTTTTTGAATTGCTTGCCATGTCGCGGGCATCATGTACAAGTTTCACCTCATTATGCTTGAAAATCTTGTAAAGAGTTCCACTCGATGCGCCAATTTTGATCTCCTTTTTGGCCGTCTTTCTTCCCTTTGTCATCTTTGTCTAAGATTATTTTCCTAGAAGCCCTAGGTAGTTGGGCTACTCTGATTTTGTTCAGTGAACTCAAGTCAGATTCAGTTGACCCTACTCTGGTCGAGTTTGGGCTTTGGTTTGGTTTAGTTGTGCTCTGGTTGCCTAAGATAGACTTGAGCTTGGCTTAAATTAATATGAAATTGAAATCAATAAGTAAACAAATCTAAATTTGAACTGAATTTAATTTAATATAAATGAACCCAAATCAAGATTAAAATAAACCTAAAATTGTTGATGATTAAACTTAAAAATTTGATTGTAACTTTAAATTAAAGTAAACCAAATGTAAATTAAATCAAGCCAAAATTTAAAATTAAGCATAAACTAAAACTAAATTGAACTGAAGATATTCAATTGGAATTAAATTAAACAAAACTCAAATTTATATTAAACAAAACTAAAATGAAATATATTCAAATAATTTCTTTTTTTTTTAAAGGTACATGCATTCCACCCTTTCTTTGTACAAGTATGCAAATACATATGGATTGGGTGGTATGTGTATTAATGTCCTAAAATTAAACCCTAATTGAGAAATGAATTTAAAAATTGGATATAAATTTTAACCCAAATAAATGAATAACTTCAAATAAACCTAAAAAAGTACAACCTCAAACACACCCACACATTATACACATATTTATGTGTTTGTATATATATTGATTAAACTTCTATGAACTCAATCATAACGTAGCTCAAGTCAATTTAAATAATAAACTCATCTAAATTAAAATTTAACTTTATTTGAAGTTAAACTCTATTTTAAAAAAACCCAATACACCCTATATTTATCACTTATACATACATACATACATACATACATACATACATATATATATATATATATATATATATATATATATATATATATATATATATATATATATATATATATATATATATATATATATATATATATATATATATATATATATATATATATAGACACACACACACACACACACACACACACACACACACACACATATATTTGCATTCATATGCTCACATGTGCATATATGCATAATCCAAACTTATGCATGCATATATTCACACATTTATATATATGCATAAATAAGTATATAGGGTAGTGAGTATATATGCATGTACATCTATGTATGTATGCACTATATATATGTGTGTGTGTGCGCGCATGCATTTTTGGGTGGCGTTGGTTGGCAGTTGCTTTGTCAGTCGTAAGTCCCCTCTGACCCGGTTTCAATTTCTACAGGAAGGGACAGCCCGCGCGCGCGCGCGCACACATATATATATATAGATATATTGTATTGAAAAAATATATATTGATCATATTTGATTAAGATATTATTAGTGATACCAAAATATTACGACATAGTAGTCGTCCTATGGGTACCCTAATAAATGGTTGGAGCACTTCCTAACATGCTCATCATGGTTGATGTTATGCCGGCAGTCTATCTGTTTGCTATGAAGGTAGTGTCCGTTATAAGCCAATTGTTCATATATTAACTATTGCGAAAATATCACACATCAATTCACTTTCCACAAAAATCTTGATTCTCTTGTTCCCATTCCCACATTCATTTTGACATTCAGGTTCACCAAATTAATTATTGTTCATTATTACACACTAATATTTTAATTGATAAGGGGCCCATTCGCTTCTTTCCAAAGATACCTGGTTCTTGTTATCTACTCAGCTTGGTTGGCTAATATGATTACAGATTAAAATCGTAGTCGCTTTACGCTTCTCCCTTCAATCTTTCTCCGAATTGAAGAGCAAAAAGATTAGCTTTGTCGTTCTTATCTTAACCTAACTTTGCTGAATGGAAGAATGATTGAGATGGCCATAACCCTATGTAGGGCCGGCTCTTTGATTTCATAGAATCGTAATCATATAGGGTTGGTTGAAATGATTTCACTTTTTAAAGAAGTAAATTGTCTAAATAGTCCCCGGCTTATGTACATGTGATTGTTTCAGTCTCCAAGTTTATAGAAGTGTTAAAATAGTTCTTGACTATTTAAAACTGAGCTTGAATAGTACTTCATGTTGACCGCTTCAACCCTAATTTAAAGACTTTGGAGTCAATGTAATTTACAATTGCTTGATATAATTTCAATAAAATTTCAAATATTATATATTAGAGGAGCATAATATGTGAAAAGAGGAGCATATATTTAAATAACATGTATAAAGATCATGGAAGATTTATATAAATAAGTCGCAAATCCTATGTGTATATCTAAACATTTGATACAGAAGAAATGCAATATTATAGAAAGGTGGAGGGTAAATTATAATAAATTTTCTTTAGTTAGTGTGGAGAAGAAGCTTTACTTTTAAGTAATGAAAAATAAAAAGGCTGTATAACTAAAGGAATTAGCATTTAGAATGAATTTTTTTTATGGCCTATAAAATTTTATGGCTGAATAAGGGGAGCCATCTATGTGTATATTTTTAAATACAAGAACAAAATAAATCATAATTTACCTGCCAATTTAGAAAAAAAACTCATTTATTCATTTAAATTATTGCTAAAATTTTGTTTGAGATCATTTTTATTTTTAAAAAATACATTTACTCAACTTATTTTTTATATTTTTAATTATTTTTTAAATAAATTAATTAATTCTTTAAGTATTGAAAAAATTGTTAGGTGTTTTGAGTGTTTAAGGAAAAAAATACTTTGGACATAAAAAATGTGTTAGCTTTGATCTTAAGGAGATCTAATGGTCCAGAATGAAAGAGTACGATGAAGATAGGCTACTTATCAGACTTGTGTAAAACTGTCAGAGCCGGTTATCACAAGAAAGCTGATCCAAGTAAAGATTTGGTTCACTAACATCTCTAATTGTCCTAAAGAAGCCTAGAGACTCATCAGGGATCAAGGTTTGACAATCTAATTGTATCGATCGAGTCAATCCATACTGACCAAGCTCAGATGATCGAGTTGATCTATATCGAACAAAGCTCATTTGACCAAGCTGATCTTGTTAATTTGAAGCCAAATAATTGTAGCTGATCGAGCTAGAAAGTAGTCGGATGACATGCTTGCCCACCTAAAATACCAAAATTATCTGTGTGAATCCCTTTAAAGCGGAGACAAAAATATAACATCATGATATTGTACGATGTTCTATATAAATTGGGAAAATATTTTATGAATAAGATGATATTGATATGACACACTACAGATCATTACTATTCACTCATATATATATATATATATATATATATATATATATATATATATATATATATATATATATATATATATCTCTCTCTCTCTCTCTCTCTCTCTCTCTCACACACACACACACACACTCTCTCTCCTTATGTTATATTCATGGGGTGTGATTCACAGATAAATTAAGATTCAACATTATCATCGTCATTAACCATCGTAGCTTGCCCCAACCTATCATAAGTCATCACCCACTTCCACTATCATTGCTGTTGCCTTCGTTTGGCCACCATCATAAATAAAATAAAGATAAAATTATATTTAATATACCAAATATATTTAATTTTAATTTTTTTAAATGTTATTTATATAGCACTGCCGTTGCCGGTCCCAAGCCCGGATGTGAAAAGTGGAAGGTTGCGTTAGGTAGTCGACAGCCATTGTAAAACTTGTCAAAAAAAAATCATGACATGAATCCTTTTGATCATTGTGTAAGTGCTAAGGCGTCCCCTGAAGACGCATGCCGTATGGCTACGAATACGGTGGAAAGTGTGCAAGAGCGACTACCGGCGCCCGGGTGTAGTGTCGAAGTAGCTGAGGGTTCCCACATTACGGACGGGTGCGGGTAAAGAAGTTAGTCATGATCTTAGTATTAGGATAGGATCTTGGAATATGGTACTCTCGATGGTAAACTAATGGAATTGGTTGATATTATGATCCATAGAAAGATAAATATCCTATGTATTCAAGAAACTAAATGGGTTGGAGAAAAAGCTAAGGAGATTGATAACTTAGGTTTTCAACTATGGTATTCTCGTAAGAGTCGTACTAGAAATGGTGTGGGTGTAATTATAGATAAGAGTTTGAAAGATAATGTTGTTAAAATTAATAGAGTTGGAGATAGAATTATAGCACTTAAGACTATTATTGATACTAAGATTTTTAATATTATAAGTGCTTTATGCTCCTCGAGTTGGTTTAGATATAGGCTCTAAAGATAATTCGGAATGATTTAGAAGACTTAATACACTCGATACCTGCATTGAAGAAAAATTTTTATTGGAGCGATTTAAATGGACATGTCGGTAGAGTGGTAGAAGATTTCAGAAATATTCTTGGTGGCTACGATTATGGAGCGATTAATGAAGAAAGTAAAGTCATTTTAGATTTTGCTTTAACGTATGATATGATTATTACTAATACTTTATTCAAGAAAAGAGATGAGCATCATATTACTTATAAGAATGAATCTAATAAAACACAAGTTGATTATTTTCTTATGAGAAAAGAGATCTTCGAGATTATAAGGATTGTGAGGTCATTCCAAGTGACGATTAAGTATCGACATCGATTATTAGTTTTAGATTTTAAGATGAAGAGTTGTAAAATAAAGAATACTAGGATTCGACATCGTAGAATAAGATGGGGGCACCTAAAAGACATAAATAAAATTATTTTTATGAGTAAAATTTAAGATTTAAATATTTGGGATGTTCATGAAGACGTGAATATTATGTGGGAAAAGTTAACTAATACTATTAAACAAGTGACTAAAGATGTACTTGGAGAATCAAAAGAAAAAATTTCTATAAATAAAAATAGTTGGTGGTTGTTGGCATCATTTTTTTTATATATATTACATGTGCGGGAAATTGGCTTAAATTGGTCCATCCACCTGCGAGCTTTTTCAGATGACCCCTGACGATGAAACGGACCACGCAAGTGTGTCCGGAACTTCGATATTACCTAGGAATGACGCTTATTTTCTTTGCGAGCTGAGGCGGGGTAAAATTGCTGCAAATTATCATTTTTCTAGCTCGATCGTCGAAAATCACCCAAATGACTCCAGGATGACTAAACGGATCACACGATTGTGTCCGGGATGTCGATTTTACCTACGGAGGATGTTCATTTTGCTACTGACATCGCGAGCGAGGCTTAAAATATGTGAATTATTCTTTTTTGGCCCAATTGCTCAAAAAGTGGCCCGAACGGGCCCGAACGACCCCGAATGACGAAACGGACTGCGCCATTGAATCCGAAACGTCGATTTTAGGTAAGAGGGATATTTGTTTCGCTGCAAGGACATGCACATGCTGAAAATTCGTGAAGGATAATTATAATAATAATATTATTATTATTATTATTATATAATATATATTAATAATATATTATATATTATTATCTAAATAAACCTACGCATATCCTCCCTCTCCCCGGATCCTATCTATCGCTGTTTCGCGAAATGGACGCAGCCGCCAGCTCCTCTCGCGAACCCTAGCTCCCCATCGCCGGCGTCCTCTCCCTCGCCGGCGAACGTAGACGCCGGCCGTCCCTTTCCTCACGCCGCCGAGCCTGTTGCTCGCGGGTGAGCTCCGGATCTCGCAGAAAGGTGCGACACGAGCTCCCAGCCGCCGACCTCTTCCCCGCCGGAGCTTCTTCAGCCTCTGGCCGAGAAAGCCCGCGGCCTTCTTCCCTTGCGCCGCTCGTCCGCCTGAGGCTCCGCCTCTCTCCAGTTCGTCGCCGGCCAGCCCTCCTCGCCGGCAAACCTGAGCCACCTCCTCTCTCCGGCGTCTCCTCCAGCTGCCGGATTTCTCTGCTCCAGCCGCCGGCTTCGTCGCTCAGCGGGTCGTGACACCTTTTTTTTACTTGGCCGAGCCCTCTCCTCGACATTTCTTCCCGCTGAAGAAATTCCCTCCGAAGTGCTTCCTGCCGGCTAGCTGCTCCCTTGCCGGCGATGTGCGATCAGCCCCCATTTAGGCCAAAAAAAATGTGACCCATGGCATACCTTTTTGGCTCCCTCGTCGGCAATCCACCTCACCGGTGAACACCTCTTCCTCGCCGAATTTCTTTGGCGACTTCATTGTCTCCTCGTCGTCATCGGGGTGGCGATGATCTCGTCGTGATGCAATGCGAAGGTATATTTTGGTCATATTTTTATGCCAAAATTATTTATTATTATTTTTTGGTACATCGCATACCTCACTCGATCCCGTTTTCTATATTTGTTATTGCGAGGTGCGTCGGCACATGGACCGAACACCGGCGGTTCGCCGGAAGCGTTGGCTCTTCTTCAGCATAAAGAGAACGCGTCTTCAACCTTCGCGACGGTGAGATTTTCTTATCCCTTAGCCGACCCTAGGTTTAGTCCGGTCGAGGCGTGTGGATTCGATCGCCCACACGAGGTGCGTGCGCCAGCGTGAGTTGGCGTGTCGACGTGTCTATGTGATGGATCGTTGATTTACCTAGAGTGAGCTATAGGTTAGGAATCCTATGCGTTGGCCAGTCCTATTCGTAGCCAGAGCGATTTCTGTTGTAAGGCTTTAGGCTTTAGTCTGCTGGGTTGGAATCCGATTTCCGCGGTTTTGGCGCTCCTAGTCTCCCTTGGAGGGATTAGTTGAGTTCGATCTTAGAGGACGGGAAAAGCTTTGTAGCTAGTCCGTCCTATAAGATCGGGGTGTTCGTAGAGCGGAAAAGCTTTGTAGCTAGTCCGCCATACTGAACGGTGGAGAGTTTCCCCTACGAGAAATCGGAGCGGGAAACCCTCTACATCGCCGCGCCAAGCTGGAGGCGGCGATGCCGCACATCCGAGAGCGTCGACCACTAGGTACCTATGTGAGGTCGTTAGGACGAGTTCGACATGCTCGTTGAGTGTTGGGGTTGTGTTGCATGTGCATGGTCCATCTTGTTGCATTTTGCATGTGGTCATTGTTGCATTGTATGCATGTTCGCATAAGCACTTCGGGTTGATCGGCGCGTCCCGGGCCGATCCCCGATCCTCGGTTGGGTTCGATCGGTCGTCCCCAGTCGATCACCTATCCTTTAGGGTCGGATTGGTTACCCCGAATTAATCCGCCCATTTCTTTGGTCCGGCCCGACCACCACGGTCGGTCGGCCGATCATATTACATGTTCGTATGCTTCCGCATCTTATTGCATGTTTATATGCATGTGCATGTTGAGTCGATTGCATGTTGCACCATATTACATTTTTTTTTTTGCATTTGCATTTGCGATTGCATTTGCACCGCACTTTTATGATTCTCGCTTAGTGAGAATTATTCCACCTCCGAGTCCGCTGCCTCCTCGGCATACTCATTTGCTCGGGCCGATGCCGCTACGGCGTGCCACCTCCGGGCCGTCGCCACTACGGCATGCTCGCCTTCGGTCCACTGCCTCCTTGGCATACCCATCCTCCGGGCCGTCGCCGCTACGGCATGCCCGCTCTTTACGAGTCACCTGCTTTCACGGTATACTCACTCTCACCGCTTTGGTGCATCCTCTTTGCATGTAGCATCTTTGCATTTTGCATGATGTGTGTGCTTGCCCTTTGGGTGCCCGTTGTGATTGTTTCGTACTTCGGTCGAGCGATCACGAATGTGGAGCTTCTTGCATGACTTGTTGCTTTCCCATTCCTCGATGGCTTGTCATACTCATTAGGAGAGTGACCCCGTGTCGGTCGTGATGCCTTAACGAGCATTGCTTCGTCGGGTTGATCCCGATGAGCAATGCTTAGTTAAGTCATCGGGATCGGCACGAGTATGATTGTCTTGAGGATCCATTGGATCTAACTTGTGTCACCCTCTTCGTGACGCCCTTTAGATCCTTCGGATCTTCGGGTCGAGGCCGGTATGGCGACCCCGTCGAAGTCATACTATACCTAGACTTACCCACGCACTTAGGCACTAGGTTTGTGCACTCTCCAGTTAGATGGTGTGCTTGGTGCAGGACTTAGGTTGCTAGGTAGTCTTTTTGATGTCCGGCTATTGTTCTTTGATGGATTGGTTGCCTCAGCCGGTATCTTTCTTACGCACTTTGCTCGTGATGTGATTGCATGCTTCATATGTATGGTAGTGTGTTAAGGCGCTTTTCTAGCGAGTCATGCTTATTTATACACACGCACGAGTACCGTATGGGGGGAGCTAGTGATGATTTCGACATTTTTGTTTGCGAGTCTTATTAGCTCCCCCATTTATAAAGCATGGCTCGTTATACGTCGTTTGCGTGCGAACTTTCCACGCTAACACTTGTTTTCATGCGGGATTGAGTCTTTTTATTTTCCTTTGTACTTTTAGAGTTACAGAGAGTCACGTAGTGAGAAATAAGATACGGGCGAGGGTTCAAGGCGTTTGGCGTAGGAACCGCGTGGAGGGGACTAGGAACAGATGCTCATGCCCCGTATCTTAATTCTGCATTTTTACATTTGATGTATAGAATTAGGACCGAGCATGTATATGCGGAGTTCGGCCGCTTTTACTGCTTTTTCTGGTGTCGTCGGTCCAGTGACATTTTGGCCTCTTTTATTTTATTATGGAGTGCTTTCTTTCTTGCTTTTATTACATATTCGCATGCCTGCATGTGTTTTCCTTGTTTCTTTCTGTGATCTGGGATTTTGCGATATCATTTAGGCTCTTTAAGGACCCTAAAATTGTAAACTTTATATGTTAAAAATCCTATAAAATAAATATTCAAGATAAATGAAGTTTAGGATTAAAATATTCAAGATTTTAAAATATGCACTTTTACTTTCTTGCATGGCCTTCGGGCCGGATTTTAAATGGGTTGCATTGCATGGCTATCACCCAAGTCATACTAATAGGGCCTCCGCATTACTTGAGGACCGCTCTGAATAACTCGCATTCATATTTGCATGTCCCTAGGAGGAGTCCCCGTGCTTCTCCAACCTCGATCGGCCCAACATACCTTTATAGGTGGTTGTCCAGTGCGCTAGGGTGTTAGGAGGCTCCCCGACCCGGACGGGGTGTAAGTCCTTTTGTTTGGAGCGTTTGCGGCTTTGTAGGCCGAACCTCCCTTTCTCTTCTTTCCCGAGGCATCCTTGCCACTTTGGCGAGTGTGAGACCCACCTCTTGGAGCTCGAGCATAGTCGCATAGGATAGAGTTTCCTTCCTTTTACCTTAGGAGCTACCGAGGTCCCCGTGGATAATGCAATTCTTGGATTGTCGACCGGGAGCTCGGGATGTGTTGGGTCGACTACCTTCACGTTCGGGTAGACTTAGGGTCCTCTCGCTTTGGATGACGGGTTTGTGATACCCCGACTTGGCTACCTCTACCTTTAGGGATTACTCCTTCCTTCCTTTGACTACCCCTTTTGAGCCCTTTCGCTCCTCGACTTCGTTGATATCATTTTGACGGCCCGATGCCAATGAGCCGCCGCCCGTTTGGGATACGACGATTTGTCCTCTCGCCCTATGGCACGGACGTGCTTTGACGTGTTGGGATACCCACGCCGAGATGATTTAGGTTATTATGTGGGTTTCGTATCGTCGATGAGCCGCTACCCACATTCGGGATGTGAGAGACTCACTCTCCGCCCGATGGCTTAGCGAGAGCTTTGAAGCGTCGAGACTTTCCCACACGGAATAATCTCCCTTTCGATTGCCTATACCCAGTGTCTATGATAATATAAAGCGAAACTCCTTTTATCGAAGTATTCTTGGGTATCCCCGAGATGTAATTAACCGGTAGGAATACGTTCCTCCGGGAGTGCTCTTAACCCGAGCACGTACATACACTCGACTCTCCGGTTATGGGTAGTCTACGTAGATACTTCTTTCGCGGATATTGGTTCGAGGTGCCTCTCGCCCGATCTTGTTTGGGCGGACATGCTCGACTTATCCTTGCGAGGTTTATCGCACGTAGACTCTCCATGTTTTCTTTTCTCTTGTTTGTCATTTTTGTCGTATGTCCCTTCTTATTCGGTTCCTCTCCTCTTCGAATCACTTATTTGATTCGGGAGGGAGATTTATTCGAATAGGGGAAGTATACGACGATCGACAAGCTGGCGACTCCTTTTAAAATAAAAAAAAAGAGAAAAGAATGGCAAAAACAGTGGTGGAATAATAATGTGCAAGAAAAGATAAAATATAAGAGGATGTAGTGTGGAAATGTTTAGGTGATTTGGGAGTTTCCTGGCTTACTAAACTTTTTAATATTAATTTAAAAACTAAAAGTATGCCCGAGGAGTGCAGAAAGAGCATTTTGGTCCCCATTTTTAAGAATAAAGGAGATGCACAAGAGTGTGCAAATTACAGAGGAATTAAATTGATGTGTCATACTTTAAAATTATGGGAGAGGGTAATTGAACATAGTTTAAGACGTATTACGAAGATTTCTCATAATCAATTTGGATTTATGCCGGGCAGGTCTACCATGGAAGCTATACATTTATTGAGAGGTTTGATGGAGAAGTACGGAGATAATAAGGAGGATCTACATTTGATTTTTATTGATTTAGAAAAAGCTTACGATAAGGTTCCTAGAGATGTTCTTTGGAGAGTCCTTGAGAAGAAATGTGTTGATATGACTTATATTCAAGTAATTAAAGATATGTATGTTAGAGCTGTTACATGTGTTCGAACTGAAGGAGGATTGACCAAGTATTTTACTATTTCTGTTGGTTTACATCAAGGATCGGCTTTAAGTTCATATCTTTTTGCTTTATTTATGGATGGTCTTACTGGGCATTTACAAGAGGATGTACCTTGGTGTATGCTTTTTGCTGATGATATCCTCCTTGTGGATAAGACAAGAGAAAAAGTCCAGGAAAAACTTGAATTATGGAGGTCTACATTGGAGTCTAAAGGTCTTCATTTGAGTAGAACTAAAACTGAATACATGGAATGTGATTTTAGTAATAGTAGGTCTAGTGACAGAAGTGTAACTTTGGGTGATCAAATTATTAAAAGGTATGAACGATTTAGATATCTCGGGTCCATTGTTCAAAGTGATGGTGATATAGATGGGGATGTTAATAGTAGAATTTAGGTTGGTTGGTTGAAGTGGAGGAATGCGTCCGGCCTATTGTGTGATAGAAAAGTACCGCTTAGACTGAAAGGAAAATTTTATAAGATGGTGGTGAGACCTTCAATGCTCTATGGTGCTGAATGTTGGCCTTTAAAAGAGAAGCATAATGTTAAGTTAAGTGTTGCCGAGATGAGAATGATTAGGTGGATGAGTGGCTTTACACTTAGAGACAAAATGCAAAATGAATATATCCGTAATAGGGTTGGAGTTGCACCAGTGACGGATAAAATTAGAGAGAGTCGCCTTAGATGGTTTGGTCACATTAAACGTCGACCACCTGATGATCCGATTAGGAGAGTAAATGTTTTAAATACAACTTATGTTAAGAAAGGCAGAGGCAGGCCTAGGAAAACTTGGGCTTATTGCATAAAAAATGATCTTAATTTATTAGAATTAAACGAAAATTTGACACTAAATAGGACGCAATGGAGAAAAAGGATTCATGTAGCCGACCCCACTTAGTGGGATTAAGGCTTTGTTGTTGTTGTTGTTATTTATATAGCACCATAAATTTTAGCATCACATTAAAAATATCACTAATATTATTTTTTCTAAAATAAAAAAAATGTTTTTTATCCATATATTTCGATATAATGAAGTCTTATTTTTGCAAATATTAAAGTTCATGAGTTTGATATATAAATGTATAAAATTTAAGTCGAATGTATGTAAATCCCACAAATCAGTTAGGAAAAATGCCTTGAAGCAGTGTATGAAGAGAAAATCAATCACATGTATAGTAATGCTAGTTAGGGTAGCCAATTAGCTAGGAGTTAAATTTTTAAACAAAAATATTCTATATTCAAAATTTTAACGTTTGCGGTGTAGGTATATTTACAATTAAATTCGTTCAAATTTCTAAAAAAACTCACATAGAGTATGCTTTATGGTGCTAGTTGTGTACTCCACTGGTTTATCTATATGGGTGGGTCAATCTGTACAAACGATTGGTGTCCTTATGCAATATAGTAGATTTAAAGGAAGGTTGTGATTGGCGGAAATTTTAAATTAGGTTGAGTTTAAACTAAAATTAATATAATCAATGTTATTAAAGTAAATAAATGCAAAAGAAATCATGGCTAGGATTTCTACATGTACAGACTACCACAGTTATCCGCATGTATATGGAAGATATTACATTCGGACAACCTAGATATTGGTAGATGCATATTTGATTATATTGATGTAGTATTCACCACAATAACATCAATTCACATATACATTATTCGTATGTAATATTTCTCCTTGTACAGACATCACACCATAAGTGCAAAAGTACCATCATATTTAAAATATAAATAAAATATGAACCAATTCATTACAATCATACAGTCAAACATTACATGATTCCCATAACATGGATGGAAAGTGGTGAGCGGCTCCTACGCAGAAGAGATGAGAGCAAAGCATAGATCTATGGGAGCCTGCCGATCTTGAATGGAAAATAAGTATCTACAATCGCTTCTTCGGTCCGAAATCCTCGCCCGTCACCTCCCTCATGCTGTCCCGAAGCCTGCATTCTTCTCCTTCTTTCACTGATCATTCAAGAGCAGGATCTTTTTCTTCTTTGTATGATCTTTTGAGATCTTTGCTTCTGTTGTTTCATTTTGGTTGGATTTCCTTAATCCCACCGTTTTTTTGTTTCAATGGCGACATCCTTTAGGGATGCGTTGCGGGTAAGTCTGTGGCCTTTGGGGATTTTATCTTCCCGACTGATTCTCTCAAGAAAATGGTGGAAAGTAATTCAAATGGATTACTTAAGAAGGCTTCACACAAGAACGGTAAACCTACACTTTATTTTACTAAGGAAGACAAAAATTCTCATGGAACCTTTAAGGTTCACTTTGGTTGGTAAATTTTTCTTTGGGCACCCTAACATATACATTATTCGTAAATATTTTGGTGATTTACACCTAGCTGGTGGATGGAAATTGGGATGGATTGATAAAAGAAATTTGATGATTAAATTACAGCTTGAAAAGGATTATACTTTCTTTTTTGCTAAGAAGGTTTTAATTATTGAGAAGTTTTTTTTGAATCTTCCTAAATGGACTCCGGATTTTAAACTTTCTGAAGAATCTCCTATTGTACCTATATGGCTTAGAATTCCTGGTTTAAAACTTCAATTATTTAATTGGAAAGTTCTTTATTCAATAGGGGATATTTTTGGGAAACCTCTAAAAATTGATGTTGGTTCTACAGATCTTTCTTGGCCTGATTCGGCTAGAATCTTGGTGGAGAGAGATGTCACATTGAGTTTACCTGATTCTGTTTGGCTTAAAGATGATTATGAAGGTTATTGGCAAAAATTGTTTCAAAATTTATTCCTCACTATTGTACTCATTGTAAAATTTTTTGTCATCTTTATGCTCATTGCTTTCACGCACATTCGAAATTGAGGCAATCTAAAAATTTTCCTATACGCCGTATGGAAAAACAAATTGATGCTAAATTTAATAATCAGGATCATTTACAAATTGTTAATTACAGTGAGAAATTGTCGCAACTGGTGCTGGTTAACATGGGTATTAATCATGTTATTGATTTGAATAATGATAACATGGTTGTTGATAATACTTTGAGAATATTGGCAACAAAGATAAATCCATTGTTATCTGTGCTACTGATAATTCAGATGTGATAACTATGGATAAAGATACGTTGGTTACTAATTTGAGTATGGTTAATAGAAATTTTTCTTTCAGTCTGAAATCCTCGCCCGTCGCCTTCCTCATGCTGTCCCGAAGCCTACATTCTTCTCCTTCTTTCACTGATCATTCAAGAGCAGGATCTTTTTCTTCTTTCTTTGATCTTTTGAGATCTTTGCTTCAGCTGTTTCATTTTGGTTGGATTTCCTTAATCCTACCGTTTTTTTGTTTCAATGGCGACATCCTTTAGGGATGCGGTTGTGGGTAAGTCTGTGGCCTCTGGGGATTTTATCTTCCCGACTGATTCTCTCAAGCAAATGGTGGAAAGTAATTCAAATGGATTACTTAAGAAGGCTTCACACAAGAACGGTAAACCTACACTTTATTTTACTAAGGAAGACACAGAAATTCTCATGGAACCTTTAAGGTTCACTTTGGTTGGTAAATTTTTCTTTGGGCACCCTAACATAGACATTATTCGTAAATTTTTTGGTGATTTACACCTAGCTGGTGGATGGAAATTGGGATGGATTGATAAAAGAAATTTGATGATTAAATTAAAGCTTGAAAAGGATTATACTTTCTTTTTTGCTAAGAAGGTTTTAATTATTGAGAAGTTTTTTTTGAATCTTCTTAAATGGACTCCGGATTTTAAACTTTCTGAAGAATCTCCTATTGTTCCTATATGGCTTAGAATTCCTGGTTTAAAACTTCAATTCTTTAATTGGAAAGTTCTTTATTCAATAGGGGATATTTTTGGGAAACCTCTAAAAATTGATGTTGGTTCTACAGATCTTTTTTGGCCTGATTCGGCTAGAATCTTGGTGGATAGAGATGTCACATTGAATTTACCTGATTTTGTTTGGCTTGAAGATGATTATCAAGGTTATTGGCAAAAATTGTTCCAGAATTTATTCCTCACTATTGTACTCATTGTAAAATTTTTGGTCATCTTTATGCTCATTGCTTTCACACACATTCGGAATTGAGGCAATCTAAAAATTTTCCTATACGCCGTATGGAAAAACAAATTGACGCTAAATTTAATAGTCATGATCATTTACAAATTGTTAATAATAGTGAGAAATTGTCGCAACTGTTACTGGTTAACATGGGTATTAATCATGTTATTGATTTGAATAATGATAACATGGTTGTTGATAATACTTTGATCTTAGCTGATGAGAATATTGGCAACAAAGATAAATCCATTGTTATCTGTGCTACTGATAATTCAGATGTGATAACTATGGATAAAGATACGTTGGTTACTAATTTGAGTATTGTTAATAGACATTTTCTGTTGATTCTTTTACTTCTTTAACTGCTAATTCTTGCCAGGATTTAATTTCTAAAGTTTGTCATCCTAAGGATGGCCTGAATTTTGACAAACAATTGGTCATTCATTCAGGACCTGTAATTGGGGAATCTACTGCCCTTACTCATCTTGAATTAGAAGAAGGATGGTTGTTTCAAAAGTCATCAAAGAAAAGAAAATTCAGAGGAAGTAGAGAGCTCAGTTCTTTGAATCTTGAAGCTAATCTTTCTTCATCAACGAGGAAGGGTTTGGTAAAACCTCTTCAAAATATCCTTTCTAATTCTTCTCTTACTACCTCTTCAAAATATCCTTTCTAATTCTTCTCTTACTAATCCTGTTAATGATGCAATTTAATAATTTTTTTTTGGAATATTAGAGGTATTGCTAAGACAAATGCCTCTAATCGTAAAAGAAAATTCATAGGAAGTAGAGAGCTCATTTCTTTGAATCCTGAAGCTAATCTTTCTTAATCAACGAGGAAGGGTTTGGTAAAACCTCTTCAAAATATCCTTTCTAATTCTTCTCTTGCTAATCCTGTTAATGATGCAATTTAATAATTTTTTTGGAATATTAGAAGTATTGCTAAGACAAATGCTTCTAATCGTCTGAAGAATTTAATTCGGATCTATGACCTTTCTTTTTTTGGGATTCTTGAGCCTCTTGTTAATTCTTGCAATAATGACACTTATGTTAGAAGGATTGATAATTTTCATTATTTTGCCAATTATAATAACAAGATTTGGTTTCTTTGGAAAATTTTTGTTAAAGTGGATATCATTGTTAAATATGATCAATTGTTACATGTTCATATTAGTTTACATGATATTTCTTTTCATTTTTCTTTGATTTATGCGGGCTGTACCAAACAGGACATGAGGGTTTTATGGAACATGTTCAATTCCATTGGACCCTTAAATGATCCTTGGTTGGTTGGAGGGGACTTTAATATGATCTCTTCTGTCAGTGAGAAGAGAGGTGGTTTACAGCCTAATCTTCATCTGATTAATGATTTTAATAATTTACTTTTGGGTGTTGGTATTTTCGATTTGAGTTTTATTGGTAGACCTTTTACTTGGTATCGTGGGCATGTTTTTGAGCGACTAGATTTGTTGCTAATTCTGTTTGTAGTAATTCTTTCAGCTTTCATGAGGTTCATCATCTGGCTTTTATTGCTTCTGACCATATCCCTGTTTTATTTCAGGTTAAAGAGAATTCTGGTAAGAAAATTTATCATTTTCGTTTTCTTAATATGTGGCTTTTCCATCACAATTTTCTTCAGTGTTAATGATAATTGGAGGATTGATAAGCTCACTGATATGACTTATAATCTGGGCATCAAACTATGGTTGCTTCAAAAGAACTTAGCTAAGTTTCTTAGAAACTGGAATTGGCGAGTCTTGGTAACTTAGTAAAGTTTTGGCTAATGCTGAGGAGAAGGCTAAGGAGTTTGAATTGAATTACTATCATAATAATATTAATTTTGATTTGTTCATGAAAGGCCAAAAAGATCTTACTAATGCTATTAATATGGAGGAATCCTTCTATGCTCAAAAGGCAGCTAAGAGTAATTTTTTGGATGGAGATATGAATTATGCCTTTTTCATGCATGTATTAAGAATAAAAGAAGGATTAACATGATTAATAGTATTAAGGATAAGACTGGTAGAACCTTGGTAAACTTGAATTATATTATTAATGATAGGGTTAATTTTTACTCTAATATTTTTTTGAATGATGGCAGTCTTTTGGAAAAGATTAACTATGATCTTTATCAAAGAACTAATAATTTGAATTGTCTTGATTTCACTTATGTTCCTTCTACGAATGAGATTAAGATTGTTATTGATAGCATGGATGATGGTAAAGCTGCGGGTCCTGATGGCTTTAATGTGGAATTCTATAAAGCTAGTTGGGATTTTTTTCATTTTGAACTTGTTGAGGCTATACAAGGTTTTTTTCGTGGCATGGAGCTACCTAAGTATTTTAAAACTTCTAACATTATTTTAATTCCTAAAGAGAATGGTGCTACTTCTTGGGACGCTTTCAGGCCTATTAGCATTAATACTATCATTTCTAAGAGTATTTAGAAAATACTTGTTAAAAGAATTCAACCTTTTTTATGTGACATTATTTCTTTGAACCAGACTGCCTTCCTTAATGATAGTACATTGGGGATAATGCACTCACTGTGCAAGAGTTACTATTGGATCTGGATAAGAGTAAGCGTTATGGTAATGTTATTTTTAAAATGAATATTAAGAAGACCTTTGATTTTATCAGGTGTGAATTTTTTTATAGATTTTTAAGTGCTGTTGGTTTTAATGTGGATTTCTGTAAGCTTGTTTTTAGGATTTTTGATAATAATTATTACTCTATTGTTATTAACGATAATGCTCATGGGTATTTTAAGGCTTCTAAAGGTATTAAGCAGGGAGATCCTCTCTCTCCTTATCTTTTTATTCTAGCTTTTGATTATTTATCGAAATGTCGAAATAAACTGTTTGAGCATTACCCCAGTCTTAACTATATTCATAAGGGGGGTATTAGCATTTCTCACCTTTGTTTTGTTGATGATCTTATTATCTTTACAAATGCTGATAAGAGGTCTATTAAGAGACTCTGACAGGCTCTTTTAGATATGCAGAATGCTTCTGGTTTGATTTTTAACACTTCTAAATGTTCCTTTTATTGTTCTAAGCATGCTACTAATGCTAAGAAAAATTGGATTGCTGATTTTACTCTTTGTAATAAAGCTAGTCTGCCTATCAAGTATTTAGGTTTCATTTTAGATAAGAAGTCTAGAAGGAATTGTCACTTTACTGAGTTGTTTGATAAGATTAGAGTGAGGCTTTTGTCTTGGGAGAATAAATTTCTTTCGTTTGGGGGGGGGGGGTGTTACTCTTCTAAAGAGTATCCTTACCTCTCTTCATCTTTATATTCTCCAAGTGATGAATATGCCTATTGGTATCATTAAGAAGCTGGAGCTTTTATATAATCATTTTCTTTGGGATGGTTGTGGCAAGAAGAGTTTGCATTGGAAAAGCTGGGATAAGCTCTGTAAGCCTGTTAATAAGGGTGGTTTGGGCTTTCGTAAGCTTGTTGATTCTATTAAATTTAATTATATGAAACTTTGGTTTCATTTTCGTAAGAATTCTTCTATCCGGGCTTCTTTACTTAATGATAAGTATGTTCTAATTCACATCCCCTTTCTGTTTCTTCTTCAAAGTTTGATTCGTTTATTTGGAAGGAAATGATTAAAGTTTCCTCCCATGTTGAGGATTTGCTTTGCTGGGAAGTGGGTAAAGGTGATGTTACTTTCTTGTTTGATGATTCACTTGGTAATGGTTCTCTTAGGGATTATTATGGTGGTCCCCAGGATATTAATGTTAAAGTTAGAGATTTTTGGGTAGATTCTAATTGGAATTTACCTAAGCTTTTTAATTCTGTTAATTATAATGATGTTATCTTCATTTCTAATATTCATATTATGACCGATAGGAAGGATGTGCCTAAGATTAAAGGTAAGATTGGTGAGTTTATTACGAAAACTTTTGCTTCTAGAGAGCAAACCAGTCAGGGACTGGATCTTTCTTGGAATTGGAACAAATGGGTTAAGCCTTCTATCTCTTTTTTTATTTGGCATATTTTTCATAATTGTATCCCCACTGATGATATTCTTAAGCTTAAGGGTTTAAGAATAACTTCCAAGTGCTATCTGTGTCACAATGAGGAAGAATCTATTTGCATCTTTTTAGCTCTTGGCTTTTTATTTCTGAAATTTGGAGGAATATTTTTAATTTATGTGGCAGACAAGATTTATTTTGTGGTTATACTTCTATTGATGTGATTTTTGATGATTGGAGGGATAGGGGGCATGCTTTCTTAGCTATTTTGCCTTCTATTGTAACTTGGTTTATTTGGATTTCTAGAAATGCTGGGAAGCATAAGGGTGAGCTTGTTAATGTTCAACATATTTTTGGCCAAATTTGCTCTTATATTTCTAAGAGTTTATCCTTCACTACTATTAAGATTACTGGCAATAGTTATATGCATTCTATTGCAACTAATCTTGGTATTACTTTTCATAGTTATCATAATTTATGTCATAAGATAAGGTGGATTAAAACGGCTGCTCCTTTCTTTAAGCTGAATTCGGATGGGTGTTGGAAGCATAATTCAGCTGGGATTGGGAGTTGTTTGTAGGTATTGGAATGGTAATGTTCTTTAATTGGTTTGTTGCTCCGTCTTTGTCGAGTTCTCCTATTGTTGTTGAGGCTGATGCTGTCGTTTTTGTTTTGTTAATTTTTAGGAAGATGGGTTGGTTTAATATTATTATGGAAGTTGATTCCCTTATTCTTTGGGATGTTTGCAAGTTTAATAAGTTTTGCCAGTGGAGTATTAATTTGCAGGTTAGAATGATTCATTGTCTTGCTACTGGACTCAATATTATTTGGTCTCATACTAGAAGAGAATGAAATCGTGTTGCTGATTGGACTGCAAAGTTGGAGTCTCTTTTACATTCTCCTATTATTGCTTACCTGAGGATTTGAAACGTTTGGTTGTCTTTGATGTTTAATTTTGTTGTGCCTTGTGTGTGTAGTATTATATTTTTTATTTTTTTTTTGGGAGGACCCTTTTTATTTTCTTTTCATGTAGGATGTGTGCGTGGGACCTCTTCCCCGGGTTTGTTATTTTCTTTGGTGGAATAAAATGAGAGCTGTTGTGCTCTTTTAATAAAAAATAAATAAATAAATAAATAAAATATGAAATTTAAAATATAAATAAAATAAGAAAATCATGTCTACATATTTCTATGTAATCTCAAAAATGGAGCCATATAAATGAAAAACATATTATATGTTTTGTCCTGCTGCATCTAAACTTCATGTACAATAGAATGATGCATATTATATAACAGTATGTACAACTCATATAAACTCATTATACATAAAATACAATTGCAACAGAACAAAATACATAATATTCTCTCTACATAAACACAATTGTCTACTTTTAAACATCTAATTTTCGTAATTCCAAATTAAACACTCTAATTTAAAATGTTTTAAGTTAAAATTTTGGCCACTTGTGAATCATTTAATATTTTGACATTTAATAAACCAATATTAACGTCCGAATCATTCGTCATTTAATGATTTTCAATAATAAATATTTGATCTATAACCATTAAATGATTGTACTAATTTATGCCGTCAATAAATGCTTTTAATTCTGTAGCTCAAGTAGAGTACTTTTTTCTCTATATTTCTAATTATCTAATACCTGAAAATTTTGATTTATAATTGTTCGCATTTTAGGTAAATAAATGATAAATTTTTATTGATAATTTTTCATTTCAAAATTATTATAGAAAGGACCATCTTGTTGTCAAGATTGAAACGATATCAAATTCACAAAATCGGCAAAAAAAAAAAAACAAAAAAACAAAAAAAAAACAAAAAACAAAAAATAATTCATTTTTAAACATAGTTTTATATAAACATCAAATGAAAAAATAGAAAAAATTTTACCTCCAAACACCACATTACAGACGGCTAACGGCTAACTGCTGGGCACCACATCGCCATACATGTCAGCGCCCGGCATCATGGCGCCCGACAGTTACCGTCTTCACGTAAAGTAATATTTTCTCAAAAAAAAAGAGGGGCGAAAGAACAATACTATCCATCCATCTGGAACTTGCACACACAAGTTAATATTAAAGCAAAATTTAAAAATAAAATAAAGCTGAATTTGAGCAGCCAACTCATTTATAATCAATAGGAACATAAGAATATATGTCCAGGCTAATTCCAATAAGAAATCTTTTGACCGCTATTACAAATAAGTCCCAACTTTACTAACAATCACAGATGTACCAACTCTAAACAAAACATTCTTAAATTTTATCTTGTAATGACTTTTAATTTAGTTTT
The DNA here is from genome assembly GCA_022702705.1 of Papilionanthe hookeriana x Papilionanthe teres. Taxonomy (NCBI): domain Eukaryota; kingdom Viridiplantae; phylum Streptophyta; class Magnoliopsida; order Asparagales; family Orchidaceae; genus Papilionanthe; species Papilionanthe hookeriana x Papilionanthe teres. The sequence goes on from CM040425.1 coordinate 95,913,699, forward strand.
GGTTTCGGTTTTAGGGGCTACCCTAAGGTGTAGGTTTCATGCAACAGTTGTTTATCATGCAAGGAAAGTAAAGTGCATTTGCAATAAAGTAAATTGCAAGAAGTTAAGTACAATAAAATAAAGCATTCCAGAGGTCTTCAGTAATCCCGAAATTTTGCACTTAAACACAATTTAGAATATTTAAGCATTTAAGGCAAGTTCTTAGGTAAAGCTAGGGAAGGGTTATGGTTTTTCTGAAGTTCTTAATCCTATAGCTAGTCATCTCCTATGACGTCTAGGTTCTTGTGTTTTGTTAAAGTCAAGTTTTAACCGTAAGAACGATCGCGAGTTCGATTATTATAAATATCTTGTCATATTGAGGAAGTGCTTAAGTCGAATCTTAAACATCTTTTCAATACCTCTAGGATTGTTTTAAGTCTAAGAGAATTTAATTATACAAATGAATTAATCATCCGGGAATTCGAAGTTTTGTTATGTGAGTGGTAGGACATTTGAATATCACTTATGAGTGAAGTAATCTTGTGCCATCTGTTAGGAATTATGACAGAGCTTTTGAGGGGCAAATTAACGTTAAGTGATTTGTGATTTAATTTAATTTGATTAATGGGTTTAAGTTTGGAATAGTGTTCGAGTTGTTTTAAATTTATTTTTAGATTCTTTATGTAAGTGATGTTATATTTAATTGACTTAATTTAATTTTAATTTTAATTTAATTTAATTTGATTTAGTTTAATTTTAATTTAATTTAATTTATTTAATTTAATTTTAATTTTATTTTTAACTTGATTTTATTTTTTTTAATTTAATTTAATTTAATTTAATTTAATGTGATTTAATTTAATTTAATTTAATTTTATTTTTATTTTAACTTTAATTTAAATTTTAATTTGGTTTTATTTTAATTTTAATTTAAATATTTTATTTTTTTTATGATTTAAAGATGATTCAATTTTAATTGTTAAAGTATTAATTTAATTGAAATTTTAAAAAGGATTTAATTTAAATGTTTTAATTTTAATTTAATTTAATGATTAAGTCTTTTAGCATTTTAAATCTTGAATTTGAGTTATCATTTTAATTAGGAATTAAATATTATTGAGGTGATTAATTTAGGGATTCTTAAATTAAAGAACAAATCTCCTCTAATAATATCCCTATTTTAATAATTCCAATTTTTTTATTATTCTTCCAAGTTTAAACAATTATTTAATTAAGGTTTATTTTAATTGCATTAAATTATTGTTGATTTTTACCCTTTAATTACCTAAGTATCGGAAACATCCAAAATCAACTTAGAATCAAATATTTTACCCACCCTTTTAATTAAACCTAAAATTTTTAATTATAGGTTAAATTTTAATTCTTATTTTTGCCCCGTTAAACACTAATTACATAACTCACTAAATTGAGCTTAAATGAATTTGAGGTACATGTAGCTTCATATATGTCAATCAAGACATTAGAGGAGAAAAATGTGATTTTTCTGTATTTAATTTATTTATATAATTATTTTTGTGGAAAATAAAAGTTTTCAAGGAAAATTCAATAACATAGCCAAGGGAAAGTTTCTATTCTTAAGAAAATCATGGGACATTCCTAATGCCCCGGAAAGGACCACTTGGACAATTTTGGTGATTTTTGAATTATATTATTTTTATTATAATTATTTTGAGTTTTGGAGTATTAATTATTTTAAAAATAAAATAAAGATTGAAAATAAATTTTATGTTATAAAAATCTCTCTCTGATATCAAAAACTAGAGAACTAATTTTTATAATTTTCTAATTTTTCTTTGATTTATTAAATTATTTTAATGGAAATACCGAAAATACATTTTTTTAATTTTAAAATTACCTTAGGGCTTTTAAAAATTAATATCTCATCATAGAGACTTGAAAAATATGGGGTTTTGTTCCTAAGTGATTAATATTCAAAATGTGACATTTGGTGAATTTTATTATTTTTATAATTTTTATTATTTTTAATTATTAAAAATATTAAAATAATGCAAAAAATCGAAACTTTTTTAAAATTGAAATTTTAATTTTCTTAAATTCCCTGATATCAGAGAGGCTCCAAAACCAATTTGGTGAATTTTTGAAAAGTTTTTTGAAAGTTATGAATTTTTGAAGTTTAAGTTTAGCTAAATGGCTTAATCGACCCATTTGATAGGGCTAACCAAATCAATTTACTTGAACTTTTGTGGTAGGTTCTCCTCATCCTAGAGGTTAGTGGAAATTGATTTCAAGTCAATTTGATGTATGATTAGCTTTAATTAATTATGATTCCATTTTGGGTGTTTAAACCCGATTAGGTACACATTCGAGTTAACTCGAGAAACTTATTTTCCACAGGGTCCTGCGGTGCGCAAACATCCTCGAGTTTTCAAGAATTTATTTCTCAACATACTAATTATTGGAATTAAAAAGTACTCAAAACGACAGCAACATAAATTTAAAAATCAATAACTTTTCATAGGGATGGCCTCTGACCTTGGAAAATTCAGGGAATGTTCTCGAGTTCGGGAGGCTTGAGGCACTATGGTCTCATGCCATGGTGAATTTCCTATATGCATGGAGAGTTAAAACAATGCAGGAAATAAATCATTAAAAATAAAATACTTAATGAAATTAAAAGATTTCTTTTTCCACATTATTCTCCTCTGTTCTTGAGCAAGGGTATTTTATTTATTTTAGGATTTTTTACAAGTTATGAATTTTCAAAGTTACGGGAATTTAATAAATAAGAAAATCCCTATTTTCTATTTATCCGAATAGACGCCGCATCAACCTTAGCATCCCCGAACAGCCACGCGGCGGCACACGGTTCGGCAGCCATCCAGGCTACGCGCCGCGCGGCCCTCGGTTCACGTATCTGGTCGACGCCGCTCGAGTACATCAGATCAGCGTGTGTATTGAATGAATGACATGCGTTCATCATCCCCAAGCCTCCTAGCCCGAGAACCGTCCACACTAAACCCCTAAGAACTCACTCATTTCTCAACGGATTTTTACGTGTTCTTGTGCTCTTTAATGGATTCGTCTTGAAGAGATGAACACATCCTTATGGTTTATGTAGCATGAGGAAATTGATTAAATAAAAATGGAGAATGTTCGGAAGCTCGGGAAGAAGAGTGAGATGTATACCTTTGCTCGGAGAAGTGTGGCTTCGATCGAGGATTGTGTCACCTTCGATTGGGTCCAAGCAGCTCCGGATGAAGTCTCTGCTTTGGTGAATTGTCGGTGTGGTTTCGACCACGAAGCCGATTTCAACCTTTGGGTACGGAACGGATGGGTGACCCCAGAGAGGGGCTTTCAGCTGGGGAACTCCTTCTCTTGGTCTTGTGCGGGTGTGGGAGAGTTTTAATTTGAATTTAGTGGAGAATTAGGAGATGTCCTAGTTTTGGGTGGAATTTTGGCTGAGGGAGGTGGGCTCGGTGGTGGGGATTAGGGCAAATTGTCACTTGGGGATCAAGCTGCTCTAAGTATGGAGAGTGGTCGGGGGAGCAATTTGGCGGGGGTTTCAGTAAGGTCGTTCAGCTTCTCCTCATGGCTGAGAGAGGTGGGGTTTAAATGGGAAGTGCAAAGGAGGGCCTCACAGGGGGACAGGGCTTGGGATCAATTTGCTTAGATCAAGGGAAGAACAGCCATGAGTGGCCATTGGGGATGGGGCAACTCAGCAAGGTGGAATTCCAAAGTTTGGCTCCTCCCCATGTCTCGGCCATGGCGTTTTAGAGGCGACGGGTGGGCAGCCGACATGCGAGGGTCACCCTCGGGTCGGGGAGGTCGGGAGTTGAAGTTAGTGAATTCGATTGAAGCCTTACATGTGGCAAAAGTGGTTGGATCAAAATGGCATGGGGAGGTGGCTTCTTTTGTACTTGGTTTGGTCAACCCATGGAAATGGGCTTGGTTCACCTCCCCATGGCTGATTTGGGTGGGGAGGATCGGATAGGTCGGCATTTACCATGGAGTGGTAAAGTCTGTCAAGATAGTTTAAGTTAATTTTGGGTTATGGTGTTTCATTAAAGAGGTTAAAATGGCTTAAGGAAGGATTAGGAAAGGACTCCTTCTTCTTGCCATTAATGGCTTGGTGACAAGTCAAACCCACATGGCTTCATGTTGCTTGTCCATGGCTTACATGTTGCTCCATTTGGCTCGTCCTTGGCTTGAGGAAAAGTGGATTCATTTATATAAAAAAGGAATTTGGAAATTTTGACAATTTAGTTAATTGATTCCAATTAAAGGGATGATGAGAAGGAATTGTCAATGTGGGCTTTGGAATGGGTTTGGGCTTTTTGGATTTTATTTTGGATGGAGGCTTTTAAAATAGTTTAGGGAAGTGGGCTTTTGGATTTTAAAATGGACTTTAGGATGAAAGTTTGGTAAAGGCTTGGGCCAAATAATTGTTGGGTTTGGTTTGGGATGTTTCATGAGTGACTTGGAATAAATTTGAAGTGGTTTAGGCTTGAATTGGGTTGGATTTGGGTTGATTCGGTAAAATGGGCCAATGTAGGTGAGTGGGCTTGGAGCCAACATTGGTCTAGGATTGAAATTGATGTAAAATTAATGTTGGGAAATTTTTATGAGAATGTTTCAAAGAGGTTTGTCTTTGGTTGGGTTTTGATTTTGGGGTTTGGGCTTATTTGGGTTAGGTTTGGGTTTAGATCGAAAATTGGGCCTTTTAGTTTTGGGTTGAATTTGGTGAGGGTTTGGGTCCAAATTTTGGGCAAATCATGTTAGTGTTTTGTTTGTGGGGATGTTGGGAAAGGTTTGAAAACGTTTGGGGTTAATTGGAGTTGAATTGGGTTAGTTTGGGTTAAGTTTAGTGCGTAGGTCAGTGGGCTTTAAGGTCAAAAGTGAAATTGGATTCAAATTCCATCAAATTGGACTTGGATTTGGTCTAGATTGGTGTTGGGCATGTTGAATGGAAGTTTAGAATTGAATTGGACCAGAATTTGGGTCAGTTAGGTAGGTTTGGTTTGACATTGGGTTCATTTTAGGTTAAAATGGGTCGAATTGGGGATTTTAAGCAAAAGTGGGAATGAGTCAACAAAATTGTTACATGGTATAGTTACCTGAAAATGAAATTGGAAATATTTGGGATTTTTCTGGAATTTTCTGGGAATTTTCTGAATTTTTGGATTTTGGGTGAAGATAGGCATTTTGGGTATTTGGAGGGTATTGGGGGGTATTTTTGGAATTTTTGGTATTTTTGGCTATGGATGATCAATTTGAGTGGAGGGAAATGTTTAGGAATGATTTTGGGGAATTTTGGGTAATTTAGGTGATTTTGCAAATTTTGGGTAGTTTCGAGGCGTTGGTAGGTTAGGCGGGTCGAGCCGTGGGAGTAAATTGAAAATTTAGAAAATTGAAGATTGGGTAAATGTAAGTGGAATGAAATCATTTTGGTTGATCCATGAAGCCATATCAAGCCCATGAGCCATGAAGGGACTCGTTTGAGGCATTCAGCATGTTGTTCCTAACCCTGCGCGAGGCCTAGGGTTAAGGACCATCCATGAATGCCTTCATGAATCGAGGAAGTCGAGTTGGGTATAGGTGTGGTTTTAGGAGGTGTGTGAAAGTGTAGTGTACAAGTGTAGTGTGTGTAAGTCGACCCTCACAGACAGGCCCTCGGGGGCGGTCACAAAGGCGAAAGAGTTCTATAGGAACTCATCCTTTAAACTTCCACATTTGATTTCAACCCTGCAGGTGATTAGGGGTCTACGGTCGAGAGTTTGTGGAGTTTTGTAGGGAGCTAAGCGAAATTCTAGGTGGTGGTTCCCAATTCTAATCATAAGATAGTCGAAGGAAAAGCTGGTTTAGATCTGAAATCTTCAAAGAAGAAGAAGACCTCATCGAAAATGAAATTGACACAACCTTACATACCAAGAATTATAGTTCCCGATTAGTCAACATTCGAGAAGAACATAGGCGATAATGTCTTGCGCTCAGAATTGCTAACTAATACGTATAAAGCATGTAGAGGGAGCAACCTAATCTTCGAAGCTCGACTTCGGGAAAGTATACGACACCTTGATTAGAAATTTATTACTAAATTCACAAAGGCCATGGGTTTTGACAATAGCTTTTGCAACGTGCGCTGGAAAGGTGGCTAAGGAATAATATTTACACCTTACTTCCCCGATGGGCGGTCTTACATGGGTTTTAAATTTTAGTGAAGGGATAAAACCGAAGACCCCTTGTCTCCAGCAATTTTCATGCGGGCTTCTTACCATTTCTCCACAATGTTGATTCAAGCATAAGTTGAACACCATTACCCCAAGTACGGACACGGGTCTAATGTCCTAGTCGGCCATTTGGTCTATGCAAATTTTTATAAATTCCTTAAATAAGTAGTGAAGATTATATACATAAATATTACGAACTTTAAAAAGTTATACGGTATGATTTTAAATAAGCAAAAATGTCGACGGTGTTTGGTAATGGGTGAAGATTCGACCAAGCAATGGATCTAAAAAATAATAGGTTTTAGCCATTGTGACCTCCCTTTAAAATATTTGGGATTATAACTGATAAAAGGTAGAGAAGAAGGCAAACTCAATTTGAGGAGAGTTTGATTGAGGTTATAGCTACATCAATTGTTGGATTGCATCCTTTTTTATCGAATGGAAAGGGAAAAAGTACATTGCTAAGGAGCATCCTTACATCCTTTCCTACGAATACACCCTACAAATGATTATAATGAAGAAAAGTACACAACAACTATGTTTGGAAAGAAACTTAATGATTTTAATGGGCTTAGCAAAGGAAACTGATTCTGCTTGGACTGATTGGAACAAGGTTTGTTAACATAGAAAAGCTGGGGGTACGGGATTTAAAAACTTCCAACAACACAATCGAATCAATTTTTGTAAAGTTTATGGATCAATTTCAGAGCTCGAGTTTATTATGAGCAAAGTTTATGTTCGGTAAATACTATAAAGATAAGCATCGTCATTAATTGAAAGGAAATTGGGGGACTCTAGGACATGGGTGAACTTATTGAAAGTTAGAGAAAAAAGCTGAAAAATTTTTCATCTGGAATTTAGGAGAAGGCCCCGAGTGAATTTTGGTTGGACAACCGGACATTGGCTGGTAAGCTACACGACCACCAAGGGATATAACCAAAATTTGAAAGATGCAGACACTTTGGTGGACGATTGGTGGAGTTGTAATATATGTTAAATCTTTGTTAGAAAAAGAAATCACCAATCGGATAGTCGATTTTTCCCATTAAAAAAGCTAAGAGGATAGAAAAATAACCAAGTACTCTAACAACCAATCAATCTCTCTTAGTATATTTATCTTGAAAATACCCCCTTAAATGGTGTGAAAATGGAGTGTTCTATGGAATAAGTGCCGTACACCATCAATGACCTTTTTTTGGAGAACCTTCCACAAAATATTACCTACGAATGATATCCATAAATTGAAAGGGCGAGAGGCCCTTAATGTTTTCATCTTTGTAAAACGGAGGAGTAGAGTCTTGATCACTTGGTCTTATTGCTATTTTCCACTGAAGTATGGAGGAAGGTGGTTAATGAACTTAAAATTGATCTTTATAACATTGGGTTTGAATAGGATGGTTGATTGTTGGAAAGATTGAAAATCCTAAAAGCTTAGTAATCCTTTATCATTGCTTGGTCCATATGGATGTGCCAAAAATCTTTATGAAGTATGAAGGCTTGGTAGTTGGAACATGGGTGGTAGTGAACAATTGCATGACCTGTATTCTCGAACTGATCAAATTTCATAAATTTCAAAACATCTGTAGTTAGACACATCAAAAGGAGGTGCAACGTTTTAGATATGGAATTCAACAAATATTGTAAAGGCGAAAACCTACATGCTGTGAATAAAGTTCGATACATATGGAGAAGTTATAACAAAAGGTGGTTGGTATTGTGGGAGTTTCGAGAGGCTTCTAGATTGCATATTTGTTCTTTTTTAATCACCTACTCATGTAAAAAAGGATGCTCTTGAGGTAGAAACGATTGGTTGTTAATTGGGCTTTCAGAATGGGCGAAGGTGGGTAAAATGGAACTTTCTTTACGGTATTTGGATTCACTTTTCTTAATGCGAGATTTTAAACGAGTTAGATAGAAACATAATTTTATCTAACACACTAGATTGGGAGGATTCAATCAATCATTTCCAATATATATATATATATTTTTGGACATTCATTCCAATGGAGGAGAATTAACTTTTACATATAACTTTAAGTGGACTTTGTGGGTGGTTAGAGAATAAATAAAAGGGAACATTAAACTTCATAAAGTGTAAACAAGAGAAGTTTGAAAAATCTAAAATATTTAAAAGAGAATGAGTACTTTTATTTATAAATAAATCAAAACTCGCTCAAAATGATAATATATCAAACTATAAAAAACTCATTGACAAGTATCTTTTCTATAATAATTAAAAGTGCTCTAAATTATAAATCTTTTTAAAATATAATGAACCCATATCCAAGTTTTCCTGCTATAATTAAAAGAGTTAAAAAGTTTCTTAATTTTAAAACTCTATAAAAATCACATGTGAAAAAAAGATCCCTTAAAAAGTGCTTTAAAAAAATACAAAATATTTCATTAAGTTCGTTTTTTAGAATCTTTATAGAGAGCTTTTTGAAAATTCTATCTTAAAAAGAACTTCATTTGAATTCTTTTCTTAAAGTTTTTTTTCAAAAGATTTTTTTTAAAGTTCTGAAAAGAAAAAGGGTCTTACACGTACTTCTCTTTCAAAATTGTATTCTTTTAAATTGAAAGATTCTTTTCGAAGTTTGAAATTAGAGACCTTTTAAATGAAATCTTTAACTGTCGAAGAACTCTTTTAAAAGTCAAAACTATTTGAACTTCATTAGAACCTTTTCAAACACTATACTAAAAGTTTAAAACCTCATAAAAACTCATTTCAACTTAAAAATAATTTCTTTTACAAAGATAGTTTTAAAACCACGCTCAAACATAAAAAACTAAGCCTTATAAGTTTGTCAGGCCATCTTAAATGTTTAGCATAGGAAAGACTTATATATTTTCTTAGCACAAATGATTACTAAATGGTATTATTATTCTCCAAAAGCATATGATTCTTAACCTTGGATTTAAGTAATAGTTGGTTCATTCGTAAGTCTAGATATTTTATAAAAGTAAGCGCTTATTCTCTTTTCCACGGCAAAATCCCGTTTCCCCATGAAAATTTTTGCGTGAAGAAAAAATAGTATTTTTGATTGGAATATGAGCAACTCTTAAATATGAAATATATAGTATTGGAAACGTTTAAGTCTAATCTTCTGAATATAATTTTTCGTAGGCAATATCTTGAATCTAATCTCTTTGCAAGGGGGATCGATGCGGAGCTTTTTATTACTTAAAATAATACGTATAATTGCGTAGTACCCCTCATGTGGCTATTATATATTTTCTAAATCATTGCGGTTATTTATTCACGCGAGCTTAAACATAATTTGAGACGAGTTTTGGAAATTTTAATGAAGATAAATATTAACGTAATTGCGGGTCGAGTCGGTGGTACCAATTCTTTAGAGTATTGCATGAGATCAAATTATTCGGGATAAGATCTTCTTTTATGCGCCGAACCACCCCTAGGTTTGAGCTAAAATACCCTTTACTTTTTACTACGTAGGAGCATTTTCTTGGAGAATTCCTCCTTAGGCACTTACTTATCTTTGTGTTATAAATTAAACAAATAACTTCAAATTTCTCCACTTCTACATGGAGTAGTACTAGTGTTGGAGTTTCATTTTGGGATCAGAGGTGTTAAAACCAATAATTCACTTCTAGAATCATTTTTATACGGCTAACTATCTCCTTATCTTAATTTTTAGACGGATGGTGATATGAGTTAGGTAGGAGACTGATGTTGGCCATTTAAAATTCTTCCTTCTTCTTTTGGAAAATATGTTTTTGGGTGTTTTGTTTTGAAAAGGATTTTAATTTTATAAAATAGAAAATTGATTTGAATTTAATGTATATATATGGATTTTTAAAATTAATATATTTTTTTATTTTGAAGAATATGAAATCAAACCGATCTCATATAAATAATATTTCAATTAATCAAGCATTTCACCACATGACATGTATTTATCCGATAAATAAGTACATGGCTCGAGGTGAAGCTTGATCAAATAAACTAAAGGATTTATGACATCCGTTTGATTTGCGAACTTCATTTTGACCGATAACTTTCACTTTATCTAACATGAAGGAATTATATGGGATTTATATTAATGCGAGGACTTTAAGTTTCTATAAGGAGCAAACCCCTTATAGTTAATTACATCTTAGATAACCAAAATCACCTAAGAAAACTCTTGATATGGAAATCAGGAAATATTTATATTCATGACTTCCAAAGGTATGATTTTCGAGAAAATGTGATATTCGAAAAATTCGATAGGTGAATAACTCAAAAGATTTTGAAACATTTTATTAGAATCCGGAGAGAAGGCTAGGGGAAGGACAAGGATTCAACGAAAATCTTGATGTATTCCCGAAGCTATCCCATGGTTTGGCTTTAAATCATGGAAATTAATTTGTTTAAATTTCAGCCACCGCGATTAATTATAGGAATTACACTTGCATAATATCCGATTATGCAAACAATTTGGAAGATGCGAGGATTTATGTCGTGTCGAACGACAACCTACGAGAATCTTAAAGAAAATTAGGGCTTATATTGTACAACGGAAACGTACGAGGAAGCGAAGAAAGGTGAGGATTTATCATGCAGCGAAATGAAATTTCTTATCGAAGTCTTATGGTTTGTTGTTTAAACTAGGAAAAGGTTTTACTGGTGTAGACAAGTTTCTTCATTGAAGATGGTGTTGCTGCCCAGTATGCATGCTCAGCTCCTCGTCGTATGGGTTTAATTTTAAGAAGTGTCGATTGAGGGAGGAGAGAGAAGTGTCGAGTTTTAGAAATATTTAAATTGAAATGTCTTAATATTTTATTTGAGAGACATTAAAGTTGATTATAACAAAGCAGGTTAAGATCCAAAGATTTCATCATCTAACACTGCTATTTTCATCGGATTCGCCGAGTCAATTAATTTTCATAGCTGATCCTATAGTGTTTTCGGATATTTAGAATTTGACTATGTTTGCTTTTCTAAACTTCTTTTAGCGAGATTGATTAAGCCTAGCTCACTACTAAGCCCTTAAAATTTTGATGGATACATTTATAATTCTTTTTGGAAAAAGTTAAATGATTTTAATTAATTTTATCGAAATATTGAAATTTTATCATTTAATATATCGAATAGGTGCAAGTTAGTGGATTATTAACCTCCAAGATTAACCTTTGACCCTAAGGATCATTTTGTTTAATTATTTTTCAAATTAAAACTAATTAGGAAAATCCAAACATATATAGTTTTGATATAAAAAAATTGAAGTTGATTTACTGCACCAGTTTGTCCCTTTAACGTCTCGAACATTAAACATATTATTTAGGATCATTAATTGCTAACTATTTACCCTTAAAATAGAAGCAAATTTGGCCTTGGGACCTCATCATGTAATTCCGCCCAAACTCGATTCGAATGACTTTGGAACTTTTTTGTTACCTCACCAATGAGCTAATTATAATATCGAGAGGAAAATGTGATTTTTCAAATTTTAATTTAATTTATATATTTATTTTAATGCCACAAAAATAGGGTTTTTAATGAAAATTCAATAACTTAATCGAAACAAAATATTTTACTTAAAATTTTTACGGGAGGTAAGCCATAAACTAGAGAGGGCCTTGGACGAATTCATGATTTTTTGAAGTTTATTTTAATTATTAGAATTATTTTAATTTTTGAGTTTTAATTAATTATAAAATATTTTAAAAGTTGAAAATTTAATTATATATTTTTAAAAAATCTCTCTGAGGTCAGGAGCCCGAGAGAAATAAATTTCATATTTTTATAATTTTATTTTAATTATTATAATTATTTTAGTGAAAAATCGAGGAAATTCATTTTTAGCCTTTTTAAAAATTCATTTAAGCCTTTAAAAATTGATATTTTAAATTTGAAGCTTAGGAAAATTATGAGGATTGTCCACTAAGTGATTAGGAGATCGAAGTGACAATTTGATGATTTTTAATATTTTTGTGATTTTTTAATATTATTTAATTATATAAATATTAAAATATGATTTAAAATAAAAAATTTATAAAATTCCAATTTTATTTTTAAAAAATTTCTCTGATCATGGAGAACCCCCAAAACAAATTTATAATTTTTTGAGTGGTATTTTTATTATTAAAATTCATTTAAGTACCAAAAATGCCATTAGACTTAGAGAAGAAAATTATTTAACTTATTAAATTAATTCCAAATGACTTCAAGATTTTTAAGGATGTTCCTCTGTCCTTCCTGCGGCTCCACAAACACGAGTGGAGAATCATTTTTATGTTATTTTAGTTTTTATTATGTTTTATTAATTAAAAGTTTGTTTTAGGTCAATTGATGATTAGTGCGTATCTATTGATTTAGCCGTGAAATAATTATCCTAGGGTGTTATGATCATAAGAGACCTACAAAAATTTACTTTGCATTTTTTTTTATTATTATTTTAATTATTACAATTTTTATGCAAAATAGACATAATAACTTTAAAAATAGAGATCTCTTCGCGATTCACACGACTTTGGAAAAATTAGGGAAGATCACATGACGGATAAGAACAAGACCCCCAAAGCTCAAGCCATAGTGAAATGTCTGGGTCAGTGGAGAATTAAGGGTTGAAATCAATATTTAAATCATTAAAAATGATATGCGTAGCGAATAACTTTTAAACCATTTCCACGATTAATTATTACATGTTGTTTGAGCAACAGGGTTTTTTTCTTTTATTTTTATGATTTTTCTAGGACAAGATATTTTCTAATTTTTAAAGTTCTGGTAATTTTTTTGTAGGCGCCAACTCGACCTCGGCAACTCCGAAGCGCTACACGTCGATGCGGTTTCTTGGCAATCCGGCTCGGCACGCGTGACCTGTGTCCCAGCTTAGTGTCGCGAGGCTCGCGGTTACCGACTCGCTCTTCCCATTTGGCGCCATCCTAGCCCTCCATTTAATAAACATACGATCCGACGACGCTCGAGCTTCGTCCCAGTAGTGTGATCTAGTAACCGTCCACACTAAAGCCGAACTCCTCTCGCTCGATACTCGTGAAGTCACTCGGGTTTAATCCTATGGACTCGTCTAAGAATGAAGAACATATCTATATAGTTAAGCACGATTTAAATTAACCTAATTACATGGAGAATCAAGTGCAGCTCGGGAAGGGAAGGTGGCGATACCTTGGCTGCGAGAAGTGAAGATTGATGGAGATGCTCTACACCTTCGTTGGTGTCTAGGAGCTCGGTGATGAAGCCTTTTGCTGTTGAATTTCCTAGGTATGAAAGTGACCAAGGTTGATTTCAAGCTTTGATGGAAGTACGGTACGGAGGGGCCTCGTGATGGGGCTTTGATAGGGGATCTTCTTCTCTCGCTGTTGTGAAGGTGTGAGCACGATTAATTGAGATTTGGTGCGTATTGGAGGTGAATTGGAAACTTTCCTCATTTTCGGCCAAGTTTAAGCTGCGAAATTGAGCTCAAGTAGTGGGAACCGAGAGGGGTAAAGTGGTTGGAATGGTCTTAGGGACGCTGTAGGAGTTAGTGAGATTTTGGCAGAGTTTCTTTAAGAATTTTCAGCACTTTTTTAGCCGTGAATGGTGGTGGCAAATGGCCATGGGCCGGTGGAGGCATCGAGCTTTGAATTTAGGTGCAAAGAAGCTGCCTTTGTGGAGTGCGAGAGGAGCTGCGAGTGGCAATTGGGAGTTGGTGGCCATGGGGTGGAATTTGGGTTTGACGAGGGGAGGTGGCTCTCGGTTTTGGCATTTTCCGGCAACTAGGCCGAGAGAGAGGGGGGGGGGGGGGGGGGGGGGAGGTGGCTAGTGGATCGGGTGCACTAGTGGGCAGGCCATGAGTGCAATGGGTTTTAATGGTTAAGACATTATGGCAAACATCCCTTAGATTTAGCCGTTAAGGAGGAGATCAGTTTAATTTGGGGGACATTAGTCCATAGCTCCACTAGGGTGGGCTAGGTGGGTCTAGCATAGTCCCTAGGGTTAACTTAGTGGTTGTGGAGGGGTTGGTTTAGTCGCATTTGGTTTAATTTAGTTAAATAGGGTCATGGGTTCATTTTGGGCCACCTTGGGTTTAAATTAGGCTAACTTGGGTTGAACTTGAATGAAGCGAGATCTTGAGCAACATTGTGTAGATGATTGCCATGAAGACTTTTCATGAAAACTTGGGGTGGTTTTGAGTTCAATTGAGGGTCGATTTAGTGGAACTTGGAATTTTAATGCATTTGGGGACGGTTAGATTGACTTAGGTTTAGGTTGGGCTAGAATGGGGTATAGACCCAATTGAAGGTCCTAAATGTCTAGAAGAGTGTGATGAAGATTTCTCGGCTTATAAATTGGGTTCCAATTTGAAGTTTGGGTCAATCAATTTGAAATATTTTGGAGAAGGGTTCAAATTGGGCTAGATTTGGGGATTTTGGTTCGAATGGGTTTGAATGGGGCTAAGGTCGAATTGGGGGGCAATTAAATGTTTAATGTGGTTCATAGGAGTGTTATGAAGGGTTTAGGATTGAAATTTGGGGGGAATTGGTTGACATTGGGTCAATTTAGGGATTTTTGGATCATTTAGGTAAAATTAGGGATTTTGGATTTCAAGTGGAATTGATTAAAATGTGGGTAAAATTGGGCTTAGATTTTTGTTAGATTGGTATTTAAGATGTTGAATTAAAGTTTGGAATTGAAATTGGCCAAGATTGGGAATTAAATTGGGTAGATATTGGGTATAATTTGGGCACTTTTTGGGCTAAAATTGACGGAATTGGGTCATGTGGTAGTTGAGAGAAATGAAATTCGTAATATTTGGGAGTTTTGGAATTTATGAGAATGTTTGGAATTTTGGGTACAGAGTTAAGAGGGGCATTTTGGTCATTTTGGGAATTTTGGAGTAATTTGGTCAATTTGAGTGGTATGAAGTATTTTGGAATAATTTTGGGGTATATGGGTAATTTGGATGATTTGGAAATTTTGGAGGATTTTAGGGTTTTGGGGGGCATTTTAAGTATTTTGGAAAATTTAGGTATCTTGTGTATTTTTAGGGATAAAGGGGTTCGAAATTTGGAATGTTTGGGAAGAATTAAGTTGGTTAAAGGTGAGTAATATGGAATTATCTAAATTGAAACTGATAGACGATGAGTCGCCCTCATTTTGTCTCATGTGTTTAGTGTAGCCGAGCCACAGCATGGTAAAAGCTTGGGAAAACCCTTACATGAGTTTCCAAGGGATTGGGGATCAAAGTAGTGTGCCTTGTTTAGGGTTGTGAGTGTGTAGTGTGAGTGTTAATAGCTCCGAGACCTCTGAGAGGGTAGATCTGTGGCTTTGACCACCTATTAATAAATTTCCTTGGAGTTTTCCTGTCTTGGTCTCTTCCTCAGCGGGAGAGTTAGGCCTTAAGCATATGAAAACTCCCGATGCGATTGAGAAAAGTTTGAATTTCTACGGGGGAGGGTTCCATGACTAGTCTTCTAAGAAAGTCACCAAGAGAGTCCTATGGCTAGATCTTAGGCTATTCTAAAAGACTAGACCTCGGCCAAAAAGTAAGTCCTTGGCGATATCCTAAAAGTTATATATATATTGAGGAAAAATGGCGGCTATGGTTTTGCTCTACTAGGGTTCCGACCATGGCCCCTCACCATGGTGTGCGTGCCGGTTTGGTCTCTGAGGTCGGTGTGCTCTTGCGCATGATCTCTTCTCCATTCTATTATTTGTTTTTCAGAATTGTTTGTTTCCACGAGTTTCTTCTTTTGAAATTAGTTTTTTTTGCGGAGCTCTTGTTTCATTGGAGTTAATGGAAAGTAACCCTCCCTTGGGGGGAAAGCTACTTGTGCTTTCTTTGTGACTTCCTCTCATTCTTGTGGTAAGGAGTTTTTCCCCGAGCTTCTATGATGCGACTAATGGGATCTCCAACTCGATAGTCGGTATATTAAGCCAATCAATAAAAAGAATGGTAAGCCGGCGATTTTCTTCACGGAGTAGGAGATGAACACTTTGAGTTATAGGTTTAAATTCACTTTGGTAGGAAAATTTCAGTTTGGGCATCCTAAAATGGAGCTTATCATAAAAAGGTTTTTAAAAACCTTAAAAGGTTGACGGATCTGGAAAGTTGGACTCTTTGATGGCGGGCATGTGATTATTGGTGAGCTTGGAAGATGATTATACAGGGTCTTCTCCATGAAAGCTATTACAATAAATGGAAAACATGAAATTGTTGAAATGGTCACCAGATTTTGACCTATCTCTTGAACCGGCTATTGCCCCCATCGGTTTAATCTGCCTTGCTTCGACTTTAATTTTATGAGAAGCATACACTTCTGACATTGGACTAGCTTTAGGTAAACCTCTATTGGTGGATGACCCTACCCGCGAGGTTACCCGGGCCTTCGGGTGCTAGAATGTTAATTTAAGAGATGTTACTCTTCCAGGGAAGTGAAGGAATTGTGGTTCAGGACGCACGTGGATATTGGCAACCAATTGTGATGGAGAAAAACCTTATTACTGCCTACATTGTAAGATGTTTGGGCACTCTTTGGACGAATCTTATGGTGAAGCCAAGCCCAAGAAAACAACCTCATACTGTTTGTGGTACCTTCGACCCATTAGGCACTTGAGCACTGCTTATTCCTCCTTTTGTTATGATCTTCAGACTCCACTTGAACCCACCCCTTTTGGCACCTGATGCAATCGAAGGTAATATTGTATCGGGCGGTACGTCGAGTTGGCACAATTGTTGCTTACGGAGATGTTATTGTACGGGCAAGTTGAGCAAGTTGGATCTCTTTCTGCGATACTATTGTATACGGGTGTACGACACCCCCGATTGTCTTCCCCCTTACGCACCTTCCCCTTTTACTATTGAGCCACTAAGCGGCAACCCTTGTGAGATCTCTCCTGTGAGATTTTACCCTTGCCTGGACTCTGAGGTCGACACTCCTTGCGGTTTCAACACCTATACAAACACGAACATTCCTCCTCCAACTACTTCCCCTGCACCCTCCTCCCATTGATTTGCCTTCCTCTCCAGTCTTGGTTTGTGAGCTTTGAAAATGTTGCCAAGGATTTTGTTGAAGGGTGGGTAGTCCATCATTCCAAAAAGAAAAAGAAACCTCACAGAGTTGAGAAATGTTTGTCTTACGAGAATATAATTGACCCCATTACGGTTTCTTCCATCCTAGGCTAACTAGGAGTGGAAAAAATGTCCAAATGTTAAATTGCTATGATGGAATATTAAGGGGAGCTACATCCATGGCTCCTTAATAGATTGTTGAATCTTAATTGGATTCATAAATTGTGGGCTTTTGCTCTCCTTGAACTGTGGTACATTACAACACCAAAACAATTACCAACCAATTTTCTCTTTTTAATTTTTTATCCGAAGCTGTTCCAACAAAATCTAGTTTTTCAGTAGAAAAGAAATGAATGTGAATGTGTTAGTAGATCACCCCGAGTTTCTTCACATCCGGTTTCAAAATTGAAGCGGAGGTGAATGGCACGGTCAACATTTATTTATCAGGTGCAGCCAAGCCGGTAGAGAAGATCTACGCGTCTTTACATCTTCTCCGGTAAGTAACCCAGCCAATGTGGATTGTTGGAGGGGACTTCAAAAGTATAGCTAACCCCGGTGAGAGAAAGGAGGAAGGGGACCGACATCGGGAAAATATTTGTTTTTTTCAAATAATATCTACGATGCTAGACTATTTGATTTGGGTTATGAAGGTTCATAATACACATGGAAGAGCAAGATACGGGAAGGATTTGGATAGATTCCTGGCAAATCATGAATGGATTAATTTCCATACTTCCACCATTGTGACACATCTCCCCAGTGGTTCAGATCACTCCCCCTGTGGTCAAGTGTCCCTTCATGATACATACGGTAAGGCTAAATTCGGATATACGAATGTTTGGGCTTCTCACTCTACCTTCCACCCGATTAGCTCTTATCTTCTTGGATGGAACCTTTCCACTTACCTTTGTTAACAATCCCATTGTTAAATTGAAGTTGTTACAAAAAGACTAGCTAGGAAGGCTGAAGAGTTGGAATTGGCGGATGTTTGGTAATCTTCATTCAAATGTTTCCTATCTTGAGGAGCTTGTGAAAAATTAGAGCAGGCTAATTTGGAAGGAAGTATTAATGATAATGTCTTAGTGGAAGGTAACCAACAGCTCTTGACAGCCATTGAAACTGAAGAACTTTTCCTGAAACAAAAAGGCTTCTTGTCGAGTGGTTTACACAAGGGGAATGAAACTCAAAATATTATCATGCGGTTATTAACTATAAGAGAAAAATAAATGCAATTCTTAGAATTAAAGAAGATGGGGGAGGATGGTTGACTAATATCCAAGCAATTGCCAATTCCTCTTGTGCAGTTTTTCCATGTTTGTGTAATCATGGCCCTTCTATATGTCATTTACATCAATCTGAGATATTACCCAAATTGAATTCCAATTTTGATAGCACTACTCTTTACGCGCTAAGAGGAAGATGAAATGAAGAAGGCTCTTTTCTCGTTGGATCCGACTAAAGCTGCTTGGACCGGATGGATATGCTGTGGCTTCCTATCGAGAAGACTTGGATTTTACCAAGGCGGACCTTTCCTTGGCTATTCGAGAGCTTCTTCTACGGGTACTTTCAGACAGCCCAGAAATAGCTTCCTTCTCTGCAGTGGTCTTATTCCAAAGGAAAATTCTAAATCGACTTGGAAGGACTTCAGGCCCATAAGCGTAACTCCTTGTCTTTTTCTGCAGATCATCGGCAAAGGTGTGTGTCCAGTTGCAACCTTTGCGGATGACTTAATTACAGCTAACAGATCTACTTTTGTCTAAGGGAGAAGAATTGCGATAATATTCTATTGGCATAAGGAATTCTTTGTTGGGGTGATAGGCCTTGTAGAGGTTCTAATCTTATCATAAAGGCTTGGACATTCTTCAAAAGCAAATGATTCCATAAAGTTTGGGACTTTATTCTGTGAGATTCTTAAAGCTAGGAATTTCCACGATGACTTTTGTTGTCTTATTAGAAGGTGGCTCCAAAACTCTTACTATAGTATTTTAATCGATGGAGATTGTCATGGCTTCTTTACCGCTTCGGGGTATTAAACAAGGTGACCCTCTTTTTCCCATTACATTTTTAAAATACTAGCTTTTGATTACCTGTCAAGATTAAATAACCATTCCGCACCATTTCCCTTATCTAAGATACCAACATAGATCCGACTGCTTGGTTTCTCACCTTGCATATGCGATGATGTCATATTATTTACTAATGGGAGCGAAAGCGACTGTTAAGTGCGATTATGTTGGAATATTTCCGGGAATGCTTCGGGACTTTCCTTGACAACTCTAAATGTCATTCCTCCCTAGCAACAAGGCTACCCACTCATCGGATGCTTGGATAAAAAGAACTCGATGGATTCTCCTATTGCCTCGAATATTTAGGATTTCGTGATCGAGGGCGGGGAGAAAGTGACCCAATTTGCGCTTAACGCGGTAATGTTTGCTTCAAAAGATAGCAAAAAACTTTGACTTAATTTATAAACTAAGCGGCTAGTTTATAAAATTAATATTATATAATTTAGTAAATATTTTTACACACTAGGGAGTACTACGCGAAGTATACGTATCGTTTAGTAATATAGGGTTTTTAAACAAAGACCCTGGAGTATCGATCCACAGGGAAGATTTATGAAATAAATTTTCTGAAGTGAAAGCGAAATAAAATAGTAAAAATATTTTTATTTTATCTTTTAATTTGATTATAAATTACTATTAATTTACTAGATACGATAAAGAAAATAATAATAAGATTTTATGAATTCTATATAAAATAAACAACTTTCTTTCCTTGATTAATCTAAGATTTTTAAGATAATTTAATATTCGTTGGAGAATTTGATTTATGGTATTGTGCCAAATAGAAGCATTCCTATTCTTTACCCTTTGATCCAGGCGCAAAGAACATTGACTAATTTACGAATAGGTACGGATGTATTGTTAGTATAATGGGTTGTCCCAGGCTCACTTCTAGATGTCAGGGATGGTATGATGCCCTTTACTAATGACCCTTTCCTAGTCTATAAATCGAATTATAAGAATTTAGTCTCTCACTCTAAAAACTTATCAATTTTGCACTTGCTTCTAAATATTATCTTATATGTTGCAGCAGTATGAATAGCCCGCACATGGCCTTCGACTGCCAGTTCATGTGACATTTACAAGTTAGAGTTGTTCTCCTTCAAGGTCTCAAAACTCTTCAACATGTTTTAACAATTCAAACGACAAATTTAAAGTAAAGTAAGATCAGGTATTAATGTCATCACAATATTTTGAAAATATTTTGAATTTTAATTCTCATCGAATCTTTATATTATCTTATCTATCTATTCATAATTGAAGTAAGAAAGTAACTAACTACATAGAACACATTAAATAAATAACAAAACATGATAATTAAACTTTGAATCAAATATAAAAATATGCTTATCTCGGAAATATTTCTTATAGATCTTGATTCCCTCTTGACTCCACATTGTAATGAACTCACGAGATCTGATAACTTAGAAATAAACTCACTAAATAAAAAAAATTGGCCCTAAATTTCTCTCTCTAATTCTCTCTCTAAGGATGAGAGATCCTAAGATAAGAGAAAGGGGTACAATGGGAGGGGCACGTTTTCTGAAGAAATGGACCTTTATTTATAGGCCCCGAGAGTTTGCCTTGAGGCAGCTCTTCAAAACATGTCCACATTCGATGAATCTTATTTTGGGGTCGGTACGGCACCTAGGCGCACGACACCGCATCCGGTTCTTCGCACCTCTTCACTTTGGCTCGCACCTCTTCGCGATAAAACTGTTTTGGAGCGTCCGAATGCAATGTATCACGCATCACAGTATCGAGGAACAAGCATCGGCCTTCAGAATGTCCAGTAACGCTCACTCCGTCAAAATAATGATCAAGCATTGTCAAAAACTTGGCCGGTTTTGTATCGAGTACGACGCTTAAGCGCCATTTTCTGGCCACAGCAGGTGCCAGACCATATTTTATACTTTTGGTATTTTGCTCCATTTTTGCTCTTTTTTGCTCCTTTCTCCTTCTTAGACCTTTTTACATTACCTACATCCAAAAAACACAAAAAATACCTTTCATTAAAGCATAATATCCTTGAAATTAATAAGAATTAAGACATAAAGAAATAGGTATTTTTTTATAGATTAGAAAGCAGTCCCAATATGATGAGGTAGTGAAGAAGGTGACCTCCAATCCGATGTTTGAACCACTTCATTTTTTGTGTGGAGGTAAGTGACCCTCTCAAAATCTTGTTCTCTCTACCTACCCTCTGCTATCCTTCAAATGTTCAAGATGAAGAAGAGCACCCAAAGAATGCTGGAAGTTTCATTCAATAAGTTCCTATGGGCTGGTTAATATAAACAACATCTATGGACTTCTTGGAATAAGTTATCTTGTCCTGCTGCCTTTGGGGGATTGGTATTCAAAAACTTGTCACATTTGAGTCAAATGTTCTATTGTAAACAATGGTTTAGATTCGAACGAGTGTTCTTTATGGGCTAAGTTTATGAATGGCAAATCTTGTCCCAATACTCACCCTTCTCTTGTGACACTAAAATTGGGAGACTCGAGAAGTGGAAAGCTCTTGAGTTAAAGATGCTGCGAGACTCTTTTCATTTGGGATGTGGGGGAAAGCCAAATCAATTTCTACATTGACAATGCGTTGGGGAATCGATCCTTGAAGGAATACCAACTAATAGCTCTATTATTACCAAGGTAGCTGACTGCTGGATAAATGGTAAGTGGAACCCCCTCAACTAAGGAAATTAACTCTCCTCGGAATTATCGAGTATTTTGGATCTTCCCGTTAATCCGTCTACTCCACGATATTCTTTTGACTAAAAATGGCTCCCATCAAAGTACGCTCCAAGTTTATTTATCACTCACACTACCAATGGCAGTCTACTAATTGGAGAAAGGATGTTTGGCAAGCTAACATAACCCCTTGGCCTTCTTCTGTTGGAGGTTATTTGAAAATTTCTTCCCACTGAAGACATTTTAAAACTTAAAGGTATTAAAGGACCATCCAGATGCCAACTGCGCCACTCTGTCTTGAGGAAAGCTTGAATCATCTATTGCGTGTGGAATAACCAAGAGTGTTTGGGCTCTTGTTTGACATACGAACAATTTGAAGCCTATCAGGCGGAAGTCCCAGCTTTAATGTACGGGATACTTGGAAACCATTCGAAAAAACACATTCCCCTAATCATTTTTTGGTTTATCTAGGTTGCCGAAATGCTACATGTACCAAAACATTACGCTAGCCCTCACAAGATTAGCATACATTTCCAATCCTTCATCAAAGTTGAAGGGAACATGTTAACTCATCTAGGGAAGGAAGTTTCACCTTATATACAATTGGTTGTATAGAAGGAACCTTCTCAGCATTGGATGAAAATTAATATTGATGGAAGCTACTCTAAACTGCAGAACTGGAATTGGGGGCTTGTGCGGGAACTTTAAAGGGCATTGCTTATGGTATTTTCTTGCTTCTCTTGAGGTCTTAAATGCTGCGGGATGAGCTATTCTTTGTATTTTGGGGACGGAAGTTGGCCGGGGGCATTTAAACTGAATAATATCCATGTGGAAGTGGATTGCCTATAACTACTACAAATACTTAAACTGAAGATCTCCCCCTTGGTATGCGATCCTCTTGGTGAAAAAATTCGGCAACTTCTCTGTCCCTATTCGAGATCATTTTTGTCCCATGTCCTAGAGAAGGAAACAAACCAGTTAACCTCTTGCTGTGAGTCTTCTTCCTCATCTTATTACTTGTCACAATATTCCTTCCTTTGTTTTGTCTTTTTTGCTACATGGGGATCGTTTGGACATACCCGTCGTAGATGCGAAGCTTTCCTTTTGATTAATGAATTTTCTTCCTTTTAATATATATGTATATATATATATAAGCTAATTTTTAATGATATTACACCTTTAAAAATGAAGGTATTTTGCATGTTTTAGGTTAATGGTAGAAGAAAAAGGGTTTTGAAAAATGACGCAAAAAACGGTGCAATTCCAAGTTTAAGAAACGACGAGGAAGAAAATTCTGACCTGACACATTTTGATATTTCTTTCTATACTTAATCTCTTCCATTCATTACCTTATTTTTGGATAATTATACTTTAAAGAAAGTTATTTTCATTCTTATCTTATACGTATAACAGTTTGGAACGAAACGGAGCTGAACGGGGTAAAACGGAGTTGAAGCGGAGTTAAACGAAGCGAATCGGTGGAGCTGCCTGCAGGGTGGCACCAAAGGCCCTAGAAATGGTGCCAACAACGCTAGAATCCAGAGATCAGGCACCAATGGCACCAAAAGAAATTTTTATTCTACGATATTCATTGAGTTTGGATAATTTGATTGGTTGCCTAGAGAGTATATGGAAATTCATCCCTACATTATAAAATATGGATTTTATGTCAAAAAAAGATGTGTGTATTGGAAAAGAGGAGGAATATTTTGAGATCTTAGAATAGGAGTAGAAATGTAGATTTTTACCTTTCTTGGAGAGATTGTAAAGGGGATTTTGAGAGAATGTGAAATTGTACTAGCATTGTGGGTAACAAGGGACTTTGTGGGAGAGATCTTCATTTTCTTTCAAGGAGAAAAGCAAAGTATTATGTTCTTCATTATTTTATGATTTTGTAAACAATTATTTAGTGGATTTTCTTTGATATAATGAAGTTTTCCTTTGTGTTTTTCTTCATGCTTTGTCGGTAGTTTTTCTTACTCTTTTTCTTGTTAGGAAATAGCGGCATGAGAGGATTATACTATTGTTCTCATTTTACTTTTCTTTTGCAAGGACTAGGATTCATGTAGGATTTTGTGATGCATGTTAGAATATGTTTTGATTATAAATCTGATGGTTTTACTTGAACTTATTTACTTATCAATCTGACCAATTGATTTGTTAAAATTTGTTATGAAACATACGACTCGAGAGGGCTATGTTTCCACAACTATGCAAGAAACGCATTTGATTTTGTGGATGAGAATGTAGTCCATGGGGTTGAGTGCAAATAAATAGGAAAATATATATTGATGGGCATAGAATTGAAGATTTTTAGGGTGTTAGACTAAAATCCTCAAATATTTGTCACGGTGTTTGGAAACTAAAATAAGATGTTTGCCCTTAGGTAAGGGGAAGGAAGAGACAAATTGTTTGGAACCTTGGAACTTACAGTATTCCATGGTATTTTCTTTTCTTCTTTTACAAATCCCGCCCCTACACATTCGAGGACTTACCAACGATATTGTTGTTTTTCCTTTTTCTTTATTATATGAAATATCCCATAAAGATGAGTAAAAATATGCCTTTTATTTTCTTTACTAAGATTCTAATACTCAAAAAATGTGGAGGCGAGTCAACTGTTCCACACATCTTCTTTTTATTGTGAACTAGAGAGTGAATAAAACATACTTCCTTAAGAGATGAGAGGTTTTAGGAGATTCGAATACGGTTTAATGAGCATCCTTCTTATCGGTTAATTTCTTTCTTTCACATCCTTATTTACTTCTTTTGAAGCCTCCTATTCTTATTTCCTTGTTAAGTTTTAATTAAACTAGGAGTAGGCTTGGAAGATAGACGACTTGGTAATGGTGCGTTAAAGATGTTAAACAATACGCAACTAGTAATACAAATCCATCGTATCGATAGATTCCTTATCCAAAATTTCAATAAAGTTAGGGGTTTCGAGTGTTTAATGACTAAATTTATATTTTTTTCAAAAGGGTTTTTAATCCCAAGAAAAACTACGACGCTTAACGATCCGCAACGGGGGAACTTCCGAAAACCCTCTTTTAAGGTGGAAATTTTGAGCTTGAGGTTAAATTCCATTGATGGTTCATTTTATCAATACTTAGGGATCTACCATTAAGAAACTAAGATCACGGGACATTTTTGAAGTGATCCAAACTTGTTTCAAACAATGATAGGCCCGATAATCAAATGAATTAGATTAAGTGCCATGTTTGTTTTATTTTGAGGATAAAATTAACTTCGTGTGATAAGAATATAAAGAAGGATATTAATGGGAAGCCTACTCTCAAAATCTCGACTATCAATATACTAATTATTGGAATTAAAATACCAAAACAGGCATAAAAGTTTGGAAAATAGATAACTCCTCATGAACATAGCCTACGTATCCGAAAGTGAGTGAATATTCTAAGATTAGAGGCTACAAAAATACTATGGTCTCATGCCATGTTGAATTGTGTGTGTGAGTGGAGAATAAAAATACTTAGATCAGTGTTTAATTAATTAAAAATTAAATAGTCAACAAATTAACTTAATTCTTTTCACATTGTTACTCCTGCATTCCTTTGGCTTGAGAGGGTATTTTTAGTTTATTTTTTTTGATTTTTTACACACGCACAAAAGATAGATTTTAAAGTTCTAGGCATTTAATTAAATAAAAAATACCCTATTTATCTACTTATCTAACGCGACGCCCGGCATCCTACGGTGGGTCGAAGTTCCCACCGCAACGGCTCTGTTCGACTTCGCCGCGACTCGGCGGCCGCGGCGCCCGCGGTTCCATTCGGGAAGCCTCCATCAGAACGCGATCACGGCCATCCATCCGATACACGCGTGAATGGACGGAATCAATTTATCGTCCCCAAGTGCCCTAACCCGAGAACCGTCCACCTCCAGACATAAGATCTTCCTGCGTTTACGACAAATTACATGATCTTGGGCTCGCGGAACTCGTCTCGGCAAGGCGAACACATCTATGGAAGTTTATGATGCTTTGAGTGACTCGAACAAAATGGAGAATCAAAATAAGCTCTCAGGAAGGAGGAGTTGATACCTTAGCTCTCGAAGTGAGGCTTGATCGAGAGGAGCTTGGCACATTAGTTGGAGTGCAGGGGAAGCTAGGGATGAAGCCTCGTCGTAGTGATAATACAGGTATGATTTCCACTAAACGAATTTCAAGCTTTGGTCTCAAGCACAATGGGTGGCTAAGTGAGGGGAGCTTCCTTTGGGGAACTTCCTCTCTTGGTACAGTGATAGTGTAAGGTTGATTAATTTGGGGTTTGCTTACGTAGTGAAGTGTCCTTTATTTTGGCTTGAGAATTGAGCTCTGAAATTGAGCTTAATCAATGAGGATGAGGGCGGGAGAGCAGTGGGGAACTTCTTCTGTGTTAGGGAGAATTTAGGCCACTTGGATGGAGAGTTTTAGAGACTTTGTTCGGCCCGACTCTTTGGCCTTGGATGTCAGCTGTTTAAATAGCCATGGCTAAAGGGCTTACCGGGGCCAATCAGAGGTTGAGATCGAGCCTTGGGGAAGAGAAGAGAGCTCGAAGTCCAATTGGGTTGGGTCAACTCAGCAAGCTCAATTTGAATTTTGAATTAAATCGAAGCCTCTCGGCTGGTGGTTTGCGGCAAGCCGGTGGTGGTGGAGCCGGTGTAGTCACCATCTTGGTTGTCGGCATATTTTTGGGTTATGTGTTTTATTTTGAAAGGGGTCGCCTACGAGAAATTGTCGACGAATTTTTAATTTAGTTTAATTTTGAAAATTAGTATTTGATTTTGAAAATAATTTTAAATTTGAAGATTTTAAGATATGAAATCAAGACGATATATCACATCCCGAATAGTTTATATAAACGAGCACCACACCACAAACCGTGTATCTATCCCTAAGGATAGACACCTTTGCTTAAACGGTGGGGCTCGATTAAACAAACTAAAGATTTTGTGACATCCGTTTGGTGCGAACCAATTTTATAAGCCGACAAATCCCCCTGCTTAATATGAAAGCATTAAACGGGGTTTATATTATCTGGGTTCTTTAAAATTCCTATAGGGCAAGACCCTATAGTTAATTACATCTTAAGTGACGGGAACCACCTAAGAAAACTCTCGATAATAATCAATAATTCTGCTCTCAAAATTTGAGAAGTTTAAGTTTTCGAAAAGTTGAATTGGAATTTCAATAGGGAATGGATCAAGTTTGGAACATTTTTGTTTTTGAGAATTCAAGGAAGGAAAGTAGGAGAAATCACGGATTCGAAGTGAACTTCGGTGATTTCCCGACATCTGTTTTTGGCTTGAATTTACGTTGATCTAATATCTATTTAACGTTTTGATTTGTGTTTAATTAATTGGGCTATATTTATATGATAGAATCATACAAACGGCCTCGAAGATGTGAGGGTTTATGTCGTATCGAGCCGGTACCTCGGAATCTAAGGCCACGGTTAGGGCTTAATTTGCAATGCAAATTCTAACGAAGAGTTGAGGATTTATGTTGCACTAGGCAAGCTACCTCGGTCCTATGGCTTTGTTGCTTAATTCTAAGGCAGTTTTGCTGATGTAGATTTAGGTTTCTTTGATGACGATGGCCGTCTTTGCCCACCATGCTCCGAGCTCCTTGTTGTTGCGAGAGGTTTAGTTTTAGAAGTCATAAATCGGGGGATGAGAAAAGTGTTTTGGTTTAGAGAAAATCTTAGTTTTAAGTGTTATCAATATTTTTAATTAAGAAATCTTAAAGTTGATTATAACAACACCGGTTAAGATCCGGTTCCATCCTTCCGGCATCGTTATTTTTATCGGATTCACTTAGTCCGGATGAATTTTGCTAAAACTCAAAGTGAATGAGTTCCACACTTTCATTTTAGACGGAAATTGAAATCGAATTAGCAACACGTAGGTTACATCATCCGAGGTATTCCGATCATCCAACGGGACGTTTTAATTTAGATGTAATTGTAGTTTGTGTTAGGCATGATTAAATTTTGAGTTGTTTTATATTTTGGAATGTTGTGGCGGTGAATTTTGTACAGTAACTTTTAACTTAGTTTTGGTTTGAGTTTCGGGGGTATCCTAAAGGTGTGGGTTTTCATGCAACAGTTGTTTTATGTACGAAAAGTAAGTGCAATGCGGTTAAATAAATTGCAATAATGTAAGTGCGAGAAAATGAAGTGCAATAAAATAAGCGTACACAGAGGTCTTCCCGTCATCCCAATGTTGCACTTAAAACACAATTAGAATATTTAAATAAGTTCTGAAATCAAAGGCCCAAGGGAAGGTTATGGTTCTACCAAGTTCCCAATCCTATGGCTGGTCGCTCTATGACGTCACAGGTTCCTTGTGTTTTTGTTTGAAGATGATTTTCTTCATCGAAGAACAATTAAGTTCAATTGTTCTTATGAACATCCTATCATATCGAGGAAGTGCTTAAGGCAAATCTTAAACAACTTTTCAATATTTCTAGGATTGTTTTAAGTCCCAATTAGATTGATTACACAAATGAATTAATCGTCGAGAGTTTAGTTAAGTTTTGTTATTATCTTACTCGGTGAACTAGGATGTTTGAATGTCATAAGTGAAGTAACATTTCATTTAATATTACGTTTAGGAGTTATGACAACTAAAGCTTTCGAGGGTAAATTGGTGTTCAAATGGTTTGTGATTTAGTTTAAATTCAATTAATGGGTTTAAATTTGGAATAGTGTTCAAGTTATTTTAGATTTATTTGAATTCTTTATGTCTTTGGTGATGTTATATTTAATTAGATTTAATTTAATTTAATTTAATTTAGTTTTAATTTAATTTAATTTAATTTAATTGATTTAGTTTGGTTTGATGTTAAATTAATTTAATTTGATTTAATTTCCTTTAATTTAATTTAATTTGATTTAATTTTAATTTAATTTAATTTAATTTAATTTAATTTATTCATTTAATTTAATTTAATTTGTTTATTTAATTTAATTTAATTTAATCTTTAATTTAATTTTACTTTTAATTTTAATTTAATTTAATTTAATTTAATTTAATTAATCTTTAATTTAATTTAATTTGATTTAATTTAATTTAATTCAATTTAATTTACTTAATTTAATTTAATTTTTAATTTAATTTTATTTTTAACTTTAATTGGAATTTTAAAGAGTTTAATAATAATTTAACTTTAGTTTAATGATTAAGTCTTTTAATATTTTAAATTTGAGTTATCACTTTAATTAAGGGTGAATATTAATAAAATGATTAATTTAGGGATTTTTAAATTAAAGAATAGATCTCTTCCCAACAATATCCCTATTTTAATAATTCCAATTTTATTATTCTTCCCAAGGAATTTAATTAATTATTTAATTAAGGTTTAATTATTTTAAATTGCTTAATGGGTTTCTACCATTTAATTATTTAAATTTCAATCATCCAAATCAGATTAGGATCAAATATTTTACTTGTTAATTTTTTATTAAACCTAAAGTTTTAATTAAGGGTTAAAATTTTAATTACCACTTTGCCTTTAAGCTTAATAATTTCATAACTCACAAAATTTTGCTCAAATGAACTTGAGATTTTTATGCGACTTCACTCATATGTCAATAAAGACATGAGAGGAGAAAATGTGATTTTTCTGTATTTAATTTATTTATATAATTATTTTTGGTAGAAAATAGAGATTTCCAAGGCAAATTTAATAACATGACCAAGGGAAAGTTTCTGTCCTTAAGAAAATTAGGGGACATTCCTAATGACCAGAGGACCACTTGGACCAATTTTTGTGATTTTTTGAATTATATTATTTTTATTATAATTATTCTAAGTTTTGGAGTGTTAATTAATTTAAAAATAAAATAAATGTTGAAAAATGAATTTTATATTTTTTCAAAAATCTCTCTGATATGAAGGAAATCAAAGAATCCAATTTTTGCAATTTTCTGATTTTTATGATTTATTATAATTATTTTGGTGAAAATGCTAGAAAATACATTTTTCTTAATTTTAAAATTACCCTAGGGCTTTAAAATTTAATATCTCATTAAATAGACCTAAGAAAAATATGGGGTTTGTTCCTAAGTGATTAAAATTCAAAATGTGACATTTTGGTGAATTTTATTATTTTTGTGATTTTTATTTTTAATTATTAAAAATATTAATATAATATTAAAAATCAACTTTTTTAGAAAATTGAAATTTTAATTTTCTTAATTCCCCTAATATCAGAAATACTTTTTTTTCTGCTCCAAAACCAATTTAGTGAATTTTTGAAAGATATTTTGAAAGTTATGAATTTTTAAGTTCAAATTGACTAAATGGCAATACGACCCATTTAGTAGGGCTAACTTGAGAGTCAATTAACCTCAAAATTTTTATGGTGGATTCCTCGATCCTAAAGGTCGATGGAGAATTGATTTGAGTCAATTTGATGTATGGTAGCTCTAATTAATTAGGGATCCATTTTGGGTGTTTAAGCCAATTAGGGTTATTTTCAAATGAACTAACTCAAGACCTATTTTCTAAGTCCTCTGGTAGAAAAGGAACATCACCAAATTTTCTAGAATTTATTTCGCAGCATGCTAATTATTGGAATTAAAATACGAAACAGTAACATGAATTTGAAAAATCAATAACTTTTCATAAAGGGATGGCCTCGACTTTGGAAAATTCAGGGAATGTTCCCCAATTCAGAGCTTCAAAAGCCCTATGGTCTCATGCCATGGTGAATAGTATACATGCATGGAGAATTAAAAATGTGCAGAGAGTAAATAAATTATTAAAAATAAAATACTTGATGAAATTAAATGATTTCTTTTCCACATTATTCTCCTCTGTTCACTGAGCAAGAGGGTATTTTATTTTATTTTTGTTCTACACAAAGTTATGAATTTTCCAAGTTTAGGGAATTAAATAAATAGAAAAATATCTAATTTTCTATTTATCCACGTGGCGCCGCGTCGGCCTCGGCGGCTCCGAATGCACACGCGTCGCGCCCCATTCGACGCCGCCATCTAACTCAGTGCTCTAGCGGTCCCGCGGTTCGCGTACCATCTCTTTATTCGACGCCGTAGAGCCGTCCGTCCGCGCGTGTATTAAATGGACGGCATCCGTTCATCGTCCCCGGCATCCTCGCCGAGCCGTCCACATTAAATCCCTAAGATCTCACTCGATACTCGATGGATTGTCGTGTTCTTATGCTCTTTTATGGATTCGTCTTGAGAAGACGAACATCATGCGGTTTATGTGGGATGAAACTTACGCGATAAAAACGAGAGAATGTTCGAAGCTCGGGAAGAAGAGTGAGGCCATACCTTTGCTCGAGAGAAGTGTGGCTTCAGTCGGGGGCTGTTTCACCTTCGATTGGATCCCAGCAAGCTCAGATGAAGTCTCCTGGTTTGGTGAATTGCACAGGTAGGATTTCGTACGGCCGATCCGCAAAGCTTGGAGGAGTGAACAGCTGAGTGGCTTTGGAGATGGGGCTTTTGCTTCCGTGGACACCTTCTCTTGGTACGGTGAAGGTGTAGGACCAATCAATTTGGGGATTATTTACTTGTGAAGAAAAGTGTCCCTGGTTTTGGGCTTGGATTTCAACTACGAAATTGAGCTCGCGAGAGGAAATGGCATGGGGATTTCGGTGGGGATCAAGTGCTGCGTGTATGGGGAGTAGTGTGGAACAATTTTAGCGATTTCCTTAAGGTTTGTTCCGGCACCTCTCATGGCCGAGAGGAGTGGTGTTTAAATAGGAGAGGGTGGAGGGGCCTCCGGGGAGAGTTAGGGCTTGGGATCGAGCTGCTTAGGTGAGGGCGGGCGCCGGCCATGGTGGCCGTTGGGCATGGGGCGACTCGGCAGGTAGAATCCCAAAGTTGGCTCACATGTGAGCTCTCGGCCATGGTGTTTTCCGGCGACCTGGTGGCTGGCCGGCCAGGCAGTAGTCACCATCTTGTTCAGGTGGGTCGGGGGCTGGGGTTTGGTGCATTCAATTGAGGTTTGACATGTGTAAAGTGGTTTGAATCAAAGTAGAAAGGGGGAAGGGCCATTTTAGCTTATTTTGGTACGACCCATGTAAATGGGTTGGGTGCACCTCCCAGACCTGGTTTTGGGCTGAGGAGGTCAGGTGGGTCAATCTCCCATGTGTGGTGGAGTCTCCATCGGGGATTAGGTGGCAAAGCATGGTTTAGAGTGTGACATGCTTAAGGTAAAGGCTTAAGAAGGATTAGGAAATGGGGTCCTCCTTTTTCCATTAATGGCTTGATCACATGTAAAACTCTCCATGGCTTCATGTGGCTTGTCCATGGCTTGCATGGCTTGTCTTTGGCAGGAAGCTTGGTGTTCATGAAAATGGATTTTAGGAATTTTTTGGTAATTTGATGGAAATTTGTGAAGCTTCATTTGGAATGATTTGATGATGAATTTAGGACTTAGGTATTGAATTTAATTGAAAGTATGATGAGGGGAAATGTCATATGGGCTTTGAGACCAATTTTGGGACCTTGGATGTGGTAAAAGATGGGCTTTTAAAATGGTTTAAGGAAAGGGCCTTTAAGTTTAAAAAATGAATTCATGGATGGGAATTTTGTAAAAGAAGTTGGGCCAAATAATTGTTGGGTTTAGCTCATGGATGTGCCATGAGTGACTTGAAGCAAATTGGGGGTGATTTGGGTTGAATTTGGGCTCTTGGTGAATGGGCCAATATAGGTCAAGTGGGCCAAGTTAGACCAATGTTAGGCTAGGAGTTGAAATTGATGTAAAATCAATGTCGAGAAATGTTTATGGGAGTGTTTCAAAAGGGTTTTGACTTTGGTTGGGCTTTGATTTTGGGGTTTGGGCTCATTTGGAGTTAGGGTTGGGTTTAAGGTGCAAAATTGGGCCTTTTAGCTTTGGGTTGAATTTGAGTGGGGTTTGGGTCAAATTTTGGGCAAAGCATGTTAGTGTTTTGTTTGTGGGGATGCTAAAGAAGATTTAGAAAAGATTTGGGGTTAATTGGAGTTGAGTGGGTGAGTTTGGGTTAGGTTTGGGTCATGGGCCCAAATTGGGCTTTAAGGCCAAAAGTGAAATTGGATCTAAATGTCAATCAAATTGGACTTGAATTTGGTCTAGATTAGTATTGGGAATGTTGAATTGAAGTTTAGAATTGAATTAGACCAGAATTTGGGTCAATTGGGTAGGTTTGGTTTGACATTGGGTTAACTTAGGGTTAAAATGGGTCAAATTGGGGGTTTTTGACAAAAGTAGGGTAAATTGACAAAATTGGCCCATGGTGTAGTTGAACAAAATGAAATTGGGAATATTTGGGATTTTGGGTTAGAGGGGCATTTTGGGTATTTGGAGGGTATTGGGAGGTATTTTTAGAATTTTGGTATTTTTGGGTATGGATGATCAATTTGAGTGATGTGGAAATGTTTGGATTGATTTTGTGGAATTTTGGATGATTTGGAAATTTTGAAAAATTTGGGTAATTTGAGGCTTTGGGTAGGTTAGGCGGGTGTAGGGTCCGGGGGAATTTGAAAATTGAAAATTTGGAAAATTGAAGATTGAGTAAATTTGAGTGGAATGAAATCATTTTGGTTGAGCCATGAAGCCACATCAAGCCCACATGAGCCATGGAGGGACTCATTTGAGGCATTAGCTATGTTGTTCACACAACCCTCTTGTGAGGGCTTAGGGGGTTAGAGACATGTGAATCACCTACATGAGTCGGGAGGTCGAGTTAGGTATGGGTGTGGTTTTAGGAGGTGTGTGAAAGTGTAGTGTATAAGTGTAGTGTGTGTGTAAGTCGGCCCCTTCACCCGAGACCCGGGCCTCCCGGGGGCGATCTAAGGCCCGAAAGTCACCCAATAGGAACTCATCCTTTAAACTTCCACATTTGATTTATTCCTACAGGTGATTAGGGGTCTACGGTCGAGTTTGTGGGTTGCGGGGAGTTAAAGAAGTGGTTTTTGAAGGAGATTCTAGATGGTGGATCCAATTCTAGTCCTCTAAGATAGTCGAAAGTAAAATCCTAAGGCTAGATCCGAAATCTTAAAGAAGAAGAGAAGACCTCGTGAAAAATGAGGTCGACAAATGGACCCCCGATAGGTGTGGTGAGGGGCGACGGAGCACACCATGCGTGGTGTTGGCCGAGCGATCGGCCAAGGCGCGAGATGTCCAGTGACAAACTTGGGACGAGTAGAAGAGTTTCCGGCCAGGGAGTGTCAAGTATATCTACGAAGCGGAGATCCCTGACTCTCGGCTAGGGGAAAGGAAAAGGGGTGAATTCGAATCGCATGATACGGGGAATTTCGATTTAGATTTCTATTTGTTTTAATTTAAGTTCGGATGTGTAATTTTAGATTTTAATTTTTAATTTTTAGATTGAAGTTTGATTTTTAAAATTAATTTGAGAAAATTTAGATTTGAAACGAGAATTGAAACCTAGGTTCTAATCTCGGGATTGCAAGAAAACGGAATTTAGGTACCGGCCTCGGAGTGGGAATCGAGGTTTAAGTGTCGATTGAAAAGGATGGTCGAATTTAGGTGCGATCTCGAAAGGAAGAAATTGAAATTTAAGTATCGATCTCGAAAGAGAGTCGAGAATTTAAGTATCGACCTCGAAAAGGATGAGAATCAAAATTTAGTGCGATCTCGGAATGAGAATTAGAATTTAGGTACTAGTCTCGAAATGAAATTTGGGGTAGGTACCCGGTCTCGAAAATTTTGAATTGAAATTTAGGTATCAATTCGGATGAGAATCGAAATTTGGAAATTATCGATCTCGGAATGAGAAGCTGAATTTAGGTACCGGTCTCGGAAATTTTGAATTGAAATTTAGAGTATCGGTCGGATGAGAATCGAAATTTAGGTATCGATTCGGAATAGACGGAAATTTAGGTACCGATCTCGGAAATTTTTTTGAATTGAAATTTAGGTATCAATTCGGATGAGAATCGAAATTTAGGTATCGATCTCGGAATGAGAGCTGATTTAGGTACCGGTCTCGGAAATTTTTGAATTGAAATTTAGGTTTCAATTCGGATGAGAATAGAATTGGGTATCGATCTCGAATGAGAGCCGGAATTTGGAAATTACCGGAATCTCGGGAAATTTTTGAATTGAAATTTAGGTATCAATTCGGATGAGGAATCGAAATTTAGGTATCGATCTCGGAATGAGAAGCTGGAATTTAGGTACCGGTCTCGAAAATTTTTGAATTGAAATTTAGGTATCGATTCGGACGAATGCGGTGGGTATCGATCTCGGAATGAGAGCCCGGAATTGGGGTACCGGTCTCGGAAATTTTGAATTGGGGGTAGGTATCGGTCGGATGAGAATCGAAATTTAGGTATCGATCTCGGAATGAAAATTTGGAATTTAGGTACCCGATCTCGGAAATTTTGAATTGAAATTTGGTATCGATTCGGATCGAAATCGAAATTTAGGTATCGATCTCGGAATGAGAGCGGAATTTAGTCTTGGGTACGGAAATTTTTGAATTGAAATTTAGGTATCGATTCGGATGAGAATCGAGAATTTAGGTATCGATCCGGAATGAGAAGCTGGAATTTTCGGTGAGTCTCGGAAATTTTGAATTGAAATTTAGGTATCGATTCGGATGAGAATCAAAATTTAGGTATCGATCTCGGAATGAGAGCGGAATTTAGGTACCGGTCTCGAGTACAGATTGAAATTTGAAATTATCTCGGATGAGAATCGAAATTTAGGTATCGATCTCGGAGTGAGAACTAGGGTAGGTACCGAGTCTCGGAAATTTTTGAATTGAAATTTAGGTATCGATTCGGATGAGAATCGAAATTTGTAGTGCTCCGATCTCGAATGAGGTCGGGGTAAGTACCGACCTCGAAGGAAGAGGACTGGAATTTAGGTACCAGCCTCGGAAATTTTGAATTGAAATTTACGTATCAATTTGGATGAGAATCGAAAATTTGATGTCGATACGGAATGAAGCTAGATTTAGGTACGGCGCAAGGAAATTTTGAATTGAAATTTCTTGTGGAGATTTGATTCAGTGGGGTGGAAATGAGATATGAAAGTGTTTCATATCCCATGGGAATCAATCGAAAGTCGATTACTTGGCGAAGGAAAATTCTGAGCCATTGCCATCCGGATCGATTGAAAATTCTTCGTGATTAGAAATCATCCCGAGAGAGGGTTTCGGAGATTCTGAACAGATCTTGATTTGAAGAAGGATTGGAGGGTTTGAGAAGATGGGTTTAAACTAGAATTCGATTTGGGCTTTAAATTTGTTTTGTTTGTCCTTTAAACTATCCCGTTTTTTTTGTTGTTTATTTGGTGTTCATGTGGATTTGGTATTTGACATTTTTAGATTTTTTTTTTTTAAGAAAAGTTTCTTTTATTCTTTTTGTTCTTTTCTGTTCTTTGTTCAAAAGTTCATTTAACTTTAATGGCGTTTCCCGGTCAATTTGCCTGAGGTGAAGGCACGAAAAAAATGTGACATGGTCGCTTTCATTCGAAATCACGTCGAAGATACATCCTTTGTAACTTGATACGACATATATCTCATACAATCCATGTGAACTCAAAACGGACTATGTATGATCTTGATGAGTCATCAAAGAAGCCATCTATCAGAATCCCATGTGCGAATAGTGGGGTACATGGTCGATAACATCACTTTCAAGCCATCCTTAGCGAGGATGCCATATAGATGTACATTAAATTGTGATATTTTCCATGTAACTCACAGCTCTAAATGAGCCGGAGGCTCTCTAGCTCCGGATCGAAAATTTGGAAATGGTAAGGTGTCTTCCTGTCGTCCATTCTTCGAAAGTAACTGAGATCCGCTTCAACGGCCTCCTGGTATGCGATGCTTGGGGATGCTGCTTTCCGTTGCCCTTGATCATGACGGAACCTACGTGTGGTATCTTCTTTGGCCCTGGAACTCACCTGGGCCTGCTATCCGGTCAGATCCGAACATGTGTGATGTTACACTCGTTCGGGGAAAGAGAGCGTAAGTCGACAAAAGTCGTGGTGATGCATGTGTGGGGGTATCCAGGTCCACCTTGTAGATGTTAATAATGCAGCTATTGGGTATGCAATCTGCTGAAAGCGTTACCCTCCATGTTATCTGTCTCTTTACCATTC
Organism: Papilionanthe hookeriana x Papilionanthe teres; assembly: GCA_022702705.1. Classification (NCBI taxonomy): domain Eukaryota; kingdom Viridiplantae; phylum Streptophyta; class Magnoliopsida; order Asparagales; family Orchidaceae; genus Papilionanthe; species Papilionanthe hookeriana x Papilionanthe teres. The sequence goes on from CM040425.1 coordinate 95,950,746, forward strand.
TCTTGATGACTAATGGCATCGGATCCACTTGGCCATGATGGAGTATTCCCGGTGGGTTTCCCTTCATTTTGTCCTCGCAAAGTTGTAACAACATCCACATTGTATTGTAATTCTTCCCTTCCACTGGCATCCATCTCCGGGGTTCGAGTATGTGTTTTCCCTTAGGCGGCCTGCTGAGCCCATTCTTTCCGTCGGATGCAATCCACGATTTCTTGTTGTTAAATACTACGAGAATAAGGAGTACGCTGTGTAACAAGGCCTACAGTATATTGATTCTTCTGCCTACGATTCTCTCGAAGTATTCGAAGGTTTTCTTTTCAACATTCTGCATTCTCTCCGAGATCGTATTCCGGAATGATCTGAGATGGTGAGGTACGTGACATATTGTGGGATATACGGTTCGATCCCTTCTGTTCTCACACGCCTCGGCTCTTCGGGATGATGTACGGCGGGACGTCACAGGGTTGCTCTGTGACAAGGTCATGCATTGCGGGTAGTTCCTATGCGGTGGCGTGGTAGCCTTCTTTCTTGGTCTTTGTGAGATTTCCACAGTCCTTTTTTTATCCTGGGCTGGCCTCCTTTCTTCGGGTTCTGGTGAACCGGTGTCCTTGAAGTGTACGTGCGCGTGCTCATGCCGTCACGCTGGTCCGCAGCTAGTTTTGTTAACATCTTACGGATACGGCGATTCTTATTTCTTCGTTGCGTTCTTTGTGAGAGTAGCTCTTCGAACTTCTTGAATCTACGCTGGGCGCGGCGGCGGCAAACTGCCCTCTGCTACATGCTTGTTATAGACTTCATTTTCTTGTCTTCGGTGTTTGCGTTTCTTTTCTTGCTGCTGGATTGGTGGCTTGGGCCACCCACACTTTCATCCTTTGTCTGCCCGGGCAGTTCTTCTCAGTCCGCCCGGGACCCGAGTCCTTTCACTCCTCTTTGTGGAGGCCTGCTGGTGCGAATGCGGGTGATCTCGATTATCGACGCTCCATCTTTCACCCTCTTTTCATCGAGTGCGAGGCTTACGCCATTTCTAAAGTTCAGGACCAACTTGCTTCGTTCGACATTTCCCTTCAAAAGACCAAGGAAAAGGATCGGGGGTACATGTAAGAACAAGAACATTAAGAAAATATTTATTAAAGACACATCTTTTTTATATTATATTTTTTGTATTTTCAAATTTAACGAGGAATGAAGTGGGATAAAGATCGGGGAAGAGATTTTGATTTGAAAAAGAAAACAGAGAAAACTTTATTATCATGATTTTATTTATCTTAGTACATTTTATTATTTTTGGGTTCGGACCCGATCATAAGTAATTACTTCGCCGTGTTTCTTAGGGATGAAGATTTCATTCCTTCGAAACATCGAGTAGCGTAATACTTTTTTAAGTATACGTAAATTGATCGGAAGCATATGTCGTTCTCCCTGGCAATTCACTAGGCGGTAGGAACCTCACGGTATCTTGTAATAGCAAACGGCCCTTCCCGAGCGGGTTCGAATTTTCTTCTATCTTGCGGTGTGCGAATAGGTCTCTTGAGAACGAGAACTAAGTCACCAACTTTGAAGGTTCTTGGGCGGACCGGTTTGTCATGGGCTTGAACCATCTTAGCTTGGTATAAGTTCTAAATTATGTTGTCTTCTTGATCTTTTCCCTTCCGAGGCTTTCTAATTCTTCTAGTCGTAATTTATTTAGGCGTTCTCTTAAATGGTGATCTTGTTACTGCCGACTGCAGTGCCGAGTGAAGGGAAGAAATTTGTGAACCTCACAAAAGGTAACCTTGCCTCGGACCCATGCACGGAGCGTAAGGTGTAGCTTGAGTAGGAGTTACGAAGGTTGTCCGGTGAGCCCCATAATACTTCTAACAACTTCTCGTGCCAATTTCTCTTATTATCGTCCAAAGTTTTCTTCAGAATTTGAGCCGAGTTTTATTAAAAGCCTCGGCGAGGTCGTTTTGCTCTTGGGTAGTAAATTGTTGAATGTAACTGATCGATTCCATGTCTCCTACGATAAAATTGTTGATTTGTGTGCTTACGAATGCTGACCCATTATCGAGATGATCTGGCGACACTGCGAAACGGTAGACAACTTGGTTCTTGAAAAACAGCCGTGGTGTGCTTTCACCTCTGAAATGGAGCTGCCTGCGCATGGAAAAGTAATGCGACATGAGGATGTGTCCTTTTGAAGATGGTGGTTCTATCGAGACCCCGCCCCGCACCTATCGACGCGGCATTCGAATGGCGACGCAATTGTCGAGTGCAGCATATTTGGAGGGACAGTGCGGGAGCCACTCCATGCACTTGGCATTGGTGACGGCTCTTGGCGATTTTCATGCGATCGGTCATCATCGAGGCCAATAATATCTAGTCTTTTAATTTTTCATTTTCATCTTCGGACCCGGTGAGCGCCGCGAGTCACGAATGCACCTGCACAACAATTTCACGGGCCTCGGACAAAGCAGGCGCCCCTTAACGCATTTGATCAAGGAGCCTTAAATACTGATGTGTTGTTTATTAATGCGTAAGACGAGTTCTTTTCTTGATACGATGGGCCAACGACCTATCGTCACGGTAGCTTTCCCGTTTGCGGGTAATTTTTTTTTTTTTTTTTTTTCGTCTTGCCGTGAAAGTAAGTTGTCACGATCCTGCGTATTTCATGCTTTGATGCCATTTTTTTCTTTTTAGATTTGTGTATTATTAATACATCGGCTGTGATGAGACTGACGATAAATGAAATCGACACTTCAACGATTCATCTTGCAAACGGGCAAATTCTTTTTCTTTAGACGGGCTAAAGCATTTTCTTTTAAAGAATTTTGTAGATCGTCGCATTTGGAATTTTTCCCGACAAGCGTATAGCATACGGAAGTATTGCTCGAGTCTTGGTTTTAAAATTCTATCTTGTCCGTGATACATTGAATGATTAGCTGCGAATCCTCGTAGATGTTGATGTCTGTTATTCCCATCTTGAATGGTTAATTCAGTCACTTGTTATGAGGCTTCGTATTCTGCTTCGTTGTTTGTATGGTTACATTTAAGTAGGAGTATCTTAACATCCCCCGCTCAGGCGTTATAAAGATTAGCCCAATTCCTGCCTTACCGGGCACTATCACTTGCGATTCTTCGTCTTTGTGTGCGAAGATGCTCCGTCGAAATATAATTCCCAACGTCGATCATCGGGGTCTTAGGCTCATTATTTGTTCATCTAGCAAAATCGTCGTGAGAGGAAGTGCAAGAGCAAAGGGTGTCTTGCGAAGTACGCTAGAACTTGTCCTTTACGGCATGAAGAGAACACCGAAGTTATATCGAATTGCAATAATATCATTGACCATCGCTTGATGTTGAAAGTGTTGGACGAGTGTAATCCTTCACCAAATGGATTAAATTTCGAATCGAGGTTGACCTTATGAAAGCATGTAGTGCCGAGCTTTTGAGCGGCGAAGATCGGGGCCAAACAATGCTTTTCAATTGCGGGATACCTTACTTCCGTCGGAAGTAAACGACGGCTTAAGTAGTAAAGAGCATTTTCTTTACCTAAATCGTGAAATTTAACGGGAGCTCTGAAAGTCGTCCCCAAGCCGCGGTGTAAAGTATCGTGATGCACAAGGCAGGGCTGCTAAGACGGAGGTGACATTAAATATTGTTTAATGTCTGAGCCATTACGGCATTTCTCTTAACAAATAAATTTGGCGTCCTTTTAGTAGTGCGAGAAAGTGACACTGCCTGAAAAATTTGAAATAAAGCGTCGAAGATATGCCGGCTTCCCTTGAAAGGATCGTAGTTGTTTTAAAGGTTTTGGGAGGGCGGCTTTTCTAAGATAGCTTTTAATCTTTTCCGGGTCGATTTCAATTCCGTGAAGGACAACGGAAATCTGAAATTTCCGGGGAGGTGACGGCAAGAGAAATTTCATTTTAAGGGATTCATCTTAAGGTTAAATTGCATAATCGTTTGAAAACGATTCTCGAATCATGCCTTTCCTTTACTTTGCTTTTGATGACCACATCGTACGTAACGTGTTTTGATTGTGGATGAGATCGTGAAAATTCTTGTTGTGCTCTGCGATAGGTTGCTCTTGTGTTCTTGATCTAAATGGCATCTTTGTATAGCAAAATACTCCGATCGGCGTTCGAATGCTGTAAGCTTTTCGTCTTACGGGTATTTTTATCTGGTTGTATCACGAAGATCGCGTCGTGAATGAAAATATCTCATGTGTCGAAACGATGTCGATCATTAGTTGGGATCGGTAGAGGGAATTCATCCTTTGGACATGCCTTGTTTAAATCTGCGAAGTCCGCTGGGGTCGATCGACCATTCTTCTTCCTACTGTTGGCACCACATTGGCTAACTTAGTCGGGTATTGTTCTTCGCGGACAAATTTGGCGTCTATTAGCTTTTTAACTAAATTTTATGACTTGTTGTTCGATTCCCAGACGCATTCTTCTGGGACCTTGTACGGCCCAGGACGAAGTAGGATCCACTCCCGGCTTATGAATTTGAGCCTGCAGGTAATCCTGGCATCTCATCGTAGTTCCAATTAAAGCAGTCTTTAAATTCCATTAATAACTTGTGATTATTTCTTCGAGTCTTCTTTATTGAGTAAGGGGTAACAAAGGTAGGTCTAGTCTCTTCTCTAGTACCTAAGTTAACTTCGAGTTAGTTCATCTGTGTAGATTTAATCTCTTCTTCGAATTCGGTGGAGCGTCTGCAATTTGTAAATCTTCGAGTTCGTCATTGAAAAGTTTTCCATGCGGTTTTCATTAGATTTGCAAGTGACAACCAAGCAAAATTTAGTATCGTCAGGCGATCCTATTGCGAATCCGAGTCCATACTTTGAATTGGGTGGACGGCGAGATTATTCCATGATCATCGAAAATGTTGTGATTAACCTTTTGTCCATTGTCGAGGTAAGAAGCCACGTTGAATTAAATTTTGAACACGAGTACCACTCAAAGGTATTAATTCCATTAATTCGATGAAGTGACATCTTAGTGTACATTATGCTCGGTTTTGGAGGAAGAAGCACCTTTGAGGTAGAATTTGATTGGCTTTGTACCTGCTTTACGTACCTCTTTGACCACCATACCCTCGATTTTATTAGAATGGATCGGAGTTCGGGTCATAGTAGTACGTAGTGGTTAATCTTCTCGTACATTGATTTGTATTCTTCATTTCTTTTCATCTTCGAGGAGATCTTGAATTGCGGCTTCTTAGACTTATTGTTGATGCTTCTTGCTTGATTTATTTTTCTTCTTGAGTATCTTCCCCGTGCGACATTGTTCGTGCAGTTTCCTCGTCAACTATCACAACGTCTCTCACGACCTCGTCCCCGGCCTCGACCTCGGATGCGAGTTGTGGAGAAACCTTCACCATCTCGCGGAAGGAAGTGGTGAGTGGCCCCAGTGAATTTAGAACTTCGGAGTTCTTCGTTATGGGAACTTTCTTTGATTCATTTGTTATGGTATCTGCGGAGAGATTGTTTTCTTCGGTGGTGCATAATAATTGCGTCTTCATGGATTCCAATCTCATGTACGGAGAATGGGTTGTAAGTCACCTTTTAGCTACTGTTCCCTCCGCTTCGTAGTATTTGATGCAGCGATGTAGAGATGATGGTACGTCACAATTTTTCGTGTATCCATGGTCGGCAGGTAGAGCGTTGAACGACGTTTGAATCGATTATGTGAAATTTTGCGGTTGTCTTTGTAAGTCACCGGTCTTCATTAATCGCGTTATTGACCCGAGGGCTCTTTCTCCTTTACGGTTGAATCCTCTTAATAACATTTTGTCGGCCTCGAGCTGCGGCATCGATTTCCCGAATATCTTTTGAGTGTTCGGAGACTCATTATATTAATTGATGCTCCTGGATCCACCAATGCTACGGGAGAGCTAAACTTCCAATTGTAAGCCCCGAAATGTACAGCGGTCCGGTTGTGATGTTCTTTGTCCCCGAGTAGTAGGTCATTGTACGCTGAAGGTAACACCTCGCTGTTCCTTTAACGAAGCCGACCTCATCTAAGGAATCTCCGGCCATTTGAAATTTGAAAATTACCGGATCCAGTAAGGCCTTGATCGGAAGCTTCTCTCATCTCCTTTGATAAGATGAGAGCATCGTAAATGCTCGGTTGCTTAGGTAGTTTCTAGATGGGCTAGCACGTTGTAGTCCACTTTATTTTGATGTGTCTCGCTTCTTCTCGAATAGGTATTTTCTTCGCTTGGGGTTGGTTCTTCTTGAACAACCACACCTTCCCTTTGTCCTTTGGACTCATTCTCGGAGGTAGAACTCTTCCACTTCTTAAGTTGACTTATGTAATTTCTTACGAGATCTAGTGTTGAAAAACTGCTTTGGTGTTTCTTCTTTCGAATCGGAATGACAGGCTCTTCCGGATTAGCTACGAGTCGAAGGCTCTAACTTTCTATTGTGAAGTTTGGAGCTCCTTATTCCGCGGATAGATTCGTTGCTTGTTGAACTCTCATAGCCTCCTTGACGGATGTCTTCTTCGTTATTTTGATGTCGAAGTTGTGTATGATTTGAGAATTGTCGTTGGTATCGAAATCGATGTCCGGATTGTCGCTAGTTACGTAATCGTTAGAAACGGTCAAAAGCCAGCGACACCATCACCCTTATCATTATATGATCTCACCGAAGTGAGCGGATAATCATACGAGTCGGACGTTCGAGGGATTTATCCCCCGAATCATAAACGGCTATCCACAGGATAAGCGACACTGATGCAGCCTTAGGAGCCTCGGTCTCTCTTCTTCGTCGATTTTCTTCTTCTCTTGATCGTCTCCTGGTGTTGAGGTGGTTCTCATCGCGAGTGATAGTACCGACTTGGCGGGTTTCAGAGCTACGAATTCGCACGCAGAAGCGGTTTGGATCTTGTCTAAAATCTTTTTTCGAAGACCTTGTGCGAGAAGGTAGTCCATGTATTCGTCGGTCGTATAGGGATGTATCGGATGATGGGATCGGTTGAATAACATTGACGGAGCCTCCTTTACGGGGTTCCTTCGCTGTACTCCTTCGGGATTGTTATATTTCCTTTTCGAAGGTGTCATTGAGCCAACTTTTGAAGGTAATGCAATCTTCTATCTTGTGTCAGAAACATCATTGATAAGGGCGAAAGTTGGGATCACTTTCTTGTTGACTTCCTGCGAGTCTCTTAGACTGCGGCGGTACAGATACGGAGTCTTCATTAGGCTTCTCGGAACATCTTCGGCAACGCTGCTTCATTCTTGAATAGATATTCCACATCGAGAGCTCCCTTAATGTACGTTGCGGACGAGGCGGTTGTTCATGCGCGGAATGAGCGTATTTGGGTCGGGGTTGTTGATAATTGTTGAGGTTGCGTAGTAGTTCGGACGATATTTGTATCGGTTGCTTGCCTTTATCGGTAACTGCAACGATCCGGATTTCTTTTCAAAAGTCTTCACAGGCTTTTGCTTGTCCGTCTTGTCGGCGAAACTTAATTGCTTTGCCTCCTCTTGCAAGCTCCCGGCCTTGTTTAACAACTTCTCGAAAGTCTTAATAGTGAATCCTTTGTAGGGAGAAGTGCTATCGGGCCGTGAATGCTTTTAAGTAAAATGTCGATTGCATGTTGTTCTTGTAGTTGTGGTTCACAACTTTATTGGCAAGTTCCTCCATCAGTATGTAATCCACGAAAGTTTCGTTCGGCTTACGCCCCTGCACCCTTCGTCACATAGTGATGTGGTGCGGGCATACGGCGAATCGCTTGATGAAAAGGTTTTCTACTTCTGAGAACGTCTTCACGAGCCATTTGGTAATTCTGCATACCCGGTCGAACGCGATTCTCGACGGTGGCGACGAACTGTCGAAAGAGTAATGCATGTTCCACGCCGGCATTGCAACAGGCAGCCGCAGTGTACGACATCTTGTCGGGGTTCCGGTTGCATCAAAGGTCTTGAACGAGAGGTGGTACGAAGCCTTTGGAGTGCGGACAACGTCGAATTCTTCCGGGTAAGGTCTACCCGTCCGAATGGATGCCCCGCTCTTTGATTGTGCTAAGGCTTCTCGCACTGCTGTTCCACCAAGCTCTTGATATCCTTTTCAGGAATCATACTTTGTGTTGTATCCTTTTTAGCTGATCATCCCCGTTGACGGATGTAATCTCCTTTCCTCCGTCTACAATGTGAATGACCTGCAGGGGTGTCTCTTTGGGGTTGCATGACTCGGAAGTGGCTAGAGGTATAGCCATCTCTTCCATCCTCTTCGCCATTTGGGCGATCGTGTCGTCTTTCTCTTGAAGAGTTTGTATCTTCTCATCACTTACGGCTCCCTCTCTTCTGTGACTGCGGGGCACCTTGTGAAGGCGATGAAGCTCGTGTTTCGACCATGTTGATTTCGCCGCATACTCGTCGTCCATGAATTAGATGAATCGATCTCGTCTCCGAATTTCTCTTCTCTTTCTTTTGCTAGTCATCGAATATCGGTTCTCGACTTTTCCATAGCGTCTTCTAGCGGTCTTTTACGTGCATCTTGGCGGTTGTCGTGTGATGGGCGCCGGGTTCCCTTCTCGCGAGTCCTTCAACTGGGTAGCACTTTCTTCGGATTCAAGTCTCTGACGAGACTTTCCTTCTCGAGCTGTTGTTTGATCTCGAGCATCCCGGTAGTGGGACGCCATACCATCCTTCTAGCGGCAGAAGGTCTAGGACCGGATGGTACGGCTCGACTAGTCTTGGAAGGTGGTATCCTCCTGTCTGTGATACGGGCGACGACGGGCGGACTGACGCCATCCTTTTACTTGGCTTTTCTATCACGATGGCGGGTTCACTCGGGACGGGCGAGTTTGGCGGCACCCGCCACATCCTTCTTAGAATCCTAGATCGGGGCATTTCTCTTTCTTCGCTAGTTTCTCGACTACGGTGCGACGAGTCGAGCCCAGTGGCGTGATCCTAGCCCTTTTCCTTACGGTGACATCGTAGTATGCGGTCGAGGTAATGAAGAAGCTGATCCTACGGACATTTTTTTTTTTTTTTTTCCTCGTCGAGTTTGCGGCGGAAAGGGGATGGAATCTGCTTCCTTCGAAAAGGGTGTATCTTCGGGCAACGGTATATGTCGGGTAGTGGTGTGTACTCGGGGATTTTCGGGATTTCCTCCCGGGAAAGCAACTTTGCGGCTACGGCCTTCACGCCGATCTTCTAATTACGGTTCCTTCTTTAGGTCCTTGTTAGTGATGGAATTCTTGGTGGACCCCGATTTGAAAACGGAAGGTCTCGCGGGAAAGTGTACCCTCCATGGTAACGGGTTCACCTTGGTCTGGATTTCCTTCCCTTTAATTTGGCGAAGCCGGGGTAGGTGCGAGAAATAACTAGACCGATGGGGGGTAACGGACGGTCCTCCTATGGACGGCAATACTCCTCTCGGTCGGGATCTTTTGCGAGGAGGAGGAAACTCTTAGGTTGACCTAAGGTTGAACTCAATCGAGCGGCTTCTTAGCGCCGGATACTTTGTTTGTCGATGCGAAACGTCGGTGATCTTGATATTCGTGTTCTCGAATCCTTGTCCGAAACCGGATGATCCCATTGTCGAGCGGCTCATCCTTATAAACGACGAAGTCCGGTCCATTGGTGAAGGAGAAAATCGGCTTTGGGGCTTCCATTTGCGGGGGTAGATTAGGATTTGTCGATCCCGAGTTATGCTTCTTTTCTTTAGGACGAAAAGAAAGGAATTGAAAAGTCAGGAACACATTAGTTTGTTCATGTATTTATAAGAAGGAGTTATGTGTTAAAAAGAGTCATTCATTAGAGGGTTTGTTTATTTAGAACGGAATGTTCAAAGGTGTAGAGAAGGTAATGAATACGATTCGAGTTGGAAAGGAAAAGAAAGTCTCATGCAAGACTTCTCGACTCGAAGGATCACTCTGGCCAACACGGTGGGGTCCCGCCCTCGAAATGAGGTAAAAGGATCTCGGAACCTCTGCGATTTTAGGGGTGTGCAACGGTGGCTCCTAAATACGAGAGAATGTTGGCTATACTTGTTCGAGTAGAAATGAACATAGTACCGACGGAAAGAAGGATAGCTTGATCCACAAGGGACATGGGTACACTGCCGATTTTGAAAGCGAGTGTCGATTAAAATGGAGAGAGGAATTATCCCAGTAGTCACTTGAGAATTTGTCAGCATATTTTTGGGTTATGTGTTTTATTTTGAAAAGGGGTCGCTACGGAAATTGTCGGCTAATTTTTAATTTAGTTTATTTTGAAAATTAGTATTTGATTTTGAAAATAATTTTAAATTTGAAGATTTTAAGATATGAAATCAAAGCCGATCTCACATCCCGAATAGTTTATATAAGCAGGCACCGCACCACAAACCGTGTATCTATCCTGGGATAGACACCTTGCTTGACGGTGGGGCTCGATTAAACAAACTAAAATATTTGTGACATCCGTTTGGTACGGGCAATTTTATAAGCGGTGAAATCTCTGCTTAATAAGCATTAAACGGGTTTATATTATACGGGAGTTCTTTAAAATTCCCTATAAGGGCAAGCCCACATAGTTAATTACATCTTAAGTGACGGGAATCACCTAAGAAAACTCTCGATAATAATCAATAATTCTGCTCTCGGGAATTTAGAAAGTTTAAAGTTTTCGAAAAGTTGAATTACCGGAATTTCGAAGCAGAGATGGATCGAAGTTTGGAACATTTTTGTTTTTGAGAATTCAAAGGAAGAAAAGTAGGAGAAATCACGGATTCGAAGTGAACTTCGGTGATTTCCCGGAGCATCCTATTATTTGGCTTGAATTTAGGAAGTCTAATATACGCTAACATTTTGATTTTGTCGATTTTAATTAATTAGGACTTATATTTATATGATAGAATCATACGAACGGCCTCGAAGATGTGAAGGTTTATGTCGTATCGGACGATTACCTCGAAATCCTAAGACCGGTTAGGGCTTAATTAGCAATACAAATGCCTAACGAAGAGTTGAGGATTTATGTTGCACTAGGCAAACTACCTCGAAGTCATGGCTTTGTTGCTTAATTCTAAGACGGTTTGTGATGTAGATTCGGGTTTTTTTCTTTGATGACGATGACGTCTTTACCCCTTTGTGCTCCGAGCTCCTTGTTGTTGCGAGAGGTTTAGTTTTAGAAGTCACTTAAATCGGGGGATGAGAAAAGTGTTTTGGTTTAGAGAAAATCTTAATTTCAGTGTTTTCGTATTTTAATTAGCTTAATCTTAAAGTTGATTATAGTAACTTATAGGTTAAGATCCCGAGTTCCATCCTTAGGCATCGTTATTTTGCTCAGTTCACTTAGTCCGAGATGAATTTGCTAAACTCAACTGAATGAGTTCCACACTTTCATTTAGACCGTGAAATCCGTTAGCGACACGTAAGGTTACATCATCGAGAGTATTCCGTCTAATCGAACGTTTTAATTTAGTTGTAATTGTAGTTTTGTGTTATTTGTGATTAAATTTTGAGTTGTTTTATATTTTGGAATGTTGTGGCGGTGAATTTTATCTTGCAATAACTTTTAACTTAGTTTTGGTTTTCAGTTTCGGGGACTCTCCTTTAAGGTGTGGGTTTTCATCGACGGTTGTTTATCGTAGAAAAAGTAAGTCTTACGATGCGGTTAAATAAATTGTGATAATGTAAATTGCGAAAGTAAATTGAAATAAAATAAAAGCGTACGGAGGGTCTTCCCTTCATCCCAAGCTGCACTTAAAACACAATTAGAATATTTAAACAAGTTCTGAGTGGTAGGGAAGGGTTATGGTTCTCTACCAAGTTCTTAATCCTATGTTAGTCATTTCCCTATGGCTTTGTCCTACAGGTTCCTTGTGTTTTTGTTTGAAAACGATTTTCTTCATCAAAGAACAATTAAAGTTCAATTGTTCGTATGAACATCCTATCATATCGAGGAAGTGCTTAAGGCGAAATCTTAAACATCTTTTAAATATTGCAAGTTGTTTTAAGTACGAATGAATTGATTACAAAATGAATTAATCGTCAGGGTTTAGTTAAGTTTTGTTATTATCTTACTCAGTGAACTAGGATGTTTGAATGTCTTATAGTGATAACATTTCATTTAATATTACATTTTAGGAGTTATGACAAGCCCAAAGGCTGGGGTAAATTGGTGTTGAATGGTTTGTGATTTAGTTTAAAATTCAATTAATGGGTTTAAATTTGGAATAGTGTTCAAGTTATTTTAGATTTTATTTTGAATTCTTTATGTCTTTGGTGATGTTATATTTAATTCAATTTAATTTAATTTAATTTTAATTTAGTTTTAATTTAATTTAATTTAATTTAATTGATTTATTTTTGGTTTTTGATGTTAAATTAATTTGGTGATTTAATTTCCTTTAATTTAATTTAATTTGATTTAATTTTAATTTAATTTAATTTAATTTAATTTAATTTAATTTAATTTATTCATTTAATTTAATTTAATTTATTTATTTATTTAATTTAATTTAATCTTTAATTTAATTTTACTTTTAATTTTAATTTAATTTAATTTAATTTAATTTAATTTAATTTGATTTAATTTAATTTAATTTGATTTAATTTAATTTAATTCAATTTAATTTACTTAATTTAATTTATTTAATTTAATTTTATTTTTAACTTTAATTGGAATTTTAAAAGAGTTTAATAATTTAACTTTAGTTTAATGATTACGTCTTTTAATATTTTAAATTTGAGTTATCACTTTAATTAAGAATTGAATATTAATGAGATGAACAATTTAGGGATTTTTAAATTAAAGAATAGATCTCTTCCCAACAATATCCCTATTTTAATAATTCCAATTTTATTATTCTTCCCAATTGTCAATTCTTTAATTAAGGTTTTAATTATTTTAAATTGCTTAATGGGTTTCTACCCTTCATTGTTCATTTCAATCATCCAAATCATATTAGGATCAAATATTTTACTTGTTAATTTTTATTAAACCTAAAGTTTTAATTAAGGGTTAAAATTTTAATTACCACTTTGCCCTTTAAGCTTGCTCATTTCATAACTCGGCTAGGGTGGTACAGAATGAACTCGAAATTTTTATGGGACTTCACTCATATGTCGATAAAGACATGAGAGGAGAAAATGTGATTTTTCTGTATTTAATTTATTTATATAATTATTTTTGGTAGAAAATAGAGATTTCCAAGGAAAATTTAATAACATGACCAAGGGAAAGTTTCTGTCCTTAAGAAAATTAGGGGACATTTCTAATGACCAGAGGACCACTTGGACCAATTTTGGTGATTTTTGAATTATATTATTTTTATTATAATTATTCTAAATTTTGGAGTGTTAATTAATTTAAAAATAAAATAAATGTTGAAAAATAAATTTTATATTTTCAAAAATCTCTGATATGAAGGAAATCAGAGAATCAATTTTTTCACTTTTCTGATTTTTCTATGATTTATTATAATTATTTTGGTGAAAATGCTAGAAAATACATTTTTCTTAATTTTAAAATTACCCTAGGGCTTTAAAATTTAATATATCATTAAATAGACCTAAGAAAAATATGGGGTTTATTCCACAGTGATTAAAATTCAAAATGTGACATTTTGGTGAATTTTATTATTTTTGTGATTTTTATTATTTTTTAATTATTAAAAATATTAAAATAATATTAAAAATCCAACTTTTTAGAAAATTGAAATTTAATTTTCTTAAATTCCTTTAATATGGAAGAGGAGCTCGAAAACGATTTGGTGAATTTTTGAAGATATTTTAAAGAAGTTATGAATTTTTAAAGTTCAAATTGACTAAATGGCTTAATCAACCCATTTATTAAGTACAACCAATTAATTGACCTCAAATTTTCATGGTGGATTCCTCTGATCCTAAAGGTCAATGGAGAATTGATTTCAAGTCAATTTGATATGTATGAATTTAGCTCTAATTAATTAGGGATCCATTTTGGGTGTTTAAGCAAATTAGGGTTATTTTAAATGAACTAACTCGGAACCTATTTTTCCTAGGGTCCTCTAGTCGAAAAGGAACATCACCAAATTTTCCTAGAATTTATTTCACAACATGCTAATTATTAGATTTAAAAATACCAAACGGTAACATGAATTTGAAAAATCAATAACTTTTCATAGGGATGGCCTCGAGCTTTGGAAAAGTCGGGGAATGTTCCCAAATTCGGGAGGCTTCCACTCCCCATGGTCTCATGCCATGGTGAATTGTATACATACCTGGAGAATTAAAAATGTGCGGAAGGTAAATAAATTAATAAAATAAAACACTTGATGAAATTAAATGATTTCTTTTCCACATTATTTTCCTGTTCAACTGAAGACGAGGTATTTTTATTTTATTTTTATGATTTGCATACACAAAGTTATGAATTTTCCAAGTTTAGGGAATTAAATAAATAGAAAAATATCCTAATTTTCTATTTATCCATGCGACGCCGCGTCGGCCTCGGCGACTCACGAATGCACACGCGTCGGCGCCCCCATTCGACGCCGCCATCGACTCGAGGCGCTCACGGTCCGACGGTTCGCGTACCATCTCCTGAGTAGACGCCGTCGGCCGTCCGTCGCGCGTGTATTAAATGGACGACATCCGTTCGTCCCCGAGCGTCCTCACCAGAGCCGTCCACACTAAATCTAAGATGTCGCTCGATACTCGATGGATTTTCGTGTTCTTATGCTCTATGGATTCGTCTTGAGAAGACGAACACATCCGCCACAGTTTATGTGGGATGAAACTTACGCAATAAAAACGGAGAATGTTCGAGCTCGGGAAGAAGAGTGAGGCCATACCTTTGCTCGGAGAAGTGTGGTTTCGATGCGAGGGTTGTTTCGCCGCCGATTGGATCCCGGCTGGCTCCGGATGAAGTCTCCTGGTCGGGTGAGATTTCACAGGTAGGATTTCGACCACGGCCGATCACAAAGCTTGGAGAGGTGGAGCAACGGGGGTGGCACGGAGATGGGGCTTTTCTTGGTGGACACCTTCTCTTGGTACGAGTGAGGGTGTAGGACCAATCGGTTGGGGATTGGCCCACTTTGGCCAGAAGAAGTGTCCTGGTTTTGGGCTTGGATTCCGACTCTGAAATTGAGCTCGCGGAGAGGAAATGAGCGGGGGGATTTCGGTGGGGATCAAGTGCTTTCTGTGTATGGGGAGTAGTGCGGAACAATTTTGGCGAGTTTCCTTAAGGTTGTTTTCGGCTGCCTCTCATGGCCGAGAGGGGTGGTGTTTAAATAGGAGAGGGTGGAGGGCCTCCCGAGAGTTAGGGCTTGGGATCAGCTGCTTAGGTCGAGGGCAGAGACAGCCTTGGTGGCCATTGGGCATGGGGCAGCTCCGCAAGGTAGAATTCAAAGTTGGCTCACATGTGAGCTCTCGGCCATGGTGTTTTCCGGTGACTTGGTGGCTGGCCGTAGGCATTGGTCACCGTCTTGTTCGAGTGGGTCGGGGCTGGGGTTTGGTGCATTCAATTGAGGTTTGACATGTGTAAAGTGGTTGAATCAAAGTAGAAAGGGGAAGGGGCCATTTTAGCTTATTTTGGTCAACCCATGCAAATGGAGTTGGGTGCACCTCCCCCAGACACAGTTTGGGCTGAGGAGGTCGGAGTGGGTCGATCTCCCGTAATGACGGTGGAGTCTCCATCGGGGATTAGGTGGCAAAGCATGGTTTAGAGTGTGACATGCTTAAGGTAAAAACAGAGAAGGATTAGGAAAGGGGGTCCTCCTTTTTCCATTAATGGCTTGATCACATGTCAGGCTCTCCATGGCTTCATGTGGCTTGTCCATGGCTTTCATGAAGCTTGTCTTTGGCTTGGGGAAAACTTGGTCGATTTTAAATGAAAATGGATTTTAGGAATTTTTTGGTAATTTGATGGAAATTTGTATGAAGCTTCTCGTGCCTTATTGATTTGATGATGAATTTAGGACTTAGGTATTGAATTTAATTGAAAGTATGATGAGGGGAAATGTCATATGGGCTTTGAGACCAATTTTGGGCCCTTGGATGTGGTAAAAGATGGGCTTTTAAAATGGTTTAAGGAAGGGCCTTTAAGTTTAAAAATGAATTTATGGATGGGAATTTTGTAAAAGAGGTTGGGCCAAATAATTGTTGGGTTTAGCTCATGGATGTGTCATGAGTGACTTGAAGCAAATTGGGGGTGATTTGGGTTGAATTTGAGCTCTTTTGGTGAATGGGCCAATATAGGTCCAAGTGGGCCAAGTTGGGCCAATGTTGGGCTAGAGGTTGAAATTGATGTAAAATCAATGTTGAGAAATGTTTATGGGAGTGTTTCAAAGAGGTTTTTGACTTTGGTTGGGCTTTGATTTTGGGGTTTGGGCTCATTTGGGTTAGGTTTGGGTTTAGGTCGAAATTGGGCCTTTTAGCTTTGAGTTGAATTTGAGTGGGGTTTGGGTCCAAATTTTGGGCAAAGCATGTTAGTGTTTGTTTGTGGGGATGCTAAGGAAGATTTAGAAAAGATTTGGGGTTAATTGGAGTTGAATTGGGTGAGTTTGGGTTAGGTTTGGGTCATGGGCCCAAATTGGGCTTTAAGGCCAAAAGTGAGTGGATCCAAATGTCAATCAGAGTGGACTTGGATTTGGTAGATTGGTATTGGGAATTTTGAATTGTAGTTTAGAATTGAATTGGACCAGAATTTGGGTCAATTGGGTAGGTTTGGTTTGACATTGGGTTGGCTTAGGGTTAAAATGGGTGAATTAGGGGGTTTTGACAAAAGTAGGGTAAATTGACAAAATTGGCCCATAGTGTAGTTGAACAAAATGAAATTGGAAATATTTGGGATTTTCTGGAATTTTCTGGGAATTTTCTGAATTTTGGGATTTTGGGTTAGAGGGCATTTTGGGTATTTGGAGGGTATTGGGAGGTATTTTGGAATTTTGGTATTTTTGGTATGGATGATCAATTTGAGTGATGTGGAAATTTTGGGATTGATTTTGGGGAATTTTGGATGATTTGGAAATTTTGAAAAAATTTGGGTAATTTGAGGGCTTTGGGTAGGTTAGGCGGGTGTAGGGTCACGGGGGTCAAAAATTGAAAATTTGGAAAATTGAAGATTGGGTAAATTTGAGTGGAATGAAATCATTTTGGTTGAGCCATGAAGCCACATCAAGCCCACATGAGCCATGTGAAGGGACTCATTTGAGGCATTCGGTATGTTGTTCACAACCTGCGCGAGGCTTAGGGGTTAAGGACCATCCATGTGAATCACCTACATGAGTCGGGAGGTCAAGTTGGTATGGTTGTGGTTTAGGAAGTGTGTGAAAGTGTAGTGTATAAATTAGTGTGTGTGTAAGTCAGCCCCTTCTGAGACCGGGCCACCCCGGGGCAGTCTAAGGCGAGTCTTATAGGAACTCATCCTTTAAGCTTCCACATTTGATTTGACCCTCTAGGTGATTAGGGGGTCTACCGAGTCGAAGTTTGTGGGTAGCCAGGGAGTTAAGAAGTGGTTTGAAATTCTAGATGGTGGATCCCGATTCTGGTCTCACAAGATAGTCGAAAGGAAAAGCCTAAGGCTAGATCCTAGAAATCTTAAAAAGAAGAAGAGAACTCATCGAAAAATGAGGTCAACATTGACTAGTGAGGTCGGGGGTGGGGGTTCGGTGAGTTCAATTGGTGTGCACGTAGTGTAAAGGGTTTGATTTAAGTGGAATGGGGGAAGTGGCTCTTTTGGGCTCATTTTGGTGAAATCGTACTTTTGGGTTTGGTTCACCCTTCAAGATGGCTTTAGGCTGATGGAAAATTAGTTGGGTTAACCAAGGGAAGGATGGTGAAGTCCCCATATTGGATTAATTTTAGGTTAGGGTGAAGCATGGGTAAAGGTTAATGACTTTTAAGGGGTGTTTAAAGGCCTTCCCTCCTTTTTTCATTTATGAAGTGACAAATCTAAAGTTCTCATGGCTTCATGTGGCTTAAACATGGCTCAGGCTTGCTCATGGCTTGGGAATGGCTTGGCTCACTTGCATGAGAAAGGGATTTTGGGATTTTGGCATTTAGGGGTAATTTGGCATGAGGCTTGATTTAGAATTATTTGATGATGAAATTGGAACTTAGGGGAATTATTTCAATTAAAGGGATGATGAGAAAAAAAAAGAAAAAAATGTCACATGGGCCTTGGAATAGATTTTGGGCTTTTCTTTTTTTTTTTTTAATTTCATGAGAAAAATGGGCTTTAAAATGTTTTAAGGAGATGGGCTTTTAGGTTTTAAAATAAACTTTTTGGATAAAAATTTAGTAAAAGGTTGTGTAAAATAAATGTTGCACTTAGTTTAGGAATGTGTTATGAAGGTTTTAGAAAAGATTTAGGGTCATTTGGAGTTGAATTGGGTTTACTTTGGGTCTTTTAATAATATGATCAAAGTGTTGAGTGTTAACTTGAAATTTCAAGTTGGGCTAATGTTCGTTTTGATGTGAAATTAATGTTGCAAAATGTTTATAGAGGTGTGAAAGAAGTTTTCAATTTTGGTTGAGTCATTATGTTGGGATTTGGGCTTGTTTGGGTTCATGATTGGTTTAAGCCAATTTGGGGAATTTTGGTTTGAGTTAGGCTTGGGTGAAGTTTGGTTCCAAATTTGGGGTAAACAAATTTAGAGTTTTGTTTGTGGGGGGTTTTTAGGAAGATTTCAAAACAAATTTGGGGAAAATTGGGTGACATTTGGGTTCAATTTGAGATGGATTGAGTTAATTGTTCTCCTTGGGCCTTAAGGGCCAATTTGGAATTTTGATCAGGTGGGTTAAATTGACAAAATTGGGGTATGTGAAAATTGAAAGAAAATGATTTAGATAATATTTTGGAATTTTTGGAACTTTTAGAATTTTTGGATTTCTAGAATTTTTACGGCTTATTTAGGGTACAAGGAGGGTAAATGAAGGGTATTGGTGGCTATTTTTGGAATTTTGATATATTTGGTCATGGATGATCAATTTGTGTGGTGGGGAAAATTTAGGATTGATTTTGTGAATTCTTGGTTAATTTAGACAATTTTGGAAATTTTGGACAATGAGGTTATTTGGTAGGTTTGAGTGGTTTTAGGGCCACGGGGAATTAATTAAAATTTTGGAAAAATGAAGATTGATTAGATGTGAGTAAAATAAAACCATTTTGGTTGAGCCATGAAGCCATGTTAAGCTCACAAGAGCCATGAGAGGACTCATTTTAGGCACTCGTATGTTGTTCACAACCCTCTTAGCCGAGGGCTTAAGGGTTGAGGTCCATCCACATATGAGTTTCCTGTGAGTCGGGAAGCTAGGTTAAGTGTAAGTGACTTCGGGGGTTCGGACATGTCTCACCAGCAATGTGGTGTGTGTAAACTTGACCTCACCGAGACCGAGGGCCACCGAGTTGTCCTAAGGCTTGAATATCCTATAGGAATTCATCCTTATCTTCCGACACATTGGTCCTAACCTTGAGAAGTGACTTGTAGGTTAATGACCATCTATGTAGGATTCAGAGAATCGAATTTGGTTTGAGTTTCTAAATGGTGGGTTCCATCTCTAGTCTTCTAGGATAGTCAGAAACCTATGGCTAGATCTAAGAACTAAGGAGAGACAAATCA
This sequence comes from Papilionanthe hookeriana x Papilionanthe teres, assembly GCA_022702705.1. Classification (NCBI taxonomy): domain Eukaryota; kingdom Viridiplantae; phylum Streptophyta; class Magnoliopsida; order Asparagales; family Orchidaceae; genus Papilionanthe; species Papilionanthe hookeriana x Papilionanthe teres. The sequence continues at coordinate 95,970,268 of CM040425.1, forward strand.
GACCTCGCAAAAATGAGGTCAACGGCCACACAAAAATAAACTCGGACATAAGAAGGCTAGGTTCGTGACTAACCTAATTTTTGGTATAATAATCGTATTTAATGGCTTTCCATCATTACGAGTTTATCGGTATCCTTAGACTTTTAACCAACTAGATAATTAGATTTGTAACATAGTGATGAACGAGTGTGGAACTTCTTACTATTAGGTAGTTTGAGGTACATTTGTCGATAATTATGGGTTACTTCATCCACAGGAGCTCTTACGTAGTGTACAATTTATAGTTTTATATGTCTTAGTCTTTTAACATAACTAGGGGTTACTAGTAATAAAACAAAGCTTTTAGACTAGACTATTCTAGGGGATATGTGATCGTGGGTTTCATTTCTAGGTTAGATAACTAAGGGCTCATAGTTAGTCACCCGGTAAAGTGATTTGCATTATTTAAATTTGGATATTTTAAATTTATTTTGAAGTTTGATGTTAATTCGTGATTGTGTTCAACTTCTGATTTTTTATCAATATAGAAAATCGAGGTTGTTTTATCTGTGATTTTATGTTTTGGCTTTCTAGTTTATGTTGGTGTTCTCAGTTAGTTTACTAGTGTTGATTTAAGAGTTTTTCATTGAATTTATATAAAAATTTCAAACTTATATGATTTTATATGAAAATTTACAAATGATAGAGTAAATGCATTTTAAAAAATTTTCAGGTTTCAAACGATGCAAAGTTTAATGATTAATTTTTATGCTGCAGAGTGAAAGTGTTTTGAATGTTGAAAGTCTTAATTATTTTTAATTGTCCTAAAAAATTTCAATTAATTTTAAAGTTTAATGTTTTAAACCTTTTAGTATTTTGAAGACTTAATAGTTTATAAAAGTTTAAGGTGTTTGAATTTTAAGAGGTTGAAAGAGTTATGTTACTTTAATGGGTTGAAACTATTTTTAGATTTTATGTTTTTGTGGGAGTTTTAATGGCTTATGAATTAAAAAGTTTTAATGATGTTTTAAGGGATTTCTTGCATTATAAAATTATTAAATATATGAAAATTTATTATTATTTCTAAAAGGTTAAAGTGTTTAATTTTAAATATTTGAGAATTTAAGTCGCTTTAAAGGTTTTAAAGTGTTTGGAAATCTTAATTATTTTTAATAGTTCTATGTTATTTTAAGAGATTTGAAGTATTTTTAAGAGAATAAATTTTTTTTAACTTACTATTTTTTTAAAGGGTTTTACATTTTTAAAGCTTTTTAAACATGTAAGTGTCTTAAAGGATTAAAAGTTTTAGGTGATAGGAGTTTAAGGATTTTAAAACCTCCACATATTTTAGCATGAATTTGAATTCCTTGTTATGTGGGGTGTGAACGTATGGATCGGGGGTTTTGGCTATGCTTGAGGATGGACATAGGTTATTGTATTGGAGCTAAAGTAGAGGAAGGGTGAAGATTATTAGAAAAACTAGGGGAGGGCTAAATTTTTTACTAGGGTGAAGAAGGGCTAGTCTTGGGTTTTTGGTAGGAGTGCAAAGAATGGGTAAGGTGGGTTTAAATTTGGGGTTTGAGAGGCTAGGGTTTAGACTAAGGAGGTAGTGCTAGGGTAAGGAAGGGCTAAGCTAGGGTTTTGAGTAGATTGAGGAAGGGCTAGGCTAGGGTTTTTGCTATAGTGAGTGATGTGGACTTTTTATTATGCGAGAACTTATGAACCTAAATTTATATATTTATAATGATTTTGTAAAGTCCGAACTTCAACGCGAGTATACGTATCTATCGGGTAAAACAAGGCTCACAATGGAGTCTTTAGTTATCGATCTCACAAGGAAGGCACGTTCCTTACAATAGATAGCGTAATGCGAAATCAATCACTCGGAAATCGCAATTAAATTTTAAGTTCTTACTGTTAAAGATACGAGAAAACAGTACTTGATTAAGCAAACCACAATTAATTCTCATATCTTTAAACGAGAATTAACTAACACACACACACAAAGCTTTGTATTTGAAAGGTTTTTATATATATGAAAAGTGACTTTACTCTTGCAAGAGTATATGATGTGTGAATGATATAGAATGATTTTTTATTGTATTGTGCCAAATAAAGTAGCATAAATGTTTCTTTACCCTTTCAAAGTGTACCCCACTCTTCCAGAACATTGGCATATCCTAAGTTCAGTCACTAAATCTAAGGCTAGGCTGGGAGGATACCGGCTATCACTATGGAGCTCCCACTCACCCTTCTCCTAAAGGTAACCTTTGACTTTAGTTACCAATCTTAGGACCGGATAAGGGATCTTAGCATATCCTGCAACCTGTTGAAGCCCATCGAAAACACATTTCCATTTGTTATCTGCCTCAATTCCCATGAACCATGTAATTCATTCATGGACATTGAATGGATTGTTCATTATGGTTGTAGGACACTCAATCCTTTCGGAGTTAATGTACAACCAGCCAGTTTATGATTGATTGGCCGGATCGAAAAGTAAATTAAGTTCAAATTAAAAGCCATCACAATTTCTTCAATATTTTAAAGCACGTCAAATCCACATCATCACATCTCTATGCAAGAAGAAAGACAAGGAGACTACTACGATTTCATAGAGAAGACACAATAAAAAGCATGGATTTTATATATAAAAGAAAAGTCATATAAACGCGGTAAACGGAAATACGATTATCTCTTTATCTTCCCTAAGCAAATCCCTTGAAGTTCCTTTGAATCCTTTTTGTCTTCTTTGCAACAGTCAATTCCCTCTTTAGAATGCGAAAGGAAGAAGCAATTTTTCACTTTCACTCGTAGAAGAATCCCTCTCGAATCTTCCATTTCTACACTCAGCTCTTCTAAACCTAACTCTTAACTTACACTCTCTACTTCTAGAGTCTTCTCCCCTCTCCCTTTCTTCTCAAATTTCATCAAAAATAGTTACATATATGTTAAGAAACGGAACCCGAGTTTTCTTAAGCATCCCTTCAAAGTCACCAAAACTATTCATTTTAGAATTGCAGCGACATAGAGCACCGGCGGCACCCAATAGGCGACGGTGGTGCTGCGTCGGCTCCCGATTAATTCTAGAGTCTGCGGAAATTGGCGGTTTGGCGGCACCGAGTTACAGCGTTGTGATGCGGGAAGGCATTTCTTATATTACTCCATTTTTGCTTTGAATTCGTTCCTTTTTGCTTCTTTTGCTTCTTTTTGCTCCAATCACCTAAAATCATCATACCTGCAACAAATCATGAAAAATACCTTTCTTTAAAGTGTAATATTACCAAAAATAGGTAAAATTATATAGCAAAAATAATATATATTTTTGGTGCATCAAAATCCCCCAAACTTAATTATTACTTGTCCTCGAAGTAATCCTTTTACTACATAAATATATAACTCGAAGGCAATGTACTTTTCACCTGTAGGACACTAAAATTTTTCATTCAAAGGAATATATTGGTAAGACTTTTAGAAAGAAATTTAGTAACTCGGAGTCAACACTACGAGTATAAGAATATTCGGCAATCGAGTACAGGGTTCTAGTCTTATTTATTTGAATATAATAGTAATTTATCACATTAAGAGTGCCTTGAAAGACTATATGAAAAAGGTTCATACAAATTTCATCGGAATGTGTACACGTACTTTAAATAGAAATTTGGAAATGAAATTAAGTTTTTCCTTTAGGTTAGCCTTTCCAGTGAAGCCAATTTTGATTAGGTATCTCCTTAAGCTTCTCCTCTTAAATACTTTTCTTTCTTTTCTTTTCTTCCTTCTTCTTTCTTTTTCTTTTTTTTTATGGGATTGTTTTTCAATACTTCTTTTTTTCTTTCCTTTTTCTTTTTCATAAGGATTACTATATACGGATAGCCTTTAATGATTTTGAACTTCACTCTCCTCTTTCTAAAGTTCGAACTTGAAGCACCTCCTTACATTATAATTAGGTATGAGCTTTATTATTCATCGCCCAAAGTCACAATCTCCTCTTAACACATAACACTTTAAGTCTCTTAACATTTCAAAAATACGAGTTTTCTTTCTTTAAATAATTAACTATAATCAAATCCTTTCATACCAAATATCTTACCCCTATAAAATTAACCTTTATTACTAAAATCTTTCACATCCAATCCTTAAATAATATTCGAAATTTGAACTAAAAGTTTTTAGTTATCTAAAGTGAGGTTCAAGTTGCCGAAGTCTTACTAAAATTTTTTAAAAAATAATAATTGAGAATAATTAAGAGTTAATATTTTATTACCCTCCCCCGAACTTAAATTTTTCGATAAATTTGAAACGATTAAGTAAAAGAAACTAACCTTTTTTGTGTCGGGATCTTGAAATCTTGAAAATTTATCTGGTATTAGTCGAAAATTCTGACTAGCAAGTTTGAAGCTTGATTAGTAACGATGATATAGAAATTTCTAAACATTTGCGGGAGTAAAGAGATATAAACTTTAAACATCTAAACATCCAACAAAACACCACAATTACTAAACAAACTATCACGGCACTACACATTTCATTTAACAATTTCAACTTTTCATTACAATACTACGGTACATCAACAGAAGCTCACACATCACATAGAAGTAATAACTAATACATCACAAAAATACAACACATAAAAAGAAAAATAGAAACGAGAAACGATCGAACTACCACTCTTCGACACCGAGCTTCATCGACGAGGTCGGCGGGACAGTGCAGCATGGTGTATAGCTGGGGCAAGTAAGAAAATGATCTCCCCCCTCATAGATACGACACGGGGCGTCATGATAGGCAATATCATGACATGGGTCAGATTCATGAGGGGGACTTGTGTATTCCCTACTTGCAGCCTTATAGACCTGGTCCTGCTGACCTGTTGATGTGTCTTCTATGTGATGTGTGTGCTGATGTGCGTATTGTTGTAATGAAATTGAAAATTAAATGAAATATTAGTCTTGTGATAGTTTGTTTAGTAGTTGTGGTGTTATTGGATATTTAGATGTTTTTAAAGTTTATATCTCTTTATACTAACGAATGTTTAAGAAATTTTCTATATCCTTGTTCTTAGCTTGTTTCAAGCTTCTTCATTGCATTTTGTTTGTGGCTTTGAAGATTTCAGATCGTTATCTACAAAAAGGTTGGTTTTTTCGATTTATTGAAAATTTAAGTTTGAAGATTAATAAAATTTGGCTCTTAATTATTCACCGATTATTATTTTAAAAATTTTGAAGTAGACTACGGCGATTGAAACCTCACTAGACAACTAAAGGCAATTCGGTTAGTATTGACCCCAGAGTTGGATGAAAAGATTTTAGTAATAAGGTTAATTTTATAGGGGTAAAGATTTGGTATGAAAGGACGTTAACTATTTAAGAAAACTATGGTATGTTGTTATGTGTTAAAGAGGAAGTTGTGACTTTATGATGAATAATAGAAACTTCATTACCTAATTATAATGTAGGTGTTTGAGTTTGAACTAGAGGAGAGTGGATTCAAAATCATTAAAAGTATCGAATATATGTCGTGAAAAAAGAAGGAAAAGAGTATTGAAAAACAATCCATAAAGAAAAAGAAGAAGGAAGAAGAAGAGAAGAAGTATTTATGAGAGAAGCAAGGAAAGATACCTAATCGAAAAATTAACTCACTTAATTGGCTTTAAAGGAAAAACTAATTTCATTTCCAAATTTCTATTTAAATGACAATACGATGATGAAATTTGTATGAACACTTTTTCATATAGTCTTTTAGTGCACTCTTAATGTGAATGAAATTATGAACATCTTTGAAATAAATAGAAGACTAGAACCCTTAGACTTATTCAACAGTTGCTACTGTAGTGTTGACTTTGAGTTACTAAATTTCTTTCTAAAAAAGTACTTATTATATTCCTTTGAATGAAAATTTTAGTGTTATTTATGTAGTAAAAGGATTACTTGAGGACGAATAATAATTAAGTTTGGGGGACTGATACCAAAATATATATTATTTTGCTTATATAATTTTGGAATTTTTAATATTATTACACTTTAAAGAAGATTATTTTTCATGATTTGTTATGATGATGAATTTGAAAAATAACAAGAGCGGAACGGAGTCAAAAGCAAAAATAGATGGCTTAGTGTCAACAGCAGTATTTCAAATTAATTGGACGATAAGAGTACCACCGTGGCGCTGATAGTAGCATTCAGTATATGTCGATCTTGATGGGCAAGTGGTTTGGTGACTTTGAAGGATGCTAAACTCTTGAAATTGATGAAATTTGAAGAAAGAGTGTGGATAAAATTTAGAAGAGTGGTCTCAATTTGAAGGGATTCTTCACCAGGAGTGAAGTGAAGAATTTCCCATTCTAGATTGAAGAGCATTCTGTGAAGAGACTGAGTTTGTAGGAACAAGAAGATAATTTGTATTTCTTTATTGTGTGCTTTTTTTATATATAAAATCCATGTTTTTGTGTATTTGCATAGAGATGTGATGATGTGGATTTCGACGTGCTAAAATATTAGTGAACTTGAACACTTTTCGATACGACGATTGAATTGTTAAATCATTGTATTTATACATTAACTCGAAAATTGATCTACAAAAACCATAATGAACAATCCATTCAATGTCCATGAATGAATTACATGGTTCATGGGATTAAGTGCGAATAAATAAGGAAATGTGTTTTGATGGATAGAGGTTTCGAATTGTTAAGATCCCATACGGTCTGCAAGATTGGTAACTAAAGTCAAGGTTAGCTTTAGGAGAGGGTGATGGAGCTCCTAGTGGCCGACAAATCCACCGATTCTTAGATTTAGTGAGCGGAGCACCCAAATGTTCTGGAGAATTGCAGTGAAACACGACATGCTACTATTTGGCAATACAATAAAAAATCATTCATCATTCACACATCATACTAACTGCAGGCAAGTCACTTTTCATATATATAAAAAACCTTTCAAATACAAAGCTTTGTGTGTGTGTGTTAGTTAATTACGTTTAATTAATTATTGGTTTCTTAACTATATGCTACATTTTACAAATGCTTTTTAGTAAGTAAACTTAAAATTTAATTGCGATTTGGTATTGGATTTCGATATTACGTATACATTGTGAGACGACAGCTTCTGTGAATCGATAACAACCATTAGGCACACGATAGAGATACGTACTGCGTTGAAGTTTGAATCATTATAAATATATAAATTTAGGTTCATAAGTTCTTATAGTCCACATCACTACCTCCTCATAGTCTAAAACTAACATTAGTGAAACCCCAGAGACTAGCCCTTCTTCACCTAGTAAAGAATTTAGCCTCCCTGCAGTTTTTCTAGCCAATCTTTGCCTTCCTCCCCACTTTAGCCCGATACAATCCTCGAAGCATAGCGAAGACGATCCATTTGTGTAAAATATATTGGAGGTTTTAAAATCAGAAAATCATCTGGAAAAATCCTTTAAAGACACTTACATGTTAAAAAGCTTTAAAAATGTAAAAACCCCTTTTTAAAAGAAAATTGATGATGGTAAAAAAGATTTATTCTCTTAAAATGCTAGTCTCTTAAAATAACATAGAGCTATTAAAAAATAATTAAAGATTTCCAAACACTAAAACAGCGACTTAGAACAATTATTTAAAATTTGAAACATAGCCTTTAAATAATAATGGAACACCGTATATTTAATGAACATAATCACGAAAGGAAATCCTTCATTAAAACTTTTTAATTCATAAGCCATTAAAACTTTTAAAGTATAAAATCTAAAATAGTTTCAACCCATTAAAAGTAACATAATCCTTTGACCTCTTAAAATTGAGCACCTTAAACTTTATAAACAATGTAAATCTAAAAAAAAAAAATTATAAAGGTTTAAAAAACGTTAAACTTTAAAATTAGTGCAATTAAAAATAATTAAGACTTCAACATTCAAAACACTCTTCTTAAAAAGATAAAAATTGATGTTAAACTGCATCGTTTGAACCACAAAGGGTAAAATACGACACTCATCATTCAAATTTTCATGTAAATGTAAGTTTGAAATTTTTATAAAATTCAATGAAAAATTGACATGGAGAACCCTGGCACTTCAAACGAATACGCTGTTTGCATAAAACGACATTCCTCTGGGATTGAACACAATCACGAATTGGCATCAAACTTCAAAATAAGAGGCCCAAACAATGCGAATCACCAGCTGGGTTCGTCTCAACCCTTCAACCTAGGAAACGATCACATAGCTACAGAATGGTGCAGTGCAAAGCTTGTTTTATTACTGGGATGACCTAGTTAATGTTAGACAAAGACATACTCAAAGCATAGAATGTAGGCCACAGAATGGTAACCCATAGTCGACAATCACCACTATAGCTTACTGATAACAGAGTTCCACCTTTAGTGTTACAAAAATCTAATTATCTAGTTGGTTAAAGTACAGGGATGCGGGACAAACCGTGATGGAGAAGCCGTTAAATATTGATTATTATACCCGAAAAATTAGGTTAGTCCGCGAACAACCTTCTTATAGGTCACCGAGTTTATTTTAGGGTTGTTGACCTCATTTTGGTGGTTACGATTTGTCTCTCACTTAGTTCTTCCAGGATCCTGGCCATGGAATTTTCCTCTGGGGTGGGATGCGACCGCCAAATTTTAAGAAACCCGAGCCAAATCTTGATTCTCTAACTGAGTCCTGCATGGTGGTCCTTTTGAAGGTTAGGACAGTGTTCCTATAGGACGTATTCAAGCCTTAGGACAATACCCAGGTGAGCGGTGGTGGTGCAGGGTTTACACACCACGATTGTTACTGACGCTCATATGGATGGACCTGTTATTTAAAGAGGTTAGGAACAACATGATGAGTGCTTTAAAATGATCTCTCATGGCTCTTGTGAGCTTGGCATTAAGCTCGTAACCCGACTGTATTTACTCGCATCTAATCGATCTTCATTTTCAAGGTTTGGTACATTGAAACCTAAACCACCAGAGCTTCAAATGACCTTGAGTGATCCAAGGTTCCAAAATTATGCAAATGCCAGAGTCACAAAATCAATCCTAAATTTCCATGCACAAATTGATCATCCATGACAATATATCGAGTTCCGAAAATAATACCAGATACCTTCATTACTCATATACCCTAAATAGCGAAATGCAAGAAATCAAAAAATTCTAAAAAAGTAAAATATTATCTAAATCATTTTCTTGATTTTCACATACCTACATTTTAATCGAATTCTTGCATTTGGCCGAAATTCAAATTGAGCCCTTAAGGCCGAAATCCGTACCAGGGTGAACCCAAATGTCACCCCGAATAAAAACTCTAAATTTGTTTACCCCAAATTTGGAACCAAACTTCACACAGCCTAGCCAGGCCAAAATTCCCCAAGTCCAAGCTAAGCCGTCATGAACCCGAACAAGCTGAATCCCGACATAATGACTCGGCCAAATTGAAAACTCTCTTTCACACCTCTATAAACATTTTGCAACATTAATTTCACATCAAAACGAACATTAGCCCAACTTTAGCGATTAGCCCAATTTGGCCCACTTTGATCATATTATTAAAAGACCCAAGTAAACCAATTCAACTCAAATGACCCTAAATCTTTTCTAAAGCCTTCATAACACATTCCTAAACTAAGTGCAACATTTATTTGGCACAACCTTTTACTAAATTTTTATCAAAAAGTTTATTTTAAAACCTAAAAGCCCATCTCCTTAAAACATTTTAAAGCTATATTTTTCATGAAATTAAAAAAAAAAGAAAAAGCCCAATCTATTCAGACGTGTGACATTTTTTTTTCTTTTTTTTCTCATCATCCCTTTAAGTCGAAATAATTCCTAAGTTCATTTCATCATCAAATAGTCTAAATCAAGCCTCGTACCCCGAAATTACCCCACACAATGCCAAAAATCCCAAAATCCTTTCTCATACGAAGTGAACGAGCCATTCCCGAAGCCATCAAGCCTTGGAGCCATGTTTAAGCCACATGAAGCCATGAGAACTTTAGATTTGTCATCACTTCATAAATGAAAAAAGGAGGAAAGGCTAAAAGTCATTAACCTTACCCATGCTTCACCACTATTTTAAAATTAATCCAATTTTGATGGGGACTTCACCATCCTTCCCTTAGTTAACCCAACTAATTTTCCATCAGCCTAAAGCCATCTTGAAGGGTGAACCAAAACCCAAAAGCATGACTTGACGAAAATGAGCCCAAAAGAGCCACTTCCCCCATTCCATAGAACCCTTTACACATGGCAATGCCGATTGAACTCAACGAACCCTGCCGTCCTCACTAGTCGATATTGACCTCATTTTTGATGAGCCCTTCTCTTCTTCTTTTTAGTACTTAGGATTCTAGCCTTAGGCTTTTCCCTTTGACTATCTTAGAGGACTAGAATTGGGATCCACCATCTAGAATTTCAAACCACTTCTTAACTCCCTACGGAAACTCCACAAACTTGGTAGCCCAGACCCCTAATCGCCTAGAGGGTTGAAATCGAATGTGAGTTTAAAGGATGAGTTCATTTTATAAGACTCTTTGGCCTTAGGACTGCCACAGGTGACGTGCGAGGTGAAGGGAGCTGACTTACACACACACTACACTTATACACTACCACTTTCACACACACTTCCTAAAACCACAACCATACCTAGCAGCCTCTGACTCATGTAGGTGATTCGCATGGATGGTCAGCAACACTAAGCCCTTGGTGAAGGGGTTAGGAACAACATAGTGGTGCCAGTGGGTCCCTTCATGGCTCATGTGGGCTTGATGTGGCTTCATGGCTCGGCCAAAGATGATTTCATTCCACTCGAAATTTACCCGATCTTCAATTTTCAAAATTTTCGATTTTGACTACAGGGACCACTGCGCGCTAGCACTGCAACTGTGAAATTACCGAATTTTCAAAATTTCCAAATCGTAAAATTCCCAATCCCGATCCCAAACATTTCATCACTGAAATTGATCATCCATACCAAAAATACCAAAAATTCAAAAAATACCTCGATACCCTCAGTACCCAATCACTCTTAACCCGAAAATCGAAAATTCAGAAAATTCCCAGAAAATTCCAGAAAATCCCAAATATTTCCAATTTCATTTTGTTCATACACTATGGGCCAATTTTGTCGGTTACCACTACTTTTGTCAAGCACAATTTGACGTTGCCCATAAGTGAACCCCGATGTCAAACCAAGCCTACCCCGATTGACCCGAATTCTGAGTCGATTAAATTCTAAACTACAATTCAAAATTCCCGATACCGTCAGAGCCGATCAATCCAGGTTATTTGGATCGATTTCACTTTTGGCCTTAAAGCGATTTGGGCCATGACCTGAGCCTAACTTGAGCTCACCCAATTCAACTCCAATTAACCCCAAATCTTTTCTAAATCTTCTATCATGAACAAAACAGCAACATCTTGAGAATTTGGACCCAAACCCCACTTTCAGATCCAACCCTGACTAAAAGGCCCAATTTTGGCCTAAACCCGGAAACCTAACCCAAATAAAGGCCCAAACCCCAAAATCAAAGCCAACCAAAGTGAAAACCTCTTTGAAACACTCCCATAAACATTTCTGACATTGATTTTACATCGATTTCAACCCTAGCCCAACATTGGCCAGCCCACTTGGACTATATTGGCAGGTCAGCAAAAGAGCCCAATTGACCCCGAATCACCCCCAATTTGCTTCAAGTCACTCATGACACATCCATGAGCTAAACCTGACAATTATTTGGCCCAACCTCTTTACAAAATTCCCATCCATAAATTCATTTTTTAAACTTAAGAATACTTTCCTTAAGCATTTAAAGCTATCTTTTACCGCACATCCGAGGGCCCAAAATTGGTCACCAAGCCCGTATGACATTTCCCCTCATCATACTTTCAATTAAATTCAATACTAAGTCCTAAATTCATCATCAATCATTACAAAATGAAGCTTCATACAAATTTCCATCAAATTACCAAAAAAATTCCTAAAATCCATTTTCATGAAATTGGCCAAACACAAGAACGAAAATATTGTGAAAGCCGTAAGACCCCGAAAACCACATGAAGCCATGGAGAGTTTGACATGTGATCGAGCCATTAATGGAAAAAGGAGGACCCCCTTTCCTAATCCTTCTTAAGCCTTTTACCTTAAGCATGTCACACTCTAAACCATGCTTTACTGTCCTTGATGGAAACCACGCATGGGAGATTGACCCACTGAGCCTCCTCGGCCCAAAACGGTCTTGGGGAGGTGCACCCGACCCATTTGCATGGGTTGTAAAGCAAATTTAAAAATGGCCCCTTCCCCTTTCTACTTTGATTCAACCACTTTACACATATCAGAGAAGCCTCGATTGAATGCACCAAACCGGCCACGACCCGCACTGAACAAGATGGTGACCCCGATGCAGCCGGCCGACCACCAAGTCCTTAGGAAAACACCATGTTGAGAGCTCGCATGTGAGCCTGACTTTGGAATTCTACCTTGCGGAGCTGCCCCATCTTGATGGCCACCAAGGCTGTTCAACTGAAAGCAGCGATCCCGACCACTAACTCTCTGGGGAGGCATCACCTCTCCTTTATTTAAACACCACCCTCTCGTATGAGTCTTTGGCTCATCTTAAAAGGCTTCTTAAAGTGTTCAGACTACTCCCATACACGAGCACTTGATCCCACGAAATCCCTATATGCATTTCCTCTCGTGAGCTCGATTTCAGAGTTGAAATCCAAGCCGAAACCGGGACACTTCTTCGCGGTGGGCCAATCCCCAAATTGATTGGTCCTACACCTTCACCAGGACGAAGGTGTCCGCGGCGAAAACCCATCTCCGAAGACCACCTGTTGCTCCGGCCTCAAGCTTTGTGATCGAGTACGTGGTCGAAATCCTACCTAGGAAATTCACGCGACCAGGAGACTTCATCGGAGCTTGCGGGATCCCGTCGAAGGTGAAACGGCCTCGGATCGAAACCACACTTCTCGACGAAAATTATGGCCTCACTCTTCTTCCGGAAGCACGAACATTCTCCGTTTTTATTGCGTAAGTTTCACTCCCACATAAACTGTATGGATGTGTTCGTCTTCTCGGAACGAATCCATAGAGCATAAGAAAATCCCGCTCAGTGTCGAGTGACATCTTAGGGATTTAGTGTGGGCCCGGCTCTCGGGTGAGGACGCTCGGGGACGATGAACGGATGTCGTCGGCCCAATACACGCGGACGGACGGCTCGGATGGCGTCGGACCGAGATGGTACGCGGCGGGTGGACACGGAGCGGGTCGAGCCTCGGCGGCGTCGAATGGGGGAGGCGCGACGCGTGTGCATTCGGAGGCTGCTAGGAGTTGGCTGTGACGCGCATGGATAAATAGAAAATTAGGATATTTTACATTTATTTAATTCCTAAACTTGGAAAATTCATAACTTTGTGTAGGAAAATCATAAAAATAAAATAAAAATACCCTGCTTGCTCGGTGAACGAGAGGAAAATAATGTGGAAAAGAAATCATTTAATTTCATCGAAGTATTTTATTTTATTAATTTATTTTACTCTGCACATTTTAATTCTCCATGCATGTATACAATTCACCATGGCATGAGACCATAGGGCTTTGAAGCCTCTGAATTTGGGAACATTCCACAGATTTTCCAAAGTCGGAAATTATCACATGAAAAGTTATTGATTTTTAAATTCATGTTCTTGTTTTAGTATTTTAATTCCAATAATTAGCATGTTGTGAAATAAATTCTAGGAAAATTTGGTGATGTTCCTTTTGACTAAATACTGAAAAATAGGTCTTGAGTTAGTTCATTTAAATAACTGGGTAGTAAACACCAAAATGGATCCCTAATTAATTAGAGCTAACCATACATCAATTGACTTGAAATCAATTCTCATTGACCTTTAGGATCGAGAGGAATCCATAAAGGGCAGGAGTCGATTGGACTTGGTTAGCTTCACTAAATGGGTTGATTATAGCCATTTAGTCAATTTAGCTTTTAAAAATTCATAGCTTTTAAAATATCTTTACAAAATTCGCGAGTGGTTTTGGAGGCTCGATATTAGGGAATTTAAGAAAATTAAAATTTCAATTTTCTAAAAAAGTTGATTTTTAATATTATTTAATATTTTAATAATTAAAAAATAATAAAAATCACAAAAATAATAAAATTCACCAAAATGTCACATTTTGAATTTAATCTTAGGAATAAACCTATCATATTTTTCTTAGAGATTATTTTAATGATATATTAAATTTTAAAGCCCTAAGGTAATTTTAAAATTAAGAAAAATGTATTTTCTAGCATTTTCACCAAAATAATTATAATAAATCATAGAAAAATCAGAAAAGTGAAAAATTGATTCTCTGATTTCCTTCATATCAAAGAGATTTTTGAAAAATATAAAATTTATTTTTCAACATTTATTTTATTTTAAATTAATTAACACTCAAAATTTAGAATAATTATAATAAAAATAATATAATTGAAAAATCACCAAAATTAGTCCGTGGTCCTCTGGTCATTAGAAATGTCCCCTAATTTTCTTAAGGACAGAAACTTTCCCTTGGTCATGTTATTAAATTTTCCTTGGAAATCTCTATTTTCTACCAAAAATAATTATATAAATAAATTAAATACAGAAAAATCACATTTTCTCCTCTCATGTCTTTATTGACAATATGGTGAAATCTAATAAAAATTTCGAGTTCATTTGAGGGAACAGTTAGTGAGTTATGAAATTATTAAGCTTAAAGGGCAAAGTAATTAAAATTTTTAACCCTTAATTAAAGCTTTAGGTTTAATAAAAAATTAACAAGTAAAATATTTGATCCTAATATGATTTGGATGATTGAAATTTAAATAATTAAAGGGTAGAAACCCATTAAGCAATTTAAAATAATTAAACCTTAATTAAATAATTGATTAAATTTGGGAAGAATAATAAAATTGGAATTATTAAAATAGGGATATTGTTGGAAGAATCTATTCTTTAATTTAAAAATCCCTAAATTAATCATCTCATTAATATTCAATTCTTAATTAAAGTGATAACTCAAATTTAAAATATTAAAAGACGTAATCACTTAAACTAAAGTTAAATTATTAAACTCTTTTAAAATTCAAATTAAAAGTTAAAAATAAAATTAAATTAAAAATTAAATTAAATTAAGTAAATTAAAATTGAATTAAATTAAATTAAATCAAATTAAATTAAAATTAAATCAAATTAAAATTAAATTAAATTAAATTAAATTAAATTAAAATTAAAAGTAAAATTAAATTAAAGATTAAATTAAATTAAATTAAATAAAACAAATTAAATTAAATTAAATGAATAAATTAAATTAAATTAAATTAAATTAAATTAAATTAAATTAAAATTAAATCAAATTAAATTAAATTAAAGGAAATTAAATACGGAAATTAAATTAATTTAACATCGAGCCAAAATAAATTGAATTAAATTAAATTAAATTAAACTAAATTAAATTAAATTAAATTAAATTGAATTAAATATAACATCACCAAAGACATAAAGAATTCAAAATAAATCTAAAATAACATGAACACTATTCCAAATTTAAACCCATTAATTGAATTTAAACTAAATCATGACAGATTTGAGCAATTTACACCGAAAGCTTTAGTTATCGCCAACTCTAACGAGAATATTAAATGAAATGTTACTTCACTTATAAGACATTCAAACATCCTAGTTCAGCGAGTAAGATAATAACAAAACTTAACTAAACCTCGGACGATTAATTCATTTGTGTAATTGAATTCATTTGGACTTAAAGCAAATCACCAGAAATATTGAAAGATGTTTTAGATTTGCCTTAAGCACTTCCTCAAATATGATAGGATGTTCATCTGAGAAACGATTGAACTTAATTGTTCTTTGATGAAAAAAATGATAACCAAGTAAAAACACAAGGAACCTAGACGTCGTAGGAAATGACCATTTATTAAGTTAAGAACTTGGTAAGGAAATAACCTTTATTCCCTTAGCTTTACACAAGGAACTTGTTTAAATATTCTAATTGTGTTTTAAGTGCAGCTTGGGATGAAGGAAGACCCTCCGGGTACGCTTTTATTTTATTTGATTACTTTCTCGCAGTTACATTATTAACGATTGCACTTACTTTTCTTGCATGATAAACAGTATTTGCATGAAAACCCACATACCTTTGGAGAGTCCACAAGCCCGAAACCAAAACTAAGTTGATTATTGCAAGATAAAATTCACCGCCACAACACATTCGAAAATATAAAACAACTCGAAATTTAAATACAAACGAGAACACGAAACTACGATTATTTAAATTAAAACGTTAACATTGGATGATCGGGAATACCTCGGATGATGTAACCTACGTGTGCTAACGGGATTTCCACGATTAAATGAAAGTGTGGAACTCATTCAGTTGAGTTTAGCAAATTCATCTGGACTAAGTGAATACGATAAAAATAACGATGCGGAAAGGATGGAGCTATGGGATCTTGCTTAGGTGTTATTATGTCCGACTTTAAGATTTGTTTTAATTAAAATATTAGCGCAAATTAAGATTTTCTCTAAACCAAAACACTTTTCTCGTACGATTTATGACTTCTAAAACTAAACCTCTGCAACAACGAGAGCTCGGAGCGTAATTGGGCGGCTCTGTGTCATCCGTATTAGCTTGAACAATCTACATACGACAAAGCTGTCTTAGAATTAAGCAACGAAGCCATAGGACTTCGAGGTAGTTTGCCTAGTGCAACATAAATCCTCAACTCTTCGTTAGGCATTGTATTACTAATTAAGCCCTAACTTAGGTCTTAGGATTTCGAGGTAATCGTCGATACGACATAAACCTTCACATCTTCGAAATTTGTTGTATGATTGTCATGTAAATATAAGTCTTTAATTAATTAAAATTGACAAAGATCAAAATGTTAAATAGATATTAGGACTTCCCTAGAATTCAAGCCAAATAATAGGATAGTCGGAAATCATGAAGTTCACTTCGAATGCGCGATTTCTCCTACTTTCTTCCTTTGAATTCTCGAAACAAAATGTTCGAGCTTGGTCGCATTCACCATTGAAATTCGAGAATTGATCCTTTGAAAACTTAAACTTTGAAATTCTTGAGAGCGAGGAATTATTGATTATTATCGAGTTTTCTTAGGTGATTCCCGTCACTTAAGATGTAATTAACTATAGGGGCTTGCCCTTATAGGGAATTTTAAAGAACCCAGAATAATATAAACCACGTTTAATCTTTCATATTAAGCGGGGAGGATTTGTCCGCTTATAAAATTGGTTCGCGGACGAACGGATGTACCAAAATATTTTAGTTTGTTTAATCGAGCCCCACTTGGGCTCCAGCCGGTGTGTCTATCCTTAGGGATAGATACGCGGTTTGTGGTGTGGTCTTCCGTTTACCTGCGCTGGGATGTGAGATCGGTTTGATTTCATATCTTAAAATCTTAATTTAAAATTATTTTCAAAAATCGAATACTAATTTTCAAATTAAACTAAATTAAAAATTAGCGACAATTTCTGTGGCGACCCCTTTTTTGAGGAAATAAAACACATAACCCAAAATATGCGACAGAGTGCGAGCACCACGTGAGACGATTCCTCTCTCGGGTACAATCGAGACGATTACGCACACCGAAAATCGGTAGTGTATCCGTATCCCTTGTGGATCAAACTATCCCTTCTTTCCGTTGGGGTACTATGTTCATTTCTACCTTGAACAAGTATAGCCAACATTCTCTCGAATTTAGGAGCCCTTTGTTTAGACACCCACAAACGAGAGAGGTTCGAATCCTTTACCCTCATTTACGAGGTAGGGTGGACTGATAGGTGTTAGTTTAGGAGTGATCCTTCGAGTCGAGAAGTCTTGCATGAGACTTTCTTTTCCTTTCAACTCACAGATGATTCATTACCTTCTCTACACCTTTGAACATTAGTTCTAAATAAGCAAAACCCTCAATGAATATTCTTTTTAACACGTAACTCCTTCTTATAAATACATGAACGAATGTGTTCGGACTCTTTTCAATTCCTTTCTTTTCGTCCTAAGAAAAGAAGCATAACTTGGGAGCGACAACCGAATCTACCTATGAAATGGAAGCCCCAAAGTGATTTTCTCCTTCACCGATGAATTTGGACTTCGTATTTTATAAGGATGTTTGCCTAGACGATGGGATCTCCGGTTGGACAGATTTGAGAACACGAATATCAAGATCACCCAGAGCGTTTCCCTTTTAAAGCGACAAACAAAGTATACGAAGCTAAGAAACTGATTGAGTTCAAGCCTTGGAATTCGACTGGGGAGTTTGTCCTGCAAATCCGTAGAGAGGAGTATTCTTTGTCAACGGGAAGAATTTGTCCTTCTTACTTGTTGGTCTAGTTGTTGCACTTTTGCCGGCACGCGAATTAAAGGGAAGGAAATCCAGAATTATGGTGAACACATTGCCATGGAGGGTACGGACTTTCTGTGAGACATACATTTTGAAATCGAATTAAATTTCAGGGAGTCCATCCTTGCTGAGGACTGAAGGAGACGAGTGGGGAAGATTGCCGGGAAGACGAGCTGTAAGTTGCTTTCTGGAAATCAGAGAAATCCGAGTACACACCACTACACAGATATATTTAGTTACTTTGAAGATACACCCTTTTGGAAGGAAGCAGATTCGTCCCCTTTCGCATGGTGACGAAGAATGTCGAGTAGGATTGCTTCTTCATTACCTCGACCGGCATACTACGATGTCGAGCGGAAAGGAAAAGGGCTAGGATCACGCCATTTGCCCGACTACGAATTGTAGTCGAGAAGCCCAAGCGAAGAAGAGAAATGCCAAGTATCGGAGATTAAGAAGGATAGGGCGGGTGCCGATCGAATCACATCTTGGGCCCGTGGGACTGCCATCGTGATAGAAAAGCCAAGTAAAAGGATGAAAGGCTAGTCCGCTGTCGTTTCGGATTACAGTTAGGGAGGATGCCACCTTCCCGGCATTTGGTGACAGTTCCTCTGATCCTGCGACCTTCTGCCGCCAAAGGACATGATCCCATATTGGACAGTAGAATTGAAACAGCAGCCAGAAGAAAGTCTCGTCCGAGCTTGGTCACGAAGAAAATCTTCTACTGCCCGGTGAGGGACCTCATGAAGAACCACGGCAATTCTCTTGCGACAACAACGAGAATGCACGAAGAACCGCTAGAAGACGGTATGGAAGCCCGAAGGCATTCGATGACCAACGAAAAGAAAGAAGAGAAATTCGGAGGCAGGAATTGATTCATCCCGGAATTCATGGACGACGAGTATGCGAGAAATCAACATGGTCGAAACACGAGCTTCATCGGCTACACGGGTGCTCCTGCGGCCGCGAAGAGAGGAGCCGAAGTGATGAGAAGACGACGAGAAAGACGACGCGATCGCCCGAATGGCGAAGAGGATGGAAGAGATGGCTATAGCCCCTGGCCACTCTCCGAGTGGTACGACCCCAAAGAGAGACACCCTGAGAGGTCATTCATTGGCCAGACGGAGAAGGAGATTACATCGTCGACGGGGATCGGTACAAAAGGATACAACCTGAAAGTATGATTCCACGAAAGGATATCAAGAGCTTGGTGGAGCCGGCGGAGTGCGAGAAGCCTTAGCACAATCGAAAAGGCGGGGGCATCCATTCGGACGGAGCCTTACCGATGAGGTCGACGTTGTCAGTGCAAAAGGCTTCGTACCACCTACGGTAGAGACAGTGGGCAAGGGAACCCCGACGGCATGTTGCACACTTTCGTGCCGATTGTTGCAATGCGGCGGGAGCGATGCATTACTGCTCGGCCCAGGTTCGTCGGCGGCACATCGGGGAATCGCGGCGGGTGCGAGTGCAGATGGCTCGGTGAGACGTTCTCGGAAGTAGAAAACCTTTTCATCGAGCGATTCGCGGAGCTGAAACTCACATCCTTATGGGTGATTTAGTGGTAGAGAAGCGGGCGAACGAAACTTTGGTGGATTACATACTTCGATGGAGGAACTTAAGCATGAAGTGTGAACCTTGGCCTACGAACGACATCTCACAATCGACATTTTACTTAAAAGCATTCACGGCCCGATAGCAACTGCTCCTCGAAGGATTCCCTTTATTAAGACTTTCGAGAAGTTGTTAAACAAGGCCGGGAGCTTTAAGGAGGCAAAGCAATTAAGTTTCGCCGACAAGACGAATGACAAAAGCCTGTGAAGACTTTTGAAAAGAAATCCGGGATCGTTGCGGCGGTCGACGAAGGCGGCAAGCGAGTACGAATGTCGTCCGAGCCGGCCGCGACGACCTCGACGGAATTATCGAAGCAACCCCGCCCGGCTATCGGTCATCTCCACGGTATGAACAACCGCCTCGTCGCAGCGTACATTAAGGAGCTTCGGCGGGAATATGTCTACATTCGGGAAATGAAGCGAGTGCGAGGTGTTGGTAATTAATGAAGACTCCCGGATTTCCGGTGCCCAGTGCAGAGACCGAGGAAGGAAGTCGACGAAAAAGTGATCCCGACTTTTGCCCTTATCGACGGATGCTTGGACACAAGATAGAAGATTGCATTACCTTCGAAAAGTTGGCTCAGTAATGACCTTCGAAAGGGAAATATCGCAAATCCAGAAGGAGTACATGAAGGAACCACGAGAAAGGAGGTTTAGTCGGTATTATCTCGGCCCCGATCCCGTCATCTAGATAGATCCCCATACGGCCGACGATGGATGGACTACCTCTTGAATAAAGGTCTTCGAAAAGATTTTAGACGACATCAAAGCGACGACACGAAACGATTTCGAGTTTGAAACACCAGCACGTCAGTGCGCATCATAGATAGGAGAACCACCTCGAACGAGGAGACGATTGAAGAGAAGAAGAAAATCGACGAAGAGGGCCGAGGCTCTGAGGCTGAACTTGGGTTGCTTATCCTAGGATAGTTGTTTATGATTCGGGGATAAATCCCTCGAACGTCGGCTACGTATGATTATCTGCTCACTTCGAACTGAGATCATATAATGATAAGGGTGATGGTGTTGGCTACGTTTTTGGCATTGTTTAACGATTGCGTAACTTCATGACAATCCGGACATCGATTTCGATACCAACGACAATTCTCGAATCATACAATCTCGACGATCGAAATAACGAAGAAGACATCCGTCGAGGGCGTTATGAGAGTTCGACGACGACGAATCTATGCGAGTTTCGAGGAGCTCCGGTCGCGTAGAGTTAGAGCCTTGGACTGCGCGGCTAATCCGGAAGAGCACATCATTCCGATTGGAAGAAACACCGACAAGCTCGACACTAGATTCGGGAAGAAATTGCATAAGTCGACTTAGAAGTGGAAGAGTTCTACCTCAGAATGAGTCGAAAGGACGAAAGGGAAAGCGGTGGTTGTTCGAGAAGAACCAACCTGAGCGGAAAATACTGTTCGAGAAGAAGCCAGAGACGTGGAAATAAAGTGGACTACGACGTGCTAGCCGCGTCTTAGGAAACTACCGACGTGACATTTACGATGCTCTCATCTTATCGAAGGAGATGAGAGAAGCTGATCGAGAGCCCGAAATTTTCTTAGCTCGAATGGCCGGAGATTCCTTAGATGAGGTTTGCTCGTTAAAGGAGCAGCCGAGGTGTTACCTTCACAGACGATGACTACTACTTGGGACGACGAATCCATGACCGACGCGTTGTACATTTCGGTTACAATTGGGAAGTTTACGGCTCTCCGGAGTATTGGTGGATCCGAGAGCATCAATTAATATAATGAGTCTCCGAACACTAGCATATTTGGAAATTGATGCTCGTGAGCTCGAAGGCCCGACAAATGTTATTAAGAGGATTGACCGAAAGGAGAAAGAGCCCTCGGGTCGACAACGCTACTAATGAAGACTTCGGTGACTTAGCGAAGACAACCGCGAAATTTCACATAATTGATTCGAAACATCGTTCCGACGCTCTCTTGGGCCGACCGTGGATACATGAAAACGGGGATGAATGTAGTCGTACGTCGTGCATCGAATCTTTACGATGGAGGGGAACGGGGCATAAAGGTGACTTGATACATTCTGCGTACATGAGATTGGAATCCATGAAGACGCGAAGCTTATTATGCACCACCAAGAAGAAAACAATCTTCTCAGGAGATACCATAGCAAAATGAATCGAAGAAAGTTCGGGACAACGAAGAACTGAAGTTCTAGTCCAACGGTCGCTCACCGCTCCTTCCCGTGAGATGGTGAAGGTTTCTCCACAGCTCGCATCCGAGGTCGAGGCGGGGACGAGGTCGTGGTAGAGACGTTAGGATAGTTGGACGAGAGGAAACCGGCCATCGATGTTGATTGGGAAGATAGTTCGAAGAAGAAAAATAAATCGAGCGAAGCATCGACAATAAGTCGGAAGAAGCCGCAATTCAGAGATCTCCTCG
Organism: Papilionanthe hookeriana x Papilionanthe teres; assembly: GCA_022702705.1. Classification (NCBI taxonomy): domain Eukaryota; kingdom Viridiplantae; phylum Streptophyta; class Magnoliopsida; order Asparagales; family Orchidaceae; genus Papilionanthe; species Papilionanthe hookeriana x Papilionanthe teres. The sequence continues at coordinate 95,992,659 of CM040425.1, forward strand.
AAGATGAAAAGAATGAAGAATACAAATCGAGAAGATTAACCACTACGTACATACTATGACCACTAACCCCGATCCATTCGCAAATCGAGGGTATGGTGGTCGAAGAGGTGCGACGTAGCGACGGTATGCGAGAAAGCAGTGAATTCTCTTAGTGGTGCTTCTTCCTCAAAGGCGAGCATAATGTACAATTTGAAGATGTCACTTCATCGAGTGTGGAATTGAGTGGTACTCTCCCTGTGTTCGAAATTTGAATTGACGTGGTTTCTTCGTGATGGACGTTAATCGCAACATTTTGACAAATTATGGAATAATTCCGGTCGTCCGCCAAATTCAAGTATGGACTCGGATTTGGCACGATTAGGATCGGTTGACGATATAAATTTTGCTTAGTTGTCACTTGCAAATCTAATGGCTTGCATGGAAACTAATGACGAACTCGAAGATTTACAAATTAGAGACGCTGCAAGGTCGAAAGAAGAGATTAAATCCCTGATAGATGAACTAACGGAAGTTAACTTCGTCTTAGAGAAGAGACTAGACCTACCTTTGTTAGCTCCTTACTCAATAAAGAAGACTCAGAAGAAATAATCGAAGTTATTAATGGAATTTAAAAGGCTTGTTTTAATTGGAACTACGATGAGATTACCGGGGATTAGCTCCGGAGGTCGCGATCCCGTAAGGTACAAGGAGTGGATCTGCCATCCCGGTCGGACAAGGTCCCGGAAGAATGCGTCTAGAAATCGAACAACAAGTCGTAGCCGAAGTTAAGGCATGGAAATGACCCAAATTTGTCGTGAAGAACAATACCGACTTGGTTAGCGATGTGGTGCCGAGTCGAAGAAGAATGGTCGGATCGGAATTGTGTGGACTTCGGGGAGATTTAAACGAACGTATCGAAAGGATGAATTCCCTCTGCCGATCCGGAAGCTAATGATCGACATTGTGACACATGAATATTTTCATTCGTGGATGGATGCGGATGTGAGATAAAAATAGCTCCGAGAAGATGAAAAGCACGGCATTCGAACGCTAAAATTGGAGTATTTTCTTTATACGATGCCATTGGGCGAAGAACACGGGAGCTGACTGTCGAGCAATAACAAGTTTTTGATGATGCAAATTAACGTCGAGTCGAATGCTACGTGGACGATGTGGTCGTAAACGAAGTAAAGGAAAACCACTGTATGATTTGAGAATTGTTTTCGAACGATTAAGGCAATTTAACCTTAAGATGAATCCACTTAAAATGCGCCCTCTGAAATTCTTAGGATTTGTTGTCCTTCAGAGTGGAATTGAAATCGACCGGAAAAAGATTAAAGCTATCTTAGAAAAGCCGCCTCTGAAAACCTTAAAACAACTACGATCCTTTCGAGACGTGGCATATCTTCGACGCTTTATTTGAATTTTTCAGGTAGGTGTCGGCCTACCGGCACTAGTTAAAAAGACCAAATTTATTTGTTAAAATGCCGAAGGTATCGAGGGACATTAAACAATATTTAATGTCACCTCATCTTAACGAGTCTCGAGTAGATGGCGATGCTGCCGCCGGCCCAGACGACTCTCTAGGAGCCTGATGACGAGGGTCAATGATGAGGGTAAAGAAAATGCTCTTTCTTACTTAAGCCGTCGTTTACTTAGACGGGTAAGGTATCCGCGATTGAAAAGCATTGTTTGGCCACGATCTTCGCGCTCGAAAGCTCGGGCACTACATGCTTTCTCGCCAAGGTCGACACGATCTCGAAATTTAATCATTGCGATACTTGATGACTCGTCCGACACTTTCGGCGGACTTGCCGGATGGTCGATGATATTATTGCAATTCGATATAACTCGTGCCTCTTCCTCTTGAAATGAGGACGAGTCTGTGGACTTCCTCGCGGCACACCCTTTGCGGCGAGTCTCCCCCTCTCGTGACGATTTGCTAGATGAACAAATAATGAAAATCCTAGAAGACACGATGATCGACGTTGGGAATTATGTTTCGACGGAGCATCTTCGAGCGCACAAAGACGAAGAATCGCAAGTGATAGTGCCGTGGCGAGGTGGGCTAATCTTTATAACGCGGAGCGGGGATGTTAAGATACTCCTACCGCTTAACGGAGACCATGTACGAGCAACGAGCGAATACGAAGCCCTCATAACGGAATTTGGAATTAACCATTCGGATGGGAATAACGAGACATCGGCTTGTCGAGGATTGCGGTTAATCATTCGAACGGATACGTGGACGGTATAGAATTTTAAAACCGAGACTGACGATAACTTGGGTATGCGAGTACGGATTTGTTGGAAAAATTCCAAAATGTGACATTCTAGTGAAAAATGCTTTAGCCGTCCCAGCAAAAGAATTTGCACATTTGCGAGATGAATCGGTGGAGGAGTGTCGGTTCACGGACGTCGGGTCCTATCACGGCTCGACATGAACCTGATACACGAATCGGAAAGAAAAATCGGTTGCAACGGTGACGGAAAACACGAGGAAAGTTGGTGATAACCATTAATGTTGCACAACGAACGGGAAAGCTACCGGACGATAGGTGGTTATTTTAATCGGATCGAAGAACTCACATCTTACGCATTAATAAACAACGCATTGTACGAAGGTCTTTTGATCGAATGTGGTGGGTGCCTAGCGGGTGCGAGGCACAAGGGTGCATTCGGGACTGCATTGGCGCTCACCGGTCGAGATTAGAAGATGAAAATGAAAATTAAAAGACTAGGATATTATTGGCCCTCGATGATAGTAGGCGCAGAAATCGCCGAAGGCGCTCACCAATGCCGAGTGCATGGAGTGGTTGTGCACCAACCTCCGGAAATATGCTGCACCCCGACACCATTTGGTGCGTCGTAGCCATTTGAATGTTGAGACACGGATATAGTGGGTACGATAGAACCCGCAAGCTCTTCGAAAAGGACATCGCTTCATCCTTGCGGCTACGGATTACTTTTCAGTGGGCGGCGGTTCCATTTAGAGAATTGAAAGCACACCACGTAACGCTGATTTTCGAAACGAGTTATGCCGTTTCGAGTGTCGCGGGGGATCATCTCGGATAATGGGTCGGCATTCGAAGCACACAAATCGACGATTTTATCGGGAGACATGGAATCGGCGCGTGTTAATGATTTACTACCCGAGAGCGAAACGACCTCGGCGGGGCTTTTAATAAAACTCTCGTTCAAATTTTAAAGAAAACTTTGGACGATAATAAGAAAAATTGGCACGAGAAGTTGTTAGAAGCATTGTAGGCTACCGAGACTGACCTTAGAACTCCTACTCGAAGCTACACCTTACGCTGCGGTGTGTAGATTGAGCGAGTGTTACCTTTAGAGTTGACTTCCTTCACTCGAGAATTGCGATTGCAAACAAGATCACGACGAAGAGAACGCCAAATTACGACTAGAAGAATTAGAAAGCTTTGAAGGAAAAGACTTGCGGCACAACATAATTTAGAACTATACCAAGCTAAGATGGTTGAGCCATGGCATGGCGGGTCCGCCCGGGAGCAGCCCGAAGTTGGCGGAAGCTTAGTTCTCGTTCTCGAGGCACATTCTTGCACACCGCGAGATAGGAAAATTGAACACGCTTGGGAAGGGCCGTTTATGGTTGAAGCGGTATACTCGGGGGTTCACCGGCTAATTGAGTGCCGAGGAGAACGACATATGCTTCGTCCGACGGACGATACTTAAAGAAATGTTACGGCTTACACGATGTTTCGAAGGAATGAAATCATCCACTAAACACGGGCGAAAGCAATTACTTATGATTAAGGTCGAGCAAAAATAATAAAATGTACTAAGATAAATAAAATCATGATAATAAAGTTTTCCTTGTTTTCTTTTTGAATCCAAAATCTCTTCACGATCTTATCCCACTTCATTCTGTTAAATTTGAAAATACAAAAAATATAATATAAAAAAGATGTGTCTTTAATAAATATTTTCTTAATGTTCTTGTTCTTAGTACGACCCTGATCCTTTTCCTTGTCTTTTTGAAGGGAAATGTCGAACGGGCGGTTGGTCCTGAACTTTAGAAATGGCGTAAGCCTTGCACTCGATGAAAGAGGTGAAGCCGAGATTGACTCGATTCGCACCCGCGGGCTACGGTATGAGGAAAGTATTTGGGTCCCGATTGACGAGAAGAGCTTGCCGGGCGGACGGTGATGAATGGGTGGCCCAATCCGGCGGCAAGAAAGAAGGCCGTCCTAACGTCCGGGGTCCCATAGGGACTCGACTTGAACTCCGACATCAATTTCGACCAGTCATGGACTAGCGGTACGGAATCTCGTACGAGATTTCAAAGAGTAACGAAGTGGCTTCCGGACACTCTAAAACGAGGTGGGTCCCATCGCTAGGAATCTAGGATCGTCGGGGAAGCTCCTGAGGCTAGAATCCTAAATCTAGGAGGAATACTAAACCTCGATAAAAAGTGAGGTCAACGGACACATGATTGCTTAGAGCAGAATTTGCTGTTTTTGGCCAAATTCTTTGATTTAATGAGTTTGGCTTGGTCATTTTGAGTTTATTAATGTGTTCCTTTGGCATCTAATAGGTGGTCTATAGCTTGATAAAATTTCAGGTTTCCCTCAAATTTGTGTGTTGCTTGAATGTGAATTCTTTTAAATATGGTGTTAGTTTTGATAATAGTTTTTAAGGGAACATTTTCTTTGTACTGATATAAAACCTGGATTTTTTAAATGACTCATTTTCAATTCTGTCATCTGCATGACTTTGATTGGTCTACATGTGTGATTGAAATTTGGTCAATTTTGCTGCACTCTAAATTTTCTTATTGCGATGTGAATCTCGGTCATCATATGATTTTATTTAATCTAAGATTTCTTGCAAAAAATTCTTTAATCAATCTTTAAATTATCATTTGCGACAACTTTTTTATGTTTTTTTTATTATTTATTTTCATCAAATAAATTCATTTTGGTGAAAATTGAAGTTGTTTAGAACTGCGAATTTGGTTGTTATGATTTTCTTATTTTAAATTCGTACTATTCAACCCTACAGTATCATATGCCATGCATCAGATGGTATCATGTTTTCTTAAACCGAAGACACTTAAGGGCATGTAATAAATAAATCTTATTATTTTGTTAAGGGAATTTTCTTTCAGTCAACTATTGTTTATAGATGCTGTTAAAGATTGTTAGCATTTGCTTCTTTGTCAAACTTGATATGTAGGAATGATCGACTTTTAAAATGGCTGAGGTACTCGTATTGCTACAAGAAAAGTTTTTTCTTTCTGTAATTATATGCTTTTGAAAATGATGGCAGTCAATGGAAACTAATAAATTCTACAAATATATTGAGAATATGAAACGAAAGATATCTTTTTTCAGTCAAGGGTAAAATTTTAGGACTTTAACCCTAAAAGAGTGCAACAACAACAACAACAACAACAACAACAACAAGTTATCCCACTAAGTGGGGTCGGCTGCATGAATCCTTGTCTCCTTTGTGTCATATTGAGTGCCATATTTTCATTTAATTTGAATAAATTAAGATCATCTTTTATACAACATGCCGAAGAGTTTTTTGGTCTACCTCTACCTTTCTTAACATAAATCAAATCTAAAACATCTACTCTCCTAACTGGGTCATCAGATGGTTGACGATTAATGTGAACAACCACCTAAGACGACTCTCTAATCTTGTCTGCTACTGGAGCCACACACACCTTTCATGTATATATTAGTCTTGCATTTTGCCGCTTAACTCTAAGTGTAAAGGCACTCATCCACCTAAGCATTCTCTTCTCTACTTAGTTTTTATGATTTTCAAAAGAAAGAAAGAAAAAAAAAAAACGTAGTTTTATGCTTGTCTTTTATAGGTCAACATTTTGTGCTATAAAGCATTGTTGGTCTCACCCTCATCGTATAAAAATTTTGCTTTAAGTCTAATGACTGCATTGCTGTTAAAGACAGTTACCCTATTTATAATGTCTACTTAACTTTTAAGAATAATCACTTATGATCAAATCTACAAGAGCATGTGTTGCCAATGTTGGTGCTATAAAATCACACTTGCAGTGAGTACTGAAGTTTCTGATCTAGAATTTAATGCAATAATTTGCTTAAAAAATGCCTCTGTTCAACCTTTATCTGATTTCATTCTGTTCATGTTTGATGCTAATTGAAACATTTTGAGATACTAGGGTTCTCTATTGTAATAGTTGTTCTTTTAAGGCTGAAGAATTTTTTCTTATGCAAAAAAGGTAGGAATGAAGTTCTATGAACTTAATTTTCTTTAGTGATTTGAAACGTGCGGTGATAGATTGAGTCATCGTATGGAAAGACAACCTCTAAACTAGTAGGCATCAAATTCTCCTTTCATATGGGTATAATGAAGATACATCAATGTGTGTGCTATGAAGTTTGCAAATATTTAAAAGCTTAGTTCCTTCATGTATATTATTTAAAACTTATATTTTGTATATTTATATAAAATGTTATTGTATCCATATTCTTCAATCAAGATGCAATCTCACTATCTCATAAGCATCCTCCCACATATCAGAGCAAATCAATTCGTCTCTTTTTTGATGTCGGGATCATCGGGCTTTTGCTAAACCTCTTTTCTATTCTATTTTTGATAAATTCTCTTACGCTTTAATACAAAAATAATTCGTAGTTTTTTGTCTCATATAAAATCGGCAGGCATCCATTCTGTTGAGTTTGCGGATTCTCATCATATCATAATTAAATTGTGTCAAGATTAAACTAACCTCAAAAGCTGAATAAACTTGACTATTTTCTCGACTGATTTATTATATTAGTGGTTTCCCAATACGAATGCTAAATGGCCACCCTATTTTACTCTTCGGAGGAACTATTAATTACTTTAGTCTGGATATCATTCCTCCATCTTCCTTTATAATATTTAAACCCATCCTCACTATATTTATTAGGATGCAAACCCTTAGAAGTAGAAATGCTACTGCTCGTTTCTCCAGTCATTCGAACTGGATGTTACTTCTAATTTAGCAAAAGAAATCTAGATTAGCTACTTTATTTGATTTTACAAAATATTTAGTCATAATATCACTGAATGTTTCAAGACGCATCTAGAATTAAGAAACTATTTTTCAAACACGAGGCACTACAACGGGACCAAACCTAACCATCGATCAACCTGAAGCATTTCAATTAGATCAAGTCTGCAATCATAATGTTGCACCAGCTTTTTCTTCATGTATATCAAGGAACCCACTCCTTGCTATGCAATAGTAGTTGTTTCTTCACCTCCACATCTTTTTTGTTAGTTTTATCTCTTAGTTTTTTTTGTGCTTTTTTTATCATTTAATTTAGATGTTCAAATAATCTAAAGCCTATTTTTTACGGGCTTATCTTCAAAAGATATTACTCTAGTGATTGCTCTAAAAATAAATTTTCATACTCTATTTGATGTTGTACAAGATGCTTCAAGATTATTATAGATTATTTTAAATTATTCTAATACTTTAGGTTACTTTTAGGATTTATTTTAATTTCCAAATGCTTTAATATCAAGAATATCTTTTATTTTAGAGAGATTTACATACTTACCACCCAATTCCTATGTATTAACATATCAACCACTTAAACTTCAAGTTTTACCTATAGACCAGCCAACCAATGTTTAAAACATAAGAATCTGATGGTCTGTACGTAAAACTTGAAGTTTGGGTGGTTGATATGTTAATACATAAGAATTGGGCGATAAGTATGTGAATGTCCCTTTATTTTTATTTAGATGCTAAAAGATTTTTAGCTTTTCTAAGATTTGAATTTAAATCATTTTAAATCTGACTATATTTTTATAGTAAGGGGTCTTACTGCTTGCAAATGAATATCCTATTAACGAATTTTATTTGGATCATGACACTTTCTTGATTTTCTTATTTCTTCCTCAGTTTCCTCTTATACCCGTTTTTTCTCTCTAAGGAAATGCCCAATTCCTGATCTTATTTTTCCTTACTTATGGTGCTTTTCCAAAGGACAGTATTCTCTCCAATGCCCACAATACACATTCTGAGGCTCCCTCACAGTTTCCTTCACTTTTTCCTCTACAGTTATCTACAATCTTACTGTAACCCTCTTTCAAAAAGGGATTGTAGTAAAAAAGCAAACAAACTACTCCAAGTTCAAATAAGAGAAGAATGCCAAAAAACAGATCATCATCAAGTGCCCATCATTTTCTCCGTTATTATCACTGTTTTACCTTAAATTCATCTTAAGATTCTCTTTTTGCCAAACTCAAATTGACAACCATTGGATGCTTTACCATTGAGTATATGGATCTCTATAGTATAACTAGTATATTTTCAGTTTCACCAACTTCATCTTTTACATTTTTATTAGAACTTTTGAGTGACTTATCCTTATTTGCCACTTTTGCATGATAATCTCTGATGTGAGAATACCAGATATAAGGCCATAATTATCATAATGGCAATATAGGATAATTGTTTAATTGTCGCAAATTCATAAAAACTGCAACTAAGATCAGTTTTATCTCCCCTCATGGATACCCGGCTGTTTCCTTGAGTTACTTGTTGATGGATATTTGCTTGGTACGCTAATTTGATGGTTTATTTAATTAGCTACTGTTTGAGGCCTTTTTTGCTTGTTTTGTGATGACTTCCATTTGATAGATAATTTTCTGCATTTTTTTAGCTGTACTTAACGATGAACTTGATTGTTTATGCATGTTTGATAATCTGCATGAAGATGTGCTTAAATTATGTTTTTTTCTGTTGACTAGCTAAAACATATTTAGTCTGCTTTTTAAGATTAAATTATCCCGTTAATTATTGCACATGCATAGATTGAATCATTAAGCAAAAATCTTCTAGAATTGCACTTCTTTGATGATTTCATGAATTTATTTCTTTACCTTTTCTGGTCATGGCTGCCTTTCCTCGCTTGCAACTTCTTGTTCTCATAAGATCCTATTTTTAAGTTCTTCATATTTTAGTTATTAAGTTCAATAATATTTGACACATATCAGAAGATTCATTAAGTGCTGCTGTAACACAAGCTGAAAAAGAGGAAGTGGACTCTCGATCAATTTACGTTGGCAATGTGAGTTTTTAATCTGCCCTTCTTCTCAATTGCATTTTGGCTGCAAATCTATGCATAGTTTTTTTATTTTTTTTTTTGTGTCTAAATATGTTAGTTTGTCAAAGTTAGGTTTAGTTTACAGAGGATAATGTCATTTTTCTAATGACTGAAATGGAGGAGATACGTCTGTACTCGTGGCATGCACACATATACGCGAATTAGTTCATTCCTAAGTCATTGCTGCTAAATAGAAGAATTTTTCAAAAGGCCGGCTTGACATTCTGCAGGATTTTACAATTGCTGTAGCGTGCTTTATTTTGCAGCTTTACTGCTTGTGCATCTGCCAACACACTAACTATAATTGTGGCACACACTCACATGCATGAATTAGCACGGCAAGTTACACATTTATGTATGTGCTTTCACCTTGGCGGAAGATCATTTGACATGTGCTATATTGTAACTGTGAGAAGATGAAAGCATATAATCCTCTAGGACAGCCCCAGAACTGGTGAATGCATCTTTGTTATTGTACATATCATATTTTTGGTTCCAACATTTATATAGGAATAGATTATTAAGTTTCTGCATACTGAAGATACATTGAACAAGGAAACAACGGATGCAGCTCAAATTGGACATGAGGCAGAGCGCTGGCAAAGACAAAGACAGGTTCCAACGTGGCTGAAGGATTTCAAAACATGTTTACCAAGTTTTTTGGGATGTGTAGAAGCTTGTTTTTGTTTTGTTGTAGCCTAGCTATTTTGGTTAAAATATTACAAGCAAGAATGTAGTTAGTATAAATTGAATAGCTGTCTTTGTTAAATAACCGGGATGAAATCCCATACCCTGCAAGTATAAATAGTAGCTCTTCTTGATATTAAAGCTAACTTTTCTGCAAATTTTTATTTCCTTCTCTGTTCCTTTCTCTATATTATCGGCTAGAATTATTATCCATTTAAAAGATGCCCAGTTTTGTTGGATCATTGGAGAACATAATTGCTGGTGCTCTTGTCCATGAAGTACTCAAATCTAGCAGATGCAAAGCTGGGCGATGCGATCCTAGAATAGCATTCAAATTACTGTAATTCACATTCAACATAGCTTTATAGCGATTCAATCATTTATGGTAATCAACAAATCTTTATAGCGATTTAATCATTTATGGTATCGTTGGAGGAATAATTCTTGGTAATCAACAAAGCTTTATAGCGATTCAATCTTTTATGGTGTGGATGGATGACCGAATGGATGAACTTTTAAACATCATATTAAACCTTGGGTTATGTTTTAGAAAATTTGGGCATATCTCCCCTGGTTCTTGTCTCATCTAGTGCTTGAAAGCTTAATTTTTTTTTTCCTAATTTGATTCCCTACATCTTTGTTGTTGAACATTTTGGATGATTTGGCTTTTGTTAACCGTAGATCACTGCACAAGCTACGATTTCATCTACCTAGCTAAGCCCTCAAGGTATTCAAAAAGTAGTTTGAATGCGTGGAAATTTTAATTAGGGTTTTGATTAGCTTCATTATATGGTATTCTACATTTCTTTCACCCTTATATTTCATATTAATAGGACCTTGAAATGTTCTTGATTAGTTTGTCATTGAAATCTTATTTCAAGGAACGCTAGTATCATCTCTTACTAGTTACAATGGCCTTCCACACTTGGAAATATAGATCAACGATTTATCCTTATAGTTCAGGCTTAAATCATTTGAGTTTATATGTTATGGTTTGTATTTCATTTAGCTTTATTTGGAAAAGATTACTGGGATTTGAGCATGCGATGAAAAGTCTTCCTTTCTACTTTTTATGTTGGATCTATAAAAAAGATATTAGAAGTTGAACATAAAAATGTTTATTTACAGAAGCTCCTCTCCCTTGCTTGGTATACCAAGGATCTTTTCCTTCTCTTGGGATGTGCTCCGTTTCTACCTCTCCCCCACTTAGACTTGTATATCTCTTTTCCCCAATTATTTTGAAAATTTTATAACCTCTTTTCCCCAATCATTACACTTTCCATCTCCATCATGTGGTGTTAGAGTAAGACTTTGATTTCTTTAATCTTGCTTCTGACATCATTCCATGAGCTTATCATCTTTCTCCATCAAAGACATCAACAAAACCCTTACAGTTAGGCTTATGTGGGTCTTCCCCTTCTAAAACCCTAACTTTACCCTCTCTCCATACACTACCACCAACACCATTGCTTCTAGCCTTTTATGATATGTATAATACTTCTTTTTTGATTTAACATCCTTTTAAGATATCACATATGGCTTTAAATCATGCCTACAAAAATCTCCTAGTCTCATTCAAAATCTGCTACATTTACCTTTGGAAAATTGCTGATGTGCTTTGAATTCCACCTTCATTAACTTAATCTTCTTCCATATACTAATCTAATAAATCTATCAAAATATATAATATCTCTCAATCTATGTTTCATCGACACTTATAAAAATTTGCCGCACCCATGTTAGATATGTGTCAGACACGGACAAATCTTTGACACTCCCCGACACTTGTCCGACACAAAAAATGTGTCTGAATTTTTTTCGGACCTGGACACATCCGAAACACGCCTCAACACTGCATCAGACATCGAGTTCAATACGATTTGAAAAAAAATGAGACACGGGAAGTAGAAAATTATAAATATTTAGTTATACATCATAATTGAAGCCGTCTCCTCTCACATCTTGTTGAAGCTTTCTCTAATATTCATCATAATCAAGTATCGAAGGTACATCCAATATTCATCAAAGTTGAGCATCGTCATTTCCCTTTTTGTTTTTTGAAGTCAAGCATCAAAGGACCATACAACATTTATTGAAGCTGAGTGTTAGAGTTTCTTTTTGTTAATCAAAGCCAAACCTGTACCAATTAAAGCAAAAGCTATAAGCTTTTTGTCGCAACCTGAGCAAGAGTCAAACACTTTCTTTGAATCTGATCCAAATACCGGTGCAATTTGCAAGCTTGCGTTGAAGCTTTTATTCGTCGAAGCTAAGTGGAGTCAAAGCCACCCTAGTTTTATAACTAATAATATATATATATATATATATATATATATATATATATATATATATATATTCTAATTATAAAAGTTAAATTTTAACTTTATTAGTTGAAGAAGGTATAATTGTAGGATATTTTAAATTTTAGTAGATAAGTTGGAAGAATTCTCTTAAAATATTATTATCTGTTTAATTTTGAAAATTAATTTTTGTAAGCATGAGATTTCATATATAATAAGTTAAATTTATAAAGTTAAATATTATTCTTGTGTACTTTATTTTATGACAACTTTAGTAAAGAATAATGAAAAAATGTATAATTTTTATTAATACTTTATTACATATAAAAACACGTCCGTGACATGTCTTGTTTTACTTTTTTCAATCATGTTGTGTTGTCTTCGTGTCCATGCTTCATAGCTCCTCATAGTCGGCTTGTTTTTACTTTTTTCAACTATGTCGTGTCACTCTGCCGTGTTGTCTTCATGTCCGTGCTTCATAGCTCCACATAGTTAGCAATTATCCTTAATTTTAAATTGTACATAGTCAGCAATTATCCTTAATTTTAAGTTGTCCCCCAAAATCACCCCAATTCTTCATAATCTTTTAATGTACTCCAATTTTTCCATAATATTTTAATGAATAGCCTTTCAAAACCATCTTATCTTTCCCCCTCTCTCTAATATACACCCTAAAAGGAGTCAAAGGATGTCATCCACCTCCTTTGCTTCTGGACAGACCCCTTTGGTAGGAAAATAGCTTTCTAAAGTTTTAGTGTCTTGCAATGATGGTCCACCTTTTCTACATGCTCCAACTGAAAAGCATCACCAAGTTAGTCTCTCAATTGAAGAAAGTCGTGAAATTTACAAGGAAACTATATTTCATATTAAACAACAAGAAGATAACATTGTTTCATCACCTTAGCTCAACATCAATGGTAAGCTTTATTTGAATGAAATTATTAAGCTTAAGATCTATGAAATTCCCTCATAATTCAGTTGATTTCTTGTTACTCGTGATTTATGAGTGCCAAAATTACTTCCATGCCCTTGGCTAACGATGCCATGCTATTTTTACTACATTAACACCTTAAATTTGTTGTGAAACATATTATTATGCTAATCTAGCCCTGTTTATTTGATTTACTAAAAACATTCCATTTTTTTGGGCTTATTTGCAGACCAAACCTGTGATCTTCTAGTGGGAACAAGAGCTTAGTGTACTTGTTATAAGTAATGATTAGATGAATTTAGTGCATGCATCAAGGATTGATTTATTCTTGTTAGGATTATTTATTGTAGGAAAAAAATTTTGAATTCTTGCATGCTGCATTTTACCAGTGAATGAATTTCCAATCATGCATTCCTATTATCTCACACATGATTAAACATATTATTATGGAGTTTATCATGATCTTATGTTTGATGGCTTAGAAAGTCCTTATGCATCATTAGCTTATTTTAGTGACATTGAAGCATACTTTGAATGTTTCATATATATCATTTACTTAAAATCTGATTAGCTATGTCTAGTTTGAATAATTCTGCCTTATACTTTTCTGTTACATTGTTGGTTTGAGTTGAAATGCCAAACTTTCTAGAGAGTTTTTACCTTCTTCCTATAAGGGCACTCTGTGGAATCAAATTGCCAATATCTCACGGAGTTATCTTGACGCTTCAAATTATTATTTGTGGTTTATCACACAATAATCTAGGTATAATTTGATGATTGACGTGAAGATCCTTGGAGTGTAATATGCGAATTTAATGGGCTTAGCTTAGCTTAGATATTAGACGATCAATAGATTCTTATTATTTTTTTACTCTTAATGACACTTATCTCTCTCTCTCTTATCTATATATATATATATATATATATATATATATATATATATATATATATATATATATATATTATTTTCTTTTATTTGAACCTTCAAGCATGTTAAAAAATCTTGCTCTAATTTGTCATTTTGAACACTTAAATTTGGAGGATCTTATGGTACTAAAATCTATATTAGACCTTGCTTCAGCTTCACAGAAACCTTTGATCGATGAATTTGTAGAGTTAGGGCCCCATCCTAAGTCTGATATTGAGTTTGACTCATAGACGCTCAGTTATTTTGAAGCTATTATTTTTCCTCTTAATGTAAGAATAAAAAATTCTCAATTTTCAATATGATTGCAATGGTTATGAGAGATAAATTAAGAATCAGTGGAAAGAATTAGGTGGAGAAAAGAAATTAACGAAGTGAATGAGTTAGGAGTGGGAGAGTGGGATTGTTGGGGGGAGGGAATTGGAGTGGGAAGGAATGAGAGAGGTTGGTTTAGTGAGGCTGTGGCAAAGAGAAAAGTTGTGTGAGAGAGAGTTATTGTAGAAAGGGAAAAGCCGAGGGTGGGGCTTAATGGGAATCTGGTGGTGGTGAGAGGGAATTAAAGAAGGTTGTAATTTGGAGATAATGTGACAGTGAAAAAAAAAACCTATTAAATTTTCATGCCTGATAACAAGTCTTGGTGTTTCTTTTTATAGAAAAATATACTAGGAGTAATTATATGATCGCATCAATTAATAAACTTAAAAGAAATCATTAATCTTGTCATACACGACATGTATGTGTTGATCGTATGCTTGCCATCAGGTTGTCTGGATCATCTTTGTAGCAGATTTTGGGTTTACTTGTTGATCCAGCATGGCTTAGTTCACAGATTTTGCTGCGACTACAATAAAATAAACTGCCAGTAAATTATTAAACCACAAAGAAAAATGGAAGGTAAGGAAAAGCTAATAAAGATGAAACAGAAAATATGGATACATTTCCTACTTTCAACATGCACCTCATTCCAACTACAGCAACATGAGTTTCCTTTATTCTTTACAATAGTGAAAGAAATAGCCATGCAGAATCAAATACAGAAAAATGGAGAGGAAGAGACTCTGATCTTTTGATGTAGCTAACCTAGAGGATTTTCATTTATCCTTTCAATAATGGAGGTAATGGCTACTGGATTGCCTTTCCCTTCCTTTTTAGATTGTTGGAGGTGTTTTATTTACTGCCTTTTAATGGAATATAAACATAAAGTATGGCTCCTGAGAATGCTTTTTAAGGTATTTTAGCAATGTCATCTCTATTTTATTGACCGTGTAAGCATTTTCTAGGAGCCTTAAGCTTTATAATGGTGATTTAGCAATAAATTAAACTTTCCTTTCTGCCTGAAGATGGTGCATTCAAAAACGATGAGCGTAAAATTCATCCTACCCCTTGAATAATATTTTTTTCAGGATGTATCAGTATTTTTCATATATTATTATCCCAGGCCTTATGTAACAAATACAATGATTATTTGCCAGGTTGATTATGCATCCACTCCTGAAGAGGTGCAGCAGCATTTCCAGTCTTGTGGAACCGTTAACAGAGTAACAATTTTAACAGACAAATTTGGTCAGCCCAAGGGGTTTGCTTATGTTGAATTTATTGAACTAGAGGCTGTTCAAAATGCTCTTCTCTTAAATGAGTCTGAATTGCATGGTCGTCAATTGAAGGTTAGATAAAATTTCAATTCGGATAAAGTAATATTCATATGTTATAATCACAAAGAAAACTGCAGGTGTCAGCTAAAAGGACGAATATTCCTGGAATGAAGCAATATCGTGGCAGGCGGCCCAACCTTTTCATGGCTTTTCGATCACGGAGACCTTTCATGCCTTCACCATATTACGCTCCATATGGATACGGGTAAAAGTTGCTCATTTTTTTGTATTTCTCTTTGGATTTTTACCATGATGTGCATTTTGTTATTTAAACAATAAACTAGGTTTTAGTGTTATGGTTCTTACAGAAAATATGGCTGCGATAATTGACTTCCAATGTTTAAATTGTTTTTCCTAAGTTCTATTTGTCAATGAGTTGATTAATATTTTCTACAAGTAATGTTAGAAAGCAACATTTTATGCTAAAGGACGTAGACACTGTAGATGACATTACATATCAGTTGCTACTTTACATTTGAAGTCCATAATTAAATGAGCTAATTTAGTTGTCTGAAATACCAATATGTGATAGTTGTTCTTACTAAAACATAACAATTATGCAAGTTCAATGTCCATTCACAGATTACCGCAAATTGATTTGAAACATGATGAAAGAAGAAAATCAAACTGGTACAAAATGCAGAGAATAGATGAATCAATTCTTTTTGTATAGGTGGTGATCCTTATAGCTTTATTTATAATAGGAGAATATCATACAAAAGGAAATGCAGTTTTCTTGATCAAATACAAAAAAAATGAAAGAACTGAACAAATATATATTCTTGATTTCGCAAGGCCAAGAAAATTATTGCTATGCTAGTTTTTAGGCTTTTAACACAATGGGAATTCAACATATGAAAACCAAGATCTCGTGGATTCCTTGTAATGCCACCATGAATTGCCACCACGAATCATTGTGCTGTCATTAGTTTTTTGTCTCCTCAAGATGGAGAATAGATATTTTTCACTTCTAACTTCCATTTAAATTTTTTTTAAATCATCAGGTAGGTATTCCTTTTGGCAATGACATCTGAAACTTGACTATTTTATGGAATATAAGGACTGCTAATTCAATCTTAATACATTTTTGCTTTGATAGTTTTTGTTTTTAACATGTTTTTTAGAATCATATTGGGCACAATTGTATTATATTGATTTTTTATTTTTTTTCATGTTAAAATCTTGTTGATTCTTCATACTTAATGTTGAAATAATTGATGTGAATTGCTTTTGAGTCTTTTAAGTATGTAGCTTGACTATCTTGCATTTGATTTTTAGAATATGAAGGTTCTTTAACTTAAAATTATCATAGATTTTTCGAAAGAATTTGACACACTTCTCAAAATATGAACTATTTTAGTGAACATATAACCTCAATCACGCGACATTCTCGAGCTTAATATTTGAGCATTTTATATATTGATTGGAGCACATATTGGTTATGATTTTATATATGTGAATACTTCCAAGAATTTAATGGGCTTAAGCGGCTTGAATGATCTTAGTGGGATGTTAAGAAAGGTGGAGGTAGACCTAAACAGACCTGGCCCTACGTCATAGCTATACGTCCCGTTTTTATTACCAGAGGGAGAGGAATCGAATAGCTAAAGAGAGGAAATGAAGAGCTGCATGGGAAAGAAGAGGAAGCGAAGATTCAGGAAATCGAACATATGCGGAAAGGAAATGAGCCGAAGAGAGAGGAAACGAGGGGGTTCAGAAGTCAAAATGGTAAGTTCGCCCTCTAAATTGTCGTACGAGGGAACAAGAACTTACCAAGATAGTCGAACAAGGGGCGTCGAGGGTTGCACTGCTAGGTTGAGTTGTGTCGTCAGAGAGGAGCCGTAGTCGCCGTCAAGCAAAGGAGGAGAGTATGGGAGAACCTTCTTACGTGCAAGATGACGCTCGATCTTGGGTAAGCAAAAAAAGAAGGGAAGAGGACAATGTCGCAGGCTAAGAGACTCGTTCATAATGGACGAGACGAATCACGTGAAGAAAAGCTTTTCAACATGCCACCAAGCCGAGCCTTGTTGTGCTCGAAGGAAAAAAAAAAAGAAGAGCGGTAGCTTTGAGGGGATCACTCATGCGATTTGACAGAGTGAGTTAAGGAGAGTTTTATTCAAGTGATTTAAATATCATTATACATATATGTATGTATATTTATGAATGCATGTATATATATGTATATATATGAATGCATGTATATATATATATATATATATATATATATATATATATATATATATATATATATATATAGAGAGAGAGAGAGAGAGAGAGAGAGAGAGAGAGAGAGAGAGAGAGAGAGAGAGAGAGAGATATGGATAATTACATAAAGTAAAATAATGAAATTTTTTAGCTAATTTAAATAATTTAAATTGTTAAATTAGTAATACTATAATCAATAAAATTAAATTTTAATATGAATACCATGTTTATTTTAGGTGTTCCATTTTAAAAGATTTGACGTCAAGGCAAATCAAATAATATATTAAGCATTATTAAGTTGAATACCCATATTCTTTTGCTGTAGTAATATTTTGTTTCTTCTAGAGCAAATGCATTTACGGTTACTGTTATAGCACTGCATACCTATGATTTATGGTTCTATTGAATTTTGTTCATATTGTAAGAATGACATGTGTGCTCAATTTCGCTCAATTTCGTTTAAATTATCGTAGATATTTAATTTTGTACAAGAATACAAACTAGTTGTAAATAAGACTGAAATATCTATTATTAAAAAGTGATATTTTTATTCTATGTTTGCATGTGCATGACTGACTATGATGGAGTCACCCCTTTTATAAATACTAGCGGGGGAACGTAATGTACCCTTGCATGTATATGAAAAAGATTGATATTGAAATAGCTTAAGCGGTATAATTTTTAGATGATGTTTCTGTGATTGTTGTACAAATATAGAATGATATTGGTATGTTGTTGATGTGGTAAGATTCGTTGAATAACATTTTAAATATCTATATTGATTTATGAGTGTGACTGACATGCATATTGCTTTCTTTTTTTCATTATATTATGAGTATTCATTGGCTTGTTTAGCTCATTAATATTTTAAACTAATTTTTCAGGTTAATTAAGTGATTAAAAGATAAGCGATATAAAGAAAAATGTTTATAGAAGATGCGGATAATAAATAATGAAGTAAATTTAAAAATACTATTTTAATTTAATGTGATCAGCGGCTCTTTCATTTATTAATAGTTAGTTATAGAAAATAATTATGAAAAATTTTAATTCTCACTGTCTGACTATCTGTTCCCGTTTTGGTTAATTCCAAGCTTTGGGCTGGGTCGTGACAAAACTAGTATCTTAGTACAAAAATCAGAATTGATTAATATAATCTTGATGAAAGAGCCAATATGATAATTATATAAAAATAATATAAATATTATTAAAAATAGTTAGGTTAACTCAAATTAATAAGTATATCCATCCAGGCATAGGGCTACACCCACACCCGAAAATATAAAAAAAAGGGAGTCCGATAGAAAATTTATGGATAGATTATGTTAAGTTGCTGAAGAAATATACTTGTAGTCTGTAGTCTGTTTTAAATTTCGAGGATGAAATTTAAGAAGTGGAGAAGATTCTAATATCTCTTTTTTGGTTACTCGGGGGAGAGGAATCAAAGAGCCAAAAAGAGGAAACGAAGTGCTACACGGCAAAGAAGAAGCAAAGAGTCAGGAAATCGAACAAAGAGGGATAGGAAATGAGGGAGGTTGGAAGTCGAAATGGTATGTTTGCCCTATAAATCGCCGTATGAGGGGACATGAACTTATCAGGAGAGTCGAACAGGGAGCGTCGAGGATTGCACTGTTGGGTTGAGTTGCCTCGTCATCAGAGAGGAGCCTAAGTTGCTATCAAGCTGAGAAGGAGGTGAGTGCAAGAGAACCTTCTTATGCGCATTTCGACGCTTGATCTCAAGCATTTGAGCAGAGGAAGAAAGGGAAGTGGGCGGCATCACAGGCCGAGAGACTCGTGCGTAATGGAGGAGCAGACAAATCACATGAAGAAGTGTGTTCCAGCTTGTGACCAAGCTGAACCTTGTCGCGCTTGAAGGAAATAAAAAGAGGAGTGGCAGCTTCAAGGGGATCTCTCGTGCGATTCGAGAGAAAGAGGTAAGAAGAGTTTTATTCAAGTTATTTAATAATAATAATAATAATAATAATATATATATATATATATATATATATATATATATGATGGAAAAAAATAGGATTATATGAAGTAAAATAATGAAAATTTTTAGCTAATTAAAATAAATTAAAATACTAAATTATTAATAACATGATAAAGAAAAATAATTTTTTTACATGAATACCATGTTTATTTTAGGTGTTACATTTTAGAAGAGTGGACGCCAAGACTAATCAAATAACAGATTAATCGTCATTGAGGTGGTACTTATATTCTTTTGTTATAGTAATATTTTGTTTCTTCTTGAGCAAATGCATTTACTGTTACTCTTATAGAAATGCATACCCATGATTTATGATTTTATTGAATTTTGTTAATATTGTAAGAATGACATGTCATAGATATTGAATCTTGTAGAAGAATACAGATTGCATGCAAATGAGACTGAAGTATTTATCATCAAAAAGTGATATTTTTATTGTATCCTTACATGAGTATGATTGACTATGATGGAGTCAATCCTTTATGGTACTAGCGGGGAACGCTAATGTACCCATGCACATATATGTAAAAGAATATTAATATTGAAGTATATTAAGTAGTATAATTTTTAGACGGTGTTTCTGTAATAGTTGTACACGTATATAATGATATTGGTATGTTATTGATATATTAAGATTAATTAAATAACATTTCAAATATTTTTATTGATTTATTAAAAAATTTAACTGTTATGCATATTATTTTTTTTTCATTGTTATTGTAGTCCAGGAGTATGAGTATTCGTTGGTTTGTTTAGCTCATTAATATTTTAAACTAAATTTTTAAGTTTAAGTGATTAAAAGGCTAGAGATAGAAGAGAAAATGTTTATAGAAGACGTAGACAACTAGTAACGAGGTAAATTTAATTATACAATTTTAATTTAATGTGATTAGTGTCTCTTCCTTTTTTTTTTGAAAAATTTTAACTCTTACCGTCTGACAGTCTGTTCTCGTTTTGGTTGTTCCAAGTCCCGGGACGGGTCGTGACAATATCAATCCAGCTAACTTGAATTCTACTAATAATACCCCATCTATATCACCATCTCTTTGAGCGATAGACCCAAAAATTTCTAAAACATTCGCTCATTTTAATGATTTGATTACTTATTGTTACAACACAACCACTAGCTCTACTAGTACTAAAAATACATTCCATGTATTCAATTTTAGATCTACTCAAATGATGGCTTTTAGACTCTATAGTAAACCACCATAATCATTAGAGAAAAGCATACATCAAAGTACACCCTCCTGTAAATGTCTAGTGAGAGCATCCATTATTACAACAAAAAGATATGGGCTTAAAGCCTATTCCTGATGTAATCCAACTGAAATAGGAATAATTATCACTTTGTGATGCACTAAATTTTTAAGCAAATATCTAACATGATTTCTGATAGACATGCTGATCAATCTATCACGAAAATTATATATATTTTTATTTTTATTTTTTTTTTTATTAAGTTATCTTAAATCAATTATATTTCCATCTATTTAATCAACTAAACAAATATGTTTTAAGAAAAAAAACAAAAGCAAAAACAAAAAATAAAATACAAAGCTGATCCCAAATAAGCTCTAAACTTTTGACAGATTTGTTTATAGTTTTCTTTTAGTGCTTCTCTTTGTGTTAGAGTGAAGGCTAGCTAGGAATGAAAGGACAAGCCTGTAGCTTGTCAAGACTTATCTTAGAAGAGAATTTAGAATTATTGTTTTTATCTTTTCCACTTTGATACCCGCAGTTTTTTATGGAAGATGGAAGAGTCTTTGAAACATTGTGGTACGATAAGTCTTTCTTAGGTGATCTAGTTTCGTCTAGTTAGATTATTCATGGTGTTTAGTTAAATACATATCTGTATTGTCTTCTGAATAAATTTTTTTATCAACTGAGCACTTTATTATTAGCTAACCATTTTATTCGCTGATCTTATGAGTTATTTATGCTGTTTCCTACAGTATTCTGCTTTGAAATATATGACAATGATAAGCTGGCATTCCTGTAATATTTCTTACTGATTGTTTTTTCATTTCCTTGCAGAAAAGCTCCAAGGTTCAGGCGGCCTATGCGTTATCGGCCTTACTAATGAATCATTTTTTTCGTTTTTGGCCACTATATCATTGATGGCGGCATTCTATACGTCTCATTTTAATCCAGGAAATTTCAACAGGTAGCTTTTATGGGATAAACCCATTTTCTCTTGTGAGATTTCTTTTAGTTCTTGGAGATTGGAGTGAAACTAAAATGATATTTGGTGTAAGTTGGGATGGAGGATAAATATTGTAATTGACCAATAATTTAGAGCTAAACTGAATAATAACATTATTTAGCCATTTTTTGTTTGGGTATACTTTAAACTTTTCTATCTTTTGAGTAGAAAAATATTAAGAGTATTTGATTATGATATGTGCTTCTAGCGATGCCAAATCTCTTACCTGCATTGAAAGTAGTTCAAGAATTTAGATTCCTTATATTCAAAAATTGTCTCCTCCTATGATATTCGATTTTAATTTTTTTACTTTCTTTTTTTTGAAGAAACTTCTTGTAATAGAATATGGCTTGATTTTACTTTCAGTGTTATGCACTTGTGAAGCCATTTGCGCGTTAAATTTTTATTAGAGAGAGTTGTCTTGGATCATTTGGTCACATTAAACGTCGATCATCTCATTAGAAGAGTAGATGTTTTAGATTCGACTTACGTTAAAAAAGGGAGAGGTAGACTTAGGAAGACTTGGGCATATTGTATAAAAATTTATCTCAATTTATTAGAATTAAATGAAAATATGACACTAAATAATGAAAAAAAAATGATTCATGTAGCCGACCTCACTTAGTGGGATAAGCGTTCTGTTGTTGTTGTTATTATTCTTATTATTGATATGTGATGTTTGTTTTTTTCGTTGTATGGTCTCTTCCCTTTTGAAGGTTTTCCTGATTTTGCTTAAGTGCACTTTGTATTTTTAATGAAGTTAATAGTCGTTGAAATGATTTTATCCTCATTTCACTTTTTAATTTAGCTAGTTTTGGGCATCTTAATCAAATTAATTCATTTGCTTATCAACCTAGAAATTCAAGCTAATATTGCTTAACCTAATTAATCAATTGTGAATGTCATGCTAAAGTGATATCTCTTTTAATGTTGCTTGGCTTGTACTCACTTAATTGAGAGGCAAGCACCTAAATGTTTCACTTAAACCAATTATTAATTCATCAAGCAATTTGCTCTTAACTGCCTAACCCACCATGGTGAAGTAGGGACAACATATGAGAGATACCAGTAGGTTTATGGAAAAAATATTATGATGTAAAATTGCATCAAAATTTTAATCACAATGCGCCACGTGTACAGTTCAACTTTGTCATGCATTAAAATATTTAATTATTTGTATTCAGTGGGACTGGATCGTGCACTTGATATTGTGATTGGACTATTCGGGACTTATGATGTAATATAGTTTCAAGTTTATGGCAAGCTATGTTGAATATTTATTGTGAATGGACCAGCTTGGTAGCATAATAATTGATAACAAAAGAGAAATTTGGCATTTTATGACAAATTGGTAAAATTTAGAAAAAAATGGCATTTATTTTTCTTTTGAAGGAAATGCACTCAATTTTTTTTTTTTTTTTTTTTTTTGAATTCAGATACCTCTGTTTTTGGATGTGGACTACTTATTATTATATTTTATTATGATCAAAATTAGTTTGAACATGATTTGAAGAAGCTTCAAGTAGATTGAAATCTTATGCAAGTAAAATCTGAATCATATTTGAACATTATTAAACCCTATTCCAACCATGTATTTTGATTCGAAGTTATGATTGAATGTGGTCTAAACAGGATCTGAATAAAGTATACATAAAGTTCAATCTTGATTCAATCATATCAAATATGTCTTGTAAAAGTTTTGAGCAAAATTTAAACAAAGTTAACATTATAGTGTAATCACACTAGCAGACATAATAGAGCGTAATATAATAGTTAACATGCCAGACTGAAAAGCATTACATGATTGCATAAAATTTATAGAATCAAAAGTTTTATATTAACTCAAAGAATCTACAATGTTTCTTAAAGTAATAGAGTGTGTATAAGCACAATAGTTATAACAGAGCAGACATGAAATTTGATACAATTTAAAACAAATAATAATTATAACACATCATAGTTGAATTTCTCCTATTCCCAGGACCAAACTCAGGCACAATCAACTTGATATGCTAGACATCTAACTTCAACTTCTCTCCACAGGCAACATCCACAGACTTTTTCAAAGGTAATGGCCATACATTTTTCTTCGGTGGTGGCACCACTAGACTAGGCGTCCTGGTTGCAGTGTCAACATGCACGAAAAAAGATATGGTTCCTAACATGTAAGCCAGTTATATCATCAATTGATCACTTGCTATCACTTGGCATCCTATTACAGAATAAAATGACTTTGTGGGCTACGTCAGGAATCAACCTCAGTTACAGAAGAGACTTCACCGGTACACAGAACCATTGGCTTTGCGGATATCATGGCAACAGTGGCAAGCGAAGAAACTCCCAGATGCTGCTTAATGTTCTTTATCAACAATTGGTTCACCACCACTATCATTTCTTTCAGTCTTTTCAAAAGTGGAGCAATCATATGCTCACATCCAAAATTTTCAGTCTCTTGCAATAAAAAAATGCCTCTTTTGGGAGATAAAGATACCATTCTTAAACTCTATTCTAAAGAAATATTTAAGTTTTCCGAAATCTTTACCACAATTTTTTTGTTAATTTAAGGCCCAATTTAATTTATATATTTTATAGATACCATCATCTATAATTACAATGTCATCTATGTATGCGAGTTTAATATACCTTTCTCATTCTCCAAATTTCAATAAAATAATATAATTCATGTTTCATTTCTCGCATCAGAAGGATTTTTAATACATGAAGTTTTTTTTTTTTTTTTTAATTAAAAAATCTAGGGGAATCATTTTGTGTATTTTGAAGTCTTGGGCTACTTGCCTTGCTTTGGGTTTATAAACTTATTACCTTTAAATTTCACACTAAATGCCCATATGGTTCCTTTTTTATTTTAAAGTTAATTGAATACATTTTAAGGGCCATTTTCCTTAAAAGATTGTAACATATTCACAAATATCTATTTTACATTTAGATTTTAATATGCCTATTAAATATTTCTAAATTAGAATACCATTGAACCTTTTAGTAAAAGCTTTTAATTGAGGAGGTAGTTAGAGTTTGCATGATAATTTGAGATGAGTATTGGGTACAATTATTTACCCTTTCCTGAATGCAATAAGCTAAATCAAGGTTATCACTTATGGCTCCTTCATCCAAACACTAACCAAGGTTGATGATTGGTCTTGTTGTCTCCTTGAATACATAATAGTAGATTTTCTACAATGGTTTGCACACCTAGGTTTACAAGGTATAAAATTAGAGGGCTTATATGAGACATCAAAGAGGAGCAATGGATGTTGGAAATATTTTGAGATATATGAAGGTAGAAAGTGCAATCCAAATTTCATTGTTTCTTCATGTTTGTGAGTGAAAGAGGTTTTCTTTTAAGAATATGAAATTGATGACCACAAAAAAAAAAAAAAAAATTTTAAGGTTGGAAAGTAACATTTGTAGCTTTATTGAATTGGTGGCATCTAATAAATACATATTTTGTAACTTTTGGATCTAATTTGTGTTGATTTGGTTGGTGGTTGTATACAAAGATAACACCCAAAAACTCATAGGTAAGGAATTTAAAGTAAGGATGTTATTCATAGAGGAGACTTGTAAAATTTTAAAGACTAAGGGTCCATTTGGGGTTGTTTGTGCGTTTCAGAATAAGTAGCTTATCCTGAAACGCGGGTCGCGGGTCGACTGCGGGTTTCGACCCGAGACCTATGTGTAGTGTAAAAAACTCAATTGCGGTAGGCGGCGTTTTTAAAAACGTGTGAACCAAATGGTTAAAAGGCGTTTTCAAAAACGTTGCCGCACTTATAAGCTGTCACAAACAGGCTCTAAGTGTCTTAAATTATATATAGCGGATTAAATATGTAGATGTGAAATAATTGTTCTTTAGTAAGATACATAATTTGTGAATACAATAAAACATGCCTTTTTTAATAAATGATATTATTTCTCTTAGCAATCTTATTTTGATGAGGGGTATAGACATAGAAGGCCTTAATGTTGTATCCCATTTTCATTCAAATAATATTATCTCACTATCAATGTGAATGATTCGATAAGGTTTGAAAAGTTTTTTTTTATAAGGTTCTCGAACTGTTTAAATAAACATATGCTTAAGATTTTTCTCTCTTAAGATATGCCCAATATTCTCTTATACAGTCTTTGACAAAGATCAAGTTCCTGTCAAAGTAACAGTTATAGTAGGTCCTCAAGTGTAACTATGAATAAGAAGAAAAGCGCTAGAATTCAAGTTGGTTGGTTGAGGTGGAGGAATGCTTCGGCCCTTTTGTGTGATAGAAAAGCATCACTTAGACTGAAAGGAAAATTTTATAAGACAGTGATGAGACCTGCAATGCTCTATGGTGCTGAATGTTGGCCTTTAAAAGAGAAGCATAATAATAAGTTAAGTGTTGCTGAGATGAGAATGATTAGGTGGATGAGTGGCTTTACACTTAGAGAAAAAAGCGAAATGAATATATCCGTGATAGGTTTGGTGTAGCTCCAATGACGGACGAAATTAGATAGAGTTGTCTTAGATGATTTGGTTACATTAAACGTCAACCATCTGATGATCCGATTAAAAGAGTAGATGTTTTAGATTCGACTTATGTTAAGAAAGCCAGAGGTAGCCTAGGAAGATTTGGGTTTATTGTATAAAAAATAATCTTAATTTATTAGAATTAAATAAAAATATGACACTAAATAGAACACAATGGAGAAAAAAGATTCATGTAACCAACCCCACTTAGTCAGATTAAGGCTTTGTTGTTGTTGTTGTTTTTTTTTTTTTTTTGAAATTTACTTTAGGTTCATTTGTCGAGAATGCATATTTCACACTTGAAAGAAATATAAACTTTATTGATAAATAAATTTGGACACAAAATTTTTGGATTGAAAAAGTATAATGTCCCAAACATTTATGCTATAACATAAAGAGACAAATAAAAGCAACATTACTATGAGGGGATTGATGATGACGATGTAGTACAGCCCAATCCATTCATCAAAACTGCTTATCATCTTACCAAAATTAGGTGTTTAAAGTTTAATGAAATAAGAAACATATTCCTTTACATTTCTTTATAACATCCTCGAAAGTAGATTCGATATAACATTTGTTGCTAATCCTATAGGGCCTGTCTTGTAACGAATTTAGAAAAAAATTTAACCTAAAGCTTGCTCGACAGCCAGTTTGGGTAATAAAACCGCAGATTTGATAAATCTGGATTTCTCATATTTTAGCCGTAAATCCCGCGAATCAGCCATATGAATACAAACATAAAACATATGTTCTATATTAATCATAAGAAATACGGATAAAAAATATGTGCTAGAAAAACAAGATAACAATCCATGAAACAACAATACAAATAGTACAAAGAAAGAAAACATATAAAAAAATCTTAAAACATTCAATTTTCCATGAAAGTGCATAAGAAATCAACTCAGTATTCTGCATCCATCTTCAAAAAAAAATTTCTATGAACTGGATCTAGTACTGACTTGACACAATTGATATATAGTTTCTTATCCGCTTTAACCTCATCACGTGTATCTAGGATTCGAAAACACCCCTCAACAGATGTATCCTGTGAGGCAGCAGGCTTAACTGTGCAGGATTCAACCAGTTTTTCTATTGTGCCTCTGACGAGTGCGGTTCCTTTTTTCCTTTTCTCCACTCTGGGTCGTTTTGAAGCGCATGTGGATTCCACATCCCTTTGGATTTGGCAGGGCCCTTCTCCTGAGTCACTTACATGCTCAGTTCCCAAGACATCTGGCGTGTTGATGAAGTCATGCTTAGTTGTGGTAAAACCATGAGCTCCCGTTGCAACAACTCCGCTGAACATACCATCCAACTTCTCTTCCAATACCAGATCAATGGCATTGAATTTGAATTCCTTGGCTATCGGCACTACCTGCACGGCATATCAATATAAATTAGTTAAACCAGTTTAATATAAGTAAAAATAAATTGGGAAGTGATCATAAGTATGTCATTACTTATATTTTCTCAGCTCACCAACCGTTAGGAGCATCTATTGTTTGTTTTACTGGATCCCAGCCCAAACCTATAGATCCCCTCTTAAGTTCTTTTCAGATTGTTCAGTCCTTCTTTAATCAGATATTTGAGGGAATGTGAGTTTAGAAAAAGTGCTGCAGAGATTTTAGCATTATAAAGGTTACCTCGCAAAAGATTAGCTCCGTGTAAAAACAAGCACAATCTTATCCGTGATTTTCAAAGTAGGATTTAGAAATATTTCAGGAAAAATTGCAAATTTCAACCATAAATTGTAAACCATAAAATCTAAATAAAAAATCTGAAGAGAGAACAGTTCCGATGTTTGAAAATCTAAACCATAAAATCTAGAAGTGAAGGCGCTTGAAAATCTAAACAAAATTAGTTAAGGGAACAGATCCAAATAGGGGAGAGGGAGGAGAGGAACCTTTTTATACTGCAAAATCTGAACAAAAATTGAGAAGGAACAGATCCAAATGGTGGAGAGCAGGAAGGAGGGGAATTTTTTAACCAGGGAGAGCAGTCTCTCGGCCAAATGGGGGAGCGAAGGAGGTAGGAGCGGTTTCGCCTGGCTTTCGGTAGAGGAGCTGGATAGAGCAAGGAGTGATTGAGGGCAGGGGGTAAAAAAACTGCGGGCGAACGTGGATCGCGGTTATAATCCCGCGACCGCGTTCTTATGAAATCACAGAAAGTAGTTTTAGGATACTCACCCCAAATGCGCAAAACAAACGACGAGGCGGCATTTTCAAAATACGGCCCGCACAAAAAGGCGAAGCAACACTTATCAACCTTTCTGAGTTTTAGACCCTCAAATTTCTAATTTGACATGTACCTCTCAGCAGTGATCATAAGTGTGATATGAATTATGAAAATGCTCGCATCAATCATTCACTTTATCTTCAAAGCTTCAACTCCTTTACTTTCTACAGGCAGAACCCAATGAATTAGATGCTTGGCTCATCATTACTCATTTTCACCTTCAGTTCTCCTTGTTACTGCAAAGGAGTACCAACTGGTAAGGAAAGGCATATCCAAGTAATGTTCCCAAAATTCATCTATACCAAAGTTTGATAATTTGGAGAAAATCAAATAACCATTCTTTTCTAACATTTTTCAATACCTTTCTGCATCACTCAAATAAATTCATTCGATTTCATAAAGTAGATATCTTTCCAACCAAAGTTCAATCAAAGAGTTGAAATATTTGATGATAGTGTTGCTATCTAATTAAGTAATTATGATTTTGGATCTATATCTCAATATATTGGGTTACAGTATCAAAATCAAAGCAGATTGTTTGGACAACATCTAATATTTCCTTTGCAATTTTGTAGAAAAAATAAATTCATTCAGTTTTAGTCTGCATGAAATTTATGATCCAAGACATGGCAATAAATTCTCAGCTTACCAAGAGCTATAATTTCACGCATCTTCAAATATTCAGCCTTCCCTGTCCTTTTCATTATAAACATAGCTGCTTGGAACCAATCACAAAAAATTAGTTCTATTAAGCTAGTGTTGAGTGGTTTAAAGAGATTGACTTTCATACATGGGATGAAACTTTGATCTATGACTAGCACGACGAAAGGACATTTTTTCATGAAGGAGAGTTGCACAGCCACCGAGCCTTCCTCTAGCAAACTTCGTATTATTCGCAAAGAACCATGCTCGAATCCCACGAACAAAATATCATTGTCTGAAGAGAAGAATTTTCTTATATAAGAATTTTATCGAATCATTCTTACTGAATTACAAAAAATATATACAGGTTTACATCCAAAATTGAAAAAATATATATATAATAGAAACTAAATAACCACAGCAACATGACAATTTGCTGATTCCTTGATCTGCAGAACATATAAATAGTTAGAAAACCCAGTTCAAGAGTGAAATTAACACAACACTTCAATGTTTAAAAAATAAATAAACACACACACACAAACACACAATACTCCAAGGTTTAATCTAATACTATGTTTGGATGATGGGGAAATGAAAATGGACTCAGATAGGTATGAAGTTTCGTTGCTGATAAATCATCAAGCCAATAGTCATTCAATTTTAAATTTCCTTTTACTCTTCCCATAAGCCAGATGCATTCTCAATGAAATGCCCAGCAGGCTCACTAAGTCTGAGAAAAAACAAACAAATTGAGGTCCAATCTAAAAAAGTAGATTAAATGAACAAAATAATCTAAAAATAGTATTGATAGATCTCAATGATGCATCTTTGTACCACTTTTGAAGCCTATTTTATCATTCCACTTTCCCTTCCTCGGAATTATTTCACCATCATATCTATCAGCGAGCATTCAATCTCTGTCAAAAATCTTCATTACATTTAACAGGATAAGCAAAAAACTCAGAAGTTGCTCACTGAAGCCACTTGAAGCCTTCACTTGATTCTAGGTTGCCTGCTAAAGGTCAGGCATGGGCTTAGACATCGGCATAAAGTTTTTCAAGAAAACAAATTACAGATTACAAATGAACAAAAAGTTTAAGCGTCCTTGCCTTTCAAAAGCTATGACAAGCATAAGATATCAAAGTCACTAGCTTCAACTTCTAATGAAGCCTTTAGGCACACACCATTTGCGATTTCCTTTAAACTGGAGAGGTTTGCATATTTAGAACAAGAGAAATTTAATACATACCACATAAATCTTATGTATTTACATATCTAACACACAAAGTTTAATATTTACCCTAATACCACCTTGGTATCATAAACTTATGCATGCAAAGGTGTATTTCACTTTTAAAAAGATAGTGATTGTGGTATTTTTTATGTGATGTTAAAGAATTGAGTGGTATGCATGTAAATATCAAAATTTACATGTTAGATATATTAATACATTAGAATTTTATCTCTATAACGCCACTTAGAAAATTTGAAGTTCACTTCTAGTTTCCCTCACCATATAAGCCATAGCCATTGGTTGTGCCAGGGAGATGCCATTTTTCCATGATTCATATCCGAACAACATGGCTTCACAATTAACCAATAGTTGATGAAGTATACTCTTTTAACCTGTTCTGTCCAGAAACAAATCAAATTCAAGTTTGTTTATGGGCATGTATCTATTTTGGATGAATGTTCAAACATTCAATTACCCCCTTCAGTTTTCCTTAGCTTCAAGCAGTAAGGAGATTGCAATCAAGTTATCCAAAGCAACATTTTGTACCAATGGACCAACAAGTTGTGGCAAGTCTCAACTGATCTTGGACTTCTCTCCAACATTTGTCTTCATGAATTGCTTAGAGACAAACTCTGCTTCTTTCAACATTCCAGCTCCCTCAAGAGTAAGCATTAAAAATTCCATGCAGCTAGAAATATTACTTGAACCATGCTCTTCAACCACCTTATAAAACAAATCAAAAGCTTCTAAAGCCCTCTCAATTTCACAAAGCCCATTCACAACCATGCATACACATTGAAGATCCAAGCTTTCTTTCTTCTCCAAACTGAACAACAAAAGACCTTGCGCTTCCAAGAATTTCTTCTCTTGACAAAGAAAAAAGACTAGTTCCTCCATTTTCACGCAATACCCATTGCCATAAAGCAGCCCGATAATAGTGAAAGCTTTTTCATTCGAACCATTTCTGAAAAGCTTCTGAATAACATCAGTTGAAAGATCACTACTCTGACGGATCTTCCTCTGTAGCATCAAAGAAACCAAATCAGCAGCTTCATTTGCATAACCATCCTTTTTCAAAAGCTCAGCCAGTACTAAATGAAAACAATTTGTACTCGGCCGGTGACCACTATCCAACATCCTCTTCAAAGCCTCCCATGCAAAACCAATCTTTCCTTTTGATATGAATCCCTTCACCAATTCTTCACACAATGTATAATCAGGCTTCAGGTCCCTCATCACCATTGAAACCAGAAGCTTGTATCCCTTCACAAATGCTCCTTCCCTGCAATATCCTAGGATAACTGTTCTGAATGAAGCAATATCAACAGTAGCTCTTCTCTCAAGCAGCTGCCCAAGAACTTTCCCAGCTTTATCTGTCTTCCCGCAGCTGCATAAATGCACAAACAGTGGATTATAAGCAGCCATTAAGGGGAGACAAGAATCAGCCCTCTTGAAAACACCCTTCTTATGGAGCTCATCAACCAACATCTCAGCCCTCTCAAACTTCCCAGTGGAGCACAGTCCCCTAATAACAGTGCTGTAAGTAGCAGAATCAGCCTTCATACCTAGTTCACTCAATCCATCAAACAACTTGAGCGCATCCTCCACATTACCAGCATCGCAGTGGGCAGCCATCAGAGTATTAAAGGTGCAAATATCAGGCTTAAAACCCACTTTTTTATCAAGAATACTCTTCATCAAATCCAATTTCCCGGCCTCACAAAAACCCTTCATGAGCGTATTATAAGTCATCTTATTCGGCTTCAATCCAATATCCACCATCTTGTCCAATAACGCAACGGCCTCATCCACCATAAACCGGCTGCAGTAGCCGCGTATAAGTGTAGTGTACGAAACGACATTGGGACCAAACTCAGCGCTCCTCTTCTGCATTTCATCGAACAAGTCACGAGCAGCATCGATTTCCCCTGCTCGAATGAGCCCATCCAGAAGAATATTGTAGGTGACAACGTCGGGAGCACATTGGCGGCGGTGCATTAAGCGGAAAACATGAAAAGCCTCAGGGAGCATTGCATTAAGGCAAAAGCCCCGGATGAGAGTGTTGAAGGTGACGAGATCGGGTGTAACGTTGAGACGAATCATGAGTTCGAAATAGCGTACAGCGGCGCGGGTGCGACCACGGTGTAGGAGAGCTGCAAGAAGGGAGTTGAATGAGAAAGCGGAGTATGCCACTCCACGCGCAGGCATTAACCGGAAAAGCTCGAGGGCACGGCGGAGATGGCCAGCTCGGGCGAGGGAGCGGATTAAGGCATTGAAGTGGGCATCGTGGAGGATAGGAGATGGGTGAGGGAGGGAGAGGAGGAAGTCAACAGCGGGGCGGAGGTTACGGGAGCGGAGGAGTAGATTTAGAGTCTTTCCGGCGGCGCGGTGATCGGCGAGTGGGGAGCGGAGCCGGATGGCTGATAGGAAGAGGAGGGGAGCAGAGGAAGGAGAAGGGAGGAGGGAGAGAGCGCGGAGAAGAGAGGAGGGGTGGGTGAGGCGAAGAAGTAGGGGTTGGATGATAGAGTCGAGCGCAGGTGAAGAAGATGGTCGGCTGTCGGTGAATATGCGAACAATGGCGACAAGATGTTCTTCGTCGACGGCCGGCAACCGCCATGAGGAGCGGTGGAGCAGGGGCCGCCGGATGGGAGACATAGGTCTTGAAATGTAAATAAACCCGATAATTCCTATATAAATTCTCGTAATATAATTTACTGCTCTCTATGGCTCCCTTTGAAGCTGCTTCTTCTGTTCTATAATATTTTTTGTGTTTACTAATTATATTGGAGGAGATTAATGTTGTCTATTAACAATTAGGGCTGTCGAAACGGCTCAATGTTTGTGAATAGCTCGTGTTCGGTTCGTTCGCTAAATTAACGAGCCTAACACGAATCAAGATTTATTCATTCGTGTTCGGCTAGTTTACACCCGTATTGATGAGTAGTATTTTTAAAAAATTCAATTGAGTACGAGGCCACAAAGATTTATAATCAATTAAAAGTAAATAGAATAAAAATTATTAAATTATAATCAAATGATGTTTTAATATAAATAATAAATTTTAAATTTTGCCCCAATCCTTAACATTTTGTGACTACTTATTAGGGTTGTCAAAATGACTCTTTGTTCGTGAACAGCTCGTGTTCGGCTTGCTAAGCAAACGAGTCGAACACTTTTTGAGCTCGAAAAATAAACGAGCCAAACACGAGCTGAGCTTAGGCTCACTCGTGTTCGGATCGTTTACACCCCTATTAACAATTTGAGGTCTACTAGAATAGTATTCATTTAAGTTCATTAGTAATTAGTAATTACATACATGGATTTTTTTCTTCCTTGGAGTTTAAATAAACCAAATTTAAAAATGTTCCAACATGTATAAAAGTCTAGTCATTCCATAAAAAACTTATGATCCCATTTAGGTTGGGACAACTTCTAACGTTTTAATTATGTTAGATAACTGACTAAGTGTATAAAATATATGCTCAGAGCAAGATTGGTTGAAGAAGCGAGAACATTTTTCATTGGGACATGCAATATTATCTAGAGCATATCGTAAGTGTGGAAGCCGTATTAGCAAGTTAAAAGAGAAAAATTCATGCAATTATGATCATTTTTTTAAATGAAGCTCTAAGCTCATGCATTAAAGTAAATAACATGAAATTTTAAATTGTTAATTTTAAAATCTTGAAGATTATTTTAATCCAAATCTATTATATTAAACTTTTATAGCAAAGATTTTACCCTTAGGGGCCTAATTGTGTTTGTGCCCAAATAAACCACAAGTATATAAAAGAAAAATGGCAATACACATGCACAATAAAAGTAAACAAACCAAACAAAATGATAAAAGGTTGGGTGTCGTTGGGCCGACAACATATCATAAAAAAAAGACGATCAAGCTCCTCGTAGTATATACCCAATCCTAAATTTATACAATAAATAAACATGGAATTAAGATGTGAGATATAAACATCTCTCTTGGTTCTTGCCACACTGTCCTTGCGCATCAATATCCTTGAAACTCGTGCTCGTGCCTTATTTTCATATCGACTTTCTTAAGGACTCTAAAAATACATAAGAAAAATCTAAGAAAATACTCAACTAGCAAAATAGATGTTATTATAAATAAAAACAAGAAATATATAATGAGCCAAAACAACTGAGAGGAGTGTTAAGCATTGCTTGTAGAAAAATATATTAGAATAATTTAACGATTAAACTCCTCCATGTTGGACTTGACTTCTTGTAAGAAGAATACTCTAATATCCTAATGCGCAAGTCTCAAACTCAAAACACATGTAAAAAGCAACACATTCAATGTAATGGCTAGGACATATGAAAGCCTTAGTTACACCCTAGCCTAAATTCTAAACAAGCATTTACATGATGTTGCCTAAACATGCTTCAAAGTGACGATCGTGCAGGGCTTTCCTGTAAAATCTTGATGGGGTCACCAAACTGACCACGTCCCAAAACATCTATATGAGCTAACACTCATCATGCCACAAATGTTAACCAGGGCAATGCTTGGAACGAACATATATGATTGGTAGTAATTAGATAAACCAACAAAAAAAATGCTTATTTTCTTATTATAGCCACTGACCATACTACGGGTTGGTTGAAGTTCTGCCACTGACGTGCTTACTCGTTAAATCCAGACCTATATGAGGGAAGAGTAGTGTCTCACCGCGACAAATTGAGACACATAGTGCATATAAATGCATAATATGCAATATCAAGTGTCTAGGAGACTGAAATTCTAAAGACACAATAAAACTGATATAATATAGAAATTATAGCTAATGCTTGGCACAAGCAATGAATATTAAAAATAAAAATGCACGGAGGGTCATACAATGCATATGAAATATCATTCTAAATCAGAAAGATAGCATCACAAGGTCATATAGATGACTCAGTGATACTGACCTTCCATCTAAAAAGAGGATAAAGCTAGCAACATGGTGCCATTAAGGTAGCATCGAGGAGATTGCCATTATTACTTTCAGTACAATGGTGGTAAACACCATCCAAGGCATGCAATGAATGAACATTACAAAAGTGGCGAGCGCCATGCAGTGAATATTAAATTACAAGAACACGATGTGAGACAAATTCTAAATAGAATGTATGATTTAAACATGCAAGGAAGATGCACATGTAAGGCCTCTAAATCAAAGGAAGAGTATTACAGTGTTGCTCAAGAAATTTTTTTGGGCTATTCCTAGGACCCTGGGAGAAAAGGGGTTGGCATCGTGGTGGTGCTATATAGCACCTACGCATCAGACAATTTACACCCCATATAAAGAGTGAATTGTGCTGACAGAGTAAAACGACTAATGCAAACCTTAATTTTAGTTAATGATAGAACCTCAATGAGTTTCGTACATTCCTCAATAGGTGGCTAAAACAGTTGATGCAAAAGAAAAAACTTATGTCATCTTAGCTTATAATGGTGTGCCCAACATATATTATGACTGATTGATGTGAATAAAATATGTCATCTTTTCATTACTAATTTTATGAAGTTGTATTATTATTATTTTTACTATAATACACTTGTGAAAGTTATATTTATTATGTTTTTCAATGTATATAAGAGATTTGATTATTTGAGGGAGCAAAGAATATGAAATGGATGTAGAATACAAAAACACAGAAAAAATGCTCTAATATGGAATAATTATTACAGAAAATATGACATAGTTATGCCATACAGTGGCATATTTACACCACAGGCCAGAGTGAGTGGTGAAATTATGCCAGTTAGTGGCATTATTACGCCACCTTGTGGCATATTTAAATCAATTTTGTGCATAACTACGCCTGCGCCCATCTAAACATTGTGATTTAACAAATATGGAATGTTTGGAAGAAGTTTTGAAGCCCTAATCAATATAAAATGTTTGAAGACCTAAAAATACATTTGACATCGGGGACTTTGTCTCGAGGTTAAGAAGTGTCTTTAGCGTTCTAGAGTTTCTCCATAGGGTTTGCTCGATAGATTTTTTCCTATTTTCATGTTTTTTTGTTAAGAGCATGGAAGTGTTATGAGAGGAAATTGAGTACATTTGTATGAGATAGATCTACAAAATGCTTAAATGAAGAGGTACACGATGTATTCCAAAGACTATTTGGCTTGGATTTGAATTTTTTTTACTTCTTATACTCTTTTCCTTTTTAAGTGCACAGTAATAATTTTCATGATTTTTTTTTTCATGCATCATAGTTAATCTTATTTTTTTACTCATGTGATGTAAAGCATGTGTTTTTACTATTATTTTATTCTATGAATTTCATTCTCTATGTCTTCTATGTGCTTAGAATTCATATGTTGATGTGTTAGCTTTCTGGTCCTAATTTAATTATAATATGACCTATTATAATGTTAAAATATCTTTAATCTAGGACTTCTAAATCGAAATTCCCCCAGATCATGTGATTTGGGATTCACCTCCTTTTCCTTTCCCCAACGAGAGTTCAGGAATCTCCAGTCTCAGAGATATACTTGACACTCCCCAGCGGAAATTCTTCTATTTCTTCCTAAGTTTGTCACTTGGACATCTGTGTTGGTTTTGATGATCTTTTCGGTCAACGCCAATACGCGCGGTGTGCTTGGATAGCACACCACACCTATTGGGGGTCCATTTGTTGACCTCATTTTTGATGAGGTCTTCTCTTCTCTCTTTAGTACTTAGGATTCAGCCTTAGGCTTTACCTTTGACTATCTTAGAGGACTAGAAGTGGAACCCACCCTTTAGAAATTCAAACCACTTCTTAACTCCCTACAAACTCCACAAACTTGATTGTAGACCCCTAATCACCTAGAGGGTTGAAATCAAATGTGGAAGTTTAAAGGATGAGTACCTATAGGATTCTTTGGCCTTAGGACTGCCCTGGGTGGCCTGGTCTGGTGAGGGCTGACCTACATACACACTACACTTATACACTGCACTTTCACAAACCTCCTAAAACCACACCCATACCTAACTTGACCTCCTGACTCATGAAGGTGATTCACATGGATGGTCCTTAACCCCTAAGCCCTTGGCTAAGAGGGTTAGGAACAACATAGTGAATGCCTCAAATGAGTCCTCTCATGGCTCATATAGGCTTGACATGGCTTCATGGCTCAACCAAAGTGCTTTCATTCCACTTACATTTACCCAATCTTCGATTTTCCAAATTTTCAATTTTTGACCCAGGGACCCAGACACTTCAGCTCTGCCAAAAGCCTTGAAATTACCGAAATTTTTCCAAAATTCTCCAAATCACCCAAAGATCCTCAAAACCAATCCCAAACATTCCCACATCACTCAAATTGATAATCCATAGCCAAATATACTCAAAATTCCAAAAATACCCCCTCAATACCCTCCAAATACCCAAAATGCCCCTCTTGACCCAAAAATCCAAAAATTCAGAAAATTCCCATAAAATTCCAGAAAATCCCAAATATTCCCAATTTCATTTTGTCCAACTACACCATGGGCCAATTTTGTCAATTTACCCCACTTTTGTCAAAACCCCCAATTTGACCCATTT
Source organism: Papilionanthe hookeriana x Papilionanthe teres (assembly GCA_022702705.1). Taxonomy (NCBI): domain Eukaryota; kingdom Viridiplantae; phylum Streptophyta; class Magnoliopsida; order Asparagales; family Orchidaceae; genus Papilionanthe; species Papilionanthe hookeriana x Papilionanthe teres. The sequence goes on from CM040425.1 coordinate 96,030,849, forward strand.
TAACCCAAAGTGAACCCAATGTCAAACCAAACCTACCCAATTGACCCAAATTTTGGTCTAATTCAATTCTAAACTTCAATTAAACATCCCCAACACTAGTCTAGACCAAATCTAAGCCCAATTTGATTGGCATTTGAATCCAATTTCACTTTTGACCTTAGAGCCCAATTTGGACCCATGACCCAAACTTAGCCCAAACTAACCCAATTCAACTCCAATTAACCCCAAATCTTTTCTAAACCTTCCCTAACATCCCCACAAACAAAACAATAACATGATTTGCCCAAAATTTGGACCCAAACCCCACTCAAATTCAACCCAAAACCAAAAGGCTCAATTTTGACCTAAATCCAAACCTAACCCAAATAAGCCCAAATCCCAAAAACCAAAACCCAATCAAAGTTGAAACCTTTTTGAAACACTCCCATAAGCATTTTCCAACATTAATTTTACATCAATTTCAAACTTAGCCCAACATTAGCCCAAATTAGCCCAATTTGACCTACATTGGCCCTTTACCAAATGAACCCAAATCCAACCCAATTCAAACCCAAACCACTCCAAACTTGTTTCAAATCAATCATGACACGTCACTAAACCAAACCCAACATTTATTTAGCATGGCCCTTTGCAAAAATTTTCATCTAAAAGCCCATTTTGAAATATAAAAGCCCATTCCCTTAAACCATTTTAAAAGCCCACCTTTACCAAATTTTAAAAAAAAAAGCCCAAACCCATCCTGAAGCCCACACTACAATCTCATCACATCCTCACTCAATTAATATCACTCCCTAAGTGCTAAATCCATCATGAAAATCAAACCAAAATGGTATTATGCCAAATCCCATCAAATAACCCCAAAATTTCCAAAAATTCCTAAAACCCTTTTCCATGAAAATTGACCAAACTCTTGGCAAGCCAAATGTAAGCCATGAAGCCACTCTTAAGCCACATGCAAGCCATGTGAGTTGTTCACATGTGACCTTACCACATTGGGCAAAAGGAGGAGATCCTTTCCACACTCCCTTAAGGTGATTAACCCTCTCCATGTCTCCCCTAAACCATGTTTAAATCTAATTGTACTTGGATTGTGACTTGACCCCACTAATCAAGCTGATCCAAATCACTTTCCCTTCGGCCTAAACCAAGCATTGGGTGGTGCACCTAGCCCAAAAGGATGGGTTGACCCATTTAGAGCCAAAATTGGCCTTCCCCCATGCCATTTTAATCCAAGCCTTTGACACATGGCAAAGCTCGATTGCCTACACAAAACCCGGCCACGACCCACCTGAACTTGAGGGTGACCCTTGCACTGCACGGCCGGCCGCCGGATCGCCGGAAAACACCATGGCCGAGACCTTGGGAGGAGCCAAATTTGGAATTCCACCTTGCTGAGCTGCCTCACTCCAAATGGCCATTACAGCTGTTCTTCCCTTGCCAAGAGCAGCTGATCCCAGTCCCTAACTCCCCCTGGGAGGCCCTCCACCCTCTCCTATTTAAACACCACCCCCTCTCGGCCATGAGAGGTGCTGAACCAAACCTTACTGAAACCCTGCCAAAATTGCTCCAGACCACTCTCCACACTTAGAGCAATCGATCCCCAGTGACAATTTGCCCTAATCCCCATCAACGAGCCCGATTTCTCGACCAAAATTCCACCCAAAACCGGGACATCTCCCAATTCTCCACCAAATTCAAATTAAACTCACCCACACCTGCACAAGGTCAAGAGTAGGAGTTCCCAGGTGAAAGCCCCTCTTCGGGCCACCCATCCGTTCCGGACTCGAAGCTTTGTAATCGAGCGTGGTCGAAATCATACTGGACGATTCACGGAGCCGAGGGACTTAATGCGGAGATTGCTCGGACCCAATCGAAGGTGACACAACCCTCGGATTGAAGCTACACTTCTCTGAGCTAAGGTATGAGCTAACTCTTTATCCCGAGCCTCTGGAGATTGTCTATTTCAAATGCCTTAACTTCAATGCATGATCACTGTATAGATGTGTTCGTCTCTTCAAGACGAATCCATAGAGCACAATAACACGAAAATCCGTTGAGAAATGAGTGAGTTCTTAGGGTTTTAGTGTGGACGGCTCTCGGGTGAGAACGGCTGGGGACGATGAGTGGATGTCGTCCATTCAATACACGCGCAAACGGACGGCACAGATCGGGTCGGATCAGCAGATGATACGCGGAAGGTGGGACCCAGGCTGCTGACTCAAACTGCGGCGTCGAATGGCACCGCGACACGCGGCATTTCGGAGCTGCCGAGGATGGCGTGGCGCCGCGTGGATAAGTAGGAAATTAGGGTATTTTTGATTTATTTAATTCCCTAAACTTCAAAAATGCATAACTTTGTGTAGGAAAATCAGAAAAATAAAATAAAAATACCCACTTGCTCAGTGAACAGAGGAGAATAATGTGGAAAAGAAATCATGTAATTTCATTAAGTATTTTATTTTTAATCATTTATTTACTCTCTGCACTATTTTAATTCTCCATGCATGTATACAATTCACCATGGCATGAGACCATAGGGCTTTTGAAGCCTCTAAATTTGGGAACATTCCCTGAATTTTCCAAAGTCAGAGGCCACCCCTATGAAGAGTTATTGATTTTTCAATTCTAGGTCACTATTCTGAGTATTTTAATTCCAATAATTAGCATATTGTGAAATAAATTCTAAGAAAATTTGGTGATGTTTCTTATGACTAGAGGACCCTAGGAAAAATAGTTTTTGAGTTAACTCACTTGTAATAACCCTAATTGGCTTAAACACCCAAAATGGGGCTTTAATTAATTAGAGCTAAGCATACATCAAATTGACTTGAAATTAATTCTCCACTGACCTTTAGGATCAGAGGAACCCACCATAAAAGTTTGAAGTCAATTGGACTTGGTTAGCCCTATGAAATGGGTTGATTAAGCCATTTAGCCAAAATTAAATTTCAAAAATTCATAACTTTCAAAATACTTCTCAAAAATTCACCAAATTGGTTTTGGAGCCTCTCTGATATCAGGGGAATTTAAGAAAATTAAAATTGCAATTTTCTAAAAAAGTTGATTTTTTGCATTATTTTAATATTTTTAATAATTAAAAAATAATAAAAATCACAAAAATAATAAAATTCACCAAAATGTCACATTTTGAATTTTAATCACTTAGGAACAAACCCTATATTTTTCTTAAGTCTCTATGATGAGATATTAAATTTTAAAGCCCTAAGGTAATTTTAAAATTAAAAAAATGTATTTTCTAACATTTCCACTAAAATAATTCTAATAAATCAAAAAAAAATCAGAAAATTATAAGAATTGGTTCTCTGATTTCCTTGATATCATGGAGATTTTTGAAAAATATAAAATTCATTTTTCAACCTTTATTTTATTTTTAAATTAATTAATACTCCAAAACTCAAAATAATTATAATAAAAAGAATATAATTCAAAAAATCACCAAAATTGGTTCAAGTGGTCCTCTGGTCATTAGAAATGTCTCATAATTTTCTTAAGGACAGAAACTTTCCCTTGGTCATATTATTAAATTTTCCTTGAAAATCCCTATTTTCCACCAAAAATAATTACATAAATAAATTAAATACAGAAAAATCACATTTTCTCCTTTAATGTCTTGATTGACATATGAGTGAAGTCACATAAAAATTTCAAATTCATTTAAGCTCAATTTAGTGAGTTATGAAATTAGTAAGTTTAAAGGGCAAAATGGTAATTAAAATTTTAACCTATAATTAAAAAATTTTAGGTTTAATTAAAAGGGTGGGTAAAATATTTGATACTAAGTTGATTTTGGATGTTTGAAACTTAGGCAATTAAAGGGTAGAAACCCACCAAATAATTTAAAAATAATTAAAATAAACCTTAATTAAATAATTAATTAAATTTAGAAGAATAATAAAAATTGGAATTATTAAAATAGGGATATTATTAGGAAGAAATTTATTCTTTAATTCAAGAATCCCTAAATTAATCACCTCAATAATATTTAATTCCTAATTAAAGTGATAATCCAAATTCAAAATTTAAAATGCTAAAAGACTTAATCATTAAATTAAATTAAAGTTAAAACATTTAAATTAAATCCTTCTAAGATTTCAATTAAATTAATATTTTAACAATTAAAATTAAATCATCCTTAAAGCATAAAAAAATAAAATATTAAATTAAAATTAAAATAAAATTAAATTAAAAATTAAATTAAATTAAATTAAATTGAATTAAGTTAAAATTTAAATTAAATTAAATTAAATTAAATCACATTAAATTAAATTAAATTAAATTGAAAGTAAAACTAAATCAAATTAAATTAAACTAAAATTAAAGTAAATTAAATTGAATTAAATATAACATCACTTAAGACATAAAAAATTCAAAAATAAATCTAAAACAACTTGAAGACTATTCCAAACTTAAACCCATTAATTAAAATTAAATCAAATCATAAATCACTTGAACATTAATTTGCCCTCAAAAGCTCTTGTTGTCATAACTCCTAAACGGAGTGTTAAGTGAAGTGTCACTTCACTCATAGGATATTCAAATGTCCTAGTTCATCGAGCAAGATAACAAAACTTGAACTCCTGGATGATTAATTCATTTGTATAATTAAATTCTCTTGGACTTAAAACAATCCTAGAGGTATTGAAAAGATGTTTAAGACTCGCCTTAAGCACTTCCTCGATATGATAGGATATTTATAAGAACAATTGAACTTAATTGTTCTTTGATGAAGAAAATTGTCCTTAAACCAAAACACAAAGAACCTAGACGTCATAGGAGATGACTAGCTATAGGATTAGGAACTTGGTATAAAACCATAACCCTTCCCTTAGCTTTACCTAGGAACTTGCTTTAAATGCTTAAATACTCTAAATTGTGTTTAAGTGCAGCTTGGGATGACGGGAAGACCCTCCAGGTATGCTTTTATTTTATTGCAATTTACTTATTGCAATTTACTTAATCGCATCGCACTTACTTTTCTTGCATGATAAACAACTGTTGCATGAAAACCCACACCTTTAGGATAGTCCCTAAAACTGAAACCAAAACTAAATTAAAAGTCATTACAAGATAAAATTCACCGTCACAACATTTCAAAATATAAAACAACTCAAAATTTAATCACAAACAGACAACAAAACTACAACTACAACTAAATTAAAACGTCTTGTTGGATGATCGGGAATACCTCGGATGATGTAACCTACGTGTTGCTAACGAGATTTCCCACGGTCTAAATGAAAGTGTGGAACTCTTTCGGTTGAGTTTAGCAAATTCATCTGGACTAAGTGAATCCGATAAAAATAACGATGCCGGAAGGATGGAACCGTGGGATCTTAACCGGTGTTGTTATAATCAACTTTAAGATTTGTTTTAATTAAAACATAAAAAAAAAACTTGGAAATTAAGACTTTCTCTAAACCAAAACACTTCTCTCATCTCCTGATTTATGACTTCTAAAACTAAACCTTTGCAACAATAAGGAGCTCGGAGCATAGTGGGCAGCACGACCATCGTCATCAGCAAAACCTGAGTCTACTTCAGCAAAACTTTCTTAGAATTAAATAACCAAGCCATATGACTTCGAGGTAGTTTGCCTAGTGCAACATAAATCCTCAACTCTTCGTTAGGCATTTGCATTGTAGATTAAGCCCTAACCGGTCTTAGGATTCCGAGGTAGTCGTCTGATACGACATAAACCCTCATATCTTCGAGGCTATTTGTGTGATCACATCATACGAATATAGGTCCTAATTAATTAAAATTGGTAAGATCAAAACATTAAATAAACATTAGGGCTTTCCTAAATTCAAGCCAAACAATAGGATAGTCGGGAAATTACCGAAGTTCGCTTCGAATCTGTGATTTCTCCTACCCTACTTCCTTTGAATTCCCAAAATAAAATGTTCCAAATTTGATCCATTCCCTATTGAAATTCCAAAATTCAATCCCTTGAAAACTTAAAATTTGAAATTCTTGAGAGCAGAACTACTGATTATTATCGAGAGTTTTCTTAGGTGATTCCCGTCACTTAAGATGTAATTAATTATAGGGGCTTGCCCTTATAGGGAACTTTAAGAACCCAGGTAATATAAACTCTGCTTAATTCATTTATATTGAGCAGGGGAACTTGTCGGCTTATAAAATTGGTTCGTAGACTAAACGGATGTTACAAATCTTCTAGTTTAATTAACCGAGCCCCATCATCAAGCAGTGTGTCTACTCTCCGGGATAGATATACAGTTTGTGGTGCGGTGCTCGTTTATATAAACTATTTGGGATGTATCAGTTTGATTTCATATCTTAAAATTTTCAAATTTAAAATTATTTTCAAAATCAATACTACTTTTCAAATTATTTATTTAAATTAAATTAAAAATTTGCCGACAATTTCTGTAGGCGACCTCTTTTCACAAATACAACACACAAACCTAAAAATATGCCGACAGAGCTAGGATTGCCTGGCCTTAGGGTAACCCTGGGTGGTATGGCCTTGGTCAATCTTGAGCACACACAACCCCACACCTTTACTCACAGCATAAAACCTAAACCAATCACCTTTAGCCTGGTTCTCCCACTCTTTTGGAAACTCATGTGGGTGGTCCCCCAAACCCTTAGCCCTAGGCTAGGGTTTGGCTAAGTCCAACATATGGAGGATCCAAAATGGGATCTCCCTTGGTCTCTTGGCTCAATAGGGGTAATTCAATGAGTAATATTCTCAATTAATCCCAATTCCACTAAATTCCCAATTTTGACCCTTTGTGCTCAAACTTTCACCAAATTACCAAAATGCCTATGAAACCCTCATTTTCCCAAAATTGCACAGACTCTCAAATTCACTTCAAAAATCATTTCAAACCAATCCAAATCACTCAAATTGACCAAAGTACCCCAAAAATATCCAAAATTCTCAAAATACCCCCAAAATAGCCCTCATGACCCAAAATTTTCCAAAATCTCCAAAATCATTCCAAATGTCCCCAAAATCAATTTGAATCACTCTTTGACCCTAATTGCACCCAAATTGACCAACTTTGAACAAAATCTCGAAATTGCCCATAAAGGCCCAAAATCCCCAAATCACCCAATTTCCACCAAAATGGTTACAAACTTCCCAAATTTTAATTCCAAATCAAAATTCATCATGCCTAATCTCAATTGAAACCAAATTGAAGCCAATTGAACCAATTTACAAACCTTAATTTCAATTTTGAGACAAAACCCCCAATTTGACCATATCCATAAATTCCACCAAATTAAACCCTTTAACTAATCGAATTTCCCCAAATTTGAATTCTAAACTCTTCACAACACTCCCCTAGATCATTTTGAACCCTCAATTGGTCTTGACCTCAGCTAAAACCTAACCCAAATCAAAATCCCTAATTTTAATCCAAAATCCAAAATCTCTCAATTTGAGCTTCAAGTCCTTTCCAATCTCTACCCAATTGACTCCTCAATGCTTCATGGAAATATCCTACATCAAATTGGCCTATAAAATAAGCCAAATCCAAACTCTTTCTAAGCATAAATCTATGTTCAAGCCAAATCCAATAATTTGAACCCAAACGCTAAAACCACTTGGAGCCACTTGGTCTAGCCCAACTTGGACCACCACAGTTGTCATTTGAACTCTAAGACCCAAAACTACATCCTCCTAGCCCCCTCTCCCTTAATTTTGGGGATCTCTTCACATATTTGGCCAAGTGAAATTAATCTTTTCCATTAGCCATCAAACCACCCAGATAATCACATTTAGACTCTCCTCTACCTCCCCTAACCCAGCTAGCCACCAGCCCTGTCATGTCCGGCTATTCTAGTCGCCGGAAAACTCAAAACTGAGAGAGCCATCCCCATAACTCAAACCCAAATCCACCCATCCAAGCTAGGTCAACCTAATTGGTCAATTGTGTCGTTCAACCCTCCACCTAAGCAATCTTCTTCACCCTCTAGCCTGGCCAATTAAGCCCTAATTCCATGCTTATTTAAACACCACCCTCTCACGGCCAAATAAATAGAGTGCAAAAAATCTTGAGGAAACTCTACCAAATTGTCTCCAGAGCTTCTCTTGACCTTCTTAAGCTCAAGCCCACCATTTTTCAGCCATCTCCCCACTGTCTGAGGCCAATTTCCTCACCCAAAATAGGTCAGAAACAGAAGACTCTCTGTCGCTCCACCAAACTCTACAAACCTTCTAATTGAACTATCCATGATATTCCCCAGACCGAATGAAGAGGATTCCCACTGAAAGCCCCATCTCCCAAGCTTTCTACACCTGACTTTGATCAAGGCCGCACCACATGTTGGAGGGACTCTTACTCAAACCCATTCCCATAGCAAGATGACACTTGGAGGAGGTTCACCAGGTCCCAAAGAAGCTTCTACAAGCACCCAATCAAAGCCTCACCTCATGGGCTCAGGTATACTCCATTTTCCCCCAAATCGAGCTCGGTTTGGGCCTTTATGAAGTAAAGTTTAATTTCATGCTTGATTAGCCATATATATGTGTTTGTCTAGACTAAATGAAGGTGTAGGAACAAACCCCATGTCATTTAGTTAAGCATCGAGTGAGATATTAATGTTTGAGTTTGGACGGTTTACGTGCTGTGCTAGTTGGGGACGATGATTGATGACCGTTGGATCGCGCGTATACCGAACGGATGCTCCAGATCAAGGTGGACGAAGGAATGTGACATAAAGCGCGGGCTGATTCAGCAGCTATGTGGATGGTGGCGTCGAATAGGAGCGTGCCGCGTGGGCTTTCGGTGTGGTCGTAGGTTGAGATGGCAGTCGCATGGACAAGTAGAAAATATGGTATTTTTTATTTATTTAAATAATGAAATTTAAAAATTCATAACTTGGTGTAGAAAATCATAAAAAAATAATAATAATACCCTATTGCTCAGTAAATAGAGGAGAAAATTATGAACCCAAAATAAAAATTATTTGTCATATATTTTATTTTAAATTAATTAAATACTCTATACTGTATTTTAATTATATTTAATTAAATATTAATCATCTTAGTTTGAAATTTGAAGGGCTTATTTTGTATATGGTTGGAGATGTTCTCTGATTTTTCCAAAGTAAGAGACACCTCTATCCTAAAAGCCCTAATTTTCAAATCCAGTTGCTTATTTTTGTTTATAATAATTATATAAATTAAAATTCGAAATCAGAAGAATATGGGAGTTGTTTTGGTAAGTCCCCTGTGGTCAGAAGACTTTCAGAAAATTTTAAAATGAGTTTAAATATTTTTATACATTACTTTAGCTAATTAAGTCATTAAAATTCATAAAAATTTTAATGAATATTATATAATCCAAAAATTATTAAAATTTATTCTACACTATAAAAAATAATCATTTTAACCCTCTGTAAAAATTTAAAGTTTATTCGAAGTGTATGTTATATTGAAGTCTATTTTTTTTAAAAAATGGGATTTTTACATTAAAATAATTATAATAAATAAAATATAATTAAGAAAATTATGAAAAGTAGTTCAAAGTGTTACTGTGATCAGGGTAACTTAAAAAAAATTAAAATTGATGTTAAAATAAATAGTTTATTTTTGAGCTACTTTTTAAATTTAACATAATTAAAAATAATTAAAAAAATTAAAAATTACAAAAATATAAAAATGTGTCTATATGTTCTTAATGGTTCCCTAATCCCTTCGAACCCTTTAAAATATTTTTTTTCTAATTTTCCTAATTTAATCATGCATTTTTAAAATACTAAAAATATATATTTCTAAATTTTTTCACTAAAAATAATTATACTAAATAAAATAAAAATCATAAAAAATAAAAAATTTGTTTCTCTGAGTTCTCTGGTCCTGGAGAGATTTAATAAAAATATAAAAGTATTTTTTAAAAATTAATTTATATTTTCTATTTAATTAATCAATAAAAATCAATAAATAATTATAATAATGCAATTTAAATAAATCATAAGATTTGATCCAAGTGGTCCTTTGACTCAGGTGAACCTCAAATAATTTTCCCAAAAAAAGAACTTTTACTTTGAGTAGTTAAATGAATTAATGATGTAAACCTCCATTTTTGAATAAAATAATTATTTAAAATTAAACAGAAATTATAAAATCATATTTTCTCCTCTGATATTTTAATTAACACATGAGTAGCGTAACTATGACATTTCAAAGTCATTTGAGTTGTATTTGATGAATTATGAAGTGGACAGCCCAAGGAGCAAAATGGTAATCTTGAGATTTTAATACCCTAACTAAATTTTAGGTTAAGCCAAAGGGTAAATGAGCAATTTTGATCATAATAAACTCTTTTGGATGATTGAAACATAATGGGTTAAGAGTAGAAACCAACTTGTCCTCCTTTTCACAATAAGGGTAAAAATATAATTTTATAAATTATTAAGGTTTGGAAGTTAACTTAATTGGATGACAATAAGGTAGTGGGCTTAAGATATGAAGATAATAACATACTTATCCCTTAATTGATGATCGGATGATAGGTGTGAGTCTTTAATGAGAATTGAATTTCATTTAATTTAACACGTTGATTATTGCAAATCCACCCTAAAGATTAGATTTAAGGGCTTAATAGTGAGTAGTTATGATTTAAATTTGTCTAAAGAGGATTAGAAAAGAGAAACATGATCAATTAATGAATATCTCTAAACACTACGACCACAATTTTAAATCATGGGTATGAAATCTTTAATAACTTAAGTTTGCCCTTAGGGGGCATCCACCCACATAATTCTTAAATAAAACATTAAGTGAATACTTAGTTACCCCGCTCATGGGATAATTAAGACATCAAGGTTCATCGAGTATAGGCTAAAATATTACCACCAAATCTTAATTTAACTATGGATGAATGATTTATCAATATAATAAGTTCAAAAGAACTCAAAATAACTCAAAAGATTTTAAAAGATGTTTAGAGTTTCTCCCCGAGCACCTTTATGATCTTTTGGGTGTTTTGGAGGACAATTGAACCTATTATGCTTTGATGAAGAAAATCATCCTCAAAATCTTTAGGGACCTACCAAGTTATGCCTTAGGACCCGCTAATTCACTTAAATCAATAGAAATACTATAAACTACTTATCCTACATTTGTAACTCAATGCTTAATGACTTAAGTTTTTCCTGAGGTATTTGAGTCCTTGTAAGCAATTGGGATATTTATTTTTGCCACATATGGAACATCCGAATGGTATGAGTCTGAGGTGTTGGTGGCTAGGCGATGACGATAATGCTTATGTGTCCTAAAATGTGGGATATGATGGATTATTAGAATGGTAGCTCCTACCTCAAGGACCTTCAATAAGGGAGAGGAAAGTACCAAAGATACTATCCACCGACTCTCGGTGAGATTGTTTCCCCTGATACTCATAGGTTGTTAGTAGTCCTAACTTGATTAGAGTGACTAACCTGTCGACTACACCACTTTACAAAATCAAAACAAATCTCTTTTAGCTGTTAAAATAAACTTTGCATAAAAAGTTTAAAGTGAAAATTAAAGAATTTTTGATGAAAATTTATAAAGGTTCATGGTTAGTCATTTGGATCAAGATTAGGACTGCCTTTTGTAAGTTGTCAGGTTGGTAACTCTTACCCAAGGCATGAAGCACACAGTCCAACTCTGAGCCCCCACCTTTGTTGATGTCTTATACCTAGTCTTGATTTCTCATATGTGACTAAGAGTTTTCTTTTACTTGTTCGTATCTTTTATGACGTGCTTTTTCCACTTTTCTATTGTTGACCTCATTTTTGATGAGGTCTTCTCTTCTCCTTTTAGTACTTAGGATCTAGCCTTAGGTTTTTCCTTTGACTATCCTAGAGGACTAGAAATGGAATCCACCACTTAGAAATTCAAACTACTTCTTAACTCCCTACAAACCCCGCAAGCTTTATACTAAACCCCTAATCACCTAGAGGGTTGAGATCAAATGTGGAAGTTTAAAGGATGAGTTCCCTATAGGACTCTTTGGCCTTAGGATCACCCTGGGTGGCCTGGTCTGATGAGAGATGACTTACACATACACTACACCCTCACACATACATCCTAAAAACCACACCTATACCCAACTTGATCTCCTGACTCATGTAAGTAATTCACATGGATGGACCTTAACCCCTAAGCCCCTGGCTAAGAGGGTTAGAAACAACATAGTGAATACCTCAAATGAGTCCTTTCATGACTCATATGAGTTTATCATGGCTTCATGGCTCAACCAAAATAATTTCATTTCACTTACATTTGATCAACCTTCATTTTTTCAAAATTTCAATTTTTGACTCACGGGCCCGGACCCACTCTAACTCTACCAAAAACCATTGAAATTACCCAAAACCTCCAAAATTTCCAAATCACCCAAAACTCCCCAAAATTAACCTTTAACATTCCCAACCATTCAAATTGATCATCCATAACCAAAAATACCAAAATTTCAAAAAAATACCCTCCAAATTACCAAAATGCCCCTCTTGACCCAAAAATTCAAAAATTCCAAAAATTCCCAGAAAATTTCAAAAAATCCCAAATATTCTCAATTTCATTTTGTTCAACTACATAATGGGCCAATTTTATCAATTTACCCCACTTTTGCCAAAAGCTCCAATTTGCCCAAAAGTCAAACCCAAATGAACCCAATGTCAAACCAAACCTTTCCGATTGACCTCAATTTTAGTCCAATTCAATTCTAAAATTCAATTCAATATCCCCAATATCAATCTAGACCAAATCCAAGCCCAATTTGATTGACATTTGAATCCAATTTCATTTTTAAGCTTAAAGCCCAATTTTGACCCATAACCCAAACTTAGCCCAAACCAACTCAATTCAACTCCAATTAACCCCAAACCTTTTCTAAATCTTCCCTAACATCTCCACAAACAAAAAAATAACATATTTTACCCAAAATCTGGACCCAAACCTTACTCAAATTCAATCCAAACCCAAAATTCCCTAAATAGGCCTAAATCCACCATGAACCCAAATAGGTCCAAATCCCAAAATTAAAGCCCAACCAAGGTTGAAAACTCTTTTTTACACTCCCATAAAAATTTCTCAACATTGACTTTACATCAATTTCAAAATTAGCCCAACCTTAGCTCAAGTTAGTCCATTTTGATCTATTTTGACCCTATCATCAAGGGGACCCAAATTAGACTCAATTCAATTCCAAATCACCTCAAATTTGTCTCAAATCACTCATGACACATCCCTAAACCAAACCCAACATTTATTTAGCATGGCCCTTTGCAAAATTTTTTATCTAAAAGCCCATTCCCTTAAGCCATTTTAAAAGCCCACCTTTACCAAATTTTAAAAGCCCAAACCCATCCTAAGGCCCACATTACAATCTCATCTCATCCTTACTCAATTAAAATCATCCCTAAGTTCTAAATCAACAATCAAACTTTTCTAAACTAAGCCATATGACAAACCATTCAAATTTTACACCAAAATACCAAAATTCCTAAAACTTACTTCCATGAAACCAAGCCAACTTTTCCCAAGCCATATAAGAGCCATGAAGCCATCCTTAAGCCCCATGTGGAGCCATGAAAGGTTTGACATGTGACCATACCAGATTGGGCAAATGGAGGAAGCTCTTTCTAGATTCCCTGTTTTCGCCATTCTTTGCTCTTTTTTTATTTTAAAAGGAGTCGCCAGTTTGTCGATCGTCGTATACTTCCCCTATTCGAATAAATCTCCCTCCCGAATCAAATAAGTGATTCGAAGAGGAGAGGAACCGATTAAGAAGGGACATACGACAAAGTGACAAACAAGAGAAAAGAAAAACATGGAGAGTCTACGTGCGATAAACCTCTCAAGGATAAGTCAAGCATGTCCGCCCAAACAAGATCGGGCAGAGGCACCTTGAACCAATATCCGCGAAAGAAGTATCTATGTACCCATAACCAGAGAGTCAAGTGTATGTACCTGTTCTGGGGTCAAGAGCACTCCCAGAGGAACATATTCTTACTGGTTAATTACATCTTGGGGGATACCCAAGAATACTCTCGATAAAAGGAGTTTCGCTTTATATTATCATAGACTTGGGGTATAGGCAATCAAAGGGAGATTATTCCGTGTGGGAAAGTCTCGACGCTTCAAAGCTCTCGCTAAGCCATCAGGTAGAGAGTGAGTCTCTCACATCCCAAATGGGGTCGCGGCTCATCGGCATACGGAACCCACAAAATAACCTAAATCATCTTGACGGGGGTATCCCAACACGTCAAAGCACATCCGGGCCATAAGGGCAGAGGACAAATCGTCGTATCCCAAATGGGCGGCAGCTCATTGGCATCGAGCCGTCAAAATGATATCAACGAAGTCAAGGAGCGAATGGGCTCAACAGGGGTAGTCAAAGGAAGAAAGGAAGGAGTAAACCTAAAGGGGTAGAGGTCGCCAAGTCAGGGTACCACAGACCCGTCATCCAAAGCAGTAGGACCCTAAGTCTACCCGAACGTGAAGGTTATCGACCCAACACATCCTGAGATCCCGGACCAGCAATCCAAGAATTGCATTATCCACGGGGACCTCGGTAGCCCTAAGGTCAAAGGAAGGAAACTCTATCCTATGACTATAAGCTGGAGCTCCAAGAGGTGGGTCTCACACCAGCAAAAGTGGCAAGGATGCCTTAGGAAAGAAGAGAAAGGGAGGTTCAGCTACAAAGCTGCAAACGCTCCAAACAAAAGGACTTACACCCCGTCTGGGTCGGGGAGCCTTCTAACACCCTAGGCGCACTAGACAACCACCTATAAAGGTATGCTGCGTCAGTCAGATTGGAGAAGCACGGGGACTCCTCCTCGGGACATGCAAATATGAATGCAGTTATCTAGAGCGGTCCTTAAATAATGTGAAGGCCCTATTAGTATGACTTGGGTGATAGTCATGCAATGCAATCCATTTAAAATCCTGCCCGAAGGCCATGCAAGAAAGTAAAAGTGCATATTTTTAAAATCTTGAATATTTTAATCCTAAAATTTATTTATCTTGAATATTTTATTAGGACTTTTTAAACATATAAAGTTTACAATTTTAGGGTCCTTAAAGAGCCTAAATGATATCGCGAAATCCCATATCACAGAAAGAAACAAGGAAAACACATGCAGGCATGCAAATATGCAATAAAAGCAAGAAAGAAAGCACTCCATAATAAAATAGAAGAGACCAAAATGCCGCTGGACCGGCAACATAATCCAGAAAAAGAAAAATAAGGTCGGACTCCGCATATAAATGCCCGATCCTAATTCTATACATCAATATAAAAATGCAGAATTAAGATACGGGGCATGAGCATCTACTCCTAGTCCCCTCCACGTGGTTCCCGCGCAAAACGCCTCGGAACCCGTGCCCGTATCTTATTTCTACTACAGGACTCTCTTAGACTCTAAAAGTATAAAGGAAAATAAAAAGACTCAATCCTGCATGAAAACAAGTGTTAGCGGGAAAGCTCACATGCAAATGACGTATAATGAGCCATGCTTTATAAATGGGGGAGCTAATAGCACCTGCAAAAAAAAATGTCAGAAATCATCACTTGCTCCCCCCATAGCGGTACCTGTGTGTGTATAAATAAGCATGGCTCCCTGCAGAAAAGCGCCCTAACACACTACCATACATATTAAGCATGCAATCACATCACAAGCAAAGTGCAGAAGAAAGATACCTGGCTAGGGCAACCAATGCAACAAAGAACAATAGCCAGACATCAAAAAGACTACCTAGCAACCTAAGTCCTAGCCTAGCACATCATCTAACGAAAGTGCACAAACCTAGTGCCTAAGCGCGGGGTAAGTCTAGGTATAGTATGACTTTGACGGGGTCGCCATACTGACCCCATCCTGAAGATCCGAAGGATCTAAAGGGCGTCACGAAGAGGGGTGACACAAGTTAGATCCAATGGATCCTTAGCACAGTCATACTTGTGTCGATCCCGATGACTTAACTTGCATTGCTCATTGGGATCAACCCAGCAAGCAATGCTCGTTAAGGCATCGCGACCGACACATAGTCACTCTCCTAACGAGTAGGACAAGCCATCGAGGAATGGGTAAGCAAACAGTCATGCAAGAAGCCCACATTGTGATTGCTCGACTGAAGTACGAAACAATCACAACGGGCGCCCAAAAGGGCAAGCACACACATCATGCAAAATGCAAGGATGCTACATGCAAAGAGAATGCACCAAAGTGGTGATGGTGAGTATACCATAAAGGCAGTGACTCGAAAAGAGCGGGCATGCCGTGAAGGCAGCAGCCCAAAAGGATGGGTATGCCGGGGAGGCAGTGACCCGAAGGTGAAATAAATCTCAATAGGGAGAATCATAAAAGTGCGGTGCAAATGGAAATGCAAATACAAAATATGATGCAACATGCAACCAGACCAACATTCACAAACATACAAACATGCAATATAATGCAATAAGTGGTCACATGCAAAATGCAACAAGATGGAGCATGCACATGCAACACAACCCCAACACTCGCGGCATGTCGAACTCGTCCTAACGACCTCACATAGGTACCTAGGTTTGACGCTCTTGGATGTGCGGCATCGCCGCCTCCAGCTTTGGCGTGGCTACGTGGAGGGCTTCCCCCTCCGATTTCTCGTGGGGGAAACTCGCCACCGTTCGTAGGGCGGACTAGCTACAAAGCTTTTCCCGCTCTACGAACACCCGATCTTATAGGATGGACTAGCTACAAAGCTTTTCTCGTCCTCTAAGATCGAACTCAACTAATCCCTCCAAGGGAGATTAGGAGCGCCAAAACCGTGGGAAATTGGGATTCCAACCCAGCAGGACTAAAGCCTAAAGCTTACAACGAGAAATCGCTCGGCTACGAATAGGATCGGCCAACGCATAGGATTCCTAACATACGGCTCACTCTAGGTAAATCAAACGATCCATCACATAGGCGGCTCGACCGGTCGACACATGTCGTCCGGCACCTCCACCCCACGTGGGCGATCGAACCCACGTGCCTAGATCGGACTAAACCTAGGGTCGGCTAAGGGATAAAAAAATCTCACCGCCACAAAGGTTGAAGACGCGTTCTCTTTATGCTGAAGGAGAGCCCATGCTTCCGGTGAACCGCCGGTGTTCGATCCACGTGCCGACACGCCTCGCAAAATTTGCATGGAACAACAAAAAGAGCCAATGAGGAAAATACGACGCAATGAGGTATGCAAAGTACCAAAAATAAATAATTTAAGCATAGGAAAAATATGAGACGGCGCTTATACCTTCGAGAAGGGGTCGCTCGACGACGGCGAAAGAGGGGAAACCACAAAGTAAAAGACGCTCGCACCTCCTCGAACAGCGACGACGTTCTCTGTCCCGCGACGTCGAGGTGCTCCGGCGAAGTATCCGGTCGCCGGGAAGGTACGACCGTGACGCGCAGAGACTAGCTCGTCGAAGGCGCACACCAAGAGCGAAGAAAATACGGAGGAGAGCTCAAAATTCGACGCTCTCCTCACTGATTTTTATCCGGCGTAAATGTGATGTCGGCGAAGCGAAAAGCCGACGAGGAAGAGGTGGTGGCGGCCCTATTTTCCGGCGAGGAAATGGCGGACTGAGGGAGGGGGAGCCCGGGCTACCTCTTCGCAAAATCCGGCGAGGGGAGGCTGCTCGGCCGGTGAGGAAGGTCGGATCTGGTTGTCGGCGTTGGAGGAGACCGGCGAGACGGACTTTACCGGAGGCTGGAGGGGAAGGGACGCCGGCGAGCTTGCCGGCGGCATCGTCGGCCGAGGGAGGGAGGAGGCTCGGCCGGCCCCGAAGAAGCGGCGGCGGTTTTGTCCAGCGGCTGGAGCGGAGGCCGCCCAGGGGATGTCGTCGGCGCCCGAGGAGTCGCTGGCGTGAGGTGGGAGCCCGGCGAGGTTCGCCGGCGGGAGAGGAGGCGGCGCACGCACGAGGTCGGCTAGGGTTCGCGAACATTGGAGCTGGCGGTGGGCTTTTTTTTTGCGATCTATGAGAGAGGGAGAGAGGGTTAAATGGTATATTATAGGATAATATATAATATATATTATATATATGTATTATATTATAATAATATTATTATTATAATTATCCTTCGCGAATTTTTGGCATGTACACGTCCTCGCAGCGAAGCGGATGTCCCTCTTAGCTAAAATTGATGTTCTGGACGCAATGGCGCAGTCCGTTTCGTCATCCGGGGTCATTCGGGGCCGCTCGGGCCACTTTTTGAGTAATTAGGCCAAAAAGAATAATTCGCATATTTTAAGCCGGCCCGCCACGTCGTAGCAAAATGAACATCCTCCGTAGGTAAAATTGACGTTCCGGACACAATCGTGTGATCTGTTTCGTCGTCCGGAGTCGTTCGAGTGACTTTTGACGATCGGGCTAATAAATGATAATTTGCACAATTTTTACCCCGCCCGCAAAGCCGTAGCAAAATAAACGTCCTCCCTAGGTAATATCGATGTTCCGGACACAATCGCGTGGTCCGTTTCATATTTCGAGGTCATCTGAACAAGCTCGCAGGTGGATGAGCCAAATTTGAGCTAATTTTGCCCGCGACGCGTCAAGTAACGCTTGTCGGCCCGACCAAAACCATCTGACGTACAAAATGTCGACCGGCCTTCGCCTAAGCGAAAGCCAAAGTCTAATAGAATGACCCGGTTGTGTGCCCCTCAACACACACTGAAAGGTCACAAATGGATGTCTGGAGCTACGGGTGACTTATTTGCATAAAGTACGATCCCGATGCGCTCGAGCGGACCTCCCACACATGTGATATATAAAATAATAAAAAAAATGATGCCAACATTCCCTTAAGGTCATTAACCTTAACCATGATTACCCTTAACCCAAAATTAATCCAAATATGTTTGGATGGGGACTTCTCCACTCAAAACCAGCTGACTTACCCGATTCCCCACAAGACCCAAAGTCCTCGGAGGGTGCACTAAGCCCTAAACAATGGGTCGACCAAATGAAACCCAAAATGATCCCTTCCCCCTTCTACTTTCGATTTAACTCCTTTACACTCGGCACTTGCTAATTGAACTCACAAACCTCAAGCACTGACCTCCCTGCCGGCCAGCCGCCTGAGTCGCCGGAAAATGCCATGGCCGAAACCTTGGGATGAGCCAAAGTTTGGAATTCCCACCTGTTGAGCTGTCCCATGCCCAATGACAATTGCAGCTGTTCTTCCCTTGCCCTGAGTAGTTGCTCCAAGCCCCTAACTCCCCCTGGGAAGCCATGGCCATGGCTATTTAAGCCAGTCAACCCCTCTCGGCCAAAAGTTTGGCTGAACCAAACCTTCACAGACTCCCTCCAAACTCCTCACAAAGCTTCCCCAGCCGAGAGCAATCCATCCCCACCGTTCTCCTCGCCCCTAACTCCCACTAATCGAGCTCAATTTTGGAGCTCAATTCTCGAGCCGAACAGGACACTCAAATCCTCCACCAAAATCAAATTAAACTCACCCACACCTGCACAAGACCAAGAGAAGGAGTTCCCCAGTAAAAGCTCCCTCTCCAGGCCACCCATTTGTTCTAGCCTCCAAAGGTTGAAATCGGGTCTGGTGGAAATCAGGTCTAGGCAATTCCCGAGGGCCAGAGACTTCATTTGGAGCTTTCTTAAGTTCAATCGAAGGTGACACAACTCTCAGATCGAAGTCACACTTCTCTGAGCAAAGGTATGAGCTCTCTCTTCTTCCCGAGCTTCTGAACATTCTCTATTTTGATTGGGTTAATTTCATGCCACATAAACCGTATGGATGTGTTCGTCTCTTCAAGATAAATCTATAGAGTATAAGAACGTAGAAATCGGTTAAGAATCGAGAGAGATATCAAGCCTGGAAGATGGACGGCTCTCGAGTGAAGTCGATCGGGGACGATGAACGGATGTCGTCCATTCGCGCGTGTATTGGACGGACGGCTCAGATGGCATCGGACCGGGAGATGATACATGAATGGCGGGCCCCCGCAGCACTGACTCAGATGGCGGCACATAATCAGAGCGCGACGCGTGGCCTTTCGGAGCTGCTGAGGATGGCGTGGCGCCGCGTGGATAAGTAGGAAATTAAGGCTATTTTCTATTTATTTAATTAACAAAACTTCAAAAATTCATATCTTTGCATAGAAAAATCACAAAAATAAAATAAAAATACGCTCTTACTCAGTGAACAAAGGAGAATAATGTGGAAAAGAAACCAGGTCATTTCATCAAGTATTTTATTTTTAATGATTTATTTACTCTATGCATTGTTTTAATTCTTCATTTGAATAGACAATTCACCATGGCATGAGACCATAGGGCTTTTGAAGCCTCTGAACTTGGGAACATTCCCCGAATTTTCCAAGGTCGGAGGCCATCCCTATGAGAAGTTATTGATTTTCCAAGTTCATGTTACTCGTTTTGAGTATTTTAATTCCAATAATTAGCATGTTGAGAAATAAATTCTAGAAAAATTTTGTGATATTTCTTATGACTGTAGAAACCTAGGAAAAATAGGTTTTGAGTTAATTCACATTGAACAACCCTAATCGGCTAAACACCCAAAACCGAACCTTAATTAATTAGGGTTAACTACACATCAAATTAACTTGAAAATAATTCTCCACTCATATTTAGGATCAGAGGAACATCACATAAAAATTTGAAATTAATTGGAAATGTTTAACCCCACTAAATGGATTAATTAAGTCACATAACCAAAATTAAACTTTAAAATTCATAACTCACAAAATACTTTTCAAAAATTCACAAAAATGGTTTTGGGACTTCTCTGATATTAGAGGAATTTAGGAAAATTAAATTTGTAATTTTTTAAAAAAGTTGATTTTTATCATTATTTTAATATTTTTAATAATTAAAAAATAAGAAAAATCATAAAAATATTAAAAATCACCAAAATGTCACATTTTGAATTCTAATCACCTAGGAACAAACCAAATTTTTTTCCCAAGTCTCAAAGTAAAGATATTGAATTTTAAATGCTTAAAACAATTTTTAATATTAAAAAATGTATTTTTCCAACCTTTTCACTAAATTAATTCCAATAAATCAAAGAAAAATAAAAAAAATGTAAAATTTATTTCTCTGAACTCCTTGAGGTTAGAGAGACTTAATAAAAATATAAAACCCATTTTTCAACTTTAATTTTATTTTATAATTAATTAATACTCCAAAAATCAAAATAATTCTAATAAATAAAATATAATTTAAAAAATCACCAAAATTGGGCCAAATGGTCCACTGGTCATTAGGAACATCCCATAATTTTTTTAAGGATAGAAACATTTCCTTGGTCATGTTATTCAATTTTCCTTGAAAACCCCTATTTTCCATTAAAAATAATTACATAAATAAATTAAATACAGAAAAAACACATTTTCTCCTCTAATGTCTTAATTGACATGTGAGTGAGGTTACATAAAAATTTCAAGTTAATTTGAGCTTAGTTTAGTGAGTTATAGAATTATTAAGCTTGAAGGGCAAAAGGGTAATTAAAAATTTCAACCCTTAATTAAAATTTTAGGATTAATCAAAAAGGGGAGGGTAAAATATTTGATTTTAAACTGATTTTGGATGATTGAAACTTAAATGATTGAGGGTAGAAACCTACTAACCATTTCAAATATAATTAAAATAAAACTTTAATTAATTAATTAATTGAAATTTTGGAAGAATGATAGAAATTGGAATTATTAAAGTAGAGATATTATTAAGAGGATATTTATTCTTTAATTTATGAATCCCTAAATTAATCACTTCAATAATATTTAATTCTTAACTAAAAGGATAATCCTAACTTAAAATTTAAAATGCTAAACAATTTAACAATTAAATTAAATTAAATTTAAGATGTTGAGATTAAATTAAATCAAAATCTAAATCAAGTTAACACCTTAACAATTAAATTAAATCATATTTAATATATTAAGATAAAAATTAAAATTAAATCAAAATAAATTAAATCAAATTAAGTTGAATTAAAATTAAATTAAATTAAAATTTAAAATTAAATCAAATTAAATTAAATTAAATTAAATTAAATTAAACCAAATCAAATCAAATTAAATTAAATTAAATTAAACTTAAATTAAATTAAAATTAAATTGAATTAAAATCATTTAACAACACACCTAAATGAAATCATTAAGAGTTAAACCAAACACTTAAAGTAAACTTAAAACATAAAGGTTAAATCTAAGATATAACATCACTTAAAACGTAAAAATTTAAATTAAATCTAAAAAAAAATGACTTTAACACTATTCCAAACTTAAACTAATTTTTTATAATTAAGTCAAAATTAAAATTAAATCATTAAGTTTAAATCATTAAAATACTTAATAAGTTGATTTACCCTTTTAAAGCTCTTATTATTATAACTCTTAAATGAAGTATCGAGTGAAGTGTTACTTCACTTATAGGATATTCAAATGTCACTAGTTCATTTGAAGCAAATGAATAAAACTTAAACTCCTGGATGATTAATTCACTCGTGCAACTAAATTTACTTGGACTCAAAGCAATCCAGAAATATTGAAAAGATGTTTAGGACTCGTCCTAAGCACTTCCTCAATATGACGGGATGTTTTAGAAGAACAATTGAATCTAGTTGTTCTTTGATGAAGAAAATCATCCTTAAACCAAACCAAGAACCTAGACGTCATAGGAGATGACTAGTTATAGGATTAGGAACTTGGTAGACAACCAAAACCCTTTCCCTTAGCTTTACTAGGTATTTCTTGCAAAATATTTAAATGCCTTAACATGTGTTTCAAGTGCAGCTTGGGATGACGGGAAGACCCTCCAGGTACGCTTTTATTTTATTGCAATTTACTTACATGCATTGTACTTTACTTTTTCTTGCATGATAAACAAGACTATTGCATGAAAACCAAAACCTTTAGGATAGTCCCTGAACTGAAACCAAAACTAAAATAAAAGTCATTGCAAGATAAAATTCACCACCACAACATTCCAAAATATAAAATAACTCAAGATTTAATCACAAACAGAACAACAAAACTACAATGGTAACTAAATTAAAACGTCTCGTTGAATGATCGGGAATACCTCGGATGATGTAACCCACGTGTTCTTAACAGGATTTCCCACTGGTCTAAATGAAAGTGTGGAACTCATTCGATTGAGTTTAGCAAAATCATATGGACTAAGTGAATTCGATGAAAATAACGGTATGCGGGATGACGGAACCGTGGGATCTTAATCGGTTCTGTTTAAACAACTTTAAGATTTTTTTTAATTAAATATTAAAAACACTTGGATTTTAAGATTTTCTCTAAACCAAAACACTTCTCTCATCTCCTGATTTATGACTTCTAAAACTAAACCTCTGCAACAACAAGGAGCTTGGAGCATAGTGGGCAGCACGGCTATCGTCATCAGCAAAACTCGGATCTACTTCAGCAAAACTTTCTTAAAATTAAACAACCAAGCCATAGGACTTCGAGGTAGTTTGCTTAGTGCAACATAAATCCTCAACTCTTCGTTAGGCATTTGCATAATCATGTTATGCAAATTAAGCCCTAACCTGTCTTAGGAGTCTGAGGTAGTCGTTTGGTACGACATAAACCCTCACATCTTCGAGGCTATTTATATGATTGTGTCATACAAATATAAGTCCTAATTAACTAAAATTGGCAAGATTACAACATTAAATGATATTCTCAAATTCAAACCAAACAATAGGATAGTTTGGGAAGTTGCCAAGATTTTTCTTGGATCCTCGACTTCTCCTACTTCTCTTCCTTTGGACTCTTAAAACAAACTCGTTCCAAATTTCGACTTAATCCCTATTGAAAATTCCAAAATCCAATCCTTTCGAAAACCTTAAACCTTGAAATTCTTGAAAGCAAAACCACTGATTATTATCGAGAGTTTTCTTAAATGATTCTCGTCATTTAAGATGTGATTAACTATAAGGGCTTGCCCTTATAGGAAACTTTAAGGACCTAGGTAATATAAACCCTGCTTAATTCATTTATATTAAGCAGGGGAACTTGTCGGCTTATAAAGTTGGTTCGCAGACTAAACAGATGTCATAAATCTTCTAGTTTATTTAACTGAGCCCCATCATCGAGCGATGGTGTCTATTCCTCGGGATAAATACACGGTTTGTGGTGCGGTGCTCGTTTATATAAACTATTCGGGATGTGAGATCGGTTTGATTTCGTATCTTAAAAGTTTCAAACTTAAAATTATTTTCAAAATCAAATGCTACTTTCTAAATTATATATATTTAAATTAAATTTAAAACCTAAAATTCGCCGACAACTTCTATAGACGACCCTTTTTCAAAATACAACACACATAACCTAAAAAATATGCCGACATCTATTACTGGATTTTCCTTGCTCCGCCTACTTTCTTTCCTGCAATTTGTTTAAATTTCATGCAAATCATATTATGCCTTATTACACTAACCATGTAGCGGTAGCAGAAGCCCAGGTGCACTTTTACAGTTTATTTATAGCTCTTTACCGCACTTTACTTTTCAGTATATTTCATTTACTTGCAGTTTACTTTATTATGCATGCCTGAAAGACAAAACAAACAGAAAAAAATGTGTTTTAAAAAATTAAATACACTTTAAACCTAATGAATACCCTTAAATCACTTCTTTTGTATTACGGGAATCCCTCGGATGAGGTAACTTACGGTTACTAACGATATTTCCCGATTTAGATGAGTGTAACAACTTGTTTAGACTAAGTCAATCCAAAAGAAAATAGTGGTGTCGGAACGAGGAAACCGTGTGATCCTAACTAGTATTGCTCTAATCAAATTTAAAATTTCCCCAAATAAAAATAAAAACAAAACTAAAAGTATAATAATAACAATAACGAAAATAGAATATTGAAACACACCTGGTAAAACCATTTGAACCTTAGGCCTTAGGATTGCTATCTCAGCAAGGAGCTTGGAGCATGCACCATGTGCAACAAGACGAGGACATACAGAAGAACATCTTTGGGAGAGCAAACTAATCTACAAAAGCAAATCCATTCCTAGGATTAAACAACAAGTCATAGAACTTTGAGGTTGTCTGTCTAGTGCGACAAAAATCCTCAACTGATCTTTAAGTCTTCGTACAACCCTGTTGTGTAATATAAGACCTAACTCATTCTAGGACTCTGAGGTCATCGTTTAGTATGATGTAAACCTTCCTATCTTCTAAGCTATTTGTATGATCAGTATTACACAAATATAAGTCCTAATAATAAAGCGGCATGATGAAACGTTAAATAATTTCTCTTTGAAATTGAAGTCAAATCATATAATAG
This sequence comes from Papilionanthe hookeriana x Papilionanthe teres, assembly GCA_022702705.1. Taxonomy (NCBI): domain Eukaryota; kingdom Viridiplantae; phylum Streptophyta; class Magnoliopsida; order Asparagales; family Orchidaceae; genus Papilionanthe; species Papilionanthe hookeriana x Papilionanthe teres. The sequence continues at coordinate 96,056,152 of CM040425.1, forward strand.
TTTGGAAAGTTAACGAGGTTCTCCTCAGGATCCATGACTCCCCTAATTTTTTTTTCCTTTGGATTCCATAATAATTATTCCCAATTGCACCTTCCCATTTGATATTTTCTATGTCCGGCCTTGAAAGACCTAACCTTTGAAACTCATAAAGACAATACCTCTTATCTAAATTGAGAGTTTTCTTAGATGACTTCGGTTGTCTAAGATGTAATTAACTATAGGGGCTTGCCCTTATAGGAAACTGTAAGAACCCAGCTTAATATAAATCATATATAATCTCTCATATTAGATAGGAGAACTTGTCGGTCAACATAAAGGTTTCACAGACCAAAACGAATGTCAAAAGTTATGTAGTTTATTTAATCGAGTCTCATTATTAAGTGATGTGTCTATTCTTCGGGGTAGATGCATGACTAGTGATGTAGTGCTCTTTTATTTAAACTATTGTATATATGAGATCAGTTTGGTCTTGTATTTTCAAAATTAAAACATTACTTTCTAAAATTATATATACATGTTAAATTAAATCTATTTTAAAGCGGGCGTTGAGATATCCATTCCGGCGGCCGACAACTTCTAATTTTTAATGATCGATATATTTTAAAACAATAAGTTGAATTAAGACTTTATTCTAAAAATATATCTAAAGAACTAGTTAATCTATGGAATTAAACTTAAACCAGTTAGAAAAAAATATACTATTTAAAAATATAATCCGATCTAGATATAAAAAATTGTCAAATACACAAAACATTTCTAACATATATGAATTAGAATAAGATTAATTCAAAATTAGGAAATACTAGAGAGCAGTATAGCCACAACCACTATTTTGACTGAATGTTGTAATTTAGATAAATTTACTACTAATCCAGAACATTTGGGATGGACAAATGCAAATAAATATAACTCTTATGGAAATATACAAGGAATTATACGTATCAATGAAGTTATTTAAATTGAAGAACCATCTACATCAGAAAATGAGATAAAAGATTTAATTGATACTTAACTGAACATCAATTTATGGCTACACACACAAGTTACCCATTTGTTGGCACTCCTTCACCCAACCAATCGATGGGATTACCCTCTCCGTCAAATACTAACGATACTAGTACAAGACAAAACACAAGCTCTTATCTTTATTATCTTCCCCTTAGCATTAGATGTAATCCTACATTCATAAGTATAACTAAATCTAGAAATGATGATAACATATATGAACCCATAAGCGTGCATGGTATTTATTTTCATAGACTGCAGTAAAAATACTAATGAAAAACTTGATAAATGAGTAATAGAAAATAGCTTAGTCATACATAATTATAATATAAAAAAGGAGACATCTATAGAATTTTAGAAAAAAACACTTACTGGAATTGCCAAAAAAATGGTTTGTAAGACTAAATAATAATAAAAAACAATAAATTTGAAATATTTGTTTAGCAGAGAGAACTATAGGAACACCTGAAAAATGATCAATTATATATGGATATTCAATAAAAAGAGAATTTTTAAGATAAAAAATTAGATACCACATCGAAATAGAAAAACAAAAACAACAGTGAGATATAGCAAAACAAAAGATAAAAACACTAAATATCTGTTTGTTTTTTAAATGAATATAGTTGTGAGTATCAAAAGTATCAAAAATATTTTTATGATATTCTAGCTGATGATCGCTCGTTATATTTAGATATATATTTTTACAAATTACCTGAACAATATAATATCATATGAAGCCAAAAATTTACAAAAGTACATTAAAGTGATGTCACTTTAGGAAGTCGAATACAATACGCTTTAGAAAAACTAACTGAAGCATGTCAGTTTATAGAATTACATAAACAAAATAAACAAAATAAACAATATAAACAATCATTATGTTGTGAGAAATTTGACTTCCCTCAACAATGGGAATGTTCCTCTTCCCATAGCAAATGCAATTGTCTTGAAAAAAAAAAGAAAAAATTCTTTAAGAAAATACAAAAAAAGCATTTTAATCCAAATAATAGAACTTTTAGAAAAAAAATAATATAAATAATAAGAAAATAAGATGTTGCATTTGCAAACAAGAAGGATATTACGCTAATAAATGTCCCCAAAAAAGTAAAATAAGCCACGTAAAATCAATAGTCATTATCAAAGAAAATAACTTAAACCTATTTTCAATTTTTCTGACATTGAAAGTGATGAAGAGATATATCAACTATCATAATTTAGTGTTGAGTAAGTGGGTCATATATCAACTATCATAAATTAGTAGCCATTGCGACAAAACACATATTTATATTACAAGAGCAGAAGAAAAGGAAGAAGAAGAAATCCTAACTATCTCTATCCTTTCAGAAGAGGAGGGAGAGCTATAAATAGATGAGAAAAGAATACATTAATCATCACTGCTGACGTTAAATGGAAGAAATAATTGATGCCTCTTTTCAGACTAGTAGAGAGTGGGCATCTGCTTTTGTCGGAATAATTCTCGGAATAATCTTTGTTGATAAGAATTGATCAAGCGGGAATTTGCTTTAGGAGTAATTCCAAGTTGGCTAAGTAAGTGGTAATATGCTTTTGTCAAAATAATTCGTGGAATATTCTTTGTTGATAATAATTTATTTTGTGGTACGTATTAATACTTTTCTTTACATCTGAATTCATTACTCATTGCTTCATGCTCACTCCGCACTTCTTGTATAGTCTCTTTTTCTTGTAATACATACATTTATGTACCTTTTCTGTTTGTAATTTTTTTACAAAATATATCTCTGACTTCTCTGCTCACGACTATGTTATTTCGATTAAGTAAAGAAATCCATTTTTTATAAATAACTTCGTGAATCTTTTTTTTTGAATTATTTGTAGTGACTGTAAATAATTAAATTTTCTAAAGAGTACACCAAGATATTTGTAGAATCTATCTTCTTAAATTCAATCCAGATTTGGTATAAATCTTAAGCTGTCGATCTCTAGAATAATACCTTAGTTGGTTTATACTTGAGAGTGTAAGGATCGCTGCTAATTCTAATTTGAATGAGAGACACAACATTTCCTCTTATCTCAAAATATGTTTGATACATTTTGATGTATGAATTCCAATGATTTACAACTTGATGAAAAGTATCAACAATAATGATTACCGGGTTTGGTTATTCTTTGAGGAGTTTTTCATCATCTAGATATATCACTCTAATTAGACTGCATTTATATAATTCTGAGATGATCTTTGAATCAGTATTTCCATAAATATAGGTTACTTGATATTTTCCCCGTTGTATGGAAATAGATTTGTGAGTTCATTCTTTCTTTCTATAACGATAATTGTTGTCATTCATTAGCAATATTTGTAATTTTCTTGGAAGTGGTATCTTGCAATATTTTTGCATAAGTAAGAGTATTTTTAGAGAATGAAGGCTTTTATTTTGTAGTAATTTCTAGAATTTTACTTTTTGTTTAAGAAGTATTTTATTTATATTCTTCTTTGCTGTTTCAGAGACTTGCAAAGTCTCTTATTTTCTTTAATTCTAAGATGGAGGGTATATCTTCTTCCGGTATATCTCCGGTTAGATAATTCTTTAATTTTCTTAATTCTTGTAAAACATTGCTAGCAAGAGGTATTTCGCATTATATTTTTCAAATTTGTAATTCAACAATTTCTAAATAGTTATTTATATTAGTGTTGATTTTTTCATCAGCTTTGTTGGATATTTCATAGGTCTCCACACTTTCTATATCCATGTTTATTTCCTGCATAATTCACGAAAAAAAATGTCAGCTAAAGAGTATCTCTTATCTTCTATATATTCTAAATCAAAATTATATGTGGAAAACCAACTTTGTCATCTAATTAGTCTTTTATTTGGTAAAGAGTTTATAATTTTTCTTTTTATAAATGAGATTGTTGTTTTATTATCTGTTCTTATCAAGAATATTTATTTATAAATATTTCAAATTTAATTGTTTTTTTTAATTGCTAACAATTCTTTTTCGTTAATGTGATAATTTTTCTCTGTTGTAGTGTATTTTCCCAAGCAATATCGGCATAAAAGTTCAATATTATTTCTTTTGACTTTAAGAACCGCACCCCATGTAATTTTAGAACTGTCGATTTCGATGATTAGATAGTCTCCTGGTATTGATAAATGTAATTTTGGAAGTTTTTTACAAATTTCTTTAATTTGGCTTAAAGTTTTTTCATCCCAGTACTATGAAAAATTTTTCTTTAAATTTTTTTGTAAATGTGCCCTTAATCTGCAAGATTATTTTACGAATGACTCGGCATCATTGACACATTCTAAAAAATGTCTGTTGTAAATCTTTCAGATTATTAATTTGTTTAAAATGATATATTTTTGGTAATATGTGTTCTTGTAATTCAATAGAGTCTTTATCAATTATAAGTCCCAAGAATTAAATGGTCTTGGTTAAAAAGACTATTTTTTTTCTTACTTAATATTATTCTTTGTTTTTGGGTCTTTTGTACAAGCAGAGTTAGATGTTTTAATTGTTCAGTAATAGTTTGACTGAATATTAAAATATTGTCTACATATATAAGAAAAAATTGTGATAGTTCACTAAAAATAGTATACATTCTTCTTTGAAATATCTAAGGGGTATTTTTTAAACCAATTTAAAAGGAGAAGAAGTCTATGGATTCTTAGAAAATACACTTACTGGAATTGCAAAAAAATGATTTTTTAGGACTAAATAATAATCAAAAACAAGAAATTAGAAATACTTGTCTAGTAGAGAGAATTATAAGAACACCTGGAAAATGGCTAATTATATATGGAGATTTCATAAAAAGTGAATTTTTAGGATAAAAAATTAGATATCACACTGAAATAAAAAAACAAAAACATCAGCAGATATAAAATACAAAAGATAACAACACTAAATATCTGCAATATCTGTAATTTAATTAAATGCAGTAATGAGCATCAAAAATATTTTTATGATATTCTAACTGATGATCGCTCGTTTATTTTGTTTATGTAATTTCATATACTGACATGCTTCAGCTAGTTTTTTTAAAGTGTATTGTATTTGACTTCCTAATGTGGCGTTATTTTGATGTACGTTTATTTATTTAGCCAAAATACCACCGAACATTTAAAACACCTAACTTTGCTCGCACAAAGACTCAAAAACATGGAATTGCATGAAGTAAGAAAAAAGCTGTTCTTTCTATGATCAGTAGAGAATCTACAATCAACAAGCTAATATGCATTGTTCACGCGAGGTCACATAAATCAAATATAGATCAAAACTTAATACCACAAAATTTACAAGCACTAAAAGATAAATCCTACATTTATCAAGATTATTTAGGACAAAAACATCTTTGTACACATGAGGCAAATGTAATTTTTGGATTTTGGGACATAAATAATTATAGATTAGACTTTCAATATTCGTTTCTAATAGACGATAAGATTCCTAACGAATTTTAATTGGAATGGACTTCCTTCAACAACATACTATAAAATTTACACATGAAAATATTAATATATATAATTATACACTACCATGAAATACAGTTTCATAGCTATTTTCTAATAGAATTACATATGTCTACTTATGAAATTATCCCTATACACGCTTTATATGACACAAGATGCGATATCACAGTATGTAAAAAATGCATAATTCCAACACACATACCAATCTATTCCCAAGAATTATTACTCGAAACATTCAATAGTACCATAATTATAAATCAATATTGGATAAACAAATATTTGTCATACAATCAGTCCAACTAAAACTAGAAAAATTATGGTGTCTCTCTGACAATGGTCCAAATATAATTCTAGAAGCAATTTCTTTAAATCATTCTTTTCATTCACACAAACTGATAATAGCATCATTCTAGTTAGCCCTAACGATTATTCACTAAACTGCCCAATTATACAAGCACCTCAACTTCACTCTACCATCCTTACTTTTCTCAGCCAAGGTGGTGATTATCCTCTTTAAGAAAATATGAAAAATTCTTTCCCTCGTCTATTTAATAACAATTTAAATATGAAAACTATAACCTCACGTGAAAATTATAAACTTAATGAACTACGGTCTTTTGCAAGTTCATTATTTAAATCATTCTTCGAGAATCCATTACAATTCTAGAAACAAGACGAACCAATAGCCATAATTAAACCAGTTAATCATGTTGTTTTTATAAAAGTAAGTCCCATGAAATATAGTTCTAAAGATAAAAAATAATTTGAAATTCAAATTAAAGATTTATTATATCTTAATTTAATTGAACCTAGCAACATCCCACACAATAATGTTGCTTTTCTAGTACGTAACCATGCCGAACAAATATGAAGAAAAGCAATATTATTGATTAACTATAAATAACTTAATAATAATACCAAATTTGATGGTTATTTCTTACCAATAAAGAATTATTAATCAATCATATTTTGAATGTCAAATGATTTTCTAAATTAGACTGTAAGTCAGAATTCTAGCAAATTAAAATGCATCCTAATAGTCGAGAATTTACTACATTTGAGCACACCTTAAGGTCAATATCAATGGAACGTAATTCCCCTTTGGTTTGAAAAATGTCCCACATTGGCTGCAAAAAGTAGGGATGGTAGAGTAAAATTGAGGTGTTTGTATAATTGGGCAGTTTAGTAAATAAACGTTAGGGTTTACTAGAATGATGCTATTATCAGTTTGTGTGAATGACGTGAATGATTTGAAGAAATTATTTCCTAGAATTATATCTAAATCATTGTCGGAGAGACGTCATAATATTTATAGTTTTAGTAGGACTGCTTGTATGACAAAGAATTGATTTATCCAATGCTGATTTATAGTTTTGGTACCATTGAATGTTTCGTGTAGTAATTCTTTGGAATAGATTGGTATGTGCGTTGGAATCATGCATTTTTTACATAATGTGACATCGCTTCCTATGTCACATAAAACATGTATAGGGATAAATTCATAAGTAGTAATATATAATTCTATTAGAATATATCTATGAAACCTTATTTCGTGGTAGTATATAATTATCTATATTAATATTTCCATGTGTAAATGTTATAGTATGTAGTTGAAGGACGTCCATTTTTACTAAGATTTATTTTGAATTCTTATCGTCTGTTAGAAACGAATGTTGAAAGTCTAATACATGATTATTTATGTCCCAAAATCCAAAAAGTGTATTTTTGTCCTAAATAATCTTGATAATTTTTGGATTTATCTTTTAGTATTTGTAAATTTTGTGGTATCAAATTTTGATCTATATGTGATTTATGTGACACTATGTCTAGTAGGATATTATATTTTCATTCTAGCGAAATGTAATATCTGGTAATTAATAATTGATTGTTATTGTATTCTTTTATAGTTAGAGTTGGTCTAAGGAGAATATATCTATTCGTCTATAAAGATCTCCTGGGATATAAAAAAGGTAAGTTATTTTTTAGGTATGTTAGTTTTGAATAACGTTGACTGCTAATGTTTTTATCTTCTTCAAAATCTAAGTGTAAATTAGATGAGGGTGGTGTGATTTCTAACTCATTAATTTCTTCAGGTTGTATAGTTTGTCATATATGGGAAAAGAGTGGGTCCAGATGAATTGGGTCAGTATGTGGTTTAAATGCTGCTATATTGTGTTGATTACTATAAGCATATGTAGTTTGATACGTGATGTTGTAGACAACACTACCTCTCTCAATTTTACTACATCTAATTTATGTTTTAATGTTAGAGATCTATCAAGGTGTCTATCATTTATATTGACAGTATAATGAGGGTGTAAACTATACATTAAGTTTTGATAACATATATTGACAGTATAATGAGGGTGTAAACCATTTCTGATACTAATATATCTCTTATTCACTTTCAATGTCATAAAAAGTTGAAAATAGGTTCTAGGTTATTTGCTTTGACGATGACTACTGATTTTACGTGGCTTATTTTGCTTTTTTGGGGACATTTATTAGCATAATGTCCTTGTTTGGAAATTCAGCAGCTTACTATCTTATTATTTATATTATTTTTTTTCTAAAAGTTCTTTTATTTGGATTAAAATGTCTTTTTTTATTTTTTTAATGATTTTTTTTTTGCAGGATAATTGCATTTGCTATGGGAAGAGGAAGATCTCCATTGTCGAGGGAAGTCAGATTTCTCATAACATAATGATTGTTTGTATTGTTTATTTTGTTTATGTAATTCTATATGCTGGCATGCTTGAACTAGTTTTTCTAAAGCGTATTGTATTCGACTTCCTAAAGTGACGTCATTTTGATGTACTTTTGTAAATTCTTGGCTCCATATGATATTATATAGTTCGGGCAATATGTAAAAATACATGTCTAAATATAATGAGCGATCATCAGCTAGAATATCATAAAAATATTTTTGATACAAGCACTATATTCAATTAAATAACAGATATTGCGGATTTTTAATGTTGTTATCTTTTATTTTGCTCTATCTAACTGATGTTTTTGTTTTTCTATTTCGATGTGGTATCTAATTTTTTATCCTAAAAATTCACTTTTTATGATATCTCCATATATTATTGGTCATTTTCCAAGTGTTCCTATTGTTCTCTTCGATAAACAAGTATTTCTAACTTCTTATTTTTTATTATTATTTAGTTCGACAAACCATTTTTTTGCAATTCCAGTAAGTGTATTTTCTAAATATCCATAGACGTCTTCTCCTTTTAAATTATAATTATATATGGCTAAATTATTTTCCAATTACCCATTTATCAATTTTTTCATTAATATTTTTACTGCAGTCTATGTTTAAATAAATATCATGCCCGCTTATGGGTTTAGATATGTTATATTCATTTCTAGATTCGGTTCTATTTTTGAATGTAGGATGTGAGTGCGTGAATTGGTCAACATGCCCGAAAATATGTGCAATCATACTTGACAATTGGCCCCAACCTCCCATTCAAATGGTTTCGCGCCATGTTGCTAGGTGGTGGCATTGTGATGTAGGGTTGATTTCTTAGATTTTGTGCCTAAATGCACAAAAGTGTGCTCACATTTGTATAGGAAACAGTTGGGCATCACATCACACCAAATGGACATTGTGTTGCTAGCGAGAAAAATCCTTATGCGTGGCGCTAGGAAGCAACATCATGAAGCTAGACCTAGACTATCTAAATGTTGTGCATTTGCTCTATCACGCAGGCAAATGAGACTCGAGGTACTTTAACAAAAGTAGTGGCATCAATAATGTGCTAAAATTGAGGCCAACATTCACAACACAACTAGTACACCATTGAGATTCTACAACTCATCTCTTATTAACCACATCGACTTATTCTACCTTTAAAAAATATTGCACACTTTGCATAATGCTTTTGCTTAGCACATCTTATGACATTGCACTTAGAATCACCACATGTCCTATTTGAAGAGATAAATAATGTTTTCATCATGTTTTTGTTTATTCTTGTTGGCCATCACTAGAATACAAATGACTCGTAATAGTAAAATTATTAAAGAGAAAAGCTTTAAGTAGAATAAAAACTTCCACCGCTCAATGAAATTTCAAGCTCAATATAAATGTAATGTGATTTATATAATATACTCTGAAGGCATTGAGAATGAATGATAGTGAAACATACTAGTGAAACATACTAGTGAAAGAATCTAAAATATATTTAATATTTATTTTTTTTATCGGTACATAAGTTAATGCTTCACACATAAAGTTATATAATATGATGTATTAGCTGAAATTTTTGGATGTGATGTTTTACCCAATATTTCTGAAAATAGTTCGTGTGCTAGAAAATTCACAACGGTAGAGGAAAAAATTATCGTCTTAGCGTTGTACGTGAATTCAACACACTTAGATAAAAGAAAACAATTAGTAAAGACACCAAAATTTTTTATGTGGAAAATGCGATAAGGAAAAAAATCTCGGGGTCTGGCCCAGTTGAAGAGATCCACTATAAATTGATTATTACAGTTATAGCCCCTTATCTCATTGGCAGAAAAGGGTTGCATGGTCTCTTGAGCTACAATGTCAAATGAATTTGTTGTAAGAAGTGGGAGGCAACTGAAGGTGATCGGCAACAACCGACGAGTGGTGGTCAGCGGCTACTAGTCGATGGATCATCGATGCATATGTGATGCTGGACTTCAGCTCCTCCAAGTTTTAGTCTTCTTTAGGCTCCAAGCTCTTATTCCCCCCTCAATAAGGGAGTAAGACACTATTTATAAAATCCCAATTATAATTAATGAACGAATATAAACCACTCTGATCAGACGACTCGGAGATATTCCATTGATCAAATGGTGTTTGATGGACATTTGACTAATTTAACGACATCGAAATTAAGCGATCTTGGGCTTGTTGGATTTGTCTTGTTGAGACGCTCAATTAGACAATAAGCTTGTCAGATTCGACATCCGTTTAATCTTTCAAATAAGCCCAAAAAACTATCAAAAGCAATTTAATGGCTTGATCGAGACTTGATTTGATTCGGATTGGACCAATTTTTGTATCATTGAGTCTGTCTCATTGAGTCGTTTTGTTTGACGGTAAGTTTGCTAAAATTGGAGCTCTAGATGACTTGTAATCAAAATTTAAATATTTTTTTGCTCCATAGATCACTTAGAGATCTGTGCCAAGAGCTGAGAGATTCATTCAGGATGATGGGTGTTTGTTGATGGCACTTCAGTTGCCCCATATTTTTGGGCAAGATCAATTTCATCATCCGAAAAATATCAAGATCCAGAGCTTTTTATTTTTATAATTGTATTATCATATATATATATATATATATATATATATATATATATATATATATATATATATATATATATAAAGAATGGCAGAGGTTATGATACGAGCCCCCAACAATCCTCATGTGTCTAACCACTCGATCACGCCTTGCAGGTAGATGCACTCAGGCGGGCTCATACCCATGACCCTGGGGACTCATGACTGACAACGTAGCTGTCAACCAAAAAATCACAATAAGCGAAACTTTATATATATATATAATGTGGGTGGTTTTTTATAGGCAAGAAGGACAGGGTGGAGGTGGGGAGTCCCCATTCTTTCCTAGCACGTGATTCTGAATTTTCAAGAAGAAGAAAGTTATCCTCGACCTGCATTGCGGAAGATCAACAAGATCCTCTTTCGTATCGCAATGTAGAAGAAAGTTGTATTCGTTATGCGTAGCAAGTGATTAACAAAAACTTTTTTGTTTTTGGGTGAAGAAGAATGCCAACTTACGTAGCAAGCCATCAACAAGATCTTGTTTTATGTTGTAATGCAAAAGAAAGATCATTGTCCTTTGTAGCAGACGATCAATGTGATATTCTTTAGTGTTACAGTGAAGAAAAAGATGTCCCCGACCTACTTAGCAGGCGATTAACAGGAACTTCCTTCGTTTGTTGCTGAGATGATTTCTCAAGGAGATCATCTCCTTGAAAACAAAAAGAGGTACCAAAATTTTGAGGAGAAAATGTCGACATTATTTCAATATGTACTAACTTGTTGCCTTTTGTATAGTGTTTGCTACTCTTTGTAGCATTTTAATTGTCTAATATGAAATTTGTACACTAGAAATGTGTTTATTTATACATGTGTTTATGTGAAAAACTCAGAAAGGGCAAAAATCACAGGGCATGATTCAGTTGAAAAGATCCACTATAAATTGATTATTACAGTTACAACCCCTTATCTCATAGGCAGAAAAGTGTTACAAAGTTTCTCGAGCTACAATGTCGGTGCATGGATGAACTTGTTGTAAGAAGTGGGAGGTGACCAAAGGTGATTGGCGGCAACCGACGAGTGGTGGTTGGCAAAGGTTAGCGACTGATGGTCGACAGATCATCAGTGCAAAGTGATGATAGACTGCATCTCTTCCATGCTTCAGTCTTCTTTTGGCTTCAAGTTTTCAGTCCCTCTTCAAAAGGGGAGTAAGGCAATATTTTATAGAATCCTCATTGCAATTAATAAATAAATATGAATCACTTTGATCAGACAGCACGAAGAGATTTTCTAGATAAAAAAATGTTTGATGAATATTTGAGTACCTTAACGATATCAAAATTGAGCGATCTTGGACTCGTTGGATTCTTCTTGCCGAGACGCTCGATTCAACTATAAGATTGTCATATTCGAAATCCGTTTAACTTTTCAAATATATTCCATAAGCTATCAAAAGTGATTTAATGGCTTAATAGTGACTTAATTTCATTCAAATTCGACCAATTTTTGTATCATTGAGTCCGTGTCATCGATTCGGTCAGTTTGACTGTAAGTTTGCTAAATTGAAGCTCTAGATGACTTTAAATCAGAATTTAAAACTTTTTCTCTAAAGATCACCCCGAGATTTGTGTCATGAATCGAGAAATTCGTGCTGGATGATAAGTGTTCATTGATTGTGTATCAGTTGCCTCTATCTATTTATTTTTATTGTTGTATTATCACACACACACACACACACACACACACACACACACACACACACACACACACACAGATAGATACATACTTACTTATATTTGTATATGGAATATGTGGCGTGCATTTTTTTATCTTAATGGCTGAAAGTTGTTTATGTATTTCTTTATTAAATGTATGATTTTTTTTTTTCTTATCAATGTGGGTGATTTTTTATAGGCAAGAAAGAGAGAATGGAAATGGAGTCCCAATCCTTTCCTAGCAGGTGATCTAGAGTTTCCATGAAGAATAAAGTCTTCCCCGACCTGCGTAGTAGACGATCAATGTGATCTTCTTTCGTGTCATAGTCTAGAAGAAGATAGTCCTCGTCCTGTGTAGCAAGCAAGTAATAGGATTTTCTTTTGTGTTGTAGTGAAGAAGAAAGCTGTCTCCGACCTACGTAGCACGTGATCAACAAGATCTTCCTTTGGGTTATGGTGCACAAGAAAGACGTCTTTGTCCTTCGTAGCAGGCATTCAAAGCGATCTTATTTCGTGTTGCAGTGAAGAAGAAAGTCTTTCCGACCTGCTTAGTAGGCGATCAACAGGATCTTCTTTTGTGCACTGTTGAGATGATTTCAGGAGGAGATAGTGTCATTGAAAACAAACATAGGTACCAGAATTTTAAGGAGACAATATTAAGACCATTTAAAGATGCACCGACTGTTGCCTTTGTACTGTGTTTGTTGGTCTTTGTAACATTTTAATCGCCTAAAGTTACATTTATACATGGCAAAAATGTGTTTATCTATACATGTTTATTTTGCAATAAAAATTCTAATGTTGCTTCTGAAGTTGCTTTTGTCTTTTCTTCTAGAGAATTATTGAGAATATTTGATTTTGACTAGGTTGCTTAGTTAGTGCGTGTCTGTTCGATGACTGCATCTTGTAGTGGAAGAAGTCAGTTGTAATCCACGAAGGATGAAAGGCCTGTCCAAGGTTTTATAGCCGAAGATGTTTGATGACGTTAACATATGTTAGACCAAAGTCGAAAGAAGAATCCATTAAGAATGTAAGCCCTGCCCTAGGTTGTATAGCCAGAGTATCTGCTCAATAATGTTAACCTGTGACGGATAAAATAATATGGAATCCACTAAGAATGATTGACCTATCCAAGGTTGTTAGTCAAATCTTATGCTTTACATATTTAACATGTTATAGAATAGGTAGAAGGAAATCCACCAAGACTATTTGACATATTTGAGGTTGTTAGTGAAGCTTCTACTTGCTGAATGTAGCTTGTGATGGAAGAGCTCAAATCAAGTCCCCTTGGGATAGATTAAGCCCTTAATGAGATGTTAAGATGGTTTATGTTTCTCGCGAGTGGTCATAGGTCGTAATAAATCTTTTTTTTTTTTGAAATATGATTGCAGTCATACTAAAGAATGATATTTAGCAACTTGCTAATTACTACTTTTAAATTTGTTATCCCCAATAAATATGTTTTCCACACAAACTTGTAAGGCAACCAATGTATTGAAACTTAAAGAGATTTACATCCTAATACGATTGAGGAAGAACTCCATTATGGTGGGGGTAATGAGAAAGTGTTATTTATGAACTTATTTAAGAAGTTGTCATAGAGTTGATGTTTGAATGAGATATAGGAACTACTCTACTACAATCGTGCCTGAGATGTTAACATGAATGACCTTTCAAGACTGCAGTGAAGGTTGTCCTCTTATATCCTAGAATGAACCTCACACAAAACATAATTAGCTTTAGATAGGGAAGACACTTGAGGTATAAACCTACAAATGCCTTCTTAGACAACTCATCTCTGATAAGATTGAAATTGACAGTCATGCATTAGAGGCAAACTGGCACAGTAACATCATCAGGCATCTTTCCGTCTCAAAGGAAGGAGATGATGGGTTCCATCCAAGATGACTCCTTCTTGGGCCGATGCTTACTTCGCTCGCTTGCATGTTAGGGAGGGTGGTCTCGATTCCCCTGATGTTTAGGTTTTATCTACTCTGAGAATTGATTAGCGTAGTTCGATTTTACTTTTATGCTTTCCCCAAAATTGCTCGTATTGCTCCTTGTGCGTGTTGATGGCGTCAAGTGCAGTGATTTGGGCCTCGACATGGTGGACAAGGTCGGTGTAAGTGTGGATTGTCTCTCACATTAGTGACGAGTACAAAGGTCCTAGGCGGAGCCCCCAAGGAAGACCCCACTCATCAATTCCAGATTCAATAGTAGAACTTGCAAAGATTTAGTGGAGAACCTGTAGAAATAATCCTTGAACGACTCTCCCTCATTTTGGCGAATTCCCGAGATAAATCTTTGATGACCTATATGTTCTCCATGAACTGCTCTATGAATAGTTTGACAAGCTTGTTAAAAGTCTTGATAATGCCCTCTTAAGAGAGTAGAACCATGTGCTAGCTTGACTCTTGAGAGCGGTCAGGAATACTTGACAAAGAAGGACATCACATGCACTTTGAATTTGCATGATGGTTTGGTATTTGTTAACATGCTCGTAGGGGTCAGTTACCCCTTCGTAGGTGCGATGTTCGAGAACTTGAAACCCAATAAGATAACGTGTTGGAGAACAGACTCTGCTAAGGAGAGGATTCTTAGAAATTACGACATGTGGGGAAGTCCTCTCTATTCTCTAGAGGAAACTCTTCCAAGACCAGACGTCGTAGCTCGTCGCAAATGGCATCATCAAGAACAATAGTAAGGGGGGTGGGGGTAGTGCCAAGTGTGTTGCGCGAGATGGATGAGTAGAACTTGCAGTATCTAGGAGGTCAGCAGGTAAACCTAAGATGGAAAGGTTCCTCGCAGGGAGAAGGCCCGACACTAGTTTTTTTTTTTTGCGGCGCATTTTATGTCGGTTATTGAATTGGTTGAAGGCAAACTTCAAAGCGTAGTGGCTATCAAGCCCACATAGGAAATGTTGAATCTCTAGTTGAGCTCCTTTATCCTGCATACTCGACCTTCCAGGGAAGGACCCTGAACATCTTTGCCAGTAGGGTAATGCCTCTTAAGGTGGGAAGATCTAGAGGCTTGACACCCTTTGCTCCGTAATTGTCCTCTGAAATGATGACTGTTGAAGTGATATGCTCCGTTGTTGGAGTGCTGCAATAGTAGAGTAACACATTAGCGGTGTGACTATTTTTTTGCACAAACGGTGCCAAACTGATGTATATTATAAAATTTGCAACAGTAGAGTAACATATTATCATCCTAGCATTGTACGAGAATTCAACACACATTCATATAAAATAAAATAGCTAGTAGAGACACAAGAAACTTGTATGTGGAAAGCCATAAAAAGAAAAAAAACCATAGAGTTTGATCTAGCTAAAGATATCCACTATAAATTGGTAATTACATTTACACCCCCTTATTCTACAGGCAAGAAAGAGTTACACAGTCTCTTGACTTACAACGTCGGTGCCCGGATGAACTTGTCGTTAGAAGGGGAAGCAACTGATGGTGATCGACTGCAGCCGGCCAGTGGTGGTTGGCGACGGTCGGCGACAGGTGGTCGATGAATCGTCGGTTCAAAGGTGATATTGGACTTTAACTCTTTCTCCAAGTTTCAGTACTTTAAGCTTCAAGTTCTCATTCACCCCTCAAGAGGGGAGTAGTGCTCTATTTATAGTCTCAATTGCACTTAATGAAGGAATATGAATCACATTGATCAAAATGTCCCGAAGAAATTCCATTGATTATATGATATTTGATTTACACTTGAATACCTTAACAATATCAAAATTGATCAATATTAGGCTCGTTTGATTCGTCTTATTGAGACACTCAATTTGACTATAAACATGTTAGATTAGACATCTGTTTGAGCTTCCAAAGATGTCAAAAAAATTTTTAAAAGTTGTTTTATGGCTTGATAGAGACTTGATTTAGTTCGGATTAGATTAATTTTGATATCATTAGGTCAATCTCTTCGAGCCGATTAGTTTGATCATGAGCTTGTTAAAATTGAAGATCTGAATAACTATTAATTAAAGTTTGAATGTTTCTTGTTCAAAAAATTATACCAAGATCCTTGTCATATCCTGAGATTCGTGTCGATGATGAGAGTTTATCGATGGTTTATCAATACTATAGCAAAATTTTAACAATATCATATATCTAAAAAAATACGAATATATTGTTGATGGCTTAAAAAAGCCAAATACATGATTTATCATCTTACCATATTCTAATTAAAAACAAAAAACTACCCAAGCTTTAATAATCATTGATAAATAACTAATAATAAATTCAGCCATACGTTTTATAATTTATTTATAAAAAGAAGTGCATCAATTGGGCAAAAAATATAAAAGCTAACATGTAAATCTATTAAAAAAATAGGATAATTACATACATACCATCCGGAATATTTAACATCTAAATTTTAAATTTACACATATTATGAATGAAGATATGTATTTAGCTTTTAAAAAATTTAAATATTTATATTTTTGGTATTATATAAAAATTTTGGCTGGTATAAATGTAAAAAAAAAGATTGTGTGTGCCCCAATGGTAATTTCGTCATTTGGCCTCAACACGTTCCTCTATTATAAAAACTATGCTCTGCAACCTAGGGTTTCTGTTTGCGCCGGCAAGAGCAAGGGAAGGAGGTGGTGAGCGCTGAGTTTGGTTGCTCTGAGCGAATTAGCACGGCCATGGCGCCCGTCAAGAAGGCGGTATTTTTCATAATTTTCTGGATTCTTATGGCTTAGATTTTACTACGATACAGTATTTCTAGGTCGATGATAAATTTTAGCTGAAGTTTAGCGTTTTTCTTTCTTCTTTCGTTTTACTTAATGCAGAAGAAGTCTACGGAGAGCATTAACAATAGGCTGGCCCTGGTAATGAAGAGTGGAAAGTATACGCTCGGTTACAAGACCGTTCTCAGATCTCTTAGAAGTTCCAAGGGTAACGCGTCTCGGCGCCTCTCGTCTGTTTTTTATAAACATATTTATTCTTTTGCTGAATTGGGCGTGAAATGTTACCTATGTTTGGATAAGAGAAATTTGGGTGAAAAGGAATGGCAAAAAAAGTTGAAAAGTTCAAGCAATGGCATTAAAGATTCATGTTTATGATATTGTTAATTTGGATTTCATTTTATTTCCGTCAGTGTTTTTCAAAGCAAGCTAATCCCTAAGTATATGTTGTAGGAAGTATTGGAATCATTGCATAACATAAGAGTTGGTGCTGAATTCTCTCTTGATTTAAATTATATTGCCTTTTGCAGCGAAACGATCTAAACAATTGCTTTTATTGTAAAGTGCATAATTATTCAGACTTGTTACAGTGTTTAATATTTGTATGAAAGAGCTGCGTTTCCTTTTTTGATGATTCACGTCACCATCTTTACCTTTGTACGCTGTTAATCTACTATTGGCCAACCATGACTATGTAAGAATATTATTCGTAAATGATGAAATTTGGTCCGTAACCAACGTACACATATTTCAGGCTTACCCCAATTCCATGCATGGCTTCCTAAGTTTGGCTTTAACTTGGCATGCATTTTTCGGGTTTGTTCCTATGCTTTAATCTGGCTGATTTTGTGTAATTACTTCTACAAAGGGACTTCCTATTTTCTTTTCGAGGGACGAAAATTGATCCCCTCAATTTGTGCAAAATTCTCAATGTAGTAGATTTTGTATTGTCTATCTCCTAATTAGAAGACTTCTTTCTTACGACAACTCTTCTTTCATATGGTTCTTGTATAGTGTATGCTATGACTATAAACTCATGCGGGGAAGTCCCTCAAATAAAAGGTTCCCATTTGAGATATGCTTTTAATCCATTGAATTTCATTTTTGAATCCAACCATTCTACTGAATGTATCTTAATTTAAATGATCAAGAACAAATTTTGAACACATCATTCAATTTGAAGTCTATAATCACACAAGTATAACTTGGGAGGTTTTAATAATATTTCCTAGGGGGCAAGTGCACATTCTTCCCATCTGATTAAAATTCAGAGAAATAGTTTATCTTAAATTTCAACTTTATATTGTAATACATTTTGTAATATATATTATTTATATAATTTCATTTAATAAATATATCTTTATATTTATTTTTTTATACATTTTGACAATATTTTATGCTTTCTTAAGCCAATCAAAGAGCACAAAGTCACCATTCACCTCTATGTTTCATTAAAGCATATTCATATAATATATTTCCTTTTCATTAATTGATTTACTATAATTATTGTTATGCTAGCATTAGCAATCACAGTTGCTATTTTTTGACTGAACTTGTTTAGAGATTATCTGACCAAGTTGTCTACACATGGTTAGCAGGTGGTATTAAGTTTGTTTAACCTTGGTATAAAGACTATTACTTACATTTATGTGGAAATTCTATATTATGTACCATATGCTGAACCACATAATTTGCTAATTGAATGAGATTCTACAGAATTTCAACTGTGTCACTGGAAGTGATGATGTCTTGATAGGTGAGAATATTATTGAGTGATTTTTAGGTCTTTTTTTATCGAGGAAGATATACAATGTGGTTTCTCCAGTTTTTCTTTGTAGTTTGACGTTCTTTGAAGTATGTTTTGCTGATCTAGTGTAGTAAGTGTGAGAAACAACATTTTTACTAGCTCGTGTATTCCCTTCTTTTTCTGAAGGGGGAAGGCTTTGAAAATGAATACTCTTTGCATTCATTATTCTCAGCAGTTCTTTTTCTTCTTTTATCTTCTGGACCACGGGCTCTAAGGCTATTTTAAAATCTGATTCTTCTTTCATTTTACTTTCTGCTTCCACTGGCTCGTTCCCTTATAGCCAAATAGATGTGGAAAAAGAGATGTATAGTAGTAATGGTCCTTCGTAACATGTTTTGCTTTGCTAATCATAAAAGAAAGAAGAAAGTTGCGCATGATATATGTATCCAATCTTTTTTTGTCCTGTTTTGAATCTACAAGATTTGTTTGTTCTGTGCAGTTAGGGTTTGCACTTTGAACTAATTATTCATCTAATTCTTATCATTGACCAACTGTTCTGCAATCTAATAGGGAAGTTGGTAATAATTGCTAACAACTGCCCTCCACTCCGCAAGTCTGAGATTGAGTATTATGCAATGCTTGGAAAGGTTGGGGTTCATCATTTTAATGGAAGTAAGATTCTTCACCGTTTCCTCTTGTACAGCTATGTATTTAATGTTGAATATGTTGCAGATATCTTTTTAATAGATTATTTTGATGGGCTGACCTTTGTCTTTTTCAAATTGCTATTCCTTGGCTTGTTTGTTCCCTAGCATGTCTAGCCCGTTCTCTTCATAGTCATTGGCCATACTACAGAACCATTTATTTAAAATTTTGGGCATAATCTGGAATTATTCTCTTTTTTTCTTTCTTTTTTTGTTTGGCTTCGCATGTATCCTGCATTTTGTGTTTAGAATGATCTGAAGGATGCCAAATTATTATAAGTCTTCTTGATGGTTATCTGTAGTTTATTTTGAATCCATCAAATGTTGTGATTGTTAGCAGATTTTTTTTTTGAAAATCTTTTTCAATGCTAGGTGTGATTTTTGTATTTTTTCCATTTAATTAAGTAACAGCTAAATGTATTTGATGAGGATTATTAAGGTTATTAGATGAAATGTTTAAGAATGTTAGCACCCTTATTTTGAGTTAATGTCATATGCTCTATCTTTTAAAAACTTAAATCTTGTATTAGCTCAATTGTACTGTTAATGAATTTTTAAAAAAAACCCTGAAATGCACGTTTTGTTAAAAATGGGTGGCTGAATCAAAATACCGGTGAAAGCTGGCTTCATCCCAGGGGAGATTGATTTTTTCCTGCTGGAGCCACACATTTTTGGGGGCCTGGTTCAGCCTACAAAAAAATAAAAATCCACATGTAAGGCGGCTTAAAAACTTTTAATGGGCAGTTTTTTATAGTTGAGTTAGGATCATCTAACATGAGGAAACCGTCTAGAAACAATCCCAAAAGGGAAGAGTTTACATTCTGTCTTACTACATCTTGTGTACTAGCTTTTTAAAAGGCTCAATGTGATGTATAAAGGGATTTTTTTGTTTTGAAACACCAATTGCAAAAAAATTGTGTTTGGTTAGTTGAAGCACATTACATAGTGTAGAGGAATAAGTGGCTAGATTAGTTGAAGTTATATTCATTCATTCAATTGGTATTTATATACGAAACTATAAATAAAAAAAAATGAAATAAATAATTACATAAAAATAACCTTTAGCTATCTGCCATGAAATAAATAATTACATAAAACAGTCTTTAGCTATCTGCGGGTTCATTTTATAGATATCTCTGATTGATGGCAAGGCAAATCGTGATAGATGTATTTCCTTTAGAGCAATAAATTTGTGACATCAATTTTCCTTATCTAGACTTCATTGATCCAATATGGCTTTTCAACACACAGTATCATCATATTCATCAACCTGCATAGAATTCATAATCATAAAATTATCTGTGTTATGTCGAACTATCAACGAGAACTCTTCCCAGCTAATAATAAATTTAAAATTTTGAATTCTAAGAGCTATTCATGCGTTCTTTAAGAAGAATTAATATGAACAATTGACCAACAATACGTCAAAGTAAAAGAAGGACGAATAAAAAAAATTTAAAAATAAATGAAGGCTGAAAGTCTAGCATGCTTTTGAGGTCATCTGTCTCCTGGCTCTTGTTGTGTTTGTGTTGTAGATCTACCATGCTTGCGATAAGATGGAGAAGTTTTGGGAGTAAATAATGACTTGTTGCTTCTACGAAGTTATGTGGGACGTACAAAGGAGCACACCTGGCTCTCACTTGTTACGAGCATGAAACACAATTTGCCTGAAGCATGGATCACACTGAGTGCAGCTATGCATGCACATCGATTATCTTCACCGTGCCTGCTCGAATTATGGTGTCTCAATTAAACTGCTTTGCTTCAAAAGGATGCTTTCTACAGCGCTATATCTGACTTGAAGAATGTGGCTTGTACTTTGCATCTATAAATTTTAAAAAAAAAAAGAAAAGAAACAATGCAAAAGGGACATTTTCGATTACGAAACCACGTTTTTAATACCAACTGCATTTATAGCATGGGTACCTTGTCACTAATGGGGCATTCGCTAACGCCGAAATCTTCAAATCTCGGCTACTTGGATATTGGGGCAAAAGTGTAATTTTGACCAATGAATTTGGAGCCACTCTTTTTTCAAATTTTGGATCACTGTCCTGAATTTTTAATTTAACTAGGATTTATAGCAACTATAGAAACTTGGCTGAAGAGAGCCGAGTGATTTGACACCTAAAGCGAGCTCATTAGATAACTGTTGCTAATTTTTGATATATTTTTTATACTAAAACATTCATCAAAATTTCTTAGGAATTTATCATACAAATTATTTAGTTTTCTTTGATGTCCAAAGTTCACCTTGCCCGGTTTAATTTGTTTTCTTTTAAACTATTCTTAAATTGCACATCAGAACACAACTTGTAATCTATTTGTTTGCTTCTAACTCTGTTGATACCGCCGATTAGAATCCGTAGCTTCGTCTAACCTCAACTCTCAACTTCTGTTCTGAATCACTGCTCATGATTTTAGATAATGTCGATCTGGGCACTGCCTGCGGTAAATATTTCCGAGTATGCTGTCTCAGCATTATCGATCCAGGTCAGTTTGAGAAATATTATCCTGTTTTATGAATTTTCTATATTTATGTATTTGCTTCTGATTATCAATCACTTTTCAGGCGACTCTGATATAATAAAGTCCCTCCCTGGTGATCATTGAGATATTTCTGGTGTAGAGGTTGGGCTGTCTTTGGTTTGAATTATAGGATTATTTGTTAGGATGGCTGAGCTTGGGATGATTTTGTTGTTGTTTTCCATTTTGATTTGGAGCTATACTTTTGTTATGCAATTCTGTTATCATTGAATTTTAAATTTTAATGTTTTGTTTTGATGATGTTGTGAACCATTCATTCATTTTCCCTTGTTTGTGTTCTGATGATATTGTGTTTTGTTTTGATGATGTATGCCTCATAATGTTTATGAATCTACATCTAACATTTGAACATTCATATTTATAAAAACACCATTTTAAATCTTTAACAATACAACAAAAATACCACAATCACTCTCTTTTTAAAAGTGAGTATACCTTTTCATGCATAGATTTATAACACCAAGTTCAAACTTTAGGCGTTACATATGTAAATACATAAGAATTATGCGATGTGTGTGTAAACACCTAGAGGCCAAGAAATGATGAGATAATTTAATGTTACCTATCCAAATAAATCATGTTATATATATATATATATAGAGAGAGAGAGAGAGAGAGAGAGAGAGAGATGATTATGCAATCAAATTAATTGCTTAAAATCTTCTTTACTTGAACATTGTGAACCTTTTGATTTTTAGAATCTACAATGGGACCATTGGGATCATACTCAAGTATGAGAAATAAATGTTATATTTGGGAATGGCTTGTTTAAATGAAATGGGACTAACATTGAATGAATGGGTGGCTTCCCTTTCGACTTTATGGGTGTGATGATCTTTTTTTTGTAAATAGTTGAGCTTACTTTTGGTTAATACTTTTCCTTGGCTAATATTCATTCTCATCAGGACATATGACATTTCTCCTAGTGACTTGATT
The DNA here is from genome assembly GCA_022702705.1 of Papilionanthe hookeriana x Papilionanthe teres. Classification (NCBI taxonomy): domain Eukaryota; kingdom Viridiplantae; phylum Streptophyta; class Magnoliopsida; order Asparagales; family Orchidaceae; genus Papilionanthe; species Papilionanthe hookeriana x Papilionanthe teres. The sequence goes on from CM040425.1 coordinate 96,079,226, forward strand.
ATTGAATTGAACTATGATAAGCTATAACTTGAACTTCACTTGAGCTAAAATTTAAGTTAATCCTAATTTAACATAAAATTAAAATTTAACTGAACAACGTTAACATTAATCAAATTTAAATATACACAAATATAACCAACTTTAACTAAATGCTAAAATTAAACTAAAATCAGTTTAAATTAAGAAACACTCGAAATTGTCCTTTTATTCACATATCATCATATAGCTTAAAACTTTGATCTAAAAGTTAAATGGTGCTTATTATCACATATAAAGATCATACAAATACATTTGACGATTATTTCACATAATTTTTACGTAAACTTTTTACTCTGAATTTTCATGCATATATCCCTCACATCACATTGAAATTATCATTTTTTTTCCATAGATTATTGCAGTTACCAGAATTTTATTTTATAAGTTGCATTATATTCATTATCACATATGAGAAATAACAAACTAGTTTGATGATGATCATATATCATTTTTAAATAAAATTTTTTATTTTGTGTTTTCATGCATGAAAAATGATTATATATAAAAATTTTTCAACGAATCATTATTTTTTAAAATAAATTTGCGAGTGCGTATGGATTGTCGAAACCTTTCAAATAAACCACTTTGTGCTCAAATTGGACTTTGTTTGGGGTCCATTATGTCTGTAATAATTTGGATGATAATTTCAATAATAAAAAAAATGATTCTAATAATTCATTCAAAATGGATTCAAATCAAAATCAAACTTCAACTAAAGGAAATGTGAACTAAAAAAATGCTTGATTTAATCAATCAAAGCCCATTAAAAATTTCATTCAAAATCCACCAAAATTTTCTCTCATAGGGTGAGACCCACACTTTAACTTGAAATATCTTGAGATAAGTCTACTTTGACTAAAATAATTTCACCAGTGTGTTTCATTTTTCTAAACCAAATAAACAAAGGTTAATTTTTTTTACCATAAGCACATCCAACCACCATAAGCCACATTGTCACTTTGAATTGAAATATCATGAGATACAGGTCACATCAACCAAAACCAAGATTATTTTATTCTTCCAAATGAGCAAGGGTTTTAATTTTGGCCAAAATCACCATAACTACCCAAAAAATTCAAAATCCCTCCCTTTCATTCAAAATTTAGAGGGAATATTCCTCCTAACTGTTCCCTCTGTTCCCTCTACTAATTTCCCCTTTTAAAAAATCATTGACTGAAATCCCCCACATGCCCCTCTTTTCTCCTCTTTTCTCCTTTGGTTGAGCCCCTCTTTCCCTCCCCACTTTTCTTCCTTGACTGAATCTCCCTCTCTTCCTCCACTCTTGTTCCATGGGGTAACACAAATACACTCACTAAAACTTCTTCTTTCTCACATACACTCACTTAAACTTTTTCTTTCACACACCACTCACACACACTCCCTCTCTCTACTACCTAAAACTTAGCACGCCACTCATACCCTCTCCGTCTCTCACATAACTGAAACCCTAGCCACCACTCACACCTCTCCATGCCTCTCTTGTACCAAAATCCCTAGCACATGAGTCACACCCTCTCCCTCTCTTTCTCCTAGTCAAAACCCTAGTACTTTACACATAACCTCTCCCTCTCTTACCTACCTAAAACCCTATACAACCATTCACAACCTCTCCCTCTCCCTCATACCCATAATCTTAGCCCATAACTCACAGATCTCTCTCTCTCTCTCTCTCTCTCTCTCTCTCTCTCTCACTTGAAAACTTGCTCACCATATCTTTTCCTTTTCTACTTGGCCAAAAATCTCACTCAATTACACACACACACTCTAAATTCACTTCACTTCCTATGGCTTAAACCATAACCCTAGTTCTTCCTTTATGTTAATGTTTCATGCCAACAACATTCTCATGAGGTAGCTTTATGTTTCATGAATATATATATATATATATATATATATATATATATATATATATATATATATATATATGTATACATATACATATATAGGTGTGGAAGGGGGTCATTAACCTTATCAGCATCAACACTCTTCTCCTTGATTGGCATGATTTACAGAGTTGCTGGTTGTCCTGGCACAAAGCTAAGGTCGGAGAAATTCCATTTATCATTGCTTGGTTTATTTGGATGCACAAAAATAGTGTGAAGTTTGAAGACAAAACTAGTAGAGTCCTAACTGTTGGGTATTTCCAGTCTTTCTTAACTAAGCTCATCCAATTGAAAAAGTTCCCTAACATTCTCAATAATCCTTTACATGATCACCCTAAGCAGTCCAAAATTATTCTTATTTACTGGAAAGCTCCAATCCACCCATTTATCAAAGTTAACACTGATGGGGCTTACTCTGAATTGGGTGTTGGCTGTGGGGGAGTTTTCAGGGACCAGGGTGGTAAGTGCGTTTGCTTCTTTCAGACCCCTATTGTTGCTGCTGATGCTCTTGAATCTGAATTAGCTGCAGTCTTTTGGACTCTTAATCTTGCCAACTCTTTTCATTGGTATTTTTTAGCTGTGGAATGTGACTCAGCAATCCTTTTACAGTACATGCAGGATACCCTCCCCCCACCTTGGCATCACTCCATCTGGATTAACAGAATTAAAGCATTCTCCCAACTTTTTAACACTAAGTTTGATTTCATTTTCAGAGAAGGAAATAGGCCGGCTAATTGGCTTGCAAGGAGAGCCATTTCCTCCCAGCAAGTTCAGGTCTCCTCTGACCCCCACCCCAATCATCTTATCTCATTGAAGCTGATCATGTGAATGCTCCTCATTTCAGAGTAGTGGACATTTAAGGCCTATTTTCCTCCTTTTAATATGGATCCTTTTCTTTTCTGCGACTGTCATCTACACCTTTGGCATGGCTGGGTGGGGGATGAATACTACTGCTGAACTACTGAACTGTTCTCTTCTCTAAACTGTTTGGGAATTGGCTCTCTTAGGTCCTAGAATGTGTTAATGGTCACTTACTGTTTAGAGTCTTATGTTTATTTTGTTTAGGGTATACATGGGATAAAAAGTTATCCTTTTGGTAAGATATTTTGTTTTTTTTCTTTTGTTCTTTTGGTAAGCCTTGTAACCTCAGAATTTATACTTCTTAACATGTAGGGAGCTTTTTGTAGCTCCTTTCCCAAAAAAAAATATGTATATATATATATATATATATATATATATATATATATATATATATATATATATATATCATGCAAACAAAAATTTAATGTGATAGATTTATGTTTCATGCAAAAAAAAAAAAAAAACGTGGTTGTTTTATTTTTCATATAAAAATTTGTGTGGTAGTTTAAAGGTTTAATGTGTCATGCAAAAAATATCCATTTGTGGCTTATGTTTCGTTAAAAAAACATATATTCATGTTGTGGCTTATATTTCATGAAAATCTCTTTGCTTGAGCTTATGTTCCATGAAAATTTATGCTTAGGTTTATCTTCCATGAAAATCCATGTTTATGTTTATGTTTATGTTCCATGAAAATTTCTATATGATAGCTTTTTGTTCCATACAAAAATTCTTGTGGTGTCTTTATTTTACATGCAAATTAGCAAGTTGTGGCTTTGTGTAAGCTGGCAAGTTATGGTTTTATGTTTCATGCAAATTAATAGTAGAAAACATATTTAGGATATTTAGTTTACAAATATTTTGTGCTTACATGCATAGGATTGGTTATTATCATAAGTTAGGTATTTAGGGAGCGATTGACAAAATTTATATAGTTGAGTGATGTTAATCAATATATTTGAACAATGGAAAAAATCTATGTATTTTTACAACATTGTTATAAATTTAAAGGTGTTCTAAATTAATTATTTTTTATCAAATTTATATAAATTTAAATGTGCTCTAAATTAACCATTTTTAAAGATTTATATAAAATTAATTGTGCTCTAAAGAGAACTTATCGTTATTTAAAATTATATAAGCTCTCAAAGAGAGAAGAATAATGTTATAATGTAATGCAAGTTTATCTATGCTTTAACTTAAAAATATCCTCAAAAAACTTATTCTCTTGAATTTTACTTAATTAAAGTTAAATTTCCTTTTGAACATTCTAAATATATTCATGTAAAGCTTAAAGATGAAGTAAACCTCTTAATAAAAAAAATTAAATTTTTAAACCTAAACAAAATATTTTCAAACATAATTAAATTATTTTCAGAACAACACTTAAATAATATTTTTTCAAACCAAAAATTAAGTAAAACTTTTTCAATATAAAAAGCAAAAAAATTTCAAAACAAAACTTGAGCAAAATTTTTACAACAAAACTTATGCAAAACATTTTCAAAACAAAACTTGAGCAAATTTGTTTCAAAACAAAAGTTGAGCAATTTTTTTTCAAAATAAAACTTAAGTAAATCTTTTTCAAAATCTAAGCTTAAGTAAAATTTTTTTTTAAAAACACTAAATAAAAATTTTTCAAAATAAAAGCAAAATTTAAGTAAAATCTGTTTTCAAATTAAAGTGAACACTTTGTAAATAAAACTTAGGTAAACATCATTAAAAACAAAAAAATAAACCTAAGTAAAAACCCTTTTAAGTCAAAATAAAACCTAAGTAAATCTTTTCAAAACTAAAGTAAACTTAAGTAAAACACTTTTTTCAAAGTAAAATAAATCTAAAATAAACATCTTCAAAAATTAAAATAAACTTAAACAAAATATTTTTAAAATAAAATAAAATTATTTTCATACCCAAGTAAATATTTTTCAAACTAAAGCAAACCCTTTATTATTCAAAACCATTAATGAGCTAATAAATTATATAAATTTTTATTTAAAGATATATAAGTCAACAAATCATCCTCCTAAATAGGAAACCTGCAGTGTATTTAAGGTCATATGCAGAGGAATGGTACATGTTTACATGCCTAGCCTATAAATGGAACATGTAATTTATAGGCTTCACTCCTAAATATACTGGGCTTGAGCAATTTCATACATGTATTTTTTCACTTAAATTTACTTACATGCTTAATATAATCAAAATATCTTTGCGTCTTAAAGATATTTATATACATTATTCACAATTTTCTTTTTCATGTGACGAAAAGTAAAATTGAAAATTAAAACTTGTAAATGAAACTTAAGTGTGAAAAATATAAGCATTGAATGACATATATATGAGAACTTTCTGACATATGAATTTCAACATAGAATAGTAAACCAACACTAGAAATCCAATCTATGAAAAAAAATAAATAGAGAACACCAACTTAAAATATAAAACTAAATACAAAAGTTTGAACATAAAATGTCTTGATTTTCATGTTGACCGACAAATTAGGAGTTGAACTAAATCAAGGATTTATTATCAACCCCAAAATAAATCTAAAATTCATCAACTTAAATAACGAAAACCACCACTAGGTAGATCAGCTATTAACCACATGTTAGCCAACTTAGAAACAAAACCCACACATCCTTGGAATAGTCTAGTCTAGAAGCCTAGATTAGATTACTAGATACCCCTAGTTAGTCGTAAGGACTAGGATTTATAAAATAAACAACCTTTACCACCTTACACTATATATATGTCATATGATGAAGTAACACATGATTATTGACAAAGACACAATGAATTGCTTAATAATATAAAGGTCTACGCTCGCCATCATTATGATATTAAGTAGAGACCTATGATTGTTTAGTTGGTTAACAATTCCAGGATACTATGAACACGGGATGATAGAAATCTATGAGCATTATGACCAGGAGCATTATACTCAAAAAGCATGTTTGTCCAGCCACTTAGACTCTTTATAGATTCTGGATTTATTTTAGGGTTACGGTTTCAACTTCCATCTAGAAAAATGTCTAGCCAATCCTATTCCTTACTCTAGGTTTCAACTTTAATCAAACCTTCAAACTCAATCAAACCTTTTGAACTCAAATCAAGCCTTTATAGCTCAAACCAAACCCTTTTCAACTCAATTCAAACCTTATATGAATCTTTTTCAGCTTGTGTTAATCCCATATCTAATAAAACCATCGTTAAACTCAACCTAAACATTTATCAACTTAAATTAATCAATTGAAGTCAAACCATATCCAAATCAGTTATTGCCCAAGGCAAACTCATCTCAAATCAAACATTTCTAAACTCGAGCCAAGCTTTTATCATTTTAATCAGTCAACTAAAATCAATAAACTCAAGTCAAACCCTATCCAATTTATTATCTCAAAGCACATCCACCTCAAATCAAACCTTCTTTAAACTCAAGCCAACCCATTATCAACTCAAACCAATCAATTCAATTTAAACCTAATCAAATTAAGTAAGCTTTTCAAACCAAACCCAACTTTTTAAATCAAAACCAGAACTTTTACAACAATCTTATAATTCCAATCCTTATGATATACCTTCTTCCCAGAGTTGGTTAACCCTTTTTACTGACATTTCTATGATACATCATTATTGGACTGTAAGTCCCAACCTTTGATATTTAAAGAATAAAGCTTTTAAAACCATAAATGTATCCATTTGAAGTCCTGATACATCAATCTAGAAGACACTAATCTTATAACCCCGCGTAATATAAGACATTACTTTAATTAAGAGTATCCTCAATAGCTACAACTTTTGTGATGTAATTAATTATGAGATATTTCCCTTAATTAAGTACCATAACCCATAATAAAATAAACCTCATCTTACACCAGTAAGATAGGACAAAATTCTTTAGTTATGTAGATCCATAAATTCTAAAAGTTTTTCTCATCTCAATGTTTAGATCCATTTATAGTAATATTCCTATCTCTCGAGATAATACATTATTCTTCAAATAATGTATCCAATCATTTAGATAAAAATTTTCTAAGATATATGGTTAAACAACAATCAAATCTCAACAACCAATTTAAAGGATTTTGTTTTTCCACTAAGGAATTTTCTTGTGACTTTGCTGGGCATGGTTCCTCTCTCCATCTCTAGTATTGACTTATGTTATTTTTTTATTGACAATGTGTCTATACCCCTTAAAAACCCAAGTTACCCATCTATTTCTCATTAGACTTTCTATTCACCAAATCACGAAATTGGTCCACCCAAGATCCTTCAAATTTTTAGTCCTTTAACTTATCATTTACATCATGATTACTAACTATGCTTTAAGATTCTTTTATCAATGTCATAATTTAATTAAATTCTCTTCCGAACAATTTTCCTCTTAAATTTACAAAATCTTAGAGGTTCGAGAGTAGATTTCTCATGGACATCCTTCGTTGTATCCTCATTACAGGAATAATGTCTTCCCCTAAGATAATTTTCTCCTTTGAAAATAGAAGAAACTTGACACTCAAATCAGTTCATCTGAATGGTTGGTATGCGATTAAGTTTGAAATGGGTTTTGATCAATTCAAAATGAGCTACTGTGATCTTAGTTTTACCATGATAGACCCTAAAGTTATTTATGGAATGGAACCACTGATGGAATTTAACCCTAGTCTGAAGAAAATTTCTCGCTCTTAAATAAGGGAGTTGTTGGATGTTTTTTTTTTGTTCTGACTGATACTGCTGCTCGTTTTTCTTAATATTCAAAACCTTTATGAGGAAACATAAATCCACCAAGTCATTGAAGCCTTTGAAACCTTTAACTTTATGGAAATTCTAGATGAGAATTATGTTGAAGTATTGGGTGAAGTTTGTAATGCCTCATTAGTCTTTGAAGTCGGCCCATCTTCTAACTAATACTACTTCTGTGTTAACTAAGATTCAATAAAGGAGTAAGAACATGATATTTCACAAGAAGTATATACATGTTGATAAAGAAAGGAAACTAACTAAGAAGAAGGATGCTCGCGAAAATGGATTTGACTTATCTAAAACATCTCCTATCTTAGAAGGAAGTTAGTGTCACTCACTTTTTTGCTACATGAGAAGAAGAAGGAATGCATAAAAATAGCTAAATCATCTCTACTTCCTTTCTAAAAATGATTCTCCTTGTAAATAAAAGAAGATACCCTATTGTACTCGTCTATGTGGAAAATTTGAAAGAATAACATAAAGTAATAACTGCACTATGTTAGAAGTCCTTCAATCAATAGAGGGTATAGTTTGTCAATAAGAGAAAAAGAAGATATTAGAATATGATTGATTCTCAATGAAACAGTATGAATCAAAGGAGATCATACGCACAAGTTGACAAGAATAGATACTAGCATGGATACTTTGAACATAGAACCACTAATAGTACTATGTTTACTTGGTCCAAAAGATTAAGGGAGGTCTCTACCCAATCATTATTGGTGCATCTCATGCACCGCTTATCCCCAGAAGCACCTCTTTTCATCATGAAGTTTCTTCAAAAGATCCAGAAAGTACACAATCCATTACCTAAGGCGCTTCCTTTTATTCTAAAGCCCCTCCAAAAAGTCCCAAGTGTTGAGGATGAAAAGTAAACATCGCCATTAGTGATAAATTTATGCTCTGAAGTTAATGTGTCACATTCTCCTATAGATAATGTTGGATTTGAAACTTCACTAAACCCACTTCATCCATTCAAAGGAAGGTGTCACAACCTCACAAAATAGAGGAGCCTGAATCTGAGACAACCCTGAAGGAACTGGAGATAGAAATCAGAGATATCAATGATACCCATATCAATCAGAGCCACGACGTGAGTATGAAGAAAGCTGATGATAAAATAGGAAAAAAATGAATATTATGATATACTTATGTACATCCTAGTTGATCTGGAGAACATTAGAGACTGGTCTATTGATGAAGTATTAAGTTAATTGGGAGCTAGAATTAAACAACTAAAATAAGAAGATGAAGCCTTAAAAACTTTAGAAGAAAGTGCCACCATTATGATGGTTATGGCCACAAATTTTTTAAGAGAGCAACAAGACAATGTTAATCTTCAAAATATTATGGTTTAGAAAGGTATTTCACGAGACACAACTTGATATCTTTTAAAAAAGTTAAGATAAAGGGATAAACAAATGAAAAAAAATTAAGAAAATGATGGAAGAAAGAATGAATTATATTTCTGTGAGTCAAAAACCAATCCTAATACTAGTACCAGTATATGAACATCATCAAGATGATATGGTTGAGGAAGGTCTCCAACCTAACACAACTCAACATCCGTCTAATGAACTGAGACATAGATGGAAGATACAAATATTATAAAAGTGAATGGATGAAATATTGGTTTCAACTCCCTTGATCCAAATGTGAACTCTACCTTTAGTATCAGTACATATGAAAGTTGAGAACTTGAGATTATTTGTATAATTGACAACCCAAAGGTAATAATAGCTGAGGAGAAAGTCTTCTAGAAAAACATAAAAGCACCTTTTATTCTTGAGAAAGACTTATAGTCTCTTATTGAGTAGAAGTAAAGGAAGCTTTAGCTCAAGTCTTGGGTGATTCATTAGTGCCTAAAAGAAGAACTTACTCTGAAGTGTTTAATGTTGTACAATACCCAAAAGGATTTGTAACTCCAAAATTTAAAGTGTTTGATGAATTAAAAATCAAAGAAAACCCTTGATATATTTTTGGGCTAGTTATTGAAATATTGAAGGAAGTGATGTCTTACTTTCCCATTAACTTGTTAGCAGTTTATCTGAGATAATATTTCACTGTTATACAAAATTGCCCAATTACTCAATTAAGATATTTTTTGAATTAGAATAATCAGTCATAAAGAGGTTTACTGAAGCTCAATAATAAATCATTATTGAAGGCTTAGTTGTTGAGAAAAAGAAGCCTAATGAGACTATGATGGACTATTTCCTAAGATTAAGAAACTTGAGTTTGATATGTGAACCTCAATTACAAGACCAACCCATAAGTCATATTTTACTAAAAAAAATTTATGGATTAGTTTCATTCCTAGTTTAGGGATTCACCTTTAAATTTTGAAAAATTATTGAGCAAGGCAGCTATCTTAGAGGAGTAAGCTAAACAATTATCACTCTTAAGCTAAGAATCCAAGCAGAAACCTTATAAAGCTGATGAAAGAGAATTAGTAATGTGTCTACTATTGTTAAAGGGAAGCGAACAATAAATATACAACTTTAAAATCCCAGTTTGCAATAGTAGTAGCCACCACAATAATAATACTCACAACCACAACAATAATATTCATAACAATAATTCCAATATCAATCATGACAACAATATCCATAATGATAATAACAATATCCACAACCACAATAATATGAATAAGGATAAAAATGACAATAATCATATCAATAATCTCAACTACATTATTTACATTAACAACAATGAACAAAAAAACCTTATAAGCCTGATCAAAGATTAATTTTTAGATATTCCTTTGAAGAATTGAATAATTAGGTTTTATTCTTTCAAGCATGAAGACGTGAATAAAATGTTCAAGAATTTAATGAGAAATCCAAACTTTAAACTCCCAGAGCTTGTTAAACTTGAAGAAGTGGGAACAGATAAGAAACCTAATTATACTCTGTACCATAGGATGTTGCTACACGCAATAAAAGAATGCTTCTTCTTTAAAAATTTTCTGTAAAGAAAACATAAGGATGTGACCAACGTTATCCTTAAGGAATATCTGAAGGAACTAAGATAAAAGTATGTCAGTATTTTCTTTGGTGAAAACAAAGAACCACTTGACCCATATACAGAAGAAGGATGGAATATCATATTGTCCAAGACCTTACGAAAGATTATCAACCAACTCCATACATTCTCTGCACAACCACTTGAAAGAACTATAGCGCATGCCAAATAAGATGGCTTTGTAGTTTCTGAAGAGATGAAAGGGTCAAACCAGTAGTGAAGTTAGTAGAGTCCGAAGTGAAGAACAAAGGAGAAGTAGTCTATAAGGGAGTAACTAAGACTTTCGAGAGAAATCTTATGAGAGAGAAATCTTATGAGAGTAGTTATTTTGTGTAAGGGTCCTAGGATAATTACACCACTCACTCTGTATAATTTTTTTTTCATCTAGAACTATCAATAAAATGAGTAGTAGTTATGAGTATGTTCCTTCTCTTTCCGATGAACTTTATTCACTTAACTAAGGTAGTAATTTAAATAGCATCAAAAGTCATATTAATCCTAATAAAAATAATTCTCAAGTTATAAATGTGTTATGATTTTTTTTAACTTCAACTTGTCTAATTTTTATTTTATAATTCTTTTTTTCCAAATATCATTCTTTTTTAGACAATCAAAATGATTTGAAGAAGAAGAGAAACTAGAAAGGGAGAAAAAACAACAAAATTTGATAAACAAAATATATAAAAAAACATTGAGAATTTCTATAAGGTAATATTTGTGTGATAGATCAAAGGTGTATGCCTAAAAAGAAATAAGTTCAAAACACCTTGAAAGTATATCCACAAGAAAGTCATATCAAAACAAGCGACATTATAACAAGAGAATGAAAATTTATATCTTTTTCTAGGGTTAAGATCAACTCCTAAAGAAATATGTCCCTTTGGTTAATCACATCTTGGAAGATTTCTAAGAATACTCTTGATGAAATGAACATTGCTTACATTTTATGATAACTAGTGCATATGAATAATAGTAATTAATATGGTTATCTCAAATAAGATCGTCCCAATGCCTCAAATCCATAATGGACCATCAGGTAGAAGGTGAATCATTTTCTCTCAAATGTGTCGCGACCTTTTAATAAACGAGACTATTAAATAACCTCAATGATGTGTCAAAGGAATGGAAAGAGCCCAAAATAGGTACATCAACAAATAGTTAAGGAATTCTTAAGCAGGTAGAGATAGCCGGGTCTGAATTCCATGGATCTGTCAACCTAAGCTATTGAGACTCTAAGTCTACTTAATCATGGAGGTAAGGAATCTTTGGTTGTGTTGGGTTACCGGGATTCCTTGTTGGTAACCCATGTCTTATGTCATCCAAGAAATTCCGGTAGCCCTAAAGTCAAGAGAAAAAAAAACAACTAATTACTTAAGACCCTATTTGGTTGTAATTAATAGAAATGGACTTAAACCTGCCAAGAAAATGATTACGATGTCTCTAGAATGGAAGAGAAAAAAATGACATGGTTACAAAGCCGAACAATCCCACAAAGGACTTGCATCTCATATGGGTCGGAAGAGCCTCTAGCATCATAATCATTCTACACTACATGAATTTAGGCTTTTCTCGACGGTCCCAATTTGTTGGTTATGATAAGGAAAATTGTTTCTTTTAATGTTACTGATGGTTTCCTGATGGTTTGAGGGTCTTAGATAAAACACTTATCGGTAATTTCAAAAATTGACAGCTATTTTGATTGTATAAATTTATCGATGGTTATCTGACAATATAATAACATAGTTTTTTCTAGAAAAATAGAATCATCGTGTTGGTTCATATCACCGAGGTTTGTCTGTCGGTAAGAATGACGACATATACGTCAGAAAAGTGTCACACCCTTTAGTTCAGGAAAAAATTTCAGTTATACATCGTTTTTGCGTTGTTTTTTAAAACCGACGGGTTAACTGTCGGAAAAGTGTTACACCTATCAATTTTTTGACACATGTAAAAATCATTAGTTAAGAGTCATTTATGGGTCATTTTTATAACTGACGAGTTAACTATTATAAAAATGTCGCACATGACATTTTTGTGTGACACACTTGGAGCGTCAGTTATGTGTCGGTAAAAATATCCATCAGCTAGCCGTCAATTTTGCCTACCGATAACTTTGAAACCATTGCAGAACCGAAGAAAAGCCATTGAAAACTAGTAACATAAGGAAAAAAATAAATTCTTTCTTTCATATTTACATTACCACACCTACTATCACAACATTTAATATACAATTTCAAGCATTTAATGAAATAACATAGCTGTCAAATAGCAAATTATTAAATCAAATAATGAAATAAATAAAACGTATTTACTCTAAAATATATAAATCACTATTCACAGAAAAAATGTCCAAATATACATAAACATAAAAAAAAGAAAAAAAATCCCCTCCTAATCATCCCCTTTATCTTGTTAATCTCATCCTCATCGTTCTCCGCCTTTTCCTCCTCCTTCAATGTTGTCGTTGCCTTGCCACGCTCCCTCATCCACTGCTGGAAGGAATCCAACTCAGCCTTCATCTTGGTCTCCAGCTTCAACCTCATCTGAAAGAAGCAGGCCTCCATCTCAGTAGAGAATACTGCAACATTGTTAGAGATCTCCTCATCCTCTGCGGTAGAGGTAGAAGCTACAGATGCACTAGTGGGGGGTGAGTGTCATAGATAAATACCTACCACCCAAGCACGTAGACTCGACCCTTCTTCTTCCCTCCAACAGCCTCCCTCCATAGGTCGTACTCGAAAGGATCATGCCCACGAATCTTAATACCTCTTGACACCTGGGATCAACTCTCTTTCAGTTGTTAGAATCTCTCCTGCAAACAAAAGTAGTCACATTCAGTTAGAGCTAACATGTATTAACGTTAAGGTGGTTTAGCTTGTCAATTACGTGAATAACATGGGATTTTTCATCGATCGAGGACTAGTCGAACCGCCACCTATAGGTATGCTCATGCACATCAGTGATAGAGAGCACTGGTCCAATCTCCACAGTCTGTCCATAAAATGAAATTGTTAGAATACATCTTCAAATTATAGAAAAAATTGTAGAATAACTGAAATCTTACTAGCCTCCACTTGTATTCCGTATGTGGAGTGCCCTAATAGTGTGCTTGGAGGGCCCCATGCCTCTACAATCCGACCGCCTATTCTGCATTGCTTGCTCTCTATTTTCCTGTAGTCTAAAAAATCTCAGGCCTGAAGTATTCTGTCGCGATTTCCGATTATCGGCAAACATGTCACGGAGGCAATCGCCGCCATTGTACTCAAAATTACGCCGGATGTGCGCCTCATTGTCAGAGTGCCATGAGAATTGATTCTATAATTATTATAGGGATTATGTTTGATTGATAAAGTGATAATAACAACTTAAGTTATTTATGAATGATACTTACTAAAAGCTCGTGAAAACAAAGATATCGAATGGCCATTGGGATCTCCTTCCATGACAAGTATGCTGAGTCGTACATACTCCAATGATATCCCAAATGTCATGAATAGTCGTCCCACATCAAGGGGAAGTACCTTAAAATAACAATTTATTAGTTGTATATTCAATTAAAAAAATAAAAAAGTTTACTGACAATATCTTAAAACAACTTGTGTGTTGTCAACAGGCTCAATGCAGTAGCTGCTGTCTATTGACTCCTACCTGGTAGAGGCAGCATGTGCCTCTGATGCACTCAACCCAGCTACAATTGGGGTAGAGGTAGTAGTGGGGGTAGGGGTGTGGGTAGGGTTTAAGGGGTAGGGTTGGATGTAATATTAAGGTTGGGTGGGGAGTGGTGACAAAGGCGGGGGCGGGGTGAGTGTGGTAGCAGGTGTGGAGGTGGGTGTCAGAGTGGTGGCAGGAGTGGCAGGAGTGGTGGTGATGGCAGGGGTGTGGATGGGTGCGTAGTCAGAGGTGGGAGTCGGGGTGGTGGTGGGGGTGGTGTTCATGGTAAGGGCCGGGGTGTGAGTGGGTTTTGAAATCGGGAGGCCTCTCATGACGTTCTTCTTCGTCAGATAGCACTATGGTCCATCCCCTCTGTCAACACCTGCAACAAGGAGAATAAATTTTATTAATTAACGTACATAACACACACTATGTAATAAAATAAAAATAGAATAACACATAATAAAGATAAAACACATAATTATGCAGTAGACAGGTAGATGAAATTGTAAAGTGCAAACTACAACTACTAAAATTGAATAATACAAAACTACGTAATAAACTGAAATAAAAAATTCAACAAAAGGTACAATAAACTTACTCATCTTACTCAACATCATTTGAAGGGTGACTGTAGGATGTAGTCATAATCTCTTCTTCAAATGCATCATCAGAGTCGTACTGTTCACTGAGATTAATTTCTTCATATTCACCACTAGTAGCCTCTAGATTGAGCTCTTCATCGATTGCATCAACTAGAAAACAAAAACCTATCATTTCAGTTTTGGGATGGGTGGGTTCAATGTTATTCTCAATAGTAATGGTGGCTCATGGCTTACTCAAAATGAAAACCGCCCAATCAATGTTATCTCTTGCTCTATGTGGATATCGTAGGTAATAAGCCTGACTGGCCTATCGACCTAGAATGAAATGATCAAATTCAACATATCTTCTGCTCACTTTCACTTCTATGATATTATATAGTTATTTTACCCTTGTCACATGATCAGGAACAAGATTAAACTAAGTAGAGTTGAATAAGAATACACTTCCTCCAATCGAGCCTAAATAGTTCAACAAGTTCTTCTAGAATCTCATGATAGTCTATCTCATTGTCCAACTTATCGTTTGCTTTACCAAAAATGCTAGAATTAAAAGACTTGATTTCCTTTAGACCAGAATCTCACATGAAACATGTACTTATTTACATTATAAATTTGTCATATTTTCATAATACACATAGGTATCCAAGCAAGATCTATCAACGCCGATCTGTCACTCCATTTCTTCAATCATGAATTTAATGATATATACATAATAAATTCCATGTTAATGAAAAGCCTCGTGTCACATGAGCAATGAATATGTCAATTTTAACTCATATGCATTGTAAACTCCTAGGGGAAGTTATTCTCAGTTTTCCCGCTCGTGTCATCATCTTCAACTAAATTTAACGAATCCATGAATAAACTGTTCACACATTGAAATATCATTGAAATAGTTAATCATGACACTTTTCAGATAAATGAGTTAAAAATTATAATGAAAAATGTCTCAATAAATGGCTGTACTTTGTTGCAATGAAGAAGAACATAAGGTTTCGTTGTTTGACGTTCTTGATCACTAAGGTAAAGTGATGTGCACCTCCATGATGTTTCACCTAACTACTAGAAAAAGAAAGGGCCAATGGTGACACAAAACCCATTAAAATCCATCAGCATTGAATATATTATCAAAGAAATTTTTTCTATATGCATGACAACCAGATTGTGTGGTCAAGTTATCCTCCAATAAGGCAGATCCTAAAAAATAGACTTATCTGTCCAATTATGAGTGACACCAAATTTGGGTGGATGATGTGAATACAAAAATCTTTGGAATGACACTAACAATTTGTATTATATCATCCACATTTATTCTTGGATGGCGAGGATTTATTAATTTTATTTCTTCTGAATGCATTTCTGTTCCTCCTGAAGGGATGTTCAGCATCTAAAAACATACAGTGACAGCCAAACCTTGAATTCTTCCTACCATGTTGATGCGTAAAAGCCTTAAATGAATTCATGCAATATGGGTAAGCTAATTTTTCAACGGTGCTCCACCCAGATAATGCTCCATATGCAGGAAAACCACTTATTGTCCATGTTAATGCCGCTTTCATCAGGAAATTGTGCTTCCTAGAGATGTTGTATGTCATGACACTTATTTTCCAAAGAATTTGCAGGTCATTTATCAACGGCTACAAATATGCATCAATCATCCCTTTAGGGCTACTGGGACCAAGTTTAATCAGTGTTAGGAAGAAGAAAGAGGTTGTCATGCACATCTGAGGTGACAGATTGTATGAAGTAACAATCATCGGTCAACAAGAGTAGGGCGGTGCGGTCTGACCATATGGTGTGAAACCGTAAGAGCATAAACCTAGCTGATGTTACATGCCTTTGTAAAAAACTCGGGATATGAGTGGTTAAAATATTTTCATGTCTCCCTATCTACTAGATGACTCATTGAGTTATTTCTACTGATCTACTTTGGTACCACGTCATATGTAGAGTAATACACATAGAATTGTATTGCCTTTGTAGATGTGGAATAAGTGGTAGATAAAAAAATTACTTGAGCACAACTTCATTCTGCCTCTTACTTATTCTGCTCTAAGGTTTGAATCTAGAGAATTACAAAATTTACACTTTGTCTCCATCGCGCTACGTTTGTGATATATCATATATTCATTTACACAACAATCAATCTTCTCTATTTTAAGCCCTAACCTTGAGGCCAACTTTTTTGTCTTGTATAAATCTTCAGGGAATAAATTTTCATGTGGATTAGACTTTTTCAGCAAGCTTGCAAATTGATTGAGCACTCTCGGGGCATGTTGTACTCTATTTTAATTTCAGCATTTTAAGAGCTACATATAACTCAAAAAGAGACTTGCAACCACCCCTTAGTGGCCTTTGGGCAACATTTAATAAATCATAAAACTTTTGAGCCTCGAGAGTTGGTACCTCTTTATGCTGCACTTGACTCACATAATGATTTCTTGTTCCATCAAAGATCACTTCTTCAAATCTGGTTGAGACAAATCTAGGTGGAGGATCATAACTCATCGAAGGAGTGGAGCTGAATATTATAGGATCAACCTCTTCATGTGAAGTCCAAATCCAATATCTAGCTGAAATCCCCAATGTTATAGATCATATTTTACTTCGTCAGGCATTAGGTGTGTTGGATTTATGTATTTTGAACATGAATGCCAAAACCTACCCTCAGATAAGTAAATCGGCATTTGAGAAGTAGCTGCCACAAACTCATCGACACCGTTTAAGATTAGATGATCCATTTTCTATCTGGATAAAGACTGCTGTACATCCACGATCTTGACATATGAATATCCATGTGTACATTCAAATATAAGAATAATAAATACATTGTATAACGAATTCAGTTGAATTCATTGTATTTAATTATTTTAGTAGATCTACTGGCTGATTGGTAATAAAATGCGATGAAACCTGACACTAATCAACACATTTTAAAAGGAGTGAATGTTTTAGATAGCTTTGAAGTCATAACATTAACAGTCTGCTGAGGTTGCTATAGCTGTCGAAGATCGATTATTTATGAACATTTATCCGTATTTTTCACTAATCTTGGCTATCACTATAGCTTCAACAACCCTTTAGGAGATAAAATATGACAAAAAATATATGTGTAAAGGCTAGTGTAGCTATAGTGGCATACAATATTAGAGAGAGCCATCCTAATGGATTGAGAATCAATGTTCAACCAATAATGATCTTCGATGGAACTCACATCACTAAAATGTCACACGATCCAACTTGGTAGATCTAATTTTTAAATCTAATATTTTATGTCACCATAGCTACACCAAACCTTGCACGAGTTTATTTCTTTTGCATTTTTTTTCTACATGGAAAGCCAATCATAGCACTAAACATTCTCATCACCGCAAACCCAATGCGCTATTGACGGCACACATGAAAATGTTCTTAGAATTTCATATGAATTAAGAGTTTTCACTACATATTCCAACGTGAATTCTAATTCTAAATTCTTTGTCATTAGCTTTATGCACTAGTGTGGGGTTATCTATCATTCTCCCAAACAAAGAAAAAAAAGGAATTTGATATAACATTAAAAGCTAATTTCTACAACTATTTTACCAAATCAATAATCAAAACATAAGAAAATTCATGAATTAACATCTTTATTGTTAGAAGTTACAACAATTTTTTACCTACAAATATTTTATTATTATTCAACTTGACACCCTGAGAAATTTCCCACTAAGGTATTATGCATTGCTCTGCTCAAGCTTTAAAATAGCTTTATAAGTTCAATACTATGATAAGATAGAAAATCCAATAATAGTATTTTAGGCTTTCACTTAAATTTAGAAAATTTTCCAAAATTTGAATCATGTCCTTCTCCATTCCTATGGCTATGCAAGTTAAAAAAAAAAAAGAGTACTTCATCCTCAATAATTTTCAGGAACTTAATAAACATATCTCTATTCCTCTCAGGATTGAGGAGAAAATCATAAATAACAAAGAAAAGACTTAGCTCCTAAAAATCTTCTCTAACATTATACTCCATAAAGGCCATTCCAAGATTAGTATTCTTCAAGTCCTATTATCATCCAAGCAATTCTTAATTCATCTTATTATTGTAGTGACCTCTTAAAATTTCTCATCAAAGAAATATGTGTTAAACTCTAATCTAATGATCAATGTTTATGTTCTTACCTTCATTTTTAAATATAACAAATTTATTGTCATTCTCTTAATCTTCAACCTTCCTCAAGACATATTAATGGATTAAGGCCTTAAAGAATGACAATTCTGGTAGCATGATGTGCTTCATGAAGAGACTTTGCTTGGCCCTTTTATTGATTATTTGCTTCAAATTACGATTTATCATTTCCTTTATTAACCTAGTTATATATGTTAGTATTGCTATGTAATGCCTATAAAAATAATAATATATATGAACAATTGCCTACATATCAAAACAAATGAAATGAATACATTTTGTACAAGATAATGATGAATGTTTGATTGGAACTTATGGATCAAATCACATTCAATCTAGAATATGAACACCTTTTCTAAAGCAATTGTTTAAAACTAGGTTCTAATTGAGTTCAAATAAAACCCAAATTAAATTTTAGCATAATTTTGAATCTTATTTGTATGTATGTTTGAGCCTCTTTATTTTATTAGAAGTATGTTCAAATAATAAGTTTGAATATCAAATTTCATTACTGCTCAAACAAGTTCCTAGTCCCTTTATTACAAGTTATGGTCAAATTATAAATTTAAATATGAAGTTGAACTAAGGTCTAAATAATGTTAGAAAAATATGCATAGTAGTTGCCCAAATAGAACTTATGTTTAACCTAACATCCTATGTTATAGGGTTGTAAACGAGCCGAACATGAGCGAGCCTGGCTCTGCTCGTGTTCGGCTCGTTTGCTTAGCGAGCCGAACACGAACAAAGAGTTATTTTAACAACCCTAATCACGTACCCATAAGATGTTAAGGATTAGGGCAAAATTTACAAATTATTGTTTATATTAAAACATCATTTGAATCTAATTTAATAATTTTTATTCTATTTTCTTAATTAATACTTTTAATTTATTATAAATCATTGTAGCCTTGTAGTCAATTAATTTTTTTTTAAATACTACTCATCCAGAATATATATATATATATATATATATATATATATATATATATATATATATATATAGAAATTTGACGAGTAATATTTCAAGTCAAAATGAAATTTGAACACGAATGAATAAATCTTTGCTCGTGTTCGGCTCGTTAACTTAGCGAACGAGCTGAACACGAGCTGCTCGTGAACAACGAGCTGTTTTGACAGCCCTACTATGTTATAACTTATTGTTTGAACCACAATTACAATTATAATATCTTAACATCAGATTCAAACCTTATTCTAATGAAATTTTGTTTAAATAAATTTTTATGATTAAAACTTTTTCGAATTAGATTCAAATAAATTTTGAAATTTGAATAAAGTTTGAATAACTTATTCGGTTAAAAAATGTCAGGAAGACCTTTGTTCCGAACCTGTTTCACTTTGAACTAAATTTTTAAAATTTTGAATATAATTCAAACATATAACTTGATGTACAAAACTTTAGGATTCCGAAGTTCACTTTCAAACCTAAAGTTTAAATTTAATATTTAATACTTTTGTGCAAATTTATTTGGTGTCTCTCCTTTGCCTTCTTATTAACCCAACAATATTGCCAACATTATAAGAGTCTATAAATGCATTCTAATTCAAGAAAAATGTATAATATATATTTTGAAAGGCAAGATGTTATTTATTTATTTATTTTTAAAAAAAGATTGATCGATAGTCGGAGACCGTCCACCAACTCCTATAGGTTGAACTGATCGAGAGGTGGACCCCCTCCAGTCCTGTGTATTATTCAAATCCTCCCGAAATTTATGGGATTCAAACCTCTGACCTGAGGGTCTTACGTCAAGAGCTACTACCAATGAGCTATGGCACACGCACAAGCAAGATGCTTAAACTATGGGTATTCTGATATTTTTCTAAAGAAAAATACATATAGCATATTTGCCCATATAACTGCATTATAAAGAACAGTTACACGTAAATAATTTAATTTCAATATTAATGGCTCACATGTCGGCGAAGACCACGTTGACATTTTCGTACGGCTGGATGTGCTCCAGTCTAGTTTCATCGATCCAACGGTGGACATGACACGTGGTCTGAGCGGGTATTAGAAATGCAATTTAACAAAAATCGATACAAAGAGAGACCGAGAAGAGTTGGTCGCTCGGGGTCTTCGGGCTCGATTAGTTCGCGCACCGATCTTTGCCTTTCTTTCTCCTTCCGATTTCTTCTGGGATCACCGGATCAATCATGGCGGGCGATGACGGCAAGTTGGAGCCGGAGGGTGACGACGTCGCATACAAAACGAAGGTCGTGCAGTTCCTCGGCCGCTCCACCCCAATCGTGCTCCAGAACGACAACGGTCCATGCCCGCTCCTTGCCATCTGTGAGTTCTCGTTCCCTTCTTGCTCTAATTTGCTGAAATGTTGCAGTCAAGCCCCCGTCCTATCCGCCTTTACGCTTTCTGTCGAGTCGGGAGATTGATGGCTCCGCCATTGGGGGTTTATTGTTGGAAAGTAGATTTCAAGAAGATTTGTTTGGTTCAGATTTCCTTATTGTTTTTGTGCTGCTCTTGTTTCGATGATTGGTGGAACAGGCAACGTTCTGCTGCTTCGGAATAGCATTAATCTGAGCTTGGACGCACCGGAAGTGCCGCTGCAGAAGCTGCTTTCTCTTGTGGCGGGGAGACTAATCGATTCTAACTGCAGCTTGCAGGTTTTGAAATTTTATGGATTGATTGGAGAAGGATGCTTTTTTCGTTGGTTGAGTTTCTAGGGATTTGTTGTGATGTTGTTTTGTTTGCTGAGAACAGGACAAGGACGATGGATATCTTATCAACCAACAACAGAACATTGCGGATGCTATTGATCTTCTCCCTAGGCTTGCCACTGGGATTGACGTGAACGTGCAATTCAGAAAGTATTGATTTAATTTTGTCATTTCAGATTCATTTAACCTGTATTCGTAAGAACTGCTATTAATTCTGTAATGCTTGGTCAGGATTAATGATTTTGAGTTTACACGTGAATGCGCCATCTTTGATCTCCTAGATATTGGGCTTTATCATGGTTGGATAGTTGATCCACAGGTATGACCCTTTATCTGTACGTACTTGGTTTTTAATTTTGAGTTTTCTGGTATGTCAACATATCGCCAATTTCTTTTGCATGAGCTCTTTGATTTTTACTATTAGTTTCTACTATGTAATGTGACATTATCCACTCTGTCACATACGTCTGTTGTACACGAGCCTTTCTTGTCTCTTTTGAAAGTATTATTTTCTTTTTAATAAGTTTGAGTTTAATGCTGTGTGTCAGAAACCTATTGGATGACTTCTAAGTGTCCTTATATTGCTGTAGCACTGATTTAAGTTAAGACATGTGCTCCCAAGTTTCACATTGTCAGAACCTATGCCTCTACCTTCAGAGTCATTGTATTAGATGGTACGTGAGCTGTTGTTAAGAAAATACATTTAATATAACAATATGCGTGTAATTGTTGTGGTTATGAAGACAATTTTTATCATTAAAACTGTGCTTGAAATTATACTAGCAGAAGCGTGGTAAGCAATATTTGTTTAAACTTTAGCATCTTAGGCACGTGACCATGGTACATGTCATAAGAGCAGCACTCTGCATCAAGATGGTACATAGCATGCCAGTTTCTTACAGGAACTTGCACTAACAATGAAAATATTGTATAGGTGTTAATT
The DNA here is from genome assembly GCA_022702705.1 of Papilionanthe hookeriana x Papilionanthe teres. NCBI lineage: Eukaryota > Viridiplantae > Streptophyta > Magnoliopsida > Asparagales > Orchidaceae > Papilionanthe > Papilionanthe hookeriana x Papilionanthe teres. The sequence continues at coordinate 96,101,846 of CM040425.1, forward strand.
TTAGATGGTAAGTGGAGCTTGAATCTGAAATTTTCATTAATTTTGAATTTTCTAGTAAATTATTTATGGTTATGATGGTTTATTATATGCGTGTAAAAAGGTTGACTTTTGCACTTGGCTTTTTTTGGAGTGCAATTTATTTTGGCATATAGTCCTTGTTAAGTCCATTGTCATATGCTTGTGGATTGAAGTAATTTGCCGTCTATAATGTTATACAATGCCAATGGAATTGACATTTCATGGCTTTATTGTTCTCTATTGTGTTTGCTGAAAGCCTTGGGACTCTCACGTTACGAATTCTTGGTAGCATTCACATTCTGAAATCCATGTATCATTCATGTTCCGAAAATTTGAACATAGAATAGCATAACTAAGGATTGAAAGCCAGGTAGCTTTCACGTTTCAAAATCAACATTTTGCTGGGTTGAGGTGGAAGAAAATTTCAGAGAAGTTGCTCAATTAAACATGGCCTATTTGTTTTATCTACTTTCTGTACACTGGAAAGGAGCCAAAAAGCCTTCTCAAATGAGGCCTAAATGATAATGTAAAGGGACCTAGATAATCCCAGAATACTGCGTAACCTTTCTCTTAATATTAGAACTAGGTAGTCATAAATAACCAAACTATATTTACATTGTTGCACCAAAAATAACGCCAAAAAATGAACCCTCAACAAGTACATTGTGCCGATGGATACAATGCGCCCGTTGGTAATGCACCCGTTGGTAAGATATGACTCAATATGGATTGATGGGGGCATATCCCCATGTGATCTTAAGAATTGTGCTGCCCGACATAGATTGACCAATTAATTGAGGTGGTTTAGTTGAACTGAGCATACCCAAATATAAATTGACTAGGTAATCAAAGTGACTCGGAAAATAAAAATTGTTGTTCGACATGAACTGGCTAAGCAATCGAGATTGCTTAGCTAAGCATTAATATCTACTTAGGGAGGAAATTTTTTTTTTATTATTCACAAATAGGGTACATGTGTATAGGGAAACCAGTCCCTCCTTATTTACAATCTTACCAAACATATCTCACCTAAAGTAGGAAAGGAAAAAATTTTGAATAAAAAAATAGAAAAACATAAAAAGAAAGGGAATAAACAATCGCAGGTTTCTTAAGACATTTCAATCAAATCCTCCAATATTTGGAGGTGATCGTCGATCCACATAATAGAGGTAAATATGGAAAGGTCCAAATCTTCTTACATTTTCACACCGCCCTTAAGCTGGGTTGTATATGTTGTAGAGACTGAACTTTGTATTGAATTTTGAGAAGGTGCTAAAAAGAACAACTTTGGTGAAGACATCAATAACTTTTTTGTGTGTCGGGATGTGGTTTAGCTGTATAACTCCTCGATTGACTATCTTAGAGATGAATTGTCTATGCTTGGTCCTGTCATGTTGCACATAATTCTTGACAATACTGATAGCTTCCTGACTATCACAAAATATCCGAGTAGGCTTATTGGAAGAACATCCCAGTTCCCTTAACAATTTATGAATCTAGATGTCTTCACAAATCCCCTAGGCAAGTGTCCTACGCTTTGATTCTTCACTGCTTCTCGAAACAATAACTTGCTTCTAACCTCTCCATGTAATCAGATTTCCCAATACATATGTGGACCTTCTGTCAGTAAGTTTCCCGCCCAACTAGCATTAGTGTAAGCTTACACTTCTTTGCTTCTGGTTTTCTTAAAAATTAAAACATAAGCAAAAGTTTTCTTTTGAAATATCAGAATCCTATAAACCATCTCCAAATGCTATTCATTTAAATTATTCATGAGTTGTCTCACATTGCTGACAGAATATGCAATATTTGGCCTATTATGTGACATATAGATGAGTTTTCGTACTAATTTTTGGTATCTTTCCTTTTTCACAAATATATATTTTTCTTCTTTGTTAAACTTCTGGCTGAGTTTCAATGGAGAATAAGCAGATTTGCATATAATAATCCATGTTTCCTTTAGCAGATCTGGGATGTATTTTCTTTGTGATATAACAATTCCTTTCTTGAATCTTGCTACCTCCATACCTAGGAAATCTGTCATGTTTCTTAGGTTCTTGATTTCAAACTCAACGACTATCACTTCTTCAATTTTAAGAATTTATCTTTCATCATCACCAGTAATAATCATATCATCTACATATATGATCAGTGCAACATTCTTATCTCCTTGAGTGTGTTATATGAATAATTTGCGGTCAGCTTGATTTTGAGAATATCCTATGGATTTCATAGTTTTAGCAAACCTTTCAAACTACACCTTTAGTGATTGTTTAAGCCCATTGAGAGACTTTTTGAGTTTGCGTACAAAGTGTTTTTTGGAATCATTCTCAAATTTTGGTGGTATCTTCATGTACGCCTCTTCTTCTAAATTCCCATTCAGGAAAATATTGTTTATTTCAGGTTGATGCAGTCTCAATTTCTTGTTAACTTTTGACAATTGGTTTGAAGGTTTCCTGGTAGTCAGTTTCATATGCTTGTGTAAAATCTTTAGTAACAAGTCTGACTTTGTATTTCTCAACACTATCATCACCTTTGTATTTTATGTTGAACACCCATTTGCATCTAATTGACTTTTTATCCCAGGGAAGTCAGAGTATATATGTCTTTATTACTTTAGTTCTCAAATCAATTCTTACATAACTTTCAACAATTTTGTACTTTCAAAATCTTTTTGTGTCTTTAGGAATTTGCACATTATTAAGGATAGTGATATGGGTGCTAAAACGACGCCCGATTTGGGGAGCTGAACCTTGCCCGGTTATGGCCCCTAAAATAGTCTCCTGTTCGGGCATTTCGAACCGTGGGGCCAACCAGCTTGGCATCGCTGAAGCGAGAGCGACGCAGAAGGGGGACCGGGAGTTTGCAAATCCTTAGGAGGAAACATGATTGCAGGAGATCTCGCACAAAGGCGAGAAGGATTGCAGTGGGGATCACAAACTATCGCGATCTGTCTTGGGGCATTACGAATCAGCTGCTCTAGGGAGTGCTCTCTGGATTTCTCTACCCTTCCCACTCTCTTCCTTTGTGTAGAAGCTTCCTCCATCCCGACGGAGCCTATAAATTGCTGTCCTAGATATGTAGGGAGTCAGTTATTGGTATGTTTCGTTTCAGTTCTCCTGTGAGAAGTCACTTTTCCTTCCGTGGGCTGTATCCAAGGACGTGATGGTGTTTTGGTTGTATCATCTCCAAGATGGTGATTATATCCTCCATTTTACCTTCCCCAAACCTTCTCCTCTCGTCTCTTCAGCCGCCAAACTCTCTCTCTGTCACCCCTACACCTAGCCATTTCCCCTTCTCACAGGTTATTACTGCTGTTCCGCCTTCCTAGCTCCTTTCAAGCTCCCCCAAACAACCCAACTACCGTTGCCGACCACTTACAACTCTTTCCCACCTGCTGCCCCTACAGTTCCGCACCATCCTTTCGCCGCCATCCGCCTCCTGTGATTGCAGTCATTCCTCCCAATCATCTTTATCCCTCTAGCCGACCTCCACCACCCATTGCAATACATTAGAATTGTTTGTTTTTGTAGTTTTATGTATTGTGTTGTTATTTCCGTTCGAGTCATTTTTAATCATATTTTAATGTTAGTGAAAGTTTGTTTTTGTATTTTACTGTTTTTTCTACTAGATCCGGTGAAGGCAAAGTTTCCCCAACCCCAGGAGACTAACATGAGCGTTAAAACAGTGTCAGATTACGAATGCTAAATCAACGCCCTATTCGGGCGTTTCAAACCTCAGGGCCAACCCGCTTGGCATTGCAGAAGCGATAACGACGCAAAAGGGGGAGAGGGAGTTCGCAAATCCTCGTAAGAAAATATCTTGTGCGAAGGCGGGAAGGATCGCAGCGGGGATCGCGAACTATCGCGATCCCGATTGGGGCATCACGAATGGGCTGCTGGGAGCGATCTGTTGATTTCTCTAGGCTTCCCACTCTCTTCTTTTGTAATAGATGTTTCTCCATCCGGATGGAACCAATAAATTGCAGTCCTAGGTATGTAGGGAGTCAGTTCTTAGTGTGTTTCATTTCAGATCTCTTGTGTGTAGTCTCTTTCCCCTTTGTGGGCTATATACGAGGAGGTGGTGATGCTTTGGCTATATCCTCTCCAAGGTGGTGATTATATCCTCCCTTTTACCTTCCCTAAATCTTCTTCTTAGTCTTCAGCCACCAAGCTCTCTCGGTCACCCTGACACCCAACCATTTCTCCTTCCCACAGGTTATTACTGCTGACCCGCCTTTCGATCTCCTTTCAAGCTCCTCCCAGTAACCCCACTACCGCTGCTGACCACCTACAACCCTTTCCCACCTACTGTCCCTATAGTTCCACACCATCCTTTCGTTGCTATCCATCTTCCGTGATTGCCATCATTCCTCCTAATCATCTCTATCCCTCTAGCTGACCTCCACCGCCCATTGGAATATATTTATGAGTGTTTGTGTCATTTTAAAGTCATGTTGTAATACTATTTTAATGTTAACGAAAGTTTGTTTTTGTGTTTTCACTTTTTTCCCTACTAGTTCTGTTATCTGTTGATATAAATGCTCTATAGGATGAGGATAGCTTTCCATAAGCTGCATACACCTGAATTGGGTATGTTGTACAGGCGTACAACTTGTCATCAACACCAAAAGATGAAGAGGATAACTCATGAGTACTAGACTTCTCACTCGAAATTTTAGGTAAATGTGGACTTAGGTTTTGGTTGGAGCAGTTCCTTCTTTGTAAGTTATCTTCCCTTTGCTCAAGATTTTTCTTTCTTCTAGTGTAAACAAAGTTCTTTATTATGAACTTTAGGTTGGGTTGGTTGGATATCCTTAACAAGAGGAGAGTCGGGTGGAAGAGAAGCAGGTCTCATCAAGTGCATCCCAAAATTGATGTTCATTTGCACTCTCTCCACGATATCAACTTTGGGATAGTAAGATTGATTTTCAAAATTTGTGACATCCATAGAGTTGTAGTATATCCTGGTAACAAGAGTAACACTTATACCCTTTCTTGTTAGAGGCATACCCAAAAAATATACTTGATAGATTTTAGTTCAAGTTTGGTGTGGGTTGGGAATGAATGTGAACAAATGATACACACTCATAAATTTTAGATGATATAATGTGAGAGTGCTTTGATGTGATAGATAACCATCAAAATATGAAGTGGTGTTTTGAAGTTAAGCATCTAGCTAGGCATTCGATTGATACAATGCGTTGCAGTAAGAATTGCTTCACCTCAAAAATATACTGGAACTTGATGAGAAATGATAATGAAGCGGGACACCTTAAGTAAACATCTGTTCTTTTTTCTGTTATCCCATTTTATTGTGGGGGATTAATACATAAACTTACATAGATAATTTCATTTTTCAAAAAATAGGACCTACCGATGGAGTTGAAATATTTCTTTGCATTATCAGTTTTAGGGATATGAATTTTACATTGGAAATGAGTTTGAATCATATCATTAAAAATTTGGAACATTTGGGCTGCTTCACATTTTTCCTTCATTTGACTTACCTAAATAGTTTTAGTATGATTTTTAATAAATGAGACAAACTATCTAGCTCAACTTATCTTTGAAGGTCCTCAAATATCATTGTGGATAATTAAAAATAGATGTGAGGTTTATACTGAGTCATGGGATAACTATTTCTAGTGTGTTTGACAAGTTAACAAGTCACACATGGATAAAAATTAATTTTTTTAATTAAGAAATAAATGTGGATACAACTTAGCAATAATATTAAAATTAGGATGAACCGGATGAAAATGCAATAACATGACCTCTTTTTTGAAAGATACAGACTCAATTGGCTCCGAATTTTGGGGGACATATGACTGTGGGATTAGTTGTGTTTAGTGAGATTTCTCTTGAGCAAGTATATGTCTTGATGTGTTTTAGTATTGCCTATCACCTTCCCCAATTCCATCATGTGAAATTTACAAAAGTTTATAAGGAATTTAGTTATATATTTTATATCATGGGTAAACTTACTGATTGAAATCAAATTACTGTTCAATTGTGGAATAAGATAGAGAGAGTAATATTCAGAGAGAGCTCTACATCTTTTTTCCTACCAATGTTTAAGTCTGATACATCTGCAAGTCTTATCGATCTAGATGTAGACGTCTCTTTATAGTTGACAAGAGCAATGATGCCTTTGGTTATATGATCAGAGGATCCTGAATCTATAATCCTAGTTCTGAGTCTTTCATTACCGACAAGATGAGATGATAATATATTTCATTGGTTGTCACAAGGTTGTTGTGCTGCTCTGTATTACCTCCAAGGAGTTTCTTCAGTACTTCAAGCCGTTCTTTGGTATGGTAGCATCATTTGCCTTTGAGTTATGGGAAGAATTATGGGGTATAGAGCTGAACTTTCAATGCTTGGGGAACCCCCATTTCTTGGTAGCATCAGCTTCTGCTATCTTCTCCCCTGCCTTCATTGAAAGCTTTATAGGGAGATGGAAGAGGCTTTGTTCCCATGATTCTCCCTCTCACTTATCCAATTCCTGAGTTAGTGCTGCTAGAAATTTGATGGTCTTCTTCTTCCTGATGATAGATTTAAATGTCACTGCATCTTGTGGACATTTCCTCATATGTGACTCAAATATATCCAACTGCAGCCAATACTTTGATAGTGTTGAAGTATTGTCTGACGTTTAGCTCTTCTTGACGGAGGTCGTTAAGCTTGATTTCGATCTCAAACAACTTTACAATGTTCTTGGTGTTGAAATGTGTTTCTTTTGCAGCCTCGTAAAATTTTTTGGCAGTTTTGTATAGCATAAAATTCTCTCCCACTTCTATATTCATTGAGTTGATTATCTAAGACAACCATATGGTCGCAATTCTTCTATGTGCGGTAGTTGGTGTTTGTGATCTCAGGAATCAGGTCTTCTCCCGTGAGTGTTCCTCTTTCTTTTTACCGCAAATGTACATAAATACAAATTGGGACCATTGATAGTAGTTATGACCGTTAAATTTATGATTTTTAATAAAGTTAGAGAGTTTAGGAGTCTTCTGTACATGTTCTTGGTCTTTGATTTAGAGTTAATCACTGGAGTAGTGCTTGACACCTTCATCCCATACTTGGCCATCAGTATTTAGGGTTGCTGCTTGTTGTAGAACAGGATTTGACTGCTGTTTTTGCAGGTAGAAGAAAGGATGCTGTAGGAAAGGAAAAAATAGCCGGTTGCAGGAATAGAGAGTTCTGATGGTTACAGAAGAACATCTGGATTTCTGCTGCAAGGAAGAGTCGAGGAAGGGGCCTGCAGGGAGAAAGGGGCATGTAGGGAGGAATTTTGGCTGCCTGCAGGGAAGGCTGCTTGCATGGCAGAGTTAAGTTAGGGAGAGTTCCGGGATAGCAGGAGAAGTGCGGATAAATGAGAGCTGTAGTAGGGACAGTGGAAGGCCCACGAAGAAGGGCTGCCACTGTTTCTGCTGCAGGTGCTGCTTTTACTTGCGGAAGGAGGATTATGCCGCTGCTTCAGGAGTTTGGCTGCTGTGAACTGCAGAAGATTCTGTCGATACTGCTGCTGTAGGAGTTCTGCCGGAGGAGGAAGACTTGCAGGGAAGGGTTTTTAATTTCTATGCACTTCAGAAGATTAGCGACTACCAGATTGAGTTCCAACACCTGATTTGTTGCTGTAGGGATGCTGGTGGTGGTGGTGGAATAGCAGTAGAGGTGCTTCCAATAGAGGGGCCTGCAGGGAAGGCTTTTGGGGCTAGGGTAAGGTCTAAGGCTTTGATACCACGTAGAATTTATTTGGAGAGGAAAAATATTATTTTTTTCATCATTCACAAATAGAGTACATATATATATAGGAAATCAATCTCTCATTATTTGCAAACTTATCAAACATTTTTCACCTAAATTAGGAAAAGAAATAATTCTGTATAAAAAAAGAAAATATAAAATAGGAAGGGAATAAACCAATTAAATGATTCCTAAGATATCCAATCAAATCCTCGAAGATTTGGAGGTGGTGGTTGGTCCACTTGAGAGAGGTAAATATGAAATGATCAAATTCTCTCAGATTTTCACATAAACCAACTAAGTAATCAAGGCGACTTTGTTGAAAAAGTAGAATATTTTTGATAAATTGACTAAATAATTGAGATGGCTTTGTCTGGTAGAGCATGCCCACTATAAACTTGCCAAGCAGCCAAGGTGGCATAGCTGAGCTAAACACAATCATACATAAACCAATTATGTAATCAAGTTAGCCTTGTTGAAAGTGCGATGTCTGTCATAAATCAACTAAGTAATCAAGATGGTTTAGTCAAGGAAAGCGCACTTAAATATAAATCGACTAAGTAATTGAGTTGGCTCAACCGAAATATGTGTTGTCTGACATGAACCGACTAAGTAGTTGAGGTGGCTTCATCGAACGAACGTGAATGATTAAAAAGATTAATCAGGTGATTAAGTTGGCTTAGTTGAAAGAGGCGCTATACAAGGAGAAATCGAATAATTGAGATTGCTTGGTCAAGCGGAGCACACTCAAATTCAAATAAACTATGTAATTGACGTGGCCCAAATGAACAATATGTTATCTGATATGAACAAGCTAAGCAATCTTGGTGGCTTCAGCGAAAGAACACCAATGATTAAAAATAATCAGCTAGGTTGTTGAGGTCACCTAGTTGAAAGAGGTTTTATTTGACATAAATTGGTTGAGTGATTGAGGTGGCTTAGTCAATAGAAATTTTTATATCTTAATTGACTATATAACCAAAGTGGCCTAGTGAAGCAAACATTATTCATTGTAGATCGACCAAATAATCAACGTTGCTTAGTCGCATTGTCCGAATAATCAGCTATCCAATTGATTGATTCTCCTGATGATATTTGAGTACGCATTCAACATTTATGGGACATAATTAGCTTCTCCAAAGCCATTTTAGACGGGAAGCATTATAATAAAACAATGTGTTTTGTTATTTCATATTTCGTTTGAAGATCCAATCGATCTAAAGGATTCATGTCATGATTTTTCGATAAATATTATGTTGGTTTGAACATCCAATCGATGAGATATTTAATAAGAGAGAAATATGAATCTTCTTCCGTGCATATTCGGAAGTTTGGACTCATATGACAGAAAATGTTACCATAACATGCGGGTCATCTTAACTTCTCTCATCTTCAGGTTATCAAGAGAGAACTCAGAATGAATCAATATAAGTGAGATCTGTTGTTGTCTATAGGGCTCTACTGATAATAGGTTTTATTATTTTGGAACTGGTCCAAGGATTTTGCGGGAGAGATGTTAATCAATACACATGGTAAAAGGCAAATCATCATGCCAAAGATTTGATGCCTCTGGAAATTTGAATGAATTTTGGCAACTCAGGCTTAGCCTATAAAAGCTCAAATGATTATTATCTTCAACTTTGGAGTTTGAGTTTTGGTCATTTGGACTTGTTCAATAAACTAAACCGAAAAAATATTTAACAGGAGAGAAGTATGGGTCTTTCTCCTTTGCTATTTAAAAGACTGGATTTATATAACAAATGGGACATTTATCTTAATATGGGGCTAGCTTATCTTCCATCATATCCCTCAAAAAGGGACTAACTCATACATTGAGATTGAGCAAAGATCTTGAACCGATGAAACCTTCAAGATCTCATTTACTCTGGCATTTCATTGATCTAGTCTCAGTCTGAACATTTGATCAAAAAAATATCTAATAAGAGAGAAATATGATCCCTTTTTTTTCTATTTAGAAGGCTGGACCTGCGTGACAGATGAGACATTTACTTTAATATAGGGCCATCTTATCTTCTCTTGTTTCATTCAATCATTGATATATTACTTTTGTTTTTGGGTTTATTTTAAAATTTGGACTCAATCATATGGCCTAACTTGGGATTATAATTATTTAAAGGAGCAATTCAGTCTTATATGACAGAATTAGCTTTCTAAAAAATTTCTCATAAAAAATTGATTATGATAAAATGATCGGTTTTGAGATCCTATTAGGAGAGAGATCATCATATGATGGATGTGATTACTGAAATGAAATGTGATCAATACATATTTCAACTCACATTAGGTCTAGAAATACCAACTTGAGGTTCTAATTGTCTTTCGAGTGACTGCTTCATATTTATTTGATAAAATCTGCTTCTCAGAACTTTCTCATACAAGAAAATGTTTATGATAAAATGATAGGTTGTCATCCCAAACCCATTATGAAGATCTAACTGGGAATGATCACCTGTAACCGATGTGCACTGTTATGCTATATGATAAAAATTTTCTTTAGCGCAAAGTAACAAAGAATCTTACCATAAGAGATACATTAATATAATATTTATCAACTTCTTCCTATGGAGACATCCTTATGTGTTGAATTACTCTTCTTCCATAAATAGTGAGAAATCTCAAGCAAGGCTTTTCTCCTAAAGATATATTTATAAGGGAGAACCAACCAAAGGACAAGCAAAACCTAGTTGTAGTAGCAACTTCTGTCAGGTTTAACTAATACAACAACAACAACAACAACAACAAAGCCTTAATCCCACTAAGTGGGGTCGGCTACATAAATCATTTTTCTCCATTGCGTCCTATTTAATGTCTAATTTTCATTTAATTCTAATAAATTAAGATCATTTTTTATACAATAAGCCCAAGTCTTCCTAGGTCTACCTCTGTCTTTCTTAACATAAGTCGAATCTAAAACATCTAGTCTCCTAGTTGGATCATCAGGTGGTCGACGTTTAATGTGACCAAACCATCTGAGGCGACTCTCTCTACTATCAGGTGACCAAACCATCAGGTGATCTACCTCTCATAAGTCGAATCTAAAACATCTACTCTCCTAATTGGATCATCAGGTGGTCGATGTTTGATGTGTCGGGTTTAACTAATGTTAGGTTTTTTTTTTAATTAGGACCTGGTCCAAAGACTCATTCGGATAGAGTTCGATATGAGAGGAACATGTGTATTCTCTCTTTTATGTTCTAGGAAGATTAGACCCACATGATAGAGAGGACATTTACTCTCATATGGGGCTATGTTATTTACTCTCTTTCTCACTTAATCTATTATTTTTATATTTAGGTTTCTTTTAAAACTTGGTCCTAGTTCTAAACCCAATTAGACAAAAAATTAATTAGGAGACAAATACGAGTCTCTTTTTTTATTATGCTATAACACTAGATTTGTGTGACAAAGTGGTCGTTTACGATAACAAATGGTCATCTCATCTTCTATTTCTTTCTGTCAATCAATTGATATATTAGAACTATTCAACATGCATGTTAGATGACAAATTATCATGATCGAGGGCTTGACTCCTCTAGATGGAGATTGATATAATTTTTTTGGTAATCCAGCCTTAAGTCTAAAAAGGTCAAACCTGTGATTGCAATCAATTCCTGGACTCTATCAAGAAATTAAATTGGGCTTGTTTGATAGTTTTCAAAATGATGGAGAAGGATATTTCAAATGCGAATAATAAAATTTTGGTTGCTATGAACTATTGGAGGCAACTCATACTCAAGGGATGATCAAATCACAAGGTAAAAGTCAAAATGTCATATCCTTGATTTGCCTTAAATAGAGATTTATGCAGATAAATTGATATCAAACTCACTGAAGGGAATATATCTCATACTTGATTAAGGGTTACTCTTCGAGTTAAAATATCTGATTAAAATACTTCTTTGGTCAAATTCCAAACCAAATAAGGGCAATGATATACCATATCCAATTCAAGAGATAAAGTTAAAAAGTTCACTTTTTAAGATTTTTATTTATTTATTATTTATTATTTTTATTATTTTTAGTATGCATATATCCTATAAGACATAATCTCGTGATGAATGAACTCAAGATCAAAATTATCACTATCAGTCCTTGATGGAGTGATGGAGGAGCGCAAGTATCCTCTAGGATTCATGCTTTCATTGATTCAAATGAAAGCCTCTGGGATTTAGTTAAGTGGTTTAATTAAATTATCATTTTTAACTGACTATACGCTTCCACACTTTTGTTCTTTATTTTCTTTAAGATAGCGTATATAATTTATATTGTTAAAGATGCAAATTATGATATAGGATAAATTATCGTATTCATGGATTATTAATAACAATAAATTTTAAATATTATTTTATTATGTTTGAGAGGATTCCTTTTGAAATTTGATAATGCTCCAGTTCTATGAATATTTTTCAATTTCAAAACAAGTCAATTACCTCTCTTTTTACAAGGAGAATAATTCCACAAATGGATCCAGTGATAAGATGAAAGCAAAATACTTGATTGAGATGATTATGAAATATGTTCACAATATGAAAAACATTCTGTAGGATAGGAAGCAACAAAGAGGCCTAAGAAGGCTTTCATTTTATACATAATTTGAGTGTGCGAGGAGAGAAGAACCCTCACATTTATTTTTGTAGGAGGGATCCTCTAAGAGCATATAATTACCTTGGAAAATTGTTGAGCACATCATGTTTTAATGTTGAAACAATCGCTGCCGCTACTACTTAGAAAGAGAGTTTGAAATTTCATTTTGATATTAAGGTTATGCAAATGCAAATCTATTAGGAGTGCATCGGGAGGGGGTTTGATATATTGCAATGCACATAAATGTGTGACAGAGAGCAAAACTCTTTTGTTTAAGTTGATCATGGAAAGATACATCTCATTCTTATGTAATTACATATCTTCACAAGAATGGTGATTCTAGAAAAAAAATGATCAAGATAATTGGATATTGAGCTAGGAGACATATGAGGGCAAACCAAAGGTCTTCTCATATCAACTGGCAAGGCTTAGAATATCATTCTTTCTCTTAAGCTGGACTTTATCTAAATGATCATAAAAGAGTTTTTTTTTTTAGAAAAAAAATGAGAATCTCATCATCAAAGTATTCAAAGGATGTTTAATTTAAGTTTGCCTCTCTAACGACACCTACATCATGGAGGAACTAGAGGCTGGTTTGAGCGTTTGATAAGATATTTGCAAGCATATAGGGGTGTAAATAAAACTTCTAAGATTAACCTGTCAAGCTCATCTTACACTCTCTATAAGGACACGTGAGGGGCCTATAGGAACCACTTCAAATGTTTCCATGTAAGGGCGAATAAAATTTTTAAGGTCAACTCGTCTACTTTATCTCACACTTTCTATAAGGACACATGAGGGGCCTAAAGGAACCACTTCAAAAGTTTCCTATCATCATGAAGGGCATTCATCATATCTATAATAGAAGAGACATGATCACAGTTTTCAAGATTTGTTTTTTATATATGTGAGAAGGTGCATCAAAATCTTCAAATACCACTCATGTGATAGACCTGTGCACGTCCTCCGATCTCAGGCAATAACGAGGACTTTCATGGTGGAGAAAAATTACTGTCCTTTTTTATTTGAGAACATTTATAACCCTCTTCATCACAAAAATAAAATATTGTTCGTTCTCCTAAATGCTCGTTCTTAAGAGAATATATTAAGGATTAAAACCTATAGGTACAGTTAAAGGGAAGCTTTTTAATTCTTGTCCTGGTAGCTCTTCTGCCTTTTTCAAGAGCAATGAATGCATCAAAGGAACATGATATATGTTCCGCAATGGTATACATGTATTTAAAACTATATATAATCATTATGAAATTTGATTAACAATAAGGTTTAAGCTAGCCCACAAAAGAAAGTATTATTTGAGCTTTTATAATTGAATCCCCTATGGTTAAAAATTGATATCAACATGCCATTATTGTAGGGGAAAGCAACTTGTTTCTCTTGACTCTGTCCAAAGGATGACATGCTGGGTCACACAAGGAATTAGAAGATATGGAATGCCAAATGATTTGGTGTTTCCTCTAATAGTCTATCCCATACTATTAAAGTAATCAAACCACAAGATAGAGGGTGCATCACCATATCCAAGAGTCACCTCTAGTAGGGAGCTGTAAGGTAATACAACCTTTAACTATTACTAGCATATTTGTAGCCCTAAATGCAAGGTTTTGTTGATACTAATAGAAAATTTTAATGAAATGCTAAAATACTTAACATTATTATCAATAGCATGACATCCTCGTCAATTCTTCAAAGGGATTGCATGTTGAAATTAAATTTTATTTGAATTTTATATGACATGAATGTCAAATAGCTCTAATTACTTGTAGTTGACTGCAGTAAGTGAAGATATTTGCTACATAGGAAAATTTTCTTCTCGAAAGATTTTTTTTATAAATTGACATCAATTTCTATACAATGTAGAAACTGCAATGATTAAAGATAAATATATTTTTCCTTAGACTTAAAATGGCAAGTGGTATAAATTACATACTGTTAACTGTAGTAATTGGAATTGTTGAATTTCAACAATTACATATAACAAATCATAGTAACTATAAATGCATTATTAGATTTGGTGAAATCAGTTAGCTACTCAGAATGACAACTGAAATGTCATTGCCAAGTAAATTTTACAGCATATGACATTAGCTAATCACACTTGATAACAATTGCAGTATCACATAGGAGCATAGGATTGAATCTAAAGGCCATGAATATTGAACGACATTAATTACATAAAACTAGTTGCAGTAAGTAAAAATAGAGTGATATAAGTTACATACAATTAATTCTAGTAATTAAAAAAATGCTAGAGGTAAATTTAAGACAATGACATCAATTGGCTACTCAAAATACGCTTTGTAGCAACCATTGTCTTTAAAGGCCAAGGGCATCAAATCACACCAATTACATACAGCTAGCTATATTAACTGAAAATGCAAAAAAATTTCAATTACGTACAAGTAATTATAGCAACTAAATGTGTTTCAAGATAAAATTAATGAACTGTTCTGTAGCAATTAGTATGCTTCTAAAAATGAATCTCAAGGGATGTGATGTCAATTGAATATGCTTGGTAGCAACTCCAATGTCACATAGAAGCATAAGATCTAACTTTTCTAACAGTAGCTCGTTTTGTTTGATTCAGGTTAAGCACTTTGTAGATCTGTGGTTTGATTGAGCTAGGTTTGCATGGAAGGAGAAGGAAGTGAGAGGCAAAGAAAGTGAGGACAAATGTAGTGACTGCAGCAGCAGTTTAGTGTTGTTGTACAACCATTTCTGTAGAAGGGAGGTTCAGAAGAGGAGAAGGATAGGGAAAATGAAAAACTTAGATAAACCAACGGGTTGTATGCAGAAAGACAGGATAAGATGTAAGTAAGAGATCAATTGATTTTTGACATTACCTTTTTTAAACGGAGAAGCAAAGGATGAAGCTGACTAGGAGCATTTCCTAGATTGTTTGAATGTATTTTACCTACTAAAAGCTTGGACCTACCTATTGTCAACCAGATAAGAGCTGACTTGTTCTATATTTATCAGGATCCATTTCTGCAGTGGGAGCACACTCAGTTTATTTCAATAGAACCACGTCAAACTGCCATATTTTTCTTGTTTCATATAGGTGAATTATATACCAAGCTTAATGTTTGGTCATTTCCAGCTCACGTCACTCTCTCTAATTCTTCAATAGGTGTTTTTCCCATTTTAACATTTTGGACTGTTTCTTTTGTTATTGATTAGGTTAATAAAAAATAGTAATATTTTATTTGAGGTTTCTTTCACATCTTTTTGACTTCCATCTTGCTTTTGCTTTATTTGATTGACATATTTTTCGTATATAATTACATTTAATTTATGTGTAATGGGCTTTTTATCTCTTTCCATGAGTTGATTTAAGAATTAGGGATATTTCTTCGTTTGCCATATGGATAACATTCCCATATTTCCTTTTTGCTCGAGGAGTTTTCCTAGTTGATGGTTCCTATGCCAAGCTTAATTGCTTTGAGTTGAATTGATGACAAATAACGTATATAATTTATGCATTATCTCTAGTTGCCCTAACATTTGGTTATGATAGTTTCTCATATTTTACCTCGCTGGATTGACCTTCAAGAGCATGTTATATTATGCTGCTACAGCTTTTATGGTATTGAATTTTACCTCATAGTTACTTTTCCTTGAAACCATATTTGGGTATTAAATTTCTAGGATTCTGATACTGCTGCGGCAATTGGGTCCAAATCTTACAATGCACTTGCTGGAGAGCTGGTTTCGTTTGAAGCAGGAAAGTCAGATGTAGAAAGTAAGAAATTGTCTCACAATGATTCCGTTGATTTTGTCGCTGCAACCACTGCAACATTAGGAGTGCCATCACCCTCACTTTCAAGAAGCATATCTTTTGATTATTGCCAAGAGGCATTGCCTGTGGATCAAAGAAAAGGTAAAGGTGATAAAGAAGAGGAAGAGGAGCTGATGAGGATCTTGAATTTGTCAAGAGATGAAGTGCTAAGTCCTAGTGATTCTATTCCTTCAGTTCCTCACAGTCCAGATGGAACTACACCTTTTGCATTTGAAATCTCTACTGTTTCAAGTGTGCAACATAATGTGGATGATTCTGAAAATTTTGATCGGTCTGAATGTGATGCATCTAGTGATTGCAACAATGATATATTACACAATCATGTTATTTCAGGAAATGATGATGCTTTACCTTTCAATGGAAATTGTGGAAGTAATGCAGAGCAGAGAAATCCTGTTGCTTCTGTTTATTCTTCCATTTCCAGTGATATGACAAACAATGTAAACAAAGTTCCGTTAATTTGGTCTACAGAGGCTGATGTTTCTGACGGATCTTCTACTTACAAAGAGGGAGCTTACCTTTCAGGAGACAATCAATCGCCTTTGCTGACATCGGCAGAAGATTCAGTGACACCTGAGCCTCAAAATACGACTGATGATGGTACTAAACATTGTGTCCCAGAAGAACTCGTTGATTCAGCTGCACAGCATCCAAATTTTCAACCCTCACTTGAAACGAAGGAACCTTTGGATGTTGCTGAGGGTGTTTGCAGTCTAGCTATTGGTGAACCTATATATGAAGGAGAAGACCACATTATTGAATCTAGGTTATCAGATTATGAGGATCAAGAGCCTATCTATGAAGGTGAGATGGTTCTTGCTGAACAGGCTATGATAGCTGGTGAAGAAGCTAGTTCTATACATTTGAATGATCAAGTTACTGGGCGGCAATGTAAAATTTCAATTTATTTTCAGTCACGTGTTGCTTATTTACAATGTTTATTTACTTCTTTTGCATTCGTTAATCAAATTATTCTGTTCTTTTACTTTAGGTCAATTGATTAAGAACTTCCTGGAAGGTACAGCAAGCCAATTGACAATCTATGGGTATACTTTTATTGCATTTTATGCCAATGAATATTTTCTGTTTGTTATAAATGCTGGGAGAAATATTCCTTTTTTTTGTTTTTTTGGTAGCCTATTTTGCTTGCAAGAAGGTTTGAAGGAAAGAGAACTATGTGTCTTTTTTCGTAACAACCATTTTAGCACCATGTTTAAGGTACGGTGACCTGTTGTTTTTCATCTGGTGCCTCAAAATTATTTCACCCTTTAATAGCAACGGATCTGATTCTAGAAAAACTAGATCAGTATTTCAATCTGATTGTTGAACCATTGCCATTACCTATTTTGCAGTTCAATGGAGAGCTTTATTTGTTGGTTACGGATCAAGGTTACATGAACCAACCTGATCTAGTGTGGGAAAAGTTGAATGAGGTAAACTGTATTTGCTCCAAATTCCTTCCCTCCGTATGCACTACTATTTACCATTAATCCTCTCTTTTCCAAATTAACGATACCAGTGATTCTTTCATTGACTTATGTTTGGACCATTTCACAAATCTAATTGACTATTTAACTTTTTTATTGATAATTTTTTTGTTTTAACTGAAATTTAGGTGAATGGAGATACAGTTTTTATGACAGGCAATTTTACACAGTTCAACGCTGATAATCAAGCCAATGACTCGTGGAATGAGCAGAATGCTATCAACAGCACCACTGTATGTGTCCTTTTTAATACTTTCGAATTTCATCTAACCCATATTCAGATGATGTTAGATAACATGGCTGTTTATTGTAGGATTATCTAGCTACACTTGAAGGATCGGCGCCATCAAATTCATCTTTCAAGTATGCTTCAGAATTAACTTGGAATTGACATTTGCAATTTACTTTTTGTATTGTTTTTTTTGAAATAATGGTGATTTACCTTGTGGGCCCAGTAAGTGGTTCAAATCCGTTTATCTACATTAACTTGCTAGCAAAAAAGTAGCCGAGAACTACTTTCATACAGATAAGAATCCGAGGTGAGTGTAATCAGGGATTGCATAAGCCGCTAGCTACAGAGATGATGGGACAGGAACTGTTGGCCTTGTGCTGATGAGAAGAAATCTGGACGATTAACATAGCAAATTTTCATAGCAGATTGGATCATAGGGAAGCCCTAATCTAAGAGGATCTTCTATGAAACACACGTAAATTTAGATAAAAAAATAAGTTGAATATTTTTAGAAGGTTTTATCGTTAAGCCCAAAGTTCAACCGATACTTCTGTGCATCGCGTGCAAATTATTAAAGATTGGCTTAAAAGCAAATTTATTAATTTATAACCATAGGACAAGAGAGGTGACTCAACATTGAGGTATATATAAAATTAGAGTCAAGTGGATATTATAATATTCACACAAAAGTGGAGATAAAAATTCACCAAGTCTGCTAAAAGAAAGGGGGATCCACTAGAAATAATAATTAAAAAAAAAAAATTTATGTTAATGCTCTAGAATTCACTGCGTGAGAATCTTGCTTTCTCCTACTCCGTCTTGCCATAATGAAGAGAAAAGACTTTTTAAGAAAATTTTCTAGAATGGCGGATACTTAAAGGAAGTAATAAAGAAAAATCAAGTTAATCCTCTAGATATCTCTCAATGAAAATCTTCCTCTCTCTCATACCAGCTTATATCAAAAGAAAATAATTCATAGGAATATTCTCTAGATTTTTCCTTTTAAATTTAAAGTTATTATGATTTGCCCTTAAATAAGGCATCGATGTATGAAATAACTTGTTTTATTATATTAGACAGGGTAATTTGCTTATGTTGATTTTTTAGTTTGTTTATAGCTTTTGTATTGAATAAATATTTGTAATTGTTTTGGAATCAATTATTGAAGGGAATAAAATCCTCATTGAATCTCTCGTCACCCTCTATAGCCATTACCTCTCAAGTCTAGGTGTAGCAAGCTGCTCATGTAGCTCTCTCTCTCTCTCTCTTTCTCCCCTTTATTATTATTATTTTTTTAACATTTTAGGCTCTAGTTCATTGATCTCGTTTCTTTAGTTATTAACTGCAGCCTTCAGAGAAGAATTTTAGATTGTTAATTGTTGGTTTCTTTTAGTTTTGAGTCGGATAACAAATCCATTCGTTGTTATAAAATATATTTAGTGTGGATTACCAGAAATCAATTAACATATAAGGATGAATGTGTTTGCAAGGTTTCTTTGATTGACAATTCTCATTGTCTATGTTTCTATAAGTCTATTTCATTTGTAAGCTGGATTATAAGTTTTATTCAGCACCACACTGAAGAATTTTGGGCAATTCACTATGCTCTCGATCATAGGGCTAACTGTGGAGTATTGCAGCTCTACCCCAAAAACTTTGTATTTTGATCCTATCGATTGAAAGGGCCAGTGCTTTCAAAGCATTAGGGACAATGCATTTCACAAGATTTTATTTTTTAACTTTAATGGGCAAATTGCGAAGGGAAGTGATGCTTTTGCGAACTAGAGGTTATTTAATCAACCAAATATAGGTAGCAATCTTCAACAACTTGTTAACATGTCAAATAAGAGTAATTTTCAGCTATTTGAAGGCCAATAAAACGTCAAGAATGTTATTGGTAAAGTGATGAAATAATATTAAAAAATTAAAAATAGTTTTGAGATTGAGTGATTAGTTAAATACCAAGAGATGGATGCAATGTGAAGAGAGAGTTTGAAAATGAAGCCTTGTGAAGCATTTTCAAGGAGAAGCTTATGAGCGAGAAGTTGTTATTTCCAACAACAAGAATCATTGATAAGTGAATAGGAAAATTTATGTTTAAGAGGACATGATTTAAGGAAGCATTAAGAAGTGTCAGTCTCTAGAGCAGAGAAAATGATCAATCAATTAACAAGTTCTTAATTATATCAAAAACTAATGAGAAGAAGTGGACTCTTGTGCGTAGCTTTATAGCAACGTTAAATTAAATCATGAAGTGTGAACCATGATTTTGTTATTAGCCAAACATACAACACTACAGTACGATGCGACTAAGTGAATTTGTGCTCTTTGCTTGACCTTATGATTCACAGTTAAGCGATGCGCATATTGATAAACTGCGCTTTAAATAACATTAGAAAAAATTAGATTTATATTCTTTGTTAGTGGACAAGGAAACCTCCATCAATAAAATGCCTCAGAGGCTATTTTGTCCAATAATAAATCTTTGAAAGATATTTGATTTCTTTAGTCAACATTTAATATTTTATAAAATTCTCCTCATGACACCAACACTTTAGTCTGCACGTTTTCTTAATTCCTCTTTCATGAGCTTTCTCTTCAACTTTTCTACACATTTATCATTTAAGGTGAATTGAACATCAAATTTTGTTGAATAAGAAGTGCTTTTTAAGTGCATCGGTGTAACATCTACCCTTTTAAAGCTTTATACAAGCAATATTATTATTCACAGAGCATTTAGGTAGGCTCCTTTGCGTGAATTGGTTACAACACTTGGTGGTGCAATTTTTGTGGGCTGACAAAAGGATGACTAGAACAATTATTATTGGGCTTAGAGGGACCTTCTTCCAAAGTAATTGGTGCCTTTCTAGTTTTCTTAATTGTAGGTGACATTTACATTTTTCATCTCTAAGGCTTTGTTTGAATCTTCTCCGAGGCTGAGGAGCATATAGTTTTTTTTAGTAAGTTTTACTTCTATTGAAGGACGCATCATTACCCAAGGCTCCTAAAAATATTATGAGTGATGGTCTCCATTTACTTGGCCTTCCAAGCAGAATTTGAGATTTATAATCGTTTTTTTCTTTGTTGTGAGTCAAACAATTAATTATGTACTGAAATTAGAGTGGACCAATAGAAATCAAGAAACATACATAAATGAATGGGCTGTTAAGGTCTCTTTGATTGTTAATTTTCTATATGCTGATTCCTTGTGTAAGCTGGGTTGTAAGGTTTCTCCAACACCTCACCTAAAATCTCTTAGCCCATTTATTATATTATCTGTTTTGATTATAGGCATTCTTATTTGAGGGGTATAATTACTCTACCTAAGAAAGTTTGTATTGTGATCCCATCCATTGAAAAGGCTAGACTCATAATTTTCTTACTGGATTTTGGAGATTTCTACCAATAAAACCTAGGTTGCTTTGGAAAATAGCAAATCTATGTCATATAGTTATTCTTATCTAGTCTACTTTTGTTGTAGTGGTTAATGAAATACATGACAGCAACACCAATAAGTTCCGCGTATTCCTCTTTCATAAGCATTCTTCTATGTTTTCCATTCATTCATTTAAGGTGTGTAGAACATCACAAGATTGTTAAAGTAGAAGTTCTTGAGTGAATTGGTGTGACATCTAAAACAAGCAATATTATCATTCTAGCAAGCAATATGTTTGTTTGCAGTACTTGCAAGTAGGGCTCTTTTAAATGACTTGGCTACAACTTTAGGTGGTGCTATTTTTGTGGAATTCACAAAATGATGAGTAGAAAAAATATTGTTGGGGTTAGAGGGTACCATCGTTCAAACTATTTGTTAGATTACTAGCTTTTCTAATTATTAGTGATATTGATATTGCTTAATCAATAAGTTTTTGTAAGGAGTCTTCTCTAAGGGTTAAGGAACATAAAACTTATCTTTGTTATTGAGGGTATTTCCATTGATGAATTTAAACATGATTACCTGAGGCTCCTTACGAAAAATTTTAAGCGATGGATCCACAAGCCCATTTAAAGATTTGATAACATATTGACACCATGTTTTTAGGGTTTTTGGTTGCTTGATAGGTAATCTATTATGATAGATTGACAGTTTTTTTGTTTGTTTAATTTTAAGCATTATGGTATGGATGGTTCATCTTGACAATCTAAATTAGCTGCGACTACATTCCAAAAGCTTTGGCAAAACGTATCAGTTTTACTAAGACAAATTTTTATTTATGGCAATTATCATTTGATAGATAAAGTAGTTCGGAATTATAGATAATAATAATAATAATAATAAAGAGACATTTTGATTCTATTTTCTATCAAAAGTAGAAGCTTCTACAATGACCATTTTTGACAGCTCATGATAGTTATAAACTTGACCATGTCTTTCTTTTTATTGTTAAGGCAGGCAACGGTCAAGAAAACATTGATTTAATTTCTCTTTATAAAATGCATTGTGATGTGCTTGGGTTCTATATCCACGTGACATTCCTTGTCAAAATGATCCTTCATAAAGAGTTGCGCATGACCTCTGATTTCAATAAATATCATATTTTGTTGAATTTTTTTGCTGGATCAGTCTTAATATTAATTCTAGTCACATCTTATAACGAGGTGCATATTAACTCTAATATGGGCCACGACCAACTTTTCTAAGACCTCATAACCTGTAACATTTATAAATTGGGTTGTAAGGGCGACTATTTCTAGATCAGGATTTCTAGGTTGACTAGGTTGGCTTGGATGAGTACCATGAGACTATGAGAGGTTTCTAGGTGAATACTCTTTGGATTTCATTTGGGCTTCTTAATGTTTAAATTTGGTGAAACTTGCTATATGATGTTTACCCAAAAATTTAAATATTCATAGGATTAGTCGCATTGATTTTTGTCCATCGTCGAGAGGTTTTTTATTTGCAAAAGCGATACAACTACTGACTGAACTATTTAAAAATGTTTGTGGAAAGCAATAGATATCAATTATACAATTCTTGGAAGCAGGATGTAATGGCAAAATGTTGTTCTAATCTATTTGTTTTCAAAAATGGTTTCTTAAGTAGTACATCTAATGCTTACTTAGACATGGATCAATGGCTTGCTAATAGTCCTGCTAGATAATTATAAATCTATCTAAAGAAACCTAAAGTTTATACACTACAAGTGAGCATTTAAGCTCCAATTTTTCTAAATTTTCTTGAATGAAGCTCTGAACTACTAAATGATTCTTCTCGGGAAATTTCCTCTCCAAAATAAAGTTGAAGTTGCACTGATCAACTCCTTTCTGTTTTAGCTCATGGACAACTAAGAGTTTTGTGCATAGGATGGAGAGTCGGAGAGGAAGTATCTTAGGTGGAAGAAGAGTGTATTATAGGAGCAAGAAGATATAAAAAATTGCTTCATTACTTAATAATAGGCCATATGATCTTTCTCTATAGGAAATATGCTCATGGAAACAATTGCATTTATGATTCTATGTCAAAATCAATCTTGAATTAATTAAATTTGAAACAATTTGAAGAGAATGCAATAAATATTATAGGACAAACTAAATATAGTATAAGAGAAAAAAAAAACAAAACATTGCAAAATAAAATAAAATAAAATAAAGTAAAATAAAAAATAAATTATCACATGAATGATACATGTATTGAGCAATTGGTTGCCATCAATTATGTTCGCATATGTGCATCTGATTGAAGAATGATTTATAGTATTCTGTTACCCTATAATATTATGCTATTCTCCGATTAGGTTTTGATGCATATTTTTTTTCTTTCATTCAAACAAGCTTTGATTGTATTTTAATAATCTTAATATCTATATATTGTCCTGGCAGTTCTGATCTTCAACTAGCAATAGCCCTTCAGCAACAAGAGTTTGAGCAACAACCCCAACAAAATCAACCACAGCAACAACCGCAAAGTACACAACAATCATCTGTAAGTGGCCGTTCAAGGCTTGTCACGGGTCCTCAGGTGCGCACTTTACTCTATTGATTTATATCAAATTTTCATTTTCTACTATTTTCAAGATTATAATATGGTTTGTTTATTTTAATTTACTGTTAAAGGTTTGGAAATAAGTAGGTCATAAATATTTAATTTTTTTTTTTTAATCGTAGATCATTATATCATTTTGCATTTTTTATCAGACATGTATAATCATTATTTTACGTATCATGCTGGTAAGGAATTGATTTAGAATACATGTTTATGACTATTAGCTCTCCACTAACAGATTAATTTCGTAGCAAGTGGAAATGGAATGGAATATACAAGTCGATATAAGATCAACGATAATGTTCCATGGAAAAATTTTATATGCAACTCTTCCCCATTTTGTCCAAAGATAAGCCTAATATCTTTAACTATAAGCCTAATAACTTTCTAAATTTTTCATAGTTGGAATAGTTGGCAAACACTTTAATGTAGATCTAAGACTTGCGTTTTCAAAAGACATAAAAATTCATTTAGATACAAACTCAAAAATCTTTGATGAAAATTGAAACATGATGGAAATCAATTCAGACAAAAGGCCTGGCATTCTCCTAAAAAATAATAACTAGAACTAATTATCATGAATGCCATTTACAAATGTTAAACTTCTTGCAATCAATAGAAATTCAGACTGTAGAAAATATGACTGCAATTTCACTTTTAGTAAATAATGAAAAAGCGCTAATAAAGAAAATGTGAAACGGAAAAAAATGCTATGAAAATAATTTCCATTATTGTACAAGGAGATTGCCTCTATAAAAACTCTGCAAGTCTTTCATTTGATTGAAGATGAAATCTTAAAAAGAGAAATTTACACATTTATATGAAATTTTATTAAGCCCTGCAATTTTTTTTTAATATGCCTTGGATCATTATTTATTATCATAAAAGTGACTTAAAAACAATTACAATCTTCTTATGAAGAAAAGCCATAAAAGTACCGTAGTTGGAAGTTGTAAAAATATTTGGAAGGTTGCAATAAAATTGCCGTCGCTTGCCATATGGCATAGCCTCGAAGGAACAACAATAGATCTGCAAGGAGTGAAAGTTATTGACCTGCTGAACGAAGGAGTCACATATAGCTACAATTTTGTAAGAACTATAAAAGAGCCACACAAGCCATAATTTAAAGGAGGAAAGCTACCACATTTTTTATGAATTGTTCAATGACAATCTGCCGAAAGATCCAGTCATAGCTATTGGATTTTTAAAAAAGATTTTCATGACTTATCACCTTCAAATATATGTTTTAACTTTGTAAGGCACCTTGTTTTCCATTATTAGTAGTGGAAACGATTTCATTACCAATAATAGTTTCAAAATTGTGGTTAGTGTTGAAGTTTGGAAGATATATAAATGATTGGTTGTATGTAAACAAAATTAGATGTGAAAAGAGGAGGATTTAAGGTATTAGTTGATGATTCAGGCTATAAGGTTTAAGTTGATATATATATATATATATATATATATATATATATATATATATATATATATATATACATATTTTAGAAGTTCAAATCATAAAAAATTTATCTTACTAAATAGGAAAATAATTCACAGCTAAAACATAAAAAGATGAGCACAAACATAGCTGGTAGGTATGACTCATACCAAATAAATGACAGATGTTGGAGTGGAGCGAGTTGTCAAATCGGGGGAGTTATTTATGTGTTAGGGGTGCGGGGACAACGCTCCTGCGGTAAGGTACATGGGTAATTTTATAATTACACATTGTACTGTAGGGTTATATATATGTGTGTGTTTTTTGTAACCCTAAGATGTATTCTATTCTGTACTCTTTTAAGAAAATTAAAGGAAAACCGTCACTCTGCTCCCGAGGACGTAGGCATCTTTATCGAACCTCATTAAATCCTTGTGTCGATTTGTGTTTTTGCCCTAAATTTTTCAACAAGTGGTATCAGAGTGAGGTTCGAGAGCATAGAATTTCGGTGTAATAAGAAGAAGAGAATTTCAGCTAGGGTTCGAGTGGTTCGGAGCAAGAACAACACGCGAATCTGCGAATAACGGTATTCGCGAATTCGAAGGAGTTCGGCAACCGGCTTGTGAGCGAATTGTGGTGTGAAGGGACTTTGGTTTTACGAGTTTTTCCACCAGCAACTAGTTGGAGTTCGCGCGTCCAGGCGTGAGGGCGATACAAAGGAGTTCGGCCTCGGCAGTTGGTTCACGAGCAGGAGATCAGCGACATTCACGAATCGCGGCATTCGACTTCTTCTGTGACAGGCAGAGGCGAGGGTTCGGCGAAGGTTCGCCCCTCTGCCTCGCTGAAATCCTCACGAGGTTCTGCGATGAGGATCGGTTCAGAGGTTCAAATTCAGCAAAGGAGTTTGGATTCAGCGAGGAATTCCGCAAAGGAGTTCAGCGCGGGAAGCAGCTAATTGTTGGAGTTCGCGCAAGTTCAGATCGCGACAGAAGAATCCGTTCGCGACTTCCCATTCTTCTTCTCGAAATAGCAGAAAAGGGTCGGGAAGAAAATCTAGGTTTGACAAAGGATTTCGTACAAAGAAATTTTGGCGAGCAAATCGGCAACTGAAGAAGAGGAATTTGCAAAAAAGTTAGCGACATTACTAATTTCAAATGACAATTTTTGGTGCAAAATTCGAGGTGAAGAAGTTTGATGAAACCGGAAACTTTGGGTTGTGGCAAACAATGGTGAAAGATTTGTTGACAAAACAGAGAATCTTGAAGGATTTGAGGGCAACAAAATCAGAAACTATGGAGGATGAAGATTGGGAAGAATTGCAACAACGAGCAGCAACAACCATATGCCTATGCCTGACAGATGAGGTTATGTATCACGTGATTAATCTAAAATCTCCAAGAGAGGTATGGAAGAAATTGAAAACTCAGTTAATATCAATCTCTGACGAATAAATTGTATCTGAAACAAAAGCTATATGGGCTGAAGATACAAGAAGGTTCTGATCTGGCGCAACATATAAATGGATTCAATCAAATAATTACAGATTTATCAAGTTTTAATGTGAGTATTGAGGATGAAGACCGAGCAATGATTCTGTTGTGTTCATTGCCTTACTCTTATGAACATCTGGTAAATACTCTTACATATGAGAAAGAAACTGTCAATGTTGATGAGATTACTGCAGCATTGTTGACTCACAACCAGTGGAAACAGAATGCAGGGGAAACCTATATGTTAAGGGTAATCAGAGTTTATATGTTTATATAGTCTATAAACATGGTGCAAAGTGACAATTCAGATGTCAGTGATGTTGATATGCTTTCAGTTCAAAGCTCAAGAAGTAGACTGAGGAGAAATTTGTTGCATCACCCAAGTCTGTAAACATGGTGCAGAGTGACAATTCAGATGTCAGTGATGTTGATATGCTTGTCAGAATCGCGGAAGGAAGAAAGAGAAGGGTTCTGGAAGGCGACTCTAGATCAAAGTCTAAAGACAAAAAGACGATCCATTACTACAAGTGCAAGGAGCCAGTTTATATGAAGAGAGATTGTTCAAAGCTCAAGAAGTAGACTGAGGAGAAACGTGATGCATCACGCAAGTCTGTAAACGTGGTGCAGAGTGACAATTCAGATGTCAGTGATGTTGATATACTTTCAGTTTTATCAACTCAGTTCATGGATGCATGGATTCTTGATTCAGGATGTTCTTATCACATAAAACTTAACAGTGAGTGGTTTACTTTATACATGTTATCTAATTCTGGCTCAGTCTGTTTAGGTGATGATAGATGTTGCTATATTGTTGGTATTGGTGATGTCAGGATTAAGATGCATGATGACACTGTTAGAACATTATGTGATGTTAGACACATTCCAGATTTGAAAATTTTGATTTCCCTGGGCGCTCTACATAAAAATTGTTTTATTCCTAAAACAGATGATGATAAGGAAACCATCAGAATTGTTAAGGGTGTGCTGACTATGATGAAAGGAAAGTTAACTGCAGGTAATATCTACAATCTGTTGGGGAGTACAGTTGTAGGTGGAGTTCAGTCTGTTCAGTCAGATGATGATAATACAAAGCTATGACATGCATCTAGGTCATCTTAGTGAACGTGGGATGGCGGAATTGCATAAAAAGAATTTGTTGCATGGTGTTAAAAGCTGCAAGTTAGATTTTTGTAAGTTCTGTGTTCTTGGACAACAGACTAGAGTCTGTTTTATGATTAAAAAGCACAAAACTGAAGGGATTTTTGATTATGTTCATTCTGATGTATGGGGCCCTATGAGGGAATCATCATTGACAGGATCTCTGTATTATGTTACCTTTATTGATGATTTCTCCAAGAAAGTTTGGGTGTATTTCTTGAAGCATAAATATGAAGTTTTATTTAAATTCAGGTTGTGGAAAGCTGAGGTGGAGAACCAAACTGACAGAAATATCAAGTATTTGAGGTCTGATAATGACACAGAGTATACAAATTTGCAGTTTCAGAAGTTCTATGAGAAGCATGAGATTCAGAGGTATTTTTCAGTGCGAAAGACACCACAACAGAATGATATTGTAGAAAGAATGAATAGGTCCTTGTTTGAAAGGGCAAGATGCTTGAAGCTGAATGTAGGGCTTCCTAAAGCTTCTGAGCAGAGGCTATGAGTATGACATGCTATCTCATCCATAGATCACATCAGGCATCATTGAGTGGCAAGGTTGCAGAAAAAGTATGGACAGGTAATCCAGCTAATTTTGATCACTTACGAATTTTTAGTTGTCCTGCTTATGTGCATGTGCCTGAAGATGAAATATCAAAACTTGATCCAAAATCCAAGAAGTGCATCTTTTTGGGCTATAAGAAAGGTGTGAAATGATACAAGTTTTGAGATCCGATTGTAACGAACGCGGTGATCAGTAGAGATGCAGTCTTTGATGAGCAGTTAATGTTGCAACAGAATCAAGACAATGTGGCAGGGAACAATTCCAGTTCAAATACAGTGCAGATGGATCTAGAACAGCATCCAGTAGCAACTGAGACAGTTGAAAGTTCAAATCCAACAGCTGGTGATTCCAATACAGATGACTTGCAGAATTACAATCTAGCCAGAGACAGACAGAGATGCACCAATATAAGGTCTCATAGCAGATTAGGTTATGAAGACTTAGGGCCTGTTTGGTTCGGCTGCAATGTCTAGCTTCTGTAATAGCAATGTTCTGCTATGCAAGAATGGCTAGGGAAGTTACGTGTCTGTTTAGTTGCAGTATGGGAAAACAATTCTTGAGCAACTTTTTCTGTAAAAATGTCCGGTCTGTCCCTGTTTATTAAAACTGTTTGAAGTTTTTGATTTATTTATATGATATACAGGTTTTGCAAATACAAGTTTTTTTAAAAATTTAATGTTTTAAATATTGAAAGTAATAAAAATAAATTATATTTTAAAATGTTTAACGAAAAAATTTTATATTATGAGCCCGATTCTATTTTAAAATATTATACTATTAAAAAATGTTATATTATGAGCCCGATTCTATTTTATAGTGTGAAATATTTTAAAATGTTTAACGAAAAAATATATTTTAATAGATTACAAATATATTAAGTAACACTTTTAAAATATTTATGAGAAATTTCATATTATGAGCTCGATTCTATTAATATATTTATATCTATTAGCGATTACCTTTAAAAAATATATATTTTCATATATAGATATATATTATGTTATTCAATACCTATATAATTGAAGTTACCTCATATGTATCTATTTAAATATATATATATTTAAATCTAAAAACTATCATACCTTTAAAGTTAATCATATATATATATATTTTTAAAGTACTAAAATGTGTTTTTAAAAATATTTTTCACAAATTACTAAAAATATTTCACACTTGCAAATGATTTGAAACAAAGAATACGTAAAATAACGATTTCATATCCGAAAAGTCATAAAGACTCGCAGATGTACATCGTGTCCTCTCGAAGCACGTGCTTAAGTAACGAGTCAGTGAAAAAGAACTGCAGGACAATTAGAACAACTAACACGATAATAATGTTCACTTTATTTTTGAGTTCCTGTAACTCCCGTGTGACACAATCTTCCAGTGAAGCGGTCCACTCCCTAACATTGGGCTCTTGATAATCGGTAGATCGTCCGCCCATCGGAAGAAACCGCATTGTTGTGAAATGTTTTGAGGCGACGATAAAACTTTCGGCGAAAGCTATGCGGTTGTCGTGATGTTAAAAGCGATGTTTGGAGGCCACAATGACATAAAACTCGGTGAGAGGTAGCGGCATGGTGGAACTCATTTCTTCACGAAATGCGAGCGAATATATAAATTAAATATTTTGAGCGATATTTAAATACTTTAAACCGAATATAAAAATTAAATATTTTTACAAGTACCAATCTAATTAAATAAGCAACTGAATAAATCTCAAATTAGCATCTAACTAGTTTATAAGAAATAATTAAATAAAATAAAAGTTTATCAAATGACATTACAAGTACCAATTAATTAGTTTATGAAATAGAACTAGTCCGAAAAACTCGCTAAGGAGATACAATTCTATGCCATATTAACCAACGCATTTGTGATTTCTTCTCGTAGCGATGCCATCTCTGCAGACACCTTCGCCGTCCTTGGTGCAAGTGTAAGGCCGTTCGCTTATCATCCGCTACGGGGCCTACATGGTTTCACGATGGTTGTGCACCTACTTCTTGATTTACTTACGCATCTGCAGAAATCAACATCGAATCTCGATCGATGACGTCTAATGTAATTATGCGGCGCCATTGTTGCTATAACGATCCGCACTCGTTGTAGAAAATGGATACGGGGGCATGTCTCGCAATATAACCCATTTTTCTTCCAAACACCAAATGTCCTCTCGATCACGCCTCGTAAGGAAGAATGTCGTTTGTTGAAGACCTCCTTCGGGTTCGTGTCACATTACTTCGCTCTTTCAAAGTCGGGTATATGATACCTTGTATCCGGAATAGTTTCATATAACCCTTTGCATCGGATAACCGACATCCACTGCGATAATATTTTCACGTTTTAAAATTTGTTAGTATTTTTTTATGTTTGGAAATCACATAATTGAATTTTGTTAGAATACACATACCGATTTGGTGGATGCGGGAAACGGTAGCGTTCATTTCTCGTTGCACTTTTAAATATTCTCGTTGTCATGTGCACTACCGATCCCGACTAGAGCATGAGCAAATGTAAAACACATGTTAAAATCGCATACCGCTATGACGTTTTGTGTTGGTATTCCACTTCGGCCTATAAATGGAACTTTCTCATTGTTCGAAACACGTGCATCGACATGTGTTCCATCAATTGCTTCGATACAATCCTAACAATATTTAGGCACATTAATTGTAGGTAGATTCAGAAATAAAACAATCAAATTCGAATGAAATACGCTTAAAGAACGGCATGTACTGGGGATCGTTACGAATCTCTCTCGGTATTTCGCAAATGTGGGATCAAGTGGCTTGATAACATCTTTACCCGAGCTAAGCGAGCATTCAAGCCCACTTGTGAAATACCTACTTAATTGTTTCGAAGAATGTTGAAAACGTTTCGTCGCTGAACGCATCGACTCGTTCGTGAAAGTATATAAATAGTGATTGCTAATACCTCTCCGATTTGTTGTCCTCGTAGAACCCATGCGATCTATGAGAGTCAACAAGCTCCGCTAAAAGGTCTTTGAATACCTCCTGAAACATTCTAAATATGTTGTGGAATCTAGTTGGATGCCCTTCTAACATCTCCACAACTCATTTTTCCCCAATTTGTGCTGATGTGTAACATCGGAGACGGTCAACGTAGGTGTTGTAGTAGTCGATTGCCAAGTTTATTCGTCGCATTTCTCCTCCTACGACGACGTTCCTCGGGATTCATTCTAGATTTTGCTCCGAATTAAAAGGAAACCAAATCGATTGAGGAATTCATATGCATAATTTATCCCAAGTCACATGCATAATTTAAATACTTATGAGAGCAATATGAAAGGAAAGACGAAACAAAACAGCGTTAACAAAATTTATCGTTCAAAGAAACAATCAGACGTCACATGTTCCTCATGTGCAAATTAAACTACAAATGCATAGTTCTCCAAATATGCAAATTAAACTACAGATTGAAATAAAGTCATGTGTTTCTCCTGTAATAAAAACATAAAACTTTAACGAAAACATTGCAGAAAATATAAAAGAACACGTATTATTTTACGTGGTTCGGTCAATATGACCTACATCCACGGGGAAGAAGGATGGCAATTTTATTAGTTGATGAAAGAGGTAGGTACAAAGCTTTCATTCTTACAAGATTTCACCTCCAACATAGGACTTCACGTATATAACACCACTTATAAGAACAAAACCGAGACAGACTTCACCCCAAAAAACGAACTTCAAACATAACATATGACTTTCCATACAACTACAAACCGTGGGTTTGGGCTGCAAAGCGGGAGCAAAACAGATTGGCAACAACCTTTAAACAAAGAAAGGCCCCCAATCATGATTAGGCCTCCGGGAACAAGAAAAAGTAAAACGAGCCAGGATTAGGACCCCACCACCCAATTCTCATGAATTTATATATAATCGATTGGGGGCATTTACATACACCACCCGATTCTTATGATAAAAAAGCTGGAAGCAGGAATCGTTTTAGGGAATACAATCATAACTGGAAGCATAATATCATTCTCGGGAGGTTGATTAAACATATTTTCGATGCACATGGAAATCATGACAACTAACATTTTCAACAAATAATTTCAACTCGATTTGAACACTGTTTGAACCGATCCAAAGGAGGCGAGTTAATATGATTAATAAGAAATTTCAAGACGAGTAATTGCCGCTCGCAAGCTTGGGAAGTCATTTCTATGCGGTGGAGCCGATTCTCCTAGTGAACCATACATGATCTCAAACAATTAAAGTGATTTACTATGCGAGTTGAGCATGACATATTGAACAACACTAACGAGTGAAGGCATGGAGCAGCTATAAAAACCGCAAACAATATTTATGTCATGGTGAATTAAGGTGATGCCCGACTTAAAAACCGCAAAACTTCACTAATGAAGATCGAGCCTTAAGAACAAACCATTCAAAAATAATTAAGGTGATGCCCAACTCTTCAGCATTTTTTTGTCATTGTAGCCATTTCATATTTAGTGAAGATCGAGCTCAAGAACAAACCAATTCTAGCCATTTCATATTACCTAATTTGAACGATCGACGCCTTCGTAACAAACTGAAAACCGCAAACAATATCCATGCAGTGTAAGAAGCATAAGGTAGATGGAGAACAAGGGTCGACTTGAAATTTCATTCCAGAAAAACGCAAAGAACAATAAAGTCCAACACTCCCTAAAATCTCATGCCATTTCACAGATCCAGACGAAGTGTAAGCATAGAAACAGAGAAAAGTTGTCGAGAAAGCGGGAGGTATAGAGAAGGGAGATTACAATGACACTCAAAATACCTCAGATCTGCAAGTAGATCGGCAAAAATGACTCGTTTTTTACCTGAGATCGGCCGATTCGAGTGGATAGGGAAGAAGAAAAGGCAACAAATAAGCCGGAGATATCAGCAGACAGAAGGGAGAAGGAAGGCAAGCGCGCGGGGTAGGGATGAGAAATACCGCGTGAGGAAGCTGCGCCGCGGGTTTATTGCCGCTGCCCGCGTCCTCTCTGCTTCATCTCTGCTTCCGCCGTGTCGCTCTATCCAAATGAACGAAAATCGGCCAAAGCCCCCGCGACGCCCCGCGAAGCCCTAAACAAACGGGGCCTTAGTCTCCTGTGCACTTCTCATCAGCAGTGATGATCTAGCCACTTTTCAATGAGCTTTCATCATCTAGGAGAAAGAAATGGATGAGTACAATGGTTGAGGAGATGAAGTCTTTGCAGAAAAATCGCACATGGGTGCTAATTCATTTCTCTTGGGTGCAAGTGAGTCTACAAATGGATAACAACAGTATCAGAAAAATGGGGAAAAGTTCAAGGCTTGAGTGGTAGCAAAGAGATTTTATCAGCAGAATGGGATAAATTATGATGAAATCTTCTCCCTTGTGGTCAGACATACTTCAATCAGGGCAATGCTTGCATTAGTAGCTATTCGGATCTGCATCTGGAGCAGATGGATGTTAAAACTGCTTTCTTGCATGGTT
The DNA here is from genome assembly GCA_022702705.1 of Papilionanthe hookeriana x Papilionanthe teres. Classification (NCBI taxonomy): domain Eukaryota; kingdom Viridiplantae; phylum Streptophyta; class Magnoliopsida; order Asparagales; family Orchidaceae; genus Papilionanthe; species Papilionanthe hookeriana x Papilionanthe teres. Next base: position 96,135,865 of record CM040425.1, read on the forward strand.
ATTTGGAGGAGCAGATTTACATGGAGCAAGCTAGAAGGGTTCACTCAACCTGTACTGGAGCATCTGATTTATGCAAATTAATGAAACTGTTGTATGAATATATCTGTAATAGGGTTGGTGTTGCACCAGTGACAGATAAAATTAGATAGAGTCGTCTTAGATGGTTTGGTCACATTAAACGTCGACCACCTGATGATCCGATTAGAAGATGTTTTAAATACAACTTATGTTAAGAAAGACAGAGGTAGACCTAGAAAAACTTGGGCTTATTGCATAAAAAATGATCTTAATTTATTAGAATTAAACGAAAATTTGACACTAAATAGGACGCCATGGAGAAAAAGGATTCTTGTAGCCGACCCCACTTAGTGGGGTTAAGGCTTTGTTTTTGTTGTTGTTGTAAAAAAACTGTTGTATGAGTTGAAACAGACACCAAGACAATAGTACAAGCGATTCGACTTCTACATGATTGAGATTGGTTACAAGCGATGTGAGTATGATTGTTGTGTCTATGTTAAGAGCCTTGATGATTATTCTGTTATTTTTATGCTACTGTATGTTGATAATATACTGATTACTGCAAAGAATATGAATGATGTCCTTGCTTTGAAAGCTTTATTGAGCTAGGAATTTGACATGAAAGACTTGGGTCCTACGAAGAAGATTCTTGTAATTGAGATTCATCGAGATAGAGGCTAAAGACGACTGTGTTTATCTCAATGAGACTATGTTGAGAAATTGCTAGACAGGTTTGAGACGAGCAAAACAAAGCCTGTAAGCACTACACTGACAAATCATTTTAAGTTTTCAGAACAGTGTCCGAAGACAGATAAGGAAATCGAGTGTCGTTGGCTGCTTGATGTATGCAATGGTATGTACTCGTCCTGATTTGGCACATGTTGTTAGACTTGTCTGCAAATACATGTCTAAACCAGGAAGACGACATTGGGAAGCAGTCAAGTGGATTTTCAGGTATCTGAAGGTATTGTAAGACATGAAATTATTTTTGGCAGTCAGCAGGATGATCCTTCAGTTGTGGGGTATGTTGACTCAGACTGCAGATGATTTGGATGGCATAAGATCTACAACTGGATATGTGTTTACTCTTGGTGGAGGACCTATATGTTGGAAATCAACAGTTCAGTCTATTGTGATATTATCTACTGAAGGCTCGAATACGTAAGCGATAGCTGAAGATTGCTTGAAGAAGCCTTATGGCTTACTGGGCTAGTAAAGGAACTGAGTGTTGAGCAAGGTGGAGTTCAGTTGCATTGTGATAGTCAAAATGCTATTTATTTGTGTAAGAACCAGGTGTATCATGCGAGAACCAAACATATTGATGTCAGGTATCACAAGATCAGAGAATTGATTGCTTCTGGTGAGATACTGTTGCAGAAGGTTCATACTAATGAGAATGCAGCTGATATGTTGACCAAGTTAGTTACTATTAACAAGTTCTTGCATTGCTTGAACTTGTTGAATATTCACAGTTGTTAGAGAAGCATGGTGGCCCAACCCACATTGGTGCATGTGTAACTCCCAGGCATCTTTTCTCCCAAGGGGTTGGATACTCGCAAAGGTGGAGATTTGTTAGGTATGACTCATATACCAAATAAATGACAAATGTTGGAGTAGAGCGAGCTGTCAAATTGAGAGTTATGTTATGTGGGTTGGGGATGCGGGGGCAACACGCCCCAACGATACGGTACAGGGGTAATTTTGTATTTACACATTGTACTATAGGGTTATATATATGTGTGTTATTTGTAATCCTATGATGTATTCTATTATGTATTTTTTTCTGAAATAGAAAGGAAAACCGTCGCTCTGCTCCCGAGGACGTAGGCATCTTTGCCGAACCTCGTTAAATCCTTGTGTCAATTTGTGTTTTTGCCCTAAATTTCTCAACAATAGCTTACTAGAAGTTTTTCAAAAAGCAATTAACAATATGAAAGTACCAAAAGCTTAGAGAAGTTTAAAGCAATTCATCTAAAACAAAGAGGTTCCCTTGCCCTTTTTGTCTCCACCAATTTCAAAATGCTTGCACCTCTTGATTGGGTGCTGCGAAAAATGTTTGCAACTCTGGCATTACAATTTCAGCACAATCTTCTTTGTGGTTTTTTCTTTCTTGTGAAAAACTGGCTCAGTCTGCACACCATAATCAGATTGCTTCCGATCATAACGACACTTTCCTTGAACTGATAGACTATCCTTACCCTTCTTGTATTGAATGACCTTTTGCAAGGTGTGCTCCTTGCAGGCCTTGTTCATGCAATAGGTTTTCTTAGTTTTCGGGGCGTTCAGCATGGCTGCTGCGGCCGAAAACTCCAAGTTTATATATATATATATATATATATATATATATATATATATATATATATATATATATATTTGCAGGCCTTGTTCATGCAATAGGTTTTCTTAGTTTTCGGGGCGTTCAGCATGGCTGCTGCTGCTGCGAAAATTCCAAATTTATATATATATATATATATATATATATATATATATATATATATATATATATATATAAATTTGAAATATCTGTTAATACTTTTTTTTAAAAAAAATTTAATATTTCTAACTTGGAAGCATTCACTCGAGTTCATTGCATCGTCTATGATCTTATTTCTCTAGCAATTAAATTCTCAAGTGTTCTTAAAGGAAACTATTGTGAATTCGTTCGGATTACTATCTTTTTTGCATTTCTGGTAGAGTTTTAATTGTCTTAATTAACAAGAAGGTTAGATACAAAAAAATTAGACTAATTCTGCATGTTCATTTGATATTTCCAACTCGTAAGGATTCACTTCAGCTCACTGCATAATGTCAGGTATTTATTTTTTAGCATTTAATGGCATAAGTGTTCCTAAATGAAATGTTATGGATTTCAAGGGATCACTGTCTAATTTTTTTTGAATTTCATATATATTGTATTTGTTTCTGGAGTAGATTTCTTATAAGAGGAAATGACGATGAGAAATAAAAAAAATTCCCGTCGTTGTGTTTAATAATATTATCTTTTCATGCCTCGCAAATCATACATTTTTATTAAATATCAATTTATCTTATTGACGGATTGCTTCTTTAAGTTAATGTAAGCTAAATGGGTTAAAGGTTAATCACGATGAATTATATAACTTGAATTCATCTATATAGTTGAAATTTTAATGTTCATGTGTTTTTAATGCAATTGTCATTAAGAAATTCACATAAATGTTGATATAATTTGAATTTCTCAATCTATTACTTTGGAAAACAAGAAACCCAGAATTGAAACTAAAATTGATATCATGTTGTTCAACGGATGTAGAGTTAGGGTATGTTTGACTTTAGCTGTTTTCGAACTACTGCAATATTCATGTGCTATCTTCAGGTAAACTATTCATGGAAGAGCTGCAGTGTACTGTTTGGTTACAGTGTATCTGAGAACAATTGGTAAGGAATCGTTTCGGGAGAAATGACTAAATTGCACTCGTTTGGTAAAACTGTTAAAAAAATTATAGCTCATGCATCACTAGTTAGGAGGATATGCATAACTAAGGTAGCATGGAGAAAAAAAAAATAATAGCAAGACTATCGGAAGCACAATAACATAAGTCACTCTCTCCAAGAAACATAGTAAGAGAAGTTTAACTTCCCGCCTGTAAGAATAAAAGATATAAATTAAAGCAATGAATCTCAACATTGTTACATAAGTTTCCAAAACACATCAAAAAATTATGGCCAAATCAAAGTGTAACAGGGGTTTGAATAGCAAATCCATAGGAAAACTGCCATAAATGAATCTTCACAACATTAGTATTTTGAAGACACCTATCCTATCAATTACTAGAAGTTTAGTGGCTAATGGTAGATGCAAAAGTTGGGCAGTGGATAAGAGGCACACTGCAAAGTTTAATGGCTATAGGAAGGCTCGGCTAGGAGCTGTTGGGCCGGCGAGGAAGAATCCAGTGAAAGGGAGAGGCGAGCGGCTTCGATCGAGTGGGAGATGGCGCAACAGGGTGTTCAGTATTTCGATGCGGGGAAGAGGCGGGCGGGAGATTCTCGAGCGAGAGAGGCGAAGACGGTTCAGGTCCTTAGTGGGATCGAGAAGAGGGCTTCGGTACAGGCGAGCGGCTTCTTCGTGTCGAGAGGGAGAGCGAGGGCGTGCTTCAGCGCAGGAGAGGGGCAGGAAGGCGAAGCAGGTGCGCGTGGTAGAGGCGAGTGTTTGGAGCAGGGAGGATCGGTCGTGCGTGAGAAAGAGGGGCTCCGGTTAGGGATTCGTCTAGCGAACGCGAGGCAGGCGCATGCGCATGTGGGAGAGGCGAACGATTGTTTAGCGAGGGAGGGGAGGCGAGCGAGGAAGGAGACCAAATGCCGCAGGGGGGAGAGGCGAGGATTTCTGTCCAAGAGAGCAGGCGAGCGAGGGAGGAGTTTCTCTCTTTGTTGCCTGAAGGAGCAGGCTCGAGTGGGAAAAGATCAGGAGGAAAGCGAGATCTGGGGGGGTGATGTCGCGGGCCGCTTTCGCTCAACTTTACGGAAGCCGTGGGAGAAAGAGACGAACCAAATGGCACAACTGCGGATGAAGCCGCGGGGAAGCGCAGCGCAACACAGAAAAGCGACAACCAAACGGGCCCTTAGTTTATGATGGGTTGCATGATTAGATTTTTTTATTGATTTATCAACCTCCACATGCACGATATGAAGGATTAAAGTCATTAATAGATTCATATTCTAATTGATATCATTAATAGATTCATATTGTAATTGATATCATTAATAGATTCATATTCTAATTGATATCATTAATAGATTCATATTCTAATTGAGATTTGGGTTGAACTATAATCTCATATTGACATTTAACTTTAGATATAGGTTTCGACTCTTGCTTATATGTGGGTTTAGCGATAGGTATATTCTCATGCAAGCATTGGTATATATTTTAGTGTAGGTTCTGATACAATTTAAATCTAGCAGTCAGTTTTATGATTAATTTGTGTAGCATTTATAAGGTAATTAATAATAAATCATTCAATATAAATTATAAAGTATTATTTTTTTAATAAATTAAAAGTAATGTTCTGAACTTTAATATATTTTGAGATATTAATTATTTTTTAAAAGAGTTACCTCACGAGCTAACGAGTCAAGTTAGGGTTAGTTTGAGGTTAACTTATTTGTTCATTGAGTTTGGGTCTTGAGCCACTTAATAAACAGAGCTCGAGTCCAATTCATGAGGAGGCTTGGCTCAGTTATAGCCTAAACTTAGGCTTTGAAAAGTAAGTTGTTACTCAAATTATTATTATGTTATTAGAAGAGTAAAGTTTTGCTCTAATGGAGACGCATGTTACATGATCTTGGACAATGGTAACCTTTATGATATGATTACATTAATAATCATAGTGAACTGCCATTTAGATGTCCAAAGTAACACCTTTTGAACATCAGTTTAAAACTGATAAATTATTTGATATGCTATATTAAAATAAAAAAATCTGAAGCAGTGGAAATAATTTCAAACACTATTATTTAGTGTTATTTGTTTGGATACTCTGAAAAGCATATTTATGTGGACTGCATTAGTAATTGTAATAATAATATTAATATTAATATTATTATTTTATAGTAACTGCTAGAAGAGATTTGATATCTGGAGTGCCCTCACATATAATGATTTAAATGCACCACCGTAAGATGATCTGGTATTCAGAATTGAAGGAAATGTTTTCATTAGGAGTCACTTTAGCTCAATTTACATTCCATTTTTTTCTTTTCATACTGAACACATCTTCGCGTCTATAAAAGATGAAGAGCATTTGCCATTCACTCTTTATGTTACTTGAAAATTGCAGGTGCCAAGGAACACCAATTCGACGCAGAAAAGTGAATCAAAACTGAAAGAAAAATGTATTATAATGTAAATAATTGTCTTTTTTAACTCTTTACAATTTTCGCGTCCACTGTTCATCTTGTATTACATAGATGCAAGTTTTGATGTAAAGAATAATATTACAAACAATGTCTGCAATATAAGTCTGGTTATGTTTCAAATCCATTCATCTTTTGATTTGCATATGCACAATGTTACCCTCCAACAAATAAGACTTTTTTTTTTATGTTAATCACAATAATTTATGATCATGTAATATATATCAATTTTGTCTATTCAATGTCACAAAAATATTAGTTATGTTAAAGTTTTAAAGATACATATAACATAACTGTTACAGAAAAAAAAGAAATAAGAAAAAAAAAAAAAACAAAAAAATCCTTCTAAGCATGGACTGCCAAGATGGTGGTATCGGTTAACGCAGGAAAAAGTGCTACAAGGAGTGGGTTCTTCCATAGGCAGCTCATGAAATCATCCCGATCAACTTTTCCATCCTCGTCCACGTCAAACAAATGAACCAATTGATTGAGCTGTAATAAAATGAAACAAATAAATAAAGATCACATGATTAGCTTAGAGGCAGTTTAAATTCACCTATATTTTTTAAAATTTTTTATTTTTATTTATTTATATTTAAAAATTAAAATAAAATATATTTGATGGATTTAATTAGTATATGATTAATTTTAAAAGTATTCAAAACATCTAAAAATTATTTTAAATGTTTTAAAAAATAATTTATTTTTAAGAACAAAATTAAGAAAAAAAAAATAAAAGAGACAAAAAATTGTAAAACAAATATATTATAAAAAAACAAAAAATAATAAATAATAAATAAATTAAAAAAAAAAAACACTAAAAAAAAATGATCCAAACAAGTCTTAAATCCTTACAGATTCTTTGTCGGTTGATGGTATCATTGATTGAAGCTTATCACGAAACTGCAACACCATGAAATGTGTTAGAAAAGTTACAAGCATAGATATAAGGAAAGAGTGACGAAAAGCAATATTTACCTGCTCTATTGTTAAAGTTGAACAACTTGATTCAGCGTCAAAGAATGTGTCAAAAGCTGTTTCACAGGCCCTCATGAATAAGGGCTGCTTCCTAACGTGAGCTGATCCGATCAAGAACTGAGAGTTGTGCACAATTTAATTCTTATTGAATCAAATGCAAATATATTTATGGATAAAATGGGCATATGCTGCTTTCTGTACGAATTCTTTGGCCAATAACAAGATATTTAAATTACAGCAAGATTATAAAAAAAAAAATCCTTGCATTAGAATGAGAATACTGGCAAAAAAACAGTGGTTATTTAAGGGATGGACACTGCAGATACGTTTTATTCTGACGAATTAAATTACATAGATACCTAATGCAAAGCCACCGGATATAAATTCTCTTCAGCATCACCGTATTATGAGCACACTGTCACAGACTAACTTATCTTAAATCACCCGTGCAGCTTTTGCACTCTTCCTTAACACTAAATTAGTCTAACTCTCACAACGGATGGACTTGTAAGCACAAAACACTCTAGGTAGAAGAGTAGAAATAAGTATTGAATAAAGAAACTTTTCAGTAAGAGAGAGTGATTACAACATTTCAATGTTTGGGAACCTTGGATGGCTCTTAGATGGATACATATGACGGGGAGACACTACTATCTATAGTTCTCTTTAGGACTAAGGGAACTTTCTAGATTACATTAGAATATACTAATTTCTAGATAGTTCTATATTATTCTTTACATATACATGAATCTAGAACTTTCTAGAATATTATAGAATTCTCTTGAAGCTTGCTTCTTTCAGTATAATTCTAAAATTATCTGGAACCTTCTAGAATTCCTTGGAATATTCTAATTCTTTCTAGTTTTTTCTAGAATGTCGTAGAGTCTTTTAGAGTCATTTGGATTGTTGTCTTCATTCTAGTCTTCTCTAGAATCTTCTTTCCCATAGTTAACTTGTCAATTATTCTTGATGATGACGAAGTGTGACACTCTCCCTGCTTAAGCTCGCAATACTCTTATTGCGGCTTCCAATTGATACCATCTGTTTCTTTTTCTTTTTCCACACGTCTTCATGTCTCATTTTTTGGTCTGCCCACTTCATTCTTCTTGCAGCGTTATGTAATGTGGCTTGAGCTTACTCCATTTGCTCGTTCTAGGATTTGGCGAATTTAAAGCAGGTTGGGCTTTCTCTCTCGTACTTGGTTGTAGGGGAGAAGGGTACCATGCAACAAGGATTCATGGCTAGTGGCTTAGTCCCTAGTTCTAGCTCGATCTGTTGATTTATCTTCCTCTCTGGTGGTAGTTCTTTTGATAATTCTGATGGTGAAACACTTTTATATTCCTCAAGCACTGCCACCAATTCCCTTAGCATTTCACCATTCAAGTGTCTATGGTTCTCCAAGGATTTTTAGTGATCGAGATAGGTTTTGATCGCGTTCCAAGTGTCTTTAAGTTCTTCAATGGTTTCTTGTAATTTCTTATTTTGTTTTACAACTTATTTTAATATCCTTATGTTTCTAGAATGTTATATTTTGTTATAACCTTTTTTTAGTAATTTAGATTGAAGTTTTTTTTTCATTCGAGCCATTGTTAGTTTAAATGTCAACAACTTTATGATATTTAAATGTCAACAACCTTCCGACATTTTTCTCTCATAGAGAGCATCTTTGAGGGTTCTTTGAACATTTTCTCCTGATGAATAAAAAAAAAATACATATGGATACTATCCATACACGCTTGGTCATCTTCCCCCATCACTATCTCATCTTCATCTCGAGTATTTTAGAGCTTTTCAACGCATCGGTACAGTCTGTTTTACAAATGGACGATGTATGGGTAGTTTAGATGGATATTTAAGTATTTTGAACGAATGAACGACATTTAGACAATTCAATGGTGATTAAATATCTTGACTCTGATATATGTGACATTTTTGTCGCCCTTATCATGATTTATTGAATCGGTTGATGGGGCCTTTCTTAATAATTTCAATGCCCTGGACACAACAATGTAGTTCATTACACAAATGGGCAACATTTCGAGTGATTTCAATTAAATTGTATTTTTCATCGTGTAATGTGCTGATCAAAGCAGATGTCCTCATCGAATTGTGATGCTTTAGATTTGTCGGTGGAATCTGCTCTGTAATAAAAGCATTGCTCAAGTTATTTTAGGTACAACCAACATGCCTTGAATTCTTCTTATATGATACTAAGAATACTGTTATCTTCGACCCATTCGATTGTGTTGAGTTAGGCTCGTATCACAAGGTCAACAACAGATCAGCGAGATGATTGAAATATTATAACAAAGCCTAAAAACTAGCAAGTTGAGTACCCAAGATAAATAAGGAAAATAATTAAAGTCAGCTTTAAATGTCAGTTTGAAAATTGATTTAATTTAGATAACTATTTCATTTAGACCTAAAAAATTTCTTAAGCAGCTTCATGAACCAAATACTTGCAGCTATCATGAATATTCATCCTTACCTGACGAAAAGTAATAGATCCCCTCCTTTCCACATCAAGGTAAGAAAAAATCTGCCAAGAATGGATACCAAACTTCACTATTAGAACTTACATGCTAAATATTCAACCATAGCAAAGAAATGAATAAAGAAAAAATCAGGTCATTTATTTATAACACTAACACACAAATAAATTCAAATGCCAGAAGTTTCAGCTATGATGCATCGCACATATGTTACACAAACTATATTTGGCATAATTGCTAGCACTATGCACATACATACAAATCATAGAATTTCATTACGCAAACATCATAACAGTAATTCTGCTATTAACATAGAAAACTTTAATTCTATTAGTTCAGAATTATAGGTATATGCAGTTAATAGTTAGTAGCAATGAGAGCAGAAAAGCATGCTACTTGTTTAGACAAAATTGCCCCACAATTAAGTGGTTTGCGATTCAGGCAATTCCGATCTCACATTTTTTACATTTCATTATGTTCCTTAAATCAGTGTTAACACAATACCCTCTGCTAATTGGAAGTAGTAGAGCACTCCTAAATGTGTCCTAAACAGTTATTTCAAGTCCAATGATGATGACGTTCATTCCAGCAATCATTTTGCTTTAATTAGTGTCATAAGTTTGAGAAGCAGCTCCTGTTTTCCTTTGCCTTTCTCCCTATTTTGTAACCATTTTTGCAGAGGTCGCTCTGACTGTGTTCAGCTGGAATGGCATGATGAACGGGAAAATTGCTTGGTTGTAAAAGTTACTCTACCCAAAGCACTGTCAAAAAGTAAATTACCTTTACACTTGGTTTTAGATACTCCTAGAATCAGTCTCAAAACTTTTGAAGGTTGCAGCACAATCAACTGCTGTCAAGTTAACACCTCTGCTAGCATGCTCTTTAGAAATTAAATATCAAATGGGAGGAAACGTTCCAAACACTCATCAGAGTTTAGCTTATGTATGGACATATAGCTTCAAAATATCTAGAAGGAAAAATAAGAAAATTTGCGACAATTTTAAGCAATGAAAAAAATCCTGATATTTATATCGTGATGTTGCTGTGTCATCCAATTGTTGATGATTAAGATTAACTTTTTTTTTTACGTATTTGCATCAAATTGAAATTATTTGTTTCTTTATATCATGTGTTATTTTCACCAGGGCTATTATGCAACAAGTCCTTAAGTGTGGTCTAGGCTGTTAGTTATTGGCAATTTTTATAGTTTTGTACTTCGTAAAAAATTGAAATGAGTTGATGAAAATTTATCGTAGCTCATAGTTTTGACAATCTAATTTCTTTTTGTTTCTGTACTCGGAGGATTTGACAATTGTGAACTTTTGCTACCAGAGAAAACTACACAATTTGACTTTAAATTTTCTAAAATATATTACTTCAAACAATAAGTACACTAATGAGCTTAAAGCACCCACATGTGCTCCGCCATTCCTCTAAACTCTCAATCAAATAGTCCGAGAATGCTGCATAGGATGACTTTAAAATATTTTAGATCTCTTGCTTCAAATAATATGTACACTAATGAACTTAAATCACCCTCATATGACTTAAGAAAATTACATGACCTAACAATGTTGCCTGGGCTAACCTAAAGTATTTTAAAATATCTTGTTTGAAAGAGCATGTATACTAATAAACTTTAAATCATTCGCATGTGCTCTGGCTCATATGCTAAATGCTTTGATTATATGGTCTGAGAATGTTGCGCGAGATGACCTAAAATTCATTTTAAAATATCTTACTCCAAGTACTGTATACATTAATGAACTTAAATCATCTACATGTGCTCTGACCACGTTCGAAATGCATGATTATATGATTTGATAATATTGTGTAGGACAAAATAAAATAAGCTCTAATTATACTGCCCCGAGAAGCATGCACATATCTTTAAACATTACAAAAAATCTCTTTTGGAAAAATAAACTCAAAGTCAATAAACAATACATGCACTCAAACGGGTCATCTTATTTATAAGGCAGAGTCATAAGTTCTACATCGATCTGTTCGATCCTCCTCTCAACAAGGACCAAATTTAACAAAACTAGCCTCACCATCTTAGCCGGTTTGCTCCTCACAAGGTTTACAATTTTGATAAAATTAAGCCCTTTTTTGGTCAATTCGATCTTTCTTCTTAACAAGGATATAAGTTAATACGACTGCGTGATAAAGATATTCAAGTGATAATTTCCCATTAAAATAGCAATTATGATGCAAATGGCAATCATTAATGATTATCTTGTTGAATGTAAATTTTAACAGAAGTCATCTATTTTATTAATTACAACACATAAATTACAAATAAAGTTCAATAATTCAAATCTCATCGATGATAGCCGTATTGAATATAAATTTCAACTAGAGGGTTCTATTTTTAAAATTAGAACACATAAGGCAAATAAATTTCAATAATTCAAATTCCCAATTATAGCTATGTTGAATGTAAATTTCAATCAGAGCGGTGTATGTTTAAAATTAGAGCACTCAAATTGCAAATAAAATTCAATAATTCAAACTTCCTCGACGGTGGTCATGTTAATTATGGACCTCAACTGAAAACTTTATTCATCAAATCAAGCTTTCAAGTTGTAAAATCTAAAAATATTTAAATGAAATATATCATTAAAGCTAAAAGTAAATCCCCATCCACCTCCATAATAATCTGTCAAAGACCACAAATTTATGATTAAGTTAAGCTCACAAATTAAGTATACTATTACATTTACACTAAAAACAATCTCATGCTAGCAAGGACATGACTCAAGTCCTATATTAGTGTGGCTTGGCTGGTTAGCTCTAGAAAAGTAGTTATAACTAGAGCCCTCTGACAAAGTGATTTAGAAAGTAGGCTTCACTAGATTATGGCCATTGTTGTAGTTTGTATGTCCCCTTAAAGTGTTTTGCAACTTTCTATTGTGAATCGCAATATCAATTTAATAGTAAATGAAATCCTCTTTAAGCTAAAGTTGATTTCCACATGTCGTTCCCCTGGATAAAGCAACTCATAGTTGTTAATAATGATTTTTCTGTTAGATTACGTTGACAACATTATCTAATTATGTAGGTCATGATCCATGATAACCCAGAACAAATGAACTGTTGGATCTTAATAACATATTAAGTATACTACTACATTTACGCTCAAAAAAATCTCATGCTAGTAAGGACGTGGCCAAAGTCATCTATCAGTGGGGCTTGACTAGTTAGCTCTATAAAGTAATTATAACCAGAGCCTTCTGGCCGAGCGATTTAGCAAGTAGGCTCCACTAGAATATGGTCATAGCTATAGTTTGTATGTCCCCAAAAAGTATTATGAAACTTTTTATTGTGAATCACAATAAACACTAAAGTTGATTTAAACTAATCCCCTAAGACAAACATCCACATATCCTTACCTTGGATAAAGCAACCCATAGTTGTTAATAATGATTTTTCTGTTAATTCATGCTCAAATCTTGTTTTAAAGTATCTCACCATTTTTACTAGATAGGTTTTAGTAAAATTTGTAAATTCAAAATTTTGAAATCCTAAGAAGGTTAAAATGTCTATGTATTTATATAATATATACTGAGAGGTATATCAGTCATTATTCCACAGATAACACTTTCATAATTGTGTTTTCCAAACAGATCAAATGCTTCTGAAACACTAACTTTTGAATAACTTTTGAGCTGAGATTTTGTCCAACCACAACCAAAACAAACACATCTTAGTTTGACTGCATTATCTAATTATGTAGATGATGGTCCATGATAACCCGAAAGAAATGAATTGTGGGACCTTGATCGGGTTGATCATCATTTCTCCCAAAATCTTCTCTAAGCTTCATGGGGATAGTTTTTTATAAGAATAAAACTTAAATTGGTGTTGTTACATGCTGAGTAATTAGCACCTTAATAACTAGTCTTAATCGAAAGTGTTATCTCGTTATCAGAATGGATGATTAACCCAGAAGCTTGCACTTATGGAAAACCAAAAATCATAAATAAAAAGTCCTCATGAAATAAGAGTGAAATATATGGGTAGTATCTTATCTACAATATAATTTATCTTCTAAAAATTTGATGTGGACCCTCACGTAAAATTCTTTCAATCATCTTCAATGAAGACTGAGGCATAATTTCCAGAGCTTGTAGATATTGTCATGAAAAATCAATTATACGTCGACAAAAACTAAATGTGAAATGAATATATCCGTGATAGGGTTGGGGTGGCTCCAGTGACGGACAAAATTAGAGTGAGTCGCCTTAGATGGTTTGGTCACATTAAACGTTAACCATCTGATGATCCGATTAGGAAAGTAGATGTTTTGATTCGACTTATGTTAAGAAAGGCAAAGGTAGACCTAGGAAGACTTGGGCTTATTGCATAAAGAATGATCTTAATTTATTAGAATTAAATGAAATTTGACATTAAATAGGACACAATGGAGAAAAGGATTCATGTAGCCGACCACATTTAGTGGGATAAAAACTTTGTGGTTGTTGTTGTTTTTGTTTTTGTCACATCTTTGCTTTTTTTTTTAATTACTTTAAGCAATATGAATGCATTAATTTAAGGATCCAATAATTCAAAGGCATCGAGGATTCAATGTTGATGACTTGAGACTACACTAGATTGATATCTTTTCATTTGCTTCTTAAATTTTCTATTGAATCTACAATTTTGGACCTACCATGCATCAAATTGCACCAATGTAAATTTCTCTTCACTCGAAGGGTTTGTTTGGGATAGCTTTCTGTCTGCTTTGCTTTTCAAACATCCATCACAGTTCTGTATGAGGAACTGCTTTCTTGCTGCTTTTTAGAAATTTTTGTGATATGAAACTGTTTTTTTTTTCAGCCTGCTGTTAAAGTGTGGTGGCTGCCAGAAAACTGCGGTTTGACTTTTATAAATAAAATTAATTTGTAATAGCCACCACAGTTTTTTGAAAAATATTTTCATTGAAGCTGCTTCTGCAAACACTTGCAGCTGCCCCAAATAGACTCTAATTCTGATGACATCAACACAATTTTTGGTAAAACAATGAGGATCAGTAGTATTCAAATTAAATCAAATATGTAGTATTAAATACATCATCCTGAACAGCAATTTAACAATCAGCTTAAATTTCAGAAAAAGAAATGCATGGCTGCACAAGTGACATAGGCTTTCTGAAGAAAACATATCTACTGGTTCGGCGTTTATGGCAGAAGATGACTAAAGCTAAGAAAATATCATACAAAGCAAGTATCAGCTTACTTAATCATAAACGAGGAAGGGAGAAAATAAAAGCTAGCAAACAAAAAAGAAATATCTAACCTTCTTAGATGGAAGGTTGTCTCCCAAACCCAAAGCTGTACAAAAACCACGAAATTTAACTCGTCCACTGTCCAAAAAAAGAATAAAAAATCATTAAATGCGCTTTATATAACATAAATACAGGGGTTCATTACATAACATAACCATAACAAAGCACATACAAGCAAAAATACCAAATGTGATGAAAATTAATACATATGTAGATGGCAACAAGATGAAAATTTAACGAGCATACTGCAAAAAGCAAGATTCAAGCTACTACGAAGATCATCACATCTGTTCGGTCAATTGAGCTGGATGTTTATAACCCAAAATTTACTTTTACAGACTATTCAGTCCAACTTGTGTAGCCCACTTTTTAAACAAGTTATACTAAAAAAGAATTGCTTTCAAATAGTATTGATGGTAGGCTTCCTTGGAAATGGCTGATATAATTGGGTCATTTTAGGCTTTGTGGTCATATATATTTTACTATACTTAGCAGCGATATTGAGTAGGGTGGATCCACCAATGTTATTCTGGTCATCTAGGGGCCATGGTCAGTTCAGCCTCATCCAAACCCTACGGTATATGGATCATAATGGAGCTAATCAAAATTTGATACGACTCAGTCTATATATAGTAGCAAAAATTTTGGTTGTGGGTCAGGATATATTTGAGAACCTTAGGTAAGATTAAGTACATTACTTGATGAAAATATTAACAGACATTAGGTTTCCGCTTTGTTATATGAAACAAAAATACGATGAGCAAGGCATATTTGATTGACCTTATCTTTGCTAACATTCTATGGCTTTCCTATTAAAACAAAACTGCAGAAACAATTCTGCTATGCAGAAATTTAAAGTTGCATACTTGTGTTTGTAACAGAAACGAAAAACAGGTTTGAGGGACCAATGCAGAGTTTAACATTTAATCAATAGACAGTGTTTCTTGTATCTAGGAACTTTTATCAATCAAATCAGACGGTTCTTATTTCTACTAAACCCTTCATATTGTCAACTTTAATAACTACTAATATTATCATCAAAAATACTTTGCAAGTCCTTGAAACACTTCAACCTCTTCATTTTGGTGGACAAAATAACTATTGAGTCGCAGCAAGCTTCTGATTTTGATTGGAGAGGAGTGGCGACTCACTCTGGTGAATAAAATATTTCAAATTCTTCATATTAGAAGGGGCAGAAATAAGAAGAAAATCAATCAACACTCGACCATTTTCACTATGCTTCGAGCTAAACATTCAAAATGAAAAAAAACATTTTTTTCCTGCTGCTGTATCTTTCATTTTTGCTTTGGAATTCCAGCTAAATGCCTTTAATATACTACTTTCATTATCTAATTAATATACTAATTTCATTATCTTCTTATAGTGCTCTATTATTGTTCGTCAAGAGGAAGGATGGATCCATGCAGTTATTTATTGATTACAGAGAGTTGAACAAATTGACAATCAAGAACAAATCTCATTTACCCAAGATCAATGATCTATATGATCAATGAAAAGATACTATATTTTACAAATTGATCTGAGATCGAGATATCATCAGGTCAGAGTCAAAGAGATATACATAACTAAGACAACTTTTGGGATCAAGTATGATCATTATGAATTCCTCGTTGTACCTTTCGACTTAACCAATGCTCCTACAATTTTCATAGATCTAATGAAGCGAATCTTCAAGCTATATATGGATCAGTTTATTATTATTTTTATTGATGATATTCTGATTTATTTAAGAACTGATGAGGATCATGTTAAGCATCTGAAGATTGTATTGGAATTATTGACACAAAATCGATTCTATGCAAAATTTTCAAAATGTGAGTTTTGACTGCGGAGTATTGCAACCTTGGTACACATTATCAGTGGATAGAGAATCTAAGTGGATCCTCATAAGGTGAAAGCAATTATGGAATGACCAACTCCAAAGAATGTTATAAAGATACTCAGAGGAGGTTCATAAAAGATTTTTCACAGATAGCTATGTCGTTGTTAAAGTTGATGAGGAAAGGCATTCAATTTGAGCGGACTGCAAAATGTGAGCATAAGAGTTGAAGAAACATTTGACCACTATACCAGTTTTAACTATTCCATCAGGTATGGAGGGATTCCAGATTTACAGCAACGCATCATTTTAAGGCTTGGGCTATGTTCCAATGTAAAATAAAACGGTAATATTCTATAAATCCAGACAGCTGAAGTCACATGAAAGGAACTATCCAACACATTACTTGGAGTTAGTTGCTGTGGTGTTTGCTCTCAAAATTTGACGACATCATTGTATGATGTGAAATGCGAAGTATTAACTGATCATCAAAGTCTGAAGTGCATGTTTACACAAAAAGAGTTGAATTTGAGACAATGAATATGGCTAGAGCTGAGCAAAGACTATGATTGACCTGACCAAAAAAATATAGTTGGCACAACATAAAGCGTAAATCCGACAGTCAGGGGCCAGAGTTACAGTTAGAAGTTAAAAGGTCAGATGATAGCGGGTATTTACATCAGTTGTCAGTGCAACCAACGTTAATTGATAAAATTAAAAAAGCTCAGAAAGATTAAAGTGAATATTTGAAACTTCTGAAGTAATGTCAATCCGGAAAAATGTCATATTTGACGGTTGATGAAGATTGTATAATAAAAAATAAGCTGCAATTATGAGTACCTGTTGATTCTGATTTGAGAGAAAATTCTACATGAAACTCATCATTTATGCTACATAATTCATCCAAGCAGCACAAAATGTACAAAGATTTGAAGTTGGCCGGGTATAAAAAAATGCTGCTGAATGCATCTCAATGTTAGTCTTGTCAAATTGTAAAGGTTGAGCATTAGCGACCCAATTGATTGCTTCAATCGTTGCCTATACTTGAATGGAAATGAGAAGAAATTGCTATGGGTTTTTTTATGAGATTGCCTCTATCCAGATAGAGCTATAACAGTATTTGGGTTATTATTGACAGGCTAACCAAGTCAGCTCACTGTTTGCCAATCAGACCAATAGATTCAGTGAAAAAGTTAGCTCGATTATATGTTAAAGAAATTATTAGGTTGCATGAAATTCCAAAAGTTATTGTTTTTGATAGAAGATTCAAGTCCAAGTTATGGAAAAACATTCAACAATATTGGGTACACAATTACATTTCAGCCCAGCATTTCGTCCACAAACTGACGGACGATCAGAAAGAACAATTTAGATATTGAAAGATCAATTAAGGCTTTATGTTCTCGAAGTTGGAAGCTGGGAAGATCGCATTCCAATGATTGAGTTCGCCTACAACAATAACTATCAATCCAATATCAGAATAATTCCTTATGAAGCGCTATATGACAGAAAGTGCAGAACTCCACTCAGTTGGGTTGAAGTTGGTGAAAGCCAAATATTAGATCACGAGCTAGTTAATAAAGCCATAAGAGAAAATCAGATTAATCAGAGACAGATTGAAATCCATTCATGATTAACAATAAAAATATTATGACTCAAAGCACAAAGCACAAAACAACAAATTTGAAGTTGGAGATTATGTATTTTTGAAAGTGACGCCAATGAAAGGTACAAGCATATTTGTTCAAGAAAGCAAATTGAGTATCAGGTACATCGGCCCTTTTGAAATTATAGAAATGAATGATCCAGTTGCCTACAAACTAATATTACCTGCAAATATATCAGATATTCACGATGTCTTTATCTTTCAATGCTGAGAAAATGGGTTACGAATTTAGATCAGAGAATTGAACATGAAAACACTGAAGTACAAAATAATTTCACTTATATTGAAGTGCCTGAAATAATCTTAGAAATCAATGTTAAAATGCCAAGAAAAAGTGGAAGCATACGCCTAAAAAAAAAAGCTACATGGGACAACAAAATATCCATTTTTTATCAAGTCAGAAATTTTGAGGATGAAATTTTTATAAGAAGAGGTAAGTTATAATGCCAAGAAATTGTGAAATCAAGTTCAACAAATTGTGAAATCAAATGAAATGAGTCCCGGAAGTTTGAACCACATATGAACGATAGGAGGTTCCTTAGATGGGTCAAAATCAGAGAATTCATTCGATAAGTCTTCATATTGGTGCCAAGCAACAAAACAGATTGTTGAACAAAGATTCTAGTATAATCTTCTTCCTTTTGTATTCTAATAAGTAAATGTTTGTCATCCAAAACTCCCAACTTCCATCCTCCAATGAGCTTCAGATCCTCAAAGAACTTTCTAACCAAATCCATCTTGGGATGATCAAATTGAAATTTCCCAATTAGAGTGAACTTAACATCATCTGAGAGCCTTCATTTCCTGGGTAGTGAAGATAACAGCAGGTTTCTCATCTTTTTTACCTATCGGCCTAATAAAATGTCGCTCTATTTTACCAGCCGCAGCATCATGAAAGGCTTGTGGAAAGAAAAGATGATCCAAAACTTTTTTGTGGGAGGTGTTGTCCCTGCCTACAACTTCGGCAAAAGTAGACTTAGCCCGTTGTGCATAACTCTGCACATTAACGGGGACAGAAGAGGTCGTTGCCATGAAGGCGGCACAGAAAACCAGAGGCGGAGAAGAGGCTCACTGTCAAGCTTGCACCAGCCGCTCACTGTCAAGATTGCACCAGCCGCTGACAGAAGTAGCCCGTTGTGCTCACTGGTCAAGCTTGTGAAACTCTGTTTCCTTCTTCAATTTCGAACGAAGCAGAGATCGACCCTCGCTGTTGCAGAAGTGCCGCAAGGATAAGGCAGTGAAAGCACCGCAGCAGCACTGCAAACGAAGCACCGCAGCAGCACCGCAGTGGCATGCGGAGGAACGCGACACGGACGCGATTAGCAGACGACGCACAAAGCTCGATCTGCAGCTCGAAGACGCTTCAGCGCCAGACGAACGACGTTGCGCACAGAGAGCAGTGACTCGGGCGCGATCTCTAGTTGACGCACGGAGCTCGATCTGCAGCTCTAAAAGAGCAGACAAACTTCAGCGCCAGACGAAAATGACCTTGCGCACGGAGAGCAGCGAAGAAGATGATGCCGGAGGAGACGCGCGGTCGCTAGGGTTCGCCATGCGGCGAAACCCTAGCAGAGCCGATCGAGGACGACGACGCCATATTTCCACATATAAATATACATACATACATATAAATATACATACATACATACATATATACATACATATATATATATATATATATATATATATATATATATATATGTATGTGTGTGTGTGTGTGTGTGTTTGTGTATGTAAGTATGTAATTGAGGAATAGTATTTTGAGCCAAAACGAGTCGAACAAGAACGAACAAATCTTTATTCGTGTTCGGCTCGTTAAGGCTTGTTAACTTAGCGAACGAGCCAAACACGAGCTTCTTAACAAGCCGAACACGAGCTGTTCGCGAACAACGAGCCGTTTTGACAGCACTAGTTCTTTACCCACCTGGATGCTGAGTCTATAAGTCAGGACGAGTGCTAGTGAGAATTTAGTCTGACCGAATTGTCCGCTTCCGTTGCATCTTAACCGACCCTTAAAAGAGACTTTAGTTGGGGTGTGAAATACACACACCGAAACTTTTCTCCTCCTCCATGTTTCAAGGGGATAATAACATGCTTACAAATTCTTTAAAAGACTCAATAGCCTGACATTTGAGAATATTCTAAGCAAACTTGCAAAGTCATCCAACACCCAATTTGAGGCAAAGTGTTAAGAGGGTTGACAAGGTTTCCACATAAGAAAAATTAAAGATCATGGATTCATTGCTTCTTTACTATTTGTTTTAAATATCACAAGAAATCATTTAGAAAAAAAAGAAAAAGAAAAAAAATGAATTGCTACATTGGCATTAATGGGCAATTCCTAAATGGATTGAACATCATGATAGCAAGGTGATATTTTTATATTTATTATTGTAATTATTTATTTTCCTTCTTCATGTGATTTTTGTGCAAATAAACATTGAAATAATGAACAATGTAAACTTTTCTAGCCGTTACTTTTCTATAATTTGTATTTCCAAAAAAAATTCTATCAGATTTTTATCAAAAGGGTAGAAATTTAATAAAGGAAGAGAAAATCCCACCCTCCATATAGATATATAGATGTAAAATATTGGATATATACTATAAGAATATATATACTTATATATAATAAATACCAAATGAGCTTAAGATGTTTTAATACACTTCAGATCAATCATCTATTTTGAACTTAAGAACTCAGGTGCAATCTATGGATCATTTATTATAGTTTGAATGCTGTAGGCGTACATATTCACTTCAAGTTACTAAATAAAACCACCAAGTGGTGGTAATCAACTGTCACATGGCATGAATACAAAACACCAAATGCCCGGACATAGGCAGTATGGACTTTGTATGACAGTCTTGTTCAAGCGATTAATCACCCTTTGGCACGTTAGCCCTCTTTCCTTCTAAAGGAAAAAATCAAGGCTAAGAGCATTACAAGTGTTAAGAAATGCACAGAAGCAGTAATTTAACTTGAAACGTCAAATAATGATTCCATATTATGATTTAAGGAATTAACAATTGTTAAAGCATACAAGATTAATGAAATAAGAAAATTAACAAAATGAAAGTGAATTACTTGGAATCTGGATTCATCAAACAAAATTGGTCCATAAGCTCCAGAGCTTCAGATGTGCTTATGCTGTACGACTGCAGAATGTGGACAGAATTGTCAAACTTGATGACAGTAAAACGGCAATCACATGCACGCAACAAAAGCTAAAAAACAATGAAAAATGTTAACAAAGAAATGGTTCACCCAATGAAGGAATAAATTCGATATTTAATACAAATAGTAAGGAAGTAAAACTAAAAAATAAAATCAACAAATGATATCTATACTTTCTACACATTAAGCAGATACGTGAAAGTAGAAAGGACAAAAAATTTAGTTTTAGAAGAGATTTGGAAATAGGGGAAGCAATGTTCATCAACACTCATAAATGTTATTTTAGATATTGAACAACAGACAATATCATCCTCTAGAAAAAAACACAAGAAAGTTGGTTCTTTAAAGCATGAGATTCTCTCGGACTAAAAAAAAAAAAGGAAAAATCAAAGGAGATGCCTGCAGATTATCCTTCGATTTCCCAATTTTATTTGGAAGAATTAGGGTACCTATTCAGCAATTGGACATTTATTTGTAACCGAATAAATCTGATTTAAACACTTAAAAGAGAAAAAAGTAATTATCAGCAGTGCGTAAAGCTGTCCGAGTCCCAAAAACCCTTTGGCCTAGGCAGATTCAGGATATGGTCTGTACGCACTAATAAAAAATTACGAAGGAAAGATTTCACTTTAATCTAGAAAGTATAAGAAGGAATTTTTATTGTTCTAACAAAAGATTGACCACTGTATGGTTTTAGAAAATTACATGAGGGGTTTAGGTATTGTATGAGACCAGACCACAGAGAGAGATTTTAAACCGATTAATGTCAAAAGATCCCAATCTCGGGACGTAAACTTCATATATCCTCAAAATATGAAATAAAAATAAGTAAAAATAAAAAAAGAGTTAAGACCGAATAAAACATAACAGGAGATTTCCTTCAAGATGATGCTGTCAAAAAATGCTGGATAATTTCTTATTTCTTTAGGAAGGAATTAAATATACTTGTTGAATGACTTGATATTTATTTTTGTACAATTTAAATGTGAGAAATAAAAAAAAAAAACGTCCATTCACATTACTCCAAGTGATCACTAAATCCTTTTGCCGACAAACCAAAATGATATGTATAAGGTTGACAGATTAAGACTAGGAGCCTCATGAACCAATGCCAAACATATATAACGGTAGATCTCACCTTGCAAACCTTTTTTAATTTAACTGCAACAAGTTTAAGACGAAATTTTTTTTGTTGTTTTAGTAAAAGCTGTGTTGACCTCACTTTTGTCGAGGTTTAGTTTTCCTCCTAGGATTTAGGGTTCTAGCTTTAGGAGCTCCCCCGACGATCTTAGATTCCTAGCAGTGGACCCACCTCGTTTTAGAACGTTCGAAGCCAATTCATCACTCTTTTGGAGTCTCGGACAAAATTTCGTACCGCTAGCTCATAGCAGGTCGGAATTGACGTTAGGAATCCAAATTGAGTCCCTATAGGACAGCCGGACCTTAGAACAGCCTCGTGCACATTTCTTGCACCACCGCGCACAAATTCCTCGATTTGCAGCCTCGACGTCTTCAAGTTCTCCGCGACGGATCAGAATCGAAAGTCAGAATGTCGAGACGATCAACAACAAGCTCGAAATTCAAACGGGACCAAATTTGACGTACTTTCGACCCGACCGACGACGATGTTGTCCGAACGACCTCGGATCGCGAAACGAACTGCGCCATTGCGTCCGGAACGTCGATTTTAGCCGGGAAGGACACCAATTTTGATATGGTTTCGTGCGGGATCGAATTTTGTCCGAATCGGCGAAAAATTGAATAAAACACTAATAAAAAAAATGAAATAAAGAAGGAAGAAAACCTAAATCCCTAAATCCCAAACCCACGCACGTCGTTCACACTTCTTCAGCCCGATCCTTTCTCCATTCGACTCGATCGCGAACCCTCACCCCCGCGATCTCGTCTCCTCTCGGTCACGAGCGAAGCCCTAGCCCGACCGAACTCCTCGCCGAGCCGCTCCCCTCTCCGTGCGAAGCTTCGACCCGAGGTCCCCTCCTCGTACGCCTCTGGTAAAGCTTCCACGCCCAGCCACACTTTCTGCCACGCTCCAGCTTTTCCTCGCCACGTTCTCTGCCGCGAGCTTTGTCGCTTCTTCCAGTTCGATCAACCGCCCAGGTAAGCCAAGGTATGCTAGCTTCTCCTCTCTTCTTGCTATAAAAACCCTCGTTTGGGGAAGGTTAGGGTTGGCCGAAATTTTTGGGTGAAGGGGAAGTGCTGCTAAATTTCTGTTGGTGTTTGTTCTTGCTCTCCCTTTCGGTTTTGCTTAGAGAAGGGTGTTAGGAGGTGATTGAGACTTTTGTTAGCTGTTGTTGTTGGATCATTACGAGTTGTGTACTTGTGTTCTGGCTTCCTCTGGACGGTTGGATTGGAGGTCCTTGTGCTCATCCTCTTGCTCACTCTGAAAATAAGAATTTCATCCCCTCTCCTTTTAATAAGCTCTTTATTCGGCCAGCATGATTCTTTAGCCATTGGGTTTGTGACCTTGTATTACAGATGTTTGAAAAATCTGAAGGCTCCATTTCCAAAATTTGAAATGGCTATTATTTTGGTTTATGTGATTCAAAATTTTGAAAACTTTCTGCTATAACATTTCGACATCTTTGAAAGCTTCATTTTGAGGAATGGGGTGAATGGTGGTCTTTCATGTTTGCATGTTTGATGGAAGCTTTAAGGTTTTTAGCTACTTACTTGTTCCCCATTCCTTCTATTTTGGTTAAAGCATGTTGAATGCACTTGAGGATCCATTATGGCATGTGCGGCTTGTAGTTTGGTAGCTTTTGGAAGTGGCATTCTCCTCCTTACTTGCTCTCTATCTCTTTATTCTACTAAAGGACATTTATGAAGGCCTTAAGAAGTGCATGTTAAAATTGTGGGATGCTTTTACAATTGTTACACCCCCCCTTGCTAATACTTCTTTAAGCTTGATATGTTTCATTTGGAGGGCTTTAGCTTCAATGTGTAGACTTCATAACTATGTTGCTCCTCTTTCACTTATGATTACATATATGCTTAAAATGTGATGGCTTCTATTCTTCAAGATTTGAGATGTTTAGGCCTCTATTTTATAAAATCTGAAATGTCTGAAATGTTTGAGAAGCTTATTTTAAAATCAAAAGTGGATAAGGAAAATATGATGGTTTGGAAGGTTTGAGCCTCATATGCATGCTTTGTAAATGTTAGTGCTCCTCTTTTATGTTGGTGCTTCTCTCTTACCCATGCTGTTTGTATGGCTTGGAAGTTTGAAATGCATGTTAGAGGCCCTCTATACTTGAGAGACACTTGTTGTGGCTTGCCTTTATTTCATTCAACTGTTTACCATAACATACATGAAAGGTTTAATGCTTGTGGGAGAACTATATGTAGGAGGAGAGGCATTGATAGTTCGTATTGTGCTTGATGTGGCTTTGTCTTTGGCACTTTTGGAGCTTTCGTTTTAAGCCTATGAGAGGCTCGGATCCGCTGTTTTGTGCTGCTCCCTCTTGCGTCATTCAGGGAGCTTTGTTTCTCTGTTTTAATTGCCTGTACGGCTGCCATTTGCACCACCTGTAGGTGCTCGGTTCTGTTGTTTTCTTTGCCCACTGCTGGGCTGCATTTTTGTGGCTTGTTGCCTCTCGGTTTGCCCCCCTGCTGGGCTGCGTTTTTGGTGGCTTGTTGTCTCTCGGTTTGCCCACCTGCTGGGCTGGTTTCCCTCTTGTTACTTCTCGGTTTTTGCCTTGTTGGTGGGCTCGGGTTCCTTGTGTTGGACCCATGCTTTAGTAGTGTTTGGACATATGTTTTTGGACTTGTTTACGATGTTACATGGCTTAAATTGTGGCATTCACTTGGGATGTTATTGATGATATATTTGGTCCAGGTTCCAATATTTGTTTGGGCCCGATTCTGTGACATTGAAGAAGTTACAATTCTAGTATGATATGTCGTTGATTTTCAAATTTGTAAAAGAAGAGGTTCTGATTCTAGTAGGCTTTGTGATTTGAGTCCGATATTCGGGGAGTCCCAAGCAGTGGTCTAGAGTCTAGGTGCTTAGTCAGTAGCCTTATGTTTGTTATCATGCTTTTACAGCTGTTACTTGGGAGAAGGGGGTGTTTTCCCTAGGGGTCTAGTCTTCGTCCTCTCTAAGTGTGTCGATGTTTCTTTAGGTCTTTTGTAGGTCGTGTAAGGACGGTCGAGAGTCCGGGATGACTTACTTGCTTTGACTGATGTTGGGAATCAATTCACCTCTTTTACGAGAATTGTGTTAGGTGGACTGTCTCCCCTCTTTCTTTGCCTTGTTCCCTCGTCCCTTGTTTTCTCCTTGCTTCTTGGCCTAATGCCCGCACCTACATGGGACGTGTAGGTGCGCACATATAGCCCCTTTAGGCTATATGTGGGGCCATCAAGCAAGACTGTAAGTAGGGTGGTTGGGGTTAGGACGGCGACGATAATGCTTATGTGTGCTTAAAAAAGAGGGTTTAGAATAGTATCCCCTTTGCCAATACGTAAAATCTCCGTTGGAGTCGCGGCTTGGGACCGACGATACTATTCGTCAGTTCTTGGCGAGACTGTTGCCACCAATACCCTTAAGTTATTAGTAGTCCTAGTTCGATTTGGGTGGTTAGCCTGTGAACTATACTACTTTATAAAATAAAAATAAAAATACTTTTGCAACAAAATTTCCACCTACAACAAAATTACCTTTCACTTATAAAATTTTATATGCATACAAATTGAAATGAATGAAAATTAGCAAAGGTCGAGGTTAATTACTCGAGTCGAGGTTAGGAGCTCGCTCTCAGTAGGGTATCGGTCACAGTAAGCTCTCTGTCTCAAGATTGGGAAGCACACGATCCAGGCTCGAGTCCTCCCCGTCACCATGCTTCACGAGTCCCTTTCGGATGCCCACTGACTTTCTTACGGTTCGCCGTGAGTTTAGCGTGACATCTGTGAATTTCTTCTTTTGGTGTTTTTGTGGTTTTCACTAAGACTTTTTCGTATTTTGTCGCGATTTTCTTCAAGGTTTTCTACGGGATTTCTTTGTCTTCTTTCTCGATTTTCTTTGCTTTCTTTCGCCTTTCTTTCGGGTTTCTTTTTCTTCCTTTCGCCCTTTTTCTTTTGGATTTACCGCCGGGTTTTGCACCTGCTTTTCCTGCACGTACGGTAGTACCCCTACTTAGTCAGGTTTTCCTTACTACGTTCACTCTTGTTCTTTTCAGCATCGACGTTTTTTACGCAGGAAGATAAAGTGATAATAATAAACATGTAACAATACACCGCAGTAATCAGCGCTACTAGTACACTTGCATAACAGACCTTTTAACTTTTTCCTTTATCGCATTACATATTTTACTTTTCTAGTATCTCTGCTCTCATTAAGTATAGCATGTTTTACTTATTACAGCAGCATATTCCTGCTAGTGTAGCATGTTTTACTTTCCCGTAGCCTGTACTCATGCTTAGCGTAGCATGTTTACTGTTTAGCATAGCATACACTTGTTTTACTGCTTTCTTTTACTACTGCTCCTGTCACTGTAGTACACACTCACGTTTGCAATAAAGTGATAATTAAGGACATAATAAAATGAAATAATTCCCCAACTTTAACAACTTGCATATCTCCTGTTAATAACTTAAATCTCAAACTGTGATCTTCCTACGACGTGGAGCTTGGAGCACGGTGGCGACACAGCCCATCTTCAACAAGAAACTTGTGTCCACATCATGAGCCATTCCTTAGTTTAAATAATAAGTCATAGAAGCTTGAGGTAGTCCGCCTAGTGCGACATAAATCATCACCTGTTCTTTTAAGCCTTTGCATAGCCTTGCTGTCCAATATAAGCCCTAAGTCGCTTAGGATTCCGAGGTCGTCGTCTGATACGACGTAAATCCTCCTATATTTCAGGTCATTTGCATAATCAGGTGATAATGTAAATGTAATTCCTATGATTAATTGACATGATTGAAACTTGAATAAATGCATTCCCAAAATTTAAAGCCCAACATTAGGATATTCTGGGAAGTCATCGAGGTTCTCCTCGAGATCTGTGACGTCCCCTACCTCTCTTCTTCGACTCTGGAATAAGCTCGTTCCACATTGCATCTTTCACCTATTGGATTTCCTACTACTACACTTCTTTGAAAACCCTACCTTGAATTCACGAAGATAAAAACCTCGATCTAAATCGAGAGTTCTCTCGGATGACTTCGGTCATTTGAGGGGTAATTGACTATAGGGGCTCACATCATGTGGAGTTTTACGAACCAAAGTAATATAAACCACATTTAATTCTTTTTGTATTAAATAGGAGAATTTGTTCGGTCCACATAAAAGTCACGAGACCTATAACGGATATAATAAATTCATAGTTTATTCGATCGAAACGATATCGTCAAGTAGGTGTACATTCGTCGGAATAGATGCGTTACTTCGTGATATTACGCTTCGTTCATTCAATCCGCTAAACGAATGAGATTCGTCCATTCTCATTCTCATATTTTAAAATATAAAAAAATTTTTATTTTCAAAACTAATATACATATATATTAAATTAATATCTTGAACATTCAATGGTACGGTAATGCCGTCTACTTTACTATGTGAAATGTGAAAATCTGAGAAGATTCTTCTCAGATTTACCTCTAATATATACCGGCCACAACCTCCAAATCTTAAAGGATTTGATTAGTTATATATATGTCGCATACCGAGGCCTGTTGGTTAGCGGGGTTCTCTATAAGTCACCTCAAGTCACGGGTTCGACCCAACCGTGACGCGGGGGCTCTCGAATTATAGGCAAATGACATCAGACACCTATCATAGGGCTGTAGCGCATAAGAAAATCGGTATTTGAATCTCTACCAAATACCAATTTATATATATATATATATATATATATATATATATATATATATATATGTGTGTGTGTGTGTGTGTGTGTGTGTGTGTGTGTGTGTGTGTGTGTGTGTGTGTGAGAGAGCAAAATGATGCCGGCGTCGGCGAGCTGCTCTGCTAGGGTTTCGCCCGATGGCGAAACCCTGTGCTAATTCCTTCGTTTTTTCACTCCTTTTGGCTTCGACATGCTCGACGACGAACGGTTCACGCATCCGACTTCTCTTGTTTCGATTATTTCGTCTTCCAATGGCTTCTTCGTGCTCGCTCGTCGTCTTCTTCCTCGGGTCTCTGTTTGTCGCAGCAATTTCTCGCTATTACGAGGTCAGTTTCGGCGCAATTTCATTCATCTCTCACGGAAAACAGGAAGGGGAAGGGATTGCGAGTCGTCCTCCTCCGTCTTTCCTCTTCGACCACTCGCTCAACTCGTCGCGCCGATTCGTCCGTTTCGGGCTATCGCTGACCATGCTCGAACACCGTCACCGGCATCCCTCGCCGTTGCTTCTCTGCTCGACACTATCTTTATTCTTTGCTAGACACCGTCACTATTCTCTTCCGTAGACTGTGCTCAAACCTCTGCCCGATTCTTGCACTCAAATGGAGCGGAGTTATGCCGCTGCTATGTCTGCGGATTCAGAGCCTA
Organism: Papilionanthe hookeriana x Papilionanthe teres; assembly: GCA_022702705.1. Lineage (NCBI taxonomy): Eukaryota > Viridiplantae > Streptophyta > Magnoliopsida > Asparagales > Orchidaceae > Papilionanthe > Papilionanthe hookeriana x Papilionanthe teres. The sequence goes on from CM040425.1 coordinate 96,164,730, forward strand.
ATTTTAGTATAGGTAAGTCCTGCATTTTCCACAATCTTTCCATGAGGCTCTTAAAGTTGGTGGTGGTGGCTACACTTTCATTAAAAAGCTTGGCAAAAAAAAAGGGAAACCTGCACTTTTTCTCTCTGAGGCTGAAACAGTATTCTTGCGTCTTCTTATCATTCTGCTCTAGTGGGGAAATTTCCTTATGGTCACCCAAAACTTGAGATCATTCGGAAAGATTTTGATGCTATGAAGCTATGGGGTAGTTGAGAAATTGACTTTCTTGATGACTGACACATACTCATTCGGTTATCTAATGATGTGAATTGTACTCGTATTTTTTCTCGAAAGGTAATCAAGGTTGATAACCGTTTTATGAAAATTCTGAAGTGGATTGTCGGTTTTGATCCAAAAGCGGAGTCCCTTATCATTCCTATTTGGATAAAGTTTTCGAGTTTAAAACTACAATACTTCAACTATGAAATTTTGTACTCCTTAGCAATTGCTTACTGTAAGCCTCTCAAGGTTGATAGTCTTATGCTTGTTGTCACCAGACTCATGGCTTGTGTGTTAGTTGAGAGAGATATCATACAACCTGCTCCGGATGAGGTATGGATTGGATCAAATCACAACAGGTATTAGCAAAAGGTTGAAATGGAATCACACGCTCCTTTTTGCTCTCATGGTAGACAACTCTCCTACTTGCTATCGCTTGCATCCTTACTTAAGGCCGGATATTGCTAAAGTTCAACAACCTGATCAGAAATATTTTCATACTGAATTGGGGGTGGATGTCTTGCCGCCTACCATCACTGCTGAGGAGGTGCTACCCGATCCTCTTTCCAACGTCGCACATACGTCTACTCATTTGCTTGACGCTTTACTGAAGGGAAAATCTCTGATGATCCTCCTATTTGAATCTTGGTTATCTCAAATGAAAAACCTTATACCCAAGCCGTTCTACCCATGGATGTTCCTGCACTTGAACACTCTACTCCAGCTGTTGGATTGGAGCATGGTACTCTGGAATCTCATGACACAACTCCCCATACTATTAATATTGATCCATCTCATGCCCCTCATTTAAAGGAACCACAACTCTCAACACATTTGGATTCTGCTAAGGCGGCTACCAGACAAGTTGTTGCTGTTAATCAGGCTCAAAGGGCTCATGATGTACGGGGCCGACAATCTGTCGACCAACCTACTGATCAGATGAGCCAATCCTCAGATGAGGAATGACAGATTTACACATCTAGGATGAAGGAGAAGAATGAAGGCCAACTGGAACTCAGAAATCTAATGGATGATACACTAGTTGCTGATGATGGAAGCAAACTTAACAATACATTTATACGATCCAAGCCATGAGCCCAGAGGTAGAGACAGAACAAAAATTGGGTCTCAGCTTAGCGATTTTGAGTGTATTTGGCTGACTTTATTTTGGGTATACATGGAAGCTGTTCCTTCTATTTTTGGCATTTGCTTATGGGTAATGGGGCCGACATGGATCTATCTGCTACTGCAAGTCTTCGGAACTCGAGCTTTCTTTAAGGAAGACTATTGACTATGATTGGTTCAATGCTGAAATATACTATTATTGGAGTTGCGCCAGATCCTTCTTTAGTTGGATTTCACCTTTGGACTACATTTTTGCTCATTCACTGTTCTTTTCCTTTTTTTGTTATCCTTCACTTTATTTTTCTTTTTTTGTTAAAGGTGAAACCACTTCGGGTGCGTAATTTTTTGGGTTTTACATAGCCTTCACACCCCCGTTTATAACTCCTTTATGATGAATATATATGGAGTCGTGTAATGCACCTTTCCACACACACACACACACACACACATACACACACACATACACACACGGAGTTATTACCTTTCCTAATTTAGGTGAGATATGTTTAGCAAGGGTGTGTATAAGGTGGCTGCTGCTTTTTCAAGAAGATGATGTAAAGCTGCTTCCTAGAGAAATAGCTTTTCAGGAGATGTCAGAAAGCTGCTGATGAAGAAGCAGGTATCTGTTTGAGAGATCTACTATGTTGTTGCTATTTTTGCGATATGTAATATACTGAAATAAGTACAGTTTTCAGACTTAGAACTAAATAACAAAAAGAGATCGTAATACTAAAAGAACTAACAGTCTATTTCTAAATACTCTAATACATATAAGAATGATTAGCTATTTGAAGCAAAATGACTATAATAATGAAGACAACAATTGTAATTAACAAGCCTAGAATGATATTTGTTTTAAAATCCTGATGATCGAGTCTTCGGGACAATTTCCTCTCAATCCCTGCATCTCCCCTTGACTGATCATGGTCAGGAGATACCGCATCAGTGTCATCAATCCAATGAAAGTGGTCGCAATCTGCAGGAGTCTTATTTCTCGGAAAAGAATAAAATCTTCTCTCGTAATTATCTTTCTTCTTGGACTGGTACCAAACAAACCTATCATCACAATAATATAGTGGAACTTTCAAAGTGCTTGATGATCTTAAGATCATATTTCTTGTTATTATAATACAGTTTTAGTAATAATTTAAAAAAATTAAGTTGATACAACATTTGAGAAATTCTGAAAAAATATAAGCAGTCTTAAAATTAAGAATTAAAGTTTATCAGTACACAAAAAAAGTAAGGTTGCTATATATATATTTAAAAGATACATCGAGAAAAAAATATAAAAATGAAATATGAATCAACACTACAAATAGCTAGGTGATGCTACATAAGTAATGTCGTTGCATTCACCAAAGTACCAATAATCTCCTCTCTCAACTGTAACGACTCATCGGCATCTCCTCAATAGTGTTGTACTTGTTCGTCCTACATTCTTCTTCTTGCAACAAAAGTCCAACTTGATGTTGGTTAGCTTCCTCAGGCATGTAAGTAGAATCCTCATCTAAGACCCTGAAATCGATATCATCTCGAGATAGATGCATCCGTATAAAATTATGGAGCGTAGTCATTGTAACAACTAACTTCACCTGTTTTTTAAAATAAAATGTAGGTATATCTTGGAGTATGACCCACTTCTTCCATGCATTGAATGCTCACTCGATAACACTGCGTAATGACGAGTGTCTTTTGTTTAAGAACTCATTCCTCCCTCTAATCACTTGGCTGCTATGCTCAAAGTCATCGAGGTGATATCTCATGTCGAGAAATGAATTCAAAAAACCCTGTTGTAGTGGATATCCTGAATCGACGAGATAATACTTTCCTGAATAACGATAACATTAGAAGAATAGTTCAAATGAAAATATAATAGTGATAGATTAGTTAAATGCGCACACCTTGTGGAGGCATCGAGAATTTGTACTCGAGCCACCGAGTTGCAAATTTAAATAATATGTTGTCGCGTGCACTCCCTTCCCAATCAGCCATCACAAATGTAAAACACACATTAAAATCACAAACTGCTGATATGCTCAATGTAGCAGCTCCACACCTACCAATATATGTTTTCTTTTCCTCATTCCCCATGCGTACGTCAATGCGTGTTCGATCAATTGCTCCGATGCAGTCTTATAAAAAAAACACAGTTTAAGCTATCTAGAAATTTTCTTTCATTTATTGAAGATGAATAGAGAGTGAGATCAACACTTCAAAAAAAAACCAAGTACCTTGAATCACTACGAATTTCTCATGGTGTGAGCAAAAAATGGATCCATTCGTTTGACGATGTTCATAACCATTTTAACCAAAGAGTTAACCCCGACATGGAAATATTCGTTGATCGTCTCTGTAGAATGTTGGAAACGCTCAGAAGTTGCATGAATAGACTCATTGTGCGACATATTAAGGAGCATGATAGATAGCACTTCTCTGGATGTAAATCACAAAGATCCATGTAAATGATATTAGGATTGAAATTCAGCCAATAAATCGCAGAAAATTGCTTTTGACATCTGAAACATTCTGTGAATCTGACTTGGATGAGCTTCCATTGGTTCACCATCCCATTGGTCACCCACAGATGACAATAAGACTTGAGGAGTCTCAAAAATGTGTCTCCGGTAGTACTCATGAATAAGACAAACTGTACTAGTAATGATTGTCGCTTCCTCAACTATATCTATAATATCCTACTCGGTGGCTCGGTGGCTCGGTGGCTCGGTGGCTCCATTTGTCTGAAACAATAATGTAAGCATATTTCAAAAGAACATATCATTCTCAATGCAAGTAAATGCTTAAATTGCACACAATGGAAGTATTTTAACTACAAAAAAGCCATAAAAAATTAGACGTCAGAAATAGTACACATAAGTCATAGCTTACAATAGAAATGTTAAATACTACAAAGTCACTCTGCTATAGTAGCAACAAGTGAAAAAAATGTGTGTGACATCTAACTAGTCTGACTCTAAAAATTAATGGAGGTAAGGATTCCTCTGTTCAGGGAATAGCGTGAAGAAAGTCTATCGCTTGTTTCAATCCTCCAAAAGTTTTACGGCAAGTAGAGGGGCATGTCCTCAAAAATTTTTGGAATTAAGTCGAGTAGCTTGACAATATATGTCATTGTTGGGTATGCATGAGGAGCAATGCGGGCACTTAAAGTAATGCTGGTGCAGTGTCACCAGCTGTGATATCTACTGCGATAAATGAGCTACCCCGATGTTGACCTCACTTTTGTCGAGGTTTAGTTTTCCTCCTAGGATTTAGGGTTCTAGCCTTAGGAGCTTCCCCGACGATCTTAGATTCCTAACCTTTGGACCACACTCGCTTTAGAATGTTTGAAACCACTTCGACACTCTTTGGAATCCGGACGGAATTCTCGACCTCTTGCTCGCATGGTAGTAGGTTGGAATTAGCGTTAGGACTCCAAATTGAGTTCTATGAGGACCATTGGACCTTAGGTAGCCTTGTGCACGACTTTCTGCACCACCGAGCACAAATTCCTCGAGCCCCGGCCTCGAGCGTCTTCGAATTCTCCGCGACGGATCGGAATCGAGTCGGAATGCAGGAACGAGCGTCATCGAAGTCGAATTTCGACGAAATCGAATTTGACGCACTTTCGACTCGGCCGGTGACGAGGTTCTCCGAACGACCTCGGATCGCGAAACGGACTGCGCCGTTGCGTCCGGGACGTCGAGTTTCTTTAGGAAATGACGTATAACTCGCTATGTTTTGAGCGCGGGTTTGCGACGAAAATTTGGTCGTTATTTTATTAAAATAAGTTTTATGTTATTTAAAAAAAAAAAAAATCCTTTTAAAATCCTTTTAAAAACCCTAATCCTATTTCCCTCACTCACGCCTCACGCACGCACACGTGAAGCCCTCGCCAGAGCTTTCTCCCTCTCGGTCACCGCTCCCTCGCCCGGCGTCCCTCTCTCGGTCGCGGCTCGAGCCCCGCTCCATTTTCTCCGCGAGCGGCCCGCACCGGGCGCGGATCGTCCCAGCCGAGCTCGTGAAGCTTCGACCTCGTGATCCCACTTTTCGTACACGACTGCGGCAAGCTTCCCCTGCTGCCGCCACTTCGCTCCGTCGCCACTCCTCTCTGCGCGGCTTGTCGCCTCTCCGGTTCCTTTGGTTTGGCTCACCTCCGGGTAAGTAAAGGGTTGGGTTCTCCTCTCTTTTGCTTATAAAAACCCCATTTTAAGGAGGGGTCTAAGGTTGGGTCGATTCTCTTGTTGAGTGGGGAGGTGTCGCCCTTTTTGTTTTTGGTTTTCTTCATCTTGTGTGTGGGTGGATTTGAAAGACCGGAGAGGTTTTGTTCTCTACGGGGCAAAGCTCGACAAGGAAAAAGCCGGCGAGGTATAACTCCCGTTCCACATAGTTTGGCTTGTTCGTTACTTATGAAGCTTCCCCTTGGTGACAAATGCGGTTAGCTAGCTTCTTTTAATTTCCTTATTGCTTGCTTTAAAGTTTCTTTTGGCACTATGGAGGATGACATTAAATAAATGTAGGGTTGAGACCCTAATCGCACGTCACTTCCCTTTATGTTTTACATGGAGGATGGAGCCCAAAGCATTAAGCGAGAGGCTTTAAATGGCTTACTTTAACTTTTCTAATATTATTTTAGCTTCGACTTGTTCCATTTGAAAATGTTGGGATTTTGCCTCTTTGTAAAAAAAAAAGAAAGAAAGAAAGAAAGAAGAGAAGGAAAGGGTTGGGTTGAAGGTTGGATGCCATACTTTCTCTATTTCCACCTCTTTATGCTTGATATATTTCACTCATGAAATTTGGCATGGCTTAATTTCTTTTGTTGACATGAGTTAGAGGGTATTTTGGGGTTCCCTTGGCTCCACATTTCCCCTCCACTTTGTGGTTTAGTTCTTTCGTCAAAAGTAAGGTTCATACATGCTTCATGAATATTGTTATTTCTTTTTAACTCATGTTACATACATATGTGCTTCAAAAGGTGATGCTTTCTATGCTTCGAGGTTCGTAATACTTGAGTTTCTATTTTGCAAAAATGCGAAATGCTTGAGGGAAGAGAAGAAATGAATATGATGGTTTGATGTTTATGCTTGCAAATGCTTTCTTGTGAATGGCTTGGAGGTATATGTTGGTTATGAGCTTATTGTTCATCTCTTTCTATTTCAAAAAAAAAAAAAAAGATAAAAGGGGGAGGTATGCTTCATTTATAAGATTTGAAATGTTAGGTGGGCGATTTGAAGAATGCGAGAGTTTGCGTGGTTCGTTTGCAAAATCCGAAATATTTTGGCAAAATGCGAAAATGTTGGAATGATACTTTTGCAAAACCTGAAATATTTTGGGTGTTCTTTTACAAAATCCGAAAGTTTGAGCATTCTAGGAGCATCTATTCGGATATTTGAGAAAATTTGAGAAGTATTATGCTCTTGCTTGTGAAAGGATTGCGGTTTATCGATCCATGGAAATCCGAAATTTAGTAGTTACATGTAGGAGTATTCGAAACTTTAGCATGCCCACTTGTGGGAAAATCTGAGATGTTCGACGGTTTATTTGAAAATTTCGGAAGTTTCGCATGGCTTGTTTGTAAAATCTGCATGTGTGAAAGTGGTTTTGCCTCTTTGCTATTCCGGTTTTGCCTCTTTGCTACTATCGGTTTTGCCCTTTGAATGGGCCGGTTTTGCCTCTTTGCTTACTTCCGGTTTTGCCCTCTTCTTGAAACTTGTTTTGTGGCTTGTTGCCTCTCGGGTTTGGCTCCCTTAGCTCCTTTTGCTTTGGTTTTAGGTGGAGGCTCTTGAGTTGTGGCAATTATTGGATAAGTTGATGTTTATATGTTCGTGGCCCTTGTTTCAGTATTTGTTTGAGGCCCGATATGTGGCATGAAATGAAAATTGGAGTAAGAAGAAAGAAAGAAAGTAAAGGGCAAAATCTTGGAATTTGTGATAGCCTCCCTAGTTTAGTGAGCTAGGGTTCGATATCCGAGCGACGACGGCATGTCTTTTCTTTATTTTACTTCATTTTTTATCTTTATTCATGATTTTTCCGCTATTTGGGAAAACGGGGAGTGTGTTCTTAGGGGTCAGTCCTCACCTTCTCCGAGAGTGTCGAGGTGCCTTTAGTCCTTTTATAGGGCACGTAAGGTCGGTCGGGAGTCACGGGTGATTTACTTGTCTTTTCTCTCCTTTTCCTCGACCCCTCGTCCCTAGTTTTCACGCTTGTTTCTTGGCTTAACCCGCACACATACGGGGGACGTGTAGGTGTGCATATATAACCTCCTTGGGTTATATATGGGCCATCAACAGTGTGTAAGTGCGGTGGGGACATTGATGAGGCTGCAAAACGAGAAAAATTACGAGAGCCATAGAATGGGGCGCGCTGTCTCGAGACTACGCAGAGAGTAGAGCGGGAATCGCGGAACCGTTCGGCAGTCATGGGGTTTCTTGCTTGAGACGATCTAAAGTTCGTAGTCACGAGTCACTATTGGGTAGTCGACACAGTGGATCGAAATGTTTTAAAACAAAAAAATACATATGTTTGAAAAATACAAAACTACCTACACTACTACATGGCTCTCTTACTCATAGTTTTGGCTTGCATGAAAACCAAAAAAAATGAAATGTGTGAAAACTTATAAAAGGTCCACGGTTGGTTATTCGAGTCGGATTAGATGCTATGCCTGCGAGAAAGTTGGGATAGTAGTCGGCACTCGAGTCGGATATTAGCACGACTACGAGTCAGAATACGCACGTGCTTACGGGTCATTTGTAGGTTTCTTCTAGTGTTTTCAGTGTTTTCCTGCGGTTTGCTTTGTTTTCGTTCGTTACTTTTCTCGGAGTTTTCTACGGACGTTCTTTTTCTTGCTTTCTCGATTTCTAGTTTTCTTTTACGATTTTTCTTCGTTTTCGACGTTTTCTGCCGTCTTTCTTTCGCTTTTCTTATCGGGTTTACGTACTTTGTCTTCTTCCTGCACACGTAGATCGCATTTGTTCGTAGGTTGTTTTTACTCTTACTCACTCGTTACTTGCTCTTTTGATGCTACGACTTTTGCGGGAAATAAATAAGAAAAAGACTATAAAAATAATAGTAAGCAGAGTAACGACGCATCGAGGATAAGCGAGATCATACGGTACTCCTGTGACACGATCTTTACTTTCTTTCTTGTTATCTGTTACTTTCTTTTTAGCGTATATTCATATCTGGTACAAGCTTGTTTACCTTTTGCTTCATAGCTTAGCGTGCTTTGCTTTTCTTTGCACTCTTTCATCGCTAGTATAGCTTGCTTCTTCGTACACACTGTTAGCATGTTTACTTTCGGCATGTACTCTAGTTTAGTATGTTTCTTGTTTAATCTATTACGGCATGCTCCTGTTTACGGTTTTCTTTTACTACTCCTTATCACGATCGCACACACTCACTTGAAAATAAAAATAACTTGCATGCTCACTTTAACTCAAAACTTAACCAAATCGCGATCTTCGCATGACGTGGAGCATGGAGCACGGTGGGCGACACGGCCATCTTCTTGACAAAGCACTGTATCTCCTTCGTAAAAGCCATTCCTTAGTATAAACAATGAGCCTTAGGTTTCGAGGTAGTCCGCCCGTGCGACATAAACCCTCACCTTTCTCTTTTAGGCGCTTTGCACACTTACGTGCGATATAAGCCCCTAACTCGGCTTAGGTTTCGAGGTTGTCGTCGCATACGACGTAAACCCTCACTGTCCTTCGGAGTAGTTTGCGTAGCCGGGCGTTATCGCGAACGTAATCACTATAATTAATTTGCGGGATTGAAGTCAAAATAAAATCTCTTTCCAAAATTTAAAACCCGACCTTAGGATAGTACGGGACGTCCTCGAGGTCCTCCTCGAGATACGTGACATCCCTACCCTTCTTTCCTTTGACTCCGAAATAGCCATTCCTCCTTGCGCCCTTCACTCATTGGATTTCCTGCTCTCGAATTTCGTTGAAAAACCCTACCTTTTGACTTCGTGAAGATAGAAACGCGAGATCTAAATCGAGAGTTCTCGGGTGATTTCGGTCATACGAGGGGTAATTAGCTATGAGAGCTGCACTACATAGGGAGTTTTAAAGACCACGAGATAATATAAACACTATTGATCCTTTTGTATTAAATAGGGGAATTTGTCGATTCACATAAAAGGTTCGCGAGCCAGAACGGATGTCATGAATTTCGTGGTTTATTTGATCGAGCGATATTGTCGAGTAGGGTGTACATTCTTCGGGATAGATGCGTTGCTTGCGATGTTGCGCTCGTTCATTAAGCCACTTAACGAATGGGATCCGTCCTTTCCAAATTTTCATATTTTTAAAATTTAAAATTTTATTTTCAAAAATCAATGCGTATATTATAAATTAAATTAAATTTCCAAAAGAACGCTTTCCAAAAGCCAATCCTTAAAGCGGCCGACAACTTCTGGCGACTCCGCTGGGGAAAACTCTACTCTCCATTAAATCAAAGGTTTCTATCTTCGCACATCGGCAATGTGTCCATGTCCCTCATGGTCCAAATTGTCATTCTTCCGTTGGCTTGCTTCGCTCATTTCTTTCTTGGGCGAGCACGGTCAACTCTTTTGGATTTCAGAACCGTCTGTTTAAATCACCTTTAAACAGAGTGGTTCGGGAAACCATAGGGTTTTTTTCTTTTGATCTTGTGGGGTCGGACCCCCGATAGGTGTGTTAGTGCGCGAGGTGCGCTGCGAATTCGGCTCAGGACTGGGTCCTGAATTTCCCTTTCACTCTGTGTTTCCCGGGTTTGATTTCTTATCGGCCAATTAGACAAATCTCGCTCTTGTACCTTCAGTTTAAATCCCGAAATTAAATGAACAATAAAGATAAAATAAGGTGGAAACACTAGACGGTAATAAAAGAATTGCCGGTTTACGAGTACGACGTGCGTGTGAGCTTAGTTACTTCAGTTGAAGCTGAACCGGAACGTTGCGACTTCCGGAAATTCTTTGAATGCCGTGGAACGATGTCGTCACCAAAGTTAATCTTCTTGTTCGATGGAAACCTCCCCCGCGACAAAGCTGTGCTCCACCAGGGAGCAATGATAAAGTTTGGCACTGGCTTCGACGAGGTCGAAGTCATCCTCGAAAAAGCGCCGTATGTAGTCATGAAGACTGCTCCGTCAGAAGTCGCCGAGCCTGCCGCCGAATACGACTTGAATGAAGATGCTTGATTTTCACTGCAATCGAGAGGCCGAAGACCGGGAGTGCTCTGCTAAGCCTGTTGCCCCCGTGTCTGCTAAGTACGTTGTCTGCGTGCTGAGGAGGATCGTTACACGCTACCACCTCCGGGTTTGCAATCACCGCCCCGACTCTACCGTCTGCAAAAGGAAAAGAAATCTTGTACGAAAGGGATTCTGTAGATTTGTTCTCCTCTGCACCGTCAGCATTTGAAGTTGGTTCCAGTTCGCAAGCCACACTGTTAACCAAAGCACAGAGAAAGAACCAAAGACGAAGGATTCTCGAAAGGCGCGAAGAGATTGACTTCGTTGAGCCGACCTCTCGACCGGAAGAGGACGTAGACTTTGGAACCTCTCACCTCCTCAAAGGGAGTAGGTTTCATCCGTTGTCTGCTTCTACCGAAGAGGAAAGTCTTCGTGAGATCGCTGCTACGCTACCACCACCTCGTGTTCCAGCCAAGTTACGACTAGGGAGCCGTGTTTCTGCCTCGCTACCGTTCCGGACGTCGCTACAACGGTTCGAAGCTACGTCGGTCGCGGATCGGTCAAGTCTCGCTCGGGTCCGAGACCGTTGCCTCTTTGCTTGTAATGAAGAGCTTTCAGGAAGAATAACGGGAAGAGATCGCTTCCATAGCGTCGGGTTCACACTTTAGGGACCATACCTCCTCTCGACACGGCGATCGCACCACGAGACACCCCGTCTCGAGGCATCAACGTTGAGAAGAAGGCTTGGATACCTAAAGCCGCGGGGCCGATGCTTTTGATAGGATCACGGGGGTGTTCCCTCGAAATGGATATATAAGTCCGATACTCCGGTTGCTACTACTACGGCGGCGAAGCTTGTTACGGGGAACATTCCGAAGTACCCGGTCGATCTTAAGACGGTTAAAGGGAAGAGAAGTCGATGATAAAGCGAAGAAGCTCGGAAGTCTGAAATCACGCGAGCTAGCAAGAGAACGAGGAGTAAATGTTAGCAATGAAGACTACGACTGTCGGACTACATGGAGGAAGAATTCGCGGAGCTCTACGTCGTTGAAACCCGAGCTACGTCGTACGCACGTGATGCTCCGTCTGGCGAGGAGAACACGGCGGATGAGTGGCGAAGGTCTTCACAGCAGAAGGACGAAATCATCAACCGCCTTGAAAAGAGGATCGAAGAGATGATGGCCGTTATGGTCGCCGCACAGGGACAGTCACACTCGCAGCAAGTGGCGTCCCCAGAAATGAATCAACCAGAGATCGTCCATATCATCGATGAAAGAAGGGAAGTCGCTTCTGCAAGCCAAGATAGGCCGCCGAAGAAGGACTCGACTCCGAATATGGTGCCCGAAAAAGACATTAAGCAATTGGTTGAGCACGAAGTAAAGGAGCGCCTTAGCCGATCGAAAGGGGCGCGTCGATTTCAAAGGGTAGACCTGCCGGAGGAGTTCGATTCCGTCCCATATCCTAAAGGTTTCGTTCCACCAACCTTTAAGACTTTCGATGGAACGGGCGACCCCGTCGGCACGTTGCACACTTCAGAGCGAGTTGCTGCGATGCGGGGGTAGTGAGGCGTTACTTTTCCGTCGGTTCGTGAGCGATCTTTCGGGGATTGCATTTGATTGGTACGCGGAGCTGCTCGAATGGGTCGATAAAGACGTTCTACGAGTTGGAAAATTTGTTCGTGAAGAGATTCGCCGGGGTACATCACCACATTACCATTGGAGATCTTATAATGGAGTCTCAGAAGCCCACAGAGACTTTGGTGGAATATATTCTACGGTGGAGAAACTTAAGCATGAAGTGCGAGCCCCAATTGCAAGAGCAACATGCGATTGAGGTCTTACTCAAGAGCATCCATGGACCGATAGCTTTCATGCTTAAAGGACTCACCATCGAAGTCATTTGAGAAATTACTTGAGTAAAGCCGACGGTCATGCGAAGAGATCGAAGCATTCGAGATCCGGGAAAAGGCGAAAAGCCCGGACCGGTGAAAGCTTTTGAGAAAAGATCCGGAGTAGTGGCAACGATCGACGAAGGAAAGCGGCCGATAGAGATACGAGGCCGAAGCGGCTACCTCGATACGGTCGACGACGGCGGCCGCCTCAGTACGGTCAGTTGTCACAGCAGTACGGTCAGCCGCCTCAGTACGGTCAGTTTCCTCAGCAATACACTCAGCGGCTTCCTCGGTTCAGTCAGCTGCCTCAGTGGTACGTTCCACACCCACAACAATATGTTCAGCCACCGGAGCGATGCGTTCGACGGCCACCGCGGTATATTCGACATGTCCGACGGTACGGTCGGCGGTACAATCGGCACGGTCGGCGGCCGTCTCGGCGAGAGGTCGTGCGAAGCGAGATGAAAGAAAGGTTCCAACAACGTCGGATCGGTTACATAGAAACTATTCCTTCGAGGATGAGGCTGTGGCGAAGATGTTCGAGAATCGATCAGAAACCGAGTTCACATTGCACGAGCCGAAGAGGCCGGAGGATATGAACAAGGAGGATCACCCCGACTTTTGCCCATATCACGGGTTCGTTGGACATACTTATAAAGGAGTGCTTCGGCTTAAGCAGCTCGAGGAGAACTTCGAAATGGAAGCGTAACGATCCCCGATGAATATTTGAAAGGAACTTGAAATAAGTTCCATCGATATGATTTCGGGCGATGTGTTTGCTTCGATTGAATTCTACGCGATTGACAATGGACGGGACACTTTTTGGTTACTTGTGGTACTACTTTTGTTGCTTAGTATGATCGGTGATGGTACGTACCGTTTTTCTACTTGCAATGAAGAAAAGGAGTTTGTTTTTGTCGAAATTGCTCGATATTTGGAAAGCTTGAAATTGGATATTTAGCTAAGACTTCGACTTCAGGGAAGAATCAAATTAATGTCCTAATAACTGAGTTGTTTCCTTTAAGGAATTCAAACTGAGTCTAAGTTGATTTCAGAATGAAGCAGTGTGCTTGAAATACGAGTAATTGACTCGGGATATCACGAGCGCTTTTAATTTTCCGTAATGTGGTTGAGTCCGGACTTTCGAAAAAGTTATATCCCAGGATTCATATTAAGGGACATTTCGAATTATTAGTTGGGGAATTTTTGACATTCAAAATCTTTAACGAAATATGTCTTACGGATACGATGAATTCTCGAGAAAAGCAAAAGGAGCGAAAAAAAAAAAAAAAAAGTGTTCTGAGGAGAAGCTTGAGGTGAGCACGCAATCAAAATTGGTGTCGCAATCCAGGACATTCAAAATCTTTAATCTGTGCTTCACTAGATATAGTAATCCTCGATAAAAAAAGGAGAAGCGAAAAGCTCGATAAAAAAAGAATGCTCACGAGAAGAAGCTTGAGGCAAGCGTATAATCGAAAATTGGTGTCTTAATCTTCCACGATTAATGAAACTTGAAAGGTCGTCTTAAGAAGTTTCCTACGATATTATGCTTCGAAGAGAGTCAAGTGGTTCTACGCCTTTTGGTCGGTCATTAATTGGCTCGAAATATCTTTGGACGAGTGAAAAATATTTTGATCACATGAACGAGAATTTTGGGATGTAACTTAGGCCAGAGAAGAAAGAATTAAAGAAACGACGACGTTATTAGCAATTAATGGAAATTCGACCACGAAGTCGTGTTTTCGGTGCCCGGCAAATACAACTCGACTTGACTCGAAGAATGTCGAAAGATTTCTCGGATACGACTCCGACTTGACTCGAAGAATGTCGAAATACTTCTCGAGTCGAACTTGACAACCTTTACAGAATCTGCAACGAGATCGAATGGTGATTACTACAAACAAAGCTACGAACTTACAACGTCTTCGGCTACGGTGTCCCTGAGGTCCTTAGCCGGTGGACAATACTTCGGGAAGCGCTTGTGCCTTCGTTTCAAAGACAAAGACTCGTTCTTAGAGCTCGGATGTCGCCCTTGTACGTGGTCGGGTCCAAATCTTAAAGCAAATACAATACAATAATAAAAAAAAACTTTGCATCAAGTCGAAAGAGAGAGAACATTTCCTTCTCGATCCAGAGTACCTCACTCCCTTTTGCATTACCCTTTGTCGTTTTAGGGGCTGCCCCTATTGCATTTCTTTTGTCGCTTTAGGGGCTGCCTCATTGCGTCCTTTGTTCGTTGCTTTAGGATCTCCTCCTATCGCAACCTTTCAAGTATTAAATTCTGGAAGTTGAGGATTCCACATCCGATTCGCTTTAGGGGCCGTCCCCCTCTTACATTCCTTCTGCGGTGCTTTGGAGGCCGCCCTCTCTTGCACTCTTGTTGTCGCTTTAGGGGCCGTCCCCTCTTACATTCCTTTACGGTGCTTTAGAGGCCGCTCTCTCGCACTCTTGTCGTCACTTTAGGGGTCGTCCCCCTCTTACTTCCTTTACGGTGCTTTAGAGGCCGCCCTCTTCGCATTCCTGTCCATCGCTTTAGGGGTCGTCCCCCTCTTTTGCATTAGTTTCACGTGTACTTTTGGGGCCGCCCCCTATTACGTTACTTTCCGGTGCTTTAGAGGCCGCCCTCTTCGCATTCCTTTCCGTCGCTTTGGGGCCGCCCCCATCGCGTTCCTTGTCACGTCGCTTTAGGGCCGCCCCTATCGCGTACTTGTCCGTCGCTTTAGGGGCCGCCCCTGTCAGCGTCCTTGTCCGTCGCTTTGGGGCCGCCCCTATCGCGTTCCTTGTCCGTCGCTTTAGGGGCCGCCCCCTATCGCGTTCCTGTCCGTCGCTTTGGGGACGCCCTCTATCGCGTGCTTGTCCGTCGCTTTGGGGACGCCCCTATCGCGTTCCTTGTCCGTCGCTTTAGGGGCCGCCCCTATCGCGTACCTTCCGTCGCTTTGGGGCCGCCCCTATCGCGTACCTTTCGTCGCTTTAGGGGCCGCCCCCATCGCGTTCCTTGTCCGTCGCTTTAGGGGCCGCCCCTATCGCGTACCTTTCCGTCGCTTTAGGCCGCCCCTATCGCGTTCCTTCCGTCGCTTTGGGGCCGCCCCTATCGCGTACCTTTCCGTCGGCTTTAGGGCCGCCCCCTATCGCGTTCCTTGTCCGTCGCTTTAGGGGCCGCCCTCATCGCGTACCTTTCCGTCGCTTTAGGGGCCGCCCCCTATCGCGTTCCTTGTCCGTCGCTTTAGGGGCCGCCCCTATCGCGTGCCTTCCGTCGCTTTAGGGCGCCGCCTATCGCGTTCCTTGTCCGTCGCTTTAGGGGCCGCCCTCATCGCGTGCCTTCCGTCGCTTTAGGGGCCGCTCCTATCGCGTACCTTCCGTCGCTCAGGGCCGCCCCTATCGCGTTCCGTCCGTCGCTTTAGGGCCGCCCCCATCGCGTACCTTCCGTCGCTTTAGGGGCCGCTCCACCATCGCGTTCCTTGTCCGTCGCTTTAGGGGCCGCCCCCTATCGCGTACCTTCCGTCGCTTTAG
This sequence comes from Papilionanthe hookeriana x Papilionanthe teres, assembly GCA_022702705.1. Lineage (NCBI taxonomy): Eukaryota > Viridiplantae > Streptophyta > Magnoliopsida > Asparagales > Orchidaceae > Papilionanthe > Papilionanthe hookeriana x Papilionanthe teres. The sequence goes on from CM040425.1 coordinate 96,180,688, forward strand.
GGCCGCCCTATCGCGTTCCTTCCGGTCGCTTTAGGGGCCGCCCCTATCGCGTGCCTTCCGTCGCTTAGGGGCCGCCCCCTATCAGCGTTCCTTGTCCGTCGCTTTAGGGCCGCCCTATCGCGTACCCTTCCGTCACTGGGGCCGCCCATCGCGTTCCTTGTCCGTCGCTTTGGGGCCGCCTATCGCGTACCTTCCGGTCGCTTTGGGGCCGCCCTATCGCGTTCCTTTCCGTCGCTTTAGGGGCCGCCCCCTATCGCGTACCTTTCCGTCGCTTTGGGGGCCGCCCTATCGCGTTCCTTTCCGTCGCTTTGGGGGCCGCCCCTATCGCGTACCTTCCGTCGCTTTAGGGGCCGCCTATCGCGTTCAGTCCGTCGCTTTGGGCCGCCCCATCGGTACTTTCCGTCGCTTTAGGGCCGCCCCTATCCGCGTTCCTTGTCCGTCGCTTTGGGGCCGCCCATATCGCGTACCTTCCGTCGCTTTAGGGACGCTCCACCATCGCGTACCTTTCCGTCGCTTAGGGGCCGCCCCTATCGCGTACCTGTCCGTCGCTTAGGGGCCGCCCCTATCAGCGTACTTTTCCGTCGCTTTAGGGACCGCCCCCTATCGCGTTCATTGTCCGTCGCTTTAGGGGCCGCCCCCTATCGCGTTCCTTGTCCGTCGCTTTAGGGGCCGCCCCCTATCGCGTGCTTGTTCGTCGCCTCTTGGGTTGGGTGTGAGTCCTTGCGCTTTCCTTCCCAATGCCTTAAATTTTCTCAATCAGTCTTTGAGTTGGATGTGAGTCCTTGCGCTTTCCATCTCAATCCGGTCTCTTCACTTTTCTAAAAACTCGAATTTTACTCTGGAATCGAACTCAAATCTATGTTTGAAATTTGAAACCTGAACTTTAAGTCGCGGCTCTCTTAATTGAGAGTTCCCCCTCTTTTTCCCCAGCGGAAATTACTCTCTTTTCCTTTTCGTTCTTGTGGCCTGTCCTGAGTACCCTTTACTTAGACGGCTCCGTGTTGGTTCGTTGATCTTCTTCGGTCAGCGCCGATACGCGCGGTGTGCTGTCCGGCGCACCACACCTATTGGGGTCCATTTGTTGACCTCGCTTTTGTCGAGGTTTAGTTTTCCTCCTAGGATTTAGGGTTCTAGCCTTAGGAGCTTCCCCGACGATCTTAGATTCCTAGCACTGGACCCACCTCGCTTTAGAATGTTTGAAACCACTTCGACACTCTTTTGGAATCCCGGACGGAATTCACGACCTCTTGCTCACAGTGGTAGGTTGGAATTAGCGTTAGGACTCCGAATTGAGTTCCTATGGGACCACCTGGACCTTAGGGTAGCCTTGTGCACACTTTCGCACCACCGAGCACAAATTCCTCGAGCCCCGGCCTCGACGTCTTCGAAATTCTCCGCGACGGATCGAGATCGGAGTCGGAATGCCGGAACGAGCGCCATCGAAGTCGGAATTTCGACGAAATCGAATTTGACGCACTTTCGACTCGGCCGGTGACGAGGTTCTCCGAACGACCTCGGATCGCGAAACGGACTGCGCCGTTGCGTCCGGGACGTCGAATTTGCTAGGAAATGACGTATAACTTGCTATGTTTTGAGCGCGGGTTTGCGACGAGAAATTTGGTCGTTATTTTATTAAAATAAGTTTTATGTTATTTAAAAAAAAAAAAATCCTTTTAAAATCCTTTTAAAAACCCTAATCCCTATTTCCCTCACTCGCGCCTCACGCACGCACACGTGAAGCCCTCGCCCGAGCTTTCTCCCTCTCGGTCACCGCTCCCTCGCCCGGCGTCCCTCTCTCGGTCGCGGCTCGAGCCCGCTCCATTTTCTCCCGCGAGCGGCCGCACACCGGGCGCGGATCGTCCCAGCCGAGCTCGTGAAGCTTCGACCTCGTGATCCCCTTTTCGTACACGACTGCGGTAAAGCTTCCCCTTCGCCGCCACTTCTGCTTTCTGTCGCCACTCCTCTCTGCGCAGCTTGTCGCCTCTCCGGTTCCTTTGGTTTGGCTCACCTCCGGGTAAGTAAAGGGTTGGGTTCTCCTCTCTTTTGCCTATAAAAACCCCATTTTAAGGAGGGGTCTAAGGTTGGGCTGATTCTCTTGTTGAGTGGGGAGAGTGCTTGCCCTTTTTGTTTTTGGTTTTCTTCATCTTGTGTGTGGGTGGATTTGAAAGACTGGAGAGGTTTTGTTCTCTACGGGGCAAAGCTCGACAAGGAAAAAGCCGCTGAGGTATAACTCCCCGTTCCCTATAGTTTGGCTTGTTCGTTACTTATGAAGCTTCCCCTTGGTGACAAATGCGGTTAGCTAGCTTCTTTTAATTTCCTTATTGCTTGCTTTAAAGTTTCTTTTGGCCTATGGAGGATGACATTAAATAAATGTAGGGTTGAGACCCTAATCGCACGTCACTTCCCTTTATGTTTTACATGGAGGATGGAGCCCCAAGCATTAAGCAGAGGCTTTAAATGGCTTACTTTAACTTTTCTAATATTATTTTAGCTTCAACTTGTTCCATTTGAAAATGTTGGGATTTTGCCTCTTTGTAAAAAAAAAAAAGAAAGAAAGAAAGAAAGAAGAGAAGGGAAAGGGTTGGGTTGAAGGTTGGATGCCATACTTTCTCTATTTTCACCTCTTTATGCTTGATATATTTCACTCATGAAATTTGGCATGGCTTAATTTCTTTTGTTGACATGAGTTAGAGGGTATTTTGGAGTTCCCTTGGCTCCACATTTCCCCCTCCACTTTGTGGTTTAGTTCTTTCGTCAAAGTAAGGTTCTATACATGCTTCATGAATATTGTTATTTCTTTTTAACTCATGTTACATACATATGTGCTCAAAAGGTGATGCTTTCTATGCTTGAGGTTCGTAATACTTGAGTTTCTATTTTGCAAAAATACGAAATGCTTGAGGGAAGAGAAGAAATGAATATGATGGTTTGATGTTTATCTTGCAGAATGCTCTTGTGAATGGCTTGGAGGTATATGTTGGTTATGAGCTTATTGTTCATCTCTTTCTATTTCAAAAAAAAAAAAAAGATAAAAGGGGGAGGTATGCTTCATTTATAAGATTTGAAATGTTAGGTGGTGATTTGAAGAATGCGAGAGTTTGCATGGTTCATTTGCAAAATGCGAAATATTTTGGCAAAATCTGAAAATGTTGGAATGATACTTTTGCAAAACTCGAAATATTTTGGGTGTTCTTTTACAAAATGCGAAAGTTTGAGCACCTAGGAGCATCTATTCGGATATTTGAGAAAATTTGAGAAGTATTATGCTCTTGCTTGTGAAAGGATTGCGGTTTATCGATCCATGGAAATCTGAAATTTAGTAGTTACATGTAGGAGTATTCGAAACTTTAGCATGCCCACTTGTGGGAAAATGCGAGATGTTCGACGGTTTATTTGAAAATTTCGGAAGTTTCGCATGGCTTGTTTGTAAAATCTGCATGTGTGAAAGTGGTTTTGCCTCTTTGCTATTCCCGGTTTTGCCTCTTTGCTACTATCGGTTTTGCCCTTTGAATGGGCCGGTTTGCCTCTTTGCTATTCCGGTTTTGCCCTCTTCTTGGGTTGTTTTGTGGCTTGTTGCCTCTCGGGTTTGGCTCCCTTAGCTCCCTTTTGCTTTGGTTTTAGGTGGGGCTGCTGAGTTGTGGCAATTATTGGATAAGTTGATGTTTATATGTTCGTGGCCCTTGTTTCAGTATTTGTTTGAGGCCCGATATGTGGCATGAAATGAAAATTGGAGTAAGAAGAAAGAAAGAAAGTAAAGGGCAAAATCTTGGAATTTGTGATAGCTCTCCTAGTTTAGTGAGCTAGGGTTCGATATCCGAGGCAACGACGACTTGTCTTTTCTTTATTTTACTTCATTTTTTATCTTTATTTATGATTTTTCCGCTATTTGGGAAAACAGGGAGTGTGTTCTTAGGGGTCTAGTCCTCACCTTCTCCGAGAGTGTCGAGGTGCCTTTAGTCCTTTTCATAGGACATGTGAGGTCGGTCGGGAGTCCGGGGTGATTTACTTGTCTTTTCTCTCCTTTTCCTTGACCCTCGTCCACTAGTTTTCACCTTGTTTCTTGGCTTAACCCACACACATACGGGGGACATGTAGGTGTGCATATATAACCTCCTTGGGTTATATATGGGCCATCAAGCAAGTTGTAAGTGCGGTGGGGACATTGATGAGGCTATAAGACGAGAAAAATTACGAGAGCCATAGAATGGGGCCGCTGTCTCGGAGACTGCGTGAGAGTAGAGCGGGAATCACGGAACCGTTCGGCCGTCCTTGGGGTTTCTACTGCCGAGACGGTCTAAAGTTCGTAGTCACTGAGTCACATTGGGTAGTCGACCATGTGGACCGAAATGTTTTAAAACAAAAAAATACATATGTTTGAAAAATACAAAACTACCTCCACTACTACTACAGCACTACTTACCTATAGTTTTGGCTTGCATGAAAACCAAAAAAAAATGAAATGTATGAAAACTTATAAAGGTCCACGGTTGGTTATTCGAGTCGGATTAGGGCTGCATCACTGCGAGAAAGTTGGGATAGTAGTCGGCACTCGAGTCGGATATTAGCACGGCTACGAGTCGAAACACCACCGTGCTTACGGGTCATTTGTAGGTTTCTTCAGTGTTTTCCGTGTTTTCCTACGGTTTTGCTTTGTTTTCGTTCGTTACTTTTCTCGGAGTTTTCTACGGACGTTCTTTTTCTTGCTTTCTCGATTTCCTAGTTTTCTTTTACGATTTTTCTTCGTTTTCTCGACGTTTTCCTGCCGTCTTTCTTTCGCTTTTCTTATCGGGTTTACGTACTTTGTCTTCTTCTACACGCGTAGTACTTCGTTTAGCTAGGTTGTTTTCACTACTCTACTCCTGCTTGCTCTTTTGATCTGCGACTCATTGCGGGAAATAAATAAGAAAAAGACCATAAAAATAGTCATAAACGGAGTAACGACGCATCGAGGATAAGCGAGATCATACGGTACTCCGTGACACGGTCTTTACTTTCTTTCTTGTTATCTATGCTTTACTTTTTAGCATATATTCTTGCTTAGTCCAGCTTGTTTACCTTTTTGCTTACACACGCTTAGCGTGCTTTACTTTCTTTGCACTCTTTCACTGCTAGTATAGCTTGCTTACTTTCGATACACACGCATCTAGCATGTTTACTTTCAGCATGCTACTCTGTTTAGTATGTTGCTTGTTTAACTGTTACGGCATGCTCCTGTTTACTGTTTCTTTTACTACTCTGTCGCGATCACACACACTCACTTGAAAATAAAAAATAATTTGCATGTCAACTTTAATTCAAAACTTAAACCTAAATCGCGATCTTGCAACGACGTGGAGCATGGAGCACGGTGGGCAGCACGGCCATCTTCTTCAGCAAAACCTGTATCTCCTTCAGCAAAACCCATTCCTTAGTATAAACAACAAGCCTTAGGTTTCGAGGTAGTCCGCCCCGTGCGACATAAACCCTCACCTTTCTCTTTTAGGCCTTTGCACACCCCTCCTGTGCGATATAAGCCCTAACTCGCTTAGGTTTCCGAGGTTGTCGTCTGATACGACGTAAACCCTCCTGTCCTTTAGGTAGTTTGCATAGCAGGGCGTTATCTGAGCGTAATCCCTATAATTAATTTGCGGGATTGAAGTCAAAATAAAATCTCTTTCCAAAATTTAAAACCCGACCTTAGGATAGTGCGGGACGTCCTCGAGTCCTCCTCGAGATGCAGCGACATCCCCTACCCTTCTCGCTTTGACTCCGAAATAAGCTATTCCTCCTTGCGCCCTTCACCTATTGGATTCCTACTCTCGAATTTCGTTGAAAAACCCTGCCTTTCGACTTCGTGAAGATAGAAACACGAGATCTAAATCGAGAGTTCTCTCAGGTGATTTCGGTCATCTGAGGGGTAATTAACTATAGAGAACTTGCCTACATAGGGAGTTTTAAAGACCCGGATAATATAAACACTTATTTGATCCTTTTGTATTAAATAGAGAATTTATCGATTCGCGCAAAAGGTTCGTGACTAGAACGGATGTCGTAGATTACGTAGTTTATTTGATCAGGCGATATTGTCAAGTAGGGTGTCTATTCTTTGGGATAGATGCGTTACTTGCGATGTTGCGCTCGTTCATTCAAACCACTTAACGAATGGGATCCGTCCTTTCCAAATTTTCATATTTTTAAAATTTAAAATTTTATTTTCAAAAATCAATGCGTATATTATAAATTAAATTAAATTTCCAAAAGAACGCTTTCCAAAAGCCAATCCTTAAAGCGGCCGACACCCGACTTTACTTTTCTTTCCCTTTTTGTGACGAGGGTGCAGGTCACTTGGAGTTATTGGACCCACACTGCTCTCTTTCTTCCGGTTATTTCTCGTAAACCTCTTTGGAATGAGCACATTTAGGCTCATCCAAATTAAGGGTGGGCTCTTTTGTTGTAGCTCAGACATTAACCTCTGATGCTACATTACCAAGGAACATAGTATCTAATTTCTCTTCTAACTCCGGGTCAATGCTAGCAAATCTTAATTTCTTTACATCCAGTAAAACCGACAATTGATAAACTTGTCTTCTAAGATGCAGAATTTTAAAGTAAGCAATATTGAAAGTTCTACTTACTTAAATCTTCTCTTGCTACCAATCCTCAACTTTTTTTTCTAATAGGGTCTCATACTAAACCAATGGCCCCTCTCTTTAGCTCATTCCACAACTTTCAATCTTTCTTAAGTTAATCATATTTGTTTTTCAGCTGAGTTTTGTTATACTTTGTCATCCTTTCCTATTTAAATGTGTTTGGTTTATTGTCATTTTTTACCTCTTTCAAGCATAAATCACAGAAAATTATATTCATCTCCATATCCCAAATAGTGGATATCTCACCTTCTTTTGGTTTACCAATTTGATATCTAAGTAAAAAAAATGTATCAACAAAATTTGGCATATAAAACAACAATACATGAACCTAAAATGGGAATATGACAAATAAAAAATAAAAGTAAAGCTCAAATTCAACTCATAGATATAAAAAATACCTTTATCGAGGATCACTAATTGTGTTATCCAGACGTAAAGACCAGAAAGTATCCGTATCAAATAAGCATGACCATACTTTTTTCACATTTACAATTGGTAATCGGTTGAGTCGTTTTTATTTCATATTTGCTCTACTAAACATTTCACAAGAAATGTGAAATGTGCCCATCAAATCGCATTCTAAAAGGATCACCGTAAACAAAAAACAAGCAATTAATGGGTCCACAAAATACCGACGTAATAAGATCATATAAATATCAAGAATCATTTTCGATAAGTTAACAATATCCACTCCACCACAACATATCTCTTTTAAGATAGATATATCAGCACTAGTTTTCAGTTTGTCTGATAAATTTTGTTGGCCGAATTGCTTGCTTTCACCTTCTTAGTGCAGAGTAAAATTTTAAGGGGAGAATGTTGAGCATTGTTTACTTTTTTAATTCTTTTTTGCTGAGACTTTAATAAATAGAATTGTATATGTTTTGATGCATATTTGAAGTTTACCTGATAGGTAAGTGATGATCGGTTTAGCCCTTCGATACTTATTTTCCATCATCGCTCAAAATAATATTTGAATAACATTCCCCTTTTGATATCTTATCCGAATATCATCAGCGAATGCATATCCATGGTGTACACAAAAAATTCTGAAAGAAACAAATTAACAATTCTGAAATGTACTTCATTTTATAGCTTCTACTGTTTAATCAGTGCCAAACATTCAAATGTTGAAATGAATTTCATTCCATAGCTTCCATAACATTTTTTTTAATGTTGTTAATTTATCTATCATGCAAACTTCAAATGTACAACAAAGAATATACAATTCTATTTATAAAAGTCTCAGCACAAACTAAAGAAAAGAATCAGTGCTCAACATTGTCCTCCCAAGATGTTACTCCACACTAAGGAGAAGAAAAAACAATTCGACCAGCAAAATTTGTCAGACAAACTGAAAACCAATGCTCATATATCTATCTAAAGCAAATAAAATAAAATAAAATAAAATAAAATGATGAGCATTGCTCATTTATATTTAATTTCATTGTTTCTACTGATTGATCAGAATAGGTAAGGATGTTGCTGACTTATCTATGTGCAACAAAACATATGCAATTCTATTTATAAATGTTTTAGTAGAAGAAAAATAACCAAGTAGTGCTCAACATTCTTCCCCAAAATGTTACTCCACATAGAAGAGATAAGAGCAAGCAATTCAACTAACAAAATTTATCAGACAAACAGAAATCAGTGCTCATATATCTATCTAAAGAAATAAATCAACAAAACAAATTGAATAAATAAATGAACATTACTCATATTTCATCTTATTATTTCCTGATTTATCAGAACATGTAAGAATGTTGCTAACTTATCTATCATACAAACTTCAAATGTGTAACAAAACATATACAATTCTATTTTCAAATGTATCAACCGAAGAAAACTAAAAAAAACAGTGTTCAACATTCCCCATCTAAAATATTGCTACAAACCAGGGAGGGGCAAGAGCAAACAATTTGACCAGCAAAATTTGTCTGACAAATTGAAAACAAGTGCTTATATATATATTTAAAGAAAATAAATCAACAAAAAAAACTGAAATAAACAGATGAGCATTGCTCACATATATTTCATCTCATTGCTTCTACTGATTGACCAAAACATGTAAGGATGTCGTTAGCTTATTTATCACGGAAACTTCATATGTGTAGCAAAACATATGAAATTCTATTTATAAAAGCCTCAACAAAAGAAAACTAAAAAAAAGAAAGCAGTGCACAACATTCTCCCCCAAAAAATTACTTTACACTGAAGAGGTAAAAGCAAACAATTTGACCAACAAAATTTGTCAGACAAACTGAAAACTAGTGCACATATATCCATCTAAAGAAAATAAATCAAAAAAAAATTGAAATAAACAACTGAGCATTGCTCATATATATTTCATCTCATTTCTTCTATTGACGGATCAGAACAGATGAAGATACCACAAACTTATCATACAAACTTCAAATGTACATCAAAGCATATGCAAGTCTCAGCAGAAGAAAACTAAAAAAAAAACTGTGATGAACATTCCAAAATGTTACTCCACACTTAGGATATTTAAAAAAATAAATCTTTAGAAAACAAATGAATAAAGCTCATATATATTTCATTCCGTAGTTTTTATTAATTGATCAGGATCGTTATAAATACCATTAGCTTATCTATCATGTAAACTTACAACTTTGAATGAAAGCATATACAATTTCATCTGTAAATTCTTGCAAATAGTAAAAAGAAAGATTTCTTAAAGGAACAGATGAACAAAGCACAAATATATTTAATTTCATATCTTCTAGTGGTTCATCAAGATAGTTATAGATGCTGCTAAATTTTCTATCACGCAAGTTTCAAATTTGAAACAATGCATATGCAATCTCATTTATAAAACTATTTCATAAATTAAAAAAGGGAGCAGTGCTAATTATTCCCCTCCCAAAACGTTAGTCAACTGAGGCAAGTGCAAGCACATCGACCAAAAAACAGGAGTGCAAGCATATTTAGAACAATTTCACAAAGAATTCTTAAAGAAACAAATGTAAAATGCTCATATTTTCCATTCCATAGCTTATATTGTTTGATCAAGATTAGCATAAGTGCTGCTAACTAATCAATATTGTAAAATTCAACTTTGCATCAAAGCATATGCAATATGAGAAGAAAAAATGAATAGGTGCTCAGAAATCTCCCCACAAAATATTCATCTACACATATGCATGGGAAGGGTAAGTTATTCAATCATCAAACATCAATGGATACATATGCAGATCAAGAATATAAATTTTCATAGAAGAAACAAAAAATATAGAGGTAGACAACCAATGAGCGCAAAATAAAAAACGCATAAAGGAGAAAATTTCACTGGAAGGTTGTAGCATATCGACGTCGTCGAACGGAGGGAGGGAGCAGAACCAAGTTTCAGCCCTCATGATACGGGTGATAAAGGAGGAAAGCGACGAGTGTATATATGAGGATAGGGAGTGGGATTACAGCAAATCCGAAGAGACAGCGGCATCAGAGACACCTAGCAACAGAGCTCCAACAGCGGAACACCCTCTTCCCTTTCCGTTTCGGCGTTCGATCTGATGCGGCCCCTGACCAGCAAAACACGTGAAATAAAAGCTTTCCCAGACACTACTTCACCGGTTCCACAACATAGTAAATGCCGCAAAATGAGTCCCAAATGGGCTCTAAGTTTGTAAATAAAGAGGGATTTATTTCCCTATATATATGTACTCAATTTGGGAATAATGAATCAAGAAATTTTACTCCCCAAGTAAAATCTACATGTATCAGTAATAGATCTTACCCTAGCCATCGAATTTCCTCCTGTCTGATCAAATCCTTTTCCTACAACCAGAACTCCTCTCTGCGAGGCCCCTTTTCTCCTTGCAGGCACTTTTTTCGGCTTCTTCCTGCACCAGAACTCCTCCCTACAACAAAATTACCTACTGCAGGCCCTCCTCCGGCCAGAACTCCTTCCTACAACCGAAAACCTTCCCTGCAAGTCGCCAAATCCCTGCAGGCCACCAGATTACTCGTTGTAGGATTTTTGGTAGGGGATGCTGCAAGAGTTTCGTAGCAATAGCAGCCATAGAAAAATACTCCCCAGTCTGTAATACTAGACACTCCCCCTTCCGCAGCAACAGTAGCCGCAATAGGATTACTCCTATCTACACGTAACAGAATACTTTCCGACAAAATTCTCCTTCAATAATAGCAGTAACAGCCATAACAAAAGAACCAGCAGCAACAACAAACTTCAACCCTGAATACACTGTGGGATAGTGACCAAGTACAGGATGAATACTTTAAGTTCAACTCTGGAGGTTAATTATGAATCAAAGGCCAGAAATTCTGTCCAGACGACTTCTTAACTCTCGAACTTTATCAGAACTCATGAATTCAAACAGTCCGTGTTTATGTGCACTTTCTTCAATCAGTAAGCTTACTCATGATATGAAATGTATAACTGAATTCCTTGCAAACTTTTGTGAATTTCAGGGGTGGAAGTCGGAAATGTGGTGTAATAACCAATTTTTAAGAAATCAGATAAAATTTCAAAGACCGAAAATGTACCTCAATTTTTTCACCCCTCGGATTTCAATCGAAACAACTTTATAAAATTCTACACAAAAAATCGATGAATTCCATAAAAAAACATCATATGTTAATTACGAATAGATTGAGAGATATAAAAATTTGAAGTTATAAGTAAATTAAGCCAATTAAACTTAATTTAACCTTAATTAACCCTCTTTAATCTCACGTTATTGTTTCTAACTGACCTAAGGTATGTTATATGCGTCGATTAGGGTAATTTCCACCCTGATCTCTTGAATTTTTCCTCCCCTCTCTTGTTACGCCTCTCCCCCTCTCGATTTCGTTCGCACACACAGCTCTCCCTCTCTTTTCGATCGGCAGAAGACTTGGGGGATGAAACTACGCCCGCAAAACTGCCCATAGTCGCGATTAGAGAGAGGCAAGCGGCTCAGTGGAGTTACACGAGATACAGGGTGCCACATTCACTCTTCTGCAACACTTGCTACAGTGTTGGGAACTTGCAGGGAGGTAAGTAGTCCCTTGGGTGTAGCAACTTGCAATTTAGGGCTCCGGGATAATGTCTATAAGTGTGAATCCCTAATTCACGCTATTTGAGACATTCTTTTTCTTCCTCGCACTTTCATTTTGAGATTAGCCTTGTTTTCCATGCCTTTTTTTCCTTTTTAGTAGATGTTAGAGGCGCTGATGTGCGGAAAGTGTCGAATGTGGCTCACGAGCTCCATAAGGTACTCTAATATGAATTCAACGAAGGAGAGAGTTGAGAAGATAAGAAGGGAGAAGATTTAGCCGCTTTAGAGAAGAGTTGGTTGCCGAGAAGGCTGTTTAAGGCATGTTTTAGCAAATAATTTATATTTTCGATTAAATTAATTTGTTTACCAAAGTATCTTTAAATCATATGTTAACTGCGGATTCCAGGTTATTTGTCCCGGGCGGCAGAATTGAGGCGAGAATGTGGAAATTCACAATATATCGACCCTTTAAATTTCAAGTAAATTATTTTTAAGTCAAGAAAATTAATTTAATCAACTGCAATCACATGAGTCTTAATTTTAATATTATGTTTTATAGGTATTGATCTCAACGTAAGAGTCACCACAACCTCCAGCTAACTATCGAAAATGAAGAGTTTAACTTGGAAACTGAGGTGAATAATTATATTTCTGAATTTTAGTAATCTTTTTTATTTCAAATTGTAAGTTGATTTATATGTATGTTTTAGTTTTGTTTGATTTATATTACAATAAATTCTTCGTATTGTTAGATAGAAAATATACGTATGCCATAAAAGATATTGAAGATATTGTATGAAGATATGCTTGAAAGATATGTATGAGATCCATGGTATTTATGATATGTATGATAAGAAATATAGACATATTAGGAAACATATATATATGGTAAACATCATAAAAAATGATATGCATGATATGAGCAAGAGATATGGATGAGATAGAGCATGATATCAGAGATATGCATAAGATAGAGCATGATATAAGAAATATGCATGAGATAAAGATATACATGATATGAGAGTTACGTATGATGAATAGTTGCACAATATAGTAAAAATACATGTTAGTAGATGCATAAAGACATCTCTGAATAATGTATGTTATGAAGAATGAAATAGTTTATATATGAATGCTTGTATGTGCATGGTCGGAGGAGAATTTAAACCCCTGAAAGTATAAGCAAGAGACGTCAGTGTACCCGCGTGTGTAGAGTTTTTCTACCACCCCAGACAATTGTGATGGTTAGATCACTAACCATTGTGCCAACGGAAAAATATTGACCAGGGGCAAGTAGACAAAGTTTATATTCCCTGACAATTGTAATGTTTACATTATTAACCGTTGTGCCCATGGGATAATCTTGGTCATGGGCAGTTAAGAGTCATTCCACACTAGATAACTGCGATGTGTAGATTGCTAACTGTTGTGTCGACGGGGCAATAACAGCCAAGAGTGTGTTGGGTTTGTTGACATTGATTCTCATAGAGGCAGATGTGTATGTAAAGTATAAAGTAAATGTTTATAGAAGATTGAGTATGTTCATTTAGAAAAGATCATTGATGAATTCATTAGCATATATCAGATTGTTTATAAGTATATATATATGTTAGATTGCTCATAAAATATGAAAGACCAACATATTATAAAATTTCTTATAGACTCACATACATATTGAATTATTCTCCTTGGATTGATGTAGTTTAGAAGTGTGATTACTCTTAGGTTACCTTTAGATAACTCATTATGTTGTTTTAATATTATTTGTAAGTTTTAAACATTTGAATAATATGAATAAAAGATGAACAAATATATACAAAAAATGAGAACAACAAAGGTACAATTTTTACTAGTTAATTTTAATTACTTTCTTTAGTGGCTCTTTCATATATTATTTGAATATTAAATTGTTAGTGATAGAATTAGAATAACAAAGATTTAATTTCCACCGTCCGTCCGTCCGTTCCCATCTTGGTTATCTCCAAGCCCGGGTCGGGTCGTGACAGGTGATTGGCGGTCGAAATACATCAAAACTTAGACCTGCTCAAGAAAAATCTCTCTAAACATACAACTGATCACACCTTTACATGTACCTCAAATTTCTGAGTCTATTGAGCCTATATCCTTCAGAAAAGAAGTCATGTTACGGCATTATCATCTGAGTCATCCTAATTTCAATTATATTACTGTATCCATATTTGTTTATCAATAAAAAATATAGTTTTTATAAGTGTGAGACATACATGACTCGATATAAACCCTCACATCCTTTTTTCATCATCCACAGTGATATCTTCAAAGGTAAAAATCTTAAGTGAGGCAAGATACTTTGTCTCATGAACAATCATATTAGAACTATTTGGGTACTCCTAATGAAGAAACAATCTGAAACAACTCAAATCTTCTGAACTTTTCATGACATGATTCAAACCCATTTTCGATACAAAATTCATATCATCAAAATTGATATTGCAAAAGAATATTCCAATTTCATCCTTGAATTCTAAATTCCGAAAAATATAATAATCCATGTGAATTTATGTATTGATACCCCACAATAAAATATAATAACAAAGAGAAAGAACAAGCATTTATTTGAGTTGTCCTGTTCAATTAAGATTTCTAATTAAATTCCAAAATATTTCTGGGGGAAAGCAGTTTTTACTGCAACGTATCTTATCAAACGAATGCCTAATCGGGTATTTCAAAATACTACTTCATTTATTGGGTTACCTATTACCACGTTAAATGTTTGTGTGTATCTTATGTTCACATTCATTCCCCAACTTAAACCAAACTTGCATTAAATCTATCAAGTGTATTTTTATTGGTTATCTCCAATAAAAAAAGGTACAAGTGTTATTCTCTTATTAGCAAAAAAAATACTACAACTCTATAGATGTCGTATTTTTTTTTTCAAAAGTCGATCATAATATCCCAAATTTGATGTTAAAGGGAGAGTGCAAATGATAAATTTTTAGATGGGCATGATGACACCTACAAAACAAACCCACCTACTCTTCCACTTGACTCTCCTACTCTTGTCAAGGATGTCCAACAAACCAAACCTGAACCCACAATAAAGAACTTTGTGTGTACACTAGGAGGAAGGAAAACCTTGACCATGTGAAAGATAATTTGTAAAGACAACTGCTTCAATCAAAATCTGAATCCACATTTACCTGAAATTTCGGGTGAGTCTAGTACTCATGAGATATCTCCTTCCTCTTTTGGTGTTGATGACAAGAAAAACAGTACTAGATACCCAATTCAGGAGTATGAAGCTTATGAAAAGCTATTCTCAGCCTAAAGAGCATTTATATATAACATTAATAGTGTGCAGATTCCTAAACCAATTTATAAAGCTCTTGAAATCCAGAATGGAGGAAAACAATCAAAGAAATTCGAGCACTGAATCATAATTACACATAAACTCTTACTAAACTTCCTAAAGATAAGACGCAAATTGAATACAAAAGGGCGTTCAGCATTAAATACAAAATTGATGGGAGTGTTGAGAGATTTAAAATCAGTTCACTTTTAAGGGTTTCACACAAGCCTATTAGATTGAATATCAGGAGATCTTCAAACTAATTGTCAAAATGAATACTATTTAAGTTCTTATTTTAGTAGCAGTTAATAAGAAATGAAGACTGTATCAACTTGACATAAAAAATGCTTTCTTGCATGAGAATCTGGAAGAAGTATACATGAAGACGCCATCAGGACTTGAGAATGATTCCACCAATCACCTTGTATAGAAACTTAAGAAGTTTCTCTATGGGCTTAAGCAATCATCAAGGGAGTAGTCAGAAAGATTTGCTAAAACTATGAAATCTAATGAATATTCTCATAGTCAAGCTGATCACACATTGTTCATAAAACACACTCAGAGATATAGAATTGATGCATTGATCGTATATGTGGATGATATGATTCTTATAGGTGATGATGAAAGAGATTCTTAAAATAAAAGAAGTGTTTGCAGTCGAGTTTGAAATCAAGGACCTCAAAAACATGGATAATTTCAAGGTATAGAGGTAACGAGATACAAAAAAAAAAGATTGCCATATCACAGAGGAAACACATGCTATATCTGCTAAAGGAAACAAGGATGATTGAATGCAAACCTGCTGATACTTTATGGAACCCCACAATAAGTCTAACAGGAAAAAAGAAAACATATCTATAGATAAGGGAAGATATGAAACTCATCTATTTCACATATTAGGCCAGATATTGCATACTCTGTCAGTATTGTGAGTCACGCATGAATAACCTAAAAGAAAAGCATTTGAAGATGACGTACAAGATTTTGAGGATTCTTAAGAAGACATCTGGTTATGGATTATTTTTAAGAAAACTAGAAACAGAGAAGTGGAGGTCTACATTGATGTTAGTAGGGCTAGAGGACTCACTGGCAGAAGATCCACCACAAGTTACTACTTATATGTAAAGAAAAATTTAGTTACATGGAGAAAAAGCAATTTGTTTCAAGAAATAGTCCAGAATCAGAGTATAGGGCACTTGCTATTGGGATCCATGAAGGGACCTGGATTCAAAAATTGTGAAGAGAACTGGGTTATACTTTCAATAGGCCAACACCGATGTTTTGTGAAAATCAAACACCTATCAGTATTGTCAAGTATCTTATGCATCACAATAAGACCAAGCATATTGAAGTTGATAGAAACTTCATCGGTGAAAAAGTCAATGGGAAAATTATACAACTAAGCTATATCTCGACACACCAAAAAGCGTCGATGTCATCACCATAGCTCTTTCTTTCAGCACCTCAAAATTCAATATCAAGCTTGGTCTCTGCAACATCTATGACCCAGCTTGAGGGGAAGAGTGGAAATATGAGAAGCCTTGATTTTTTCCGTATTTACCTATCTCATATGTGCCGAACACCACCTTCAAATCTTAGAGGACTTGATTGGAATATCTTAGAAAACCTTTGATTGGTTTATTTCTTTTCTATTTTTTCTTCAGAATTATTTCCTTTTCTAATTTCAGTGAGATATATTTGATAAGTTTTTAAATAAGAAAGAATTAACTTCCCTATATATATTTGCCCCTTTTGTGAATGATGAATCAAGGAAGTTTTAATACATGCAAGGATTACACAATAACTTTTAGGCAATATATGGAACCTCGGTGAAAGGTTTTGTTCTGATTAATCTGACCAATGGTAATGATCATACTTCATAGACCTAAACATGATGCATCCTAAAATAACTATAAAGAAAATAGGTTAAAAAAAAAAGAGTAAAAGGTAAAAACATTTCAAACAATTCTGGAGGTTTCCTTTCTTGATGAAAAGATACCAAAAATGAAAATAAAGTAGACACTAGAGCTTAATAACATACACTTTCAACCCATGCCATTTCTACCAAGAAATTAGAACATTCATCCTGCAAAAGGAAACAATTAAAAAATTTAGAAAGTATATTGAGAATTGCAAGCGTAAAAATAAAGTCGCTCAATTGAACCATACAAAAATTTTCTTGAAGAAAAACATTCAAAGCATGCCAAAAAAAAAAAAAAAAGAATAATTCAGAAAGTTAGTATATTGGGAATAGCGAGTCTAAACATAAAACCGGTCAACTGAATCATACAAACATTTTCTTGAAGGAAACATCAAAGCATGTGAATAACAACTAGCGATGCATCCATGCAAACATACATTTGTACATATCCTGTGAGGGAACATCAATCATTCTCCTACCTAAACTTTAAACATAGCTTTGGAATATAAGGAACAAAGAACGTTAGACTTTCTAACGTAATTAAACTAATAGCATACACATTTCTAGCATTTCTAAATCATTCAAACATCTATTGGATGCAGAATTAGTTTTTTGCAAATGGCATCAATCGCACCCGAAGAAATTCTAGGGTAGTCTTAAAATGACTTGATATTTAAAACATAAATTATCCATGATATTTATTTTAGTTATTTTGATGAATAAAAAACAACAGTACAACTAAACATAATGGGTGGGTTTCTACAAGACTTTGATCATTATCAGTTTTTTAAACAGAACAGTTAATGCTTTTTGAATCAATGACTCATACAAAATGCTAAGATGTTAATAAATGTGATATGCCAAGACTTAATTCACTTGTGAGAAGCGAGTAAAATTTGGCTAGGTCATTATTCATAAGATAAGCTTAAAACAAATCCAGTTGGAATAAAAGTGGCAAAGGATTGGCCATGACATTTACTTGAAAGGAGACTACAATCAGTCAAAATGTAATGAAGAGTAGAGAATAACTTGTAAGGCCCAAAACTTAAAAAATATAATATTATAAATAAAAATGACCAGGGATCATATCAATAGAAAATTACTCATAATTTAAGAAATAGATAGTGAACAAATGATTAGCATGATTTTCTACTTGCAGTTTTAGAAAATATCAATTTTGGCTATTAAATTTATAAATGTGACATAAAAAAAATATATGGCATGTTTCAAGGAGAAATATAAAATATTAACAGGTTAAAAAAATATCAGAAGACTTTAATTAAGTTGGATGACTTAAATTAAAGCCTAAGTTACCCTAAAATAAAATCATTAATAAAATAGTACGGATTAAGTTGGGTTAATCTGAAGAAAATGTTCAGAAATAAAGCTCCAGGTCCATATATAATGGCAATTAGGATATAAAATGTAATATAAAGAAATTAGAGTCGTATCATCAATATCATATTCAACAAAATCATAAACTTTTAAAAACAAGTTGAAGGATTGGAAAAATTGCAATGCCAACAATGATAAAGAGGATGTTAAAAATTGTGATAAGTGGTAGTTTGACATCATTGTCTTGATATAATTGAATAGCTTCTCTATTTACTTTAAAACTCATTCGGGAATTTTTTTTCTTCTAATTTTCTATTCGTACATAAAATAATGTGACGCGGGGGCTAAGGGGCTGAACCGATTCAACCCGACTCAGCAAGGGGTAGGGGTCGAACCGACCCCCTCCTCGCCCTTTTCATTAAGCGGAAGTTCCGCCCACTCCCTTCTTTCTTTTCTGTTGTCCCGCTTATATGCTATATAAATAGGTGTGTTGGCTGAATTGGGGTTAGATAATTGTGAGTTATTTCAGGTGCATGTTTGGACTTGGACAGCCGCCGGCATCCGCTTTTCCCCTTCGAGGGCTATATCCAACAGCTTGGGTAGTGCTCCGGCTATATCCATCTCCAAAGGTGGTGATTACCTTACTCTCCTACTAGTTGCCCTAATCGTTGTTCCCAGCCAACACCAAACCTCCCTACCCATCACCTGTTCCTCCAAAACAGCCGCAGTTTTTTCCTCCCAGTAGATCCTCCGCTGGACCTCCTCCCTTCCAGCCACCCTTTTCCCAATCCCATCACTCCACTACATGGACTTGTCCCTACTTCCTCTCCAACCCCTTCCCGTGACACCTTCCCCTCCTCTCAGTTGCACTGCTACTCGTGATCTTCCCCCTCCTACAATATCCTCCCTCCTTCCACCTCTCAACTACAGTCCGCACATCCTACAACAACTGGCCCTCCCCTAACACTCCTTCCAAGCCTGCTGCCATATCATCCTCCAAACCCTTCCTGCTGTCGTATCATCCTCCCTCTTTCCCTCCTCTCAGTTGCACCGCTACTCGTGATTAACCCCTCCAACAAAATCCTCCCTCCTTCCACCTCTCACCTATTGTCCGCACATCCTACAAGAACTGGCCCTCCCCTCACACTCCTTCCAAGCCTGCTGCCGTATCATCCTCCCAACCCTTCCTGATGTTAAAAATTATGATAAGTGGTAGTTTGACATTATTGTCTTGATATAATTGAATAGCTTCTCTATTTACTTTAAAACTCATTCGGGAATTTTTTTTTCTTCTAATTTTCTCTTCGTATATAAAATAATGTGACGCGGGGGCTAAGGGGCTGAACCGATTCAACCCGACTCAGCAAGGGTTAGGGGTAGAACCGACCCCCTCCTCGCCCTTTTCATTAGGCGGAAGTTCCCCCCACTCCCTTCTTTCTTTTCTGTTGTCCCGCTTATATGCTATTATAAATAGGTGTGTTGGCTGAATTAGGGTTAGATGATTGTGAGTTATTTCAAGTGCATGTTTGGACTTGGACAGCCGCCGGCATCCCCTTTTCCCCTTCGAGGGCTATATCCAACAGCTTGGGTAGTGCTCCTGCTATATCCATCTCCAAAGGTAGTGATTACCTTCCTCTCCTACTGGTTGCCCAAATCGTTGTTCCCAGCCAACTCCAAACCTCCCTACCCATCACCTGTTCCTCCAAAACAGCCGCAGTTTTTTCCTCCCAGTAGATCCTCCGCTGGACCTCCTCCCTTCCAGCCACCCTTTTCCCAATCCCATCACTCCACTACATGGTCTTGTCCCTACTTCCTCTCCAACCCCTTCCCGTGACACCTTCCCCTCCTCTCGGTTGCCTTGCTACTCGTGATCTTCCCCCTCCTACAATATCCTCCCTCCTTCCACCTCTCAACTACGATCCGCACATCCTACAACAAGCTGGCCCTCCCCTAATACTCCTTCCAAGCCTCGTTGCCATATCATCCTCCCAACCCTTCTCTTTGTCGTAACATCCTCCCTCTTTCCCTCCTCTCAGTTGCACCGCTACTCGTGATTAACCCCTCCAACAAAATCCTCCCTCCTTCCACCTCTCACCTATTGTCCGCATGATCTACTTTCCGATATTTATACTTACAACTATGATATTAAAATTAGCAACGGCACCAAAAACTTTATCCCGCACTGAATATATATATATATATATATATATATATATATATATATATATACTAATTGCATTATGATTTTATGATTTATATTGTGGATACTTACGCGAGTATACGTATCGTTATCGAGTAATATAGAAGCTCTAATGAGTCACAGATATCGATCTCATGAGGAAGTTAGAGAGAATTTCAAAACAAATTAAAGTAAACTTACTTACTAATCTAGTATATGGAAATTAAAAACAACTTAGTTAAAATAAACTAATGCTTAAAGGTTGAAAATAAGATTTCGAGAAAAGTATCTTTCTCCTTGTTTGAGAGAATTAAGTGAATGATGAATTAAATGGGTTTTTAATTGTATTGTACTTAAATAGGAGCATTCATATTGTTTACCGCTTTAGTCAGAGTCTGAAAGAACGTTAGTTAGTGCTTATGTTTGATTACTCGAATATCGGCTAGAGCTGAGAGGTTACTCGATGCTTCGCTTAGCTCCGCGTTCACTCGTCCAGTGCTAATGTCTAACTTCGACTCCAAACAATAAGACGGAATTGAATATTTTGAGTACATCATGCTAAAATGTCGAGTCTCATGCCGATGAGTTAATATTTCACTGTTATTTGCACCCTCCTTAGAGAACTTCGAGCATCTACCGAATCTTGGATGTAATCTTTCTTATAGTTGATAATTGACATATGTTAACAAATCGATTAGTAGGAATGAAAGTAAATTAAGATTTAAGTAAAAGATTAGCACGATTTCATTTTTCGTATTTTTAGACACAGCTACTTTAATTCGTCATTTCATGAAATCTCGATATGACAATGAGAAAAGTAAGAAACTACTCGGAATACGTAGGAAAAATAACACTAAGCATGAATTTCATTAAAGTTAACGAAACAAATAACAAATATCTTTATCTCGATTCTTACTCCACATGACTCATGAAGTTCGTTGACAACTTCCTTCCAATACAACACACTAAAACGCTAACACTTTATCTACTCACTAAAAAGACTCTAGGATGACACTTAAATTACACTTAACTTCCACACAAATGATACACAACATACTAGAATTCGTCTCTATTTATAGGAGTCAAATCTCAAAGGTTCTGCTAAGCACCTCTTAGCGTCAGGGTTCAATGTATTTTGGCTCTTTTCAGCTTGTCTCGCCGTCGGCGGCTCGATCTCGCCGTCGGCGGGATTTTAGAAGATGGGCTTACGCAGCGCCGATCTCGTCGTCGGCGAGACTCGATCTCGCCGTCAGCGAGCTCGCTTATAATATATTCAAAACTTTCGGGAAAAACTCGTCGTCGGCGACCTTTTCTCGCCGTCGGCGGGATAGTTCGATTTTCAGTCATATTGAGTCCTTTTTGTTCCAAATCCACTTCTTTTGTGCTTTTTCTTTCGATCTTATAAATCTTCGTTCACATGATAAAATAAAGAAAATACGTTTCTTTAAAGTGCGATTTCGTATAAAATTGGTATAAATTTCTCAATACGTTTTTACGTCGATCGTTGCGCATCTCATGCTTGGCCCTCCCTCACACTCCTTCCAAGCCTCTTTGCCGTATCATCCTCCCAATCCTTCCTGTTGTCGTATCATACTCCCTCTCCCCTACAATATCCTCTCAGTTGCACTGCTACTCGTGATCTTCCCCCTCCTACAATATCCTCCCTCCTTCCACCTCTCGAGCTACGGTCCGCACATCCTACGACAGCTGGCCCTCCCCCGACACTCCTTCCAGTTCATTGCCATATCATCCTCCCGACCCTTCCTACTGTCGTATCATCCTCCCTCTTTCCCCTCCTCTCGGTTGCACTGCTACTCGTGATTAACCCCTCCGACAAAATCCTCCCTCCTTCCACCTCTCACTTTATTGTCGCATATCCTACAGAAGCTGGCCCTCCCCTCGCACTCTCCGCTGACAGCTGCTCGTATCATCCTCCCAACCCTTCGTGTTGTCGTATCATACTCCCTCCTTCCCCTCGTCATCCTCCCAGCCCTCCGAGTCGGCCCCCCCACGAAGAAAAAAAAAAAAAACCAAGCCAGCCTTCTCGCAGCCATCCTGATTGTTGCTGTCCGGCAGCCGACAGACTGCTCTCAAATCGACGTCCAAACATCCTGTCCTATCTCGCCGCCATATGACGCTCCTGTTCTTGCCCTAGGAGGTCTTTTATGTTTGTGTTGTTGTTTTCAATTTGTCAAGAGTCTTTCTTTGTAATATTTTTGAAATTCAGCAATAATATTTGTACTTTTATTGTGGTTTGGGTTAACTCCGGTATCATTTGGTATCAGAGCTAGCCTAACCCTAGTTCCATCCTAGGGTTTCCTAGTATCCGCCCCTACCCAAACCCCCTCCGCTAAACTTTTTCTTTCTTATTCCCAAACCCTAGCCAAATTTAGACCTAACACTAAGTCCCCACTGCTGATTTTCAAAATCAGCAACCACAAATTACTTTTCCTACACCTTCAACGAGTCTCCTATACCCTCTTTCACCTCCCAACATAAAATACTAATCATACCTTCAAGTAGATACATGCCTAAGCCTTCGCGGGAAGAGGTACGACAAGAGATCTGTTGGCTGCAGCGAAGACTTACAGACATTGAGGATGAAATCAAATGGGAGGTTGCCCTCGACCGTGATTTGAAGAGTCGAATGGGCGAACAAGAGAATATGAGGATGAAGTGGGAGACACAGTATCAGTTCCTACCAACTTACTATAGACAAACTTCAAACTCTACCTTCAGAAGTAAAGGGACCACACCACAGAACAAATCCCAGATCTTACAGGTAGAAGTCAACCTCAGAACCTTATATTCAGAGTGTACCCAGGAGAACACACAAGACAACCCAGTCAAAGGAAAATTTAATTCAGAGTAGTGAACAAGTGAGTCTAGGCCGCATCCCTAAATCTATCACAGCTAGGAGGTATTGCAAGTTCCATGGATTTGGACATGCGGAATCAGAATGCACAATCGGGGGAGAGATTTGTTTCATACGAGCAGGGTGTTGCTGAAAAATTGGGCAAAGACACGATTGGTCCGAGAGAAGATGAAGACGTTAGAGATGATTCTCAACTTGTAGCCAACGAGGAAGAGACACCACAAATTCCACTTGAACCTGAAATAGAAATTCCAGCTGAGGTAACAATCACATCTCTAGAAGGTAGTAACTCTGAGGTAACAGGCAGTCCAACAATGTATTGGATTATTGTGCCTCGAGCTAGCATTTTGCTAACTTTGATAGGAACATCAGCAAGACCGACCTTGAATTTCTACAAGGGTTACGAGTTTGAGGAGCCGACATCAGATACGAAGTCACCACAGATAAAGGAAATGCAGATATTTTAGATTTATAAACCCCCTCCTAAGTGGCCTCAACGGAGGGAGGTCCAACATGTCCAAAGAGGACTCATGTTGTGCCATGCCTAGAATATTATGGGTAATATTTTAGATGCTAGATTCAGCTCAACGGGCTACCATAAGCAGATGTCCAGACAGAGGGATGAACCTCAGCTTTGAAATATGCCCTAGAAGCATGAGGTGAAAGAAAATTCTTCAATAGGATCTAGGTCATATCACAGAAGATGTCTCTCTTGAGTGATCACTAGTGAGAATGGCACCGTTGGCCACATAATTCATCCTAGAATTGATTTCTTTTTATACACTTGTTCATCAACTACAGTCCACTGGGCACAAAAAGTGGAAGGAGAATGTTTCAAACTAAGGGCTTGAGAGTTACATTGCGGGAACCCATCTCTATATACACCTACCGTACATGTTGTGTCAAAAGAGAACAGATGCCAATTCTACTAGCATGTGTTGTGGAATGACAACACCGCATGATCGGCCTACTAGGGGGACTTGCCTCGTGCCATGAGGAGCCAGAAGCTTCGACGAATGAGGTCGAAACTCTCCCAATCCAGGGAGACTGATGCGGGGATTAAGGCGTTGATCTGGTTCAACCCCGTTCAGCAATGGGTAGGGGTCGAATCACCCCCTACCCTCTTTTGATTAGGCTGGAATTTTTCCAGCCTCTTTTATGTCTTCCCAACCTCTTTTATGTCTTCCCAACTATACGTCTATTATAAATTGGTGTGTTTGTTGAATTTGGGTTAGATAATTGTGAGTTATTTCAGGTTTCTATTTAGAAAGCCGTCAGCGTCCCCTTTTCCACTCAAGAGATGTATCCAACAGATTGGGTGGTGCTCTGGTTGTATCCCTCTCCAAATGTGGTAATTACCTTCCCCATGCCTTCCTCTCCTGTTAGCTGTCGTAGTCTCTGTCCCCAGCTGACACGCAACCTCCCTGCCCATCATCTGTTCCTCCAAAACAGCCACAATTTTTGCCTCACAACAGATCCTCTATTGGGCCTCCTCCCTTCCCTCCATCTTTTCCCACTCCCATTTCCATTTTTGCCTCACAGCAAATCCTCAGTTAGGCCTCCTCCCTTCCCGCCACCCTTTTTCCATTCCTGTGACTCCACTAAAATGTCTCCTCCCTACTTCCTCTCCAGCCCCTTCCCGTAACACCTTCCACTTCTCTCAGCCGCATTGCTACCCATGATCTTCCCCCTCCAACAACATCCTCCCTCATTCCACCTCTCACCTACAGCCCGCACATCTTACAACAACCGGCCATCCCCTCGCCCTCCTTCCAAGCCTGCTGCCGTATCATCCTCCTAACCCTTCTAGCTGCCGCCCCAGCCAGCCATCTCATAGCCCTCCAGAATGCAACTTCTCGACCAAGACAGCCGGCAGACCGCTGTCAAATCGAAGTCCAGCCATCCTATCCTAATAGCCACCTTCCAAAATCATCCACTATCTACTGTGCCACCGCCATATGTCACCCCCGTTCTCGCCCTAAGGTGTCTTTTATATTTGTATTGCTATTTTTCAATTGTCAAGAGTCTTTATTTGTAATCTTTTTGAAATTCAACAATAATATTTGCCTTTTTATTGTTGTTTGGGTTAACTCTGGTATCATAATGGCCATAGAATTTTGACATTATTTTCTCGAAACTGGGATCAACTGCTATAGGAAAAATTAGGTATCAAATTTTCTAATGAGTTTGAGGTGTTAAAGGATTAGAAGAACAAATAATGCTATTTGACATTGAACATATACTTATCAAATGTTCCAATCACTTTAAGGTGCGACTTCCAAAGAGTTCAATAAACTTCTTATTTGTCATCAGTTTCATCTATTGATTGAAGTGTTGAACACTTAAATCTAAGCAAAAAATTTAATTGTTTTCATTATCATGATGGTTTATCTTTCAATCAATTAGATTTAGTTATATTTTAAATTATTATTTTCTTAATATTTAACACCATGTTTAAAATAACACATGCTACACCATAAAGTATGTGCCCTTGTTTAGAAAGTCATTTGAAACATGCATATCGAGATGCACAAAAAAATGTCTCGAATCTTAAACTTCACTGTCGCAAATGAGGTTTGCATTCTTTTTGTCTAAAGCACCCCTCAAAGCATAAATCATTGAAATATTTAAGGCAATGCCTTAACTAGGTTATGAAAAATAAATAAATGAAGTTATATAACTTTATCAATATAGATTATATTATAGTATATTATATTTATATTTAATATAACTGATAGAATGCATTGAAAATGTCAAAAAATAATTCAAGTATGATAATTTGATTGTGTTATTAACTCATTCTTTTATTTTAAATTATACTGATTGTAATATTAATTAAGATAGAACTAAGTAGACAATTGCGGGGATTGAATAAGATTTGGAAGATACCAATAAAATAGAATTAGATGACGATAAATATGACGTATCTTCTGAAGATGATAAAGAAAGATATGAGGCCATTATACATTAAGATTCTCATGACATTTAACTTTTTAGTGGATCCTAACCTAAAATTATATTTCAAACTTCTATTTTACACCAATATTTAGAATTGAGATTTGACAATAATAAACTAAACTAAAATATTGAATATTAATCTCATATTTAAGAATTATTTTTATTATTATGAGTATTTTTTTTCTAGTTTGAGGTTTACGCCTCAATCTACGTTGAAGCTAATGCCTCACACGCTAAGGCAAAGCACCTAAGCTTTTTTTTTTTTTGCATTTTTAAAGCTTCAAATGCATTATGGCTCCATGGGGACTTTTGCACTATGGTGTTGTTTTCTATTGAAAAGTATGGTATCACTACTTTTGTTAAAACTTTTTATATACATTAAGGATTGGCTGTTAACATCATTATGAAAGAAAGTAAAAATAAATCTCAAAATGAGAAGGAATAACAGAAAAAGTTTGTAAATAAAATATATATGAACTTCGACCTTTCTGAAATCTGATGCTTTTGTAAGGAGCATTACATCACCATAAGCATGAGAAGTCTGAATAACATTAAGGGCTCTCCCCATCACATAGCTGGTCTGCAAAGTTGATGTAAAAAGAATAAAAGTTAGCATCATCTTCTCTGCAATCCATGCTAATCAGTTTGATTCGGGCAATTACACAAACACCTGTCTAAAGGTTGAAGTTGAATCAATATACCACATCCAACATAGCTCAACTTAACCATTTAATGTGAAATGAACTTAAAAAGAGCTCCGGAACCAACAACACATTAAATAAAAGTCACTAGTTCATTTGAATTCAATTTCTTCAGAAAATTAGATTAATAAAATTATTTTACTCACAAAAGTAACAACTATAAAACTCAGTCATCATTAACATTATCCCAATTATTTGGATAATGAATAAAAACATTTAAAGTTTGCAAAATGAATAGAAAATCACTAACCTTGTGGTTTAATCAAGAACAAGAAAAAACGGATGAGTTTAAAACTCACAGCATAAGGATTAGCAAGTCTCACAATAGTTTTAATTCACTATTCAAAGTTAGGCGTAAGATTTATATTGGCATAATACTCTGAGTTATACTTTCCAAGAACCCTATCTTTCTTATACTCACTCTTTTAGAAAGATGAGATGCAGTTTCTTCTTCAAAAGGGAAAATAACAGGAAGGTACTCCACCTACAAAATGTGCAAAATGAATTTTTGGTTAAATATTCCAAACAATACATGGAACAAATTCAGCTTAGCAAAAAATCTTAAAAGATCAATACTTCCATATCCACATTCAAAAGAAAAATGATGAATAAGATGCACTCAAAAGAACCAATAAAAACTGTGAATAAAGCTTGTTTACATGCGTACACACACACACTGATATATTGATTGATGTAGCATGATTGTGAGAATGGTTGAGGATAGGGGGCAGTTACAAGATTAGAAACAGTTAAAGAATTGTCTTTATGAGTGTCAAATCAATATGCTCAGCTTGAAATAAATTAAGCAATTGATATTTTTAACGTAAATCTGAGCATAATTGTTGCACTTACTAAAAATTAATACATGAATCACAATACAAAAGTTTATCATGTTGGTGCATCACTGGAATCCACCATTCATAGTGAATACAATTTCATCATTTAGGATAGCTTCAGGAATAAGAAGAATAGAACTGGTTCGCATGGTGTTAGATGTGAATTTACAACAACAAAAAGCCTTTATCCCACTAAGTGGGGACAGCTGTATGAATCCTTTTTCTCCATGTGTCCTATTGAGTGTCATATTTTCATTTAATTTTAATAAGTTAAGATCATTTTTTATAAAACATGCCCAAAATTTTAGGTCAACCTCTGCCTTTCTTAACATAAGTCAAATCTAAAACAAGGTTGAAAAAAAAAATCCATTACATTGATTGCATGTTCATGAAATAAAGTGAAATCAAATACATTGAAAACTAGATTAATACCAAAACTTTCAGAAAATTCTAATTTATAATTTCAAAAAATTGCTAGAATGCAAAGCGTGATTTTAAATGCCTTCGCCTTTATTGCATTTAATTTTTTTATAAAGGGATATTGAAGAGAATCATTCAAGATTCAAATGTATCTTTCCCTTACCAACAACTTAGACTCTACAACTTAAGTTCACATCAACAATGGACTTGTAGTTATCATAACTAATGACAATTTATTGCAAATACATTCATACAAATCAAACCAACGAAGCAAAAAAATCTAATATGTTAAAAGCAAATAGAAAAAAATACCAAAATACTAATTTTTGTTTGAATGTATACTGATAATTAAGGACCTATAATAAATTCCCTAAGGATAAGATGATAAAATAATCGCAAGTAAACAAACAACAAAAAATTAATATGCCTATATAGATTAGACGGCCTCTAGAAAAAGAATAAACTCAAATGCAGTAAATATTTGTTGAGATAAATTATGCACATTTAAATTTTACTAGATAGATCGAAATTTGAATCTCATATTTCTTTTAAAGAATTTCATTAATAAACTCTCCAAAAAAATAACTCACTTTAACTTTCTCTATACATTTTCATGAATTTGTTATATAACAAAAGAACCAAAAATAAAACGAATTCATTTTTGTTCATTCATCACAGTACTAATATCAAAAGTGGTGCATTTTCATCATTACAATAATATCAAAGTGGTGTATTTCAGATTGCTCCAATGATTCTGACAGCAATAATAAGCAATATTTGTTCATTTCCACACCCAAAAATAGATTTAACTTTTATCTAAAGTTTAGATTTAAATATCATCTAATGCACAAATCTCAAACTCAAATTCTAACTTTTACTCACAAACAGATATAGGTTCAAGGAACAAGTTCTAATTTAAGTGCAGATTAAGATTTAAAAACATCAAATGTAGATTCATATTGTAATGGCAACCTGTTTTCTTCTTCAAATATATCATCAAAAAATATTCATAAGCTATCTAATCTATTCAATAGGATTAAATTAATTTAAAAATAGTGTTTGTACTGGTGTGTGTCCAATAAGCTTTAGAGATGATAAGGAGTTTTTCTTGGGAATAACCATAAGTGCAATACTCTTATCGATATCATAAATGTAATTTTTCTCAATCTCTAAAATTGTGTTTAAAACTTCAAGCAGGACTTTTTATGAAAAGTAACAAAATTTATCTTTAATCTCTTCCTTTAGACTTTCATTGAAGATAATTCTGGTAGCATAACTCTAGAGGCAAATAATATTCAGTTACAATATCAATAAACCTTGAAAAATATTAAAAAACATCATAATCACCTAGTTTATAATTCTTAACTTGACCATGCAGTTGGTTTTAAAATTCACTAAATGGCAGATATTGTTTTTAAGTACATATTTCAGATTAATTCATATAAATTTAGCAACAAGAATCTGCCAGAATGAATTAAACATTTGCCACTAATTTTGATTGAAGATAGCTTGTAAAATGAAAAAAATTCTTCCAACTTATCATTCTAAATTGAAAATTTTATAACATATTTTCCATCTAATGCATAAATATATTGCTGAACTTCATGGTAAGTCATGTTGTAGTTCTTTAGAACCATAATAGACATGATCTCTCTTAAATTGCATGATTATTTATTTATTTTTATTAGCTCCTTTAACGTCTTCCAGCTAAAATACTAATGCAACCAAAAGCTATGATTCCAATTTGATACAGGACTTACTAAATTCGATGGTTTTTTAATACAAATTAAAGATGAGATGCTTAAGATTATGTACATAGACAAATACTTATGAGTGTGCCACATAATTAGGCTTGAAGAAATCACTCCACAGAGGTGCCACATGAAAACGAAGAGAACTCATAAAGGAATTGCAGTGCACTAAATATGATACAAGTAACTCACAAAAAAATCATTTCTAGATGACCATGAAAGTGTCTGTCGAAACAAAAATCACGAAGGAATTGTAGTAAGCTACATATAATGTAAGTGCACTCGCCAAAAAATAGTGTAGATTAGTACTGGAGCAGCTACGAGAATGGGACCAATAACAGGATAGCATATAAAAGATGCAAAGCCATCTATCATATGAGAAAGTGCACAAGCATGTAAACAAAAAACTTTGAGCTCCAGTATATATAAGCACTTCGATTTCTAAGAAAATGCTAAGTAACTTTTGAATCTAAATATTTACATTTTGAAAACAACAAAAGAGAAATAACTGAAGAGAACAGTAAAACAACCAACGAGGGGACAAAAGCACATATACATAAACTTGTAGATCATTATGATAAAATGTAAATGCAGCTCATTATCTTATTTCTATTCAATAGAAAAGCATAATAACATTCATGCTTAGCACCTTTTTCCTCGACTTAAAAGACTACCAAAATAACAAAGCACCAACCATCTCAAAAACATAGCATGTGATTGTAGAAAGAAACATGTTGAGGTACAAGCTAGATGTAAGAAAAAACATTATAAGGATGGTGCATCCATGTATACATTTTTCATGTGCGCACACATTCCAATACTTAAAAGATAACATGTAGGATACTCTATTTGGCATAAAATATTTATGATATTCACAAAAAGTATTTGAATGTCATATTGAGTATGCTGAACGAGTATCTTAAAAACAAAATGATATTCTGCAAATTTGGTGGAATGAAATAAATTTGTTTATCCTGAACAAGTTCTTTTATTGTTTTCCATTAATGTTATTATAAACAATATTTATAAGCATGGAAATGAAACATAGATTTATATGCATAACAAAGGATTTCTTCCGTAAAAGTTATGTTAAGCTGTTTGGTAGTTAAAAAGCCAACGCTACTCTGAGAGATGGGCCAGCTGCTTTGCAAATGTGTTGCTTTAGAAGAAACATAGAAGAAAAGCTTGTCTTTCTACTGTATGTTTTTGACATAAATAAGAGCAAAAATCAGCAAACAAATTATAAGCAATAGATGAGAAAACCCAAATTAGGGCTAATTTTGTAATAACAGAAATGATAAAAATAAAAATAGTAATATTAATATTAATAATAATCAACACATCCCTTCAGTTGTAACATAACAGTCGCAACCTTTTTCAATCGAATCAAACATATTGAGCGAGAACGGGAGAGATCGCCAAAAGAAAAACTACCGTGCCTTAGCAGAAGAAGGAAGAAGAAGTCTCGGAAAGAAGGGCGTGCAGCCACTGTGCAGTATCGGGTCGTGCAAAGAAGAAGAGGAACGATAGGAAGTTGGCGACATCGAAGGCTTACCTGGACTGAGCCGCGATCGAGGAGGAGGAAGCTACCGCTTCCGACACTTGTGTTGTGTAGGAGTGCGTAGGAGGAGATGTCGACGCTTTGTGCTCGCGCAGAGAAAGAGGAAGAAGATCAAGCATGTGGGTGTTGTTTGGGTCGAGTTGAGAGGAGATGGAGGCGATGGCGGCGTGTGATCTAGATTGAGTCGAATTCGAGGAAGCGAGGAGGTGAAACTTTCGACGCTGTGCTCACTTAGTAGAGGAAGAATCCTCATCAAATCTAGACATAAGAATAGGAGTGATGCTGAAGCTCATGTATGTTAGGGTTGTCGACCGAGCCTAAACAGGTAAATTTTATTAAATAGTATTAATTAATTGATTAATCCATCATATATTATATATATATATATATATATATATATATATATATATATATATATATATATATATATATATATAAGAATGTTATTTAAAGGTTCAACTTAAGTGTATGCCATACCAAGGTTGATACTATTCTAAATTTAAGAAGAGGAGAGGCCAAGCTGTACTAGAAGAGCCCAACCGAGCTCTATATAAAGGTAAATAACAATATGTTGATTTTTATGTGTCAATTTAACCTGGACTTTAATACAGAGATTTCGGCTTTGAGAGGGAAGAAGTTATGAAGCAAGCAGGAAATGGAGGAGATCGACCTGAAAGCCTATAAGGTATATGTTAAATCTTGTATCATTAATGAAATTAATGACGTAATTAGCTACATTAATTAATTAAGGTTATTAAAATTTATTAATGTTAGAATGCGAGGAAGAAAGTCGGGACATAATTTTAAAAGAGAAGGTATATCTTAAATTAAAGTTTAATATACTTAATTAGGAATTGATGTTAATAAAATATTCATATTTAAATAAAATTTAGGTTGAAACACATTTAAGCTTAGAAAATCAAGGGTTCGGGAATCAGTGTGGCAAGCACACTAAGCGAGTAATTATTTTCTTATATGTATTAAATTTAAAGTTTATTTAGTAAAAAATTTCCTTAATGCTTTAAAGACAATTATTTATGTTTGCATGTTCTAGCTTAACAATTATGGGAAATGAAAGGGGAAAGGGAAAAAGAATTAATGTCTTTAAAAGAATGTAATTTAAATCAAATGAAAAGAAAGTTAAATATTTCAGTTATATATGATTACATCAAAGGATGCAAAGTACCCGTGCACGTTAAAGAAATGATAAAATATACATCTTTAGGTGCAATTTGAGAGTACTTTCGGGTACAATTTTTGAGGGCTTTCGAGCACATTTTTTTAGGATACTTTCAGGTGTGACGGCAATCCAGTGATAACTATTAAAGAGGTTAACAACGTAAATACTTAAAGTAAAATAGGAAGGGATAAATTTAAAGTTTAAATAAAATTAACTGAATTTTTCTGGTCATTCATGCACAGCATAACATATAATTTTAATGCATATTAGATTATAATTAACCACTAAACTGTACTTACAGTTGAAGTTAATGTTTTCTTTTCAGGAGAAAGAAAATTTTAGATTGATGTCTAATAGGAGACTTGTTCTATCAGAGAAGAACCACAACTGCTAGGTATTTTTTTGTTGATGGCAGTTTTCTTTATTGTTTCTATCCGCTCTTGATTTACTGTTCAGTTCTGGATTAAAATGTTGTCTGTGGATGTTGTTTTTGGATGATTTAAATTTATTGCATTTAGTGGAATAGAGACTGTTTTAGACATTGGAATTTGCTGAAACATTTTGTGGATAGGTAGATGTTAATGTCATCCGACCGCAGTGCCCGCGCTAGTTAACTCTAAGCATTGGGCCAGGTCGTGACAACTTTGATTAATATTAAAACAAAAAAAAATAAGATACAATAAATGATCAACAATTTAAGAGAGAGATCATCTCTTCACAAATCCTAGATGCTGCTAGGAATAAGAAGACCAAAAGAAACTGCAGGAATAAAAACATAAACCCAAACATATAATTTTAATGCATATTAGATTATAATTAGTCACTAAGCTGTACTTACAGTTGAAGTTAATGTTTTCTTTTTAGGAGAAAGAAAATTTTAGATTGATATGTCTAATAGGAGACGTGTTCTATCAGAGAAGAACCACAACTGCTAGGTATTTTTTTGTTGATGGCAGTTTTCTTTACTGTTTCTATCCACTCTTGATTTACTGTTCAGTTCTGAATTAAAATTTTGTCTGTGGATGTTGTTTTTGGATGATTTAAATTTATTGCATTTAGTGGAATAGAGACTGTTTTAGACATTGGAATTTGCTGAAATATTTTGTGGATAGGTAGATGTTAATGTCATCCGACCGCAGTGCCCGCACTAGTTAATTCTAAGCATTGGGTCAGGTCGTGACAACTTTGATTAATATTAAAACAAAAAAAAAATAAGATACAATAAATGATCTACAATTTGAGAGAGAGATCATCTCTTCACAAATCCTAGATGTTGCTAAGAATAAGAAGACCAAAAGAACCTGCAGGAATAAAAAACATAAACCCAAACATATAATTTTAATGCATATTAGATTATAATTGGTCACTAAGCTGTACTTACAGTTGAAGTTAATGTTTTCTTTTCAGGAGAGAGAAAATATTAGATTGATATGTCTAATAGGAGACTTGTTCTATCAGAGAAGAACCACAACTGCTAGGTATTTTTTTGTTGATGGCAATTTTCTTTACTGTTTCTATCCGCTCTTGACTTACTGTTCAGTTCTGGATTAAAATGTTGTCTGTGGATGTTGTTTTTGAATGATTTAAATTTATTGCATTTAGTGAATAGACTGTTTTAGACATTGGAATTTGTTGAAACATTTTGTGGATAGGTAGATGTTAATTTCATCTGACTGCAGTGCCCGCGCTAATTAATTCTAAGCATTGGGTCAGGTCGTGACAACTTTGATTAATATTAAAATAAAAAAAGAGATACAATAAATGATCTACAATTTGAGAGAGAGATCATCTCTTCACAAATCCTAGATGCTGCTAGGAATAAGAAGACCAAAAGAAACTGCAGGAATAAAAGCATAAACCCAAACCCAAGATATTTAGCTCTAATAAACATCCCAAAAACATATTCAAATTTTCAACATGAAACTCTCTTTAATTCCTTCTGATTGTGTACATGATTAGGGGCTTAAAGGGCATCACCTGAAGGCTGGAATTCTCCCAGGCAGAACAAGGAGTTTCCGCCCCAACTTGCTGGGCTAGTTTTCTTGGTCAGGCTGACATGTTTAGCTTGGTCAGGTCGGTCCAGACCTTGGACCAGCATAATAAGACTCCCCTCCTAAGATGCATCATATCCTCAAGTTGGAATGATGTAAACTACCGCTAGATCACTTCATT
This sequence comes from Papilionanthe hookeriana x Papilionanthe teres, assembly GCA_022702705.1. NCBI lineage: Eukaryota > Viridiplantae > Streptophyta > Magnoliopsida > Asparagales > Orchidaceae > Papilionanthe > Papilionanthe hookeriana x Papilionanthe teres. Next base: position 96,215,561 of record CM040425.1, read on the forward strand.
AAGTTCTCTAGTCGTTTCATAATTTAGCATATACTTCCACTTAGTACCTCATTTGTCCTAGTCACTCCGCACCTCTTCTACCTCCAAGGGTTCCAAAATTACCTCCATGTTCTTTGTTAGCGTTTGAGGCAGTGAAAACGAGGGTGTGTGGTCTCCAATAACACTCAGTTGCGATACATGAAATATTGAATGCAATGATGATGATGGTGGTAACCTCAGACAATATGCCATTTCCCCAATGCATGCACAATCTCATAGGGTCCATAATATCATAGGGAAAGCTTCGCACTCCTCTTGGTCAGTGCCCTACCGGTAAGGTCTTAGCTTTAAATAAACCATGTCCCCAAGCTAAATTATACCTTCTTCCTATATTCATCAACCTTCCTCTTCATGATTTATTGGGCCCTTAGTAGATGTCCCTTGAGCTCTGTCAATATCTTGCCCTTTACCCCCAAGTACTGGTCTAACACTGGTGTGGGCTAAAGCCCATAGTGTACCAAGTGAGATGGATCCCGCTCGTGCAAAATTCTGAAAGGAACAGTCTAGGCTGCAGTATGGTATGAAGCGTCGTACTGATATGCAACCAAAACAATTCACCTTCCCCAAAACTTCGATATATCTAAAACAAAACAAAGCATGTACGTCTCCACGCTCTTGTTGACTACCTCCATCTGGCAATCTGTTTGAGAATGATATGAGTTTTTCCTCTTTAGAACTGTCCCATGAAATCTGAACATTTCCTTCTAGAAATGGCCTTTGTCTTCTTCAGAATTTTGGAACACCATGCAAATAAAAAACTTCTCATATGAACAAAAAAACAACTGAGATAGCAGTGTAAGGGTGACACAAGGGAATTAAGTGTGTATACTTGCTTAGGCAATCCATTACCACCAATATCACAGGAAATCCCTCTGATCATGGCAAACCCTATATAAAATGCATCGTCGCCTCCTCCCAAACGTTCTTAGATAAAGCCAAGGGTGAAGTAACCCTCTTGGTGTTATAGTCAAATACTCGTGTCATTGACACACATCATATCTCGCCATGATGTCCTCTACATCTCTATGCATCCCCACCAAATAAATCTCTGCGGACAGCCGATTGTACACCCCTGAGTGCCCCCCACATCATGTTGTCGTGAAACTCCTACAATAGTTTGGGAATGTACCCTGATGACCTCGATAATATGAATCATCCTTGGTAGATTAGTTATTCTTTCAATGCATATCCAAGATGATTGTCTGGATCCTATATCAACTCTGCATTCTCAGCTCTTCATCATATTCACTCTCATATCTTAAGGCTTCCAAATGAATGACCATCGGTACTAATAAAGCTATTAGCTAGAAATTGTACACCCGCGACCTTATCTCCTAGGCGATATTGGATCACAAAATTGTATCCAAGTACCTTTTATAGCCACATCTGACGCTCCTCAGGCACCATCATCTACCCAAACAAATACTGCAAACTCCTCTGATCTGTCGTAACTATAAAGTGTCGCCCCAATAGATAGGGACGCCAATTCTGAATGGCCAAGACAATAGCCACCAACTCCTGCTCATAAACGGAATTGAGCTTCGCCCTGGCAATGAGCAACTGACTAAAATAGTCGCTAATCTTGCATGAGTGCTGCCCCCAATCAATATTTTTGACGTATCATTCTCTACCAAAAATGGCATGTTGAAGTCTGAGAATGCTAATATTGGAAAGTTGGTCATGGCTCAGTTCAGCTGTTTGAACACTTGAGTCGTTGCTTCACCCTCCTGAAACTGCCTTTCTTCAGCTACTTTGTCAGCGGCCAAGCAATCATGTCAATACCCTCTCGGGAAGTTTTGGTAGTACCCGTTAAGACCAAGGAACACTCTCAACTCCTTAAAGCTCCTAGGCGAAGGCTGGTCTAACATAGCCTCAATCTTGGACTGGCCTGCTGCTACTTCTGCTCTAGTCACCACATGCCCTAGGTACTCCACCTGTGACTGTGAAAAGAAACATTTCTTCAAGTTGGCATAACTCTATTGCTTTCTCAAAGTCTCAAGTACTATCCTCAGGTGTCCCATATGATATGCCTCCGTACAACTGTAGATCATACAACAACAACAACAAAGCCTTAATCCCATTAAGTGGAGTCGGCTACATGAATCTGTTTTCTCCATTGCGCCCAATATAGTGTCATATTTTCATTTAACTTTAATAAATTAAGATCATTTTTTATACACTAAGCCCAAGTCTTCCTAGGTCTATCTCTGTCTTTCTTAACATAAGTCGAATCTAAAATATCTACTCTCTTAATCAGATCATCAGATGGTCGACGTTTAATGTGACCAAACCATCTAAGGCGATTCTCTCTGATATTGTCCGTCATTGGAGCTACACCAACCTCATCACAGATATATTCATTTCGCATTTTGTCTCTAAGTGTAAAGTCACTCATCCACCTAATCATTCTCATCTCAGCAACACTTAATTTAGTATTATGCTTCTCTTTTAAAGGCCAACAGTCAGCACCATAGAGCATTGCAGGTCTCACCACCATCTTATAAAATTTTCCTTTCAGTCTAAGCGGTACTTTTCTATCACACAATATGCCGGAAGCATTCCTCCACTTCAACCAACTTGAATTCTACTATTAACATCCCCGTATATATCACCATCGCTTTGAACAATAAACTCGAGATATCTAAATCGTTCACACCTTTTAATAATTTGATCACCCAAAGTTACACTTTTGTCGCTAGAACTACTATTACTAAAATTATGTTTCATGTATTCATTTTTAGTTATACTCAAAGGAAGGCCTTTAGACTTCAATGTAGACCTCCATAATTCCAATTTTTCTTGGGCTTTTTCTCTCGTCTTATCCACACGAAGGATATCATCAACAAAAAGCATACACCAAGGTAAATCCTCTTGTAAATGTCCAGTAAGACCATCCATAAATAAAGCAAAAAGATATGGGCTTAAATCCGATCCCTGGTGTAAACCAACAGCAATAGGAAAATATTTGGTTAATCCTCCTTCAATTCAAACACAAGTAACAGCTCTAGTATACAAATCTGTAATGACTTGAATATAAGTCATATCAACACCTTTCTTCTCAAGGACTCTCCAAAGGATATCTCTCGGAACATTATCGTAAGTCTTTTCTAAATCAATAAAAATCAAATGTAAGTCGTTATCATCCCTGTACTTCTCCATCAAACCTCTCAATAAACGTATAGCTTGCATAATATAGACCTGCCCGGCATAAAGCCAAATTGATTATGAGAAATCTTGGTAATACATCTTAACCTATGTTCACTTACCCTGTCCCATAATTTTAAAGTATGACATCAATTTGATTCCTCTATAATTTGCACACTCTTGTGCATCCCCTTTATTCTTAAAATGGGGACCAAAATACTCTTCCCCCACTCCTCAAGCATCTTTTTAAAATAATATTAAAATGTTTAGTAAGCCAAGAAACTCCCGAATCACCCAAAATATTTCTACACTTCAATTGGGATATCACAGACTCCATATACTTTCCACGCTTTGTTTTCTTTAAAGCCTCCTCAACTTCTTTTTACTAATGTGATGGTAAAAATGATATGTTTTATTATTAGTAGCAATATTTAAATCACTAAGGTTGATCGTATTTTCAGAAACTTCATTAAAAAATTTATCAAAATAACTCACCCACCTATGTTGAATATCTTTTTCTAAGAAAAACACTCTTTGATTTTCATCTTTAATACACTTTACTTAAGTTAAATCTTTACTTGTCTTTTCTCTTTGTTTGGATAGTTTATACATATATTTTTTTACCCTTCTTAGTATCTAATATGTTATAAAGATCACTAAAAGCAACATTTTTAGCAACACATATTGTTCTTTTAGACTCACTGCTGGCATTTTTATATTTTTCCCAGTTCTCTAAGCTTTATTTAAACTAATTTTTATAACATAGCTTCTTCTATTTTATCTTTTCTTGCACATTATTATTCTACCACCAACTATTTTTATTTATAAAATTTTTTTTTTTATTCTCCAAGTACATTTTTTGTCACTAGTTTAATAGTATTTTTTACTTTTTCCCACATAGCATTTGTTTATCAACATCACAAATTTTTAAATCTTGAATTTTACTCATAAATATAAATTTATTTGTCTTTTAGGTACCTCCATCTAATCTACGATGTTGAATTAGTAATATTTATTTTACAACTCTTCATTTTAAAATCTATAACTAATAATCGATGTTGTGTACTTAAATCATAACTTGGAATAACCTTACAATCCTTGTAATCTCGACGATCTCTTAACCTGTAATGAAAATAATCGATTTGTGTTTTATTAGATTAATTCTTATAAGTAATAAGATATTCGTCTCTTTCTTGAATAAAGTATTAGTAATAACAAGATCATGCGCTAAAGCAAAATCCCAATATGGATTCTACAATAACCGTTAATCGCTCATGCTTAGTATGCTACCATGAATATTTTTGAAATCTTCTACCACTCTACCGACATGTCCACCCACGACTGTAGATCATGATGTCATAAAAAAAGTGGATGAAATTCCAGTGGTAAAGTTGAAAAAACCTGTTCATGAGAGACTAAAATATGGTCGGAGCATTGGTAAAGTCGAATGACATCACCCAAATCTCATAATATCCTTCGAGAGTCCTAAAAGTTGTCTTGTGCACATCAGCTGGTTTCATCCTATTTGATGTTATTTTGATTTAGAGCAATGTTCGAGGAAATGACTACTCCAAAAATCTAACTCATCAATCACCAAAATAGGATACTTCTCAAATACAGTTTCTTGTTCAGAGTATTATAATCAACACAAAACCTATAACTACCATCCTTCTTTACAAATAAAACTAATTTGGAAAAAGGGTCCACACCAAACCTGATAATCCCTGTCTCGAGCATCTCCCTAATCAATATCTCTATCTCATCCTTTTGAATATGGGATATCAAAATGATATGACACTAATAAGAGAAACCACTTCCTTCAATGCTTGCTACGCTCAATGTAACCCACTATTGTTCAAATACTTCAGAAAACAATAGTAGAAGTTGTTGAACACACTCGAGGAACTCGTCTGACTTTAGATCCCGAACTCCTCTAGAGTCTGCAACTCTACCAAATAACACAATCCTACTCCTAGTATTCTTTTGTCCATGATTTTGAGGGAGGCCATGGCTCTGCACAAGATAGCATCCCCTTTCAACACCACCTTCCTCCCCAATAAGGGATTTCCAATCCGCCTTTATCTCTCTAATCATTTGTAGCCACTTCATCCCCAGGATCACACCAGTACTTCCAAGGTCCATGTGAAGAAAGTCCTTCATCACATGTATGCCCTATATTGTCAAAACCAATCTCTTGCAAATACCCTTGCTTGTCTACACATTCCCTGTCCCTATCATGACCTCAAAACTTCTTGTATCTACCAACTTTAACCCCAATTGGTTTACAATATGATTTGAGATGAAGTTGTGAGTGTACCTGTCCACCAACACCACTGCTGACTTCTCCCATTTTTCCCCCTCACATTCATGGTGTGATTTGGAGCAAATCTCACTATTAAGTTGAGGAGCACCTCCGCTACATCCAGATTTAAGTGTTCCTCTCTCTTCACCTTTTTTTCCTCCAACTTCTCATTGTCTGCCTCCTTCCCACCATAAATTGTAAGCATCTGGGGCGTACGATTCTTGCACCGATGGCCTGATGCGTTCTTCTCATAATCTCCTTGCCCTTTTTTCATGCACCCATGCCTCTTTTAGGCGTCTGGAATTGACCCCAGGACAGACGCCCATATTCCTCTCCTTTGGAGCCTTATTTTGAGAAGCCACCATCTAGATCCTCAGTCTCATGGTCGTCAGGGTACTCTTGTGGAATCCTCTCGTGGTACTCGTTTTGATGGCCTTCTCCATCCAATTCTTGTCTTCCACCATATGGGCTAGCTCCATTGTCTCTCATAATCCCAACAGTCTCAAAAGTCGAAAGGTTGAACGTATGTCGGGATTTAGAGCTTTCATGAAATTTCTCTCAAATACTGCTTCAGAAATCCCTTTCAGTCATCCCAAAAATTACTCAAATTTCTCCCTATATTCCATGACAGTTGTCTCCTAGTCGAATAAAAAAATTGTTGGTGTAGGTCTCCTTCTCGAATGGCTCGTAAATTTTCCAACAAGCCATCCTTAAATTTCTCCCGCGAGTGGATCATGTATCCAGCCTCCCTCCACTGAAACCATGCTAGGGTTTTCCCCTCTAAACATAGCCTTGAGTCCATGAGCTTCCTCCAATTTAGTCCATTCACCATGAAATATCGATCCACCCGACACAATTAACCATGTGTCTCTTTCCCCTTGAAGATTGACATCTTCAACTTTTTAATCATAACATCTTTACCCCAACTTCCTCCCCCTCCAATGGTCCCCCCCCCCCATGTAACTAGGTGGAAATCACTCTTTCGAGCACAATCATACCGTCCAACTTCTCTCCTTTCTTCTTCGTGCCTTTATTCCCCTTGCATAATCCCTTCCCATTGTTTTAACATAACCCCCTCTATCGAAAATCTCTAATCCACCACCCATCAAAGCCCTAGGAAGGGGTTCTTAATTATAGATGCTTTCCTCATATTCCTCTCGTCCAATATGTTTCCCTTTCAAATTTGGCCAAAAATTTTTACGGATAACCCATGTTTCAGGTTGCGATTAGGGCCGCCAATAGAATTTTGGATTGCAACTCAATAAGTCCCCTCATCTCCTCTAGTCTCTTGAATTGGCCCTCAAATCGGTTTTTCATGGAAGAAATTTTTTCTTTTATGGTTGAGAACCTCTTCAACATCCTGGATTTAAGCTACTTTACTTCTCCTTCCAATCTCTCTTCAGAGCATCCACTTTCCTTGTCGCCACATCTCCAAAATCTTGCCCTGATATAAATTTAATACAAATTGGAGCCAAAACAACGAACAAATTTCAGGCAAAACGTGGGAAAGCCCAAATTTGATTAATATTAAAGCAAACAAACAACATACAACGGATGATGTACAATAGATCGTCTCTCCACAAACCCTAGACTCCTCTAGGAACAAGAAGACCAAAAGAAACTATAAGAACCAAAGCATAAATACAAATCCTAGGGGTTTAACCCTAATAAAACACCCCCAAACCACATTCAAACTTTCCTCCCAAAACCACCCCTTTCTCATGTCAATGATTGAGAACTTACTGGGCCCCACTCGAAAGCTAGAATCCTCCAGGACAAAGCGTTTTCGCCACAACCTCCTAGACCAGCGTACCATAGTTCCAAAAATAATTAAATTACGATATATACAACTTTTGAAAAGCTGAATTTGAAATCATTACCGAATGAGACCAAAGTTCTTACTATTATTTACATCCGATCTTTTTGGGGTATACTTGTATCTATTTTGGAGACATTTTTTTTGCGAGTTTGTACACTTGGAGCTTGGAAGCCTAGGAGTGAGTACTGTATTTTTTATTTGTAGTGGGATCCAAACTCCTAAAAACATATAACTTTACTTTTGAGAAATAAAATTACCCACGATTTTCCTTAATATAATATCATTTTATTAATTAAGATTGATAGATCGTATTAAAAATTATTAAAAAATAATAATAATAAATTTTATGATAACTTAAGTATCCATCATACAATAAAAATATGTGCGCTTAACTAAGCTAAAAATAAACAATTGGATTCATTTTTGCAAATAAAAGTTACCGGTCTTACTCAAAATGTAAAGTGAGACGTGTTCATAAAATTTCAGTCATTTTGAGTAAACCATTAAGAGCATGACATAATAGCACAATATTTGCCTCATCTTTAATGATAATTATGATCATGCTTGATCAAAAAGAATAAAATTGGAAAGTCAAATGAATTTTAATGCCCTTTTCCCTCTAGAGTCATTGCCCTCACAAAAATGCATAATGAGAATTATTATGACGTTGGTGAGGATCAATTATAAGAGCATAGTAACAACTAAGGTCATTACTAGCTTCGACTAGCTGGCACCCCCACACAAATTATATGAATTCTTTACCGTATTCCATCCTATCATATTTATATTACACATCTCAAAATCTTTTCAAATCCCAATTTTTCCTCTCGTACCTCTAGGTCACATTCATGATTGATAGAATGGGAAAAAAAAAAAACTGGTAGAGTAATAAAAGTTGTATGCTAGCACAGAACCATTAAGATGCCCTGCCAAAGCTAGAATCAAATTATTCAACAAGTTATCAAGGATATGACTGTACATAACTTAAGAAAAAGTACTTAACAATACAAACAGCAGACGTACCTCCATAAAGTTCTGAAATTGAGTGAACATCTTGAACATCAGCTTGGCAAGAGAAATGTGTCCCCTAAATTAAATTAAATGAAATAAAAATGAATGAAAGGATCAAATTAGGACAAATTTGTTTGGTTCTTAGTTCTTACCATGACTGATCGAAGTGTACAAAAGGATATCGGACCACCACTGGCTGGATAGGAAGAGAAGGTATGAAAGCACCATGTTGAAATGAGATGAGAAACCTCCCATTTGTAGTGGTACCCTCAGGAAACAACAGCAGATAAGGGAAGCTGTTGCTTGAAGCCTTTCTCTGAATTTAAGCCCTTAAAAACGAGTTTCTGTATCAGATAGATAAAAAGTGGAAACAATTTTTTCTTTATATAAGATGGCTTATGTTTACTCCAGCTATATGAGTCAGCCTACTATTTCCACTGACAAAGAATAATTAATCTGTAATTTTTAGCATTAGTTCAAATGCAGCTGAAACAGTGAATGGTGGTTATTATTCAGAGTGCAGCTTTAATTTGACAGAAGATTGAAGTCCATACCTGAAATTATTTTCACACCAAAAAAAAAAAAAAAAAATCACTTAGAAAGCTAAGAAGAAACGTTTACTATGGTCTTCCAGACCCCCATAAACTGTAATTTCAAAATTTTGCTGAGTGGTACAAGAATCAATTACTGCAGAACTCAGATAAAAACATAGAACCATTGCACTTGGTCATTAAAAAATTTCTTTAGTGGAAGATTTGCTGATACGAGAGATTGCAGGAAAAGAAAACTGCTTCAGCAGAACCAAGTTAGATGGATTACATCATTTCATTTGTTTCTATTAGAAGTTGCAGCACAATATAGTACTGCATTTTAAGTTACGTCTCTGTAACATCACATTGCATTTCAATTACAGTATCAAGGAAAAAAAAAAGAGAGAGAATCATCTATTATTTTTCTACAGGCTTCATTTATGCATCTCTATAATTCTGACCTCGTGTTGCAAAAAAACCACTCCTATTCATCCCAAATGAGATTAAAATAATTTTTGCTATCGAGATTTATAATAATCACAATAACAAAGTATAAATAAAACAAGATGTCTTCCACGGATCCATGTTTTACTCCTCCACGATCAAACAATTTGGGGCATTAAATATATACCACATAATTCTTATATATTTACATATCTAACACTTAAACTTTCTTATTTACATCATTACACTCAACTCTTTAATATTGCATTAAAAAAATCACTATTATTACTATTTTAAAAGAGAAATACACATCTTGATGCATAGGCAGTGACAACAAGTGTTATAAATGTAAATGTCAAATGTTCATTGTTACATATATAAATGCATAAGATTTGTGTGGTATGTATGTAAATTTTCAAAAAAAAAAAAATTATAGCAATTCTTTGATATCTACAGTTTCATCTGCAAGTTTATATCGACACGAACCTAGCTATCAGATCTTCAGATCTATTATTTTTTGACATAAGCACATATTTGTGAAGTTTTAAGAAGATAATTTTGGCAAAATATAAAAGAATTCTTCTAATAGAACCAACAAAAAAACAATGTAGAAAGATGGAGGGGCAATAAGAATTGTTGGTACATGGGGCATGCATATTTAGTACTCACATTGTTGGAGTGTGCTGATATTATGTCTAATATTTTCTAAGCAAGATCCTCGTTGAAGACTTATTCTAATGAAGATTTGTATGCTTAAACGGATTCAACTATAGAATATTTTAGAAATAAATTTTATAATAAGAAATTTTGAAAATAAATATAGATTGTTTTTATTCCTCCATGAATGCTCTAAACATTCTAGCATTTGAAAGGTGCCTAATTATCTACTTGTTATATAAGCAAAATAGTAAAATCCATGTAGGCGTGATTGTATTAAAATTAATATCCAAACCAAAAAATTCAGTTTCTAGATATTTTGGTATTTTCTTTCAATTCCTTCCTTACACCAGATATGAAATCCTAGTTTTTAAAATCAATTATAGTTATAAGAGTAAAAGCAGAAACTGACAAATTTAAAGAGTGATTTTATATTTTTGCATAATGTAATTCAAATATTACTAGTACTAAAAAGGATCATCAATCTCATCTCAGAAAGAAGACACAGTAGATGAGAAATAAAGACTGAACATCTTATTCAAACATGCCCTAGAAGTGATTCCTATCATGATCAAACCGACAACCACATCCAATATTAAAAACAAGAAGGTTAAAATTGATGAAGATGCCATCAAGCGTATGAGAAATATCTTACTTTAAAAGAAGGTAGACAGCATGACACATCTCTTCAAATTGATAATGTGTTAGGGTTCCTCTAATACAATTCCCATCGAGGAGATGAACTTGATAACTAATCAACTAAATTTTGTAGCCAGTAATTTTAATGAAGAAGTCTGGACACTGCTTTTCAATTCTTCTTTATAAATAGTTTTATTAGTAAAGTTAACCATGTGAGTAATTTTGAATCAATAAAGTTGATTTTAGTAAATTTCAAAGCATGTGAGGATATTTGAAAAAACAAAAAGTTAAAAATTCACGATATGCCTTGCTATTGAAGGCAGTTTTAGAATGAATCACCGTGGAAAATATCTAAGCAGATCAAAGTTGAAGAAAAGCAGTAAACTCAGAACTTTTGATGTTCATCACTAGAATTAAGACGATAAAGAACACTTAAAAAGGGACCATAAGTAAAACAAACAAACAAAAAATAAAGAAAAGGCTAATGTTACAATAACATACATGCTTGAAAAATGCTGCTAGTGTTGTTCAATCATGAATTCTAGTGAAGTTGATATTCACTTGAGATCAAATGAATTTTGGCACAATTCACAATAAAATTTAAATTGTAACTTCTCCTCAACAATTTAAAACTAAAACAGCTACAATTGAGTTGACTAGGCCGGAAATTAAATTAAAATTGATACTGAGTTCTTAAAATAATTTTTTTGTTAATTATATAAATAGATATAAATATTATAATAAATTATGCACATTAAATATTTCATTTTACATAAATATCCATTTCAAGTTACATTTAAAACCGACAAAATCCATATTCAAGTGATTGAGAAAAAATTTTAAACAAAGTCAGCATAATCTCAAGTTAAATTTCTAGTTTCAATAATTTAACTGCTCTGAATTCAAGGTTCTAAATTTTGTTTTGCCCAACCTTACAAAAATATTATATAAAGAATTTCGTATCTATCAAGTTCAACAAAATGTTCACTTTGTTGATGAAGAACCTTTGAATATTCTAAAGAAGGATGTTGTTATTTAAAAGTATCAGAATGTTAGATACATGACATCAATAATGCAGCTTGGTGATGAGGGCATTCCATAGCATTTCTTAGAGGTTTATGAAAATCAAAAATGGATTATTTTACAGTTTCAAAGTACAGAGATGTAAAACCAGGGCCACTGGTATTGATTCTGAGCTCCCCCATGACTAAATTCTTACACCCAGTTCCGATCTTCTATAGGTCATATGAATGGTTTTACATATTTGAGTTCCGCATTTTGTTCGATTTCTTTAATCTACATGATATTTGTATGTAATGCTAACCCTTTTGCAGCATCGGCAGGAATCTCAGGCGCACACATTTAATTTATCTTCGTTACTACACTTTACTGCGTTTTACTGTTCTTTTATTTATGCATTTATTTACAAGACCTATAGAGCCCCTAGGGTAGAGAACAGTAGAACGCCGATTAAGAGGTAAACTGCGGCAGACCACCGACTAAATAATATTGCATGTTCACATATAAAACCCTAAACTTGAAGTAATTACGTACGGAGCTTGGAGCAAACTTTGTGGGCAACACGACGAAGAAGCAAGCAGACGGAGGACAGCTTCAACAGCAAAGCAAAACCCGAGATGTACAAGATCTACTCCAACTGAATCATTCCTTAGTCTTAAACAACTTGACCCGTAGGAATTCGAGGTGGTTCGTTTAGCACGACATAAATCCTCCCACTGCTTTTAGGCCCATGCACAATCATGTTATGCAACATAAATCTTAACTCTTTTCAGGATTCCGAGGTCATCGTTCGGTACGGTGTAAATCCTCTTATCTTCCTAGGTCATTTGCATGATTGTGAATATCGTAAATATAAACCCTAAATAATAAAATTGACATGAATGAACACTAAACTAGCATCGCCTCAAAATATGCAGTCAAACAATAGGATGGTTTGGGAAGTCACTGAGGTTCTCCTCAGGATCCGTGACATCCCCCACTCTTCCCTCCGTTGAACTCCTAATTGTTTCTACTTGAGCCACTCCCACTTGAGTTTTTCCATATCTAACCTTGAAAACATAAACTTCAAAATCTTGAAGACAAACCACTGATCTTAATCAAGTAATTTTTTACGTGACTTTGGTCATTTAAGATATAATTAACAATAGGGTCTTGCAATTATAGGGAACATAGAATCCAGGTAAAATAAACCCTACCTAATCTTTATATTAGATAGGGGAACTTGTCGGTCACACATAAAAAGTTCACAGACCAAACGGATGTCATAAACTATGTAGTTTATACGATCAAGCACACTGTCAAGTAGTATATCTATCTCTTGGAATGATATATTACTTGTAGTGTTGTGCTCGATTGTTTAAACTATTAAATGTATGGGATTTATTCTGTCTCATATTTTTCAAAATTAAAACACTAATTTCAAAATCAAAAAATTATATACATATTAAATTAAAACATTTTTCAAAAAAGCGACCGATGGTCTGTAAAGTCCCCGGCCATTGCATCGGTGGCATGAAGCTCCCCGTCACCATCGCCGCCTTTCTTCATTCCAATCCTCCACCTCCCTTTACACGACCACCCCCTTCCACCACCGGCTACCACTTTTGTTCAACCAGCAAAACACGGATTTCAGCAACATTGGCTGGCTACCTCCGTTTGTTGTTCTTGGCCGATTGTCTTCTTTGGATCGGTGGTCTGGGAGGAGATGATGTTGTCATCATCATGATTAGGTGTTTGTAGAAATTAGACGGCTCATATGTTTTTTATTTTTAAAAACAAAAAATGTACATGAATACCAAACTTTTTTATTTTTTTGTTTTTGAAAACAAAAATATCATAAGAGTACTAAATATTTTTTTCATTTTACGTCAAAAAAAAAAATTAAAAACAAATACAGAAAACAAAACAGAAAATAAAAAATTAAAAAAAAAACAAAAAGTGATCTCCAACGGCCCCTAAAGTTTATAATGCTCATGTTTTTGTTTCCCTACTACTAGTTAATTACTTTCCTACCTGCTTAACTACCACAACTCTCCTGTTACGCCACTACCATGCAACTGTCATACCTTATGTTGCTTGCCCTCTCCTGATTTCTGCATGGTTACCATGCCAGCTTCTATTCCCTCTACTTGCCCCTACTACAGTTTTGCATTCTACTCCAGCTCCACCTCAGTCATACGATTGGCATTGCTTCCTTTTCGAGTCTTTAAGCAATTAAGGAATTAAAATTTCTGGAAAATTAAATTTTATGGAAAAAAATTTGCCACCAGAATTCATGAGAGATGAAAGAAATTGCTATTTTGGAGTGAATCATGAAAAATTTTGTGTAATTTCTTAATTTGGATTCTTTGTATGCTATAAGTGAAGAGCTTGAGGCATACAAAAAAACCATTAGACAGAGAATTGAAATTTAGATTTGAAAAAATATAAAAATAACAAAATCAGGATAAGATTTCAAGAAACAGTTGTGCTAAATTATGGTATGATTATAAAAGAAGCATTATCCTAAAGTAAATGAAAAAAAAAAGGCTTTCTATGAATAAAAATGTTGTACCTTTATCTCATTCACAGCATTCTTTCTGGATGATGGTGAGAACCGATCAACATATATAACCTAAATGTACAAAGAAAATATCAAATGCCAAATCCCTATAATTAGCTAAAGTTACTGGCTTCCACCAAGTTTATTATGCCCAAAACCAAAACAGAGAAAAATTATTTTTGCCATAAACATCTACATCAAGCTTACCTGCATGGCTCTAATAATAGTGCCAACAAAGGGGAGGCTATCATGTGACTCAGAAGCAACTATCGTCGGGAATAGTTCATAGAAAAAGAAAATGGGTTCAACATATGAGATATGATTAGAAACAACAATAGGAGCAACCTCTCGGGAAGCAGGTCTTCCAATACGATTAATCCAATGATACCTGATGGAGATCCAATAGAAACATCAAGTTCAAAAAATTGAGTAAGTTGTCTAAATGCAATTATTCGAATGGTTAGTGATTGAGACTGAAGTATTTTGGGATAAATCCAGACACCGCAGAACGAAAATGCATGCATAAGTAGATAGAAATTTGCAGCATTCTTAAAAACAAGATAAAATAAATTAGTTAGATGATCAGTTGCAACTACAATGCACTCCTACTTGCAAAAAACAAGTGACTGGTGCCTTCCATTTTTTATGGTGCTGCCAAATTATTCATGTCAAATGTGTGCTCATTAGCTAGCAGCTAAGTAATGTTGCACTTAAATCATTGATTAAAGAAATTGAAAGAAAAAACTGTCTCAGTTAAGATCCCATGTAAATGTGTCTTAAAATTAAAACAAAATGTTTGTGTATTAGTATAGGACTGCTTGAGACTGCTCATTTGAACAGATAGGGCCATTAATTTTTTAAATAGTGATATCTTATGACTAGTTAGTGAAGATACATGAAATCTCAGCTACATAGGACAATCATTAAAAAGGGAAAAACTTTATAGAAAAAAAAAGGAAAAATCAAATCAAGCTAATAATATAAAACATAGTAAGTAATAACTATCCTAAAGGAATATACCATATTAATAATCCGTAGCAATTTTTAAAGTTGGATAGGCTGCTTCATGGATTTACACTTAGAGACAAAATGTGAAATGAATATATCCGTGATAGAATTGGTGTAGTTCAAGTGACGAACAAAATTAGATAGAATCGCCTTAGATGGTTTGGTCCCATTAAACGTCAACCATCTGATGATTCAATTAAGAGAGTAAATGTTTTAGATTCGACTTATGTTAAGAAAGGCAGGGGTAGACCTAGGAAGACTTGGGCTTATTATATAAGAAATGTTCTTAATTTATTAGAATTAAATGAAAATATGACACTAAATAGGATGCAATGGAGAAAAAGGATTCATTTAGCCGACCCCACTTAGTGGGATGAAGGCTTTGTTATTGTTGTTGTTGATAGGCTGCTTAATGGGAATCCATACAACAACATTGTGGTCGCCACATTGATCGCAAACTATTAGACCAGGAATGTATTAACCAATACGAAACTCGGCTAATATAATTTTCAAAACTATGTTTGAGAAGATAAAAATCAAGGGAACCTGACTATCTTAGAACATAAACCCTTTGTATGAATTTTCTAAAAAAAAGGAGAGAGAGAGAAAGGATAATAACTCTGCCAATTACATAGTTGAAGGAGGTTGTCAAGAACATCAATGGCTCATCATAGTTGATGTCCTGATAACTTCTAATGCAATATTTGGTCAGCCACTCCTTAATTCATTGTAAGCATTACTCTCCACATACCACTTTGCATGCACTAAGTTCCTAGTAGAGGGACAAAAATTAATGGTGAAAGGCAACCTGTTTTAGTCTAGAACTTGCTATTTAAAAGTTGTGAACAATGTACAAGAGGAAGTATTGAACTTGGAAGTCCACAGGAACTCAATTTTAGGAGATACAAGATATAAGAGACCCTGGTTGAACTTGTCATGTTGGTTCGTTCTTCAATGGTGAGTACTAGGGCGAACTAGAAGCTACACCCTCAAGAAACATATAGACGTATTTAGGGGTGTAAACGAGCCGAACAAGAGCGAGCCAAGGCTCGTTTGATCATGTTCGGTTCGTTTACTTAACGAGCCGAACAAGAGCTGCTCACAAACAAAGAATCGTTTTGACAATTCTATTCACGTAACCATAAGATGTTAAGGGTTGAGGCAGATTTAAGAATTATAGTTTATATTAAAACATAATTTGAATCTAATTTAATACTTTTTATTATATTTACTTAATTAATAATTTTAATTGATTATAAATCTTTTAAAATTTTTAAAAATACTACTCATTAAAAGATACATAAATACA
Source organism: Papilionanthe hookeriana x Papilionanthe teres (assembly GCA_022702705.1). Lineage (NCBI taxonomy): Eukaryota > Viridiplantae > Streptophyta > Magnoliopsida > Asparagales > Orchidaceae > Papilionanthe > Papilionanthe hookeriana x Papilionanthe teres. The sequence continues at coordinate 96,232,025 of CM040425.1, forward strand.
TACATACATATATATATATAGATGTATATACATACACACATACATACATACATATATATATATATAATTGAGGAATAGAATTTCGAGCCAAAACGAGCCGAACACGAACGAACAAATCTTTGTTCGTGTTCGGCTCGTTAAAGCTTTTTAACTTAGCGAACGAGCCAAACACGAGTTGTTCGTGAACAACGAGCCATTTTGACAGCCCTAGACGTATTTGCCTAGTCAAACAAAATGTCGGGTAATGATATCAGTATGACCTGCGACATATTAAAGATAGCCAAGGAAATAAGGGTCATTAAATTAAAAATAAGGCCAATCACTACAACTTTAGCCAGCAAAATAAAGAAGTTGCTAGACATCAGATTTATCAGAAAAGTACATTCTTGGATGGGGTTTAAATGCAAATAATGATGCAGAACAAGAATAAAAAGTGGCGAATGTTTAGCAAATTTAAACTCGGCTGACCAGAAGGATAGCCACTTTTTGTCATGCACAGATGCTCAAGTTGACTCAATGACGGTCATTTTCCTTAACATATTCTACAGCGAGAAAACAATTTTAAGAACTAGAGATGAGTTATATAGCTACAATATCATACCATTTAGGCTCAAGAACATGAGGGCGACCTACTAATAAATGATTAACATCTACTTCAAGAATAAAAAAGAAATGAATGTTGATATATGTGTCAACAATTTACCAGGAAAAAGTAAGACCTCGGCACATCACATTCTTAACCTATGGAGGCCTTCACACTTTGAAAAATTAAATACGAGACTAAATCCACTGAAGTATATCTCTAAAGATGGATCATGCAAATTCTTGGGATTCTTGCTCACCCCGGAAGGAATTAAAATGAGCCCAAATAAAATTTAAACTATATTAAAGATGCTTGTGGGGAATATTAAAATGCTGCAGAAATTGACTGGTTGAATGGAGTTCATCTCGAAGTTTATAAAGTACTCGCCCTTCCTCAAAAAGATGAGAAGCGTAGAGGATCGAGTGGATCGAGGACTATAGTAGAGCTTTCAAGAGGCAAAAGTAGCTATTTTTGTCACCAATCCTACTCTAAAGCCTGGGGTACGCCGAGGACTTATATTGTTATACTTGTGTTGTCAATGAGGTTGTCATTCTTGTTCTCGTTTGCTAAAATGAAAAGAAGCAAAGGCCAATATATCATGCAAGCAAAATACTTCATGGAGCTTAGTTATGCAACCCTATCATGGAGAAACTCAACTTCACTCTCATCACTTCAGCTACGACTACGACCATACTTTTGAGCACATTCCAATTAGATCATCACCCACAATCCATTGAAGTTAGTCGTGGTGAAGCCATACCATTCCAGATGAATTATTAAATGATTAATAGAAATGAGAAATTTCAAATATTGTTTGTCCATAGAATGCAATCAAAGCCAAACTTTAGTAGGTTTTCTGGCTGACATCTCATTTGGCAAGTCAAAGTGGCCACCACTTTAGACGAGCAGATATGGACACTCTACATGGATGGGGTCTCCAACTAAGGAGTAGAAATAGTAGTAGTCCCCAAGCGCCAACAAAGGTCATTTTTACCAGCAAGGTATTGATTAAGTTTTCTGTCATCAATAACCAAACCAAATATAAGGCACTGGTGATCTGCCTAACGTTTAGAGCAGATTCGGGAGCTAAGCACTTGTACATTTACTCGGACTCGAACCTAATGAAAATCAAAAGAATTAGGCTTATGAAACTAGGGAGGATATGCCAAGAAGATATTTTTTTTAAGATAAGGACAAAAATTGATTAAATCGAGTAGTTTAGGATTGAGAAAATATCGAGAAAGCAAAACCGATTAGTTGGCATGCTTTTTAAAATGGCGAATCTATCTTGGAACTTACCCAAACTTGGTCAAAGTGAAAAAGCTATGGAAATGGACACCCTAGGTGAACCGAGCTGTGTAGATGTGTTTATAGAATACTTGAAGATGGGTACAATCCTATCAAAGCATTAAGGACCACAAATATTTCCAAAAAAATTAGATCTTATATATGATAATACGTGAGCTATACAAAAAGTCCAATAGTTCGCCATATTTAAGGTATGTACATGTAAATAAGCCAAGTACTGGAAGAGGATCATCCAGGAAAGTGTGGAATTCACTCAAGCAGTCAGATATTGGCACATCAAATACTAAAACAATGATATTTTTAACAAATCATTCGCAGATATGTAGGGAACATCTATAAGAGGCACCTACAATATCAGTTTTGCCCTTATGGAACTTCAACCATCAAATCTATGACCATTTACCATTTGGGATATGGACTTAACCCATTCTCACTGGTGAAGGTAGAAAGAATTCATTATAGTCATGACTGATTAATTCACAAAATGGTTAGCGACTAATATAATTGCAAAGATGGTCATAAGCATCATTAATAATTTTATATGGATCAACACATCTGTCGGCATGGAGTAGCACATGCAATTATCACCAATAATGGACCATATATCTCCAACAAGGTACTCAAAAATACTTGTCAAAGCAAAAGAATTCACCTAAGCCCACCATCTGAAGATAGATAACTAAGTCAAAGTGGCCAATAAGCAAATCCTAAACGATTAGTGGAAGAAAATTGAGGTGATAGAGGAAAATGGGTTGACATCTTCGCCTGTGTTCTATGGGCTCAGAGCATGGCTTCATCTCCAATAACTCAATAAACTCCTTTCATACTATCACATAACACCAAGGCTTTGCCACCGGTCGAACACACTTGGCATAGCCAATGGGTACCAACCACCTACAAATATGAAGTATATCTAATTTAAAGAATGATGAGAAGTAAGCAAAGAAGGTTTGAGAAAATTGCTCAAAATGTTGGAAGAACATAGGATTCAATCAATTATGGGGCCATAAGTCAAGAGCAGTGCAACTAATATTACACTAGCATAACAAAACAACACCGATGTCACAGAAAAAGTTCAAAGGCCACAACTTAGTGATAAAAAAAGCTACCACACTTGCTCTTCAGACACCCTCAGTAAACTCATAACAAGAAGGAATGGCACTCGTAACGTTACAATACAAACTCCAAACTTATATTGGAATACAATTCCCAAAATATGCAGCAGTGACAATCTTAAAACCTTTCTTTCCTTTAAAAACATTATTATACTCTTTTATTTCTCGCTTTCAATTTTTTTAATCTTAACAAAAATATAATTACAATGATAAACTTTATTAATAGAGTTTAACCAGCCAAAAGAGTTTCCTCGCCCACAAAAGAATCCTATATGACTCAACCCAAATATATAGAAAGCTTAATTGGCTGAAAAAACTGTCTACTCTAAAATAAACTTAATCAAACAACAAAGCCGACTCACTAGGATTTTGAATAACTTCCCATGAGAGCAAACACATAACTCAGTCTAAGAACCTACTCATGTAATGAAAATCTTCTTATCCAACCTACAAGCAAATTCAATGGTTGAAATTTTCTTAATTAGCCAAAGGTTCTACTTGAAGAGTGGATTTCTTATTCAGCCAAAGAGCCTAATTGCTATTTAAATTTTTGTTGTGCCAACTATGCCTACTAGGCTAGGAAGGCCAACTCAAAGACCTAAGATCTTTCATCTACCGCCTATTAAGTTCCCTTTCGCCCTCAAGCATCTCATATAATAAGTTCTCAAATGAAAGCTACATCATATATGTTTTATTCTTTAAAATAAGACTCCTTTCACTTTCAAGCACCTCATAAACCGACTTCTGGCTTTCCAAAGCTTTGTTTTGCTTAATATATTCTAAACTCATCTTCTCAATCATCTCGTGTTTTTTGTCATATCGGTAGCCAGTGAGCTAATATACTGCTAGTGAATGGCCATCGCCATCATGGCTTCACATGCAAGTCCCACTAGTGAAGGAGGGTGCTCCTTTTGTGAAATGCCTTGGCCCCACGTTGAGTACAACAATGTGATTCCCCATATCACAGGGATCAACGTAGTAATCAGCCTTCCCTATGTTTGTTGCCTTGTACTAAAAGGCTGGTCTCCTCAAACCTATAGGGCGAACTTACTGCTCCTTTTGAGCTGCCCAAACAATGCATTTTCTCTTATGCATTTTCTCTTGTTACAAGGATCTCCTCGTTTTTGTATCCCTACCCTCTTCGATGACTGTTGTAGCCATACCCTCCTCACTGAAGACTATCCCAGTTGGCCACTTAAGGCTTGATATCGTCACACCATCCGTTTGTGGGGATGAGGCAATTTTTACTATAGGACCCACTTTTGTAGATATCTCAATTGGAAAAATGGGCTCCTTGACGGTAACTCAACCTCCTCATTAGAAAAGATGAGCCCGTCACCGAGGATTGACTCGTCACTGCCTCAGTGCTTCCCTCCTTGCATCGCCATTCATTTTTTATCTTTAACTTTAAGAACACAGATTTTGACGTCATCAGAAGTGAGATAGGCATCCGGGTCAGCTAGAAATGAAGTAAAAACATTTAAGTTAAATACAAGCTATAAAGAAAACATAAATTAACTCATTCTAAATGTACAACCAAATAGAACATTAAATGCTTCACACTACTAGGCACTAAAAACTTCTCATGCTAGCTTAGGCGACTACAGCTCTGTGAGTAAAATATGTTCAACCTTGTTAAGGTTGAGTTGAGGTCTTTGGATCTCCACCATTTTGTGTCTACTAAGAACACAAAGACTTTGAGGTAATCAAGGGTGAGATAGGCATCCAGGTCAGCTAGAAATGAATTAAAAATAATAAGTTAAATAAAAGGTATAAAGAAACATAAATTAATTCATTCAAAATGCACATCCAATTGAACAATAAATGCTTCACACTACTAAGCACTAAAAACTTCTCATGCTAGTTTAATCGGCCATAGTTTCGTGAGCAAAATATGTTCTATCTTTTTAAGGTTGAGTTGGGGCCTTTAGATCTCCACCATTATGTACTGTTGATCGAGCACGAAGGCACTAGACAAAACAATCAAATCCTTTATTTTTTGGGTCAAAATGTTCATTGGATGTGGATGGACGAAAATGATACACCCATTGCTAAAGCTTTTCAATATACACAAGTGGCAAATGATAACAACACTCCACAACAATGTAACTCATGGAGATGAATAATAATGGTTATTATACTCACCATTGAATAAAGCTTAGGTGAGCATGACCACATAACAGTTAGTGACATTGACCATTTGAACTCACAGGGAAAATCTGTGGACGATACACAATTAATCTTCATATATGCAAAACTCATCTTCTAATAAAGTGCTAGGATACTCCCTCTCATTTAGAGCTCGGATGAATATAATGAAACAACTCACCCTTTATAAGGAGACCATGAAAGGCTTCTTCAAGTTGTACTCGTTGAAAAGCTTGCCGCTTTTGTTTAAGTCCTTCAACATTACGACAAGGAAAGATAGATGAATATAAGGAGGGAGGGAGAGAGAGAGCCAAGGAAGTTAAAAAGAAAAGTTCTAGGAATCTTAGAAAGAGAGCCAACAACAACAACAACAAAGCCTTAATCCCACTAAGGGGTCGGCTACATGAATCCCTTTTCTCCATTTCGTCTGATTTAGTGTCATATTTTCATTTAATTCTAATAAATTAAGATCATTTTTTTACAATAAGCTCAAGTCTTCCTAGATCTACCTCTGCCTTTCTTAACATAAGTCGAATCTACAACATCTACTCTCCTAATTGGATCATCAGATGGTCGATGTTTGATGTGACCAAACCATCTAAGGCGACTCTCTCTAATTTTGTCCGTCACTGGAGCTACACCAAACCTATCAAGGATATATTCATTGCGCATTTTGTCTCTAAGTGTAAAGTCACTCATCCACCTAATCATTCTCATCTCGGCAACACATAACTTAGTATTATGCTTCTCTTTTGAAAGCCAACATGTAGCACCATATAGCATTGCAAGCCTCACCACCCTCTTATAAAATTTTCCTTTCAGTCTAAGCAGTACTTTTCTATCACACAATAGGCCTGAAGCATTCCTCCATTTCAACCAACCAACTTGAATTCTACTATTAACATCCCCATCTACATCACCATCATTTTGAATAATAGATCCGAGATATCTAAATCGTTCACACCTTTTAATAATTTGATCACCCAAAGTTACACTTCTGTCAACATAGCTGCTAACTAAAATTACATTCCATGTATTCAGTTTTAGTTCTACTCAAACGACGGCTTTTAGCTCAAATATAGACCTCCATAATTCAAGTTTTTCCAGGGCTTTTTCCCTCGTCTTATCCACGAGAAGGATATCATCAGCAAAAAGCATACACCAAGGTACATCCTCCTGTAAATGTTCAGTATAACCATCCATAACTAAAGCAAAAAGATATGGCTTACAGCCGATCCCTAATGTAATCCAACATAAATAGGAAAATATTTGGTCAATCCTCCTTCAATTTGAACACAAGTAACAGCTCTAGTATACATATCTTTAATGACTTGAATATAAGTCATATCAACAGTTTTTCTTCTCAAGAACTCTCCAAAGGATATCTCTAGGAAACTTATCATAAGCTTTTTTTAAATCACAAACGTAGATCCTCCTTATTATCTCTGTACTTCTCCATCGAACCTCTTAATAAATGTATAGCTTCCATAGTAGACTTGTCCGGCATAAATCCAATTTGATTATGAGAAATATTGGTAATACGTCTTAACCTATGTTAAATTACCCTCTCCCATAATTTTAAACTATGACTCATCAATTTAATTCCTCTATAATTTGCACACACTTATGCGTCCCCTTCATTTTTAAAAATGGGGACCAAAATACTCTTCCTGCACTCCTCGGGCATCTTTTTAGTTTTTAAAATAATCTTATAGAAAGAGAGTCGAAAACAAAAATCGCAGAAAAGGTTGGTTTGATATTTATAGTGAAGCCTCCTATCCTTGCTATCTTATCTAAACGAAGGTATTAAAGGACTTCTAACTATAAACAATGGCATTAAATGCCCAATAAAAATAATCATTATGGCATTTAATTCAAGTGACTAGGATTCCTTGGCACTTTGAGGGGAGCAAAACCAAAGCGCCCTAAAACCTCTCACATATGGCACCTAGTCAAAGGCAATTGGAGTATAAGATATTACTCAATTTGAATAGCCAACTAAAATACTTATTCAACTATCAAACACACCCAATATGAATCATTCAGTTGACTAAGCCCTAATCACAAGATCATGAATAAGAAGTTGTCATCATTAAATTCATGTACTGAATAGATAGTAATAGATAGCACGATCATAACAAAAGATACAACAACAACAATAACAACAAAGCCTTAACCCCACTAAGTGGTGACATGAATCCTTTTTCTCCATTGTGTCCTATTTAGTGTCATAGTTTCGTTTACTTCTAATAAATTAAGATCATTTTTTATACAATAAGCCCAAGTCTTCCTAGGTCTACCTCTGCCTTTCTTAACATAAGTCGAATCTAAAACATGTACTCTCCTAATCGGATCATCAGATGGTCGACGTTTAATGTGACCAAACCATCTAAGGCGACCCTCTCTAATTTTGTCCGTCACTGGAGCTACACAAACCCTATCACGGATATAATCATTTCACATTTTGTCTCTAAGTGTAAAGCCACTCATCCACCTAATCATTCTCATCTAGGCAACACTTAACTTAGTATTATGCTTCTCTTTTAAAGGCCAGCATTCAGCACCATAGAGCATTGCAAGTCTCACCACCATCTTATAAAATTTTCCTTTCAGTCTAAGCGAAACTTTTCTATCACACAATAGGCCAGAAGCATTCCTCCACTTCAACCAACCAACTTGAATTCTACTATTAGCATCCCCATCTATATCACCATTGCTTTGAACAATAGACCCGATATTTCTAAATCGTTCACATCTTTTAAAAATTTGATCACCCAACGTTACACTTTGTCACTACAGCTACTATTACTAAAATTACATTCCATGTATTCAGTTTTAGTTCTACTCAAACGAAAGCCTTTACGATCATAACAAAAGATGAGTAAAAATAAATATTATGAGGCTAATAGAGAAATACAAACTTTATTAAAACAACAAAAAAAATTACAATACATTCAAATATATAATTTTGGAAAAAAAAATAAAAATTAGATATTACGTCGACTCATCTCTTCACCTAAGTTTCTGTAAGAAAAAATATTAAACAAGTTAAAAATAAGGTCTGCCAAGCATTGTTTGGGAGGAATCTTGTTCTCACCATGTGGTACATCATGAACTCGTCACCCACATGAAATTGGTTAAAGGAATCCAAAATATTCTAGAGGAGGATGACTTCTACCTTCAGTCCCTAGACCTCATCCCTAAGGCCAATAATATCCATCCCCTCTATGTACTCTCTATTTACTCTACAAGAAGACCAACCTCTCTAGGGTCGCCTCCATCTTGGTTTCCAAAGCAATATCTAATCCTAGAAAATCAAGCTTGCGGAATACCAACCAATATTGGTAAGTAGCCAAAAAACATCGTTAGCAAAGCTATCCTTGTCTTCAAGTCAGCTTAGCAACTCGGCCATCATGATCGAATCCACATCTTCTCAGCTTTCAGGAAAGGTGAGTGGCCAATCCATAATGTTGACAACTAGGGGCGTCAAACATATAAAAGAGTTCAACAAAAACCTCCTCTAAGCTCTCAGACGGCCTTGGCAAGTTGACATCCTCACCTAATCATGGCTTTCTCGTGACTAGAGAATGGAACACCAAAATGATGGAACAATTCTCAACTACATGAACCCAATGATGTACTAACCAAAGCATCACAAATAGGATCGACTTGTGCTTGACCTGTTCATCCTTAAAAAGTTCACTCATATAGAGAAATTCTATAAATTAATTAGAATCAACAAAGTTATGTAAAAGTAATAAATCTCCAAACCTGCAAAATAAATAAATCAATAAAGTTAAGGTGAAAATTCTTCAGCATTCATCAAGCAAGTGATTTACATCTATTTACCTCCTATTAATAATTGAAATCTAATTTAACTTGCCAATTATTTGTTTCTTGACATAATTTAACCAGTTGATAACTATATCAAGCTCTCTAAAGAACTGATCTGGTCTGCTGTAAACTTATATGATTTTATATTATTGATTCTGTTCCTAAGTAAGAAACTATGAAGAAATAACACCTAAACGGAGATTACAATTCCAGCAAAACTTTGGATACTGTACACTTTTGGATAAGTTTCTCACACTCCTCAAATATACTTATGCATATACTTTTTAAGGTTATGCCTTGTTGGATACGCTACAAAGTTTAGTACCTGCCAAAAGCAAGTAAAATAACCCAATTGCTTATGTAAGAAAAAGAAAAAAATGATCGCACAGATTTGAACAACGCAAGCGTATTACTCTTATCATGCGGGCTTCATAAAATACCAATCCAATAATTTTCCCCATTATTGAGCAAGTTCATAAATGCATGATTGAGACGATTGCAACACAATCACTGGGGAATCGCCGAAAGCGGATCACCCAAACTCACAAAAATAAAATATAATTCTATTTATTCCACGCCTGAAGGTTTAAGCCAAAAAAAAGCTAATTTAACAAGGTTGTTTTTGCAAAATGCCACTTCGAAACAATAGAAGTTAAAACCAGGGAGGGGTCAAGGAAACCAATCCATTACCCGAATGAGAAGAGAATGCAACGAGCGCAGATTCTCGTAACCCACATGAGTCGGCATCTCCACCGCGGCATTGGCCTCTGCCTATCCTTCCAACCCAGCAGCGCGAGCTTCGTAGCCAGATAACCCAACCCAAGCGCGAGACCGAATAGCACCAACCGAGCAAGCGCGATCGGCAAACAGACCACTAACTTAAACCACTCGTAGACGCCCATCGGCGGCGTGTGGTTCCGGAACGGGTTGATAGGGCTAGGCGGAGGGAGAGAAAACAACGGCGCTCTGAGAAATTCGAACGGATTCTCCTCCTCCTCCACCGTCGCAACCTCTCCGCCACTCTCACTCCAGCTATCCTCCTCATCGCCATCGATGCCTACTATAACCTCGCCCTCGCGACCTCCCTCGGACAGCAAGGGCGCTCGGAGGTGATCGCCGAACGCAAGATCCTCCATGCCAATCGTGTTGAGATGAGGCGCGAGGAAGATTTTTGGGGGAAATTGAGATCGGCGGATCGTTTTCGAGTCGGATTTTGTTCCGATTCGTGGCTTTAAAGGGGTTGTTGGCTTGGTATCGTCCTCGGGTTCGAGGTCGAGAACGTGGATCGCTCGCGACAGCGGTGTGGGGCCCGCTGTCCGCTTTGCGACCTTCCGCTGTTTTGGAGAATTTGAGTTCGCGTTATTACGTTTAATAAAAGCCATATATATCCCACGTTCTCCGCGATTCTTGCATGTGTCGTAGCGTGTGGACGGCTGTGATGGAATTAGAAAAATAATTTATGGAGTTGGTCTACGCTTAAAAGTTTCAAGCAAGCTCCTTGACGGGTCTAAATACTGATAAAAAGAAAATTACAAAAGCAATAAAATGTGGACCTTTTTGACTAGAAATTAACGGTGGATAATAAATTAGCTAAAAAATATTGGACTAGTGGAAAAAAGATTGAATTTTTTCACATAATTGTTTATATATTGTTTGATTAAACTATCAAAGGAGCAAAAATGGATCCAAATTAATTTAACTTGTAAATAATAGGTTGTCAAGAAATATAAAATAATCATCTCTCATTTATCATTCATCTGCCAACTAATGCTGTCAAGAAAGCTCGTTGTTCGCTAATAGTTCATGTTCGGTTTCGTCAAGAAGTTTGCGTTCGATTTGTTCGATAAGTAAACAAGACGAACACGAATAATTTTTTTTTATTTGGTTAGTTAAACGAATCGAACATGAACAATGATGTATTTATTCGTGTTTGAATCGTTATTATTTGAAATATAAAATAATTTAAAATCAGTATTGATATGCCTCTAACAATTTTTCATCATATGACATGAATCTCGATGTAATCTTTTGAGCAATAAATATTTAAATATTGATGAAAAATCATCCAGAGCTCCGATTTTGGCAAACTTATAATCAACCGATCAAATTTCGATGAGACGAACCTAATGATATAAAAATTAAACCAATCCGAGTCAAATCAAGCCCAAATCAAGTCATTAAACCACTTTTAGAAGTTTTTCGGACATATTGGAAGGTCAAATGGATGCCGACACTAGCAAGCCCATACTCGAATCGAGCGTCTCGACAAGACGAATCCAACAAGCCCAAGATCACTCAATTCTGACATTGTTAAGGCCATCAAATGCTTCTTAAATGTCGTCTGATCGAGGGGAGCCTTCTGAACCGTCCGATCAAAATGGATGCATTAATTGCACCCAGAACCCTATAAATAGACCCCAAATCTCACATGAGAGGAGGAGCCAAAGGAGAGAGTCTGAAGACTTGAGGAGAAGAAGCAGCTCTGCATCATCGCCGACCACCGTCGATCACCGCCGATAGCCATCGACCACCGCTGATCGTCGTGGACCACCGCCGATCGCCGTGGACCACCGTCGATTGTCGTACACCATCATCATCCATATACCGTCAGTCGACGTTGTAATCTACATCATATAATTACCCTTTCCCGTCTGTGGGACGAGGGATTTCTGTAAACGTCAATCAATAGTAGATTCTCGCAACTGGGTCAGGCCTCGTGGTTTTTCCCTTTATGGATTTTCCACGTAAAAACTTCTAGAGTCACTGCTTGTTCCTTTTCATCTGTGTGCGTGCTGAATTCTCGTACAACGCTAAGACGATAATTTGTTATTCTATCGCCGCGAATTTTCTGGCACGCATCAGTTTGGCGCCGTCTGTGGGAATCTCTCCCCACCACTGAAGTATTGGCTCAATTTCCTACATGGCAAACAGAAACAATATTCCGGACAACGGAGCAGCTCGCTCCAACACCCATCGTTCCAGGGAACTGTCATGTAGTCAAGGGCGACATGTTTCTTCATCTTCCCATCCTGGAACACGATATCCCACCAACGAGGGGGCTTCGGGTCCTTCAATGGAAGAACGAATGCGTATAATGGAGGAGTCCCAACTGCAAATCTTACAACTTTTATGTGGGACCCAACAACCACCGATGAATGAAAATCGTTTACCATTGAATCAGCGTCCTACGAGAAACATGCCTGGAGGAAGTCGTACCGGCCCCCCTCCCTAAGAAGGAACACTTCCCGTACCAGGTTATGCTGCTGAACTCTTAGACACTGCAAGTTCCACCCATCCATCTCATGCATCTCACCTAGCACCGCCACATCTCGCTACCATTCCAAATGATGTCATCTGTAACGAATTATGTTGCCTCATCTGAGAAGAGTTCCCCATTGAGAAAAAGGATCGCTTCCACACTCATCATAACATCAATGAATCCTCTCCCTTAGCGAATACAGTGCTCCAACACCCCATTCCAACTGGCTTCAAGCTGCCGAACATTGACGCATATGAAGGGATAACTGATCCCTATGAACATATTGATCATTATCGAACCATCATGCACATTCAACGTACCTCTAACGCGCTTCTATGTCAGGTGTTTCCTGCCACTCTTAAGGGGCAAGCTCGAACATGGTTCTACTCTCTGTCAGGGGGCACTGTAAACACCTTTAACGAGCTTACCAGACTATTTGTGGAACAGTTCATAGCAAATCGAAGGATCATCAAGGATTCATCCCATCTCTTAAGAATTCGTCAAAGTAAAGGAGAATCACTCAAAGACTACTTCCGCAGGTTTTCTACTGAAGCCCGTCAAATTCCAGGAGTAGATCCAGAGTTGCTTAGGGAAGTCTTTCTTGGGGGACTCCGCTCAGGACCCTTCTACTCATCACTCATGCGGGAGACAGTTCATTCTTAAGCTGACCTAATCCACGTGTTGAGGCCCAAATCACTGCAGATGAGGCCATCACCGCACATAAGGAGCAATTTGATAAATTTTGGGGAAAGTGCAAAGGTAACTCCATAGATAATGATCAATCTTCACAACGGAGAAAATCCGAACAACCAAAGAATCGTAACCTCTTTCTTCAACCCGCGGGACAACGAACTGAATATCGGCCTAAGAAAGACTATACACCGCTCAACGCTTCGCGTGCTAATATCTTGATGGCCATTAAAGATGAGCAAAATATTAAGTGGCCTCACCCCCTAAAACCTAACTCGGGGAATCAATAACATTACTGTCATTTCCATCGAAATCGTGGTCACACCACTGAAGCATGTAAGCAGCTCAAGAAAGAGATTGAAAGGTTAATTAAGCAGGGATATCTTGGTCGATCTGTACAGAGTAAACCAACCGGTACCGATAATGCTCCTACTGGGGGGCAACATACACAAAGGCAGCAACATGGGGGTCACCCAGTCGTAGGCAAAATTCAAACAATTGCTAGAGGCCCGTTGCTTATTGATCAAGTCCTTATCACTGTTCCTGGTGAACCAGTGCAGAAGAAATTGCACCTAGACCCTATCACTTTTGATGATTCTGATTTGGAAGGAGTTCGAGTCCCCCATCAAGATCCTCTCTTCATTAGTGCAGAAATTGGCGAACCCTGCTATAACGTAAAAAGGATCCTGATCGACAATGGGAGCTCTGTCGATGTCTTATTTTATTCGACTTTCCTCAGTTTGGGATTGACAAGAGAAAGACTTCAACCTGCATCAAGACCATTATATGGTTTTGATAATCGACCAGTAAGGGTTGAGGGAACAATAAATCTCCCTGTTATCATGGGTGATTTTCCTCAATAGATAACTCGCTCAGTATAATTTATCATTGTCAAATCAGAATCAGCATACAATGACATCTGCGGAAGACCACTACAATCCATTTTTGGCATCGTGACTTTCGTGCTATACTTGAAAGTCAAGTTTCCAACCCCAGTAGGGATAGGCATCATACGAGGAGATTAACAGATAGAGCAATCATGCTATCTTAGACAAGCTCAGCCACGCCCGTCAGTGACACTTAGCATCGAAAACTTTGATATTCGAGATGAAGATGTGTCTCAACGAGCTTCTCCCGTAGAAGATTTGGTTCACATCCCACTTTCTAATGAACACCCATAAAAAATAGTGCATCTTGGTTCCTTACTCTCCGATGAGCAAAGGTCAGAATACGTAGCTCTCCTCCAGAGAAACCAAGACATTTTTGCATGGACCCCCAGCTGACATGCCCGAAGTTGATCTTGAGATAATCATGCACTCTTTAAAGGTATATCCAACCGTTAAATTGGTCATCCAAAAGAGGCGCAAGTTTTCCCTAGATCGCTTACAAGCTACTGAAAAAGAAGTCAACAAGCTTCTCGAAGCAAAGTTCATACGGGGAGTACACCACCCTACATGGCTAACCAATGTCGTCATGGTGAAAAAAGCCAGTGGTTCATGGAGAATGTGTGTCAACTATACAGAGCTCAATAAAGCTTGTCCGAAGGATAGCTTTCCCCTCCCACGCATAGATCAACTCGTTGATGCCACGTCTGGGCATCAAATGCTTAGCTTTATGGATGCGTGCTCGGGGTACAATCAAATAATGATGAACCCAGTAGATGAGGAGGTCACCTCTTTTCAAACAGATAAAGGCTTATACTGTTATCAGGTCATGCCTTTCAGATTAAAAAATGCTGGTACAACTTATCAACGTCTCATGAACAAGATCTTCAGAAATCTTCTCGGGCGTACAATGGAGGTTTACGTTGATGACATGTTAGTAAAAAGATTGGAAGCATCTCAACACATTTCTCATATGGAGGAGTGTTTTCAACTCCTTCGTCAATATGATTTACGACTTAACCCGACTAAATGTGCTTTCGAGGTCACATCAGGGAAGTTTCTAGGATTCATGGTTACCCGTCGTGGAATTAAAGCAAACCTAGAAAAAATTAAGGCGCTAAGAGAGATGGTGCCTCCGAGGAACATCAAAGAGGTGCAACGCTTGAATGGTCACATAGCTGCTCTTTCCCGATTCCTAGCTCGTTCTGGGGACATGTATCTTCCGTTCTTCAAGATAATTAGGGGCACTCGAAACGCTAGTTTTCAATGGATAGATGACTGTCAAATCGCTTTCGAACTACTTAAGGCATATCTGACTTCGCCGCCCCTTCTCTCAAAACCCGTCCAAGGGGAGATGTTATATATCTACTTATCTATTTCACCTCACGCAATAAGCTCTGTCATTGTCAGAATGGAAAATTCAATCGAGAAACCAGTATATCGCGCATCATACATAAAGTCGTTATCCAATGGCGAATAAGAAAACGTTAGCCCTTGTATTCTCAGTAAGGAGACTTCGTCCGTATTTCCAGGCTCACACTATAGGCGTCTACACACAACTCCCTTTGAAGAATATCCTACAAAAACATAAGCATCGGGAAGATTAGTAAAATGGTTAGTAGAATTTGGAGAATTTGACATTCATTACTTACCACGACCAAGCATCAAATCACAGGTGTTGGCTGATTTTGTGGTGGAATGTACAATGTCTACCTCTGTTAAACAACATTTTTCTCCTCCACAGTCACCTCAGTGGACACTATACGTGGACGGAGCATCCGAAAACTCAGAAGCCGGTGCAGGAATATTACTCATCTCCCGGAAGCAAGATATCTTAGAGTACGAACTTCGCCTAAAATTTCTGGTCACTAATAATGTTGTCGAATATGAATCACTGGTTGCCGGATTAAAACTTGTCATAGACTGTGAAGTACAAAATATGATTATCTACACTGATTCTCAACTCATCGCATCCTAAGTAGAAGGAGAATTTGAGGCTCATAACTCATAACTGGTGCAGTATATCAGTCTGGTAAAAACACTTATTGCCCAAATTGAAACATGACAACTCATTCACATACTTTGGGAGCATAACACCCGAGCTAATGCCCTTTCTAAGCGCGCAAATTCAACAACTAGAGATCTCTATAAAAGAAGGTGTATTGAGGAGATACATTTTCCCAGTATCCAGGGTCCATGGGTGATACTGTCTATAGATGACCCAGGGGAGACATCCCATCATATCCTTCCTCCGAGACGGAACACTCTCAGATGATACTACTTCATCAATTCGTCTCCGACGCATGGCCTCCAACTTCATCCTTATTGGGGATGAGTTGTATAAGAAGGCGTTCGTAGGTCCATACCTTAAGTGTCTTCCACCATCTAAAACTGATTACGCTCTACGAGAGGTTCATTCCGGAATATATGGGGAACATCTCGGAGGAAGGGCTCTTGCTCTTAAAATAATGAGACAAGGTTTCTATTGGCCCACGATTAAGCAAGATGCATTAGAATTTATGCAAAAATGCAAGAATTGCCAACTACACTCCAATCTTACACATGCACCGCTGGTAGAACTTACATCATTTCTGAGTCCATGACCTTTCGCTTAATGGGAGGTAGATATCATGGGGTCATTTCTGATAGCTACTGGACAACGTAAATTCATCATCTTAGCTGTCGACCACTTCACTAAATGGTTAGAAGCGGAGCCACTTGCTAAGATCACTGAAGCAAATGTTAAACAGTTTGTCTGGAAAAATATCATCTGTCGCTTCGGGCTTCCTGCAAAGATTATCACTAACAATGGGACTCAATTCACTAGAAGAATCTTCACGTCATTCTGCAAGGATCTTCACATTCAGTTAGTGCACACTGTGTGGCGCATCCCCAAATGAATGGGCAAACAGAGGTAATAAATCGAACGGTGCTAAAAGGGTTGAAGACTCTTCTTGAGAAGGCTGGAGGGCAGTGGGTTGAAGAGTTGCACAACGTCTTCTGGGCCTATCGCACCACTGCACAAACTCCAACTGGAGAAACTCCTAATAACTTGTGTTTCGGCATCGAGGCTGTCATCCCTGTTGATATCGGAGTTCCAAACCCACGAGTTAAAACTTTCAACTCAGATAACAATGAAGAAAAGCTCCGACAACAGTTAGATCTTCTCCCAGAAATACGCGATATGGCCCACCTCAGAGCTGCTTCCTACCTCCAAAGAGTTGCTCGCCATCTCAATCGAAGAGTTAAGCCTCGACCTATCTCCATCGGTGACTTGGTCTTGCGTAGTATCAAAGCCGCTGGTCATGGTCCCCAACGTAACAAATTATCCCCTCTTTAGGAAGGCCCATATGTCGTGGCAACTATGACCAAGCCTGGAACCTTCAAACTCAAAGATTCAGATGGAAAATCCTGCCCCGAACTTGGAATGCTGAAAACCTTCGCAAATACTACCAGTAACACACCAGTTTTATAATTTGTCTGTTAGTAATGTATCTTAAACTTATTAAATACTTGTTTGATTTTACAAAAGAGAATATCTTTAAAAAGTAACGACTCATCCATGAGTCACTTTCTGCTCTAGACCCGAGAAATGCACAGCTCCGGTTGTATCTTAGTCAGAGCATGACCAATCCCAGGGGGATTTGGTTTGACCTCTTCCATAAGAGTTAACATCGCAGAGTTTTCTCTCCGATAAATAACTCTATATAGGTTAACAGTCTTGGTGGACTACACCTGATCCCTTCCACACAGGTTGATAAGCGAGCAATGCTCCAGCAAACAACCTCGGATGGGTTTATAAGTCCTAGGTGGACTTCCATTGGCTCTGGTCATACAGGTTAACATCATCAAGTAAAACTCTGATACATAGCCTCAACCAAGCCAAAGGTCATTTGCGATTATCCCCACAGTAACTCTCTCATATGTTAGAACTTCTGAGATAGCTTTATCCACCGTGGAATAAAAAAAAAACATATTGCAACAATATCATAGAAAGAAAGAGAATGTACTTGAGGGGCAAATAACTAACAGAATCGAATAATTAAACAAAATAACCAACATCCTTCACTCATACAACAATTAGTAAGGTCCAACCAATGTGATAAAAGCAACACGCTACAAGCATGAAAGGAAGAATAGAACACTAATCAACGTCAACATTCTCCTCCGTCCCCTCTTCATCATAGAAATGCACTTTCCTCAATTCAATCTCTACGTCTTCACCGTCAGAATCTGAGGAAGAATCCTTTGAAGCTTGGCTAGGAGTAAGCCCTTCCACTGCAATCCCTGTTCGACGTTGCACCGCTCGACTCCCCTTCATAAAACCTCAGATGAATCCTTCCTCGGTGAACCACTTTTGATGCTCCTTCACCTCAACAGCAAGTATCCGATCACGAGCCTCTTGAACACGGTCTCAAATGATAGTCTTAAACTCTAACGAGTTCTTGAAGTCCTCAACCGCTTTACGCTGAACTTCTGAAGCATCAACTTCTTTTGTATACTTCAAAAGTCGAATATCCTCTTCTTGGGCTAACACAGTCGACTTAAGGGCTTTCACACTCTTATTACTTTCGCGAAGGCTGGCTCGTGCTTCCACCAACCCCTCTCGGGTTTTCTTCAGATCCTGAAGCTGCAATGAGAGAGAGGTTGCATTGTTGAAAGTTCTGTTCTGCACTCTGTCAACTGTGATTCCAGAGATGTAATTTTTTCAACCCCGCATTCATACCGACGCTTGTACTCGCCTTGGAAATATTTAATCTTAACGAACTTGGAATTCCAGTTTCTCAATGCCAGTGCCAACCCCTTCTGATTTTCCATCATGTTATCCACCTAAAAGAAAAGAAATTTGGGTCAAATATATAAAATAATGCAGTAGCAGAAGATAAAGAAAACTTACCAAACTCTCTGCTTCTAGGAGCCCAGTACATTCATGAGATAGGACATTCTCAGGAATACAAATAGTTGAAGGACTTGGCAAGGGATCTCACGATGCTTTGACTTTCTTTTGTTTTTGAGGCAGTATTCATAGTCATCGCTCGTTGGAAGCTGCTTTAAGGATTCTGCAAGGGCTGGCTCGGAAGGTCGTTTCTTAGATTTCTTTAATATCATAGTCGTAGACTGTTCTGGTTGGAAAGAAAGCTTAACCTTGAATAATGATTCATCACTCACAAATTCGTAAATGTATTGCGTCTCGAACAACATCTCTTTAAAATCATGAAATCCCAACATCCGTAATATTCCTCTTCGGTAGGCTCGAAGAGAGACATACAACTGTTGAAACTTTCCTTGCCTCTCACGGAGCCCCCAATCATTCTTTGCGAAGAAAAATCTTACGGACCATTGTCGTATTAGTTCCTTTAAGCGAAAATCCAACGTCTTTTGCTTAAAAATTATACGATCATGTGTATCGCTAAAAAACCCGCACAACCGTGCTAAAATCGTCGGAGTTAGCGTCAACTCACGGCTCCTGAAGAAAACAGTCAATCTAATAATTACTGTCACCACCCGACAAGACAACTGAGCAATGCAAACACCGAATGCTTTCATTATTTCAATAAACTCAGGTGCGGGTGGAAATCGAAGACCAGCTCTCAAGGCTGCCTCGTGAATAGCGATATATCCAAAAGAAGGAGAATACGCTCGATCATTTGAAGTTGGCAATTTTACCGCCATATCAGTTGGAAAGTAATACTTATTTCGAAAAAAGATTAATTCGCTCTCCGTCAAAATTGATACGGCATCCTCTGGGTTCTGACTTTTCCTCTGGTTCTCAGTAGAACGGGGTTCTCGAATTGTCGTCATTTCCACAATGCTTCACAATACTGTTACGCCGCAACGGTTCACGACAACGGTTCGCCACGACGCTTCACAACAACGGTACGCCGCAACGCTTCACGGCAACGGTTTGCCGCGACGTTGTATCGCAACACTTTTCCGCAACTCTGCACCGCAACATTTTTTCAGAACTCTGCGCCGCAACACTTTTCCGCAACTCTGCACCGCTACTCTTCGCCGCAACTCTGCACCACAACTCTTCTTCGCAACACGGGGTGACTTTCTCCTTCTTCTCACTTGTGATTTTTCCCCTCATCCATGACCTCTATTTATAGGCTTGAAATGAGGCAAAACATTTAAAAATAATAATAATGATAACTTTTTCATTTCATATTCTTTTGATCTTTCAAATTCCACATTTATAACATGAAATCAATTGGGATCATTAAAGAAAAAACTTTTCATTTCATAATTCTTGATCTTTCAAATTTCACATTTATAATATAAAATTAATTGAAATCCTTAAAAAATAATAATAATAATAAATAAAAATTTTTCGTTTTTATCTCTTCAAATTCTCTAT
Organism: Papilionanthe hookeriana x Papilionanthe teres; assembly: GCA_022702705.1. Classification (NCBI taxonomy): domain Eukaryota; kingdom Viridiplantae; phylum Streptophyta; class Magnoliopsida; order Asparagales; family Orchidaceae; genus Papilionanthe; species Papilionanthe hookeriana x Papilionanthe teres. Next base: position 96,252,204 of record CM040425.1, read on the forward strand.
TTATATATGAAATTAATTAAAAAAAATTTAAACATCTGTTTATATATATATATATATATATATATATATATATATATATATATATATATATATATATATATATATAACAGTTTATATATAACAGAAATTAATTATATATAACAGCTTATATTAAAAATTGCCTCCTCAAATTCCTCTATCTCTTTAATAAATTCCATCGGCCCGGTTCGGAATTCTGAGCATCGGCCCGCCAAATTCTAAGTGGTGGGCAGCTGAGAATTCCAAGCGTTAATCCCCAAAGCGTTGGCCCGCCAGTTGGCGGGTTGGAATTTCAAGCGGCTCGCTAACTCCTCAAACAGACTTCGGTCACGGGCCATAATACACATCACCCGCCTACGCCACTCTGAATTTTGGCCCGATAAAAAGTATTTTAAACGCCTAAGCGCTCGAACCGACGTAAAGGGCGCCAGAAACTAGCCAGGTCGGAATTTCAAGCGGCTCGCTAACTCGCCAAACAGCTTCGGGTCGCTGGGCCAGAATACACAATCAGCCCGCCGGGCCAGCCTGAATTTTGGCCCGATAAAAAGTATTTTAAATGCCTAAGGCTCGAACTGACGTAAAGGGCGCCTGGGAAACTAGCCAAATCTCCTTACTTAAATTTGCATTCTACTTATATTAAGAGAATATATATATATATATATATATATATATATATATATATATATATATATATATATATATATATATATAATATATATAAAAATTAATCAATACAAAAATGCTTTAGTTATTGATATTTTCGGACGATAAAAATGATCTCGCCCGAAAATAGGAGGGCAACTGATATGCCTCTAACAATTTTTCATCATATGACACAAATCTCGATGTAATTTTTTGAGCAAGAAATATTTAAATATTGATGAAAAATCATCCTGAGCTTCGATTTCGGCAAACTTATAGTCAAACAGACCAGCTCGATGAGACGGACCTAATGATATAAAAATTAAATCAATCCAAGTCAAATCAAGCACGGATCAAGTCATTAAACTACTTTTAGAAGCTTTTCGGACATATTGTAAGGTCAAATTGATGCCGACACTAACAAACCTGTACTCAAATCGAGCGTCTCGACAAGACGAATCCAACGAGTCCAAGATCGCTCAATTCCGACATTGTTAAGGCCATCAAATGCCCCTTAAACGTCGTATGATCGAAGAGAGCCTTCTGAACCGTCCGATCAAAATGGTTGCATTAATTGCACCCAGAACCCTATAAATAGACCCCAACTCTCACATGAGAGGGGGAGCCAAAGGAGAGAGTCTGAAGACTTGAGAAGAAGAAACAGCTCTGTATCATCGCCGACTGCCGTCGATCACCGCCGATAGCCGTCGACCACCGCTAATCGTCGTGGACCACCGTCGATTGTCGTCCACCACCATCATCCATACATCGTCAATTGACGTTGTAATCTACATCATATAATTATCCTTTCTCGTCTGTGTGATGAGAGATTTCTATAAACGTCAATCAATAGTGGATTCTCGCAACTAGGTCAGACCCTGTGGTTTTTCGCTTTAAGGGTTTTCTACGTAAAAACTTCTGGAGTCACTGCTTGTTCCCTTTTCATCTGTGTGCGTGCTGAATTCTGGTACAACGCTAAGACGATAATTTGTTACTCTACCGCCGCGAATTTTCTAGCGCGCATCAAGTATATTTAAAAAATTAATGATATTTTAAAAAATTAAATTTTATAAATTATAATATATAATAAATTAATAATAATAATATATAAATATAACATATTAGTAATATACTAATATAAATTTGTATAGTTATATAATATAAGTTATTTAATTAATATAATATATTTTTTACATATATTAATATTAGGGCTATCAAGCTGGCTCGTCGTTCGCGAATACTCGTGTTCAACTCGTTCGTTAAGAAACGAACACGAGCCGTGACTTCACGAATAATTTCGAACACGAGCTTATTTCAAACAAACTAAATTTCAAACGAACCGAACACGAACACAAGTTCTGTTCGTTCGTGCTCGGTTCGTTTACGCCCCTACTGCTAACTTTATCAACTATTTATACTTTTTGACAAATTTTATACATGATTTGATTTTTGTGTGTGCTTATAAGAAAAAAATTGTAAGTATTCCTATTATATTGATTTGAGAATAGTTATACCATAAAGATCATTTTTTTTACATAAAAATCTATTTGGAATCAAACCAAATCATGTGGTTTGATTTGGTTTGGTTTCGTATTTCAGTCAATTTTTCTTTTTATTCTAAATGAGTAATTGAGCTCTGAGCACATGACATTAAGTTTGCACAGTAATAAGGAAAGAAATCAATCTATCAAAAAATTGATGTTTGAAATAATCCCTAAAAAGCTCTGTTCTCAACCCGTTCTTGAAGTTGAAGGATGACTACTCAAAAAATTTTGTACAAATTTTTTCTTTTTGTGCATGTCAATCTATACATACCAAGTGGTTTACTTAAATTCCTAAATTAGAGTTTAATTAAAATCAAGTTAAAACATTTAAACCCTTATTTCGAAGTAAATAGTAAGAAGACAATCGCAAAGGTATCTTAAGAGTTCCATTAACTAAGCAAGTTATGGAATATAGACATATGGTGGAAAAGATATTTATTGTACTTTTCTATCATGAAATAATGTAAGAGGAAGGGAAGGATAAGAGAGAGAGTGCAACTTTTTAACATATAATATTCAAGTGATTATATAAGGAGAGCATTCTTGTTTAATTGCCTACTAAAATTCTCAAATTCATTGAAGTTTCCAAAGTTGTTTATATATTACACATGAAAAACAACATTGTAGGATTATTGATGTTAAGATGTTTCAATCATCATAACTATCAGGAAAACACACCTCTTAAAGTCTCTTAGGAATGCTCTAAGGAACTTATCCTTAGGTCTCCTCTCAAAAATTCAAATCCTCTGAAGAAATGCATTGGGTTATTAGTATCCTTAAAGGAAAATCTAGAACATCAATTTTAATAAAACTTGAAACTCAAAAATATTATGACTCATTGAAGAAACACATTATTTACCAAAGAAATCAATCAGCATACATAGCAACATATATTTTAATTCTACATAACAATATTGGTTACTTGCTTATATTAGGTGTTCTTCATTATTTAATGGATCTATAATTGACCCTTCTAAACTAGAAACTACTATAAATATAGTACTCTTGAATCCTAGTGGGTGGTGGATCTTAACAGTTCTAAAAATGTTATAGTTTTTTTAATTATTTACAAGCACATATCTCTATAAATTATATTTTATTTTTAACAGAAACCTTTTAGGAATTTTTTTTATTTGACTATTGATTTCATTTTCTTTGTTGACTTTCTAGATATTGATCATAATATTGATCCACTTAAAAATGATTTTATATACTTTATTAAATATTACTTTAACTTCTTATCGAGTAACATCTCTCTCAATTGAAATATATGAACTCAAAGTACCTGATCTCTTCTCATCTCTATAAAGAATGTGTCTATATGATTCATGTTTTTTGGCAGAAAATTAAGAAAAATGCTCCACATATCTAAAAACAAAAGGTAAGAAAAAGAAAATTAAGAACAAAAATGGAGTCAAATTTATGTCTCATGTGAAGATTATTGTTATGCATTCAAAGTATCATGTCAGAAATCCTTCTAAAGATAATAATATTGTTACTTAGAAGCATCTTAATACCCAATTTATGGATCTATGTCAATAATTGACTACTATCTTTTCATAAATCAACATAATTCTCACTTATCAACCAACTTCCATTTCTTAGCATATACAAATATAAAATAAAGGAAAGGGGATTATAATTCATGGCATTCCTACTTCAATAACTCATGCAAAGTGTAACATGTATAATTAGCCTTTCACTTTAAAAATCTAAGAAGTTGGTATATTACTAAAATTTAAAAATTTTCAAATAAAGATCTATAAGGGCACTATTAAACTTTTTTATCACCATGACATATTAAAAAAAAATTAATAATTTGTTTATGATGTTATTAAGTGATGCATCCTCAACACCACATTTAAAGACTAAACAAAGAAGTAGATTACACTATTTGAGCATTAAATGTTTTAAAGAGTTATCATTTTTATTTTATGTAGTTCCCTATTTTAAATAGCTTTTAAAGACGTGTTTGTCTTAGATAAAAAGACAAAAGAAAAAAAAAAGACATATAATGAGTTTTAACAGAGCCTATAATAATTTACTTCTATAAATAAATATCTTACATGAATATAATTATTTTTCCTATAGATTAAGCCCTCAAAATATAGGTCATAAAGTATCCTCTAAACATTAAACAAAATTTGTTGAATAAAACCATAAGATTCATTAACATTGATAGATTTATACAAGAGCATTACTCTTTTACCAAGAAACTTCCTTTTTCTCTAGAGAAAAGGACTAATAATACTATTTTTATAATTAATAATGGTAGTAGTGCTAGTAGTATAGATTTATTATTGTTGTTGTTATTATTATTGGAGTCAGTTCAAAGTAACAACTTGTTTGAATTCTCTAGCTATCTAAAGATTTTACAAGCTTAAAAAGGTTCTTCTTGTTTAAATTACACTTTTTTTAATTTACTATAGTTTTCACAACTACAGGAACATCTAATAAAAAGGTGGGAAAATTGACGGTCATATAGCATCAATTTTTCTCGATGGTATTACCGATGGGATTTGTTGGAGACTAAAACCAACGGGTAACTGAAGAACTAGTTGTTAGTTACTAATATATTAAAAATCAATGGTTTGATCCTGTTAGAAAGTTGTTATTTATTATTAATATATCAAGCCAACATGAAATACCCCCATTTCTTCTTTCTCTCGCATGTGTGTATTCCAAACCGACTAATGCCCTCACCCTTGATTCCTCCTCAAACTGAATTGTTTTTTTAATTTTCTACTCTCAAATCAAATGTATACTTGATTTTCACTATTCATAAATGATAAATCCCAAATTGTCTTAGAGTAAACATGCCTCAAAAGTTAGAGCGCAAAATTAGAAAAGAGAAAAAGGAGAGACAGCAAGACAATATTAATTTCAAAAAATGAATATGTAACCCCTTATGCATAAAGCAACCCTTATTTATAATCATAGGTGGCTTAAGTTTACAATTACATTTTTATCATTCCTCCCTCATCAGTTAGAGGGTATGTCTGGTCTTTTTCCTACTTTAGAGTGGTTAATATAACAACTTCTCAAATAATTTAATGAAGACATCTCTCATGAACAGTTGTGGCCATTGGATATAATGCAAGGCAAGATATAACTATTTTTTATGTCGAGCTGCCTGTCACTTAAGCCCTGGCTAATTGTGTTGGTCGGTCGATTCTAATGTTTTTTCACTTGAAGTGAAGAAGAGCAATGCTTCCATCCAAGATTTACCCTAAACTTCCTATCAGTTAGGTAGCTTGTGAGGCATGATTGACTAGTTAATTTTAGCTTAAATTTCTCATATTTCGCATTGCACTATGATGTAGTCCAGTTGTCGGGGTTTCGACCAGTTTGGGTATTCAATGGACGGATGTTGCTGCTGATCCTACTTCATTTCAAATAAATGTGCTTCAACACCCATTTGAAGAGTCTCAATAATTGATTGGTGATGTGGTCAATCAGTTAGTTGATCTTTTAACTATTTCCCAAGGGATGGACGATAATTAACAGCAGTCTTTAGGGTCATGAGAAACATATAGTGAATGAAATGGTGGATTCTTTTGAGAGTGTAGCCAAAGGATCAGACAATAACTTTGTCCAATATTTGCAGGTTAAGGTCGGAAGATGATATGCCTTAAAATTTGTCATTTTGTATATGCATTTTATATTCATTTTTAAGGATATTGTGCTTTAATGAAATGTATTTTGTATGTTTTTTATTATAGATACAAGAAATTGAGTTTTAGAGAAAAAATAAAAACAGAGCAAAAAGGAGTCAAAGAGAGCACAAGGAGTAAATGAGCAAAAAAAGGTGATCTGGCGCCTAGCTGCCAGGATCTAACTCCTATGTGCTAGGATTTAGCGCCTAGGCGCCAGAATTAGTTATGAACTTTTAACATTAAATTTGGACGAATTTTGAAGAGGTGTCTGAAGTGATTATTAGTGATTTTGAGAGCTTTATTTAAAGAAAGGATTTCCAAACAAAGAGAGGTTGTTGTTGGGTTCGACTAGACCACCATTGGAGTGTGCGACCACATTATTGTAAGGGTGGTGAGTCTTTTGTGAGTGTGTGTGTTTGTGAGTCTTGTATGGGTCTATTGGAGTAAAAAAAAGTCAAGGAACTTTAGAGGATTTCTTGGGGAAGTGCTTGAGATAAATATTTATATTTTTGTTTAAGTTTTGTTTAGCAAACTTGAGTTTTAATATAAATCATGTTTTGTTGTGTTATCCCCATGAATTCCCCTTTTCTTTCCCCTTGCAATATGAATTAAACATGTGTGGAATCAGAATTGTTTGAAACTTTGTTTTATTCCAAACTTGTGATGATATTTTCACCGGTTCTTAATTTACTTTGCAAACTGGTCATTTGTAATGTTAAAATCCATTGCGAAACATAATAATCTATGAGGGCTATAATTTCAACTAACTAGTGAATACCATAATAACATTAAGATGAAGGGGAACCAAGTTCTAAGGTGACTGCAAATAGATAGAGAGATAAGTAAATTGGTGATTCTAGAGTGATAGGCTAGAATCATCACCAATTTGGTCCAAGGTCTAGGACTTAAGGCTAGATACTCACAGTGGGTAATCTACTGGTGAGAGGCTAGAATCTATCTGCATAGCCAAAGATTTAAGGATCAAACTTTAGATTATTCAATGTTTTTTATGCACTCGGGAGAGAGTAAATAATATGTATGCTTCTATTTGTCACAAATCTTCATTTAAACATTTTTAAACTTTTGATTTCTACACTGATTATGATCTCTTTGCAAGAGAAAATATCTTTTAAAATTTTTTAAACTCCTTTAAACAAAATTAGTTAGAAAATCTGCATTTACTTTTTTGCTTAAAATTAGAACTAGCAAATATTGATTTTTAACATTTTATAAACATTTCAACATTATTTTCCGACAAATTGTGTTTTCAGTTTAAGTAGGAGTTTTTCTAAGTTGCTATAGAAAACCTGTCATTCCCCATTGATTCGATATCGATGTTTTTAAAGAATGCTGTATATTAATTGAAAAGATACATATACTTGCGTAGTACCCTAGTGTGTATGCCATGAATCAAAATTCTAAATTCTATAACCTATTTATTTTGCACACTAGCTGCTAAATATAAATTAGGTCAAATTTTTTACTATATTTTGGAATTTAATTAACTGCGTATTTACGGGTCAGGTTAGGGACCTACAGACTTCACTCCCTTTAAGGAGTGAAATTAGGCTTACAAACTTTGTTAGAGAGGGTTGATAGCTAATACAAACTACACTAAAAATTTATGAGGTCGAATCACAAGCATATGAATTAATTATTATTTTAAAGAAATGTGTTAGGACTTATGGCTCAATCTTCAAGATTGAGCAAACCTTATATATATGCACCTAATTAATAAAAAAATTCACTTTTTAAAATTTAATTATTTTGACTCAATTAACCTGAGATTGAAGACCATAATTATGCAATTTATGCATGAATGCATGCGTTAAAAAGTTAAATTGAGGCAAATTATGATGAGACTGACATTCGTTCCTAACTCCTAAGAAGGGTGATAATCCTCACCAGTCAAATCCTCCTCTTTGTGCAATGAGTGAAGTACCAAAAAAAGAAAATAGCTGATATGTTTACATGTCTTTCATTTACTTTTATGATTTGTAATTAATTTTATTATAAATTATTCAATGGGTATATTTTTTTTATTTTCAAAAATTACATACATAGCACCCAATTCTTATGCATTTACCTTATAGTGTTGCCTTGAACACTTGATCCTTCACCATGGAAGGGATATAACAATTTGCCATGATTTGAATGATATGGGTTCCTTCGCTGGAGCTTGAAGACATAATCAAGACCATCTATTCCCTGTATTTTTAATGGATGGCCTTGATTGTGTTATAACAAAATCTTATAACCCTCCACAGTATACATTGAAGCCCAACTACCTGACAGTGTATATATTAGATAATTAATTAAGGAAAATTAGAAGAAAATGTCTAAACTTAAAAAAATAATTAAAAAATAATAACTTAAAGGAAGCTTCTCAAGAATGTTATGAGTCTGGTAGCGAACACTTGCATTTGATTTTATCTTTACATTCTGACCTTTAAGGAAATATTACAAACCATTTATTGAAGTAAATAACTCAATAAAATAATATAAAGGTTGTGTTCGCATTAAAAAATATTTGTGTACATACCACTCAATTCTTATGTATTTACAAATCTAACATCTTAAATTAGTTTTTTACATTTATACTACCCAATTATTTCATATTACATCAAGAAACCCATCATTTTAACTTTAAAACAGTGAAATATACATTTTCAAACAAGAGATACGGTGGTATGTATGCAAAAATTGAAGTTTAGGTGTTAGATCTGTAAATAAATAAAGATTGAGTGGTATGTTTGTAAATTTTCCCAGAAAATTCAGAAGTAGGAATTCATATAAATGGGCCTATGTCCAAGAGGGCCTGCTAAAAAATCAAGCCCAAAATTTAGAATTATTTAACTGGCCCAATATGACTAGTCCTAGTCCTGATGCGTTGGCCAGGCTGATATTCAGCAAAGATATTGTCTTATTTTCAAAAAAGAAAAAAAGAAAAAAAAAATTATATTGTCTACCAGCCATAATCTCCCCATTAATGATAGTTTCAGAGAATCCAACAATATTAAAAACACATTATAGGAAAGAATAAAGTGAATTACCTCGTGACATGTAGACTTAAGAGGTTGATGATCGGAAGGGAGAAAATGTAGAGGATGCCATGTCCTTGATTGAACCTATTAGGTAATGACCAACCTTAAAGACAATGAAAATGGAACCACGTGAAATAGACATCGAGTAGGCAATGGTGGTAGGATTTTGCTAAGCGGATGGCATGTAAAACCTATGAGAAATATTTTAAATGCTAGAAGAGATGGATGCCAACACTGAGAGGTGCTAACATATAGGAGGCCACTGTATAGTAAAACACGAGTGAATTCGTGAGGCTGTGTTGACCTCACTTTTGTGATGTCTTATTTATTTTTTTTTTTCTACTTATTTAGAGCCTAGGTTCTAGCCTTAGGATTCCTTTAGATGCTCCTCTAGAGAACTATAGATTAGTTGAGAACCAAATTAGAAATCTAAACCAAATCTCGAGTCTCGTTGATTTGACATATGGGCATAATATGATGATGTGTTGATTATTGTTAAGGTAAGGGGAAAGCTATTTGAGTAGGCCTTGAGATAAGCTACTAAGCTTAGAGACTTAAGTCCATGATTTGAACACCTTTTTGATCATATGTGATCCTCTTTAAATTGCTCTTTTCAACTTATTCTTTGGTTTAGAAGTGAGTACATTTAATTTATTGTTCAATTTGAACCATGATTGAGTTGCTTCTAAAAATAAATTAAACATGATCAAATTTGAAAATTAAATTCTAGAAAAAAAAAAGAAGAAAATCAAATTCAACCCAAGTTAATGTAAATTCATTAAATTGAAATTCAAATATAAATTGTCAAAATTAACAAAGTCAAAACCCATAAAAAATATGTTCAAATTAATTGAAATAAAACAAAAATGAAATTTAAAATAAATATAATTCACATTCAAATCAATAATAAAATTCAAAATAAATTTACACACACACACACACACACACAATTTTAATATATATATATATATATATATATATATATATATATATATATATATATATATATATATATATATATATATATATATATTAAGAAATCAGCATTTGCGAGATGCCCAAATGCTCGATTCCTTATGCGTTATAAACCTATGATGGAGACTCTGCGTCATGTGCCTATATATTCGGGAACCACGCGCCACGGAGATCGAACCCGCGACTCGAGTGAGACTTATGAGTAACACCACTAACCAACAAGCTCACGACTCTGTCGCACTTTTTTTAAATTTTTTTAACTTCAGTAGTTCATATATATATATATATATATAATTTTAAACCTAAAATAGAATTTCAATCAAAACATAAATCAATTTTAAATAAAATCTCATAAAAGCTTATTCAAATTAAAATAATCAAATAATTTCCCAGTATTACAAATCCATATCCAATTTAATAAACTAAAACACAAAGTTTAAAACTCACATATAATCCTACACCAAAATCCATTTAAATTCAAACCAAATTTAGTCATCTAAATCCAAATACCTCCATTATAAGTTCAAGCACTTAAACCTAATCTAAGTTCACCTATGTTAATCAAAACACAAATAAATTTAAACTCAAGCTTTTAATAATGCCAAATTTAATATTAAAACTTTTTATTAATTCCAACATCCAAACAACACCTTAAATCTAACCTAAATGTGCATTCAAACTTAAAACAAAATCAATTCAAATTTAAGCAAAGTCCAATTCAAATTAAAGCCGAAATGCATTCAAATCAATTTCAAATCCTAAGCCAAATCTGTCATAATCTACTCCCATTTTATACTTATCCTATGCTCATTCTAATCTCCAATCAATCAAACCCAATTTCAGCTCTTGGAAGACCCAATGGTAGTTCCTTGATGACCCAGTCGAGCACCTTTAACTCAACCTAAGCTTCATTCCAAAGCTACCCAGCTTTATTCAAACTCAACACCAAGCTTCTAGCCTCTTTAGCTCATTGTCTCATTACCTTTGATCTTGTCATTGAACCCTACCCGAACATCCCAAGTAAAACAACAAGGTCTTCAACATTCCTCCCCCACATGGTATTGAGTTATTGGAACCAACCAAATAGCCCAACAAAGTTGGCCAGTCTAAAAGGGTGCGTTTAGTGCAGTTTATGCTTAATCAGATAAGTTATTTTTTTTGAAAATGGTGGCTGTAGGGTTCAACCTGCGTTCCGCGTTTAGTGTAAAAAAACCAACTGCGTTTTTGGATAAGCTGTGCAAACGCAGTTTTCAAAGTGAAAACTCCGCCACAATGGATAAGTTGTCCCAAACACACCATAGTTTCATCCTCTTATTTGCGAGCCATGTTGACTGCCAACTCACTACCACTATAACTACAAATCTTGGTGCCAAAACCCCAGCTCAAACCAGTCCTTCAAACCAACATAGATAGCCTATAAATACCCTATTCCCTTTACATTAGACGACAAGTCCAGACTCTGCAACCACCTGGATCGCCTCTACATAAGTTACTCTTCTGTAATATTAGATTGAAGTCTATGGCAGTGGTCCTTTGTGAAAGGAATCGTTAGAGATTTAGATCTTAGTCATTAGATTATGTTATCTGCATATTAAATTTTATACATTAGAAGAAATGATATTCTTAATCCTACCAAAAAATACATCATAGTCAATATTCTGGCGTTTCATTTTATAAAATTTTAGTTTAAAAAAAATGGATTAGAATTATTAAACATTGTGATTAGAGAACTTATAGTCCATACAGAGGAGGAAAAATTGAGTACGTAATACGTACGCAGAGATGGGGACGTAAAAACCAACTTATAACCCACTTATAACTCCCCTGTAACCTACCAATAAGTCTGTGTTTATGTATTCATGCATTGGTAGGTTACAGGAGAGTTACAAGGGGTTATAAATATATTACAGGGGTATATGAGGGTTATAAGGGAGTTATAAGTAGGTTACAGAGGGGTTGTAACCTGGATATAACCCCCGTGTAACCTCCTATACCACGTGTTTACATACGCATCTCTGCGTACGTATTACATAGGAACGGTTTTTCCATACCGAGGGTAGGTACAGCTTCCAATGGAAAAATGACACTTAATTAATATTAATTTTTAAAATTTTTAAAATTTAAAATTGGGCCTACTACCATATATTTTTGAGTTAGGAATTTTAATTGGACGATCGCTCATGATTTTGCGTATGATAACTGTAAGCAATCATTTTTCCATACAAAGATGTAAAATTTGCAAAAACACTGCCGAGGCAGATCCCGCCTTCTGTCTGATGGGTCTATGCTAAAGGACAAGTGAACTAAAACCTAGGACCTTCTTGTGACCGCAGGAAATAATGCGTCCAACCGGTAGTTTTTGGGGCAAGCTGTTTCCAGGATTGTACTCATTTTGAAGCGGCAGTTTTGAAAGGAAATTTTGATAAAAAATATTTTAATAAAAGATATTTAAAAAAATAAAAAATACAAATAATTGCCCGATATTATGAAAATTAACTACTTTCAACTTTGCCCATCATATAGTTTATTATTTATTTTTAGATTTATTGTGTTTTATAAATTAACTTTTTATTTAATATATTCTTTTAAATTTCGTAGTATATATAAGATTATTTTTGTAAAATTTTAATTTAAAATATTTAACCGTTTTTTTAATTTCATGATTTGTAAATTTTGCTTATTTTTATATAATTTTCATTTATAACATTGATTATATGTTTTCGCTTTCATATTTTTTTGCTTCTATTTAATGTATAATTCAATTACGTTGTTAATTGTATAACTTTTCTCACGAATATTATTAATTAGAATTATTAATAAGATTTTCTTAATATTTATGAAATTTATAAAGGGATTTACATACATACCTCTCCCTCAATACCTGTTAAAACAGAGGGAAAAGTCTTCTTCTCGCTAGACCGTCTCCTCATCCTCCAACACCCTAAGCAGAAAGGCTCCCCCAAAGCGGTCTTCGTCTCGCTAGAGCACCTCCTCCCCCTCCAGTCCCCCAGCCACCCACCTCCTCCATCCTCTCCACATGCGCACACCTAGGGTTCTTCTTCAGTTGGTCGACAAGACCACCTTACTGTTGCACCTCCTCCTCCTCCTCCTCCTCCTCCTCCTCTCTGCTGTAACCCAAATCATGGTACCAACAATAGAAAGCCCTCCTAGTCCTTCGTCATACCACGACCGTATGCTAGACATTTTCTTTCTATTTGTTACTTTTGGATCTCTCTTCTCAAACAACTTTTATTATAGGAGAAACAAAATGAGAAAAAGAAAGAAACAAAGATGGGTCAATATTAACAAAAAAACAAAATAGTAGATCCAAAGATGTCTCATATGATTAACCTCATACTATATACAAGAAGAGCCTTATGATCCTACTTGTATCTACAATAGAGGCAAAATCAAATATATTTTTGTTCTAAGTTCAAATAGACCTCTCACAATGACGTGTTCTCTTGACCAATTACACATTGGAGGATACTCAAAAAAATTATCAATAAAAGGTGTTAAGCTTGCTTGCTATAGACCCTAATAATAGGTAAACTAATGAGAGAGGAAACCTCCTGCTACTATGGCTAATCTATACTATAAAATAGAGGGTGAATCATTGTAACCTGATAGTTAATTGTCTTTCAATAAAGGAGGGGCCTACAAAATGATTATAAAAGACAAACAATGAAAAAGATAAAGCCAGAATGAGGTGTCAATAGGTAAAAGATAAAGCCAAAATGGTAGGTAGGTAAGAAATTCTTAGACTGGTACAAATAGTACAATGAAGACTCTATGGATCCATCATCCCAGGCTATTGGAATCCCAAGTCTATTGAGTCATGAAAGTAATCGACCAAACATGAAAATGAACAACTTGTCAGCAACCCATGTGCTAAGTCATCCAAAACAGTTCATTAGACCTAAAGTCACATGAAAGAAATGTCTAGATTTCGATGACTCTAAATAGATATAAGAGCAAGGGTCTGGGTTATATCTCCAAGGGTGTGACAAGAATGATTATAGAGTGGAAATGAAAGACTGACTCGACTACAAAGCTAAATTACCCTACAAAACTTATAATTCCATATGGGTCGGAAAAACCTCTAACACCCTAACCACACTAGATAATCACCTAAAATAAATAAATTTTGTTGGGTTTGCGAGGTTCGATAAGCAATAATACTTCTCCTTGGTGCATGCAATATGGATACAATTGTTTAAGGTCCTAATCTTGGAGGCTCGACAAGTATGCCTTTAGTGATAGCCATGCAATGCAAGGTCATTTTAAAACAGGTCCAAAGGGCCATGTAAGAAGGTAAATTACTCAATTTAAAATTGATTAAATTTATACCTACATTTTATAGGAAAATTTTTTAATTAAAATTTTGTTGAAAAGATTTTACTCTACGAGCTGATATGCAAATGACATCCTGGACTAACCACAATCAAAGTAAGAGTATGCAATAAACACACCATAATAAAATAAGAGTAAAGACTGGTTGCTACTAGGTCGGTAACATATCTCAAAGAAAGAAAACAATCGATCAGGCTTCACATTACACAAGCCTGATCCTGATTCTAATCATAAAGAAAATATGAAATTAAGACACGAGGCTTGAGCAAAATACTTCTAATTCTTGTCATACGGTCGCACACATTAAGATCCTTGGATACAAATGTTCGTACATTTTTCTAGTATAAACTCAACTAATGACTCTAAAAATACATATATAGGTAAAAAAAAAAATTGATTTCTAAGTAAAGACGTTAGCGCATGTAATATAATATTGAATCATATCCAGTGGGAGGAGAGCTAAGTAAAACCCGCAGAAGATGTGTTAGTTTACATGCTAGCCACAAAACATTAATGCTAGATGTTAATTTTATAAAAATAACTAGAAAAAAATGATCATAAAAAACACATGGAAAACAAATACAACGCAAATGTGCAAAATGTTATGTAAACATTATCACAAGGGGATTGCAATAATGCACAAGCATTACTACACTGATAGGCAAGAGTGCAGGAATGTAGACATGAGATAAAAACGGGTTGCTGCCAAGGGACAATGTTGTGGTACCAGACACTTTTTATCTTATACACACATAAGTAATATGACACAGTGCTTGCACGCTAAAAAACATGTCATTTTTAACCTAACTTAATGGCAGGGCTTGAGTTTGGTTCCTGCTCATATCACTAGGTAAGCTATAAAAGGGGTTAAAATAAAAAAAATGGATCGGCTTATAATGAATTAAGCTATTCATGATAACATTGATATAAACTTGGTTGATATAGTTAGATATGCGAGGAATTGTCACCCTCATAAGTGGGTGAAACAAGACAATTTGGGATAGAAATCCTAAAATCCTCAAACCATAAGGATTAAGGACTAACCTATTTGGAATGACTGAACTTGACACCACACTGTAAGACAATGTCGTGGCCCCAGGTTACCTAAAATAGAACTGCATGATGACATTAAAAATGCAATGTCATAACACTATTCAAGAAAAAGGACAATACCACAACCCTAGGATGTGGTGCTGAGGTGCTAAGCCAAAAATGTGTATAGCATCATGGCACCGTGAGTGGAGTGCTGCGACACTAAAACTAAAAATAAAAGGAAAAAAACACTCATTTTGCTCAATAAATTGAGGGTAGAACAAAAAGGCCCCTAACTCAGTATTTTACCCCAACTATACCTCAAAGCTTGACAAGAATGCTTATAGAGTGGAAATGAAAGAATGACTCAACGACAAAGCTACCCTACAAAACTTATAATTCCATATAGGTCGGGAAAATCTATAACACTCTAACCACACTAGGCAATCACTTAAAATAAATAAATTTTATTGGGTTTGTCAGGTTCGATAAGCAATAATACTTCTCCCTGGGACATGCAATATGGATGCAATTGTTCAAGGTCCTAATCTTGGAGGCCCGACAAGTATGTCTTTAGAGATAGCCATGCAATGTAAGGCCATTTTAAAACAGGGCCAAAGGGTCATGCAAGAAAGTAAATTACTCAATTTAAAATTGATTAATTTTATACCGACATTTTATAGGATAATTTTTTAATTAAAATTTTTTTGAAAAGATTTTACACTACGTGCTGATACACAAATGACATCTTGGACTAACCACAGTCAAAGTAAGTGTATACAATAACACACATATGCAAGAAAATTAATAAAATAATAGTAAAGACTGGTTGCTACTAGGTCAGTAACATATCTCAGAGAAAAAAAACTATCGATCAGGTTTCACATTACACAAGCCTGATCCTGATTCTAAACATAAAGAAAATATGGAATTAAGACAGAAGGCTTGAGCAAACTACTTCTAATTATTGTCATACGGTCACACACATTGAGATCCTTGGATACAAATGTTTGTACCTTTTTCTAGTATAAACTCAACTAATGACTCTAAAAATAAATATATAGGTAAAAAAAAAAGATTTTTAAATAAAGATGTTAGCGCATGTAATATAATATTGAATCATATCCAATGGGAGGAGAGCTAAGTAGAACCCACAAAAATTTTGATAGTTTACATGCTAGCCACAAAGCATTAATGCTAGAGGTTTATTTTATAAAAATAGCTAGAAAAACATGAACATACAAAACACATGGAAAGCAAATACAATGCAAATGTTCAAAATGTTATGTAAATATTATCACAAGGGGATTTCAATAATGCAACAAGCATTACTACACTGATAGGCAAGAGTGCAGGAATGTAGACATGAGATAAAAATTGGTTGCTGCCAAGGGACAATGTTGTGGTACTAGACACTTTTTATCTTATACACACATATGTAATATGAGACGGTGCTAACACGCTAAAAATATGCCATTTTTAACCTAACTTAAAGGCAGGGCTTGAGTTTGGTTCCTGCTCATCTCACTAGGTAAGCTACAAAAGTGGTTAGAATAAAAAAAAAATGGATCAGCTTATAATGAATTAAGCTATTCATGATAAAATTGATATAAACTTGGTTGATATAGTCATATATGCGAGGAATTGTCACCCTCATAAGAGGTGAAACAAGACATTTTGGGATAGAAATCATAAAATTCTCAAACCATAAGGGTTAAGGACTAACCTATTTGGAATGACTGAACTTGACACCACAACATTGTAAGGCAATGTCTTGGCCCCAGGTTACCTAAAATAGAGCTGCATGATGATATTAAAAATGCAATATCATAACACTATTCAAGAAAAAAGGACAATACCACAACCCTAGGATGTGGTGCTGAGGTGCTAAGCCAAAAATGTGTATAACATTGTGGCACCGTGAGTGGAGTGCCGCGACAATAAAACTAAAAATAAAAGGAAAAAACACTCATTTTGCTAAATAAATTGAGGGTAGAACAAGAAGACACCTAACTCAGTATTTTGCCCCAACTATCGTCAAAACTTAAGCCTGTGACATCACTCTAGGGGCTCCAAAATGATGCAAAGTGAAGGGGTAAGGATTTTCACCAACATGATGTTTGAGGTTGCCTCTTATGTTCTTAGCACCTCTTATATGCTCCAAAGTTTTATTATTATTATTTAAAATTATTTTAAAATTTTGAGTCTTTTATATTTAAAATAATAAAATTCTCAATAACCAACATCAACCTTTTTAATATTAAAACAAACAAAATATCTTAAAAACAAACAATATCTTTTTCAATAATAACCTCTTTCAAAAGTAATAGAAAGAAAATATCATTTCTAGAGACAAGAATTAAATAATAAAAAAGTTTATTTCACAATGAAATCTAAAATAAAGTTCTCTTACTTCTTACAACAAAAGAAGCAAAATATCCATTTCAAATTAAATACAATGCAAAAAGATAACTCAAACTAAAACTTTCTAAAAAAGCTAAAACTTTCTAAAAAAACCTGAATAGAGCTTTTCCGAGAGGAAATTCTAAAACCCTTTTAAAAGATTAAAATTCAAAAAAAAAAAAAGCAATATCGAAATCTTCCTAAAATATTACCATTTTGAAAAACATAACTCAAATTAACATTTTTTTAAAAAAAAGAAAAAAAAAAGCAACAAACCTTGTAAAATGAAACCTAGATGGAAAATGTGCTAAATAAAATTGACAAAACTCTTTTAAGAAAAACCAAACTTAAAGAAACCTTTTCAAAAACAAAACTATTTCAAATTTTAATTTAAAACTAAAGCAAAACTTTTCCAAAACCTAAATTAAACTTTTGAGGAACAAACCTAAACAAATCTAATCTTAAGAAAAATTTTCAGAAATCCTTTTCAAGAAATTATAAATAAAGAAGAAATATGTGACAAGTATGTAAAAATAGTGGGAATATCTAACGAAAATTTTTCATACTAAAAAAAATTATAAGTCACACATCAAAGTCACTCATTCATGTGTGTCATTCAACTAAGTATATTATGTACACCATTGGGGTATTATTTTCTCGTTTCTCTACTCAAGGAAACTTAACAATTATGTTTCTTAAAAAACTTGTCTATCCATGTTTGTGACTTCACTAGCCTATCCCACATCTCATTCTATACTGAATAACACAGAAAAACTAGTACCTACAAAGTCCTCCTTACCTCATGCAAATAATTTTTTTTTCTAATTTTTTATGAAAATATGGACTCACTTGAATGAAGGGGGGTGAAATCACCTGTATTTAATTCTTACTTCCCTATATAAAGTTATGGTATTGATCTATAAATCTTAGAAGGTCACTTTTGATCTAATTATGACCATCAATTCTTGGATTGTGCTTAACTAAACCCTTTCATCCCAAGCTCTAACACTACTTCACTTCCTCTTTCCACATGAAACTCTATTCTTAGATTTGATATGAATTTTTCCAACTAAAACAACTCTGATGGAAATGAGACACCTTCCAAAAGTTAAGAGTTAAAAGATAAATATGATGGATAACTATATATATATATATATATATATATATATATATATATATATATATATATATATATATATATATATATGCATTCAATCTAATGCAAGACAGAAGAAGTTCATTGACTTACCAAAAAATAATCATGATAATAAAAATATCCTAATAGATAATTTGAGAAAATACTTTGAGAATTATACTTCTCTCACATGTTGATTTAAAACAAAATTGATTGTCATATGAGCAAGTCGCGAACTTAATATAGTAATGTTAGAATCTCTTCATTTTACCCACAAAGAAGAAATCCTAATTTTTTATTTTAGCTTATGAGGCCATAACTTATATTCCTTGAGGAGAAGAGAACAAAAGCATTTAAAACGACTTTATCTTTAAAATGTGATGTGGTAGATTCATAATCTATTCAGCAAGTTCTAATTATATTAAGTAATAAGTCACAACATAAATGACTTCAACACAAAACAAAATGAAAGCAATAAGCAAAAATCATTAAATGTTATAGGGGTTGTTTGGTTGCAAGTTAGATTTATGTTAAACAAGATTTATCAAATCCACACTACGATGAAAGAGCTTGCAAGCGATAGCGGAATAAATCTCGTCGCAGACAGATTTACTAAATCCGGACATACATCGTAAAAGTGATGGAATGCGAGAAGAAAAGGATGGATCGCGAAAAAACTGAATTTAATAGAGCATTTGATTTAATTTAAATTTTTGGTGTTTAACTGGATTTAAGTTTAATTGTTGACTAAATCCTTTTAATAGTATTCTATCAAACGCTGCAAGTAATTAGACAAATGACAATTGACAATATGTATGTTATAGATTTTTAACTACATACTTCACATATTTTTCTGTATATATATATATATATATATATATATATATATATATATATATATATATATATATATATATATATATATATATTCTCTTACTCTCTCTTTCCCCGCCAACTTTATGTGAGCTTATAAGTAAGATTTTCATATCGCTCATATACAATTTTGGATCAGCATTTATCTTTTTGTACGTGCCAAGTAAATTCATAACATAAAATTATTCAATTTTAGAAAATCAAGTCACATTTTTTTAATAATAGTATAGTTTGGTTGATGGGATCATACTAAACCTTAAAGCATGCATTTTTTTCTTAAACCGGATCAAATAAAATATTATACATGTTTTAAAATTTGGTTTGAGCTGGTCGGGCACACAGTTCGATCTACTAACTGAGGCATTGACTCAAATCATACAAATTAAGGGTGCTTTTGGGTCAGATTCTGTTTATTTAGATAAATTGCTTATATGAAAATGCGGACAGCAGGATAAAAATAAACTGAGTTTTCGAATAAGCTGCGCAAACGTAATTTCCAAACAGTGGAGCCGTCACAGCGGATAAAGGTGCCCCAAACACACCCTAAGCCCCTACAATATTGTTGGCAAGGAAAACGCAATGCAACCATGAAGAACAATTATTCAGCGCTTCAAATTTATTTGCTTCATTTTACTGTGTGGTTGAAGCAGGTCGTGGCTTGAGAAGACAGCACATCATCTTTAGAAGTTTACTGAACTTTTAATATCATAAAATATATAAAAAATTTCACCCATTAAACTTAAATAGTATAAATACTTAATAAGAGTTTAATATTAGCTTTATTTTATTTTAATAATTTTATTTATAATAATTTTTAAATTTTTGTACTGAGATGAATATTTTAAAATTAAATATTTGTCACCTCTTTTCTGAAGTTATGGTTCCACCACTAATTGTACTCACATTTCCATTTTAGCTTATATATATATATATATATATATATATATATATATATATATATATATATATATATATATATATATATATATATAATGCACCCACATTGTTGATACGAATCTCAAAGCAATCAAGCGGCTCAGGACGATGGGTGGATAATTGAGGCATCATGTTAGAATAACGTGATCCAAGTCGACCATTCAACGACTGACAACTCAGTCGGAGCTATTCGATGCATTATGACAAGGGATTCATTTGATGGGCCAGACCTATAAGCCCGAACCTCCTTCTCTTCACAAGGGAGCCCGATTGCAAAATATCGACTGCCCAGCCTTTTACTTCGGCAGGCACGATCGCCACTCAACTGGTCTCCTTGGTTGACCGACGAGCTGGTTACCCTCAAATTTGAATACAAATTGTAATATTGATTTGGCAACAAATCATCACAATTAAATCACATTAAGGATGATTGACATAACCATTCCCTTCTTTCTGTAATTGTTCAAATTCATCTCTATAAAATAAAGAATAAAAATGGGGACTTCCTAAATTACTTATACTCTCACTGATCCTCCTTCCGACTCTAACACTCGAGGCATTTTTCAACAAAGGACAATTTATGATTCAACACCTTAAAATGTTGTGCGGTGAGAGTAGACATGCCCCAGACAAGAAGCACATAAAACTACGAAGGAGAATCCCTGCAGAGAGAAATTATACCCATGGGGTTCAATAAGGAGATGGTGCACTGAGACATATAGAAAGAGTTCCAGGATTTGTGAATGCAGATAATGGACTTGTTTGAGGCTCTTCGGGCAATCATGATTCTGCAAAATGCTTGACTGCCGCCATGGAGAGAGTGTCTCAAGTAACCCTCCCCTCAGAGGGCCCCCGTGATAATCAACTAGAACCCCACTGCTGACCTGGTGAATGCCAATGGAAGGACCAAGAGATTCTCACTTGGCAAATAACACCCCATCTACACTGATAATCCCACATCGGGTGGAACAAATGGAAACGTTCGCTCGGCCAATATGTCAACTTTTGACCATAAAGTCAACTTTGGTCAGAATAGTCAATCCTTGACCCAATGACCAACCCATTAACCCAATAGGTCAACTTTTAACCAAAAAGTCAATTTTGGTCAAAATAGTCAATTCATAGCACCTTCTCTCGAAAGACCCTAGAAACAATACCCTCTGCGAAGCTCAAGATTTTTCACTTCGATCCCTATAAAGGAAAGAGCAAGCCAGCAGACCACCTCTCTTCTTTTGATTCGACGGTCAAAGTCCTAAAGATCGATGACGCCATGTACTACCGGCTATCTCTGACCATTCCGAAAGAAGCCACACTCTGATGGTTCAATAGCTTACCAGATGGAGTCATCCTATCATTCCTTGAATTTTGAAAGCTTTTCCTAGTGCACTTTGCTAACGTATAAAAATTGAAGAAGGACACTTTCAGATAAGACAAGGGGAAAATGAAAGCCAGCGACCTTACATCACCCTTTTCCAAAAGAAAATACTATAGGTAAAGGATTTAGAGCCCCCTCTACGTACAGTCCGCCATGAAATAAGGGATCTGCAACAAGCTATTCAAGTATGATCTGAACTTACTCAATCTAAGGACCTTCATGGAGGTCTTGGAACTAGCAAACGACCACATCACTGCTGAAAAAGACATTATATAATCCTTGGAAATTAAACCAAATATACATAACCACTAGTCATAGAAGTGAAAGGGTCGGAATGATGACAGAAGGCCAAAGAGTGACCGAGCCCTTGACCAACAATCAAACATTGACCCAAGCTCGCAGGATAATCGGCAGAGCAGCCAAAGCAACCAAGGTCGCGACAGCACGCCCCTCTGACCAGTGGCTGCTTCGATATTTTAAGCGACCTCACATACACCGGGAGATGCAAGGTTTGACACCCATGAATGTGTCAATGGTCGAACTAGTCCAGACCATTCAAAATAAGGATTACTTCAAGAAAGCCCCTCTGCTGAAGATTTCACCAACACCGTGCAATCCAAACAAATATTGCACCTACCATCGGGATAATAGGCATGACACAGAGGAATACTGACACCTCAATAATTCGGTAAAGGAGCTCATCCTGGCTGGAAAGTTGAAACAGTTCATTATCGTTAGAGCCCACAACAATGACAGGGAAATGCCCCAACAGAGGGTTATCTCAACCACTAAAGAGACACTGGTCAGACTCACCTTCATTTACTTTTATAGATGCAGATCTACCTCCGAAGGTAAACCCACACAACAAGGAAATCATTGTCATGACCTTCATAATCAAATACCAGGTGGGCAACATCCTAGTCGACACTAGGAGTTATCAATATTATGTTCAAAATGGTATTTGACAAAATGGGACTCAAAATCAACCGGTTGGAAACATAGGACAACCAGTTTTTCGGCTTTTCAGGCGAGAGAAAAGATGCTCTAGGTCTGATTCTGTTGCCTATCCCATGGGGAGAATGAGAAAAATAATTTACCAACTCCGAGTGCTTTTTGGTAGTAGAATCCTTGCCGACATACAATGTGATATTCGGTCGATCATTACTGAACAACTATGAAGCAGTGGCTTCAACCTATCAGATGGTTGTAAAATTCCTCCGGAGATAGGGAGATAATCATGGTCTGAGGGAACTTGGAGTAGACCAGATGCTGCTATCTTTAAGCGGTCATCAGTGTGGACCAGGAGGTCACGAGACCAGTGAGACCATCCTCCAGGTGCAACTGTGAGGATAAGCCTAGTAATATTTTTCTAATGAGTGAAAACTTTGATGCGGGGCACAAGGACCTATTGATCTAGTCGCTCCACATGTATTGAGATGTATTCGCATGGATAACTCTGAAGAATGTCAACGTCGTGCACCACCAGCTCAAAATCAACCCCTTTTCACTAGACCAGTGCAACAAAAACTTTGATCGATCGCAACGGCTTTGGTTAAACCGATAGAAATAGAAGTCCAAGATTGAAAGGGGCGGGCTACATCAGGGAGGTGCAGTAGTGTAGGACCCTACCTAGCTTGCAAATGTGGTGATGGCTTGGAAGTGCAACAAAAAATAGAGGATGTGGCTGCATGTATAAAAGACAACTACCCCTAGCAAGGATTGACCGATTGGTTGATTCGACGATCGACTACTCTGTGATGAGTTTTCTTGACTCCTCGGTATATTACCATATAAAGATGCACCCGGTCGACGCAGAGAGAACATATTTTATTATAGTTTAAGAAGTTTTTTTGCTTCAATGCAATGCCTTTAAGGCTAAAAAATGCCTCGATGACCGAGCGACTCCTCATGGAGATAATGTTTTTGATTCATAAAGAAAAAAATGTTGAGGTATATGTGGATGATGTCCTAGTAAAAAATAGATCGGCTAAGCAACATATTGATGATCTAAAAGACCTTTGAAACCCTTAAAACATTTAACATGAATTTAAATCCTTCGAAGTGCATTTTCAAAGCTTCGATCGACAAATTCCTGGGTTTTTTGTTAATCTATGATGGTTTGAAAGCCGATCAAGAGAAGATTCAGGCAATCCTAGACATTTCTTCTTCTTGAAATGCCAAAGAAATACAAAGGCTAGCCGATGAGTGGTAGGACCCAACTTCTTCATTCAAAGTCTGGCAATAAATGTGCGACATTCTTTAGAGCTCTTAGAAAAAATCGGTGATTCAAATGGACAAACGATTATGAATTGGCATTCAGAGACCTAAAAAAGGCTCTAGCATTGCCACCACTACTCTAAAGTCTGAAGCTAGCATAGGAATTATCGTTATACCTCGGGGTTGAGCGAGAGGCGGTTAGGCTTGTACTAGTCAGAGAAGAAACTAGAAAACAATTTATGGTGGATTAGACCAGCTGAGTTCTCTGAGGTGCCAAAACCAGGTACACATGTTTTTCTCAGTTCTTTATTGACATCGGTGTCGCCAACTTGTTTATTTATTTGTCGTAGTATTATTCCTTTATTCGAATAAATATTCCTCTCAAATCAAATAAATGATTCAAAGAGGAGAGGAATCAAATACAAAAGTGACATGTGACAACAAATAAACAAACAATTAAAAAGATACAATAGGCTTATGTAATTCTTGGGTGAAGGGTCAAGAGTATACGTCCAAAGAAGATCAGATAGAAATACCTCTAGACACTTCATATAAGAAGAGAATCTCTATAAGCCACCCATAACCAAAGAACCAAAAAGAACATTTTTTTACTGGGTTAAGAGCACTCCTAAGGGGACATATCACACTTGGTTAATTACATGTTGGGGGATATCCAATAATACTCTCAATAAAAGAGGTTTCACTTTATATTATCATAATCCAGAGAAAATAGGTCCACAAAGGATGTTATTTTGTATGGGGAAGTCTCGATGCTTCAAAGCTTTTGCTAGGCCATCAGCCAGAGAGCGAGTCTCTCACATCCCAAATGGTTAGCGACTCATTAGCATACAAAGCCCACGAAATTCAATATCTTTTCAATAAAATAGATAAAATTTTATAATAATTTAAATATTTATTTATTTATATGAATTCAGTCAAAACTTAAATATTCGTTGTAATTGTATTTCTGAAGATCAAAAGAATGGTTTTAATACTAAGAGAATAGAAATTTAATAAAATGATAGAATAAAATTAATGTTTGGTATTTAATAATACTTTACAGTACAATAGAATATTGAGTTGAGATTAAATCAAATTGAAATGTCCAATTCTAGCTCCAACTTATTTTCCCTTAAGAATAATCATTAGAGATATGAGGCAAAAATAGAAAGAAGTGAGCAATTTCTTGCGAAAGATTTGCTTGCATCATGTTCGAGTGTCCACTTAAGGTTGCGTTTGGGACAACTTATTAGCAGCAGTGACATTTTTGAAAACAAAATTTTAAGTTTGGATAAAAGTCCCCCGCGACTTGGCGCGTTCCGCTTACTACAGGGCGCGAAATACATTTTCGCCCTTGCCCTAACCCTTCGAAAGCCGAAGAGGTGGAGTTCCATGTTGGACGGCCCATACCGCAAGAAGATTCACATCAAAACAACGTTCATGAAGGCGAAGGTGCAACGGAGATGGCTGCGTTGCGCGACCAGATTGCCGACGAGATTGCTCGGTCCTGATGATACATATAATGTTATTGTTAATGTTATTTTCACTGTCGCTTGTTATGTTATTTTCATTGCTTTTCATCTTATTATAAACGGGCGAAAAAGTGTTAAAAAAGTATTTTGCGTGATTGCTTGTAATTGGGGATTATGGTTTTATTTTTGAGAGCGTTAATTTGAAGCTATGTAAAGATCCCTCATGTGAATTGGTTTGTAGACATTGCAGAACTGCTGTTAAATTTGTGAAAATTACACAATCATTACTCTGTCATTGGAAGAAGTTAATCGCTTCATGTTATATAGCATCTCCTGTAAATTTTCCTTTATTTGAGTTAATATTATGTATTAAGCAAAATTAAAATTATGGAACAATTTCTCATAAATTTGAAATTAAGATTTTCATACTAAAAAAATTATAATTTATATTTTAAATCAAGATTTGTATTTGGAAATAATTTTTTCTTAAAAATTATTTTGTAAAACATTTATGTAAATGTATAACTACATATAATATTATTTTAAAAATATCATATAAATTTTTCTTTAATTTTATTGAGAAAAATAACAAATTTCAGCGACGCAGTTATTTATTTAAATAAATAAAAATTCTACAAATAATACATTTTACAAACGCACTATAGCAAAGCAATAAACGAACTTATTCGGAACAGAGGCGGAATGATCAATTTTCAAGATTAGCAGTTTTTCAAATAGCCGTAATACAAAGCAGTCAGACGAACTTATCCAGGATCAGTGATCATCATGAAACTTATCGGGATAATCTAACTATCGATAGAAAATTTGGATAATTTCATGGCTGTCCTAAAAGACCCTTAAATCCTACAGATATTTTCACCTGAAATAGACTCTTAAATATAAATTTTAAAAAATCAAAATATGAAATATATTTATAAACATGGTGTAAATATAAATTTTAAAAAATAAAAATATGAAAGATATTTATAGACATGCTGTAAATTCTAATTCCTAAACCTGGCGGCGGACGGGAATACCGCTAACCGCTCTCCAAAGCCAAACGATTTGGACGAAAACCAGCGGCGCATTCCTCATGCTTCCACCCGTTACATCACCTGTTAGCCTTCCTCTTTCAAAATTAGCGAATAGTATTTAATAATATTATAGTGATGTTTAATTAAATATTATTACAATATCATCAAATGTCATGTATTAATGCCCGCCTCCCTGTTGCCTCCATATATATTCCCATCACTGGATCACAGAAACCCAGGCAACAAACCAATTACAAAAAGCAGAATCTAAGGTGTTGATAAGGAACATGAGTATCCTCTGCTCTTCCAATTCCTCCGACACCAGCCTCATAGACACCTTTCCCCGTCCTCCCCCTAAAGCATCTCCGCCCGCACAGGTGGAATTCTGGTACGACGATGAAGATGAGGAAGAGGAAGAGTACTTACCCGTGCTGGCGATTGATTTCCTAGAAGAGTGCGGGGCGTGCAAGCGGCGACTTGGTGCGGGGCTGGACGCTTACATGTGTGGAGGGGAGGCCGTTTTCTGCAGCGAGGAGTGCCGCTCGGAGTGGATGGAGATGAAGGAGTATTTAGATATGGAGAAACGCAGGCTGAGAACGGTGATGATGAGGAAGAAGAAACAAGGGGCTGTTGGGGGAGAGAGAAGGGATTTGATAAACAAGACTTGCTGCTCATTCAACACTGATACGGCGGCGGAGATCTATAGAACTGGCCGGACTCTCGTCTCTGGTTAATGAGTGCAGTTTTGGATTATTTTTTCTTTAGTTTTCGAAAATTTTCCGTGTAAAAAGTTAGATGTAGGAGAATTTGCAAATGGAGAGAAAGTCATCTATACTTTTATTAATGCTGTTAGGGTTGGTTTGAAGGTGTTTCACCGTTAAACAAAGTTTTTCTAAAAATTATGTCGGTTTAAAAGGGATCAGGTACGATCTGAAATAGTGAAGATTTTTCATTCGGCGTTATTTCACCAAATAAAAGTATTTGCATGTATCGACGTTGATTATAATAATACACAGAATTTCTCCACCTTCTAAAACGAAACATAGCAATTATATATATGCATACATACATATGTGTCATCTACAATGACACTTCAATTGGCAGGGTTCGTAAGCCTATATATATATATATATATATATATATATATATATATATATATATATATATATATATATATATATATATATATATATATAGTATACACTAGAGCTACAGGGATGAATCTCAAAAAGAATCTACAGACAAAAATAAAAGTCTCCCCAAGAGAATATTATCTATCAAATATTGGTTGCTTAAATAATCACTAATCTCCATTTTGAAACATTCAGGATCTCTTCATTTTGAATTAGTGTATCAAACCTATTATAAAGAAGTTGTGATGATACTATACCTAAACTTACTTTACTATACGAATTGACCATTTGCATTGTTAAAATATGTGAAGAATTCTAAGATCTGACTAGTAAGCTAAAGATTCTTAGCTAGTATGTATCACGTTTCTTTGAAAGGTAAATGGGTAAATCCTTGAAATGAGAAGTGCGAATAAATAGGGAAATAATATTAATCGGGCGTAGAATTGGAGATTTTAGAGTAACGGACTAAAATCCTCGATCTCGTCCTATCATTCGGAGTCTTGAAGTGTAGATTGTTAGCCTCAGTGTGAGGGAACGTGGGAGCTCGAAGTGAGAGCCGTATCCTCCAGTTCTAGCCGCATATTCAGATAGCCAAGTATAGGATTAGTCGATGTTCTTATATCGCAGACCAAAGGGTAAAAAATATGTATGCTTCTATTTGACATAACACATATAAAACTAATTCTAGTTATTATTTCACTTAAATATCTTAACAAAGGAAAAAAATTCTTGTTATTATATATTTGAACTTAACTTTAGTAGTATTAGTAAATTGTTAGTAAAACTAGTTTAGATATAAATTTCATATTATTATCGATTGCGTATTAGTGATGGATAAGGCGATTTCGATTTAGTTGTGATTCGAATTGGTTTATATAATGCTCGTCCGTAGGCTTTAATATATTTCCTGCAGGAACGATATCAGGACTCACATTGTAGCTACGTATTACTCGAAGCGATACGTATACTTGCGTTTAAAGGTAACTCGCGATTAAAAGATTATAATATTTAATTGTTACTAAAATTAAAATTACGCTCTAAGTCGAGTTTTTAGTTGCTATTCTTTAGGATTTATATCTTCTAGTAGTGATATCAAATTCTTATATTTTTAAGTATATTTAAAATCGTGGATCAGTATCTTCATATGGTGTTTCCCCAAACTGATTTTTTAAAGCATGAGTTTCTATACTCAGGTGTATTTCATCTGTTGCAGGATTAGCAAAATCTCTTAAAGGTTGATGTTCATTTCCAATACATTGATTATTTGAGCTGTTTGCCATTTTGTTCAAATTATCAAGTTTTTTTCGTTGTTTTTGAATTTTTTTTATAGTTCCTTCTCATTCTGAATTGTAAAGTACTAATCCTTCGGATCCTAAACTATGCATAAACAAACACAATTAACAAATTTAAAAAAGAAATAAACACTCACACAAGAACTTATATATATATATATATATATATATATATATATATATATATATATATATATTACTTGAAAAAATAAATTTTATATTCCTAATAAGGTTTTTTAAGTTTGAAAGCAATTTTCAGTTACCTCCTCGGCAACGACGCCAAAAACGTGATGCGGGTATCGTGTGCTGTCTAGTATTTAACAACACCACAACACACGTGACAGCTAAACTAGTAAATGTGCAAAACAAACTCAACAAATATTACTTTAGTATAATCAGTTTTATCTTTTTAAAATCTTTAAAACTATCACTCCTAGTGAATTAATGTGTATTTTTAATTTTAAATAGTCACTAGGATACAAACGTAAGTATATGTATTGCACAAGTAACATAGAGCTTTAATGGAGTCCTAAGTATCAATCTCACGGGGAGGTGGAAATACCTACGATACTAATGCAAAGACACAATATTCAAAATATAGAAAACTTAATTAAGAAATCAGGTCGAAATTTTTATTATGCAGCTAATTGAACTATGTTTGCACTAATCTCTTAATCTTTAAGGTTAAATCTAATGTGATCAAACTCAGTTTTATGACGAAGAGTTTAAGTTTTAGAAAGTATCATTCCCCTTTACAATGAGGTAATAGTAAGTGAATGATTCCAATTGTTGTAAATTGTATTGTGTCAAATAGGAGCATTCTTATTCTTTCTTCTCTTTACGAGTGAAAAAGAACCTTGGCTAATCCAGAGTTTTGTCCCTAAATTCGTTGTTAGGTTGGGAAGAAACTGACACTCACTGCAGAGTTCCCACATTCCCCTCGCCTGAGGGCTAACATCTCGCTTTAATTTCCAAAAACCTGGACCAAATTGGGGATTTAGTCTCCCTAAAATCTTCAATTCTACACCCAACAAAGTATATTTCTCTATTTATTTGCACTCAAATTCATTGACTACATTCTCATCCATGAAATCAAATGTGATTCTTACTTAGTTGTGGAAAGCATAACCCTCTTGGGTCGTATGTTTCACAACAAATTTTAACAAATATATTGGCCAAATCGATAAGTAAATGAAGTTCAAAGTTCGAATCATCACAATTATGAAATTTAAAATATTGGACAATAATTTTGATTCTTCACATGACTATATCTCATTTTAGGGAGAATGACAAAGTAAATTACTCGGAATTTATGAGGAAGATACAACAAAACATGGATTTTATATATGAAAATAAGTTCATACAACAACACAACGTAATGTAACGCAACTTATCTCAATATCCTCTTCAGGAAAATCCCTTGATGTTTCATTGAAGCACTATCTCACTTTACAATAACACTAAATTCTCTCTTAGAAATGTAGTGAAGAAGAAATCTCTCACTTTCCATCTCCTCTTACAAATCTTAGTGAAAATCTTCTAGAAAACTCTCTTACCTTAACTCTATTTTTCGCCCTTAACACCCCCTCTTTTTCTATCATAAAATCACTGTTTTATAATATATAGACGAATTTCCAAGAGTTTCCATAGACATTCTTTTAAAATTCATCTAAATTTAATGCAGTTGGAGGAATAATCATTTCTAGCACCTTCGGTGTTGAAATCTAGTGCCATTGGCACCTGCTCACTGGATTCTGGCGCTTTTGACACAAGTGCAATTTCGAAAATATCACCTTTTGACTCCAAATTTCTTCATTTTTGCTTCATATAAGCTTCAAATGCCTAGAATTTATATACCTTCAACAAAACATGAAAATACATTTCTTTAAAGTGCAATATCACTAAATATAAGTATTAAATGTATATATAAAATTGAACATTTTTTGGTGTATCTGCGTGGAATGAGAACACATGGGGATTTGCTGACCATGAGGCTTATAAAACTAAATTCCTTGCTGCAAACAAAAGGGAGCTGAAATCCTCTTAGCGACAACAACAAATAGATGTATTGCCTTCCCTAAAGGAGGTGAAGGTGCCACTACATTACCCTGGGGAGACACTACGCCCGTTGTGCTGCATGTAGTTTTGGTAGCTCACCCTCGTTCATTTACCGATACAACTTAGCTCCCTTGTATTCGACTAACAAGTTTCAATTATATGCGCAATTAACAGAGGTCTGATCTTTGCTCCTTTTGTAGAAGGAGGTTAGTGACCGCAAACAGTGGTTATCTGACAAAAGCCTGACAAGGGCCCACCATGAAAGATAGAACCAAGTACAGTGATGGGTCAGGTCTGACTGAATTTTCAAGAAGAGTAGACAAAAAATCTATGTCAAAATAAATGTCGCATTTAATACCGATCCATAAGAGCAATGTGATGAGGCGGTATGCCAAAATGGTCCGTCTACACTGTTTGACACTCGGAAAACTCAGCCCGACCAAGACAATCGGCTGTCGACTCTAGAATCCGCCGAACATAGGTACACCAGATTGAATTAAATTAAAAGTAATTTATATTATTCATAGATAATAAATAATAAAATCATATGTAAACAAGTAGAAAAAGACCCTAGAAACCATTTATGATGGACCGATTGACTGTTTGCTCCATCTTACCGTGGCAAACCCAAGCCTCTCAAATTGAAAAGGTCAAGTCTCTGAAGTTGGTTATCCTCTTCCTAGTGACAGGATCTGTGAAAGAGCATTGAGAAAATAATCCCAAAGATAAGTCCTCAAGGGAAACACATCAAGTGGCGACAAGATCAACACCTAACAAAAAGAAAAAGTCCTGCTGAGGCAAGGGCATAATCGATCGAATGGGGCAAGGGTGCGTGATAACTGAGATCAGATGTGTACCAGTTGATCGGCGTGCATTAGTTGGTTTTTATGGGAAATGATTTGGATAGTGGTTCGGTCCCTGACCGATTAAAATTAAACGAACCCTAAAAAAAAGAAAAAGCAGACGGTCGCCAAGGGAGTAATATCTGAAATTAAAGGTTTAACTCTTACAGTTATTATGTAACAAGCCAGAAATAAGATCTACGGTGAGTCACAAAGGCCTCCTCAGATGTGGGTCTCTTCTAAGGCAACAACCCAATCAAAGAAAATATATTAAATACCTTGGCCGACAGACTCGTGCGATGAATCGATCTACAAGATGAGCACACGATCATTCAAATCACAACCAATTCAATGTAAACAAAAAAATAACAAATCTTTCTCATTTTTTTGAACAAGAATTACAAATGCTTTTCTGATAAAAAAAGATAGAGAAAGGGAAATGAAGTTCTTATATTGCAGGGCCCTAGAGGGTGACTGACTCCTCTTCATTGCTCGAGTTGTCCATCTTCCTGGGAGACTACTCCAACTTATCTGGAATCACCGTGAAAAACTCATTCTGGCTGGACTACTCAGACCATGGTGGATGAATTGTTGGATGGCATAGTCCACCCATGCTCAAGTTAACCTACTTGAACATCCTCATGCTCCCCTTGGAGACTGACGAGGCGACCTTCTCCTTGAGCTTGTAAACTTTCCTCCTGAAGATCTTGATGGTGCTGATCGATTCCTGCTTGGCCTTCTCAGAACTAGAAAACTTGAGCTCCATAAGGTCTCGATCATCATTGAGTCAGTTAAGATCGACCTTCAATGACACCTCCTTCCTTCGAGCCCCATCCAACAATTTTTCTAGCTCAAGCACTGCTAGCCCCAAAAATTGGGAACTTAATACCACCATTAATTGCCAAAAACCAACGTTTCAGAGAATTTCCCAGCGACAGAAGTCTCCTAGGGTGCGGCCGAGATCATTAGACAACAACATGTCCAACAAAGTCGGGGGCATATTTCGTTTCTCACCTGTCAGAAAAAGCAATCTGAAGACTGATCCAACACGTTGTATCGCTTGTCAGTCTCAAGCCATATCCATCCGGTACTCCAGCTTGCGGACTTCCACTTCCTCCATTGTCTCCTTGCCTCGCCAAGTACCCCCGATTCTTTGGGGGAAGACGAGGCCTTGCAGCTAGAATACAAGGTTAATTCTCCCATCAAAAACTGGATGAGATAGCAGGAGTGGTCTAAGTAGCTTCGTCCCACTCAGACAAAGCAACGTAGAAAGGATCAGCGACCTGTGAATCCGGTAAAGTGAAAATAATCAAAGAAGAAGGAGCTGCGGTTCCGGCTATGCCCGGAGTCCCTTCAGAAACGAGTGTTCCCCTTTCACCTTCCCATACACCAACAAAATAAGAAGCACATTTAAAAGCAATAGGAGTGACCTTGTCGGCCATGTTATCTTGAATAACAACACTATGATCAGACACAGAGACAAGATATCTCGAGGCCTCACCAAAAAGGGCTGGTCCTCGTCTCCTATAGGATTACCTAATTACAAGGGATGCTTTTGCAGTCAGTGTTTGGAGGCCAGCTTTTTTCTTCGTCGCCTCTACTCTAGCCGCCTCTTTGATATCGGAGAGGCGTCACCGCTCCTCGGTCATTCCACCAGCTAGCATATGAGTAACTGTCATCTCGGCGGTGTACTATGGGTTCAAGAAATGTCGGTTGGTCAGCATCTCGCTGGCAACATTCATACTCTCTGATAAATACTTTGGCTTGTGCACCACATGCTCTGTCGGCTCGTTCCGGATCACCCAGGTGCCAGAACAAGAATCGACCAAAAACATCTTCTTCCGGTCCTTTATTTATTCTTCACTCCCAACAAGTGGTGTTCGATGCCCACTAAAAATATGGCGAAGCCCTCGTTATAGACCTTAAATATGAAAAAATTCTTAAAGAGGTCTATCAAACACGTAATATGCTCCCCTCCATAAAAGAGAACGGAAGTCATTCTTATGGCTACGAAGTTCGGAAGTACTAGCGCTGGAAAAATCTCGTACGTATTGAAGACACTCTAAAGCTCGTCACACATAGGTAACCGATGTCATATTTGAACTGGTCTTGGTAGAAGAATAGATCCTTACCCACGATGTCTGTCACTCTCGCCCCCGACAACTTTCAAAGTGTGATGCTATCATGCAGAACGTACATTCTATTCAACTCCTTTACCTCATTCTCCGTCAGAAATCAAGGATCAGCCTTGACAAAGCCAAAGAGGGTAGGAGAATATTTCAGAGCTATCTCAGGAAACAAGAAGCGATTGACAATGAAAGATGATGAAGGTCGAGAGCACAAAGGGAGAGAGACCAAAAGGCATAAAGTAAAAAAAAGAGATCCCTTACCCTATTATAAGTCGAGTGCATAAAACAATACGTCACTATGATAAGCGTCATATCAAATATCTTTTTGAATTTATTTAAGTGTCGTTTCATCAAAAAATATTATTACATATATAGAACAATATTCTTTACGAGCGGGTCCTTTAAAGCATCAGTAGGGATATACCCCTTTTGAGTCAATCATTGAAGGACCATATGTTTGCCTATCCTAATCTGATCCAGCCAATCAGCCTTGCGAAGGAACTTGCCCAAGTGTTCGAATTCCAGTTGGGTTGGATTAACACATATGGGGAATTGGTATTAAGGGTACAGGATGATAAGTCCGTACTACATATCGATTCCTTTTCAATAAAATAAATTTATATGTTCAGTTCTAGCTCCAAGATATTTTCCCTTAAGAATAATCATTAGAGATATGTGGTAAAAATAGAAAGAACAGTGCAATTTCTTGCGAAAGATTTGCTTTCATCAGGTTCGAGTGTCTACTTAAATCATGCAGATATATTCACTTATAAATTTAAAAAATTAAAATACGAAAGATATTTATAAACACGGTGTAAATATAAATTTAAAAAAGTAAAAATATGAAAGATATTTATAAACATTGTGTAAATTCTAATTCTTAAAACTGGCAGCAGTCGGGAATACCGTTAACCGCCCTCCAAAGCCAAATGGTTTGGACGAAAACTAGCGGCGCATGGCTTGTGCTTCCACCTGTTACATCACCTGTCAGCCTTCCTCTTTCAAAACTAGCAAATATTATGTGCCAATTTTATATGTACAAATTAGTAGTATTATAATGATACTATGATAACATTATAGTGATATTTAATTAAATATTATTACAATATCATCAAATGTCATGAATTAATGCCCGCCTCACTGTTGCCTCTATATAAATTCCCTTAACTGGATGACACTTTCTCATCTGCCAAACCCAGGCAGCAAACCCATTACAAAAATGAATATCCTCTGCTCTTCCTTCTCCTCCTTGCTCACATCTTCCAATTCCTCCAGCACCAGCCTCATAGACACCTTTCCCCGTCCTCCCTCTAAAGCATCTCCGCCCGCACAGGTGGAATTCTGGTACGACGATGAAGATGAAGAAGAGGAAGAGTACTTACCCGTGCTGGCGATTGATTTCCTAGAAGAGTGCGGGGTGTGCAGGCGGCGATTGGGTGCGGGGCTGGACGCTTACATGTGTGGAGGGGAGGAGGTATTCTGCAGCGAGGAGTGCCGCTCGGAGTGGATGGAGATGAAGGATTATTTAGATGTCGAGAAACGCAGGACGAGAACGGTGATGATGATGATGAAGAAACAAGGGGCTGTTGGGGGAGAGAGAAGGGATTTGATAAAGAAAAATTGTTGCTCATCCAACACTGATCCGGCGGCGGAGAACTATAGAGCTCGCCGGACTCTCGTTGCCAGTTGATGAGTATAGTTTTTGGCTTATTTAAGATTTCTTTCTTCCTTCGGTGAGAATTTGCTAATGGAAAGAAAGTCATCTTAGACTTCCATTAATGCTACTAGGCTTGGTTTGAAGGTGTTTCACTCTTAAACAAAGCTTTTTAAAAATTACGTCGAATGGAAAAGGTTAGGTACGATCTGAAATAGTAAAAAATTTTTATTCTTGTCAAATAATTTTGGGAGACATTCTAAAGACCACTTCACCAATAAAAATTTTTTCAAGCATGGACTTTGATTACATCAAACATGAAATTTCACCGCTTTCTTAAAAGAAACATAGCAATTAAATAAACGTATCTTCATATTTAGTGTCCACTATGACTCTTTAGTTGACAAACTTTGTAAGTATTTTGGGGTCATAAATTTGATCCTACCAGATAGAATTCTTAAGAATATGAGATATATCGCGAGGCTTGTATAATAGTCTCTAATTAATCTTTATATTTATATATATATATATATATATATATATATATATATATATATATATATATATTTTGTATACACTAGAGCAACTACATGAATCTCAAAAGGAAAGAACAACCAAAAATAAAAAGTCTTCCCCAAGTGTAAACAGTTGACCAATAAGTCACCACCAAACAAAAGAAGACACCCCTCTAAACCGAGGACACAAAAAAGCTCGGGAGGTGATCCCTTACCCGATAGCGATAAGATTCGTCAATGGTGAGGTGTAATTCATCATAGTAGGAACTCTCATCGGATACATCACACAGGCAGCGATAAAATCAGCTTAAGACCTTGCTAATAGGGGTATACAGCTAAGGCGACGAACCAACCACGAATACGACACGTAGGCCCCATAAGACTTGAGTCAAAGCGACAAGTGAGCCACTGCTCACGTAGCAAAATAAATTAAAACATGAGACAACTGACTGACCAAAGCGTGGGCAGAAACCCCCTGATTGTGATCAGACGACAGACCATTTTTGCCGCAGTGAATAAGTTCGTCATCCGATCTAACGCCTTGGTTGACCAAACACAAGGTCCGATCTTCACCAAGTTGATCTCCTTAGTTGCCCGCATCCTAGTGACTCGATCAACCAACTACCATCATATCAAAAATCAAATTTTATTACAAATATGGAGTAAAATCCATACAATTCATTAGAGCATTAAACATATTAATAAAGATTTTCATAATTCCTCCCTCATTTTTGTATATTGTACAAAATATATTCTTATAAATAAGAGACAAAAAACGACCAAAAAGAGGCAAGTCATTCAAGCTTCTTGATTTTCTCTGCCGTAATACTTGATTCATTTTATTCTCTCTTTCACTCGACTCTAACTCCTGTGGCTGTTCACAAAAGAAAATTTAGGATCCAAGATCCTGAAAGGTAGTCGATGAGTGTGAGCATGCCCCGGAAAAGAAGCAGTGCTAATTACGAAGGAGAAACTTTCCAAAGAGAGATATCACGCATGGAACCCAACAGAGGCGCTACACAACCAGACATCCATGTGCACATCCAGAGCTTACAAGCACAAATGACCCTCATGATGGAGCAATTCGAGGTCCCCTTGGCGGCAATTACCTAGAGGAACGATCAAGCATCTCTCCTGGAAGCGGAACCCAAATGGTTCATCCCCAAAGGCCCCCCACCAAGGAACCCTTCTATTCCGCACAACTAGGTCAGCAACCGGTAGACAGAGGGACAAGGTAAGTCCCAACACACCGACATAACCGCATCTACACAGGCAAACAGATAATGGAAAGAACGGATGTGAGTGCCTATTCGGCCGCTCGCAAGAGGGGAGGGGCCTTTACTCTCAAAATTAAAGAGGCGATACCTCTGCCCAAGCTAATGATTCCTCGCTTGGATTCTTACAAAGGGAGGACCGACTCGATAGAACATGTCGTGTTGTTTCGTATCATCTATCGCTCTACTCTACATTGACTACCTAATAATTTGTCAAATCTTCTTAATCACCTTGACTCGGCCCTCAGGTAGTTCAATGGTCTGCTGACTGAAAGCATGCCAAGTTACCACGAGTTTAAAAGAAACTTCGTGTCGCACTTCTCAAACGTGCAAAAGCTAAGGAAAAACTCAGATACCATGCTCGACCTCAAGTAAGGGGAAAATGAGAGCCTACGAGCATACATCACCCACTTCAAGAATGAGATGTTGAAAGTTAGAAATCTAAAGTCAGAATGAGCCAGAGCAGCCTTGAACCGAGGAGTCTTAAGCAAGCAATTCAGGTATGACCTAAATTTGTTTAAACCAACTACTTTCGCAGAAGTGTTTGAGATGGTGAACTAGCACAAACTCACCAAATAAGACCTCCAGAGCTCCCCGAAGGGTAAGCTGGAATCATCAACCACCAGTCAAAGAAGTGGAAATAATGAGGCGCAACAAAAGTGAAGGGAAATCATTCCATCGATCACCAAAATAACAACTCCTAGTCCCAAAGATCAGTGAGAAACGATCGAGGCAACCAAGACCGAAAGCAGCGTTCTGATCATCGGTCGGCTCAATATTATGAGCAACCACATGTTTACAGGGAAATGCAAAGTTTGACACCCCTCAATGTGTCCATGGCAAAAATAGTCCATGCCATCCAAAATAAGGTTTACTTCAAACTGGCCCCACCACTGGTCTTATGAAATCTGAAAAGGTACTATCAGTACCACCATGACCACGGACACGACACAGAGGAGTGTATTCATCTCTAGAACATAATTGAGGAACACATTCTTGCAGAAAGACCTATTGAATTTGTACCATTTAATGCACATACACAACAACAGAATAAATCGCTAGCAGAGGATCTCTCCAATGAGGCTGTCAGGGTAAACAAGGTTTACATA
Organism: Papilionanthe hookeriana x Papilionanthe teres; assembly: GCA_022702705.1. Classification (NCBI taxonomy): domain Eukaryota; kingdom Viridiplantae; phylum Streptophyta; class Magnoliopsida; order Asparagales; family Orchidaceae; genus Papilionanthe; species Papilionanthe hookeriana x Papilionanthe teres. Next base: position 96,290,919 of record CM040425.1, read on the forward strand.
ACTGGGATAAACCTAGATATCTTCGGGGTAGAACCCCGACCAACTGGTCTAAAGAGATAGCATTCGGGAGAGGTGTGCACCGTCATCCCCTACAAACATAACCTCTTACCCATTGTGCAGATCTCCCACCAAAAGGGAACCCCTAATATTGAGGCGATTGTCGTCACAACGATGATAAAAACTACCAGGTGGGTAGTATTCTCATTGATACAGAAAGTTCTGAGATTATCCTGTCCAATTTTGTGTTCGACAAGATCAGTCTAAAGATCGATCAGTTAACAGCACCGGCGGGCCCGTTATTTGGATTCTCTAAGGAAAGGAAGGAGGCACTAGCCCTTATCAATCTCTCTATCTCTCGGGGAGACCCAAGAAAGCAATATAGCAGCATGGAGGATTTTCTCGTTGTAGAGTCACCACAGACTTACAATGTTATTTTTAGTCAGCCAGTCCTAAAAAGCTACCGGGCGGTAACCTCCACCTACAGTTTTGTTGTAAAGTTTCAAGGAAACGGGGAAGTAATTACAGTTCGGGTAAACTTAGAGCAATCTAGAAACTGCTATTTACAAGCTGTTTCGAGTGTCGACCATGAACCGTTCAACATTTAGATCCATAGAAAGGGGGGTCTCGAGACTAGTGAGGCCATCCTTCACGTATCAGTATTCGACGAAGAACCCAGTAAGTTTTTTTTATTAGTGAACGTTTTGATGCAAGATCTAGAAACCAATTGGTACAAACGCTTCGGGAGCACTGGGAAGTGTTCACTTAGACTGCAGTGGAAATGCCTAACATTTCGATCGATGCAACATGCCACGAACTGAACATCAATCCCTATTCTCGGCCAGTCCAATAGAAGATGCATCCACTACGAGAACATTGGTTGAACCGATAGCGGTAGAAGTACAGAAGTTGCTGGGCTCCAGCTACATCTGTGAAGTCCAATAACCAACTTGGCTCTCGAACGTCGTCATGGTTATGAAAGCCAATGACAAGTGGCAGATGTGTGTCAACTTCACTAACCTCAACGTCGCATGCCCGAATGACACATATCCCCTCCTGAAAATTGACACCTTGGTGGATATAGCTGTAGAATACTTAGTAATGAGCTTCATTGATGCTTGCTCCGATTATGACCAAATAATGATGCATCTAGCCAACGCAGAGAAAACAAAATTTATTACTGCACAAATAATTTTTTGTTTTAATGTAATGCCCTTCGGGCTTAAGAATATTGGGGCGACCCATCAGTGCCTCATGGATGAAATTTTTTCTAATAAAAAAAGAAAGAATGTTTAGTTGTATCTTGATAATATTTTAGTTAAAATTATGTCAGCCAAACAATGAATCAAAAATCCAAAAGAGACCATCGAAAAACTCAAAAGATTCAATATGAGATTGAACCATGTCAAATGCACCTTCAGGGCGTCAACCAGGAAGTTCCTCGGCTTTCAGTTGACTCCTGATGGATTGGAAGGCAACCTTGAGAAAGTACATGTGATCCTAGACATGCCGCCCCCAAAGCTGTTCGCTATGGGAAACAGTTGGTATAGTGGTTCGGCCCCCGACCGACCAAAACTAAACAAGCCCTAAAAAAAAATTAGAGGAAGACCAACGAGGAAGTTATATCCAAAATTAGGGGTTTAACTCTGGCAGTGACCAAAACACTTACCAACAATAAGATCCACAATGAGTCACAAAGGCTTCCTCAGATGCGAGTCTATCCTAAGACAACAGCCAAATCAAATAAAATTTACGGAATACCTCGACTGGTCGACTCGTAAGGCGAATCGATCCACAAGATGAGCACTTGATCATTCAAACCATAACCAATTCAAAGTAGCATATAACTTAACAAAACTTTTGAATAACATTTTTACAAGTAAGGTCGATTCCCCTATAGGGGAACTGGATGAGACAACAGGAGTGGCCTAAGCAGCTTTGTCATTCTCAGACAAAGCAACGTAAGAAGGATCTATGACCTGTGAATACAACAAATTGGAGACAATCGGTGACGTGCACCGAACGGCGTGCTGGCTTAAAAGAAGAAAGCATCGCAACCACGACTTTACTAAGAATCCCTTCAGAAACGAGTTTTCACCTTCCCTTACACCAACAAAATTTGAAGCACATTTTTGAGCAATAGCAGTGACCTTGCGGGCCACCTTATCTTGAATAACAACACTATGATCAGACACAGAGACAAGATATCTCGAGGCCACGCAGTAAAGGGACAGGTCCTCGTCTCCTGTAGGATTATCTAATCCTAAGGGACGCTTCTTCTCTCAGTGCTTACTGACTAGTTTTTTCTTCACCAACTCTGCTCGGGCCGACTCTTTGATAACCAAGAGAAACCATCGCTCCTCGAACATCCGACCAGTCAGCATCTTGGCAACTATCGTCTCAGCAGTATTCTGTAGAACAGAGAGATGACGCCAGTCAACATCTCCTTGGTGACATTCATCTCTCTAGTAAAGTCTTCGGCTTATGCACCACATGCACTATCAGCTCAGTTTGGATCACCTGGGCTCCAGAACAAGAACCGACCAAAAGCTTCTTCTTCTAGTACTTTATTTTATTCTCCACTCCCAACATGTGGAGTTCCACGCTCGCAGAAAACATGGCAAAGCCCTCCTTATCAACTTTAAATATGAAAAATGCTTAAAGAGGTTGATCGACCGTGCGATATGCGCCCACCGACAAATGAGAATGAAAGTCAATATTATGGCTACAAAGTCCTGCAATACTTGCACTGGAATAACCTTGTACGTACCATATTTGAACTGTTCTGGGTAGAAGACCGGATCCTTACCCATGATCTGTGTCTTTTGCGTCGACCCCGATAACTTTTAAAGAGTGACGCTGTCATGTAGAACGTACCTTCTTTGCAACTCCTTCACCCATTCTACGTCAGAAATGAAGGATCAGCCTTGACAGAGCCAAAGAGGGTAAGATAATATTTCGGAGCCAATCTCGGGAAAGAAGAAATCATCTGCAAAAGAAATGTTTAGAGTACAGAGAAAGAAAGAGACTAGAAGACGTAAAGTAAAAAGAAGTGATCCCTTACCCAATTTATAAGTCATGCACATAAAATGAGGTGTCACTATGATAAGTGTCATACCAAACATCGTTTCAAATTTATTTAAACTTATTTCATTTCAAATAATATTATTACAGATCTAGAACAAAGGGCTTTATGAGCTGGTCCTCTAAGGACTCATTCGGGATATACCCCTTCAGAGTCAACCATTGAAGGACCATCTATTCACCTATCCTAATCTGATCCAACCGATCAGCCTTCCGAAGGAACTTGCCCAAGTCGATCAACTTGTGAAGCGCTCCATGCTCGCACAACTCCTCGACCAGCTCGCTCCACAAGGAGGCAACCTCCATTTGTAGGGCTCAGCGTAAGTCTGCACTGGATTTGAATCCCCATTTGGATGGCGACCTCGGTGTAAGTCCTCTCTACCTCGTGTTCGAATCCCAGTGAAGTTGAGTTAGCACATATAGGGAATTGATATTTAGGGGTACAGGATGATACATTCGTCCTAAATACCGATTCCTTTTCAATATATATAAATATAATATGTATTTCTTTTCAATAAAATACATAAAATTTTTATAATAATTAAAATATCTATCTTTTTTATATGAATTCAGTGAAACCTTAAATATTCGTTTTAATTGTATTTCCGAAGATCAAAAGAAAAGTTCTGATATTAAGAGAACAGAAATTTAATAAAATGATAAAATAAAACTAATGTTTGGTATTTAATAAAATTTTATAATATAATAGAATATTTAGTTAAGATTACATCAAATTTATACGTCCAATTCTAGCTCCAAAATATATTCCCTTACCAATAATCATTAGAGATACGAGGTCAAAATAGAAAGAACAGAGCAATTTCTTGCGAAAGATTTGCTTGCATCATGTTCGAGTGTCTACTTAAATCATGCAGATATTTTCACTTATAAATTAAAAAATTAAAATATGAAAGATATTTATAAAATAATGTAAATGCTAATTTCTAAACCTGGCAGGGGACGGAATACCGCTAACCGCCCTCCAAAGCCAAATGATTTGGACGAAAACAAGCGGCGCATACCGTGTGCTTCCACCCGTTTACATCACCTTTTAGCGAATATTACGTGCCAAATTTATATGTAGAAATTAGTAGTATTATAATAATATTACGATGACATTGTCATCATAAAATTACCGTAAGATTAACGAATTTGCACTAAGATACGTGCAGATATGTAAGGGCAAAATAATATTGTGACGATGTGGATGGACGTCGGCATCGGCTTTTTAAAACGATCAAATAATATCATTTTAAGGAGCTAGCATTGTTAGGGCTGTCAAAAAGTTCATTCTTCGTGAACAGTTTACGTTCGATTCATTCAATAAGAAAATGAGACGAATAAGAATAGTTTTTTTTCGATCGGTTTCTAAAAGAATCAAACACGAACAATCATGTGTTAGATCGTGTTTGAATCATTATTGTTTAAAATATATAATAATTATATTCAAAAAAATTATTATGGCAATTCAAATAATTCAAGCAATACAAAAAAAATTGAAAGATTTCAAACAATTCAAGCTATTCGAATAAGTCGAATAATTGAAACAATTCAAACATTTCAAACTAATTTCAAACAAATCAAATCAAACGTGAACGGTAGTTTCACGAACAATTTCAAACACGAGCCTATTTCAAACACACTTAATTTCAAACGAAACACAAATATGAACTCTATTTATTCGTGCTCGATTAATTTACACCCTTAAGCATTGGCCAATCGCTCATAAAAGCAATAATTTAAATAATATTTATTATAGTAATGTTTAATAAAATATTATTACAATATGATCAAATATCATGAATTAATGCTCGTCTCTGCCTTGCCTCCATATAAATTCCCATCACTGGATCACCCTGTTCTCATCTACCTAACCCAGGCAACAAACCAATTACAAAAAGCAGAACCCAAGGTGTTGAAAAGAAAAATGAATATCCTCTCCTCTTCCTTCTCCTCCTCGCTCACATCTTCCAATTCCTCCAACAACGGCCTCATAGACACCCTTCCTTGTCCTCCTCCCGAAGCATCTCCGCCCACAGGGGTGAAATTCTGGTACGACGATGAAGATGAGGAAGACGAAGAGTACTTACCCGTGCTGGCGATTGATTTCCTAGAAGAGTGCGGGGCGTGCAAGCGGCGACTTGGTGCGGGGCTGGACGCTTACATGTGTGGAGGGGAGGCCGTTTTCTGCAGCCAGGAGTGCCGCTCGGAGTGGATGGACATGAAGAAGAAACAAGGGGCTGTTGGGGGAGAGAGAAGGGATTTGATAAAGAAGACTTGCTGCTCATTCAAAACTGATCCGGCGGCGGAGATCTATAGAACTGGCCGGACTCTCGTCTCTGGTTAATGAGTGCAGTTTTTGAATTATTTTTTTTTAGTTTTTGAAAGTTTTCCGTGTAAAAAAGTTAGATGTAGGAGAATTTGCAAATGGAAAGAAAGGGCCTGTTTGGTTTGGCTTTTTAAGTGCGGCGCGGCACAGTGCCGCGACTTTTAAGAGTATTTTCGGTGTTTGTTTCGGCTTCGACACCGCAGCTTCGCGCGGTACCTATCGAAAGCGGGCAGCGAGGGTATATGCGCGGCCCAGCTTCCTGCCGCGGCTTTTACCCCCGTGCCCCTTCGAAGAGCTCTAACCTTCGTTGGCTTTCTTCGCGCGAGCTTTTTCCTTGCTCCTCCTTCTCTACGGTTGGTGATAATTTCTCCCTTCATTTTCTCTTCTCTGGTCGGTGAAGGTCCTTGCTCGTCCTCCTCATCTTCTCATTCTCCTTCTCTTCTCCCGGTCTCGCGATCTCGTCAAACAGAGTGTAATTTCTACTTATCTTCTCCCGATCTCGTGATATCTGTTGAAGGATTTGGTTTTGTTTTTTTGTGATGATATTTGGGTTGCTGTAGAGCTAGGGATTTTAGTGGGAAACTCTGGATTGTTGCTGCGATGGAGAGCATATGAACAGTTAACGAATCCTTGTTGAAGCTATTAAAAACTTTAGCAAGTGGCTGTTTGGTTCGGCTTTTTTAGGGAATGTATATTTTTTGGTGCTCTCATATATCTTGCTGCGATCATTTTTAGCTTTAAATCTAATTTTTTAAATGTATAGATATGAAATAACCTAAAATATATGGATGTGAAACAACTTTAAATTTTTTTATGAAAATATGTATTTTTAAACGCAATCGGCAACGGTTTTAAATATTTCAATAACTTTACACATACGATAGTGTTAAAAATATAAAACTTCAAAATTTTGTCGTTAGAATTTTAAAAATAAAATTTGTATTTAGTAGTTTTAATATTTAAAACATAAAATTTTAAAAAAATATTATATTTGTAGAACCTGTATAGCATACAGATAAATCGAAAATTTAAAACAGTTTAATAAACAGGGGCAGTCCGGTCATTTTTACAGAAAAATTGCTCGACATGCTTTTCCCACAACTATGAACCAAACAGATAATGAGCTTCACTACATTGCTTCCTCACTGCTTCATGAGGCAGAATGTCAGTGCAAATTCTGATAACTAGCAATTGAACCAAACAGGCCCAAAGTCATCTAGACTTCTATTAATGCTGTTAGGCTTGATTTGAAGGTGTTTTACCATTAAACAAAGTTTTTCTATAAAGGATGTCATGTTAGATCTAAAATAGTGAAGATTTTTCATTCTTGTAAATAAAATTTGGAAGACATTTGAAAGACGCTACTACACCAAATTAAAATTTTTTCATGCATCAACATTGATTACAAAGACACACAGACGTCCACAAACTTCTCAAATGAAACATAGTAATTATATATACATACATACATATATGTCTTCTACTGTGTCTCTTCAGTTGATAGAGTTCGTATAACAAATTAGGTCAAGAGTTCGATCCCGCCTATATGCGGGATGGAAATCTTAGGTATATGAGATTGGTCGGGAGGGTCGTATAATTGACATTGACCAATCTTTATAATATATATATAAAGATTGTTCCCCCATCGCCTTCCCCTACATCAAAAAAATGAGAAGCATGTTTTTGAGCAATAACAGTGACCTTGTGGGCCACCTTAACTTGAATAACAACACTATGCTCAGACACGGAGACAATGTATCTTGAGACACTCCATAAAGGGGCGGGTTCTCGTTCTGTTAGGATTATCTAACCCAAAGAACTCTACTGTTGTTGGTGATTACAGACCATTTTTTCTTTGCCCCCCTTGCTCGAGCTTGTTGTTGGGGTCCTCGGACACCACCGCCCATCCACGTCCAATGTTTGGTGGTCGCTACTAACGTTGTTGTTCTCATAGAGTCGCCAACTTATTTCCCATTGTATTGCCCCTCTCTCTGTATAACTCTCTATCTTAGATGATATTATGGTCCTGAGAAATGAGACATCAGAGAGGAAAGGAGGGCAAAACAATAATGGGAACAAACAAAAGAATAATGTGGGAAAAAAGAACTTTTATGAGGTAAAATTCGCATGGAGAGCTTCAAAGTGTTTAATCAAGGTAGAGTCGGTTCAAACCACTTCATAGACACACCTACGAAGAATACCTCATAAAAACAAACCTCACAACCAGAGATTCAGATTATTATACATGTTATGGGGTTCACTTCTTCCTATAAGGGCAAACCCCTATAGTTAATTACACCTTAAGCAATCTGGAAATCGCTTAAGTAAACTCCAGATTAAGGTTATAACTCGTCTTCCAAACATTTGAATGTCTATATCAAAGAAATTTTGATGTTCTATCTTCAGGGTAGTGGCTTTCTATCAAAATATCCTTGAATTTTTTTTTTGTTGCTAAAAGTTTAGTTGAGGTTCATCCTTTACTCTGTTTTTAGGTAGCTCGAATGACCGGTTCTGCAAAACAGAGTTAGCACACCTTAATAACATCCAAAGTAAATCTAGGGTGATGTTCGCTTTTTGTTTTCAACAGTTCTGCACAACAAAATTAACAGAAAGTATATCTTTTGTTGTTAATTTATATTTTTGGACAACCCGATCAAGATGTCCATGATTTCATCGTCTTGGGGTCATGGTTGCCTCTTCTATGGTATTTTCTTAAACTAGGTTGCATTTCTAGCTTCAAGTTCAAATTTTAGTATCTTTTAGGGTGAATTTTATGTATTTGCATTCATTTTGGTTATTGTTCCTGACCAAGGCTAAGTGTGTTTTTTTTTTCTCATACGAGAAGTCAAAAACCCCTTAACTACCAGTCACATAATTTTGAGTTGATTAGTTCAAGTTAAGATGAACTAATCCAGAAAAGATGAGTCACTAGTAATCCAGGTTAATCTGAGTTAAGCTGGTTTTCCCTTAGATTATCTTTAAACTTGTTTAAATCAACCAAAGTTTATTAGGATTGACCTACGTTGACTTAGTTCAAATGAGGTCAAACTAGTCTCACTTAGTTTAAATTGGCTTAAGGTGAGCTAATTTAAACAAATTTGGGTTAATTTTGGGAGCAAACTGGATTGAGCTGGGCAGATCCAAGTTAAACCCCCGAGGTTAAATCAAGTTTAAGTTAATTCAGACTTTGACTCTGAATTAATTTAAACTTGAGTTGTCTTTTTTAGTCTAGTTGGATTAGACTTAAATTAATCTTTGATTAAAGTGGGGTTGAAACCTAAGCTAAGCCTAAAGTTGAGTCTCAAGTCAAATTGATCCGAGTTAAATTTGATTGACCTGAGGAACAAATTAACTTGGGTTAACCGAGTTAGATTGGGTCGACGCAGAGATATTTTTTATTTGGATTAACCCGAGTTAGGCTGGTTGACCCCGTAATTCAATTGAATTGGGCTAACCAGAGTTTGGTCGGGTTGACTCGGAAGTTCAATTGAATTGCGCTAACCCAACTTAGGTCGGGTTAATCCAAAAGTTCAGTTGGATTTTGTTTACCCGAGTTAGGTCGAGTTGACCCAGAATTTCAATTGAATTAGTTTAACCCAAGTTAGGTCGGGTTAGATCAGAAGTTTAAATGAGTTGGGTTAACCAGAGTTACGTCGGGTTGACCTGGAAGTTCAAGAAGTTTAGTTGAATTGGGTTAGCTTGAGTTAGGTCAGGTTGACCCGGAGGTTTAATCGAACTGAGTTAACCTGAGTTAGGTCGGGCTGACCCGGAGGTTCAGTTGAATTTGATTAACCCGAGTTAGGTTGGGTTGACCCGGAGGTTCACATGAATTGGGTTAACCCAAGTTAGGCCAGGTTGATCCGAAGATTCAATTGAATTGAGTTAACCCGAATTAGGTCGGGTTGACGTGGAGGTTTAATCAAATTAGGTTAACCCGAGTTTGGTTGAGTTGACCCAGAGGTTCAATTGACTTGAGTCTACATTAAGTTAGACTTAAGAGAACTTTAAGTTCATCTTAGGTTGGACTTAAAGCAGGTTCAGGCTATTGGACCCAAGGAGAATTCCAATTGAACTAAGTCTAATTTAAATAAGAATTAAGTAGATTTCAAGTTGTGATTAGGTCTAAGTTAGGTTAGACCTAAAGGTGCTTCATGTTGAATTTAAATCAAAATTGGGTTGGTTCTTAGGGGGTTCAATTTGAACTGTCTTATTTAAGTTAGACATAGGTTTGGTCTAGGTTGGTTTAGACCCAAGAGGTTTTAAGTCAAACTAAGTCTGAGTTGAGCTAGACTTACGTTAGGCCTAGGTTAGGCCGGACCCTAGAGGGTTTAAGTTGAACTAAGTTTGAGTTGTGTTAGACTTAGGTTAGGATTGGGTTAGGCTAGACCTAAGGTTGTTCAATTTGAACTGAGTCTAATTTAAGTCAGGTTTAGGTTTGATCTAGGTTAGGCTATACCGAAAGGGTTTAGACTGAGCTTATGTTAGGTTAGACCTAGGGTTTAGGTCTAATTTTGGTTAGAACTATGATTGGGGTTTAGGTCTAATGTGTGTTAGACCTAAAGGTTTAGGCTAAGTCTATGTTAGGTTAATCTTAGGGTTAGTTTAGGTTTGATTTGGGTTAGACCTAAAGTTTGGACTAAGCCTAAGTTAGGTTAGATTAGGGTTTATGTTTTGGTTTAATGTGGGTTAGACTTAAAAGATTGGACTAAGTCTAAGTTAGGTTAGATTTAGGGTTTAGAGTTAAGTCTATTGTAGTTTAGACATAACAGATTGGACTAAGTCTATGTTGGGCTAGACTTAGGGTTTAGGTTTAGTTCAGGTCTAATTTGGTTTAGACATAAAAGATTTTGATTAAGTTTAGGTCTACTTTGGATTAGGCCTAACAGATTGGACTAAGTCTAAGTTGGATTAGACTTAGGGCTGAGGTTTAGATCTAATGTGGGTGAGACCTAATAGATTTAGCTAAGTCTAAGTTTGTTTAGACTTAGGGTTAAGGTTTAGGTCTAATTTGAGTTGGACCTAAGGAAATCAACAAAATCTAAGTTGGGTTAGACTTAAGGTTTTGGTTTAGTTTAGGTCTAATTTGGTTTAACCTAAAGGATTTAGTTTAAGGTTAGGTCTAATTTGGGTTAAACCCAACTGCTTGGACTAAGTCTAAGTTGGTTAGACTTAGAATTTAGGTTTAGGTCTAATGTGGGTTAGACCTAACATATTGGACTAAGTCTAAGCTAGATGAGAGTCAGGGTTTAGGTTTAGGTCCAATTTGGGTTAGACCTAAGAAATAGGCAAAGTCTAAGTTGGATTAGACTGAGGGTGAAGTTCAATTTGAACTAAGTATAAGTTAAATTAGAGTTAGGTTAGGTCGAGGTTAGGTTAGACATAAAGGGTGAAGTTAGATCTAACGTGGGTTAGACCTAAGATTTAAGTTGGGTCTAATGGGGATTAGATCTAAGAAAATGTACTAAGTCTAGGTTAGATTATACTTAAGGTTTTAGATTGGGTCTAATTTGGTTACAACTAAAAAAAAGGGATGCTTATGTTTGGGTCTAATTTGAGTTAGACCCAAAGAGCGTTCAAGTTGCATTTAGGTCTAATTTATATTAGACCTAAATGACATAGAGCTAACTTGGTCTAGTATGGGCTAGACACAAGGATAAACCTAAGTTAAATGTGAGCCATATCAAATCTGATTGTGGTTCGGACTTGATCCTAATTGGGTTGGGTCTAATTGTGGACTTAATTGGGCTAGGTTATCCCTAAGCCAAGTTTAGGCTCAAATTAGGTTAACCCAAGATCATTAAGGATAACTTCATGGTTAGAGGGGCAACCATGTTGTTATTCCTTCAAGACTAGTGCCCTAGGGTTGGTTTAATGTGTAAAATCAAATTTGGGAACAATTTGGGCTAAATTGTAAATTTTAAAATCTTACTTTTTTTACCCTTTTTTTCTTAATTTTAATTTAGATTTTTCAAAGGTGAAAAAACTAACATTTTAGGAATCAAGTTTATCCTCCTAAACTTTCTTGTTATTATCCATTTTTATTATTCCATTTTCTGATTTTTTATAATTATTTTTCAAAATAATTATACATTTAGTAGGAAATTGGTCAAATTTAAGGAAGGCCCCTGACCTTGGAAAAATTAGAACATGTTCCCAAGGGAGGGGAAAAATCCCAGAAATTTTCGTACTTTTTGGGTTTATATTTAATTTTTAATAATTAAAATACTCTTTGGAGTAATTAATTAATTAAAAACTAAATATAATTCAATATTTTCAATTTTATTTTCATTATTTGTCCCTCTCTTCACCGAGTTCAAAGGTATTTTTATTTTATTTTTTTGATTTTTCTACACCAAGTTATAATTTTTTGAAGTTTTATTTAATTTTCTAGACTTATTTAATTCAAAAAATCGAATTTTCCTACTTATCCATGTGGCGCACGTCATCCGTCATATGCTCCGAAAGTCCACGCATCTTTCATCGGTTGGATACACATTCCACGTAGGCGCTGAGGTGGTCCACAGTATGGTGTTCTCCTCCCCCGTGGTCCGGTGTTTTGACTCAATCCGCGCCATCCATTTCTAATACACGAAAATGAATATCATCAGTTCATCAGCTCCATAGGACGAAGAACAGAGAACCATCCATGATCAAACTTTAATATCTCTTTCTATTCTTAAACAAATCCTCAAGGTTTGTTCCTACGGCTTCATCTAAGTTAGACAAAATTATCTATATGTTTCAATAGACATGCATTGTTCATTTCTTTCATAAAAGACTAAACATATGGGTAATTTTAGGAATTAGACCCATAACATGTCCCAAGAGGTATGGCCTCGATTGGGATTGATAAAGAAGATCTTCTTGATAACACGAAGATCTTTTTGACAACACGAGGCATGGGGAGAAGCTCATGGTGATTGGGGAGGCTTGTGGTGGGTGGCTATGACTAGGTTTGGTCTGGTGTTGGCTCCTTAAATCCTACTTTGGCCTCTCCAAAAGTTGGTCAAAGGAGGTTATGACCATGGCTTCATGTGCCGCCCCCCACCCCCATTGTGAAGTGTGTGGGTTTGTCTCCTAGTGCTTGTATTTGGCTAGGTTTGTCTTGTAGTGGGTTAACCCATGTGTAATGTTCCATAAGCTTAAGTTTTGTTTTGTTTTGTTTTTTGTATTGGGATTGGGTTAATTGATTTGGATTTAGCCCAAATCCTAGGACTTAATGAAGTTTAATAATCCACTTAATTAACTAATTAATTGATTAATTAAGTGAATTAAGGGGATTGACCCCATGGAGCCAATTGGGTTCATCACATGGTGTGGTGTCATTACCATGTTGTGTGAAGCCAACTTGGATGGTAAAGTGTTCAATTGGTCAAGATTTGACCAAAACTATGGTTGACCTAACTAGACTTGACCATCCCAAAGTGTCACCAAATTTTGGAATCGAACGAGTTTGTTAGTGTTTAGAGCTGATTTTTAGGGTTTGGTAGAGTTAGGGAGGCCCCTGGTATGGCTAGGGATCAATTTTGGTAGACTAATCTCACAAAGTTAATTTGGTTGTCATGGTGGTCCCTAGCGCTAATTGAGAGGCTTCTAGGGTTTGAAATGATTTAGATGGCTTAGGGCATGTCTTTCCTATGGGGGTCAATTTGTGTCCCTCACTTGTTCAAAACACTAAGCCAATCCAACCAAGGGTTGGGGGCTTGGGCTTTCCCTTGTAGGGTCCAATAAGACACAACCCTTGTCTAGGGTTATGGGCAAGATGAGTAGGGTGATTCCTCAAAAAAATGAGGTCAATAGGCCTGCCTCTTTGATAATCGAGAGACACCACCGCTTTTTGGTCATCCCACCAGTCGGCATATTGGTAACTGTCCTTTCGGCGGTGTACTGTGGGATTGAGAGATGACAGTCATTCAACATCTCCCTGGCAACATTCATACTCTCCGGTAATGACTTCGGCTTGGCATCACACACACTGTAGCTCGGTCGACAATAAACCTCTTCTTATAGTGCTTTATTTCATTTTCCACTCCCAAAAAGTGGAGTTCCATGCTCGCTGAAAACTTGGCAACGACCTCCTTATCGACCTTAAATATGAAACAATTTTAAAAAGGTTGACCGACCATGCAATATGTTCCCACCAACAAATGAGAACGAAAGTCATTATTTTGGCTATGAAGTTTGGCAGCACTTGTATCGGAATAACCTTGTATGTATTGAGAGCACTTCAGAGGTCATCAAGGTAACCAAATGTCGTATTTGAATTGGCCTCAGTAGAAGACCAAATCCTTACCCATAATGTTTCTCGCTCGCCCCGATTCTGAAAATTTCCGAAGAGTGACGATGTCATGTAGAACATACCTTCTATGCAACTCTCTTACCTTGTTCTCCATCAGAAATGAAAGATCAGCCTTGATAGAGCCAAAGAGGGTAGGATAATATTTCGGAACCATCTCAAGAAACAAGAAGTGATCAACAAACAATAGGTCAAGAAAGGGCGAGAGCACAGAGAGAGAGGGATCATAAGGCATAAAGTAAATAAAGAAGTGATCCCTTGCCCAATTTATAAATCGAGTGCATAAAACAAGGCGTCATAATGCTAAGTGTCACACTAAGCATCTTTTCAAATTTATTTAAGGATCGTTTCCTTTCAAATAACATTATTACAAATTTAGAGCAAAGTACTTTATGATCAGGTCCTCCAAGGCATCAGTCGGGATATATACCTTTTGAATCAATCTTTGGATATCCAGCAGATCAACCTTGCGAAGGAATTTTCCCAAGTATATTGACTCATGAAGCGTTACATGCTTACGCAACACCAAGGCTAGCTCACGTTGCAAGGAGGCAACATCCACTTGCAAGGCCGCCACCTCTGAGTTCATGGAAGCCAGGGGTACTGACGGCTCCCGCACTGAGTTCACAGTTGAATCTCCTGCGACTCTCTTTGAAGAGCCAGCCAACCCTATCAAGGGCCTTGTCCCTTCTGCCCACTGCTCTATGGCTCTAAGAGAATGCTATTGTAACTATGTCAATCTAGTTGAGAGCCAGTAACGGACAAAGGGTCAAGTGACTGGCGCCTCTCCGAAGTAAGGCTGGCGAAAACCCCATCACAGTAAGGGCAAACTCCACATGATCCTTCGATGGTCCACCGTTCTAACGATCCTCTGTCCTGACTGATTCATCTACATTGGAATTATAAATAAAAATATAAATTTTCATTTTTGAGAACTATCAATGGACTAAAGAAGGTCTTACATACCCATAAATTTGTTTATGGAAGAAAGGGTCTTGAAGGGCTTCTCTCCCTCTTGTGTCGAGGTGCCCCCACCTTCAGCAAACAGAGCATGCTTGTCCCCGATGCTTACAACCAGTCAAAGCTCAGGGGCCATGGCCTTCTTACGAGAGATTTTTAACATCCGCTCGTAAGGATCTCTGGACGAATAGACCTAATATGCTGACACTAGTTCGGATTCTGGCTCCTCTCCCTCCTAATAGCTTTTTTTTCTTTGCAAGGTCCAAGACCCGATGCCCGCTTTGGCTAGAATTTTGGGGTCCACAGTGATCTAGCCCGAACTATCTGCCATGGCGCAACTCAGTTGTCTAGTAGAAAATCACGACAACGGATTCTATGCCAATCCCTTGACCTTATTTATAAAGTGGGTAGAGCACAAAATCTAAAAGGGAAGTTAGTCACCGAATTACTTTTCCTGATTTTACTGCCACGAACTATTAATAATTTGTATGTCCTTATCGTACCTATCACTATCAAGGAGTGGGAAACTCAGGGAAGGGAATCCGCGACATGAATCTCAAAGAAATCGAGCGGCTCAGGACGATGGCCGGACAATCGAGGCATCGGGTTATAAGAATGTGGTCTAAGTCGATGATCCAACGACCAACAGCTTAGTTGGAGTCATCCGACATATTATTAAGAGGAATTCAATCGGTGTGCCAAGCCTATATTCTCGCACAGCCTATACTCTTTACAAGAGTGCCCAACTGTAACAAATCAATCGACCATTCTTTTATTTCGGCAGACATGATCGTCACTTGCACATTCGCCCTTATCAACCGAATTTAAGCATGTTGACCAACTAGTTATCGCCACATTTGAATTCAAATTGTAATATTGATTTTACTACAAATCATCACGACTAAATTGCATTAAGAACAATTTTCATAATCGTTCCCTTCTTCTATAATTGTACAAATAAGCCTCTATGAATAGGAGGTAAAATGACAAATAAAGGAGACTTCTCCTCATTCCTCTGCATGGACTTCCTCAGTTACTTTTGCTCTCTCATCCTACTTCTCCTAACTCTAACTCTCGAGACTTGTTTCTATAAGGGACAATTTAGGATTCAATATATACATATATATATATATATATATGTAATTGTATTTCTGAAGAACAAAAGAAACGTTTTGATATTAAGAGAATAGAAATTTAATAAAATGATAAATAAAATCAATGTTTAGTATTTAACAAAATTTTATGTTATCCTCAAATATTTAGTTAAATCAAATTTATATGCTCAATTCTAACTCCCAACATATTTTCCCTTAGGAATAATCATCAGAGAGATGCAATAAAAATAGAAAGAAAAGAGCAACTTCTTGCGAAAGATTTGCTTGCATCATATTCGAGTGTCTAATTAGGAAAATTTTTCCTTCAGAACTCCGCAAGTAGCTCTACGTGCGGAGTCCAATGACAATCCGCCATGTGGTTGTCCGCCACGTAATCCTCCACGTGGCAAATGTGGGTCCCGCCTAGAGAAAAAATTAAATACTTCAAAATTAATTGCGACCCGACCCTAAATCTGAACCGACCGTCGTTCAAAAAACCTTTTCTTCTTTCTCGTAAAGCCTTCCTCCATTTCACCGTTCATCTTCTTTCCCGTAACTCTGCGGCCATTTTGCTATCCATATTCGCCGATCAACCGCACGAGACTCAATTCCGGTGCTAGCGCTAGCGAAGGAGGAGACAATGGCGTCCGAGCAGTCGATTAAATCAAGGTATGACCAAAATTTTTTTCTGGAAGAAAAACCTAAACAAGTATTAGGGTTTAGTAAACATAAACAAGTCTCAAGGTTTAGTAAACCTCAACAAGACAAAGACATATTGTATATTACATTCTAAAAACTAAATTCTGAAACATGAATTACTCTAAAGCATGAATAATAGAACAATAACACACAAGTAACACACCAACAGACTTGCAATAACCGACTAAAACATGTATTTCTTGCGTGGTATTATTGTATTATTCTAAATAAATATTTTCATATTCAATAACCGACATCCTAAATAAAGAAATAACATAAATTAAACACTATTTTATATGTGTTATTGTTGTATTATTGTCATGTTATTACCGTGTTATTCATGTTTTAGTATTGTGTAATTCATGTATTATTGATGTGTTACTTTAGTTGATGTGTTACTCTTGTGTTCATGTGTTATTCTTATGTGTTTAGGTTATTGGTTTGTTTATACAGCAATAACATACATGAAACACTGCTTTGACGTTTTATTATTGTGTTATTGTTGTGTTATTACCGTGTTATTCACGTATTATTAGTGTGTAATTCATGTGTAATTCATGTATTATTGATGTGTTACTTTAGTTGATGTGTTGCTCTTGTGTTCATGTGTTATTCTTAGGTGTTTAGGTTATTGTGTTATTTTGATGTGTTATTTCTATGTTATTCCTGTATTATTATTGTGTTATTCATGTATTATTGTTGTATTAATATTGATGTATTTCTGTTGTCTGGTTGGGTTATTCATGTATTACTGTTTTATGTTGATTTATTTTGATGTGTTATCCTCTGTTAATGTGTTATTCTTTGGTTTTTTAGGTTATTGTATTATTTTGATGTGTTATTTATTTGTTATTCATGTATTATTATTGTGTTATTCATGTATTACTGTTGTATTAATATTGATGCATTTCTGTTTTCTGGTTGTGTTATTCATGTATTACTGTTTTATTTTGATTTATTATAGTGTTATCCTCTGTTCATGTGTTATTCTTATGTCCTAACTGTCGGCGAATTTTTAAATTTAATTTACATATATATATATAATTTGGAAAGTAATGTTTTGATTTTGAAAATAATTTTAAAAATTTTAAGATATGAAAACAAACTGATCTCACATCTCAAATAGTTTATATAAACGAGCACCGCACCACAAACCGCGTGTCTATTCCGAAGAATAGACACATTGTTTGATGGTGGGGCTCGATTAAATAAACTAGAAGGTTTGTGACACCCGTTTGGTCTGCGAAACCATTTTATTTGTCGACAAGTTCCCCAGCTTAATATGAAAGAATTAAACGGGGTTTATATTACTCGGGTTCTTAAAATTCCCTATAAGGGCAAGCCCCTATAGTTAATTACATCTTAAGTGACGGGAATCACCTAAGAAAACTCTCGATAATAATCGGTAGTTCGCTCTCGAGAATTTCAAAGTTTAAGTTTTCAAGGGATTGAATTTTGGAATTTCAATAGGGAATGGATCAAATTTGGAACATTTTATTTTGGGAATTCAAAGGAAGAAAGGTAGGAGAAATTACAGATTCGAAGCGAACTTCGGTAATTTTCCGACTATCCTATTGTTTGGCTTGAATTTAGGAAAGTCCTAATGTTTATTTAATGTTTTGATCTCGCCAATTTTAATCAATTAGGACTTATATTCGTATGATGTGATCACACAAATAGCCTCGAAGATGTGAGGGTTTATGTCGTATCAGACGACTACCTCGGAATTCTAAGACCGGTTAGGGCTTAATTTGCAATGTAAATGCCTGACAAAAGGTAGAGGATTTATGTTGCACTAGGCAAACTACCTCGAAGTCCTATGGTTTAGTTATTTAATTCTAAGAAATGTTTAGCTAATGTAGACTCAGGTTTTGCTGATGACGATGGCCGTGCTGCCCACCGTGCTCCAAGCTCCTTGCTGTTGCAGAGGTTTAGTTATAGAAGGTGAAAATCAAGAGATGAGAAAAGTGTTTTGGATTAGAGAAGGTCTTAATTTCCAAGTGTTTTTTTTATGTTTTAATTAAAACAAATCTTAAAGTTGATTATAACAACACCGGTTAAGATCCCACGGTTCCATTCTTCCGGCATCGTTATTTTTATCGGATTCACTTAGTCAAGATGAATTTGCTAAACTCAACTAAATGAGTTCCACACTTTCATTTAGACCGTGGGAAATCCCGTTAGCAACACGTAGGTTACATCATCCGAGGTATTCCTGATCATCCAACAAGACGTTTTAATTTAGTTTTAATTGTAGTTTTGTTGTTCTGTTTGTGATTAAATTTGAGTTATTTTATATTTTGAAATGTTGTGGCGGTGAATTTTATCTTGTAATCACTTTTAATTTAGTTTTGGTTTCAGTTTTAGGGACTATCCTAAAGGTGTGGGTTTTCATGCAATAATTGTTTATCATGCAAGAAAAGTAAAGTGCATTTGCAATAAAGTGAATTGCAATAAAATAAAAGCGTACTTGGAGGGTCTTCCCGTCATCCCAAGCTGCACTTAAAACACATATCGGAGCATTTAAGTATTCCAACAAGTACTGCAGTAAAGCTAAGGTAAAGGTTTTGGTTGTCTACCAAAGTCCTAATCCTATAGCTAGTCCTCTCCTATGACGTCTGGGTTCTTGTGTTTTGGTTTAAGGACGATTTTCTTCATCAAAGAACAATTAAGTTCAATTGTTCTTATAAATATCCTATCATATTGAGAAAGTGCTTAAGACGAGTCTTAAACATCTTTTCAATACCTCTAGGATTGTTTTAAGTCCAAGAGAATTTAATTATACAAGTGAATTAATCATCCAGGAGTTTAAGTTTTGTTGTCTTGCTCAGTGAATTAGGACATTTGAATATCCTATGAGTGAAGTAACACTTCACTTAATACTCGTTTAGGAGTTATGACAACAAGAGCTTTTGAGGGCAAATTGATGTTCAGTGATTTGTGATTTAATTTAATTTTAATTAATGGGTTTAAGTTTGGAATAGTGTTCAAGTTGTTTTAGATTTATTTTGAATTCTTTATGTCTTTGGTGATGTTATATTTAATTCAATTTAATTCAATTTAATTTTAATTTAATTTAATTTGGTTTAGTTTTAATTTTAATTTTATTTTAACTTGATTTTATTTTTTATTTAATTTAATTTAATTTAATATGTTTTAATTTAATTTAATTTAATTTAATTTAATATGATTTAATTTAATTTAATTTAATTTAACTTAAATTTTAATTTAATTTAATTTAAATTTTAATTTAATTTAAATTTAAATTTAATTTAATTTTAATTTTAATTTAATATTTTATATATATATATTTTTATGCTTTAAGTATGATTTAATTTAATTGTTAAAGTATTAATTTAATTGAAATTTTAGAAGGATTTAATTTAAATGTTTTAACTTTAATTTAATTTAATGATTAAGTCTTTTAGCATTTTAAATCTTGAATTTGGATTATCATTTTAATTAGGAATTAAATATTATTGAGGTGATTAATTTAGGGATTCTTAAATTAAAGAACAAATCTCTTCCTAATAATATCCCTATTTTAATAATTCCAATTTTTCATCATTCTTCCAAATTTAATTAATTATTTAATTAAGGTTTATTTTAATTATTTTCAAATTGTTTTGTAGGTTTCTACCCTTTAACTACCTAAGTTTCAAACATCCAAAATCAACTTAGTATCAAATATTTTACCCACCCTTTTAATTAAACCTAAAATTTTTAATTGTAGGTTAAAATTTTAATTACCATTTTGCCCTTTAAACTTACTAATTTCATAACTCACTAAATTGAGCTTAAATGAATTTCAAATTTTTATGTGACTTCACTCATATATCAATCAAGACATTAGAGGAGAAAATGTGATTTTTCTGTATTTAATTTATTTATGTAATTATTTTTGGTGGAAAATAGGGATTTTCAAGGAAAATTCAATAATATGACCAAGAGAAAGTTTCTGTCCTTAAACAAATTATGGGACATTCCTAATGACCAGAGGACCACTTGGACCAATTTTGGTGATTTTTTGAATTATATTTTCTTTATTATAATTATTTAGAGTTTTGGAGTATTAATTAATTTAAAAATAAAATAAAGGTTGGAAAATGAATTTTATATTTTTCAAAAATCTCTCTGATATCAAGGAAACCAGAGAACCAATTTTTATAATTTTCTGATTTTTCTTTGATTTATTAGAATTATTTTAGTGGAAATGCTAGAAAATACATTTTTTTAATTTTAAAATTACCTTAGGGCTTTAAAATTTGATATCTCATCATAGAGACTTAAGAAAAATATGGGGTTTGTTCCTAAGTGATTAAAATTCAAAATGTGACATTTTGGTGAATTTTATTATTTTTGTGATTTTTATTATTTTTTAATTATTAAAAATATTAAAATAATGCAAAAAATCAACTTTTTTGGAAAATTGCAATTTTAATTTTCTTAAATTCTCCTGATATCAGAGAGGCTCCAAAACCAATTTGGTGAATTTTTGAGAAGTATTTTGAAAGTTATGAATTTTTGAAATTTAAGTTTGGCTAAATGGTTTAATCAACCCATTTGATAGGGTTAACCAAGTCCAATTGACTTCAAACTTTTATGGTGGGTTCCTCTAATCCTAAAGGTCAGTGGAGAATTAATTTCAAGTCAATTTGATGTATGATTAACTCTAATTAATTAAAGCTCCATTTTGGGTGTTTAAGCCAATTAGGGTTGTTCCAAGTGAATTATCTCAAAATTTATTTTTCCTAGGTCCCTCTGGTCACAAGAAACATCACCAAATTTTCCTAGAATTTATTTCTCAACATGATAGTTATTGGAATTAAAATACTCAAAACAGTAACATGATCTTGGAATATCAATAACATCTCATAGGGATGGCCTCTGACCTTGAAAAATTCAGAGAATGTTCCCAAGTTCAGAGGCTTCAAAAGCCCTATGGTTTCATGCCATGGTGAATTTCCTATATGCATGGAGAATTAAAACAATGTAGAGAGTAAATAAATCATTAAAAATAAGATACTTAATGAAATTACTTGATTTCTTTTCCACATTATTCTCCTCTGTTCATTGAGCAAGAGGGTATTTTTATTTTATTTTTAGGATTTTCCTACACAAAGTTATGAATTTTCTAAGTTCTGGTAATTAAATAAATAAGAAAAATCCCTATTTTCCTACTTATCCACGCTGCGCCACGCCATCCCCGGCAGCTCCGAAGGGCCACGCGGCGTGCTCTGATTCGGCGCCGCCATCCGACTCAGCACTCCAGGGGCCCGCGGTTCATGTACCATCGCGCTGTCCAGCTCGATTCCGACCGTCCGCTCGATACACGCTCGATCCGATGGCTCCCAGTCATCATCTACGCTGGTCTGCACCCGTGACTGTCAACCTTTTAACCCTAATTTCTCACTCGATTCTGAACGGATTTTTGTGTTCTTATGCTCTATGGATTCGTCTTGAAGAGACGAACACATCCATACGGTAAACATGCATTGAAATTGATTCAAATTAAATGGAGAATCTCTGTAAGCTCGGGAAGAAGAGTGAGTCCATACCTTTGCTCAGAGAAGTGAAGCTTCGATCTGAGAGTTGTGTCACCTTCGATTGGGTCCAAGCAAGCTCCAGATGAAGTCCCTTGGCCTGGTGAATTGTCTAGGTATGATTTCGACCAAGCCCGATTTCAACCTTTGGAGTCTGGAACAGATGGGTGGCCTGGAGAGGGGGCTTTCACTGGGGAACTCATTCTCTTGGTCTTGTGCAAGTGTGGGTGAGTTTAATTTGACTTTGGTGGAGGATTTGGGAGTGTCCTGTTCTGGCCTAAGAATTGAGCTCTAAAATTGAGCTCAATTAGTGGGGATTAGGGCAAGAGAACAGTGGGGATCAAATGCTCTAAGTGTGGGGGAGAGTCTGGAGTGATTTTGGCAGAGTTTCCTTAAGGTTGGTTCGAGCACCTCCTCATGGCCGAGAGGGGTGAGGTTTAAATAGGAGAGGCTGGAGGGCCTCCTGGGGGGTTTGAAGGCTGGGATCGAGTCCGCTTCACTGGTGAGGAGAAGAAGAACTATGCTGTCCATTTGGGTTGAGACAAGTCAACAAGGGAGAATTGAATTTTTTGGCTCACATGGAGCTTTTGGCCATGGTATTTTCTGGCGGCCTGGTGGTTGGCCGGCCATGCACTGGCCACCATCTTGACCAGTGGGGTCAGGGGTTGGCAATGGTGCAGTCAATTGGAGTTTGACATGTGTAAAGGGGATGGATTGAAATGGAATGGGGAGAGGCTCATTTTGGGTTCAATTTGGTCAACCCATGTATTTGGGCTTGGTTCACCTTCCCATGGTCCGATTTTGGGCCGGGGGATCGGTTAGGTCGACTGCCATGGAGTGGTGAAGTCTCCATCCATGGTGAGGTGGCTAAACTTGGTTTAGTATGTGACATGATTATGGTTAAAAAGGCTTAATGAAGGATTAGGAAAGGGGGCCCTCCTTTTGCCATTAATGGCTTGGTCACATGTCAAACCTTCCATGGCTTCATATGGCTTGTAAATGGCTTGCTCATGGCTCCATGTGGCTTGGGACAAAGCTTGGTCATTTACATGAAAGAAGGTTTTGAATTTTTTGGGACTTATGGGTGATTTTGGCATGAGGCCTAATTTAGGATTATTTGATGATTGATTTAGGACTTAAGGGATGATATCAATTAATGGGGTGATGAAAAGAATGTCATATGGGCTTCAGCATGAAGTTTGGGCCTTTGAAATTTAGTGAAGATGGGCTTTTAAAATGGTTTAGGGAAGTGGGCTTTCTGGATTTTAAAAATGGATTCTAGGATGAAAGTTTGGTAAAGGCTTGGGCCAAATAATTGTTGGGTTTGGTTTAGGGATGTGTCATGAGTGATTTGACATAAATTTGAGGTGGTTTGGGGCTTGAATTGGGTTGAATTTGGGCTTTTTGGTAAAGTGGCCAATGGTAGGCCAAATTGGGTTAACTTGGGATAATGTTGGGCTAATGTTGAAATTGGTGTAAAATTAATGTTGAGAAATGTTTGTAGGGCTGTTTCAAAGAGGTTTCAACTTCTGTTGAGTTTGGATTTTGGGGTTTGGGCCTATTTGGGTTAGGTTTAGGTGTAGGCCCATGTAAGGAGTTTTGGCTTTGGGTTGAATTTGAGTTGGGTTTGGATTCAAATTTTGGGTAAATAATGTTAGTGTTTTGTTTGTAGAGATGTTAGGGAAGGTTTAGAAAATATTTGGGGTTAATTGGAGTTGAATTGGGTTAGTTTGGGCTAAGTTTGGGTCATGGGTCCAAATTGGGCTTTAAGGTCAAAAGTGAAATTGGATTCAAATGCCAATCAAATTGGGCTTGGATTTGGTCTAGATTAGTGTTGGGGATGTTGAATTGAAGTTTAGAATTGAATTGGACCAGAACTTGGGTCAATTGGGTAGGTTTGGTTTGACATTGGTTTCACTTTGGGTTAAAATGGGTCAAATTGGGGATTTTGACAAAAGTGGGGTAAATTGACAAAATTGGCCCATGGTGTAGTTGAACAAAATGAAATTGGGAATATTTGGAATTTTTTAGAATTTTCTGGGAATTTTTGGAATTTTTTGGGTTTTTGGGTTTTTGGGTCAAGAGGGGCATTTTGGGTATTTGGAGGGTATTGGGGGGTATTTTTGGAATTTTGGATATTTTGGGTAAAAATGGTCAATTTGAGTGGTGGGAGAATGTTTGGGATTGATTTTGTGGAATTTGGGTGATTTTGGAGAATTTTGAAAAATTTGGGTAACTTCAAGGGTTTTGGGTAGGCTAGGCGGGTCTGGGGTCCCGGGGGTCAAAAATTGAAAATTTAGAAAATTGAAAATTTAGAAAATTGAAAATTTAGAAAATTGAAAATTTAGAAAATTGAAGATTGGGTAAATGTAAGTGGAATGAAATCATTTTGGTTGAGCCATGAAGCCATATCGAGCCCACATGAGCCATGAAGGGATTCATTTGAGGCATTCACTATGTTGTTCCTAACCCTCTTAGCCAAGGGCTTAGGGGTTAAGGACCATCCATGTGAATCACCTTCATGAGTCAGGAGGTCAAGTTGGGTATGGGTGTGGTTTTTGGAGGTGTGTGAAAGTGTAGTGTATAAGTGTAGTGTGTGTGTAAGTCAGCCCTCACCAGACCAGGCCACCCAGGGCAGTCCTAAGGCTAAAGAGTCTTATAGGAACTCATCCTTTAAACTTCCACATTTGATTTCAACCCTCTAGGTGATTAGGGGTCTACAATCAAGTTTGTGGAGTTTGCAGGGAGATAGGAAGTAGTTTGAATTTCTAAGTGGTGGGTCCCGATTCTAATCCTCCAGGATAGTCGAAGGAAAAGCCTAAGGCTAGATCCTAAGTACTAAAAAAGGAAGAGAAGACCTCATCAAAAATGAGGTCAACAAATGGACCCCAGATAGGTGTGGTGAGTCGACGGAGCACACCGCGCGTATTGGTGTTGACCGAAGCGATCAACAAAACCAACACAAAAGTCCAAGTGACAAACTTGGGACAGAGTAGAAGAGTTTTCGCTGGGGAGTGTCAAGTATATCTCTGAGACTTGAGATCCCTGAACTCTCGCTGGGGAAAGGAAAATGAGGTGAATCCCAAATCACATGATCTGGGAATTTCGATTTAGATTTCATATTGTTTCAGTTTAAGTTTTGATGTGTAAGTTTAGATTTTAGTTTGAGTTTCAATTTAGATTGAAGTTTTGTTAAAATTAATTTAAAGGGATTTGAACTTGAAATGAAAATTGGAATTTTGTGGTTTTAGATGTAACATCGTCAACCTCAAAAATTTGAATTGATTGGATTGAACCATTACAATGAGGAAAGAACTCGGAGCTGATGCGGTATTGGATGTAAAATCCTTAACCTCAACTGACTTGATTTGGTGTGCTTCATTGCAATAGGGAGAGAACCTAAAGCAATGCGGTATTGGATGTAAAATCCTTAACCTCAAAAGTTTGATTTTGATGTATTTCATTGCGATAGGGAAAAAACCTAAAGCAATGCAGTATCGGATGTAAAATCCTCAACCCCAAAAGTTTGATTTTGATGTATTTCATTGCGATAGGGAAAGAACCTAAAGCAATGCAGTATCAGATGTAAAATCCTCAACCCCAAGAATTTGATTTTGATGTATTTCATTGATATAGGGAAAAAACCTAAAGCAATGCAGTATCGGATGTAACCTAAATCAATGCAGTATCGTATGTAAAATCCTCAACCCCAAGAATTTGATTTTGATGTATTTCATTGCGATAGGGAAAAAACCTAAAGCAATGCAGTATCGGATGTAAAATCCTCAACCCCAAAAGTTTGATTTTGATGTATTTCATTGCGATAGGGAAACAACCTAAAGCAATGCGGTATCGGATGTAAAATCCTCGACCCCAAGAATTTGATTTTGATGTATTTCATTGCGATAGGGAAATAACCTAAAGCAATGCGAGTATCGGATGTAAAATCCTCAACCCCAAAAGTTTGATTTTGATGTATTTCATTGCGATAGGGAAAGAACCTAAAGCAATGCGAGTATCGGATGTAAAATCCTCGACCCCAAGAATTTGATTTTGATGTATTTCATTGCGATAGGGAAAGAACCTAAAGCAATGCGGTATCGGATGTAAAATCCTCGACCCCAAGAATTTGATTTTGATGTATTTCATTGCGATAGGGAAAGAACCTAAAGCAATGCGAGTATCGGATGTAAAATCCTCAACCCCAAGAATTTGATTTTGATGTATTTCATTGCGATAGGGAAAGAACCTAAAGCAATGCAGTATCATATGTAAAATCCTCAACCCCAAGAATTTGATTTTGATGTATTTCATTGCGATATGGAAAGAACCTAAAGCAATGCAGTATCGGATGTAAAATCCTCAACACCACGAATTTGATTTTTTGAATGGTAATTGATTTTGCAAAGATTTGTAGTGTTGATTTGAAAAGTGTGGAATTTTGGTGTTTCGAGAATTTCATGAAAGTTGTAAAAGATTTTTGTGGAAAGAAATAGATTAGGAGGGAATATGTAGATGCTACATATCCCATTCAAAAGAGTTGATCGAAAGTTGCTGGTTTGGATTGGATACAATTCCTCGCCACTAGATCCGAATCGAAAACCTCGTGGCTCCGTGTCAATGGAATCGACCGCTTCCATCCCAGACAAGGGAGAGAGTAGAACAGATTGGATTTCAGATTTGGAAGATTGAGTTTGAATTTGATTGAGATTTGATTTAAAATTCATGTTCATTTTGTTTGTCCTTTAATGATTTGAATTTGCTTTATCGTTCATTTAATGTTCATGTGAATTTGGCGTTCATCATTTTTTTAGATTTTTAAGGAAAGTTTTCTTTTGTTCTTTTTGTTTCTTTTCTGTTCTTTGTTCGAAGTTCATTTAACTTTAATGGCGTTTCCCAGTCAACTTGCACAAAAAAGGTGAAGGCCAAAAATGTGACATGGTCACTTTCATTCCAATCATGTTGAAGATACATCATACAACTCGATCTGGAATACATCTCATACAATCCATGTAGACTCGAAACGGACTATGTATGATCTTTGGCGATCCATCCAAAAAGGCATCCGTCAAAAATCCATGTACGAATAGTGAGGTACATGGTCGATAACATCACCTTCCAAGCCATCCTTGGTAAGGATGTCGTATGGATTTACGTTGGAGGTGTGATATTTTCCATGTAACTCACGGCTCGTAAGGCCGGAGGCTCTCTAGCTACGGGTCCGGCCGGAAGTGGTAAGGTGCTTTCCGTCATCCATCCTTCGAAAGTAGCCGAGATCCGCTTCATTGGTACTCCCGTATGCAATGTTTAGCGACATCCGCTCCGTTTCCCTTTAGTATCATGACGGAACCTACCGGTAATGGTATCTTTACTGGCCCTCGGAACTCACACGGGCTCGCTATCCGGAGGTCGGATCGGAACATGATATTACACTCGTTCGAAAAAAGCCGTGCGAAAGGTCCGACAAAGTCGTGGTGATCTATGTGCGGGGGTATGCGGTCACCCTTCTTGTAAATGTTAATGATGCAAGCTGTTGGGTATGCGATCCGCTGGCGATACCCACCATGTTATCATTCTCTTTAACATCCTTTTGATGACTAATGGCATTGGATCTACCTTGCCATGATGGAGTATCCCCGGTGGGTTTCCCTTCCTGTCTTCTGCGAAGTTGTAGCTGCATCCACATTGTATTGTAATTCTCCCTTTCCACGGCATCCATCTCCGGGGTTCCGAGTAAGTGTTTTCTCTTAGGCGGCACTGCTCGACCCATCCTTTTCGAATCCGGATGCGGTCCACGATTTGTTGTTGTTCGTATTCGAGAACACATACGTATGTAGCTCGAGGCCTTCAGTATATTGATCCTCCTGCCTCGATTCTCTCGAAGTATTCAAAAGTTTGCTTCTCGACATTCGCATTCTTTCTAGCTCGTATTCCGGAATAATCCGCAAATGGCGAGGCACAGTGACGTAGTGTGGGATATATGGCTCGATCCCTTCGTGTTCTCCGCATACCTCGGCTCCTCGGGGATGGTCTCCGTCGGGACATCCTTCGGGGCGCATCGCAACAAGGTCATGTATTGCTGGTGGCTTTATCCGGCGGCGTGGTAGCCTTCCTTCTTCGATCTTCTTGAGATTTCCACGGTCTCTTCTGTTATCCTCGGAGTTGGCCTCCTTTCTTCGGGTTCTCGGCGAACCGGTATCCTTGAAGTATATGCACTTGGTAGTAGGGACTCGCCTCGTCGCGCCGGTCCGCTGCTAGTTTAGTTAACATCTTGCGGATACGGCAATTTTTATTTCTTCGTCGAGTTTCCGTGAGAGTAAGCTCTTCGTACTTCCTGAATCTCGTGGGCGCGGCGCCGACAAACCCGCCCTCTGCTGTACTACGGACTTGATTCTCTTGTCCTCCTCGGTGTTTGTTTTCCTTTTCTTCTGTCTTGGGTTGGTAGCTTGGGCCACCCACTTTCATTCATTGTCCGACTGGGCGGTTCCTCTCGATCAGTCGGGACCCGGTCACCTTCCTCGTATTGCGAGCTCGTCGGTGCGAAGTCCGAGTCAATCTCTATTATCGCTCCATCTTTCACCCTCTTTTTGTCTAGTGCAAGGCTTACGCCATTTCTAAAGTTCAGGACCAACCGCCCGTTCGACATTTTCCTGCGAAAAGACAAGGAAAAGAATCAGGGGCTGTACTAAGAACAAGAACATTAAGAAAATGTTTATTAGAGATAGAATTTTCTTTTTTTTCTCTTTTTTATTACTTTTGTATTTTTAAATTCAACAGGAATGAAGTGGGAAAAGATCTGGAAAAAGATTTTGATTTGGAAGAGAGAACAAAGAAAATTTTATTATCATGATTTTATTTATTTTAGCACATTTTTTATTATTTTTGGGTTCGGACCCAGTCATAAGTAATTACTTCACCCGTGCTTCTAGGGATGAAAAAAAATCCATTCCTTCGAAACATCATGTAGCGTAATACTTTTTCAAGTATCGTCCGTTGATCAGAAGCATATGTCGTTCTCCTTGACAATTCACTAGCTGGTAGGAGCCTCCTGAGTAGACTGCCTCAACCACAAACGGCCCTTCCCAAGTGGGTTCAAATTTTCCTCCTATCTTACGGTGTGCAAGGATAGGTCTCTTGAGAACGAGAACTAAGTCACCAACTTTGAAGGTTCTTGGGCGGACCAGTCTGTCATGGGCTTGAACCATCTTAGCTTGGTATAGTTCTAAATTCTGCTGCGCTGTGAGCCTTTTCCCTTCCAGGCTTTCCAATTCCTCTAGTCGTAATTTGGCATTCTCTTCTGTCGTGATTTTTTTTGCAACTGCGATTCTGAGTGAAGGAAGCTGGACCTCTAAGGGTAACACTCGCCTCGGACCCATACACCGGAGCGTAAGGTGTAGCTTCGAGTAGGAGTTCTGAAAGTTGTCCGGTAGGCCCATAAGGCTTCTAATAACTTCTCGTGCCAATTTCTCTTATTATCGTCTAAAGTTTTCTTTAAAATTTGAACGAGAGTTTTATTAAAAGCCTCAGCCAGGCCGTTTGCTCTTGGGTAGTAAATTGTTGAATACCGCCAGTCGATTCCGTGTCTCCTGACAAAATTGTTGATTTGCGTGCTTCGAATGCTGACCCATTATCCGAGATGATCTCGCGCAGCACTCCGAAACGGTAGACAACTTGGTTCTTGAAAAGCCGTAGCACGTGGTGTTCTTTCACTTCTCCGAGTGGAACCGCCTCGCCCACTTGAAAAAGTAATCTGTAGCCGCAAGAATGAAGCGATGTCCTTTTGAAGATGGTGGTTCTATTGGACCCACTATATCTGTGCCCCAACATTCAAATGGCCACGACGCAATTATCGGATGTAGCACATTCGGAGGTTGGTGCAGAACTACTCCGTGCACTTGGCATTGGTGACAGCTTCGGCGATTTTCATGCAGTCGGTCATCATCGAGGGCCGGTAGTACCCTAGTCTTTTAATTTTCATTTTCATCTTCGGTCCCGATCGGTGAGCGCCACGAAGTCCCGAATGCACCTCTTTAACAATTTCACGGGCCTCGGACCCGCTTAGGTACCTTAGCCACATTTGATCGAAAGACCTTCGTATAACGTGTTATTTATTAATGCGTAGGACGGAGTTCTTTTCTTGATCCGATGGGCTAACGACCTATCGTCCGGCAGCTTTCTTGTTTGCGGTGTAGTCTATTAATGGCCGTCGCCAATCTTCTCGTGTTTTCACATCACTCGCCGCAACCGGTTCTTCTTCTTTTTCCGATTTGTGTATTGTGTCTATGTCGAGCCGTGATAGGACCCGATGTCCGTGAACCGACACTTCCATCGATTCATCTTGCAAGCGTGCAAATTCTTTTGCGAGGCGGGCTAACGCATTTGCTAAAGCGTTTTCTTCTCGGGAATTTTGTAGATCGTCACATTCGGAATCCGTTCCAACAACCGTATGGCATACCGGAAGTATTGCTCGAGTCTTGGCTTTAAAATTCAGTATCGTCCGGCGATCTATTGAATGATTAACTCGCGAATCCCCGTAGATGTTGATGTTTGTTATCCCCATTTGAATTGTTAATTCCAGATCCCGTTATGAGAGCTTCGTATTCGCTTCGTTGTTTGTATACGGCTCCGTTAAGTGGTAGGAGTATCTTAACATCCCCGCTCCGTGTTATAAAGATTAGTCCGATTCCCGCCTTACCGGCACTATCACTTGCGATTCTTCGTCTTTGTGTGCTCGAAGATGCTCCGTCGAAATATAATTCCCAACATCGATCATCGTGGTCTTTTAAGTTCATTATTTGTTCATCCGGCAAGTCGTCATTGAGAGGAGATTCGCCGCAAAGGGTGTGCCTGCGAGGAAGTCCGCTAAGCACTTGTCCCTTTACGGCACGAAGAGGCACGAAAGTTATATCGAATTGCAATAATATCATCGACCACCCGACAAGTCCGCCGTAAAGCGTTGGACGGGTCATCAAGTATTGCAATGGATTAAATTTCGAGATCAGAGTTAACCTTATGAGAAAGCATGTAGTGCCCGAGCTTTTGAGCGGCGAAGATCAGGGCCAAACAGTGCTTTTCAATTGTGGGATACTTTACTTCCGTCGGAAGTAAACGACGGCTTAGGTAGTAAAGAGCATTTTCTTTACCCTCATCATTGACCTGGGCTAACAGGGCTCCGAGAGAGTCATCTAAAGCCGCGGTATAAAGTATCAATGGTCTACCTGAGACTGGGGCTGCTAAGACTCGGAGGTGTCATTAAATATTGTTTAATGTCCTCGAAGGCCCTCTGGCATTTCTCTTCCCAAATAAATTTGGCGTCCTTTTTAACTAATGCCGAGAAAGGCTGACACCTATCTGACAAGTTCTAGATAAAGCGTCGAAGATATGCCAACTTCCCTTGAAAAGATCGTAGTTGTTTTATGGTTCTGGGAGGTGGCATTTCTAAGATAGCTTTAATCTTTTCCAGGTCGATTTCAATTCCACGATGTCGGACAACGAATCCTAAGAATTTCCGGAGGTGACGCCGAAGGCGCATTTTAAGGGATTCATCTTAAGGTTAAATTGTCTTAATCATTCGAAAACAATTCTCAAATCATACGAGTAGTTTTCCTTTACTTTGCTTTTGATGACCACATCATCCACGTAGCATTCGACTTCGATTGTGGATGAGATCATCAAAAATTCTTGTCATCGCTCTCCGGTAGGTTGCTCTCGCGTTCTTCGGTCCGAATGGCATCATTGTGTAGCAATATACTCCGATCGTCGTTCCGAATGCCGTAAGTTTTTCATCTTCCGTAGACATTTTTATCCGGTTGTATCCTCGAAGATCCATCCATGAATGAGAATATTTCATGTGTTGAAGCAATGTCGATCATTAATTCGGGATCGGTAGAGGAATTCATCTTTTGGACATGCATTGTTTAAATCTCTCGAAATCCACACAAATTCGATCCGACCATTCTTCTTCCCGACCGGTACCACATTGGCTAACCAAGTCGGGTATTGTTCTTCACGGACAAATTTAGCGTCTATTAGCTTTTTAACTTCGACTATGACTTGTTTTTCTATTTCTAGACGCATTCTTCCGGAACCTTGTCTCACCTGGAGCAGTAGGATCCACTCATAGCTTATGGATCGCGACCTCCGGAGCTAATCACGGCATCTCATCGTAGCTCCAAGCAAAACGAGTCTTTAAATTTCATTAATAACTTGATTATTTCTTCGGAGTCTTCTTTATTGAGTAAGGAGCTAACAAAGGTAGGTCTAGGCTCTTCGTTAGTACCTAAGTTAACTTCCGTTAACTCATCTATTGTAGATTTGATCTCTTCTTCGAACTCTGGTGGAGCGTTTCCAATTTGTAAATCTTCAAGTTCTTCTGTAGCTTCCATGCAGTTTTCATTAGACTCGCAAGTGACAACCAAGCAAAATTTAGTATCGTCAACTGATCCTACAGTGCCGAATCCGAGACCATGCCTTGAATTGGGTGGACGACCGGAGTTATTCCATAAATTTTCACAATGTTGTGATTGACCTTTTGTCCATTATCGAGGTAAGAAACCACGCTGAATTAAATTTTGAACACAGGGAGAGTACCACTCAACAGGTAGTTCCATTAATTCTGATGAAGTAGCATCTTCAAATTGTACATTATTTTCAGTTTTGGAGGAAGGAGCACCACGGTAGAATCTGATGGGCTTTGCACCGCCGCTACGTACCTCTTTGACCACCATACCCTCGATCTTATTAGAATGGATCGGGTTCAGGGTCATAGTATGTACATAGTGGTTAATCTTCTCGCACATCGATTTATATTCCTCGTTCTTTTCATCTTCGAGAGAGATCCTGAATTGCGGCTTCTTTCGACCTATTGTTGCTGCTTCTTGCTTGATTTCTTTTTCTTCTTCAGAACTGTCTTCCCAATCAACATTGATGGTCGGTTTCCTCGTCCAATCGTCCTAACGTCTGCCACGACCTCGTCCCCGGCCTCGACCTCGGATGCGAGTTGTGGAGAAACCTTCACCATCTCGGCGTAAGGGAGCGGTGAGTGACTGTTGGACTAGAACTTCAGGTTCTTCGTCGTCCCGAACTTCCTTTGCTTCCTTCGTTATGGTATCTCTGGAGAAGATTGTTTTCTTCGGAGGTGCGTAATAAGTCGCATCTTCATGGATTCCAATTTCATGTACGGAGAATGGTTGTAAGTCACCTTTGATGCACTCGTTCCCCTCCATCGTAGTATTTGATGCACCGATGTAGAGATGATGGTACCATCCGGTTTTCATGTATCCATGGTCGGCCCAGTAGAGCGTTGAATGACGTTTCTGAATCAATTATGTGAAATTTCGCGGTTGTCTTTGCTAAGTCACCAGTCTTCATCAACAGCATTATTGATGCGAGGGCTCTTTCTCCTTTCTGGTTGAATCCTCTTAGTAACATCTTGTCCGCTTCAAGCTCGCGAGCATCAATTTCCAAGTATGCTAACGTCCGAAGATTCATTATATTGATTGATGCTCCTGGATCCACCAATACTCTGGAGAGTGTAAACTTCCCAATTGTAACTGAAATGTACAACGGTCGGTTGTGGTCTCGTCGTCCTAAGTAGTAGGTCATTGTCCGTGAAGGTAACACCTCGCTGTTCCTTTAATGAGCAAACCTCGTCTAAGGAATCTCCGGTCATTCGAGCTAAGCAAATTTCTGGATCAAGTAAGGCCTTGATCAGAGCTTCTTTCATCTCCTTTGATAAGATGAGAGCGTCGTAGATGCTCAGTTTGGCTGGTAGTTTCCTAAGATGGGCTAGCACGTTGAAGTCCACTTTATTTTCATGTGTCTCGATTTCTTCCCGAATGGGTATTTCTTCTACCGGGGTTGGTTCTTCCTGAACAACCACCTGCTTTCATTTGTCCTTTGGACCCATTCTCGGAGGTAGAACTCTTCCACTTCTTAAGTTGACTTCCGTGATTTCTTCGAATCTAGTATTAAGTTTGCTTGGTGTCTCCTTCGAATCGGAATGACGAGTTCTTCCGGATTAGCTTCGGAGTCCGAAGGCTCTAACTCTATTGTGACTGGAGCTCCTCGAAACTCGCAAATAGATTCGTTGCTTGTTAAACTCTCGTAGCCTCCTTGGTGGATGTCTTCTTTGTCATTGTGATCGTCGAGATTGTGTATGATTTGAGAATAGTTATTTGTATCGGAATCAACGTCCGGATTAGGTTGATTGTCGCTAGTTACGTAATCGTTAGAAACAGTCAAAACGTAGCCAACGCCATAACCCTTATCATTATAAGATCCCACCGGAGTGAGCAAATAATCATACAGAGTCAGAGGTTCGAGGGATTTCTCCCCCGAATCGGAAACAACCATCCTAGGATAAGCAGCCCCTAGTCTAGCCTCAGGAGCCTCGGTCTTCTCTTCTTCATCAATTTTCTTCTTTTCTTCAATCATCTCTTGTTGAGGTGGTTCTTCTATCGCAAGTGATAGTGCCGACTTGACAGGTTTCAAACTCTGAATTGAGGCTCGCACTGAAGTGGTTTGGATGCGATCTAAAATCTTCTTCGAAGACTTTGTCCAAGCGGTAGTCCATCCATCATCAGTCGCATAGGGATCTATCGGAACAATGAGATCCGTCGAGATAACATTGACAGAACCTCCTTTCTGGGGTTCCTTCATGTATTCCTTCGGGATCGTTATGTTCCCTTTTCGAAGATTGACGTTGAGCCAACTTTTGAAGGTAATACAATCTTCTATCTTGTGCCCAAGCATCCGGTGGTAAGGGAAAAAGTTGGGATCACCTTTCTTATCGACTTCTTCTGGTTTCTTAGGCTCTGGCAGTTGGAAATCTGGAGTCTTCATCAGACTGCGGAACATTTTCGGCACTGCCTCAGAAGCTCCCTTAATGTACGTTGTGGACGAGGTGGTTGTTCATACTGTTGAGATGACTGATAGCTGGGTCGGGGTTGTTGGTAATTACGTCGAGGTTGCTCGATAAATTCTGTCGCGGCCGTTACGGCGGTATTTGTATTGGTCGCTTGCCTTTATCGATCGCTGCGACGATCCCGGACTTCTTTTCAAAAGTTTTCACGGGCTTCGTTTGTCTGTTTTGTCGGTGAAACTTAATTGCTTCGCCTCCTCTTGCAAGCTTCCGGCCTTGCTTAACAACTTCTCGAAAGTTTTAATAGTAAATGCCTCGAGGAGAAGTGCTTATCGGGCCATGAATGCTCTTAAGTAAAATGCCGATCGCATGCTTGTTCTTGTAGTCGTGGCTCACACTTCATACTTAGATTCCTCCATCGAAGTATGTAGTCCACCAAAGTTTCATTTGGCTTCGCTTCTCTACCACTAAATCACCTATAGTGATGTGGTGTCGAGCTACGGCAAATCGCTTGATGAAGAGGTTCTCTAATTACGAAAATGTCTTCACCGAACCGTTCGGTAATTCCGCATACCAATCAAAGGCGATTCCCGACAGTGCGTCGACAAATTGTCGGAAGAGTAAAGCATTACTTCCGCTAGCATTGCAACAACTGGCACGAAAATGTGTAACATGCTGCCGAGGGTTTCCGGTTCCATCAAAGGTCTTGAACAGAGGTGGTACGAAGCCTTTCGGATATTGGACAACGTCGAATTCTTCGGGGTAAGGTCTACCCGTCCGAATGGATGTCCCGCTCTTTGATTGTGCCAAGGCTTCTCGCACCTGCTGTTCCACCATGCTCTTGATATCCTTTTCCGGAATCGTGCTTTGTATTGCATCCTTTTAACCGATCATCCCCGTTGAAGGATGTAATCTCCTTTCCTCCATCTACAATGTGAATAACTTCGGGGGTGTTTCTCTTTGGGGTTGAACCCGACTGCGGAGAGTGGCTGGGGCCGCGACCATCTCTTCTATCCTCTTTGTCATTTGGGAGATCTATCATCTTTCTCTTGAAGCCGTATCCTCATCACTTCCGGCTCCTCTCTTTCGCGGCTGCGAGAACACCTTGTGAAGCCGACGAAGCTCGTGTTTCAACCATGTTAATTTCTCGCATATTCATCATCCATGAATTCGACGAGTCGACTTCATCTCCGAATTTTTCTTCTCTTTCTCTTGCTAATCGTTGAATATCGGCTCTTAGCTTTTCCATAGCATCTTCTAGTGCTCTTTTCCGTACATCCTTGCGCTTGTCATGCGATAGCTGTCGGGTTTCTTTCTCATGAGTCCCCTTCATTGCGGTAGCGCTTTCTTCGGACTCAAGTCTCCTGACGAGACTTTCCTTCTCAGGTTGTTGTTTTAATCTTAATTGTCCGGTAGTGGGACGCCATACCATCCTTCTAGCAGCAGAAGGTCTAGGACCGGATGGTCTGTCAGCCAAATGCTAGAAGGTGGTATCCTCCCTAATTTGTAGTTCTGAAACAACGACAGGTGGACTAGCTTTCATTCTCTTATTCAGCTTTTCTGCAGCGATAGCAGGTTCTACTCGCGGCCCAAGACGGGATTTGGCCGGCACCCGCCCTATCCTTCTAAAATCTCTGATACAGGGCATTTTTCTTTCTTTGCTAACTTCTCTATCAGGGTCTGCAGTCGAGCAAATGGCGTAATTCTAGCCCTTTTTTTACGGCCGTCGTTGTAATATGCGGGCCGAGGCAATGCGAAGCAATCTTGCGGACATTTTCCTCGTCCTCCGCGGCGGAGAAGGGATGGAACCTACTTCCTCCCAAAAGTGGTATGTATTCGAGCGATGGTGTATACTCCGGTAGTTACGGGATTTCCTCCAGGAAAGCAACTTCGGCGGCTACGGCTTCTCTAGCAATCCTTCTACTTCGTTCCTCCTCCGAGTCCGTGTCGGTGGTGGAATTCTCGAGCCGGACCCGATCTCGAAAACGGAAGGTCTCACGGGAAGATCCGTACCCTCCACGGTTTCATCACGGTTCTGAATTTCCTTCCCCTTTAGTCCAGCGTAGCCGGGGTAGGTGCGAGACAACTAGACCGGTGGGAGTAGCAACAACGGTCCTTCTGCGAAAAGCTGTACTCCTCTCGGCTGGAATCTTTGCGGAGGAGGGAATTCATGAGTTGACTTGAGGTTAAACTCAATCAACGGCTTCTCGCTTTCCGGTACTTTGCTTGTGAGTGAAAAGAGAGTGACGTCGGGGATTTTGATGTCGGTGTCCCCGAATCCTTGTCCGAATCGAATGATTCCATTATTAGGCGATTCGTCCTTGAAAACGACTGAGTCCAGATCCGTTGACGAAGGAGAAGATCAGTTTTGGGGCTTCCATTTCTGCAGGGCAGATTCCAAGTGTTAGTCCCCGAATCATGCTTCTTCTTGTCGTAAAACTTATGACGAAAAAAGAAAGAGTCCGAACACTTTTCCGTTTATCTTAATGTATTTGTGGTATTAAAAGAAAATTTATTTAAATAATTGTTTTTCGAAAAGATTTGTCCGTTAGGACGGAGAATTATTAAAAGAAGGAGAATTGTAGGAAGGGTAAAGGAATTGATTAGGAACCGGAAAAGGAAAAGAAAGTCTTGTAGAAGCTTCTCGACCCGCAAGACCGCTCCTAAACTAATACCTATTAGGGGTCCACCCCACCTCAGAATGAGGTAAAAGGATCTCGGAACCTCTCTGTTTAGGGGTGTCTAAACAGTGGCTCCTAAATCCGAGAGAATGTTGGCTATACTCTTCCAAGGTAGAAATGAACATAGTATTCCAACGGAGAGAATGGTAGTTTGATCCACTAGGGACATGGATACACTACCGATTTTTTTGAAAGCAGAACTATCTGATTAAAAATGGAGAGAGGAATTCTTCCCCAGCGGAGTCGCCAGAAATTGTCGGCGAATTTTTAAATTTAATTTACATATATATATAATTTGGAAAGTAATGTTTTGATTTTGAAAATAATTTTAAAAATTTTAAGATATGAAATCAAGCTGATCTCACATCTCGAAATAGTTTATATAAACGAGCACCGCACCATGAATCGCGTGTACTATTCCGAAGAATAGATACAGCCGTTTGATGGTGGGGCTCGATTAAATAAACTAGAAGGTTTGTGACACCCGTTTGGTCTGCGAAACCATTTTATTTGCTCGACAAGTTCCCCTGCTTAATATGAAAGCATTAAACGGGGTTTATATTACTCAGTTTCTTAAAATTCCCTATAAGGGAAAGCCCCTATAGTTAATTACATCTTAAGTGACGGGAATCACCTAAGAAAACTCTCGATAATAATCGGTAGTTCAGCTCACAAGTATTTCAAAGTTCAAGTTTTCAAGGGATTGAATTTTGGAATTTCGATAGGAATGGATCAAATTTGGAACATTTTATTTTGGGAATTCAAAGGAAGAAAGGTAGGAGAAATCACAGATTCGAAGCGAACTTCGATAATTTCCCGACTATCCTATTGTTTGGCTTGAATTTAGGAAAGTCCTAATGTTTATTTAATATTTTGATCCTGCCAATTTTAATTAATTAGGACTTATATTTGTATGATGTGGTCACACAAATAGCCTCGAAGATGTGAGGGTTTATGTCGTATCAGACGACTACCTCGGAATCCTAAGACCAGGTTAGGGCTTAATTTACAATGCAAATGCCTAACAAAAGGTTGAGGATTTATGTTGCACTAGGCAAACTACCTCGAAGTCCTATGGTTTAGTTATTTAATTCTAAGAAATGTTTAGCTGATGTAGACTCAGGTTTCTGCTGATGACGATGGCCGTGCCGCCTACCGTGCTCCAAGCTTCTTCTTATTGCGAGAGGTTTAGTTATAGAAGGTGAAAATCGAGAGATGAGAAAAGTGTTTTGGTTTAGAGAAGGTCTTAATTTCCAAGTGTTTTTTTTTATGTTTTAATTAAAACAAATCTTAAAGTTGATTATAACAACACCGGTTAAGATCCTACGGTTCCATCCTTCTGGCATCGTTATTTTTATCGGATTCACTTAGTCCAGATGAATTTGCTAAACTCAACTAAATGAGTTCCACACTTTTATTTAGACCGTGGGAAATCCCGTTAGCAACACGTAGGTTACATCATTCGAGGTATTCTCGATCATCCAACAAGACGTTTTAATTTAGTTGTAATTGTAGTTTTGTTGTTCTATTTGTGATTAAATTTTGAGTTGTTTTATATTTTGAAATGTTGTGACGGTGAATTTTATCTTGTAATGACTTTTAATTTAGTTTTGGTTTCGGTTTTAGGGACTATCCTAAAGGTGTGGGTTTTCATGCAACAATTGTTTATCATGCAAGAAAAGTAAAGTGCATTTGCAATAAAGTAAATTGCGATAAAATAAAAGCGTACTGGAGGGTCTTCCCGATCATCCCAAGTCGCACTTAAAACACATATCGAGCATTTAAGTATTCCAACAAGTACTCAGGTAAAGCTAAGGTAAAGGTTTTGGTTATGCTACCAAAGTCCTAATCCCATAGTTAGTCCTCTCCTATGACGTCTAGGTTCTTGTGTTTTGGTTTAAGGACGATTTTCTTCATCGATGAACAATTAAGTTCGATTGTTCTTATAAATATCCTATCATATTGAGGAAGTGCTTAAGACGAGTCTTAAACATCTTTCAATACCTCAAGGATTGTTTTAAGTCCAAGAGAATTTAATTATACGAGTGAATTAATCATCCAGGGAGTTTAAGTTTTGTTGTCTTGCTCAGGTGAATTAGGACATTTGAATATCTCATGAGTGAAGTAACACTTCAGCTAATACTCCGTTTAGGAGTTATGACAACAAGAGCTTTTGAGGGCGAATTGATGTTCAGTGATTTGTGATTTAATTTAATTTTAATTAATGGGTTTAAGTTTGGAATAGTGTTCAAGTTGTTTTAGATTTATTTTGAATTCTTTATGTCTTTAGTGATGTTATATTTAATTCAATTTAATTTAATTTAATTTTAATTTAATTTAATTTGGTTTAGTTTTAATTTTAATTTAATTTAATTTTTTAATTTAATTTTAATTTTATTTTAAATTGATTTTATTTTTTATTTAATTTAATTTAATTTAATATGTTTTAATTTAATTTAATTTAATTTAATTTAATATGATTTAATTTAATTTAATTTAATTTAACTTAAATTTTAATTTAATTTTAATTTTAATTTTAATTTAATTTAAATTTTAATTTAATTTTATTTTAATTTTAATTTAATATTTTATATTTTTTTATGCTTTAAGTATGATTTAATTTAATTGTTAAAGTATTAATTTAATTGAAATTTTAGAAGGATTTAATTTAAATGTTTTAACTTTAATTTAATTTAATGATCAAGTCTTTTAGCATTTTAAATCTTGAATTTGGATTATCATTTTAATTAGGAATTAAATATTATTGAGGTGATTAATTTAGGAATTCTTAAATTAAAGAACAAATCTCTTCCTAATAATATCTCTATTTTAATAATTTCAATTTTTCATCATTCTTCCAAATTTAATTAATTATTTAATTAAGGTTTATTTTAATTATTTTCAAATTGTTTTGTAGGTTTCTACCCTTTAACTACCTAAGTTTCAAACATCCAAAATCAACTTAGTATCAAATATTTTACCCACCCTTTGAATTAAACCTAAAATTTTTAATTATAGGTTAAAATTTTAATTACCATTTTGCCCTTTAAACTTACTAATTTCATAACTCACTAAATTGAGCTTAAATGAATTTCAAATTTTTATGTGACTTCACTCATATATCAATCAAGACATTAGAGGAGAAAATGTGATTTTTCTGTATTTAATTTATTTATGTAATTATTTTTGGTGGAAAATACGGATTTTCAAAAAAAATTCAATAATATCACCAAGGTAAAGTTTCTGTCCTTAAGAAAATTATGGGACATTACTAATGACCAGAGGACCACTTGGACCAATTTTGGTGATTTTTTGAATTATATTTTCTTTATTATAATTATTTTGAGTTTTGGAGTTTTAATTAATTTAAAAATAAAATAAAGGTTAAAAAATGAATTTTATATTTTTCAAAAATCTCTCTGATATCAAAGAAACCAGAGAACCAATTTTTATAATTTTCTGATTTTTCTTTGATTTATTAGAATTATTTTAGTGGAAATGCTAGAAAATACATTTTTTTAATTTTAAAATTACCTTAGGGCTTTAAAATTTGATATCTCATCATAGAGACTTAAGAAAAATATGGGGTTTGTTCCTAAGTGATTAAAATTCAAAATGTGACATTTTGGTGAATTTTATTATTTTTGTGATTTTTATTATTTTTTAATTATTAAAAATATTAAAATAATGCAAAAAATCAACTTTTTTGGAAAATTGCAATTTTAATTTTTTTAAATTCCCCTGATATCAGAGAGGCTCCAAAACCAATTTGGTGAATTTTGGAGAAGTATTTTGAAAGTTATGAATTTTTGAAGTTTAAGTTTGGCTAAATGGCTTAATCAACCCATTTGATAGGGCTAACCAAGTCCAATTGACTTCAAACTTTTATGGTGGGTTCCTCTAATCCTAAAGGTCAGTGGAGAATTGATTTAAAGTCAATTTGATGTATTATTAGCTCTAATTAATTAAAGCTCCATTATGGGTGTTTAAGCCAATTAGGGTTGTTCCAAGTGAATTATCTCAAAATTTATTTTTCCTAGGTCCCTCTGGTCACAAGAAACATCACCAAATTTTCCTAGAATTTATTTCTCAACATGATAGTTATTGGAATTAAAATACTCAAAACGAGTAACATGATCTTGAAAAATCGATAACATCTCATAGGGATGGCCTCGACCTTGAAAAATTCGGGGAATGTTCCCGAGTTCGGAGGCTTGAAAATCCCTATAGTTTCATGCCATGGTGAATTTCCTATATGCATGGAGAATTAAAACAATGCGAGAGAGTAAATAAATCATTAAAAATAAAATACTTAATGAAATTACTTGATTTCTTTTCCACATTATTCTCCTACGATTCGACTGAGCAAGAAGGTATTTTTATTTTATTTTTAGGATTTTCCTACACAAAGTTATGAATTTTCTATGTTCTGGTAATTAAATAAATAAGAAAAATCCCTATTTCCCTACTTATCCACGCGGCGCCACGCCATCTGCGGCAGCTCCGAAGGGCAACGCGACACGCTCTGATTCGACGCCGCCATCCGACTCAGCGCTCCAGGGGCCCGCGGTTCATGTACCATCGCGTTGTTCGGCTCGATCCCGACCGTCCGCTCGATACACGCTCGATCCAGACGGCTCCCGGTCATCGTCTACGGCGGGTGTGCACCGTGACCGTCGACCTTCTAACCCTAATTTCTCGCTCCATTCTCGACGGATTTTTGTGTTCTTATGCTCTATGGATTCGTCTTGAAGAGACGAACACATCTATACGGTAAACATGCATTGAAATTGATTCAAATTAAATGGAGAATCTCTGTAAGCTCGGGAAGAAGAGTGAGTCCATACCTTTGGTCAGAGAAGTGAAGCTTCGATCTGAGAGTTGTGTCACCTTCGATTGGGTCCAAGCAAGCTCCAGATGAAGTCCATTGGCCTGGTGAATTGTCTAGGTATGATTTCGACCAAACCCGATTTCAACCTTTGGAGTCTGGAACAGATGGGTGGCCTGGAGAGGGGGCTTTCACTGGGGAACTCCTTCTCTTGGTCTTGTGCAGGTGTGGGTGAGTTTAATTTGACTTTGGTGGAGGATTTGGGAGTGTCCTATTCGGCTCGAGAATTGAGCTCCAAAATTGAGCTCGATTAGTGGGGATTAGGGCAAGAGAACAGGTGGGGATCAAATGCTCTAAGTGTGGGGGAGAGTGCGGAGTGATTTTGGCGAGTTTCCTTAAGGTTGGTTCGGCACCTCCTCATGGCCGAGAGGGGTGAGGTTTAAATAGGAGAGGTCTGGAGGGCCTCCCGGAGGGGTTTAAAGGTCGGGATCGACTTGCTACGGTGAGGAGAAGAAGAACTATGCTTGTCCATTTGGGTTGAGACAAGTCGACGAGGGAGAATTGAATTTTTGGCTCACATGGAGCTTTCGGCCATGGTGTTTTCCGGCGGCCAGTGGTGGCCGGCCGAGCACCGGTCACCATCTTGACCGGTGGGGTCGGGGGTTGGCGATGGTGCGATCGATCGGAGTTTGACATGTGTAAA
Source organism: Papilionanthe hookeriana x Papilionanthe teres (assembly GCA_022702705.1). NCBI lineage: Eukaryota > Viridiplantae > Streptophyta > Magnoliopsida > Asparagales > Orchidaceae > Papilionanthe > Papilionanthe hookeriana x Papilionanthe teres. The sequence continues at coordinate 96,333,995 of CM040425.1, forward strand.
GGGGTTGGATTGAAATGGAATGGGGAGAGGCTCATTTTGGGTTCGATTTGGTCGACCCATGTATTTGGGCTTGGTTCACCTTCCCATGGTCCGATTTTGGGCCGGGGGATCGGTTAGGTCGACTGCCATGGAGTGGTGAAGTCTCCATCCATGGTGAGGTGGCTAAACTTGGTTTAGTGTGTGACATGATTATGGTTAAAAAGGCTTAATGAAGGATTAGGAAAGGGGGCCCTCCTTTTGCCATTAATGGCTTGGTCACATGTCAAACCTTCCATGGCTTCATATGGCTTGTAAATGGCTTGCTCATGGCTCCATGTGGCTTGGGACAAAGCTTGGTCATTTACATGAAAGAAGGTTTTGAAATTTTTGGGACTTATGGGTGATTTTGGCATGAGGCCTAATTTAGGATTATTTGATGATTGATTTAGGACTTAAGGGATGATATCAATTAATGGGGTGATGAAAAGAATGTCATATGGGCTTCGACATGAAGTTTGGGCCTTTGAAATTTAGTGAAGATGGGCTTTTAAAATGGTTTAGGGAAGTGGGCTTTTTGGATTTTAAAAATGGATTCTAGGATGAAAGTTTGGTAAAGGCTTGGGACAAATAATTGTTGGGTTTGGTTTAGGGATGTGTCATGAGTGATTTGAAATAAATTTGAGGTGGTTTGGGGTTTGAATTGGGTTGAATTTGGGCTTTTTGGTAAAGTGGCCAATGGTAGGCCAAATTGGGTTAACTTGGGCTAATGTTGGGCTAATATTGAAATTGGTGTAAAATTAATGTTGAGAAATGTTTGTAGGGCTGTTTCAAAGAGGTTTCAACTTTGGTTGAGTTTGGATTTTGGGGTTTGGGCCTATTTGGGTTAGGTTTAGGTGTAGGCCCATGTAAGAAGTTTTGGCTTTTGGTTGAATTTGAGTTGGGTTTGGGTTCAAATTTTGGGCAAATCATGTTACTGTTTTGTTTTTAGAGATGTTAGGGAAGGTTTAGAAAATATTTGGGGTTAATTGGAGTTGAATTGGGTTAGTTTGGGCTAAGTTTGGGTCATGGGTCCAAATTGGGCTTTAAGGTCAAAAGTGAAATTGGATTCAAATGCCAATCAAATTGGGCTTGGATTTAGTCTAGATTAGTGTTGGGGATGTTTAATTGAAGTTTAGAATTGAATTGGACCGGAATTTGGGTCAATTAGGCGAGTTTGGTTTGACATTGGGTTCACTTTGGGTTAAAATGGGTCAAATTGGGGATTTTGACAAAAGTGGGGTAAATTGACAAAATTAGCCTATTGTGTAGTTGAACAAGATGAAATTGGGAATATTTGGGATTTTTTGGAATTTTCTGGGAATTTTTGGAATTTTTTGGGTTTTTGGGTCAAGAGGGGCATTTTGGGTATTTGGAGGGTATTGGGGGGGGGTATTTTTGGAATTTTGGATATTTTGGGTAAAAATGGTCAATTTGAGTGGTGGGAGAATGTTTGGGATTGATTTTGAGGAATTTAGGTGATTTTGGAGAATTTTGAAAAATTTGGGTAACTTCAAGGGTTTTGGGTAGGCTAGGCAGGTCTGGGGTCCCGGGGGTCAAAAATTGAAAATTTAGAAAATTGAAGATTGGGTAAATGTAAGTGGAATGAAATCATTTTGGTTGAGCGATGAAGCCATATCAAGCCCACATGAGCCATGAAGGGACTCATTTGAGGCATTCACTATGTTGTTCCTAACCCTCTTAGCGAGGGCTTAGGGGTTAAGGACCATCCATGTGAATCACCTTCATGAGTCGGGAGGTCAAGTTGGGTATGGGTGTGGTTTTAGGAGGTGTGTGAAAGTGTATTGTATAGTGTAGTGTGTGTGTAAGTCAGCCTCACTGGACCAGGGCCACCCAGAGGCGATCCCAAGGCCAAAGAGTCCTATAGGAACTCATCCTTTAAACTTCCACATTTGATTTCAACCCTCTAGGTGATTAGGGGTCTACAATCAAGTTTGTGGAGTTTGCAGAGAGTTAGGAAGTAGTTTGAATTTCTAAGTGGTGGGTCCCAATTCTAATCCTCTAGGATAGTCAAAGGAAAAGCCTAAGGCTAGATCCTAAGTACTAAAAAAAAGGAAGAGAAGACCTCATCAAAAATGAGGTCAACACTAACATGTGAAATACAATTTTCATCAGTCATTGATGTGTTATTTATGTATAACTTTCTTCATTTTTGCAGGATAATGAGCGCAAGGACTTTCAACTGTAGATGTCGTCTTTCTACAGTGAGGGTTGTACTGGATGGACTTAGTGAGGGCTGTACTGGATGGACTTAGGGATCGCATTTCCGAGGAGACGGTTCATAACTTACGAGAAATGAGGGTGTACACTTTTTTTGACATGCCCCCTATCCCCAAGACAATGTTCTGACTTTGCATATTTTGAGATGTTGGGATAACAGGAGGAGGGTTTTCAGATTGGGTGGAAAAGAGCTGAAGCTAGATGCTGACCACGTGGCCTTGTTGCTTGGCATGCCTAACAGAGGAGAGCGTGCCGCATGGAAGAGAAGTGGACTAGCTGCGGATGATGCCAAAGCAATAAAGGAACAAATGACTGATTTTTTGCAGAAGGAGCATCTAATTCTCCTTTTGAGCAGTTGTATTTAAATTTTTTATTAACTAACATATTTTTTCCGTCTAGCAATTTTCACATGCACGCAGAACTTCTGCGTTTGCTGCTAATCCACAGGCTTTTCCCTCCTTTAATTGGTCTGCTGCCATATGTGAAATTCTATTAGAACAAGTACGCACAGCTTACACGAAATTAAAGTATAATAAATCATTGGGCTATATCCAAGGTTTCGTATTTCTGCTTACGGCATGTATTTCTTCCATTCTTTAAAACATTTCATTATGAATTTTAGTTTTGTTGTTTTTTTTTTACATAAATGGTTATTGTGTATGACATCCTCGACTATGGTTTTACGAGATGACATCACAGGTTACTCCTGCCGCCCCTGAGGGTCGACCACGTATGCTGAGATGGCCAACAAGTTATGGGCGGACTGCGAAACAGATTCATGAAGCATTTAAGGGGCTTTATCTTTCATAGGTTTGTCATTCATTGCATTAAAATAATTGTAAATGGTTCATAGTTGTTATACAATGGCATGTTTAATTTCATTGCAGGTCAATGACATGTTCTTGGATTTGAGGGATGATGAAGTCCAGCTGCTCTCAAATCCAGAGCAGAGACCACGTACTCCTCCAAGGCCTCGCCCACAGCACGAGACCGAGGCAGGACCATCCTCACCTAGAGCGGGTACACTAGTGTCAAGTGAGATGACCCCAGTGATTGGTTGTACTAGTGGACCTATTAATCTTGAAGCTATGTATGATTTGATGAAATATCAGCACCAAGTGAGCTTACATATACAAAACAGAGTGGATTCATGATCACAGAATAATACATTAAGAAATTCATATCTATTTTTGATGAAATTGCACTTTAAAGAAATTTATTTTCTTTTTTTTATTGCAGGAATGAAGATTTATAAGTGATGGAAGCAAAAAGCATGAAATGGAGCAAATTTGGATCAAAAAGGAGGAAATTCATGCAAATTGAACTAAGTCGCCGACGGTGAGATCGAGACCACCGACGGCGAGATTGTGAGGAGAATTTCTAAAGGAATTATAACTACCTCACCGACAGCGAGCCCGAGCCCGCCGACAGCGAGATCGCGCGGTTTGAAGACCTTCTAGAAGCCCCGCTGAAGGCGAGGTCGTTTTCCGCCAACGGCGAGACAGTTCAAAATGCATATACATTGAACCTGAACACTTTTTGAAGAGGTGTTTAAGCACCCCTTGGACCTTTGCCTAGCTCTATAAATAGAGGATGAATTTTAGTCATTTGTGTGTGTCTTTGTGTCTCTTTCTAGTGTCTTAAGTGTCATTTGTGTGTGAGTTTGAGTGTGTTTAGTGAGTTCATTAGTTTAATTGAGTGCTATTTAGTTTGTCGTACTCGGAAGGAAAAGTCAAAGGAACTTCGAGGAGTCCGCTTGGGAGGAAATTAAGATAAGTATCTTTGTTTATTGTTGTTAACTTTAAATGAAATCCATGCTTTGTTTTATTCCCATGCATTCTGAGTAGTTTTCTTAGTCTTTCTCCTTGTTTATGAAAATTATACGGATTGATGAAATTAAATAGAAGCACCTAATATAATATAAATAAATTGTGATAATTTTTACTTAAAACTTAATTTACTTTCAATCCGACCAATTGAGTAGTTAAAATATGTTGAATTATCAACTATAGTAAAAATTACATCCAATATTCAGAGAAGTCAAAAGCCTTGGAAGGCGGGTGCAAATAAATAGGGAAATATTAATTATCGGACGTAGAATTGAACATTTTAGTGTGACAGACTAAAATATTCAATTTGGTCCTATTGTTTGAGAGTCGAAGTGTAGATGTTAGCCCTCGAGTGAGGGGAACGTGGGAGCTCGAAGTGGCAACCGATATCCTCCCAGACTCTAGCCGCAGATTCAGTAATCAAACATAGGATTAGTCAATGTTCTTTGCACCTGGACCAAAGGGTAAAGAATAGAAATGCTCCTATTTGTCACAATACAATTAAAATCCTATTTAAATTCATCATTTACTTAATTTTCTAAAAACAAGGAGAAGGATACTTTTTCTAAATTATTTAAATCAACTTATTTTCAAGCATTAGTTTACTTTAGTTTATTATAGTTACTTTGAATTTCCGTTCACTTTATTAGTAAGTAATTCCTTTAAATTTAGGCGATAACAAATCTGTTAAAAACTTCCCTGTGGGATCGATAACCAGGACTCCATTAGAGCCCTGTATTACTTGATACTATACGTATACTTGCGTAGAATCCACATTATACATTAAATCATATATCTATATTTAAAACGGGATCAAGTTTTTGGTGTCGTTGCTATAAACATAAATTGCAAACATATTAAAAGTGGGTCAAGTTTTTGCGCACGTTGTCGGGAAGTAAAGAAATTATTTACTAAAGTAACGGACTAATCTAAAATTTGTTTTATAAAATTGTATGCGAAAATTTGGAAACGAAAATTTAATACCTTACGATTCAGAATTAGAGCGTACAATTAAAAGAATTAGAAAACAAAAAAAAGAAATTATAAATTTAACACAAATGGCAAATATACCTGAAAATGAAAATATCAATCAACCAAGACCATTACGAGATTATGCCAACCCTACATTAAATGAAATTCATTTAACTATTCAAAACCCTTTTGTAGCTGCTAATTCATTCGAACTTGAACCTGCAATTATCCAAATGGTACAAAATAATCAATTTAGTGGTTCACCTACTGAAGATCCTAATTTACATCTTGCTAGTTTTTTAGAACTATGTGCTACTTTCAAATATGAAGGAGTATCTAACGATGCTATTAGACTTAGACTTTTTCCTTTTTCTTTAAGGGGTAAGGCTAGAATGTGGTTAAATTCATTAGCACCTGGATCTATTAAAACTTGGGGAGAATTATCACAAAAATTTCTATCCAAATATTTTCCGCCATCTAAAACTGCTAAGCTTAGAAACGATATAACTTCTTTTAGTCAATTTGATGGAGAGTCAATATATGAATCTTGGGACAGATTTAAAGAACTTCTTAGGAAATGCCCACATCATGCGTTACTAGATTGGTTAATTATCCAAACTTTCTATAATGGATTAGTAGGATCTTTAAGATCAATCATCGATGTCATCTTGGAGGATCATTAATGTCAAAACCATTTGATGAAGCCTATGCACTAATCGAAGAAATGACAACTACTAATTTTCAATGGCCTGCTGATAGAATGAATAAAAAAAAAATAGCTAGTATTCATGAAAATGATGCAATATCTATGTTAGCTTCACAAATAGCTGCTGTATCTAAAAAATTAGATCATTTTGGAATGAATTACTCTCCAACTATATCGAAGAAAATTCATCCGGACAACTTATAGAATCTCAATCTTAATATGAAACATTTAATGCAATTAACAACAGACCCAATAATCCTTATGCAAATTATTATAATCCTGGATGGAAAAATCATCCTAATTTTAATTGGAATAATAACACAACTAATCAACCATGGATGGATAATATGACACAACAATTAGGAAACCCATCTAATCAAGGAAATCCCAATTATAAACCTAATTATCCACCTGGATTTAATAACCCACAATTTAAAGATAAGAACTTATCTATAGAAGAATTAATATTAAATATGGGTCAACATTTACAAAATCAAGGAAATCAATTACAAATACATGGAAACCAATTACAAAATCAAGGAACATCTATCAAAAATATTGAAACTCAACTTGGACATATCACTACTGCACTTAATAATAGAATACATGAAACATTTCCTAGTAATGTGGAAATAAATCCCAAAGACAAGGGAAATGAACAAATTAAAGCGATACAATTACGAAGTGGAAAAGAATTAGAACCTCGAATTCAGAAAGAATTTGAAAGTCAAAAAGAGGAATTGGAAATTGAAAAGGAAAAGAATCAACAAGATCCAAACATAGAAAATCCTTTAATACCAATGAAAATTTCTATTGAAAAACCTTCACCACCATTTCCTCAACGACTAATTCAACATAAAAAAGAAAAACAATTTGCTAAATTCCTTGAAATTTTGAAGAAATTAACGATAAATATTCCTTTCGTAGAAGCTTTAGAACATATGCCAAACTATGTAAAATTCATGAAAGATATTCTAAATAAAAAAAGAAAATTTACCGATAATGAAATTGTCGCACTTAGTGAAGAGTGTAGTGCTATTATTCAGAAAAAAATTCCTGAAAAATTAAAAGATCCTGGTAGTTTCACCATACCCTGCGTTATTGGAGAAAAATTCTATGGAAAAGCTTTGTGTGACTTAGGAGCAAGCATCAATCTAATGCCTCTATCAATTTTTAAGAGATTAGGATTGGGAGAAATTTCACCTACTTCAGTAACTCTTCGGTTAGTCGATCGTTCGTTACATATCCTAAGGGAGTTATTGAAGATGTATTAGTAAAAGTGGATAAATTTATCTTCCCTGTAGATTTATTGTTCTAGATATGGAAGAAGATAAAGAAATTCCTATCATTTTAGGAAGACCATTTTTAGCCAATAGAAAAGCTATGATTGATGTTCGTAAAGGAGAACTAACTATGAGAGTAAATGACCAAAAAGTAACTTTTAATATTACTAAATCAATGAAATATCCTGCGTTAGAAAAAGATGATGAGTGTTTTCGAATGGAAGTACTCGATCATTTACAAAAAGAACATTTTAAAGAATATTATGAAGAAAAATTAGAAAAAGAAAATATTGAATTAATTGAAAAATCTGAGATAAATGAAGAATTAGATTATATTCAAGAGAAATTTGAATTTTTGGATAACACGAAAAATACCGAAAAAAATATAGTTTCATCAATTATTAAACCTCCCGAACTTCGAGTTAAAAATGTTACCTAATCATTTAAAGTATGCTTACTTAGGTAATTCTTCAACTCTACCAATTATTATTTCATCTGAATTAAATGAATCTCAAGAACAAAAACTTTTAGATACATTAAAAAAATATAAGAAAATTTTTTGTTGGAATTTAGCAGATATTAAAGGAATTAGTCCTTCAATTTATATGCACAGAATTATTTTAGATAATGAACATAAACCTAAAGCAGATCCACAAAGGAGATTAAATCCAATAATGAAAGAAGTAGTCAAGAAAGAAATTTTAAAATGGTTAGATAATGGTATTAGATATCTTATTTCTGACAGTGCTTGGGTAAGCCCAATTCACTGTGTACCTAAAAAAGGGTGACTGTCAAAGCTAATGAAAATAATGATCTTATCCCTATAAGACAAGTCACTGGATGGCAAATTTGTATTGATTATAGAAAATTAAACACAGCCATCAGAAAAGATCACTTCCCTTTACCATTTCTGAATCGGATGTTAGATAGATTAGCTGGACATAAATATTTTTGTTTCTTAGATGGATATACCTAGGTTATCATCAAATACAAATTGCTCCTGAGGATTAAGATAAAACTACATTTACTAGTCCTTATGGAACTTTCGATTTTCGAAGAATGCCTTTTGGATTATGTAATGCACCTGCAACATTCCAAAGATGTATGATGTCTATATTTAGTAAATTAATTGATAATAGAATAGAAGTATTTATGGATGATTTCTCTGTATTTGGAACAACATTTGACACATGCTTAAATCATCTTGAAAAAGTATTTGAAGTGTGTGAGAAAACTAATTTAGTTCTTAATCGGGAGAAATGTCAATTTATGGTTACAGGTGGCATTGTATTAGGGCATAAAATTTTAGAAAAAGGCATGGAAGTAGACCCTGCAAAAATTCAAGTAATAGCTAAATTACCACCTCCAACTACGGTAAAAGGGATAAGAAGTTTTCTTGGACATGCTGGATTTTACAGGCGCAATATTAAAGATTTTTCAAAAATTACTAAACCTCTATGCCAACTTCTTGAAAAGGACAAGAAATTTGAGTTTACAACTGAATGCCTGAATGCTTTCGAATTATTAAAAGATAAATTAATTACGGCACTTATAATAGATTCACCTAACCTGGGAGAAACCATTTGAGCTTATGTGTGATGCTAGTGATTATGCTATAGGAGCGCTTCTTGAGCAAAGATATGATAAGATTTTCAAAGTTATATATTATGCTTAGTAAAACTATAAATGATGCTCGAAATAAATTATACGATTACTTGAAAGAGAATTATTAGCGAGTTGTATATGCTTTTAATAAATTTCGGCATTATCTAATAGGAACTAAATGTATTGTGCATACCGATCATTCTGCTATAAAATATTTAATGCAAAAGAAAGATTCTAAACCAAGATTAATCGGATGGATATTATTAATGCAAGAATTTGATTTTGAGATAATTAACAAAAAAGGAACTCGATAATCAAATTGTCGATCATTTATCAAGATTAGAAAATCATGAATTATCTAATACCGATAATGAAATTTTAGCATGCTTTTCCGATGAACAACTTTATAATATTAATGAGTTGAAAATACCTTAGTATGATGATATAGTAAATTATATTGTAAGTGATATTTTACCACCTATGTTAACTTTGCAACAACAGAAAAAATTCATTCACGATACTAAAACATAGTTTTGGGATGAACCATACTTATATAAGCAATGTAAGGATCTAATCATTAAAAGATGTGTGCCTTATGAAGAAGCGAGACAATTATTCAAAAATGTCATGATTCGATTTTGGAGGACATTTTGGGACGGATAAAACCGCATATAAAATTCTACAATCTGGATTCTACTGGCGTACTCTATTTAGAGATGTATATAGATATATAAAAACCTGCGATAAATGTCAAAGAGTAGGAAACATATCAAGGAAGAATGAAATGCCTCTGAATTTTATATTAGAAGTTGAAATTTTTGATGTTTGGGGATTAGATTTCATGGGACCTTTTATTCCTTCATTTGGAAACTCATATATATTAGTAGTCTGTTGATTATGTTTCCAAATGGATTGAAGCACAAGCTTTACCTAGGTGTGATGCTAAAAGTGTTTCAAAATTTTTAATGAAAAATATTTTTACTAGATTTGGAATGCCGAGAGTGATTATCATCGACGGAGGAACTCATTTTAGAAACAAATATATTCACAAACTAGTAGAAAAATATAATAATATGCATAAGATATCAACTGCTTATCATCCACAATTAGTGGATTAGCTGAAGTTTCTAATCGAGAGATTAAGCGTATATTAGAAAAATCTGTAAACCCTAATAGATTAGAATGGTCTATAAGACTAGATACTGCATTATGGGCATACAGAACTGCTTATGAAACTCTGATTGGAATGACTCCTTACAGGCTTATATATGGAAAAACTTGCCACTTACCAGTTGAATTAGAACATAAAGCATATTTGGCGATTAAAGAATTTAATTATAATATGAAAGAAGCTGGTGAGAAGAGATTGTTGCTATTAAATGAATTGGAAGAATTAAGAAACGAATCATATGATAATGATAGGATTTATAAAGAAAGGATGAAATTATGGCATGATCGGAAGATTAATCAGAGAAATTTTGAACCGAGACAAGAAGTTTTGCTTTATAATACTAGATTGAAATTATTTCCTAGGAAATTGAAATCTCGATGGTTAGGACCTTTCACCATAACTCAAATATTTTCATATGGAACTATAGAAATTGAAGATCCAAAAACAGTACATAGATTTAAAGTAAACGGACATAGATTAAAACCATATTTTGAAGATAGAATACCAAATTTTAAAGAGGTTTTAATGCTTAGTCAACCTGAACACTAACTAAATTAGGTCGGGCTGACGACGTTAAACATGGGAGGCAACCCATAGTAGTCTTTATTTTAAATATCTACAAATTAGTTAGTCTATATTATTAAAACAAATCTTACTAAAATTTTTTATTAGAATCATCACAAAGTTGAATCTATACGATGAGCTCAGAAAATATTCGGACCAGAGCGAAATTGGGCGATTTTTACGAATCTCGCCGACAGCGAGCCCTAGCCTGCTGACAGCGAGATCGTGCGCCATGACTTGAGTTAGTTTTATAACTAAGTCGCCGACGGCGAGGAACTTCCCTCCGACGGCGAGGCTGTTGAAAATTTGGTTTCTTAAAGATTTTTCGTGCGGTTTTTTACGGATCTAAGCCATTCCTTCATAAGAAATTATCCCAAATCTGATTTCACACCATTTTCTTCCTTAGGAACGACTCGAGACCAATCCTTTCCATCCAAAATGGGAACCAAATTCTTAGAAACCACAAAAATTGAATTTTTCAACCGAAGAAAATTCGTCAGTTCTGAGGCGCAGCGAATCTTCAACAAAGGCTTGATGAAGAAAAGACTTATTAAAGAAAGAGGATTTGTCAACAGAGGAATAGAGAATTCTACTACAAAAATCGAAGAAATGATCGCACAGCGGCATTGGGAGGTATTTTGTTATACGACATCCGCCGTAGTTATACCAAGTAGTTAAAGAGTTTTACTCTAATTTACATGCGATCAACAATGGAAATGTGTACGTCGGAGGAAGATGGGTAACATTTACTCCTTCAAGGGTAAATGAATTGTTTTCTATAGAGAATACATCCGTTTGTCATTATTCCAACTTTCGTGCCTTCAAGATACAATATGAACGAAATCTATAGATACCTGACCGACGAACCGGATGATTGGGAGTTACGAGAAGACGAGTATGTGAGTTTTTCTGCATCACTTCTTAACCCTGTCTCGAAGCACTGGCATTTCTTTATCTCATCAAAATTATTACCTACCATGAGAGTAAATAAAGTTTCGAAGGAATGCACTTATTTTAAACTACCGTATTCAAATCGGATTACCTATCGATGTTGGATTAATAATAAGTAAAGTCTCGCATCGGGATTAATTGTGCATGGGTCGTTGCATGGACTTGGACACCCATCTACTATATTTGTTTTATGCAGTTAGTACCAAGTTTCTTATGAGGCTTGGGAAAAAGTACTTTTACCATGGAAACCACTGGATCCTACTGATATGTTTCCCACTTTGGATAACAATGATGAGATTACCATTATTTCGACGAGCATCACGTAACAATCCTTTAGCAAGGCCCTTTATCGATAAGACTAATTTCATTCCGAAGAAGATTAAAGGATTGGAAAAAGAATTGCAAAATGCGATGAATTCCATTGACAATATCTCTGATATGTTTAATCATATTGATTGGAGAATGAAGGAGCACTTTGATCATACTGGACATCTGGAGGCCAGTTTTATTCATCTACTAAGATACTTATCTTAAATTCCTCCCAAAGCAGACTCCTTGAAGTTCCTTTGACTTTTTCTTCTAGTACAGAAACTTCTAAATAGCACTCAAATAAACTAAAGAAACTTACTAACAACATACTCAAAATAGACTCAAACTCTCTAAAATAGACACACTGAAGACTCAAGAGACACACTGAAGACTCTAGAATTCGGCCTCTATTTATAGAGGTAAGCAAAGTTCCAAGGGGTGCTTAAACACCTCTTCAAAGAGTGTCCAGGTTCAAAGTATTTGCATTTTGAACTGTCTCGCCGTCTGCGGGAAACGACCTCGCCGTCAGCGGGATTTCTAGAAGGTCTTCAAACCGTGCGATCTCGCTGTCAGCGGGCTTCAGGCTGGCTGTCGGCGAGGTAGTAATAATTCCTTCATAAATTCTCTTCACGATCTCGCCGTCGGAGGCCTCGATCTCACCGTCGGCGACTTAGTTCAATTTGCATGAAATTCTTCCTTTTTGATCCAAATTCGCTCCATTTCATGCTTTTTGCTTTAATTACTTATAAATCTTCATTCCTGCAATAAAATAAAGGAAATACCTTTCTTTAAAGTGCAATTTCATCAAAAATAGATATGAATTTCTTAATGTATTTTTCTGTGATCAAAATCCCCAAACTTAATTATTACTTGTCCTCAAGTAATTTTAATACTAAATAAAAATAATGATTTCTATAATAGAATTTTTCAATTCAGATAATATGAATTAAATTTAAATAATATTATAATAAAGTTAAATATAAATATTTCTGAGTAATTAAATTAACTTTATAGATATAAGATTATTTAGTTATCAGGTCTAGAATTTCTAGCTCTCTATTTATTTCAGGAATGACTATATTTAAAAGAGTAAATTACTTAAGATATTTAGATGATAGGAAGTTCAAGAAAACACTATTTAGTAAAATACTAATCCATAAATATAAGTTTAGAAATATAATTAAGTTTGACCTTTAGGTTGAATCTATCGAGCCAATTTTTGATAAGGCATATCCTCAAGCTTCTCCTCACTTATATTTTTCTTTTCTTTTTCTTTTCTTTCCTTTTCTTTTCTTTTCGGATTGATTTTCATTCCTTCTTTTTTTTTTCTTTTTCAAGTGAGGATTACTATATCTGGATAGCCTGTTAATAATTTTGAACTTCAATTTCTCTTCCTAAATTTGAAACTTAAAATATTTCTTTGCTTATATATATTTCATAGCCTTTACTTCATTGAGTTTCTATCCTTTCTTTTTCACTTAAATACTTAAGAATTTTCAATTTTTAGAATATAGTTTTCCTTACTTTAAATAGTTTACTATATTCTTATTCCTTTTAACCGAATATCTTATTCCATTAATTAATTGAATTACTAGAAATATTTTATTTAACTTTATATAATAATTAAATAAAGTAACTCATGTTTATTGAATTGAAAAACTACTATAGAAAATCATTTAATAATAATTTTTGAAAATAGAAATTGAGAACAATTTAATAATTAAATTTGTATTTTTACCTTCCCCCAAACTTAATTTTTTCTATCTATACTACATAGTGAAAAAGGGAAAGTATATAATAAAATTCATCATACCTTGGGCTTTAGGTATTTCTTTTCTTTGAAAAATTTTTTTGCAGGCTTTTTCATTACTTACAGAACCTGTACTGTTAGTATTCTTCCTCATATAATATTTAAAAGAAAGTGCAGGGATGAAATTTTAAAATAAGTATCAAACATAAAAAAAAAAACTTAATCTTTTACTACACATTCATTTAACTAATCTATTTTAAAACATATTAAAACAATCTAAACAATGTTAAAATTCATAACTTATAAAAACTTAAACTAACATTCTATATATAAAAATTTGCAAACTAATTTAACACACATAAGAAATCTAACATCATAACATAAGCAAACATACCAATATCCATAGTCTTTAGAAAGTACAGAATAATCACATCCAAAATAATAAAGTTTCCCAAAATAACAACAAATCTAAACAAACCAAACAAACTAAACAAAGACTCTAATCTTCTGCATAAAAATCCCAAGCTATGTCATCTCCCTGATCTCCAGCCGAGAAGGCTGCAGTCGTGAATAACCGGGCACTCGGGAAAGACAACATCTAAATCACCACTCCTATATCGACGTTCGACTTCATAGTATGCAATTTCGTACTCGAATGTCGCTGGAGATATTCACTATCATAATCGTGTCTTCTTTCCAAGCCTCCGATTCTTTGGTCTATATGCTCAAATCATCTTTCCATATTTTCTCCAAATAACTCAAAACTCTTTCTACTCAGGGTTAATTCATTCATCAGATCTTGAAGGGTAGGAGTGGTGTACTGAGGGGGTGGATCATAACAAGTAGAGGGTATATCTCTACTTGAAGAAGGTACATAATCCCTTGTCCCAGATCTCCATCCTTCATGGGATTTATTTTTCTTTATATTAGCCTGAGTAAGGGGTTTCATAGGTTCAATCCATTCCTCATCATCTCTTGCCTCTACCCCAGATAATTGGCAAAGTGCATAGATAAGACCAGGATGTCCTAGTCCTCCTCCACTTTCATTTCTAGCGGTGGCTATTATATTTTTATAAATAACATTTCCCACATTAATACTCTTCTAGTTCGAATACGAAATTCGAATCGCTTTCATCTCTTGTTACCTCACTATGGTGGTAGGTAGGTAACAAAGTAGAACAAATAAAATAATGTCAGGCTTTAGATGTTGCATTTAGCATAGAAAGAGGAAAGTTTACCCGTTCCCGCTGCTTTATCTTCCAGACTCCATTCCCATTAGTGAGAAAGTCGATCACATCTTCCAGTGGTCCTTCCATAGTTCCAAAAGTTTCATACTCGCTGGTGTAGGTTTCTCGTACTTCATAATAAGTGTTTATTCTAGCAGCTTTGAATTCTACAAAAAATCCTCTAACCTTAACCGGTGCTTCTTTAGCCTATGTTAAATTTGCATAAAATTCCTTTACTACTTCTATAGCTGCTCTGTTGGTCACGAAACAGAAATTTTCGCATCCTCGCTCCTTAATGATTCGCTCAACTTCTCCTCCTGGATTCTTGAAAACTCGATCTTGAATGCATTTTCTTGCTTGTATGTTTTGAAAATATCGAGTTTGTGCTCTTGCATTAATGAATCGTGTTTCGTCATAATCTATCCGTCGCTTTTGTCGTAGAGCCATTTCTCGATCTGTGAAATTTGCAAAAAATCTTAACTAAACTCCAAAATATTACTAAGAAGGCTTCCTACAACATCTAAAATCCATTTAAATCAATTTTTATGAAATTCTTCAAAGTATTTTCTCCACATTTCGAAGTTTTTCAAAATTCTCCAATGTAGAAGAAATCCATGGTGAAAATAAAAAATTTTTGCATAGGAGTGAAGCTCTTACCAAGGGAAGATGAAATCCGGTGTCAAAAAGTGTTGAAATCGCTTCAAATCCAAGATCTCTCAAGCCCTAGGTCGGTTTTTTCAAAAATTTGAGGAAAGGGATGATGAATAGTGTCGGTTGACCGGTCGAATATAGGTCTTTTCACGATCTCGCCGTCGGCGAGATTTTCTCGCCGTCGGCGAGCTAATTAATTTCATAAGGCAAAAGTTTCGGGAAAAATCCGCCGTCGGCGAGCTCGGCCTCGCTGTCAGCAGGTTTTCTCGCTGTCGGAGAGATAATTCTCGCCGTCGGCGAGATCCCAAAAATTTTAAATTTTTGAAATTCGTCAATCATTTTCGACCTCAAATTGCCCTTAATCAATCTTCCGATCACTTAATTTAATAATAATACGAAGATTAGATACTTATACTCACAAAAAGTCACACCAAACAAACAATATAACTTTATATATGAAATCCATGAAACTTACAAATTTCACACTAACAACTTAACACATACTTAACTTAAATGTTCAAATCCATAATACTCAGCATCACAATCCACACCACAACACTCTAAATGCTGAGACATAACAATTTACATAAAATCTCATCAAATCTGAGATGATCAAATCAAATTTCGACTCATAATAAAATCTAACTCCAAATCAACACATATATATATATACAAATATAACATAAACATTGAAATCTTTTCTACTCTTTAGTGTCTGAAATAACATCTTCTCTGATATTTCCGATGTGATGCAGGTGCACAAATAAATTGTAGAAAGGTCTGAAAGGAAATTCTGCAGTAGATTCTTCATTAATCCATCCTTTCTGTCTTAGTAGATGAATAATACTGGCCTCCAGATGTCCAGTATGATCAAAGTGCTCCTTCATTCTCCAATCAATATGATTAAACATATCAGAGATATTGTCAATGGAATTCATCGCATTTTGCAATTCTTTTTCCAATCCTTTAATCTTCTTCAGAATGAAATTAGTCTTATCAGTAAAGGGCCTTGCTAAAGGATTGTTCCGTGATGCTCGTCGTAAATAATGGTAATCTCATCATTGTTATCCAAAGTGGGAAACATATCAGTAGGATCCAGTGGTTTCCATGGTAAAAGTACTTTTTCCCAAGCCTCATAAGAAATTTGGTACTAACTGCATAAAACAAATATAGTAGATGGGTGTCCAAGTCCATGCACTGACCCATGCACAATTAATCCCAATGCAGACTTTACTATTATTGATCCAACATCGATAGGTAATCCAATTTGAATACAGTAGTTTAAAATAGTGCATTCCTTCGAAACTTTATTTACTCTCATGGTAGGTAATAATTTTGATGAGATAAAGAAATGCCAGTGCTTCGAGACAGGGTTAAGAAGTGATGCGTAAAAAGCCGACATACCCGTCTTCTCGTAACTCCCAATCATCCGGTTCGTCGGTCGGTATCTATAGATTTCGTTCATATTGTATCTCGAAGGCACAAAGTTGGAATAATGACAAACGGATGTATTCTCTATGAAAACAATTCATTTACCCTTGAAGGAGTAAATGTTACCCATCTTCCTCTGACGTACACATTTCCATTGTTGATCGCATGTAAATTAGATTAAAACTCTTTAACTACTGGTATAACTACAGCGGATGTCGTATAACAAAATACCTCCTAATGCCGCTGTGCGATCATTTCTTCGATTTTTGTATTAAAATTCTCTATTCCTCTGTTGACAAATCCTCTTTCTTTAATAAGTCTTTTCTTCATCAAGCCTTTGTTGAAGATTCGCTGCGCCTCGGAACTGACGAATTTTCTTCGGTTGAAAACTTCAGTTTTTGTGGTTTCTAAGAATTTGGTGGCCATTTTGGATGGAAAGGATTGGTCTCTAGTCGTTCCTAAGGAAGGAAATGGTGTGAAATCAGATTTGGGATAATTTCTTATGAAGGAATGGCTTAGATCCGTCAAAAACCGTACGAAAAATCTTTAAGAAACCAAATTTTCAACTGCCTCACCGTCGGCGGGAAGTTCCTCGCCGTCGGCGACTTAGTTATAAAACTAACTCAAGTCATGGCGCACGATCTCCCTGTCAGCGGGCTCGGGCTCGCTGTCGGCGAGATTCGTAAAAATCGCCCAATTTCGCTCTGGTCCGAATATTTTCTGATCTCATCATATAGATTCAACTTTGTGATGATTCTAATAAAAAATTTTAGTAAGATTTGTTTTAATAATATAGACTAACTAATTTGTAGATATTTAAAATAAAGACTACTATGGGTTGCCTCCCATAAAGCGCTTGGTTTAACGTCGTCAGCCCGACCTAATTTAGTTAGTGTTCAGGTTGACTAAGCATTAAAACCTCTTTAAAATTTGGTATTCTATCTTCGAAATATGGTTTTAATCTATGTCCGTTTACTTTAAATCTATGTCCTGTTTTTGGATCTTCAATTTCTATAGTTCCATATGAAAATATTTGAGTTATGGTGAAAGGTCATAACCATCGAGATTTCAATTTCCCAGGAAATAATTTCAATCTAGTATTATAAAGCAAAACTTCTTGTCCTGGTTCAAAATTTCTCTGATTAATCTTCCGATCATGTCATAATTTCTTCCTTTCTTTATAAATCCTATCATTATCATATGATTCGTTTCTTAATTCTTCCAATTCATTTAATAGCAACAATCTCTTCTCACCAGCTTCTTTCATATTATAATTAAATTCTTTAATCGCCAAATATGCTTTATGTTCTAATTCAACTGGTAAGTGTGCAAGTTTTTCCATATATAAGCTCGTAAGGAGTCATTCCAATCAGAGTTTCATAAGCAGTTCTGTATGCCCATAATGCAGTATCTAGTCTTATAGACCAGTCTAATCTATTAGGGTTTACAGATTTTTCTAATATACGCTTAATCTCTCGATTAGAAACTTCAGCTAATCCACTAATTTGTGGATGATAAGCGATTGATATCTTATGTATAATATTATATTTTTCTACTAGTTTGTGAATATATTTGTTTCTAAAATGAGTTCCTCCGTCAGTGATAATCACTCTCGGCATTCCAAATCTAGTAAAAATATTTTTCATTAAAAATTTTGAAACACTTTTAGCATCACACCTAGGTAAAGCTTGTGCTTGTATCCATTTGGAAACATAATCAATAGCTTACTAATATATATGAGTTTCCAAATGAAGGAATAAAATGTCCCATGAAATCTAATCCCCAAACATCAAAAATTTCAACTTCTAAT
Source organism: Papilionanthe hookeriana x Papilionanthe teres (assembly GCA_022702705.1). Lineage (NCBI taxonomy): Eukaryota > Viridiplantae > Streptophyta > Magnoliopsida > Asparagales > Orchidaceae > Papilionanthe > Papilionanthe hookeriana x Papilionanthe teres. The sequence continues at coordinate 96,352,509 of CM040425.1, forward strand.
ATAAAATTCGAAGGCATTTCATTTTTCCTTGATATGTTTCCTACTCTGTGGCATTTATCGCAGGTTTTTATATATCTATATACATCTCTAAATAGAGTACGCCAGTAGAATACAGATTGTAGAATTTTATATGCAGTTTTATCTGTCCCAAAATGTCCTCCAAATTCAGAATCATGATATTTTTTAATATTTGGTTCAGTTTCTTCATAAGGCACACATCTTCTAATGATTAGATCCTTACATTGCTTATATAAGTATGGTTCATCCCAAAACTATGTTTTAGTATCGTCAATGAATTTTTTCTGTTGTTGCAAAGTTAACATAGGTGGTAAAATGTCACTTACAATATAATTTACTATATGAGCGTACTAAGGTATTTTCAACTCATTAATATTATAAAGTTGTTCATCAGAAAAACTGTCTAAAATTTCATTATCAGTATCAGATAATTCATGATTTTCTAATCTTGATAAATGATCTGCAATTTGATTATCAGTTCCCTTTTTGTTAATGATCTCAAAATCAAATTCTTGCATTAATAATATCCATCCGATTAATCTTGGTTTAGAATCTTTCTTTTGCATTAAATATTTTATAGCAGAGTGATCGGTATGTACAATACATTTAGTTCCTATTAGATAATGCTCGAAATTTATTAAAAGCATATACAACTACTAATAATTCTCTTTCAATAATCGTATAATTTATTTCGAAGCATCATTTAAAGTTTTACTTAGCATAATATATAACTTTGAAAATCTTATCATATCTTTGCCAAGAATCGCTCCTATAAGCATAATCACTAGCATCACACATAAGCTCAAATGGTTTCTCTCAATTAGGTGAAACTATTATAGGTGTTGTAATTAATTTATCTTTTAATAATTCGAAAGCATTCGAGCATTCGATTGTAAATTCAAATTTCTTGTCCTTTTCAAGAAGTTGGCATAGAGGTTTAGTAATTTTTGAAAAATCTTTAATATAACGTCTGTAGAATCCAGCATGTCCAAGAAAACTTCTTATCCCTTTCACCGTAGTTGGAGGTGGTAATTTAGCTATAACTTGAATTTTTGCAGGGTCTACTTCCATGCCTTTTTCTGAAATTTTATGCCCTAATACAATGTCGCCTGTAACAATAAATTGACATTTCTCCCAATTAAAAACTAAATTAGTTTTCTCACATACTTCAAATACTTTTTTAAGATGATTTAAGCATGTGTCAAATGTTGTTCCAAATATAGAAAAATCATCCATAAATACTTCTATTCCATTATCAATTAATTTACTAAATATAGACATCATACATCTTTGGAATGTTGCAGGTGCATTACATAATCCAAAAGGCATTCTTCGAAAAGCGAAAGTTCCATAAGGACTAGTAAATGTAGTTTTATCTTGATCCTCGGGAGCAATTTGTATTTGATGATAACCGGTATATCCATCTAAGAAATAAAAATATTTATATCCGGCTAACCTATCTAACATCTGGTTTAGAAATGGTAAAGGGAAGTGATCTTTTCTGGTGGCTGTGTTTAATTTTCTATAATCAATACAAATTTGCCATCCAGGTGACTTGTCTTATAGGGATAAGATCATTATTTTCATTAGCTTTGACGATCACCCCTCCTTTTTAGGTACACGGTGAATTGGGCTTACCAAAGCATCGTCGAAATAGGATATATAATACCATTATCTAACCATTTTAAAATTTTTTCTTGACTTACTTCTTTCATTATTGGATTTTATCTCCTTTATGGATCCGCTTTAGGTTTATGTTCATTATCTAAAATAATTTTGTGCATACAAATTGAAGGACTAATTCCTTTAATATCTGCTAAAGTCCAACCAAAAATTTTCTTATATTTTTTAATGTATCTAAAAGTTTTTGTTCTTGAGATTCATTTAATTCAGATGAAATAATAATTGGTAGAGTTGAAGAATTACCTAAGTAAGCATACTTTAAATGATTAGGTAACATTTTTAGCTCAAGTTCAGGAGGTTTAATAATTGATGGAACTATATTTTTTTCGATATTTTTCGTGTTATCCAAAAATTCAAATTTCTCTTGAATATAATCTAATTCTTCATTTATCTCGGATTTTTCAATTAATTCAATATTTTCTTTTTCTAATTTTTCTTCATAATATTCTTTAAAATGTTCTTTTTGTAAATGATCGAGTACTTCCATTCGAAAACACTCATCATCTTTTTCTAACGCAGGATATTTCATTGATTTAGCAATATTAAAAGTTACTTTTTGATCATTTACTCTCATAGTTAATTCTCCTTTCTGAACATCAATCATAGCTTTTCCAGTGGCTAAAAATGGTCTTCCTAAAATGATAGGAATTTCTTTATCTTCTTCCATATCTAGAATAATAAAATCTACTGGGAAGATAAATTTATCCACTTTTACTAATACATCTTCAATAACTCCTTAGGATATGTAACGAACGATCGGCTAATCGAAGAGTTATCGAAGTAGGTGAAATTTCTCTCAATCCTAATCTCTTAAAAATTGATAGAGGCATTAGATTGATGCTTGCTCCTAAGTCACACAAAGCTTTTCCATAGAATTTTTCTCCAATAGCGCAGGGTATAGTGAAACTACCAGAATCTTTAATTTTTCAAGAAGTTTTTTCTGAATAATAGCACTACACTCTTCACTAAGTGCGACAATTTCATTATCGGTAAATTTTCTTTTTTTATTTAGAATATCTTTCATGAATTTTACATAGTTTGGCATACGTTCTAAAGCTTCTACGAAAGGAATATTTATCGTTAATTTCTTCAAAATTTCAAGGAATTTAGCAAATTGTTTGTCTTTTTTATGTTGAATTAGTCGTTGAGGAAATGGTGGTGGATGTTTTTCAACAGAAATTTTCATTGGTATTAAAGGATTTTCTAAGTTTGGATCTTGTTGATTCTTTTCCTTTTCAAATTCCAATTCCTCTTTTTGACTTTCAAATTCTTTCTGAATTCGAGGTTCTAATTCTTTTCCACTTCGTAATTGTATCGCTTTAATTTGTTCATTTCCCTTGTCTTTGGGATTTATTTCCACATTACTAGGGAATGTTCCGAGTATTCTATTATTAAGTGCGGTAGTGATATGTCCAAGTTGAGTTTCAATATTTTTGATAATTGTTCCTTGATTTTGTAATTGGTTTCCATGTATTTGTAATTGATTTCCTTGATTTTGTAAATGTTGACCCATATTTAATATTAATTCTTCTATAGATAATTTCTTATCTTTAAATTGTGGGTTATTAAATCCAGGTGGATAATTAGATTTATAATTAGGATTTCCTTGATTAGATGGATTTCCTAATTGCTGTGTCATATTATTCATCCATGGTTGATTAGTTGTGTTATTATTCCAATTGAAATTAGGATGATTTTTCCATGCAGGATTATTCCAATTGTGTTATTGGGTCTATTGTTAATTGCATTAATAGTTTCATATTAAGATTGAGATTCTATAAATTGTCCAGATGAATTTTCTTCTGATATCGTTGGAGAGTAATTCATTCCAAAATGATCTAACTTTATAGATACAGCAGCAATTTGTGAAGCTAACATAGATATTGCATCATTTTTATGAATACTAGCTATTTTTTTCGGATTCATTCTATCAGCAGACCATTGAAAATTATTGGTTGCCATTTCTTCGATTAGTGCATAGGCCTCATCAAATGGTTTTGACATTAATGATCCTCCAGCGACGAGCATCGATGATTGATCTTAAAGATCCTACTAATCCATTATAGAAAGTTTGGATAATTAACCAATCTGGTAACACATGATGTGGGCATTTCCTAAGAAGTTCTTTAAATCTATCCCAATATTCATATATTGAATCTCCATCAAACTGACTAAAAGAAGTTATATCATTTCTAAGTTTAGTAGTTTTAGATGGTGGAAAATATTTGGACAGAAATTTTTGTGATAATTCTTCCCAAGTTTTAATAGATCCAGGTGCTAACGAATTTAACCACATTTTAGCCTTATCTCTTAAAGAAAAAGGAAAAAGTCTAAGTCTAATAGCATCGTTAGATACTCCTTCATATTTGAAAGTAGCACATAGTTCTAAAAAACTAGCAAGATGTAAATTAGGATCTTCAGTAGGTGAACCACTAAATTGATTATTTTGTACCATTTGGATAATTGCGGGTTTAAGTTCAAATGAATTAGCAACTACATCGGGGTTTTGAATAGTTAAATGAATTTCATCTAATGTAGGGTTGGCATAATCTCGTAATGGTCTTGGTTGATTGATATTTTCATTTTCGGGAATATTTGTCATTTGTGTTAAATTTATAATTTCTCTTTTTTGTTTTCTAATTCTTTTAATTGTACGCTCTAATTCTGAATCGTAAGGTATTAAATTTTCGTTTCCAAATTTTCGCATACAATTTTATAAAACAAAATAGTTCGTTACTCTAGTAAATAATTTCTTTACTTCTCCGGCAACGGCGCCAAAAACTTGACCCACTTTTAATATGTTTGCAATTTATGTTTATAGCAACGACACCAAAAACTTGATCCCGCTTTAAATATAGATTTATGATTTAATGTATAATGTGGATTCTACTCAAGTATACATATCGTATCAAGTAATACGGGGCTCTAGTGGAGTCCCGGTTATCGATCCCACGGGGAAGTTTTTAACGGATTTGTTATCGGCTAAATTTAAAGGAATTACTTACTAATATAGTAAACGGAATTTAAAAGTAACTATAGTAAACTAAAGTAAACTAATGCTTGAAATAAGTTGATTTAAATAATTCAGAAACAGTATCCTTCTCCTTGTTTTTAGAAAATTAAGTGAATGATGAATTTAAATAGAATTCTTAAATTGTATTGTGACAAATAGGAGCATTCCTATTCTTTACCCTTTGGTCAGAGTGCAAAGAACATTGACTAATCCTATGTTTGATTATCGAATCTGCGGCTAAGTCGGGAGGATACCGGCTGCCACTTCGGAGCTCTCACGTTCCCCTCACTCGAGGGCTAACATCTACACTTCAGCTCTCGAATAATAGGACCGAATTGAATATTTTAGTCGTCACACTAAAATGTCCAATTCTACGTCCGATAATTAATATTTCCCTATTTATTTGCACCCGCCTTCCAAGGCTTTTGACTTCCCGAATATTGGATGTAATTTTTACTATAGCTGATAATTCAACATATTTTAATAACTCAATTGGCCGGATTGAAAGTAAATTAAGTTTTAAGTAAAAATTATCACAATTTATTTTAATATATTAGGTACTTCTATTTAATTTCATCAATCGAGCATAATTTTCATAAACGAGGAGAAAGACTAAGAAAACTACTCAGAATGCATGGGAATAAAACAAAGCATGGATTTCATTTAAAGTTAATAACAACAATAAACAAAGATACTTATCTTAAATTCCTCCCCAAGCAGACTCCTTGAAGTTCCTTTGACTTTTCCTTCTAGTACAACAAACTTCTAAATAACACTCAAATAAACTAAAGAAACTTACTAACAACAGACTCAAAATAGACTCAAACTCTCTAAAATAGACACACTGAAGACTCAAGAGACACACTGAAGACTCAAGAGACACACTGAAGACTCTAGAATTCGACCTCTATTTATAGAGGTAAGCAAAGGTCCAAGGGGTGCTTAAACACTTCTTCAAAAAGTGTCTAGGTTCAAAGTATTTGCATTTTGAACTGTCTCGCCGTCGGCGGGAAAAGACCTCGCCGTCAGCGGGGTTTCCAGAAGGTCTTCAAACCTCGCGATCTCGCTGTCGGCGGGCTTCGGGCTCGCTGTCGGTGAGGTAGTTATAATTCCTTTAGAAATTGTCTTCACAATCTCGCCGTCGGCGGCCTCGATCTCGCCGTCGGCGGCTTAGTTCAATTTGCATGAAATTCTTCCTTTTTGATCCAAATTCGCTCCATTTCATGCTTTTTGCTTTAATTACTTATAAATCTTCATCCCTGCAATAAAATAAAGGAAATACCTTTCTTTAAAGTGCAATTTCATCAAAAATAAATAAGAATTTCTTAATGTATTTTTCTGTGATCATGCACCAACACAATCGAACAGCATTGACTGTGGGATGTTCGTTTGTAAGTTCATGGAAACAGTTGTGCTGGCCGGAGACCCCGATTGGAAACAATACTTAAATTGGCAGGATGACATGGAAAGATTCAGAGCAAAATTTGCATATGATATTTGTCTCCTGTCAAGGGATTAAATTTATTAATATAGTCAGAGTTTCTTACTTACTCCATACATTACATGTCTTATCAGTTTTCATTTCTTGCTGACTCCATACATCATAGCTTCTTTATTTTTTTAGAACTCAGAAGTTGCAACTGGAATGCTATTATGGGGTGATGAATCTTTTGGAATGTTGAACATAGTATATAGCAGTGCTTTTCAAGTAAATTCATTAACTGTTTTCATATCAATTTTTTAAGGCATTTACATAATATTACAAGCTTCTCAGTGTACATTTCTTCCTGACTCCATGCATTTTTTTATTTCAAGCAGAATGCATCTATGGGATGGTGAAAGTTATCAAATAGCTAGGAAGGCTTACTATGTGGCTGTTTTATGTTTAGAAATATGTATGATGGCATGTATATAGGAAGAAATTGAAAGTGTAGTTGTTAAGCTTGTAAATGTATAGAAATTTCTCAATTAAGCTTTTGATGTTTATTTACTACTATTTCCTTGTCAAACGGTATATATGGAAGATATATATGGTTCATTGTGGTAGAGCTTTTTTCTGAAATATTAGTTTTTTTTCTGAAATATTTCCTTTCATAAATTGCTACATTGATTCTAAAAAATTAGCTGTGTAACTATAATTGTTTCGTATATTTCCACCATGTCTAAAATAAAAGAAGAGGATCCATTATTAAAATCTCTGTATTGCTATATTGTAATGATTTATAAGTACAGAAAATTTTATTTGTATGCTATATAAATATTTCTAAAAAAATATATATTAATTTAGAATAATACGATTTTTCCGACAGTAACACGATTTATTGGCGATTTTTTCGACAGTAACACGATTTATTGCCGATTTAATGAGGGAATATTCCATAATAACACGATGTTTTACCGATTAAAAGCCGCGGTAACACGGTGTAATACGCGAGTCGAACGCGCGGTAACACGAGCAGCATATTGTAGGTGTTACTCTCGTGGTATTTACGTATTATTCGTGTGTTATTCGCTTGTAATAAATATGTTCTTATAATTTGAATATTTTCCTGCATGTTGGTCTGTTTGTCACGTTATTTAAGTGTTATTCTGATATTATTTACGAGGTATTATATCGTTCTGTTATTCTGGTATTATTAACGTGTTATAGGCGTATTATTTACGTGTTATTGGGGGTTATTGACGTATTATTTACGTACTATGACGTATTATTGTCGTATTATTGACATGTCTACATTCAGAATAAAAACTTCTCATTAACGTTTGTTATTCTATAATTGGTAACTCACATAATGAATATTTCCTTGTTATAGATGGTAACTCACAGAATGAATATTTTCATGTTTTTCCTATATGTTGTCTCATTTGGGACGTGTTATTCTATTGTTAAGTGTTATTCTATTGTTACTCAAGTATTATTCTAGTAGTATTTACCTATTATTGGTGTATTATTTACGTTTTATTGCGTGTTATTGGTGTATTATTTACGTGTTACTGCGTGTTATTGCGTGTTATTCTGGTATTATTTTTATGTTATTGGCGTATTATTTGCGTGTTATTGCGTGTTATTCTATTGTTAAGTGTTATTATATTGTCACCGAACTTCTTTAAGTTTGTTTTTCTATAGTTGCTAACACACAGAATGAATTCTAATCGTTCAAACAGAGCTTTTTGTCATTCATAATATGTACTGCATTGTTTCTCCAACAAAATATAAACTGAACAACTTGTGAAACATAATATGAACCACATTTACAATAAATACATCTATATCATACAGGGACACAAACAACATATCACTAACTTATGGAATCCATTAGCATTCATGTGTATGTATTGACTGGTTGCGATTCATAGTATTCCTGCAAAACAATGTTAATACCGGATAAACTTGAATTCCATAATTTCATCGGAGAGCCAAGTGAATTGAATAAATTGAACGTATCTGTGTAAGACAATCTGTCAACATTTCTTCGAATATATTAACAGCTTCACGGCTAGATGACGCATGTTGTTCCATTCCTGAAAGCAAAGTTCAAAATTATTACCAATAAGAGAACAAATCTCAATATACTTAGAAAGAAAGCATTACTCAAGCAACGACTTATTAATTTTGCATTTCTTAGTTTTTTCCCAATATCCTTTCAACCTCGATGTTAAAACTCCTTTCGGCCTCATCTTTGCGGGGTCGTCAACAGAAAGTTTTAGATTTGGAATTTTTTTCTTCTTCCTCGTTGTATTCGATTCAGGTTTTCTCCCTGCTAGAACGTCACCAAGGTCAACAGATAGTTTTTAAAGATCGTCCACAAAAACTCCTCCGCTGAATCATGTCATTGTGTCATATTTATGAGTTGATATGCAAACTTCTGAGAACTGGACTTGAATAACAGCTCACTTGATGAAACATTGTTTACATTGGAATTTCTCAGATCTCTGCATCCATGCCTATTGTAGATATCCCTTTTAGCATTTTTAGACCACCACAGTAAGAAATACTTATCCGGAATCACCTTTATTTTCACTACATTGAGTTCAAATAGAGCATGGGAGCACATCAGTCTCATCATCTCAAATTTTTTGCAAGCACATGTAACATCATAATTAACTTTGTCGACTAATACAGTCCACCACTGTCTTGTCCCCTCCTCATCCAAACTCATTACATTGTATCTAGCCTCATTATCCATAGATAAATCAGCTGTAAGCCCACATAATCCATTCAGTAGCTCTTATTCAAACATTGAATAAAGCTTCCTTGTATAGAATGCAGCAGCTTGCCTCAACATGGGATTGATTTTAACCATGAGCGTTGTGACGGACTGACCGCATTTGAAATCTTCATCTTTCTCGTTGCGACGCCAAGATTTCATGATGGTTTCAAGTCCAATGAAACAATCTGATAGAGAGCTAGTTGGTTTTGTAACATTATGACATATATTATTGGTTGACTCACTCCTCTGTGTTGATAAGATTCTCATACCGAATACATTCTTATTAAATGTTGTTGACCATCTGTGCCTATGACGATACATTTCAGCCAACCACGTATTATTCTGAAGTTCCACAACTTCAATCATTAAGTACCAAGTTTCTTCGAACTCTGCCTCGGCGTCACACTTACTCATGCATTTATAAAAAAAGACCATAGATGCTCTTAGTACGAACTCCACAATTCATTTTTGAAGGAAGTTTTTTATGGATATGCCATTGACATAATCTGTGACGTGTCTGGGGGAAGCATTCTGCAATGGCTCTTGCCATTGCTTGGTCCTGATCGGTAAAGATTGTTACTGGGTGCTTGTCTCCCATTATTCGAGCAAACGATTTGAAAAGCCACATGAATGAATCGGTGGTCTCATCAGACAGAAATCCAACTCCAAATAGTACGTTCTGCCAGTGGTGGTTAACCCCCACAAATGGAGCGCAACATAAGTTATATTTATTTAATTTGTAGCTTGTGTCAAATATTATCACATCCCCGAAACAATCATAATCCAACCTGGATAATCCATCACTCCAGAAAATGTTTGTTAGCCTTTCAGACTCATCTGTTTGGAAATCCTAAGCAAACATGCTATCACCAGCCTGCCTTTCCATGAACAGCTGTATTAGTGCATTGACATCTCCCTGCTTAATTTTTTCTCTTCTTTCTCTTTGAATGAAATTATGTGCATCTCTCTTGGTGCATTCCAAATTCTCTACACCACCAACCTCTGAAGCAATGAAATTGTATGCATCTGTTGCTCTGATTCCTACACCTGTCATGGATCTTAAGACATCTGCATTCAACTCACTCATCCTTTTGCTCGAACGAAGAAGATGCTTATCACCACTTTCAGCCAAAGCATGGTTGTGATTTTCAATGAATTTTGCCACTGTCCAGTTTCCCTCAAGGTCAACAGCAAATCGAACCATGGCCTTACAGCCGGTCCTCGTGTCTGATTTTTTGTACTTAACGCTCTCCATGTTGTTAGGCTCTTTCTTGTAGCCGGCTTTCCCGCATATATAATCTTTGCTCTTCAGTTTCCTGGAGTTGGGCCAGTAGCTAGTATGGTCCTTCCGAACAGTGAATCCTACATGATGTGCATAGATACGATAGCTTTCATAAGCTTCTTCCTCATTGCAGACGTTGCTTCTCAAAAACATCTCTGTAATTGCTGGATTGCAAGGTTCTGTAGCCTCACCTGACTGCATATTTGATGAATATATTTATACAAAGTTAGACAATGTCAAAAGAGCATCAAAACGCCATGATAACACCAGAATAACACTTCAATAAAACCATAATAAGACCACTCCCACTCCAGGATAACACTAAAATAATACTAGAATAACATCATAATAAGACCAGCATAACACCACTCCCACACCATGATGACGCCACCAAATATCCCTAGATCCTAAAATGAGAGTAACACCATATATCATGCAAGCAAAAACAATGATCTGGCTTCAATAACACCAGAGTAATACCAGAATAACACAAGCTAACCACCATAGTGACAACAAAAGTAATACCATGATAAAAATAATTTCCTGCGTTACAAAAGTACACCAGTATCATGATATGATCCTAAACAAACAAGTAAATACTGGCAAAACACAATGATAACACATCAATAACATCATAATAACACAGAAATAATACAAGCATAACATCATAATAACCATTAACCCAGACAAAACCAACTATCATTCCACAATAGCAGTGCTATATCAAAGCCATAAACCAACTAAACATCGGAGTAACACCTTAGTAACACCTTAAACCCAATATTTTATTCAACTAATACAAAATAACACTAAAATAACACAAAAATAACACCATAATAATACAAACGTAACAACCGTAATAACACCAACATATTAATTCATCTTCTTCAAAGTAAACCCTACAAAAAAATCCCAAAACCCTAACTTAACGTAAAGTAAAACAAAAAAATCACCTAATACTCACTTCAGTTGCTTCGAAGTTAATAGAGAATGATGGGTTCAAATCCTGAAGCATTTCACCGTCCATGGAGAAGTCCGTCGAAATCAAATCCCTAAACCCTAAGCTGCGAATAGAACCTGAGCTCCAAAATATTTTTTCAGCTACAATCCAACAGTACTATCTTCCTTCCTCGGGCGGCAAAATATTTTGACGGAACGAAACAGGCGGGAAATAGATTGGGTTAGGGTTTCGGGCCGGATCTCAAACACTGCGAATTTTTTTTTCTCTGGGCGGGACCCACATTTGCCGCGTGGCGGATTACGTGGCGGACTACCACATGGCGGATTGTCATTGGACTCCGCACGTTGAGCTACGTGCGGAATCCGATGGAAAAATTTTCTGTCTAATTAAATCTTGCAGATATTTTTCACCTGAATTAGAATTTTAAATATAAATTTAAAAAATAAAAATATGTTATAAACATAGAAATAAAAATATGAAAGATATTTATAAACCTTGCAGCGGAAAGGAATACCACAATCCGCTCTCCAAAGCCAAATGATTTGGACGAAAACCAGCGGCGCTTTCCTTATGCTTCCACCCGTTAGATCACCTGTTAGTCTTCCTCTTTCAAAATTAGCGAATATTACGTGTCAAATTTATAGGTACAAATTGGTAGCATTATAATAATATTATCATGATATTACGATGAATATTGTCACTAGGGCTGTCAAAAAAGTTCGTTGTTCGTGAACAGTTCATGTTCGATTCGTCAAGAAATTCGTGTTTGATTTGTTAGATAAGTAAACGAAATGAACACGAACAATTTTTTTTTCATTCGGTTAATTAAACGAAACAAACATGAATATTGATGCATTCGTTCGTGTTCGAATCTTTATTATTCAAAATATAAAATAATTTAAAATAATTATATATAAAAAATTTATGATATTTTAAAAAATTAAATTTTATAAATTATAATATATAATAAATTAATAATAATATATTAATATACTATATTAAGTAATATACTAATATATAGATATTACATATCTATATAATATAAGTTATATAATTAATATATATATTATTTATATATATTAATATTAGGGCTGTCAAGTTGGCATCGTCGTTCGCGAACAGCTTGTGTTCGACTCGTTCGTTAAGAAATAAACACGAACAGTGACTTCACGAACAATTTCGAACACGAGCTTATTTCAAACAAACTAAATTTCAAACAAACCAAACACGAATACAAGCTCTATTCATTCGTGTTCAGTTCGTTTACACCCATAATCTTCACAACATTACTGTAAGATTATCAAAACTGCACGTATCTCATTCGCATGTAAATTTTTTCCTCTCGAAAAAGTATTACGTGCGGTCTGATACGAATAAGAGCATCTGTTTTTTATAGCGATAAAATAACACCATTTAGGGGCCAGCATTAGCCCACGCTCGCAAAAAAAAAATAATAATAATAATAATAATAATAATATTAGTATTTAATAGTATTATACTGGTATTTATTAAAATATTATTACAATATCATCAAATGTCTTGAATTAATGCCCTCTCTCTCTTGCCTCCCTATAAATTCCCATCACTGGATCACAATGTTCTCATCTACCAAAACCAAGCAACAAACCAATTACAAAAAGCAGAATCTGAAGTGCTGAAACGAAAAGTGAAATTTTTTTTCTTGCATCGACCATGATTACAACAAATTATGAAATTTCACCACCTTGAACATAGTAATTATATATATATATATATATATATAACTACATATGTGCTGCCTGCCGTGACTCTTTAGTTGAAAAAGTGTGCAAGTCTTATGAAGTCTCGATTCAATCTCACCTATGTGCGGGAAGAAATTCCTAAGCATATGAGATTGATCGGGAGGCTCACCAATCTCAAAGAGAATCAAAGACCAAAAATAAAAAATTTTCTCTAAGGATAAACTGTCGACCGACAAGTCATCACCAAGCAGGTGAAGCCACGCCACTAAACCCGGGACAGGTCAATGCTTGGGAGATGGTCCCTTGCCCGATAGCGACAAGATCTGCTAAGGGTGAGGTGTAATTCATCTTAACAGCAATTCTCATCGGATACCTCACACAAGCAACGATGATAACCTCATAAGACCTTACTAATATAGGTATGCGGCAGAGGCGACGAACCAACCAGGTAGACGAGATGTAGGCCCCGTAAGACTTGAGCTAAAGTGACAAGTGAGCTACTGTTCACCCAATGAAATAAATCAACTCATCAGTCGGCCGATTGATTGACGAAATTACAAGCAGAAACCCCATGATCGCGAATGGATGGTCGACCCACTTTTGTCGCAGTAGATGAGCTTGTCATTTGACTGAATGCCTCAGTCGACCAAACACAAGGTACGACCGCCACCAAGTTAATCAACTCATTCGCCCGCATCCTAGCAACTCGATCAACCAATCATCCTCAAATCAAAATTCAAATTGTATTACAGATATGAAATAAAATTTATAAAATTCATTAGAGCATTAATCATATTAAGAACGACTTCCATAAATGTTTCACCGTTTCTGTAATTGTACAAAACACGTTCTTACAAATAAGAGACAAAAAGATGAGGAGGCAGGCCATTCAGACTCCCCTGATTTTCTTCGCCGTAACTTTGGTTCGTTCTATTCTCTTCTTCACTCACTCTAACTCTCAAGGTATGTTCACTAAAGACAATCCAGGATCCAACATCTTGCATGGTGGTGCGATGAGGTGCGATGAGCGTGGACATGTCCCAGACGAGAAGCGGAGCTAACTACCAAAGAGAAACTTTCCAAAGACAGATAGCAAGCATGGAACCCAACAAAGATGCTACATAACCAGACACTCATACGCAAATCTAGGGCTTACAAGCTCAAATGACCCTCACGACAAAGCATTTCGAGGCCCTCTAGGCGGCAATCACCCAGAGGAACAATTAGACGCCTCACCTGGAAGAGAAACCCAATGGGGTTCGTCTCTAAAGGCCCTCAACAAGGAACTCGCCTATCCCACACAACTAGTTTGGCAACCAATAGACAGGGGGACAAGGTAAATCCCAACACACCGACACAGCCGCCGCATCTGCGCAGGCAAACATTGATGGGAAGAACATATGTGAGTGCTAGTCTGGCCGCTGGCAGGAGGGATCTTTACTCGCCAAATCAAAGAGTAAATACCTCCACCCAAGCTAAGAATTCCTTGCTTGGATTCTTACAAAGGGAGGACTGAACCAATCACCACGACTCATCATTCAAATCATCCGAACGGAGAATTTGAAGCTAGAGACGAGCTGATGGCGAGATACCACACTAAGACAAAAAAAAGGAAATCGGAAGATTCAAGACCTTTTGCATCGAGCACTTCATTCGAAAGGATAATCAAGTCACTGATATCCTCTCTAAACGCATTAGCTTGGGAGGAATACCTAGAAAACTTACCAGGACAATGATCGACGCCTGGAGACCATGGAGGTGGCGGTCGACGAGACCAAGAGTTTGATTAATCCAAGATATCGTGAAAGTAGAAGAAAGTATCAAAGAACCTAGGCATTTTAAAATCACAGCTGCCCTATAGCTATTAATCGACGGGAAATTGTTCAGAAGGTCGGTTATTTCAATATACCTAAGGTGCTTGAGAGAGGGCGAAGTCCAAGATGTGCAGAGATACATTCTAGAGAGTGTGGCAGCCACTCTGGAGGGAAGACTCTAGCTTACTTGTGCAATGATAAGGGTACTTCTGGCTGACACTCTTGAAAGATGTTGTGAAATACTCAAAAAGATGCGAGCAATGTCAAAAATATGCTTCTTTACACCTTCAGTCGGCTCAGAAGCTACAACCGATAGTTAGCCCGTAGTCGTTCGTCATGTGGAGACTTGACATACTCGGGCCCTTTCCCCCATCAAGAGGTCGGAGAAAGAGTAGCAGTCAACTACTTTGCAAAATAGATTAAAGCAAAGCCACTTGCTCAATTCAACATAGAAGCGGTCTGAAAATTCATATGGTTTGATTTGATCTGCATGTATGGACTACCGCTCATCATCATAACTGACAATGAGACTCAATTTGAGGACCAATAGGTGAACAACTTCTATGCAAAACAAAGGATTAAACTGAAGTTCACCTCGGTCCACCACCCTATGACGAACAAGCAAGCCGAGGTGATTTTGGTGATTACAAAAAAAAAGATAGAAGGAGCCAAGGGAAGCTGGGTGGACTTGTTATGATCGGTGATTTTGGTGATCTGAATGATGTCGTCTTCAACGACTGGACAAACTTTGCTCATGCTAACCCATGGAATGGATTTTGTGCTTATCATCATCACAGCCAAAGGGTCCTCATAGCCTCCTCGTCTGCTGGAGATGAACTGATTGAGTGGCAGCATGCTAACATTGAGGGGGCGATGTTAGCCCCCGACGTTGCAGAGGAAACCTGAGCCAAATCGGCACTCTGACATAAAGAGATTAAGAGGTGAATCACCCGCTACTTTGACAAACATGTTTGATAAAAGGCTTTCATCCCAGGAGATGTAGTCCTAAAAAAGGCCGATCCAGCTGCTCGCAAACAGGTGGTCGGTATGTTAGACCAAATATGGAGCATACCTTATATTGTCTACCAACACATCTTGCTCGGGGCATGTCTACTGAAGACATATGCAGGAAAATAATTCCCACGAACATGGAGCTAAGACGACCTGAAGAAGTTTTTTCCTGAGAAAAACTATTTATTTTTTTGTTTTACAAATTTATTCTTTATACACTCAAAGGGAAGTGTCGTTATTTATTGTAATTTTTTATCAATACAATAAAAGATAAATAATTCATGTTTAATGCCCCAGGCTCTGAAGATACTCTGGTAACTCAGTCCGACCTAAAATCCATCAAATGATCGCCTTTATCAATCGAGCTTTGATCGAACCAAATGAAGGTACTAAGAAAGGCATTGTTGACCGA
Source organism: Papilionanthe hookeriana x Papilionanthe teres (assembly GCA_022702705.1). Classification (NCBI taxonomy): domain Eukaryota; kingdom Viridiplantae; phylum Streptophyta; class Magnoliopsida; order Asparagales; family Orchidaceae; genus Papilionanthe; species Papilionanthe hookeriana x Papilionanthe teres. The sequence continues at coordinate 96,368,635 of CM040425.1, forward strand.
TCAATAACAATAAAATCACAATAAAACAACGATAAAAAAAAAAAAGAATAAAAAGTGAGTTTGTTCATTCCATTTGAAAGATACAAGATGTCTTCCGAATGAGGTGCAATATACATAATTTACAACTCTGTAGACTTAATCTAACTCTCAGAATGGATGGTCGGTCCATAGTATGAGTAAGGACCGAAACACCTAAGGAGAGAGAACTTTGTCATTTGGAAAACAAGTACACCCCTCTACCTAGAGTGTCGTCACAACAAAAAGGTTGGTTGGACCCAGCTGGCTCTTTTCAAGAAATCTGGCTTGGTCCACCCTCTTCACTACAACCTTCCCTTGTATACGAAATGCCCCAAAATTATGGACACAAAGAGATCTCACCGTGGACACCCAAACCGTAGTACTCCGTCGAATCCCCCTTGGTTCAAAGGCGGGAGAAGTGCTATCCCGGTGATCGTCTCCCTCACAAAGATTCAGCTCAAGTCCCTTCCGATTGGGCCTAAGAATTCCATCACACTCTTAAGCCTCTGCTCAAAAAGCAGAATGCGAACATGAGTGAAAGGAATCCTTGCCCACACTACAGTCAGAGCGAGCATGAGTGAATCTTGTTGCCACCAGAGGTGCCATGTTGTTCTCTCAGAACCTCGAGCAAGGAGACACTGAGAAACATAATGAACCCCACACGGTCGACAGCAATGGCCTAAGGCGGTGAGTTTAGTACCCCTACATAAGTCCACCCCATCTGTTCGTAAGAAGGGTCTCTGCTCATACATCCAACTCAACTCAGCCTAGGTTTAATGTCTTGCCTGCAGAAAACCCTCCCCTTCGATGCACGAATCATAGAAAAAGACTAAAATGAGGGCTCCGCCCTTAAAACAACAAATGCCCATATCAATGGAAGATCTTATTTACCACTGGCTGTGTGAGGAGTTGTCCAACCACTCTCCACCCTCACAAGTACACACATTTTCGAAAGGGCAAGGACACTATTAACCTCTTCGCCCTTTATATAGGGAGAAAAAGTCTACTGTTCTTTGGGCGGTGGGGGATGAGGGAAAACTAACCCGACCCGCAATTACACAGATATTTTATATTTCAAAAGTTAGCAAAAAACTTGACCTGATTTATATTTTACCGGACATAGTGAACAAATATAATGATTTAGAGAATAGATAAAAAGTTTTCACACTAGGGGCACTACGCAAGTATACGTATCATTTCAAGTAACATAAATTTTTCTTTAAAAACCCCAATATCGATCCCACATAGAAGTGTTAACTTTTTATAATGATTTAGAAAGACTTCTATTAAAATTACAAACTCAACTTATAGGAGAAGAATATCAAAATATTTTGAAAAGATTAAAACTAAATGTATGCAAGATTTACTCTAAGCAGAAAGTAAGTGCAAATTATCTAATCTAACACAATTTAAAAGAAAGTACAAATGATATAACAAGATCTTTCCCCTCGCAAAGAGATCATAATCAGTGTAGAATTCGAATGTTTAAAAATAAAATGTTGTATTGTGACATATAGGAGCATACATATTCTCTACCCTCTCTCGGTGTTAGTAAGAACATTGGCTAATCTAAAGTTTGTGCTAGCTAGTGTAGTAGTGTTGAGTAGATTCTGGCCTCTCACCTCCAGATTACCTACTGTGTCATCTCTATAGGACCTACTAGGGACACTTAGATCTAAACTCTAAACCGAATTGATAAAGAATCTAGCCAGTCACCCTAGAACATCAATTCTACACCCACTAAAAATTATCTCCCTATCTATTTGCACTAACCAGTGAACTGAGTCGTCCTCCCATCCTAAAGGTTAATGTGGTACTTACAAGTTGGGTGAAATCACAACCCTCTCCGTGTAATGTGTTTCACAATGGATTTTAACACCACAAGTGGTAAGTTTGCAAAGTTAATAAACAACCGATGAAAATACCATCATAAAATTTATATTAAAGAGGCATCTTCAAATCATTCTCATCTCACAAGATTATTTCTCATCACAAGGAGAAAGAAAGAAAACTACTCAGAATTCATGGAGATAACACAAAAGCATATATACTTGTATAGATGATCAAGTTCTTACAGGAAAGTAAAACTCAAACAAAAATACAAAATGTTTTTTTTAGGCTTCTCCCAAGCAAACTCTAAAGTTCCTTGACTGCTCTTGACTCCACAAGACTCACACAAGACTCACAAAAAACAAAAAACTCATCACACTCTCACTATGGTGGTCTCAATCACTAGACTCGCGCTAGACTCTCTTCTAGACTCTAAAAATCTTTTCTCATTCTAAACTCCCCCATTTTTTGCCCAGAATTCGTTCTAATATAAAGAATTCTGAAAATAACTAAGGGTTGCTTCAGAAACCTCTTCAAAATTCGTCAAAATTCATTGTATATTGCTCAAACTGACTTTGGCGCCAAGCACCCAACTGTGGCGCCTAGGCGCCACTCTTCTAGAAGCTCAAAATAATTGTCTGGCGCTTGGGCGCCTGATCTGGTGTTGAGGCACCCAACCCGTCTGGACTCTGGCGCTTAGGCACCGCTATTCCATGACTCCATTTTGCCTCCAATTACGCTCTTTTCCTTTAAATCTCATTCCCTATACCTAAAACCAAGAACATGCAAAATACATTTCATTAAAGCGTAATATCGTCAAAATAAGTATAAAAATGGTCATATAAAATAGGTAATTTTAATGCGTAACAAGAACCACCTGATGAAAAATTGCTTTCAAAGCATTGACGAAACATCATGTCATTTCATTTCCCAAAAATTATGTGAAACGTCGCCATTAAACAGCCTTTAAAGCGTTGTCAGTTCCCAAAAAAAGGGCATTAAATGAGAAGTGGTTCCGGGACTCGGGAAACTGGGCTCGGCCAGTTATGTTTTTGAACCCTTGCCCAATAAATTTAGGGACTTATGGTGACCAAACGTTAAGAGCAAGCTGTCAGAAATGGCATGAAGATCAAGAAAGTTGACCACAGAAAAATATATTAAGAAATTCATACCAATTTTATATGAAATTGCACTTTAAAGAAAGATATTTTCTTTGTTTCATTGCAGGAATGAAGATTTATAAGTACTGAAAGCAAAAAGCACAAAAGAAGCGGATTTGAAGCAAAAATGACTCAATTAGATGAAAATTGAACTATCCCGCCGACGGCGAGATCGTTACCGCCGACGGTGAGTTTTTCCCGAAAGATTTTTAATATATTATAAGGAGCCCGCTGACGGCGAGATCGAGCCCGCCGACAGCGAGATCGGCGCGGTTAGCCCATCTTCTAGAAGCCCGCCGACGGCGAGATCAAGCCGCCGACGGCGAGACAGTTAAAAAGAGCCAAAATACATTGAACCTGGACGCTTTTTGAAGAGATGCTTAAGTAACCTTTGGAGATCTGACTCCTTCTATAAATAGAGACGAACTCTAGTCAATTGTGTGTCAGTATTTATCATTTGTGTGAAAGTTTAGTGTAATTTAAGAGTCTTTAAGTGAGTGTTTAGCGTTTTAGTGTGCTGTACTGGAAGGAACAGTCAAAGGAACTTCAAGAGTCTGCTTGGGGAGTAGAATTGAGATAAGTATTTTTGTTATTCGTTTGTTAACTTTAATGAAATCCATGCTTTGTGTTATTTTTCCCATGCATTCTGAGTAGTTTCCTGTACTTTCTCTTGTTATTGAGATTTTGTGGAATGATGAATTAAAGTAATTGTGCCTAAAATATGAAAATAGAAATTGTGCTAATATTTAACTTAAATCTTAATTTACTTTCAATCTGGCTAATTGATTTGTTAACATATGTTGAAATATCAACTATAGTAAAGATTACATCCAAGATTCAGGGAAATCAAAAGCCTTGGAAGGAGGGTGTAAATAAATAGGGAAATATTAACTATCGAGCGTAGAATTGGACATTTTAGTGTGACAGACTAAAATATTTAATTCGGTCTTATTGTTTGAGAGCTGAAGTGTAGATGTTAGCCCTCGAGCGAGGGAACGTGGGAGCTCGAGTGGCAGTCGGTATTCTCTCAGCTTACCACGAGATTCGATAATCAAACATAAGACTAGTCAATGTTCTTTGCACCTGGACTAAAGGGTAAAGAATAGGAATGCTCCTATTTGGCACAATACAATTAAAAACTTATTTAATTCTTCATTCACTTAATTCTCTAAAACAAGGAGAAAGATATTTTTCTAAAATCTTATATTCAACCTTAAGCATTAGTTTATTTTAGTCTAAGTATTCTAAATTTCCGTATACTAGATTAGTAAGTAAGTTTACTTTAATTTGTCTTTGAAATTTTCTAACTTCCCTATGGGGTCGATATCTAGGACTCCATTAGAGCCTTATATTACTTGATAATGATACGTAGACTTGCGTAGTATCCACAATATAAATCATAAAATCTATAACAGAATCATCAGTATATATTCAGTGCGGGATCAAGTTTTTGGTGTTGTTGCTAACTTTTAATATCATAATTGTAAGTATAAATATCGAAAAGTGGATCAAAAGTCGAGCCATTGCCCAGTCCAAACACCCCCTAAAAAGACCTACGGAACATCCTTTATACTGCTCCCTAGTGACAAGATCCATAAAGGAGACAAAGGAATCATTTAAAAGTCTAAAGTGGACGCCCCCACAAGTGATGATAAGATACGTTCCTGGTAAGCCGCAAAGACCCGCACGAGCGGGCAATATGGGTAAGTCCCGGCAGATCCAGAAAAACCATCGAGAGACTCAGTGATTCTAGGGAAATTGATTAACTGCTTTTTAATCGGTCGGAAAACTTTGATACCTTTTGGCCACTTGCTAACGTAGATCCTCTACAGTAGATTACCTAGGGATTTCTCTCTCTCTCTTCACTAGTGATAAAATCCATAAAAAAGGAGCGAAATTCATCCTGAAAACCCTAGTTATCACCCTCTCAAGTAAGAACAAGATATGTGCGGGGAGAAAGAATTGATCGGGACTGGTATCCACTCAAAAGACAACCTAACATAAATAAATGAACTAAATATGAGTCGATCGACTGAAGCACTGTGATTAAATCAATTTCTCTGAATCCACAGGCTGACCTGAGTGTAAGTCTCTTCGAAAGCCAATGTCACAGGTAAAACAAAAAAAAAATAGCAATAAGCCCAAATGATGAAAGTAATCGTGAAAAGGTAAAAAAATTACAAGTATTTTTGTATAATGCTGACATATTTTCAAATAAAAAAAAGATCCTCTTAGGGCCGAGGCGCTACCGAGTAGCTGGTCGATCCTTGCCTTGATCACCAGAAAACTCACTCCTGCTACTCGATCCATCATTCTCTTCTGAGGGATCAGTAGGACTATCGAGGATCAAAGCACTGATCTTGGATAAATATGTGTCGTGGGGAAGTGTTGCATCATTTAATCTCCTTAACTGCAATATGGATTCCAACTCTTCTTATGACCTAGACGAAAGCTAAGGAGATATGTTCCTAGTTTTTAAAATAACATTGTGTATATATGAATACCTTGAGAAATCATTTAACTGGTGTCACAGAAGTATGAACCTTGCATATCTGAAAAATTTCACAATAGTTATTTTTGTTTTCTTCATTTTGCATTAGGATTTTAGAACTTTGATATCTGCAAACTAAACCTTCAAAATAGGCAAAAAGGGTTAGTAAATTAGAAAATCTCTTGTGAGAAATATTGTGGCAACTTTTCTCATAATTCTTATATTACTCGATCGACATATATATTTGTGCGATTGGATGACTTGCCTAACAGTAATTTAGGCATTAATGTCCACTAGGAAGTACATTTAGGGAGTCCAGAGGGAAAACTTTGGCACACTGACTACTAAGGCAGGGATATTGTTGACCGACACATCAAAAGGATGTTGAGGGATTATAAAAGAGGTGTGAATCTTGTCATAAGTATGAACCGCGACAACTTCAAGCAGCTCGCACACTGCGGCCCATTATTAAGCCATGACTTTTCATCATTTGGGGACAGGATATTCTCGAGCCCCTTCCTCATCTTGAGGCCAACAAAAATTCCTATTGTTTGTTGTCTATTACTCTCCAAGTGAATTGAGGCCAAGGCGCTCACTCATATCATCGCAGAGGTCATTTGAAACTTCATTAGCATTGATATAATTTGTCAATGTGTGCTACCACTCTTAATCATCACATAAAATGAAACATAATTTTTTGTCCAAGTGGTTAAGTATTTTTACAAAAGCCAAGGAATTAGTTTAAAGTTTACATCTATCCATCATCCTCAAATGAATGGACAGGTCAAGATAGCCAACACAATCATGCTAAACATGTTGAGGAAAAAAAGTTGAAAAATCCAAAAGAAACTATATTGAGATCTTATAATTTTGTTTGTTGAGAAATCTGAAATATACCTTCTATGAAGACAGTGCAAACTGCATTCTTGTTCTCACATGAGCTAGATGTGATGTTGTATGTTAAATATAACCATCACAATCAGAGGGTGGTTGCAACTTCAACATTGGACAATGTGGACTTAATCGAGTGGTAGGAAGCTTAGTGATGCTTGCTCATGCTTGCAAAGGATAACAAGCCGAATATGCCCTCAAATAAGAAAAAGTGAAGAAACGGACAATTTGTTACAATAACAGGTACATTTGAGAGAATACTTTCAACACTAAAGATCTCATACTAAAGAAAGTTGACCCAGTCGCATGGGGACAAGTTATTGGAAAGCTCGATCAGATGTAGATCAAATAGTTCATCATCAACAAGTGGATCACCCTCGGAGCATATAAGCTGAAAACCAGCATGGGCAACCCTTGAATTTTATAATCAATTCCATAAAAATGAATGAAGTAAAATTTCTTCTAATCATACATACGATCTCATGTCTTACTGAAAATTGGGGAACTCGAAAAGTTCATGCAAGGGATTGTCAAAATTTGATTGATGCATGGGGAACTTGAATCGGCCCATTGATGGTGTTTCCATCTGAGCCATAAAATCAACATCTACATATAACATGCAATTGGTAACTTTATTTAAGAAATTGACAACTATGAATAAACATCTGATTGGCAAATCACATAATATCCTACCCACAATGCTCATGCATCAATATCTCATAGCTTGGAAAGGGTCAAGCTCTAGTAGTGAGATTACCTACCCGTTATAGGCTAGATCCGCAGTGGGTAGCAATGAATCACGTAAGCAGCAAGTCTAGAAAGTTACCCTCATGAAGACTATGACAAGATCCGCTTAATACAATTGGCGTAATGTGTGGCCCATTCAAAGCGACAACTAATCGAGCAAACAATAAATGAGAAGTGTAAAACTAGCATTAGACATAACTCAATAGTCTAATCGAAGATTTTATTATAATTACCAATCAATAAATCATCACAGAAGGACAACCATCACAAGATCATTCAACACAAAGATACAAAATAAAAATACAAAGGTGTGCCTAACAAAAAAATCTTATTTTCATTCATGATTAAAAAACTAAAATAAACAAGCATTCAAAAAAGAAGTAAAAGAAAATTTCTCTATGTTATAGAAAAAGTCAAGAGCAGATCACACATTTGGTGACCAGCCATCAACATCATCGCTCTCCTCCTCTACCTTCTCTAAATTCGACAATAGCGTGGAAAACTTCTCTATGTAGGTCCATTCTGGGAGACCAACTAGGCCTTCACCATGCAGCTAACATCAAAGGAAACCCCATCTTTCATATTTCTAACAAGAAGCCCAACTGAGTCAGGTGGGAGGAGATTTCAGCAAAAATATTATCAGACATCTTCATTGTTATCATCCACTCCTTTCTGGCTTGGTTCTCTCCTTGTGCAGTTGAAAGAAACTCCAAATGTTTGAGCACTCTGTCTCGATTTCTTTCACCCTCTCTTTAGCCACAACCAACTTCTGATTGATCTCCAGTCATTCTTAACGTTCCTTGAGAAGGATGGTCAATTAGAGATGAGAAGCTTACCAAGCCATCAAATGGTATTTATTGATCGTTCAACAAAGCGTTGGGAAGTTTTAGTTTTGAAGGGCCTCTTTATAAAAGAGAGATCATATGAGGTTTACTGTCATTGGAGGGTAGTTAGACACGGCTAGAAAATCAGAATACTAATTTTTTGGGATATTGATCAGTGCAAACCAGCCATCCAAGCTCATACTCACCTTCACCTCTGCGTCCTGCATAGGAATCCACGTGAATGGGGATTTCATTCGTTTCTTCAAGATAGAAGAAAAGGCAAGTCGCTCTAAACGGTAGTAGATGCTTTCCTTTCACAATGATGCTACCCTTGTGACCGACGGGCTCAAGATCTTCTTGGAGAGATCTTGTTGGGAACCAGAGATGGGCGATCAACTTCATCTCTTATAGACAAATCAATTAACACCAAGTGACCAATCAAGGTATGAAAGATCTTGCTTCCTATCTTTTTACCAATGCTCCCCCCTCACGATGGCTTGACTTTGTCTGGCTGGCAGTTCGCTAGAACTCTTACTCTTACTGATGTGTGTCGGATGGACCTATAACTAATAGAGAACACTTAGCAAGTGTTCAAAATTGTACCTCTCGATGAGGATTATCTCATCTATGAATTCTTTGAGAAGCAATAGCTGAATCAAAAAATGAATAAACAAGTTTTGCACCTTCTAAGCTTTCTCCGACCAAAACTACCTTACTTGTTGGTGCCTTCATCACTTGGACAGTTTTATTGGGAGCAACCTCAATGCAAGCAATCAAACAGGCCTTCTTCTTGCATGGCCAAACAACAACTCTTTCAGCCTCAAGTGCATCTAAGGCTTTCTAGTCCTCTTTGATCATTTGATCGAAAGAGTCCAGCTAAAGCACATGTTTGACAGTCACAGGATCAAGATATTGGTGGACCGATAGCTGAGTCCCCTTGGTGGTATATTTTTATTGTTGATGAGATAATGCATCCACCATAAATCTCAGTAAATTTCTATCTAAATGATCAAATGTGTCATTAGAAGAATAACATTCTACCTCGAGGAATAGAAATATTATCTTAAAATGGAAATAATCACCTGGATGTGGAAAATATTTATGATATATGGGTCTATCAAATAAGAGATTTTCCTCTTATCTTACCGGTGTAAGATAAGGTTTACTTTATTCTGAATGTTAGAAATTCCTATTAGGAGAAGCCCTCATAGTTAATTACATCTCAAGGGTTGTTGCTTCCAAGAATACTCTTGATTAAAGTTGTCATATATCGTATATGATTGATCGATAAATGTATGTGAGATGATATTCAAAACTCAGATTGATAGATTTAAGATTTGAAAATGTTTTGAGTGGAATTAGAAGTTTTGGATGAATTTAACTTTGATTGATTTACTTGAGTTGATGACTTGAGTTGTTGGTTTAATATCATTTGAAGGCTTGTTTTGAGTTAATTTATTTAATTGATTTAGGTTTATTTTGAGTTATGGAAGTTGTTTGTTTGCAGTGTGTTTAAAATATTTTGTTTGATTAAAGTTGTTTGAAGTTTATTTGAAATTTTGTTTAAAATTGATTTAATTTAGAAATGTTTAAATTCATTTATTTTTATTTTTCTTTCTTCATTTATTTGAAGTTCTTTCAGGCTATTTGAAATTAATTTGTATTGTTAATTAAAATTATTGGGTTTGCTTTAGGGTTATTTAAAATTTGTTTAAGGATTATTAAGTTTATTTTTGGAATTCGTTTAATTTTATTTAAAGTTGTTTAAAACTTATTAAAACTCTTTAAATTTAAATTTGTTAAAATTTGTTAGGGTATGTTAAAGTTTGTTAACATTTGTTAAAATTTATTGGAATTGTTAATGTTTGTTAAAGTTTACTAAGATTTGTTAAGTTTGGTTAAAATTTTTTAGGGTTTGTTAGCGTCGTTAATATTTTTTAGAATTTGTTAAAAGTTCGTCAAAGTTTATTTGGTTTTTTTAAAGTTTATTAAAGTTTGTTAAAATTTGTAAGGGCTTGTTAAAGTTTGTTTAAGGTTTATTTAAATCAAAGTTGGCTAATGTTTATCTTATTTTATTAAAGTTAGTTAAAGTTGTGGAAGATTTGATGAAGGTTGGTTCAATTTGGGTTTAAGGTTTAAATTTGAAAGTTTGAGGCTATTTGATCTTGAAATTGTAGGGTTTGGGCTTGAAAGAAATGGGGATTTGATATTTAAAAGTATGGATTTTGAGTATTGAATTTAAATTTGAGTTGAGGTTAGAGATCAAATTTTGAGTTTGGATTTAGGATCTTAAAATTGACAAAAGTTGGATTTGATGTTAACCCTATACTAAAATGAAGGATAAGTTAGAAGGGTTTATAGATGGAGGTGAAGCCCTAATCCTAAAATAACCTAGATTATCAAAGAGGCTAAACGAATGCTTTAACATAAATTTTGAAAATAATGCCACCGATCAAGATGTCCATAATGATAAAGAACGACAATGGAGTTCAACGAAGAGTTTATAAAGATAATTGTTTTTTGTCATAGTCAAACAACAAAAATCAGCATTTCAAAAAATCTTGCCAACATGATGACAAAAATTCTTCTAACAACCAAGTTCAAGCATTGCTTAGACTTGATCAATGTTCAATACGAAAGAACCAAATGAGCTTCGGAAAGCATAATGGAACTCGAGACTTTACTTACTGACATAATTTTAAGACGGGATTTGTGACAAAGGTCTTCAAATTTCTTACTATATATTTGTTTCTAAATATATATCTTGTTATATTTGTTATCAAATATATGTGATGTTTTCAATCAAATATATTAATTTCCCAAAATATTTCTTATTTTGTATGTTTAATATCAAATATATTTCTTAATTAATGTATTCATTTTGAACTGTATCATTACCTATTGCTTGAACTTGAGCAAGGAAGAAAAGCAAGAAACCTTCTTTTGTTAGAAGTTTTTGCCACAACTTTCCCACTAGTTTTACCATTTATGAGTTTTTCCACGTAAATCGTGACTTCTACATGTATGATCGATCGTATTTGACGACGATTAATGTTATTTTCTTAACACTTCTAATTGAGTAAATTGTTAAAAAAAATTATGAAAATCACAATTAAAACAAAAAATCTAAATCATTTGACCCTTTATTCACATAGTGTTCAACAATTTCAGTATCTCTATTATATCCATCATTCAAGGCAGTATAGCTATTTCAAAACTGAGCCTCTCTACCAAGTAAGAAAAAGAGGAAACCACCCCATTACCTATTTCACAACCCATCTAAAATTGCAAACCAAAGTTCCTTTATAAGCATTAGAAGCTGCTTCCAATAACATATTATCAATTAGCTTAAGGCTTAGTTCCTTTTCCCTTCTCCAATCTACCCACTCCATGCCCTGATATAGAGCCCCCATTCCTTCCTGCTTCAGTGACATGAACAGCTTGTTTCAACATGTCAACTACCTCACTAATCTTCGGCCGTTCCTTCGCCCGCTTCACGAGGCACTGATTGGCCAGCTTCGCAACCTCCCTAGCTGCTTTCAATGAATATTGATACTTTAGTCTTGGATCCATGATCATGTTGAACCGCTTGCTTTCAATGGGAAACTGCTGCACCCACTCTAGAAGTTTTTGTTCGTTGGCAGGGCGGCTTTTCTCGAGCGGCCGTCGACCTGTGAGGAGTTCATAGAGGAAGACCCCAAAGCTCCATACGTCGCTTTTAGTCGAGAGATGGCCAGTTTCAATGTAGTCTGGTGCGGCATAGCCACGAGTTCCTAGCACCTAATGAGCACAAAGCATAAAAAGTAAATTTTGCTTCGGTAGAGACCTATTAGAATAGGAATAGCTGAAGTTCCTGTGTAACAATGAACTTGAATCAGCCATCAGCTGGGCCTGCTACAATTACTGCCTACATAGCACCCAATTCCTATGTATTTGCATATCTTACACCTAAACTATACTTCTTTTACATTTATAACACCCCAACCTTTTATATCACATCAAAAATATTACTATTTTAACTTTTAAAAAATGGAATACACGTTTTCATACATAGGTAAAGCAGCATATATGTAAAAATTGAAGTATGCGTGTTAGATATGTAATAGATAGGAATTAAGTGGTATGTATGCAGAATTACTTTATCTTTTCCAGTACATCAGTCTTCGTTCCAACGAATGGTAGGTGTCAATAAAGGCCAAAGTTATGTCATGCAACACAAACATAATGAAGGCCGAAGTTATGTCTGTGTAACATGAACTTTAATCACAACTAACAAGCTTGGAGATGGATATTTAAGTTTATAAGACATTCTTAGGATTTAGAAAAAGTTCATTTCACAAGAAAGACAAAAAGATACAACTAGAATTAGTAAAAATGATACTCTACTTTCTCTTTCAACATATTTTCGTATGTGCATTGCTATAAAATTGAAGACAGAATAAAAAATCACAGTAAAAATCAGTTCTTACCAAAGTAGATACATGAGTTCGATCTCCCGTTGGACCCTCCCGGGCTAGCCCAAAATCTGACAGTTTTGGCTTGAACTCGTTATCTAATAAAATATTTGAAGCTTTGAAGTCCCTGTGTATGACCTGTTGAAGGATGATCTCAATAAAAATACATTTGAATGTAGATGATAATTGTTATGTTGACAGAGAAAAGAGTGTAAGAGAGAGACCTGAATTTCCAATCCTTCATGTAGATGTGCCAAGCCTTCTGCCGCTCCCAATGCTATCTTCAGTCTTAAATTCCAGGGCAGGACAGGATAAGCATCGTTAAAAAGATGGTCATCTAAGCTTTTATTTGGCATGTATTCATAAACTAGTAGCCTTTTGATCTTATCATTTTCACCATCTTCGGAACAGCATCCAAGGAGTTTTACAAGGTTTGGGTGTCGAAGGACACCCAGGAATTGAACTTCAGCCAGCCATTGTTTATGTCCCTGAAATAAATGGAGGGTTAAATGACAATGAATTTAAGTGATTTAATTCTACCATAGGTATGGTTACATGATAATTTTTTTAAGAATGCAGCAAGTAAGAGAGTTCAGAATTTTATTCTAATTTTATTTATTTACCTTTATCAATCCGTTTCAAGCTCATAATCTCATGTTTTTATAAGTGAAAGATGAAAGAAAAATAATAAAACACTTTCTGATTTATAGTTGTAAAATGATTTTATTTGAAGTTATAGATTTATTAATTTATTTACATTTAATTTAATTTATGTTAGATGATATGACATTAACATTTTATAATTTTTATAACATTATTGTCAACGTTATATGTTAGCTAGATAACAGCCAATTGAATGAAGAATTTATCAGAGCCCGCGGTGTTTGGACTATTATGAGAGCACATAGAAACAGGCAATCAAACGAAGAAAAAAAATGGTACTACAAAATTTTCACCAATAATTGTGGTAAGATGAAGAACATTTGTGTATGCGAAGACTGCATAAATACAATATACAAGCACAAACTAAGCATACAAAAGATTGAAACCATTTATATTTGCACATAGAATTAATCGAAACACAACGAAAACAAATTTATTTTACCATGCATTCAAACGTATATGAATCCAACATGGGAAGACATCTAGTTATTCAATAAGTAAAATGAACTGATCTTTCTAAAGCTGAAATAAATTATTATAAATGACATGCAATGTAAATAAAAGGAGGAAATATGAAACAACGAAAACAACAAAGATAAGCATTGCTAAAAATAATGAAATGTATTTTCAAACTAAAAAATTAAGTCTATAATTGAGTCAACTAGGAGTATTTCAACAATAGAATTTTCTTTTACCGAATGTGGAACTGAGCTTAATATTCTCATTTGCACAGACAAAATTCAACTCACAAGCAAAATCTCTCATCGAACATCACTTCCCCCTCAAGTGGAAGCATTTTCATTATATCAAAAGTTTAAAATTGCACAATCAAATATTGAGATATTTTGTAGGAGTGAGAAGAGGTGTAACCCTGAAAATCAATAACTTACCTAAACTAAAAGTATTATACTAACATCAAAATATAAAGTAATAAGTGCTATACTATAATACTAACATCAAATCAAGGTTTAAAAAGACAAAATCAGCAAATGGGGCATTTTGCCATAGAAAGTTGAGGCACAAGCCTTGAGGGGGATCAAATCATAAAACCTCAAAATAGAAAAAAAAAAATGCTGAAAATTAAAAATAACTATAAATATGACATTATAAATATTTTATTTAGTCTATTTTCATAAAGACATAAATCACAAATCTCAATATAAAATATTAATATAAAATTAAATTTTGAAATAAGATTTAAAATAAGCACTCATTTAAAATTTAATACAAAATAAGGATGGAGATTCATAGCATCCCCATCCTTACTATTATTATGTTTCAAAAGAATCATGATGTATAATAATTTATAATCTGATTCTGTCTCCTTGGCATCTTCTAAATTTTCTTAAATAAACATACTTTTCTTCTTAATCCTGATATTAATTAATATAAGATCTAATATAATTTAAAATAAATAAATAATTAATTATATAATCAAGTAATCATATTTAAATTATCTTTTGATTTTTTTGTGGCATTATAACAAATATATTAGATACAAATATAACATAATATAATAAAATATAAATTAATAATATAATGAGGATTTCTATACGTACCACGCAATTCACGTGTATTTATAAATCCAACACCTAAATTTTTATATTTACTTACAAAACACTTTTGTTTCAATATCAAATCAATACATATGCATGAAGTGATGTATTTTACCTCAAAAAAATTAATATTATTTATATTTTTTAATGTGATGCTATAAATTTAGCTGTTATCTAAGTTTTGTATTTTTTATGTGATGCTAAAAATTGAGATGTTAACTAGGTAAATATTAAAATTTAAATGTTAGACAAGAACTGTGTGGTATGTACCTAAATCCCTCTCATATATTATTCATAATTTTTCTACATAACCTAATTGAAGCGTTGCCTCAAACGTCGTGAGGCACAAAGCACTTACACTCATAGTAATTTTCGAGTGCCTCAATTCTAGACATGCCATAAGGCATGCTTCTCGAACGCCTTTTAAAAGAAGGCATCAAATACTAAAGTCAGAAGTGACACACAAATATCAAAAATAAAAGAAGTCAATAAATTAAACATAATAAATCTTTTTCTCACATTCTCAAATCAAAATAAGAATATAACAAACAAATAAAATTGGAATTTGTAAATTCAAAATGCGACCACTCTTTTTCACTCAATAGATATTCATTAGAATCATACTCATAATAATTTGATTTCCACTCTACCCATCTTCAGTTGTGTCATTAATGACTCAATCTTCCTCTTCATATTCGAAAAAATAGCATTAATTAAGTTTAAAACAATGACCAAGTTAATTATAGAAATTTTATAATAATTTTTTAGACTTATTGTAAACTTATTGGTCTTACCTCTATCTCTATTAAAAAAAATAACATTAAGATTTTCTAGTAAAAATTGGTAAAGCTTTAGAAATACAAGTTATGGATGTTGGTGATTTTATATATGCTTCCATACTAAACCATCCATTAGAGATTACAATCGTAATTTGTGATCAACATGCATCTTGTAGCAAAAAACAGCAGTTAACTTCATGAAAAATATCTGGATAACTCCCTTCCTACAAGAGTCAATGCTTGAAAATGCCTAGAATTAAATGGATGCTAACATAATGGCATCATGCTTGAGTTTATTCTCCACTCAACTGCAAGTTAGGAGGCTCTTTACGAATAAAGAGGAGTTGAACCGGCTAGTGCATATATATGTAATGAAAAGAACTTTCAATTTAAGCTGAAGAATTTAGCTAAAGAAACTGTACAGCCTTTGCACTTTGGAAAAAGGTCATGGAGCTTGCGAGCTAAGAAATTTGCATATTCAAGTGTGCTTGAGATCTTAAACATTTAATTAGAACGCAATGTAACTTGACTGTTAGATCAAGAGACCACTAACAAGCTCAAGCATGATACATTAAAGATCTAATTGAGAGTAAGCACATTACATGCAATCCTAATATGAAGCCAAATATAATCATAGCTAATAAAAAAAGGAACTATGGTATTGATTTATCCTATGAGAAGACTATGATGTCATGAGCAGCCTATCAATTATAAAAGTGAATACCAAAAACATCTTTTAAGCAGTTATCATCAGAAAAATTATAGACAACAATTATCTTCAACAAGAAAGTGACGTATGTTTCAAGCATACATATTTCTCTTTGGAATTGTGTATTTAAAGCTTTTAAACCGTATGTTGCTTACAATAGTTCAGGGAAGATACTTTTCATGTGGTAGAAACGTAAGGTACCAATACTTCTATCTAGTGACATTTCTAGTAAAGAATTCAAAAAAAAAAATAAAGCGTGGATATATTTGATGACCGGGCTAGGAGCCCATTAAGCATAGTAAAAAAACTTGGGATTCATTTTTGATAAGCATAACTATCTCGCCAATACTTTTATCAACCATCTTTCCAAAGGAACATTATGGAATTTGCACTCGTTATATCATAATGAATATCATCACTTACTTGATATCTAGCATGCCGACAATCAGTAGGCTGTTAAAGCTTATAAAAAAACTAAATTTTATAGGCACTTCAATACAATACATGTTAAGGATCCAATCATAACATCTATTTTTACAAATGAAGTTGGCTCTAAGCAATGGGTTCATAACAATTTTTCTTGAAAATTGATATAACTTAATGATAGTAAATGTTTCAGAAAGCTTTAATAATGCTACCAAATACGCACACTCCTATCACGTCACTATATTGCTAGACATTTTTCGGCACATAAGATAAAATGGTTCTTAGATAGATAAACATTACAGTGAATATGGAAACTATTTTAATAAAAATATATATCAAAGAAACACTTGGACAGCCATTGAAGAAAGCTAAGAACTTTAATTTCTATCCCATTAGTAAATATGAACTACATTTTCTAAATAGTGACCTTGATGATAATGTTGATTTAGGAAAAAATATATATACATATAGAAAATTTGATGTCATGGATCGCTTGTGTAAACATGCATTTGCTACAGCTTGGGATTATGGTACCAATTATTAGGGCTTACGCTTTTATACACAATAAGTATGGTTAGTTCCATAGACAGAAACGTATATCCAGTAGAAAAAAACATCTAAGAGGTTCCAAATAAAATATAGCAGCGTGTTAATGTATTGGTAAAATCTAAGAGTGCCATTTAAAAACAAGGCCCTCAGAGGGTGAGAAGGATGTGGTCCAACGTAGGTATAACCAATGTAGAGTGAGAGGCTATAACTGAATTTTCTTATAAGACCAAATGCCCATCGCCTACATAACTATTACGGCTATTAGTTTACTCTTGTGTAACTAAAATCTATTGTGATATATCTGTTATGATTGCACTCTTTTGTATTAAGCTTGTATTCTTTCTAACATACTCTATTGTATTTATCTTGATTGAACCATGCTTGAATCTTGATCGAACCATGTCACAAACTCTATGTGTGGCTATTATGTTTTGGTTCTTATAACTCACTTTCTATGTTGTGGCTACTATCAATGTTAAAAAAAACGATCAAGGTGTCCGCCTCAAGGCACGCCTCAATTCAAGGTGCTAAAGAGTAGCCTCGAGACTTAAAACTTGGTCCTTCAAGTGAGGCTTACGCTTTTATTGACCGAGGCATACACCTAGAGGCATTTTGCCATGACGTGTTTGAAGCATGCCTCGGTCTTTTTTTTTTTTTTTAAATTTTAATTTCCTTATGAACAACTGAGATTGAGAACAAATGATAGGTTTTTTTTTTTCGAGCATTGCCCCGAGTGCAGCATATGCTTCGAATGTCGACGAGTGCCCCTACTTCGAGCGCCATCTCAAGCGTCGACAAGCATAGCATCTCTATTTATCTACGGTTTCACTTTTTAACGTCATCCCGAGCTCAGCATCTTCTGTGAAAGTCAACATGAGCGTCTCTACTTTGAGTGTCGACCAAATCTCCATTTATCCATAGTATTGCTTTTGAGTGTCGTCCTAGGTGCATCTTCTTCTTCGAGCATAGATGAGCCCAGGGATCCACTTCGTCTCTGTCAAGCATTGTCAAAGTTGTATGTAAAATATTTATTTGCATTTCCTTTCTTTAGAGTAATTGGTTTATTTCCCAATGTAATTGCAATTTCCCTTGTAAATGAGATCCCTATTTCTAAATATTCAAAGTATTAAGCATCGTCAAAGTGGCTACTCTTATGTAATTGATATTTCTCTGATATGTGGCAAATTTTATTTTACTTTTAAATTTTTCATGCCAATGAAAAATATATCTGGGAAAAACTTTACTGATTGAGTCTTTTCCCTAGTAAGTTGCAATATTTAATACTACTAAGTTTGATAAAGTATATTGACATATTTAAATTCTAAGTTTAATGATTAAGATTTGTGATCTATCAAATATCAAATTTATGAATTATGGTTATTTTTATGAATTTTTTATTTTTTTATTTTAAGGCTTACGCCTCCCGTAAGTAAGAAAAAATGATTCAATTCTGGTCTTTTTAAAAATTGGTTGCTATCTTACATTTCGTAAAATTAATTTACAAAATATGTCAAATGCACTCTACTATATCATAACTATTGTAATCATATTCCCTATTGTATCAATCTAAGATATAATTCATAATCAAACCACAATTAAATAATCTTTGAACAAGGACGGAAAATAATCAATTCATAAGTAAATCATTTTCAAAAATAATTCACGTAATTTAGAAATCACAATAAAATAATCTTTGTACCATGATTAAACTATCCTTCTTTGAATCATGATTTATCCATCTTTGAATCACCAACAATTAATGATTGAACCATCTCCAAATAAAATCTATATACTTTGACATTGGAAGTACTACCCAATTATCCCCATTTGGAAGGCATTTTGGTCCGGGGGGAAATTTTGGGCATATTTCTCATAAAGAATACTCAATAATCATGTTTCTCCAATTTTCACTATTATAAGGCATAAAAAATCAAAATATTCCAATAACAAAAAGGGGTTTTAATTGATATATATATTTTATACTTGTTCATAAAAAATTGAACTAATCTCTAAATATAAGGTGGATGGCTCTGTTGACCTCACTTTTGTCGAGGTTTAGTTTTCCTCCTAGGATTTAGGGTTCTAGCTTTAGGAGCTTCCCTGACGATCTTAGACTCATAGCAATGGGCCTACCTCGTTTTAGATTGCTTGAAGCCACTTCGTCACTCTTTTGGAATCCCGGACGAAGTTCCGTACCTCTAGCTCATAGCAGGTTGGAATTGACGTTAGGAGTCCAAATTGAGTTCCTATAGGACCACTGGACAATAGGATGACTCGTGCACGTTTCCTGCACCACCGAAGCACAAATTCCTCGGACTACGGCCCTCGACGCTTTCAACCACCTCGCAGCGGAGTCAAGATTGAAGCCGGACCACCGGGACGATCAACGTTGAGTCAGAATTTCAGAAAATGCCGGATTTGACACACTTTCGAAACGACCGTCGACGAGGTTGTCCAAACGACCTCAGATGACGAAACGGACTGCGCCGTTGCGTCCGGAACGTCGTTTCTGCCTAAAATTGATATTTAATTTGCGACGATCACCTGCAGAAGCGAAAATTGTGATTTTTGGGCTTGATTTTAATAAAACTAATAATATATATATTTTTTAAAACCTATTTTAACCTACCCAGCCCTAATCCCTCGCTTCACTCTCTCGGTTACGCCCGCCTTCTCCCGCGCTCGAGCGTGACTCTTCCTTATGGCCGTTACCCTCTCGAGCCACGCGTGGTTCTCCCCATACCTGCTCGAGTGTTATCCTGCGCGCTGTCTCCTGCTCGACTCCTGCTCTTGCTGCCGAGCTTCTGCTCTTAGCTGCGACACTTTGTCGTCGTCTCTCTGACCTTTCCCCACTTGCGCCCGGCTCTACAGGTAAGGAGCAGCCTTCCTTTCCCTCCTCTGCCTATAAAAGCCCCGTTTTTGGATGAATTTAGGGTTGGTTGGTTGGCTGATTTCCCTTGAGGAGTTGGTGTTGGATTGGAGCCTAGTTTCCTTTGCTTTTTCTTGTGCGCTCTACACTACCTGGTATGCCTTCTCTCTTCTTTCTCTTTCTCGATTTGGCCTGATGTGGGCTTGTGGCTTGTGGCTTTGGTTGGTTCCTTCTTGTTTAGCCTCTCGGTCGGGCACTTCGCATGCCATGGAGTTATTTTCTAGCCCAACTAGCTTGAGTGTTTGCTTCTTCCTTTCCTTTTAGCAATTTATAGCTTGTTGTTGTGGTTTTATTTTGGGTATATTCATCACTTGAAACATGTTAAGAATGAAAATATAAGCATACTTTAAAGCATAGGTGTGGCTATTTGCTTGAGGAGGTGGAAATAAGGCATGGCATTGGTTCTCCCTTTCTCTCTATTTGTTTAAGATGGCAAAGTGTGGTATATTTCTATTTGCTATAGTTAGGGAAGTTGAAGCATAGCCTTGGAATAATGTTGGCTCCTCTCTCTTTTATATTATCTAAGGCATGAAAAATATGTTTTGAGGCAAAGTATTGGTCTCTTTTAGCATGTTGGGGTATGCATTCTAAGCCCCTCTTCTCACTTTCTTTCTAGCACGAATCATGGAGTAACTTTTTTTTAGCTTTGATATGTATATATGGGGGCTTGGCTTTGCTCCTTGTGGCTTTCTTTATCAAAATGGCATGCTAGAGGGAAGTTATAATTTAATTTTGAGGAGCCTCATATATATCCTCATCTTAAACGTGTGGCGGCTCTATGTGTTGATGTATTGAACGTTTGGAGGTGTTTTGGCTTTAGCTTCGTGCTTAACTTGATGGCCTGGATTTATTTTTACATTGGGGTGGATTTTGGGGGTTTTGTGAAATCTCATTTGGCTCATTTTAGCTCTACCCGAGAGCCCCTTTCTTGATGTATAATTGCTGCCCCCTTATTTTAAGGCTTTAAAGAATTCATTTTGGCTTCATTTGAGGGGCTCGGTTTTGCTTGTTTAGCCCCTACCCGAGAGCTTGTTTTTGATGTATTATGGCTGTCCCCTTTAGAACTTGAAATGGGGATTGTTTTGTTTCTGTTTATTGCTGCTTAGCAGCTGCCCCTAGCGCTTTTGGGGCTCGGCTTTCGATTCTTTTTATTGGCTTGATGTTGGGCTTGATCCTAGTCATATAGTGGCTCGGATTGGGGCCTAATCTGGCTCGGTTTTGCAGCTGTCCCTTTGGCATTTGATTTGGGGACTGGTTTTCGTTTCTATTTTCTGCTGCTCCTGCAGCTAGCCTCACTGCACTTGAAAGGGGCTCGGTTTTGTGTTCTTGCTGCTCCTACAGCCGTCCCCTTTGGCATTTGAATTTGGGGACTGCTTTTGTCTTTGTGTTTTTGCTGCTCCTGCAGCCGTTACCCTCTATAGCACTTGAATTGGGGACCCTTTTGTTGTTTTGTCTTGCTGCTGCCTAGCAGCTGTCCCCACGACATGTTGGGGTTCGGTTTTGGTTCCTGCTATTCCTGCAGACCTCCCCGTGCGGCCTTTGAACGGCTCGAGTATGGGTCTCTACTGGGCTCGGGTTTGTGCTTTGTTTAAGCTATAGGTGGGCTGAACTACTTGGTTCCCTAGTGGATTTATTCTTATGCACTCGTGATGAGTTGAGATTAATGTGGAAGGTTTGTTGGGGGCTTGGCCGTGGGCCTCATTGTGGTGATTCGGATTGTGAGGACTTTACCTCTTGCTGCCCTTTTGTTGGGGTTTGGCCGTGAGCCTTCTCTCCTGTTTGTGGCCTTGGCCGAGAGCCTTGGTGGGGTGATTGAGTGATGGTCTGGCTTCTTGGTATACTTGTCTATGAAATTGATCGAATGAATTTGGAAGTGTCTCCTGATTTACTTGTGGGAAATAAATTGAGCACGATGATTTGAAATATTTCTTAGAAGTTTCATTCGGTGGAATTGATGCTTAGTTTGATGGCTTATGGCATTGTCCATTCACTCTTTTATGTATTGGGAGTTTACCGATTTTCCTATTGCTATAGCATCAGGTCCCGAGCTCGTAGGTGGACTCTATCGGGAGAGTCCGTGCTTCGAGGATTTGAAAATTAATGCGGGATTTGGAGAATTTGGATTTTATTACGGGTTTGGAGATTTTAGTAGCCGGTTTCCCAGGGCCATTCCTTTTGCTTGATGTCGGAGGCTTGAATGATTTTCGGATTTCCTTTCTTTTTGTTTGGTTTTGTCCGAATGCAAAGGACGTTCGCTTTTTGGGTCGATCCAGTTATGCCTAAGTAAGAAAATGACATCCTCGGGATCGATTCGAGGACCTCGGCTCCGCTTTCGCATGTCTACTTTTACATGTGTTAGGGGCGTTTTAGATTAACTCTTCTCCTGTTTTGGTTCTTCTTGGATTTGGAGGCGGGTTAATCTCCTTTCTTTCCCCTTCTCGTTGATTTACTTGTTTTGACTGTTATTGGAAATCGGTTCACCTCTTTTTACGAAGATTGTGTTAGGTGGACTGCTTTCCCCTCTTTCTTTCCTTGTTCCCTCGTGCCTTGTTTTTCTCGTCGTTTGCGCTCGATGCCCGCACCTACAGGGGACGTGTAGGTGTGCACATATAGCTCCTTTGGGCTATATGTGGGGCCATCAAGCAAGGCTGTAAGTGCGGTGGGGACACTGATAATACTGCATAGGGAAGGTTACGAGAGAATCATAGAATGGTGTCGCCTGACTCAGAGACCCTGGAGAGGGTAGAGCAGGAACTCACGACACTATTCGCCCGTCCTTGGGGTTTCTACTGCCGGCTGTCTAAAGATGTTAGTAGTCCTAGTCCTATTAGGGTAGTCGACCTATGGACTAAAATATTTTAAAACAAAAATACATACATTTGAAAAATACAAAAATTACCTTCACCACAACACTGACCTACTTACTCTGCAACTTTTACTTGCATGCAAACCCAAAATGAAACGTGTGAAAATTTACAAAGGTCCACGGTCGATTACTCGAGTCGGGTTAGAGTGTCGTTCTGCAGAAAGTCGGTCAAGTTGTCGAGACTTTAAGGTGGGACATATAGCACAGCTCTGAGTCCTTAACACCACCGCGCTTACGGGCCCTTTTCCAGATGCCCCATGGCTTTCTTACGGTTCGCCGTGAGTTTAGCGGGACATCTGTGAGTTTCTTCTTTCGGTGTTTTGCGGTTTTCACTACGACTTTGTTTTGTTTTCGTTCGTGATTTTATTCGAAGTCTTCCACGGAAGCCCTTTTCTTTCTTTCTCGATTTTCTTTGTTTTCTTTTACGATTTTCTCTCGTTCTCCCGTCGTCCGTCGTCTTTCTTTCCGATTTATACTCGGGTTTCATACTCCGTTTTTCTCGCACGTACGGTAGTACCTCTACTCACTTATGTCTTTCCTACTACGTTTACTTCGCTCTTTTCTTGCACTAATGTCTTTTCGCGGAAAACAATAAAATGAAAACAATAAGCGGTGAACGATACACTGCGAGTAATCATCGCCTACGGTACACTTGCAGAGCATTTTTCTATTTCTTTCCTTTCTATGAGTAGCATGTTTTACTTTTCTAAGTACTCGCTCTCGCTAAGATATAGCATGTTTTACTTTTCGGCAGTATATACTCGCGTAGCATGCTTTACTTTTCTTCGTGCCTACTCTCGTTTAAGCATAAGCATGTTCCTCACTGCTTTGCATGCTTCCTTTTATCGCTACTTCACCGTCATCGTCAGCACACACTCACTCTTGCAATAAAAGTGATAATAAAAATAAAATAAAACAATTTGCATGTTCACTTTAACCTAAATCTAAACTGCAACCTTGCTACGACGTGAAGCACGGAGCATGACTTCGAGGACAGCACGATCATCTTCAACAGCAAAACCTGTGTCGACATCAGCAAAACCATTCTTTAGTCTAAATAACAAGCCTTAGGACTTCGAGGTAGTCCGCCTAGCGCGACATAAATCCTCACCTGTTCTTTTAGGCTTTTGTACCGCCCTGCTGTGCAATATAAGCCCTAACGCTTCGGATTCCGAGGTCGTCGTCAGATACGGCATAAACCCTCCTATCTTTCAGGTTGTTCGCATAATCGGATATTATGCAAATGTAATCCCTATAATTAATTTGCAGAATTGAAATCCAAACTAATTCTTTTCCAAAATTTAAAGCTCAACCATAGGATAGTCTGGGACGTCATCGAGGTTCTCCTCGAGATCCGTGACGTCCCCCACCTCTCTTTTCTTTGACTCTGGAAATAACTGTTCCACATTGCGTCTTTCACCTATTGGATTTCCTACAATCACACTTCGTTGAAAACCCTACCTTTTGATTTCATGAATATAGAAACCCCTGATCTAAATCGAGAGTTCTCTCAGGTGACTTCGGTCATTTGAGGGGTAATTAACTATAGAGGCCTCTATAGGGAGCTTTAAAGACCCCAAATAATATAAACCCTATTTAATTCTTTTTGTATTAAATAGGGAAACTTGTCGGTCCACATAAAGGTTCGCAGACCAGAACGGATGTCATGAATTTTGTAGTTCATTTGATCGAGCGATATTGTCAAGTAGGGTGTCTATTCTTCGGAATAGATGCGTTACTAGCAATATGACGCTCGTTCATTCAAACTGCTAAACGAATGAGATCCGTCCATTCTCATTTTCATATTTTAAAATTTAAAAATTTTACTTTCAAAACTAATATATATATATATATATTAAATTAAATCGAAGACGCACTTCAGCATTTCAGCGGCCGACAGGCTCTTAAATTTTAAAGCAATGTGTGCCTTGCATAGTGTGAGGCATATGCCTCACATGAGAGGCCATGAGTCGTACATCCCATGATAAAATTTATTGAAAAGAGTTAAAATGAATCTCATATTACACAGTTTTAAACCATGCTATCAAATATAATATAATTTGAGCCCACTCAATCAAGTAGAGTTGTCAAAAGAATTAGCTATGAACAATATGATAGAAGAGGACACCTTGCTAGGGAGATTGAAACAATGGTACTGAAGTTTCCTGAAAAACTAAATCCATAAGTGAGCTCCAAGCGTTAATATTTTTACATATTATTGTCACGTGTAGGACTAAACTTAGTATTCTTGAGTGTCTTGCAATGAGGTTTGAAATAATACATTTTTAATGGCATATTTCAAGCAGAAAATATATTGATGGAAAAATTCATTCTTGAGGATAATTCGAATATATATTAAATCACAAAAAATATATATGATTATTCGTGTGAGGCCAATCTAATCCCAAAATAGCACTTTTCTCTGATTTAATCCAACTATATAAAAATGATCCAAATAGTCCCTTGTGACAGATAATCTATAAAGCAAGGGCCCGACGCACGAACACAGCGGTAACATAATTACAAAAAAAAGGTGCATGATATACCATGAAATTGTATTTGTATTAAATAAAATTTCTAATAAAAAATATAGAATTTTCACTTTTCTCTACTAAATATATCACAAAATGAAGTATAATATTATAAAAATATATAATAATAAAAGATGTTTTGCCAATAAAACTCAATACAAATGTCATCCACAAAAAATGAAACAAATGTGGTGGAATGACAATTACAAATTGGAATAAATACATTCAATGATAGGGAAATCACTAGTACTCGCTACACATTCACTAAGAGTAGCTCGTCAAAATAAATATTAACATCAACTTTCAAAATCATCCATTATAATTAATGTTTCACAACCAATATCTTATAATATTCTCCACTTTTATGTAAATTGTTAACTTCAAAATAAAAGATGAAAATTAGTATTCGCAAATACTAAATCTTCTCCATGTTAAGTAATAATTTTGTTCCATTAAGTGAATTAATAAAAGAATATATATCCAATTTTTTATAGCAAGATGATGAACACGGTTGAGCCAGTAGTTTAAAAGCTAAATTTAACAAACATAGGGAATTAGATCCCTAAAACATCCATCAAACATTTACATCTATAATTATTATAGAAGTTATGGAGTCATGATTAACTAAAGCACCACTAAATCAAAAAAAATTGGCAAACCCTTAATTAACTATTGATTTATCTTCAACATTTTGGAAAACTTTTCTTCTCACGTTTGTTCCTCTTATTTGTTATCTCCGCATCTTTATGCAGAATACAAGGTTTGGAGCTTCACTTAACAAAAGTGACTGTAATACCTAATAAGAAATGCATCTAATAAAAAATATTATTAATTAAAAAATAGAGTTATCAGAGAACAAGTATAAAATTCAATTTTATCTTGGATTTCAAAAGTGAGCTAAAAAATGAAGAATAGCATTGCCTTTATTACAACTCTATGTAAAAATATTATATACTACCATATTAAGAACAGAGTCTTCATCATCTCCCTTCACCTCATATCAATATATAACCCTTTGGCTTTTTTATTATAGAACCAACATGACAGATAAGACGTGTAGAAGTTTTATATGTATCAGTCACTCTCAAAATATCATATATAGGCAACTTAAAGCAATAACATAAACTATCATATCTCACCACAAATCATGCAAAATATTTTTTTTTCATAAACTTTAATTTATCCATAACTCCTCATGATACATGCACCATTTGTAATTAATTATCACAGTCCGTCTTCATTTTATTTTTTTTAAATCGCTTAAGCATTAATATTAACAACATGATGTTTGCAATAGCCAATTTTTGTAGCTTATTAAGTGATTTATGATGATAATATTTATAAAATCGGCACCTTCAAAAATGCTAGTTATCCAATTACATTTTTGACAAGTTATCTCATTTCCTTCAATATTCGATAGAGCACAAATAGTTTTCAATATCAAATTCAATGCATGAATAATTCAAAGAGTTCAAAAAATAAGATGATATTGAGTCTCAATCAATATTTCTATAGCTCAGCACAAATACTTTATAAGTGATAACTTCAGCCAATTTATCTGCATCACCCAAAATCACTTCTTTCATTTTATTGGCAAGGTAGAAATTATTCATTTATGTCTCTTCATAGTTACACTATTGATTCTATGATGTTCATGAACTTAATGAAAGGCTGTTTTGCACATTTATCTAACTATAACAAACTATGATAACTCATTTCTCATTCCATTAAAAACACTTATTTATGTTCATTGCATTATAATCCTATATCAATTATAGATGAAAAAATGTTCAATAATGAGTACATCTTCACTAATTAAGCTGAAGAGCTATTTAAATAAATGTATTAAGTTTTCTAATTAAATGCTTAATTAAATTAACTAAATAATTTGAGCAAACTTCATATATGTTTGTAGTGTCAAAGCTTTAGAATTTTTCCATTCTATTTTATTCATGTATTTACTATGTTTTAACGGCATTCATTCTTAGGCTTCCACAAGATGCTATCGTAATAATTTTTTCAATTTTCATGCTCATTTATATTATTTATGAAAAAAATAAGTGACTAAATTACAAGAAGAGCTTAAAGTTAGGACATCAAGCTTGAACAATAAGAATGTTCGAAGTTGAGGCTTGGAGCTTTGAGTTCAATGAAGAGTCGTGTCTTTGAATTTGACGAACAGGAAGGGAGCTTTGATGCATGGCAATAGCATGTGGTTTGACTCCTGCAGGATTGGACAACAAAAATACTCAAAGTCGAGGCTTGCGGCTTCAAATTCAGAGAGTGCTTAGCCTTCAAGGAACAGAGAGGGGAACAATGATATAGGGCAATGGCTTGCCACTTCAAATCCTACTAGGCTTTAGGAAAAGGAATGCTCAAAGTCAAGGCTAGCAGCTTCGACTTTGTTGAGGAATTGAGGCTTTGGCATTGATGAATAAGGGAGTGAGCTTTGATGCAACGTTAAGAACGAGGACACTGCTTCAATTATTAGGTACAAGTTAGGGCTGTGAGTACTATACATGAATATATAAATTTCCACTTTCGTGTTTACAATGTGTCATCTCCAGTCCAAATATGTCCCAAGAAAAGTCACAGTTCAAAAAAGGTCAGGACACATTTTTTGTAGTGTTCAATCCATGCTAAAGTCGTGTGTGTGTGTGTGACACAAGGATGGAACCAATTTAAGAGTGTTGGTGCTTCATAAAACAAAACTGATCCCACTTAAGACATTTTTTTATCCACTTTGTATAATCAACAGACGAATTAGAGAAATTGGATAATCCGGAATTAAATTGGCTACATTCCAATAATTGAAGGACCATGTTACAGTTTAATCTGTTAAAATACATTAGCATACAAATATCAAATAGATGACCATAAGCTTTTAGGTTGAATATAGGCTTGGCAACTAGTGCATCATACCCAATTTTGATCCCCTTATGGTTCACTCCTCAAAAAGTGGAATTAGATTCAATGATTTAGTTAAAATTAATAGTACATACGATTTGTGACTCATAAACCTTGGCCTTTCTGTCATGACCCGACCTGATAGATTGGAATTAACCACGTCAGGAACTGCAGTCGAATGATGAATCATTTAAATAACTATCCACAAATTTATATAATCTTCCAATATATAAAAAAGTTACTAAAATTCACAAAGTGCAATAAAAGAAAAGCATCCAAAATCCACATAATCTAAAGACATCTCAAACCAATAAGAAATAGTATAATACTGTCTAAAAGAAACAGTAAAAAGAAACTATCCTTATAATTACCTAGCAGCAGTGGTCCTTCTGTAAACCAGGTCTCTCTTATCAAACATATAAACAAATAAATTTCCTTTTCTTGAAAGCAAACATTAATTACAACAGTAAATTTGACTTAGTAAGTAATTTTAATCTTAATATGCATTAAATTATTATGTCAATATTATGTATGAATGACTAAAGAAAACGTTGTACATTTATTTATAAAACTTTAAACTTTCATATTAAAATTATATATTCCCGTTTATTTACCATTTTAACCTCTTTAAGAGTCATAACAGGATTACCGTCATACCCGAAGATATCTTCAAAGTATACCTGAATGTACCCTAAAAATGTATTCGAAGATACCCTCAAAATGTACCCAAAGGTATACATTTATCACTTCTTTTAATGTGCACGGGTACATCACATCCTCCACTAACATCATCAAAGTGTAATCTTGTATGATTTAAACTTTTACATTTCATTTCCTTTAAATTACCTCTTTTTTTAAAAAAAATTAAACATTCATTTTTCCCTTTTCTCATTTCACTTTCTTAAACTTTCAAGCTCACAAAATGAACATAATTATAAAATGATTGATAAAAGTGTTACAGAAATTCTTTATTAAGTAAATATAAACTTAATACATATAAGAAAATAATTAATCACATTTTCTTTCAAGAAACATCTGAAATATTTATCACTTCACTTAACTTCTTTTAACTAATACCTAAATCAATTAAATATGCATATAATTATAAGAATTTTATTCTAAAAGAAAGACTTAAATATATCTAATGACATAATTAATTTGACACCTATAAAAAATATAAGCAAATCTTTACCTTAAAAGATCTGGTTTGCTTCTTACACAAAACTGTTCTTTCCTCTTACTACTATAATTGATTCACCTCTAATCTTCTATCTTTATATCTGATTAAATTAAACTCATTATTAGCATTTGGAAAGCAAACTGATATTTCCCATTCAAGTAACTAATATCATGCAACCTTAAATACTCATAAGATTCAGTTCTTATCGGTCTCATACATGGCTTAAATTGGACACAAGCTATCTCCCTTCTCCTTTGCATAAAATCCAGAGTGAAAATGAGAGTCAGATAATGTGCTTCCTCCAACATTTTCTGTCTCAAATCATCAATATTTGAAACATAAACCCTGCTTTATACATTAACAAACCATCGTGATCAAGCATACCTCTCCAAACCGTTAGCATTAACATGTTTTAGGATTTTCTAAACACTGCTCTCTCTAGCTAAAGAATCTCCAATTTTGCCTTTCAAAGGCTGCATCATCAACTGATATAGTTGAACCAGATTATCATCACCAAAATCAACTATAGATAGCTTTAACTTCTTCAGGTTTTTAAGTAACTGCTCCTGCTGAGAAAATAAATAATTCAAATTACCTGACACTTTTCTGTCCGGTGCATTTACAACAACATTTACCTTCCCCAGATAATGCTGGATATCTAAATCAAAATCTTTAATAAACTACAGTCATCTCATTTGCCTCAGGTTCAGTTTTCTTCTGAGTAAGGATATATTTCAAACTCTTGTGGCCAGTAAATACCTTGTTTCTAACTCCATACAGATAGTGATTCCATATCTTAAGCACAAACATAATTGTTGTAAGCTCCAAGTCATCTGTGGAATAGTACTTGTCATGATTTTTCAACTATCGTGATGCATATGCAATAAACACTCAATAATGCATAAGTACACAACCCAAACCCCACAAAGATGCGTCTTTGTAAATCTAAAACCCATAAGAACTTGAAGGAATGGCCAATATTGGAGCAGTCATTAAGCAATTCTTCAGCTTCTGAAAAGCCTCCACATCAAAACCATCTATAATATTTTTCCTAAAAAAATACATTAATTACAACATTAAGTTTGACTTAGTGAGCAATTATAATATTAATATACATTAAATTATTATGTCAATGTTATGTATGAATGACAAAAAAATTAAGTTCATTTAATCATAAAACTTTATATTTCATGTTGAATTTATAAATTCTTGTTTCACTTCAAGTATTTAGCATTTTTAATCTCTTTAAGAGACATAACAGAATTACCGTCATACCAGAAGATATTCTCAAAATTGTTGAAGGTACCCTCAAATTGCACACAAAAGTACACATTTATCATTTCTTTTAACGTGCACAAGTACATCGCGAGTAACTTCTGGGAGTAATTCTATAGGACTTAAACTTTTGCATTTCATTTCCTTTAAATTACCTCTTTAAAGAAAAACATTAAACATTCATTTTTTCGCTTTTCTCATTTCATTTCCTTAAAACTTTCAAGCTCACAAAATGCATATAATTATAAAATGAATGATTAAAGCATTACAAAAAATATTTATTAATTAAACATTAATTTAATACATGTAAGAAAATAAGACTGATTAAAGCATTACAAAAATTCTTTATTAATTAAACATTAATTAAATACATGTAAGAAAATAATATCTCACATTTGATTTCAAGAGACCTCTGAAATATCTATCACTTCACTTCACTTCCTTTAACTAACACCTAAATCAATTAAATGAGCATATAATTATAAGGATTTCATTCTAAAAGAAAGACTTATCATTCTAAAAGAAAGACTTACACATATCTAATAAAAAATAATTAATTTGACACCTACAAACCGATGTATAATTACTTACCTTAAAATATATGGTTTGCTTCTTGCAAAAGACTCCTCTTTCCTCTTAAAACTCTAATTGATTCACTTTAATATTCTATCTTTATATCTAATTAAATTAAACATGTTATTAACATTTAGCAAGTAAATCGATATTTTTCATTCAAGCAATTAATATCATACAACCCTAAATACCCATAAGATTCAGTTCTTAGTGTTCCCATACAAGGCTTAAATTGCACATGAGCCATCACCCTTCTCCCTCGCATCAAATCCATTCCTCTTACAATATCAGATTTAAATTCATAAACCATAAATGTTAATATTATAATCTATTTAATTAATTGACTTTATTTTTTTTAACTTAAACTAAATCAAATTAATTTAATTTAATTTATAACTTATAAATCTTACCTTATATAAGCTCTCGATCGGCTATCCTATCTCATGCACGCCCAAGTTGGGCTCCCCTTATCTTCTTCCCGGACACAAGCACGACGCTGATCTCATCTCATCCCTCTTCTCCTTCGGTCGCGACTCACCCAAACACAACGCTCGCATTTCTTCTTCCGGTCTAAATCCAGGTAAGCCCAATACACCGCTTCTTCCCTCTCCTTCCTTCTCTTCCTTCACACAACTCGATACTACACATTAACCGAAACTATTATAGAACTTCATTTTTTGATGCATTTCAATTGAATATATTTGTACGAAGTATTTTAATTATGCATTTTATATTAATAATGTATAAAATAATATATCGTTGATACCATTCTAGGGCTCCTAGGTGTTTTGGAAGCAAATTTAACAAGGAGGTGGTTATGAAATAACAAAGGGATGATATGAGCGGTCAAAAATCTTTGGAGGGAGATAAATGACGTTCTAGAGTTGTCCCAGCTGAAAACAGTGGTTCAAACAGTAAATGGCAAGATATGGACAATGATGAGGATCTACTGCCTATTCCTGAGCAATACACAGACACATAACTTGTAAAAAGAAGGGAATACAATGTTGTGAAAAGCATAAAACATAGAATAAAATCTCCAAATAGAATAACAATAGCAAAATCCTCCAAGCAACAAAAACACACATAAATAGGTTCCTAATAGCAAGAAGCCTAATTAGAAATAACGGAAAAGAAATGAAATTAGAAAAGAGAAGGAAAAAAAGGAAAATAACATGCAAAATTTGAGTTTTTTTCCCCTACAACGATCGTGGCTTCCAACGATCCCACTGCAAGATTCCACAATTCCGTGAACCGCGGAACAGTAGCTTCCCTCCATTCTCCTAGGCTAGGTAAAGCTTCTTCTTCTTCTCTAGAATGATTGGATCTCACAGTCGAATACTTTTTCCAACAAGGCACCTAAGAAGATTTCCAAAAGTTGCGGTTCACCACACCTATCTTGTCATCGTTTGTGAGTACATTGTTAATCTGAATGCAAACTTTGTGCCTAACTTACCCAATAAAATCCACCAAAATTGGCAAACAACTTCACATCTCTGCCTGAAGAATGACACATTAGACCCCTCTAAATAAGAATGGCCTCCTAGTATCAGCTTATGAAACTCATCACCCCTTTGGATCACCAATGTTATTCTTGTTCGTGCTTTTCTTGAGCCCTGTAGCATGATCGCATGTGTCACCACATCCTCAAACTTTGTACAAACGCCTAGTACCATAAACTCACTATTTTCTAGAACAACTAATGCTCGTGAACTCAGTTAAATTACTAGTATCTCTCCATTGTCAGTTGCAAGCTTGTATTCTTCTCCAATATCTTAGTTTTCTCTTATGCCAGCATCTATTTCTTCAATTGCTCCCCGCTTAGTTAAAAATATCACTTTCCTGGTTGGGCACTCTGATACAATGTGCCCAAAACTGTAACATTTAAAAAACATCCTTAATGTGAAAAGTTTAGGAAAGTTGGCTGGCTCTCCCTTTCTCCACTTTAGATTGGTTTCCCCTCAAGTGGGGATGGCTTGGGTGCGCCACTTAGCGTACTCTTTCTGATTGATTTGATGATTGAACCCTGTTTGAAGGGTGGCGTAGAACTGATGTTATTGTGTTGTTTCTCGACCTTCGGGACTAGAGCTGGGACATATTGTAATATCTAATAGGCTTACAATCATACCACGTTATCAATAGATGATCTCCATCCTTCAAAACGTCGAATTGTAGTGTTTTCCTCGGGCTCCACTAGTTCATATTTTAACACAAGCTACTCTAACTCAGCTGTGTACTCCACTACTGAGAGATCTTTCTATTTTAAACAGTTAAGTTTCAAGAATACATCTTGTCTGTAATGTGCTAGTAGATACTTGTATTGTCTTCTCTTTTCATCTTGAACCAGACAATGATATTATTTTTTTCTCATAATGGCATAGACGTTGCAAATTTTCCCATCAGAGTGATGCGCTCTTCTTTAACTTGATGGCAGCTAACTTTATCACTCTGTCCAGTGGGACGTCCTTATACTCAAAGACACGTTCTACTATCTGAAGGCACTCGATAAACATGGTTGGATTTTGTACCCATCAAAATTTTCCCACTATCGCATATGTTTCAAAGATGCAATCTTTTTTTAGCTTGATGGCGGCTAACTTTATCACTCTGTCCAGTGGGACAACCTTATACTCAAAATTCGAGAAGTCAATCTTCACTCCAAAATTATAATTTATCATTTGATATTTCATGCCAAATCGTTAGGATATTAGTTCTTCATCACTGGAACTATCTGGTGGAATGAAAGGGATTCATTTTCTCCTCTCAATTTAACGAGTCAACGTTATAGCTATCGT
Organism: Papilionanthe hookeriana x Papilionanthe teres; assembly: GCA_022702705.1. Classification (NCBI taxonomy): domain Eukaryota; kingdom Viridiplantae; phylum Streptophyta; class Magnoliopsida; order Asparagales; family Orchidaceae; genus Papilionanthe; species Papilionanthe hookeriana x Papilionanthe teres. The sequence goes on from CM040425.1 coordinate 96,402,788, forward strand.
GTGATCTGTCAGAGTTGTCTCCTCTCAAAGGCGGTAAGCCTTTAGTGTAGTTAGAGGATTTCTCTTTGCATATCCTCCATAGCAAGCTCATAAAAACCTCTTTGCAAATTTCTCCTATGTGGCATTGTGTCATTTTCTCTAAACCAAGATTTCAACGGCTTAACAGTTGTAGATAAACGGTTGGTCAAAAGTATAGTTTTGGCATTAGGTATTGGGATAGATTCTTGGTGAAGATAGGAAGGTTGAATTTTAAAATTTTAGAATATGATAGGAATTGCGGTAGGAATGGATAGGGTATGATAAGGGTTTCTTTTGTCTGTGAATTTTGATATGGGAAAAGAAAGACTAAACTAAGCATTATAATTTACTGGGCTCTGATACCAGATGATACTATTCTAGAGCTCATAAAAAGTGTTTAGGTAGTAGATTTTGCAGAAAAATGGTTGTGAAATAGCAAGATAATATGGGCAGTAAACAGCGTTTGGAGAGAGAGAAGTGAAGTTTGACGGCTATCCCGGCTAAAAATAGTGCATCAAACGACGGATGGCGAGATACGAGCGGCGAGTAGAATTCAACACCTGCTCCTGAGCAAGATACAAATGCATCACTTACAAAAGAAGAATGATACAACACTCTAGGGAGCATAAAACAGAGAATAAAATCTCCAAACACAATCACAATATCAAAAGTCCTCCAAAAAAGTAAAAAGCCACACATAAATAGTTCTTTAATAGCAATAATTATAATTAGAAATAACGAAATTGGAAAGAAATAAAAAAAGAAAAAGAATAAAAGAGGAAAAAAATATGAAAAATCAAGCTGAAAAAATTAGACTGCTATTAAGAATTCTTGCCAATTGTATGGTACGATTATCTAATTGTCTGGTATAATTAAGTTCAATCCTATAGTTTCCACAAAAATTTAGTTTTGGATGATCATATAACCCAATCAAAGTTGCACTGCACAATATATCATCCTTGATAAAAAATATGGTTTTCTACATATAAGACAAATGTTATAAATTCCGAATAACTTATTTTATGAATGAAGCATATGTCGATTTAGAAGTTAAAATAGATCTAATTATACAATCTGGTCTATATGATAAAGTACAATTACTCCAATAAAGTTAATTACAAATCTTTCTTTAGTTAATGTAAGTTGATCTTTTGGATTTTCAAAATTATTATGCACATCATACAGTACAATCAAGTAATTGTATAATACGATCATATGAGATCATTTTGAATTAGTCAATAATTTTGAATCAATTTTGCTTTTAAATTCACTCATTTGTATGTGCTTCGTGGTTTCACAACAAACTTTACCAAGAACTAATAATAAAAAATAAAGTTAAGAACTCATTAGAATAATATCCTACTTGTGTAGTCCTATTGTCCACATTGTTGTTCTTCCAGCACAAATTTATTCCTCATATAGCTTAAGTTGATTTGTTTAATTCAAGCCATAATAACCATAGATCCTTCATATGTGCCAAAATATTGTTGAAGAGGAAGAAGAAATAGAGAGTTTCTGGAGAGAGAAACTTTGAGAATTATATTGCCAGCACAATATACATGGAAAGATTGTATCCCTTAATCCGTCCTTTCATTCTCTATTTATAAGCTTCTCAAGGCTACAGGACAAGCTAGATCTTAATCTAATAATAAATAAATAAATAAATAAGATTTAATAGAATATCTACGAACTTGTGGACAGCATGAAAGAAATATTTAATGAATATATGAGGACAACTCCCAAGCCAAGTTATTGGGATGAGTCTCCAACTTGAAAGATGTTGAATGCTTGCCCTTGAGTGATAGAGGCTAGTGATTCCTGCGAGCTAGGTGAGTGATCCTTGAAGCCAGGGCAAACTGAGGCAAGTGAACTTGCCGAGTTTATCATGGCCCTGAACCAGCGGTACTCGACTCTAGTAAAACAGCCTTCCATCATTAGCTTGTCTTGAGTAAGGTTGAACCTGATTGAACTGAGCTTTAAGCATATTTGGATATACAATTTTTGTGGCCACCTCAAAGAATAGAATAGGCCAGAACTTCCTCCCTCCATGAATTTCTCAAGTACAACTCTTCTAACATTCAGTGAAAAACCCCACAAATTTCACTGCTTATTCCTTCAAAATTTAATCAGATTTGATCCAATAATTTCCCATATGAACCATAACTAAACATTACCTAATGAGTCTGCCCAACAAGTGACATGCAATACGTGCATGGCAAGCTCACACCGGATAAAAATTTCAATAAATCAGGATTTTTTATATACTTATTTGATTTAAGACAAATTCAAGCACTAAATGGAAGGGACTAATTGTCAAAAAATAACGGCCGGCAATCAATTTTAATCACCCCCAACAAAAAAACAAGATGCAAAGCAATTAAATACAAGAAACAGAAACAATACCTGCCAGCCTTTCTCGTTGAGAACCTTGACAGCAACCGTAACCCTATCCCCTCTACCCTCCACAGAAGCAGTGCGAAGAAAACCTTTGTAAACGTTTCCGAACCCCCCTTCCCCAATCATAAGTGCTCGATCGAATTCATTGGTTGCGCTCCTGAGCTCCGAGAACTCAAAAACGCGAAGATCGCCGCACTTCTCCTCGAAAATGACCGGAATGCTCCGCGGAGACGGAGCCAAACCCGACAAATTGCTTGTTTTCTTACCGCGGGGAGAGTTATCCAATGGAATCTTCTCCACGCTTGAAGATGAAATCTTTGCTGCCACTCTGACTCCAGCTCTGGGCCTCTCGCTTTCTTTAGAACCACTGGGTTTGCTTTTGAAGAGAGAGAAACACCCCATTATCAGCTTCCTTTCAGCTATTTATTCACCCGTAGAGGTACATTCTGCAGTTTATATGCAGGATTTGCCGAGTAAGAAGCAGCTTGAAGCGAGACGAAGCTCCACGGAAGGGAAGGAGGAGAGACCCGTACAGTGAGCCAGAGAAGAGAATTAGTGCGAAATGGAGGAGGGAGGACAGGAGGGAAACGGGGAGGAGAAGATATAAATTGGTTGTTTTTTTTATTACATATAATATTTGTCAATTAATTATATCTATTATTCAAACATTAAAAGATACAAATATTTGTACTGATTTTTTATATTAAATAAAGGTTTTAAGGATATTTATATATATATATATATTCAATCGATAATGATTTTTTTTTTTTCATCTAGTGTATAATGTTGTTTATTTCTAGTCCGTTTGAGGCAACTTATTTGGTGCTGTAGCGTTTTGAAAACGCACCTGATCTGTTTGGGTAAAGCGCGTTTTGACAGCTTATGTGTTTTCAAAACGCTGAAAACAGTGTTTTCACACCGCACCTACCTAAGTGCGGTGGGAGCTTTCTATATGTGGTCTGACTTTTTCAAAAAAATAAAAATTTGCAATACCTACCGCACCCAGCTTATCAGCAGATTATTTTCAATCAGATTATCAGCAAATTATTCAATAAGTTGCAGCTGCCCCAAACAGGAGTATTCATTAAACTTGACTTAAATGGCCAACTTTTATTGTTTAAATATTTATAGAAAAAACTTTAATTAATATTGTTTATTTTATATTTTAACATATTTGTATTTCAAATAATATATGCAAATTTTAATAATATAATCTGTAGAAAATTAATAGAAAATATAAAGTAATTCATTATAGAAATAACAAATGCTAAAAAAGGTCAAAAGATGAATGAATATGTAATTTTCAAGCACTTAATTAGCTAATTGTAAATAATAAATGAGTATGTACACAATTATAAATAAACAACATTATTAATATATAATTTTTTAAATGCAAAAAAATTTAAAAATATTCGATTTTATATTTACATAAAAAAATAACCATATTTGAATTCTTCACTTTATCTCCAACAATTGAATTAGGCGTTTGAGCATAAAAATTATATATTTATTAAATAAATATATATTTACATATCTAACACCTGAATTTTTATATTTTTATGCATATCATTCAAATCAAACTATGTCATTATCACCAACTTCTTAGAAAAGAAATATATATATTTTTTATGTATAAATTTATAAAACCAAAATTTAATAAATGAAAATATCAAATTCTCAAGGTTTGATATGTAAATACCTAAAAACTATGTTGTATTTATATAAATTTCTCATATTACATATCCATTAAATCCTGATTTGTTCTGAAACACACCCAAGAAATAGAATGTAAGATAGAAGAGAGTGAGAGTGAGAGAGTGTGAGAGATGCACAATCCTTTTTCACGAAATGATCCACCTATTTATATAAAATAGGGTATATATGAAGTTATATGTTTGCCCTTGATTTAATGGGAGAGTTACATGATATTTTAGGTCTTTTATATGCATAAGCTTTTGGCTTGGCAACCAAATGACTCGGTCAGCTAAAATCAATTCGTCCTAGCCCAGCAAGGGCTGTTCGTCTGACTGAACTGAATTAAGGTTACTGTTCGGCCTTTGATGGTTTTTGAGTCAACAAGACTTGACTCGGTCAGCATGGCTTTGTTGGTTAGTTTTTCTAATCTAGTTGTCAACTATTGATCATTTGATGAGGAACTCCTATCGCTATAGCAAGGCTAGACTATTGAGAAGAGGTTCGCACATCGTAATTTGATGTGTAGCTCGCTCCTTGACAAGGTGATCCTTTAGAATGATCTGTGCAATTATGTTATGGTTATCTTTTGACCCCTTGTGAGGAATCTCAAGGGCCCGTGAGATGGTTGATGATGCAAAGCTCTTTACTTTAGTCGATTTGTTGTGAGAGGTAAGTCGATGTCTGATGCGCCTAAAAAATGTTCAATTTTTCATATACTTTTAATGTCTATATTTGGTAATTTTTAATATATTACACTTTAATGGTAGGTATTTTGCATGTTTTTGGTTTTATGTACAAGAAATGGAACTTTGGAAGAAAATGAAGCAAAAAAGGTGTAATTTGGAGCCAAAACAAGCAAAAAAGAAAATTCTAACCTGAAGCATTTTTATATGTTTTTTTTATGTTTAATCTGATTTACATTTATCATATATTTTTGAATGAAATTACACTTTAAAGAAAGGTTGTTTTCATGTATATCTTGTAGGTATATGTTAGGAGCGAAACGCAACTGAAACGGGGCTCACGAAGGGAAAACGGCGTCTAAGCACCGAAAACTAGTGCTTAGCCGCCAGAGACTATTTTTTACGGTTTTGGACTGTTTTGGACGGTTATTGGTGGTTCTGATATGTTCTGAAAGCTTCTAGGTGGTTATGAATGCCCTAAGATGATATTAAATGAATCTAGACACTTTTGAATGAAGAAATGTGTCTCTTGAAGTGAAAAGATCACTTAGAGGGAAACCCCGCATTGATAAAGGTAATTTGGGGATGTGACCTTTATTTTGGGGTGAAGGTGGTTTACACGCATTTCTTCCAGTCAAACCTTAAGGCTGGCTCTTCAGATTGATTCTCCACCTCCTCCGATGGATGGGACTATGCTAGCAATTTAAATGGCATTTGCTCAGTCCGAATCTAAAAAATATTTCTCTGCTAGAGCTTTTTCTTATTGCCGGATGTTGGCTCCAAGTAAGATAAACTTCTTTAGTTTACTGATGGTGTCGACAATCCTCTGTGTCTTGGATTGATCCCGATAGTATATACAATACTTCTTCAGGTCCCACTGATAGGCTTTCGTTTTCATTGGGGAGCTCTCTTGAAATACTCCTTGTTTTGGATGGCCTAAACTATATCGACCATTGAGACCCTCAACAGGGTTAGCTTGGTCATTTCATGTTGGGGCAGCTGTCGTTCATTATACCTATCCGACTGTTGGTAAAATATCAGGCCTTACTCCTCATGGTTGTAGGGTCTATGGGCTCGCACGTGTACATATTATCTAGGCGGCCAATTGTCTTTATAGCATGAGTGAGGCGAGTGGAAAGACATGAATCATCTCTCGCTCTCCACCTATCATCCTTGGGGGGCTCTATTATGTGGACAATGGGTGTAAGACTCTGCTTTAATGGCTCTAATGGAAGAGAGGGTAAAATTGAACTCTTCGGTCGATACGTTTTTGTTGTCCAATTCCAACAATTTGGCTAGGGTCTTTGGTCATTTCAGACGCAAACTATACCGAAACGGACCTTCCTTCAGTCCTTGGACAAGGATAATATGTGCTCTGTGGGTTCCATATCTCAACTTCCAACAACTCATTTTGGAGTCAAATAATGAACCGGCGAAGGCTCTCGTTCTGACTTTGCTTTATCAGCATAAGGTCTTGTGAACTCTGTTAGGGCTTCTAAGCACTGCCGAACTACGTCACGAATATCCTTTTGAAATCAATAAAAGTCGTGATTACGCCTGGTGACAATCCATTGAATCACCTGGGGACTAACTCAACGTGGTGAATCTTCAATAAACAAACAATCGACTCGAAGGACGTTATGACCAGGCTTTCGTTTGTTGTACTTCTTTGAGATCTCCTCAAGATTCATGTTGACTTATTTATGATGTACAATATAATCATATATATATATATATATATATATATATATATATATATATATATATATATATATATATATATATAATCATTTCTTTCCATGGCCTTTTCAGATTTAGAATTCTCGGAAGAACTGTTACAAGTCACTCATCGGCATGGACGTCTCTGACTTAATTGGTGCAACGGAAAGAAAGCGAGGAAGACAAAGATGGAAAATCCTTCACACGAATCTATCACTGTCATAATTAACTGAAGACAACGACTAACGATTCGTGGTCTCTCATTCACATTTGTTCTCATTCATTCACACCTCGGTCCTCTGATTAAGATGTTCTCGCAGAAGAAGTGTTCATGCAGTTTTGCATGGATTTCTAATGCTCCGCAAAAATATTTACTTAGAAAATAATAGATTCTGTCTAATTTATGGTAAATGAAGTTTATTTAACATATTGACATTAAGAAATAAAATAATACAAGCCTGCAATTCAATCGAAAAGGGTCCTCTCAAAATTTGCTCGCTTCAAAAATCACTCTTACATACACATGAGTATGCAAGTCCGAGCAAATATTAAATCTAGATTTTGAACGTAATTTGTGTTTGTATCTAATAGTGGGGCGCTACGTGTCAAGTGGGATCATCATAATACATTGTTAAAATTTGTGGGGCCCACTTGACACATGACGCCCCGCCATTAGACTCCAGATGACATAAGGCCTTGGTTGGAAGTAAAAGAATTTTAGTATTAAAATCTACGGTGTGTAGGGCTGTCAAAAAAGCTCGTTGTTCGTGAACAGTTCGTGTTTGGTTCGCCAATAAGTTCGTGTTTGATTCGCTCGATAAGCAAACGAGACGAACACGAATAGTTTTTTTCGATCGGTTTGTTAAACGAACCTAACACGAACAGTGATGTGTTCGTCTGTGTTCGGTTCGTTATTGTTCGAAATATAAAATAATTTAAAATAATTATATATAAAAAATTTATGATATTTTAAAAATCATTATATGTTATAAAAACTTATCATATTTTAAATAATTAAACTTCTATAAATTATAATATATGATAAATTATTAATAACAATAATAATATTATAGTATTAATTATATTAATATAAATATTATAATATTATAATTAATATACTATACAATATATTAAAATAAAATCCTAAACAAAACCCTAAACGCCTTATTCGATTTATTTCATTTTGAGGAAGTATGGATTACCTGATTTGTACGGAGCACCTGATCAATTTGCGTCATTTTGAGGAAGCATGCTATCAAAGCTAGGGCTATAAAAAAAACTCGTTGTTCGTGAACAGTTCGCGTTCGGTTCGCCAGGAAGTTCGTGTTTGATTCGTTCGATAAGCAAACGAGACGAACACGAACAATTTCTTTTCATTCGGTTTGTTAAAAGAACCAAATACAAACAGTGATGTGTTCGAACATTTCGAACACAAACACTAGCTATGTTCATTCGTGTTCGATTCGTTTACACCCCTAACGGCGCGATGGGCAACAATGGTTAGAAGTAACGTTTTTGTTTTGTATTATTTATATTTTAATTTGAAATAAAAATATGTTTATTAGTACTAGTTGTTTTAAAAATACTAAGAACATATAAATATTATTTGGAGTATTTTAAGAAAATTTGACCAAGTTTACAGCCTGAACAAAATCTTTATCACACTAAGTGGGGTCGGCTGCATGAATCCTTTTTCTTCATTGAGTCCTATTTAGTTTCCTATTTTCGTTTAATTCTAAAAAATTAAGATGAAGTTTTATACAATATGCCCAAGTCTTTCCTAAGTCTGCCTCTGTCTTTTTGTAATGTGACCAAACTATCTAAGACGATTCTCTCTAATTTTATCCGTCACGGGAGAAAATTTGATTATGTTTAAAAAATAAAAGATAAATAGAAATATATTAAATAAATATTTTCTTAAAAATAAAAAAATAAAATAAAGTAAAGTAAAAATAAAAAACAAAAGTTATCATAAATAAACCCAAAAAAATTTATTTTGACTTCAATTTTCATTAAACATAGCAAATTCCACTTAAAATCCTTCAAGCCACACAACTCCTGTACAATTACTCTCAATATCTTAAGAAAATATTAAAATGTCAATACTCAGAGAGAGAGAGAGAGAGAGAGAGAGAGAGAGAGAGAGAGAGAGAGAGAGAGAGAGAGAGAGAGAGAGAGAGAGAGAGAGAGAGTATGAAAAAAAAAATATTTAATTATCCTATGTCACATTTAATTTTATTTAGAATATTTTAATTTAAAACATTTAGTAATCTTATGGTTAAAACAGGGGCAAAATAATTTGTTTTTTTAGAATGGGCAAAGTTATATAAATATATTATATTTACAAAAAGGAAATGAATAACACATAATTCAAAAGAAATTTTTGTATTTCATTATCAACGTAGAATTGAGCAATATTACAAGCCTTTCAATCTATCTTTTATTTTTTTTGATAATATTACGTAAAAATTCCATTTGGAACCAAAATCAAACACTTCATTCTTAATAAAAGATATGAGACGGTTCTAAAGTCATTCGTTATTCATTCAATTACGCAATCGATGTTTGACAATCTTCATTGCAGAAAATGCTCTATTCAAATGTAATAGTAGAGACTAGTAAAAATAATGCCAGTACAAGTTTATAAAAAAAAAAATAGCACTGTTGCACATAACAACAATATAAATGGGTAGTTAATGCTAAAACCCTAAACCCTAAATAATAAAAAAATTCACTAGGATATCGCTCTACACGACGAATCAATGTTCTGTTATCAAAAGCAGCAGATGAATTAGTTGGGTTTATACATGTCACACAAAGAGGTAATTCAATACTTGCTTCATTAGAATGATTATTTAGCTCCTAAAATTGTATGACAGCTATAGTATAAATTAACTCAACATGATAATAAAATAAATATATTATTGTTTTACCTCTACGTGTTGACCAATGATGTCCTCAAGATGCAATTTAACTATGAAATGTCAGTTTCAAAAATATTGCAAAATGAGAGACTTCATCTAATATAGAATCACATCTAGTCTTCCTTATCGTTGCTTTGATACATGAACTAATTTCATCACATTTTTATTGCTTTGATATTTTCTTTTCAATGATTGTGATAACTCATTTATTGTACATATAATATCAATCATTAAATACATTATAAAGATAAAGTCAAAAGATTTCATTTTTAGGATTAAAAACAATATTTAACTAAGTGTTGATCATGTACCTCTTTTTTCTTAACTAGCTCAAGTGCTTCAACCATGGATGCATGCATTTTTATGAGACTAATTAAAGTTGAAAATGTGAATTCCAATGAGTTTCACTCGTTCATTGCAAAATAGTTCTGATTCAAACAACGCCCAATAATTAAATATCCATTCTTAGGATGCAATAGAATTTTTTAATTTTGAATAATTTTAAGAGTAGCATTCCTCTTATAAGATGCTCCTATTTTATTCAAAATTCTTGAGCTAAATGCAAAAAAGTGTTTTAATTGCCAATAAATTTTGCTACACCAAAAGCATAACTGAAGTTAATGAGAAAGGAGAGATAAATGACCCGACTACAAAGCCAAGCCGCCCACAAGGGGCTCATTATTCCATCTGATCAAGAAAGTCATTAACACCCTATACAGCACTAGACATCCACCTAAGCATATAAAATATGTCGGGCCAGTCAAGTTAAGAAAGTAAGAGCACTTCCCCTAAAGAAATGTAATATTTATGCAATTAAGTAAAACATCCTAAACATTGAGACTATATTAATATACAAGGGGATAAATTCATGCACATGTAATTATTTTGATATCTGCTCGAAGTTCATGTAAAAAAGTAAAGTAAGGAAATAGAATTACGGATTTTATAATCTTACAAAATTTTAATCCAAAGTTTTACTAGAATAGAGTTTTTAAATTTAAATGCTATAATAAAGATTTTATCTTAAAAAGTCTAATTATAAAAATATATTTTGACAAACCACATGCTAAAAAAAAAAGTGAACACATGAAAGTGTTATAAAGTAAGCAATCAGTAAATAATAAAATATGTTAGGTTTCCTAAAAAAATAAGAAATGGTAAACAAACTTTGCATATACATGTTTGATCCTAAATTTATACAACAAATGTACTATCTAAATTAAGTTATAAGGCACGAGCAATCATTTCCTCGTCCTCTCAACTTGTTTATGTATATTAATTGTCTTAGGAACTCGTGCTTGTACTTTATTTCTAGTATAAACTCTCCTAGACTCTAAAGGTATATGGAAAAAAAATTAACATGCAACACAGAGGTTAACATGTGCTATATTAAGTAACATAATACTAGAAATCTCTTATAAAACAATAAGTGTAGGATGATATAGCTCAAGTCAATGATGGTACAACAGTGGCCAATAGATAACATTATCAAAAAGAGTTTGATGCCATATATAATTCCCTAAAGGATTTGTACCACCAACTTTTAAAATGTTTGATGGAATCTATTATACAAGAAAACACTTAGCAGACATTTGGGCTAGTTGATTTAATATTGGAGAAAGTGATGTCATACGTTTTCTTCAGTTTGTTACAATTTCTCTAAAACATTATCAGATTAGTATGCTGAACTACTTAATTGCTCAGTTAAGATATTTGATTAGTTAGAGGAGTTATTCATAAAATAGTTTTTTTGAGCTCAACATCGAATCATTGTCGAAGACTTAGTTGTTGAAAAACAAATAACTGATAAAACTCTAGTGGATTATAACATAAAATGGAGAACCTGAGTCTTAAATGTGAACTTTAGTTGCAAGATCAACATGCGATAGAATTTAACGTAATAACATTCATGGACTAATTATCTTCACATTGAAAGAGTTCACCATCAAGAATTTGAGATGTTGTTGAGTAAAAAGGCTAACTTAAAAGAAGAAGCTAAGCAACAACCATTTATGAGCCAAGAATCCAAGCAGAAAACCAGAAATTCTTTGGGAAGAAAACAAAGAATGTGTCTGCTTTTGATAAAGAGAAATAACCCATGAGAGTACAATATGAAACTTCTAAGCACAACACTATCTGTCACCACAAAAATAATATCAACAACAAGAATATCGGTCCCCACAATAACAGTATCCACAATGGCAACAATATCAACCACTGTAGTGGTGTCAACCATAGTATGCAGATCAACAACAACCATGACAACCTTATTGGCCCGAGAGAAGAAGAATAATTACATAGGAATTCAAAGACTTGAAGAATAGAGAACATTCCTTCCAGGATGAAGCTGTAAAAAAATGTTTAAGAACTTATCCAAAAACCCAAACTTTAAACTCCCTAAGCATGTGAGACCTGAAAAAGTGCAGAGAACAAATGACCTCAATTACTGTCCATTCCCATAGGATGTTTAGAAAAATGTTTAACCTTCAAGGGTGGGCTAGAGAGAAACCATAAGAATTGAATCATAGTCGTCCTTAGAGGATACCTGAAGGAACTAAAATAAGGATCCATCAGTGTGGTCGCTAGGAAAGACATGGAACCACTTGACCCCTAAATAGAAGAAGTTTCGAAACAATCTTATCTAAGAAATCCTGAAAGATCATCAACCAACTCCAAAAGTTGTCTACACAGACTCTTGAATAAACTCAAGCATTTACCAAACCAAATGTCATTGAAGTTTCTGAAGAGAAGAATGATGTCAAGCCAACAGTCAAGCTAATCGAACTTGAAGTGAAGACCAAAAGAGAAATAATATGTAAGGCAATAATTAAGACTGTAGAGAGAAATTATGTTAGTTTAGCTATTTCGGATGAGGGTCCTACGACTCTTATGCCACTCACTCGGTATGAATTCTTTGTTCCTGAGGCAGATATTAATGAAATGATTAGGGGTTCTAGGTACATTCTATCTTTTTCTGACTGACTTCATTTGATTGCATTGAGTAGTAATCTAAATAGCAACAATGTTCTTAACAATCCCAACAAAAATAGTTCTCAAGTCATAAGTGAAACTACCAAAGATACTCAACCAAGAACCAATTCATTTTTTTACAGTGATGTCCCTATTCTAAACTTTCAGGGAGTGTCTATCAAAATAGGGATACAATCTTTTGACTCTAAGGGATCTCTAGAAGAAGTCCGAGAAATCATGGAACAATCAGTAGATGTTGCAGCAACCTCCCCAAAAGATATTCTAGAGATCAACATCTGACGTGGCAAAGTACTAACACTACCCAAAACATCTTATGTGAAAACTACACCAATCAATAGTTCTAATTAACTAGTTGCACCTCCATAGGAGGTCCCCACCTAGGATATGCTCATGAAGGCTTGGCCTAAAGTTGATTATAATGTGTTCTCCCATTTAAGGAAGTTATTAGATAAACTCAAAATCTATGATGCTCTTGTCTTATCCAAACATCATTGATTAAAGCCTTACCAGACCCTTAATATGTAAGGACTAACTGGCACCCATTCCTTCAAATGAAGTAAGTAAATTTTTTCGATGAAGTTCTCAGATTAACTTTCACCAATGATGACATCCTGTTATTGATAGCTGATCATAATCAACCAATCCGCATCTCTATAAAAGTGCGGTGATTTTGATTATCTAGAGTTCTTGTTGATCTAGGTGTATCAATCAACATAATGAATTTGAAAACCCTCGTTTACCTCGACATTGATACATGCAAACTTTCTTATGATAAAATTTATTATGTGGATTCAATGAGAAATAAGAGAGAGATCTAAGTTTCATAACTCTCTAACACAAACTTGAAGATTTCTAGATCAAAACAAAGTTCAACATCATTGATTTAGAAATATCCTTTAATGCACTGTTTAGGAGACTTTGGATTCATGAACATTAGATGGTGCCCTTTTTTATCTCTCTCTCTCTCTCCTATTTTGCACTCTATTCTTCAAGTGCGACTCTCAGACACATTCTGATTCAACAAAACTTAATATTCATGAAAGTCATATTTAGATACAAAAGACTAGTTAGAGGAACATGAATTCTATTTAATATTGCATTGATTGTGGATTTCATGAGAAAAAATTAAGAAGTTGCGTATGAGATGCTGCAAGTATAACATTCAACTATGACTAATGGCTATATTAATAAGTTCAACTAATTAAAATTATTGCAAGAGTTTATGATGTTGACCCAATACTCATTCTTATAACTCGAGTGTCAAAGTAAAAAAATTACTGAAGTCCATTCATAGAAATTGTGGTCAATATTCCAATAGTACATTCTAAACATATGAGTCTCCTCACTTATGTTTTGATTTTCGAGGCAACATCGAGTAAGCTCAAATTGTGCGGAATTAGAATAGACAACAAAAAGTCCGATTTTTAATACATAATAATGAAGTTGGTGAGATCCATCCAACTTTTCTTAGAAGAATAATATGCTTCAACTACCAATTAGTCTTCAACAACATTTGAAATTTCAAAATCTAATAAAGAAAGGAGAAATTTCATTTTCATTTAAGGTGCATGTCTGAGGGCACACTTTTCTACTCCATTCATGAGTTGACCAAACTTGAACTTGAATGCATTATTAAATGAACACCTACTAATGCAAAAGATTAAATGAAAGAATAAGTTCTACTATTAGGGGTTTCTTGGATGCAGTATTTATGATGCATGTATCTTCAAGATGCAATGTAAATTAAAAATGTTGCATTTATACTTCTAACTCCTAAATTTTGTTTTTTTTATCATTATACCACCCAAATCTTTCATATCTTATAAAAATACTGTCATTTTAGCCTTTAAGAAGTAAAATATACTTTTCCATGCATAAGAAAGGATTTTGCATGTATATAAAAATTGAAGTCTTAGACACGTAAATGCATAGGAATAGAGTGGCATGCATGTAAAGCTTCCTTCTTATATTATCTTTAAGTACTAAGGGTCAGCATAGGGTTAGGGTCGTCAGTGGAATGGGGTTTGGAGTTGTTTTAAAGGGTTGCCATGTCCTAATTAATGCACTAGTTGGTTTGAAAGACCAAATTAATATATTATAAAACAATCGCTTATCTGTGTTTACGGTAATCTCATGTTTAGTTGAAGGTTAATATTAATTTTCATGCATAAATTTATGACACGGGAGTCCTGTTATTAAGGGTGTAAGCGAATCGAACATGAACAAACGGAGTTTGTGTTTTAGTTCGGTTCGTTTAAAATTTAGTTTATTTAAAATAAACTTTTATTTGAAATTGTTCGTGAAGTCACTGTTCATGTTCGTTTCTTAAAGAACGAGTCGAACACGAGCCAAACACGAGTTGTTCGCGAACAACGAGCCAATTTGATGACTCTAATATTAATATATATATAAATAATATATTATATTAATTTTATAACTTATATTATATAAATATTATTAATATATTATTATTATTAATTTATTATATATTATAATTTATAAAATTTAATTTTTTAAAATATCATAAAATTTATATATATAGCTATTTTAAATTATTTTATATTTCTAACAATAATGATTCAAACACGAACGAACGCATCACTGTTCGTGTTTGGTTCGTTTAACTAACCCGACGAAAAAAAAAATTGTTCGTGTTCGTCTCGTTTACTTATCGAACGAATCGAACACGAACTCATTGACGAACCAAACACGAACTATTCGCGAACAACGAGCTTTTTTGACAGCCCTTCCTGTTATGAATATATATATATATATATATATATATATATATATATATATATATATATATATATATATATATATATATATATATATATATCAATTTTTTTGGTGTAACATACGTAAAATAACTATTTATGCCATAGGATTCCTGTTACATACGTAGATAGCTATTTCTTAAAGGCTAAATTATCACTCTTAGATTTCAAGAATAAACGGCTAGCACAGTTTGAGTGAAGAAAAAGGGAATTAGAATCCCTCCAAGGAGGCTATTAAACCAGATCAGATAAGATAAATTGACTAAATGCGTAAATTTGTTGCAGATAAGACTATAATGACAGATTATTGAGGAGGTGAGAAATGGAAACTTTAGGGAAATGTATTAAAAGCTGAATGACTTCCTTCCTGGTTCTGGAGAAACTTGGTCAAGTTGACTGACTAAAAGCTTAATAAACCCAATATAAATGTACATGACGTTGCCTACTTCTCATGCATTTCATTTGAATTCGTCATCAGCTTCTATGTAAAAGCTAAGAAGGTTCACACTTGAAATTCCTATTTTCTGAACTTGAAAGTAACACTATCTTCATGATAAAATTCAAAGATAAATTGTTAGACAACATTGAGATTCATGAAAGGTATTGGGCATTGACCTGTCAAGCAGCTTCGAACCGGCTTGAGACTGATTTCTATTTAGAATTTTATAGTCAGACTCGACCTCTAAATGGGCAGGGCTAATCTGTGGGCTCGTAGGTCTTAATTGAATGGTATATTTATGTATTTATATTAAGATTGAGTGTTAAATAATCAGATACGTAAGAATTGAATGTTTGGTATGTAGGCATGAAGATTAGGTGTTAAATATGTGAATGCTTAAGAATCAAATAGTATGTTGGTAGATATTTAAAGTATAGACTTTAGACATAGATATATATAAGAATCGTATGCTAATATTTTTCTTATATGCATAGCATGATAGTCTTTAAGACGAATCTATATATATATATATACATATATATATATATATATATATATATATATATATATATATATATATACATATATATATATTTCTTAGACTGGGTCCCACATGTTTGGGCTGAGTTTAGGTATGCTAGCCAAATTTCTAATTTTTTTACGGTCAAGTCCACCCATGGCCCGCAGGCTTATGGCGAGCCCATCAGACCACTCGCTCAATGCCCAGGTCTATTCACGATCATCTAGAAATAAGTTTCGAAGAATGTAAAACACGGATGACATTCCATTTGAATCAATTATTTGAAAAAAAAATTAAATTAAATTAAATCTCATTTGAATCACATTTCATTTAGGCGCTTAGTATGTCTGTTGTTCTTTGGCATCGCTTCGCGTCCTTTCCTGCGGAAATTATTGCATACAGAGCACGTGCCCAGCGCTGGGTGCGGAATAGCATCTCAATACCCTCATTTTGAGGGTATTGGGAAGGTATTGGGAGGGGTATTGGTTATTAAGGTATTTACAGGGTATTGGTTATTGGGTATTGATAGGTTATTACGACAATATTGGATGGGTATCGGAGGAGCTGCATGCGGACTGCGTACGTGCTCCGTATGCAATAATTTCCCCCCTTCCCTCACGTTCAATACTTTATTTAACTTCTTTTCAAATAATATATAATAAAATTATTAAGAAATACTAAAAATCTGCCCAAATTTATTTCTTGAAATTCCATGATAGAAGAATTTTCTCTTGTTCCAAACTTTTCTTTCACACTGGCTACTACTTGAGACAAATATTGTTGATATATATATATATATATATATATATATATATATATATATATATATATAAATTAAATTTGTCAAACTCTTGTTTAGTCTTGTGAAGTTAACATATTAACATTCATAGCTATTCTTGCGGAGTAATAATCATGACTCTTAATGCCTTCTAAATGAAGGGTCAAATTTTAGAAGGAGCATTTTTATTAATAGTTTATTGGGGACAGGCTACCCCTTAGGCTTCGTTTGGGGCCGCTTTATTGCTGCGGCGTGGCCCCAAAACGCCAAAAAAGTTCGTTTGACGCTCGACTTCGCTGCGAGAGGACGTCGAAGCTGGCGAAAAGCGGGCCGCGGGATAAACCCCGCGGCCCCAGCTTTCGCATCTACGAGGTGCGAAATTGCCCCTGGCGCTAGGTCTGCTTCCCGCGCCATCTACGTCCCGATTTTCTTCTTTTCGCCCGACATCCACGCATCGAACCCCGGCCGACAGCGTGCATTCCTTCCCACCGGTTCTCGGCTTCTCGCTCCAATCGCGGCACTTCTTCGCCATTTCCGTCCTCCAGGACCGAGTAGAGGAAGAACCGGACCTTCTTTGTCGTCGACACTGCACCTCACAAACTCTGTCAGTGGTAAGGATTGCGACACCTCTTCTTCGTCTTCCCTGTAGCCCGCCTTGATTCGCTTATGTTGTCAGATGATTCGCATACTGATTTGAGTTGCATCTACATTGTAGCAGGTGTAGCATTCAACTTTTTGTGTAGAGTTTCTTGTTGGCATTTTGTTCTTCTCTGTCACCATTCGTTGCAGGATGAAATTGTCTGCCGAAAACATTGCTTTGGAATGTATTGCTTTAAATTGACATTTTGATCACTGTATTGTATATGTAATACATATGATGCGGGCGAGACAGGTAGCAGCTGCCAGAGGCATTTCGGATGTCCTGAATATTATCAGGAAACCCTTTTTTTTTTTTAATTTTTCTGATGAATGTCAACAATGACGAAAAAGTAATTAATTATATATTCCTTATTTCTATTATTTGTACAAATTTAAATTGGGACATGAGAATGGAAAATAAATGCTGGGATTTGTGCACAAGACTTGCGTCTAGCTGCTAAAAGGAAATTGTTGAACTTGAGTTTTGTTTTGGAAACTGCTTTCTGTTAGTGTTCCAAGTGTATTGGTATTCAATTTCAGGGCAAATCAACAACATCTCAGGACCGTGAAGTGCACTTCATATTATTTGTTTAATCAGGTTTAGTGTTTGTATAGTTTGTTTTGGATTCCTTTTGCTTTTCATTTTCTAATACTTGTGTGCTTGCTATAAGGATTTTCATGGTTGATTTTGATAATGTGCATTTTTGTACCTGTTTTCAGTTTTATTGTAATGTTTCTATTGTTTCTTCCTCTCTAAAGCATATTAATTTTGCTGTTTCAAAAGAAATCAGGTTGATTTTATTGGGGAAATTCTTTTTTTAAATTGTTTTACTCAATAGGGGTAAATTTATTATTTTCTAAGAATACTTGCCTCATACTGTTTTATATATACTGTACTAAACAGATAATGAATTTTCCTCATATTGCTTCTCGTAACGAATTTACTAAGACAGTAGCAATGTAATTGCGCCAAACAGAGCCTTACTCTCTTGGTGGGGTTTCTTTATTATTTATTACAAAATTAATTTTTTTATTATATAATATATTTATTATAAATAATTTAAACATTAAGTTTATTATAAATAAATTAGTTAATTATTTCTTACTTCTATGAAAATATTATGCTTGTTAATTCTTTTATTCCATTAATTAACATTTAATTAATATGAAATTAATCCAAAAAATATAATTGAACAAAATTAATTAACTAACAAAATACGAAATTCCTAAAATTTATTTCACAAGAAAATTTTCTTGTAACATTATATTTACAAAAAATTATTATCTTCTACGCCGGGTGGAATGGTATCAGAGCCCAGTGTTATCAAGACAATAGTTGTAGTGGTCAATATCACAACTAATATTCTTCATTTTTTTTTTCAACATTATCATCTTTAGTTGCCTTATTTGTAGCTTGCTGTGGCAACCATTAATTTTGCTCTATTGATTATAGGGGCGCATTCTCGTTACAAAATTCGTTGAGACATCAATGAAGAGGAATTTTAAGAACCTTAGTTGCAACATTGAGAAGATAGTATTTTTTTCTTTTTTGTAAATATGAGAATATTTTCATGTGGAATAAATTTTATGAAGTTAATTTAATTTGTTCAATTAATATTAATTGGATTAATTTAATATTAATTAAATATTAATTAATCTAAGTAATAATTTAAAATTTTAAAATTATCATTAATGTAACAAAAATAGTTAACTAATTTATTAATAATAAACTTAATATATATTAAAATTTAGTATACAACAACAACAAAGCCTTAATCCCACTAAGGGCCCGTTTAGCGCAGTTGCGAACTCTAGCTACTATGCATGTACAGAACTTCTCACTGAACTTTTCATTGCGTAGCATTTTCTCGAGCATTGCAATTAGTATTATCTTGCTAGGAAATTACTTATGGAAAGAACATGCGGAATGTTCTAGTTGATCTATTTGATTGCAATTGTCCGAGACATGTATGTGGCAGTTGTTTCAGGAGAAATGACTAAGTTGCCCTATTTGTAAAACCGTTAAAAAATCCTCGTCGTCATGTAGCACTATTTTGAACTTTAAGCGAGAAGAGTTGATATCATTTTGCATGATACAGACCAACAAAAATATTGATATATACAAATAAACTATCATCACATCCAATTGAAACATAAAATTAACAAAAATTTGCAAAAATATAAAAGGAGACATATTATTTAATGTGGTTCGGTCAATATGACCTACATCCACGGGAAAGAAAGATGGAAATTTTATTAGAGGATTGAAAAAATGGGTACAAGGCTTTCATTCATACATGACTTCCTCCAACATAGCACAAAGTCTTCTATATACATATTTTGTGAGGATTTGCATAATTTCATTGAAAATATTTACATATAAAACACGACTATAAGGGCCAAACCGAGAGCCCTAGCAGGGAGCCCACTCTAAGGGCCAAATCGAGAGCCATAGCAGGGAACTCGAGCCCACTATAAGGGCCAAACCAAGAGCCGTAGCAGGGAGCCAAACTAGTCCAGCTAGGGGAAAACCGAGGCTTGTATAACAACATCCCTCTTTTCATATATGCAATATCACAACAATGAAATGAGCCAAGACTTGTATAACAACATCCCTTTTTTCATACCAATGCCAAATATCCTCTTAAAGCTATAAACTATTCATGCATTTCACTTTTAACACTCCTTGAAATGAAAGTCACACCACTGCATAGATAATTAGACTAGCTAGACATGAAATGATAGTCACACCATGCAATGCAATAGTGGTGTGTATGTAAGAAACAAAGTTTCATTTATTCAACAAGAATTTAATTTTTATAAGGGCGAAATGAAAGTCACACCACTGCATAAGGGCCAAATACTGTTAAAAATAAATAGGCAACTTATCCTGTTGTAGGTATAGCTCATATGGTAAACTTTACCAAGAAAAACCAATGGCCATTTGGTCTTACTTCACCAAGAAAAACCAAGAAAAACCAATAGCCAAATACTGTTAAAAATAAACCAGCTCCAATATTACAATAGCAATGAAATGAATAAATAGACAATTTATCCTGGTGTATGTATAGCTCATATGGTAAACTTTAATCATTAAGAATTCTAGGATTTACATTTCCGGGTCATATAATATCCATTTGATTCCATAATCTAAAGTAAATATTAAAACTTGATCCTATAGAGCACAATTGAACTCTCTTCCTTGCCATCCATGGTTGAAGGGGCAAGGAGAGGTTTAACTTGTCAAGTCAATTCCAACAACAGGATTGGCAAAACAAAATGAGCTGGTTTCAGCCATTAAGTTATCAAAAACAAGATTTGGCCTACAAAAATGAGAGCTAGGCCTTAAAAATCTAAAACTTATATACGCAATAAGCAAAATGGCTAGTCCATGGAAACCTACCCCTAGCAAACAAGCACAAAATCAATGAAAGAAAATGCTGGAACAGTGTGAAAAAAACGAGAACCCCTGCACCCAAATCCATCGCAGGAGATTCGAATGTTTCATGCATAAGCAAAATGGCTAGTCCCAGATCTAGAGGAGAAGATTCTAAAAACCCGAGACATACCGAGATGGAGAAAGGAGCCCGGAGCAGCTACTGCCGCTCGCTGCCACAGAAACCGGAATAGGGTTCGTGAGAGAGAGCGGAAGAGCGGGGTAAACCGGAATAGGGTTCGCGAGAGAGAGCGGAAGCAGCGAGGAAGGAGCAGGGTAAACGGTAAAAAAACACGGGACGAAAGTCGCACCGCTAGGGTTATCACGCGGTCGGCTTCGAAATAACTTCACGGCAGCTGTGCCGCGAAGCCGTAAAACAAACGAGGCCTTAAAATGCCGAAGCGGCTTTCGATGCCGCGCCGCGGTAAAAAGGAGGAACCAAACGGGGCCTAAGTGGGGTTGGCTACATGAATCCTTTTTCTCCATTGCGTCCTATTAAAATTTAGTATATTTAAATAAAATATGCTATATAATAAAATAATAAAATATAATAACTTCAAAAAAAATACTTTTTATAGAAATGCCCTCCTTCGGGGCATTTATGCTCCTTCTTTTATATATATATATATATATATATATATATATATATATGACAGTGAAATAGTTTTTTAACAAAATAATTAACTTAAAGATAATACATAACATAAGTCTAAGTTAGAGACTTTGAATATTCTCTTCCTCAGTGAAAGTTTAAGAGGCTTTTTCAAAATACTAAATTTGATTATTATTAATGCTTTACATAAATTCAAAAGTGTTCAACATATTCTTTTTAAGAGGCTTTTTCTATTGATAAGATCAAATCATTTTGATCCACATGACTATAGAAGACGTATCTGATGATGTGCCTTAAATAATAAATAAATAAATAAAATAAAATAAAAAGAAAAAAATCTCTAGGCTCATCTGAGCCCTCCTCCGCATATATATACGATCATCATGATGTAATAACATCTAGAATTATAAAATAACTTATCCTAGGGGAAGTGTGTGTGGATTAAAACTATCATAAATAACTTCATATTTTTATGGTGATGACGATGAATTGAAAATCATTTCAGTAAGTAGAGTAGAAAAATTCATTTTTTTTATTAGACAATAAGAGCAGTCATCTTCTAAAATATTGGTGAAGAATATAAAAATAAAGCGTTAAGATAAAAGAAAACATTATAGGTTTACCAGCTTCAACCTTAAAGTGAAAGGTCAACCAAACATAAATGAGGTTGAGAAAATTTGTACTCATCGAAACCAAAAATGTCTGGAAACTCAGCCAAGGAATGAAATATTCTGCTAGTAAGTGCTTAGGAGAGAGAGAGAGAGAGAGCAGTAGTAGACAGAAAGAGGAGAGTGACTAATATTACAAAAATACATATTTCTCAGGCTTATTATTCAAAGTGACGGTGATACTAAAGGTGATGTTATTAGCAGAATTTTAATTGGTCATTTGAAATGGAGGAATGCATCTGGCCTATTTTGTGATAGAAAAGTACATATTGGACTTAATATAAATATAATAAGATGGTGGTAAGACCTATATGGCATTGAATGTTAGCCTATAAAAGAGAACCATAAAATTAAGCGTTGCCAAGATGAGAATGTTTAGGTGGATGAGTAGATTTATATTTAGAGAAAAAAAATGTAATTAACGTATCTGTAAAAGGACTGGAGTAGCTCTAGTGAATGACAAGAGTAGAGAGAGTTGTCTCAGATGATTTTGTGATGTTAAACGTTGACCTTCTAATGAACCTATTAGGAGAGTAAATGTTTTAGATTTGACTATTGGTAAGAAAGATAGAGGCGGAAATAAAAAGACTTGGGCACATTGTAGAAAAATTATGTAAATCATTAGAATTAAAAGAAAATATGACAGTCATTAGGACACAAAAGAGAAAAATGATTCATGTAGTCGACCCTACTTCATGGTATAAAGGCTTGTTGTTGTTGTTGTCATGCTTGTACTTTGGTTAGGTATGTTCAGATAATTCGCTAGTTTTTAATGCTATTGGTCAGTTTTTCTCAATATCTTTGGTGGGTTGGATTTTTGATTTGATTGAAAAATCTTTCATTACAGTCTTTTTTGTTGAATGGAAGTTTCTTTTGTACTGTTGGCTGGTTGTTATGTGTATTTATGCAGGCATTTTACTTCTTCTTATGGTTTTTGGGACACTTTTGTCTTGAGTTGTATCTTTCTTTTCATGTTATGGTGGTTTTATTCACCTTGAATTTTTTCCCTTTTAATAATATTGAACGTGCGTCTCATCTTTCCAAAAAAGTAATAATCAAACAATTGTTATTAAGCTATTTTAATGTCTACAAGGTAAATGCTAGCCATCTACTGAGTCGCTTGATTAGTTGAGAGAAACCATCCTTGATTTTTTTTTTAAAATTTTTATAATATACCACGAATGGGAGCAGAGTGATAGGCAAGCGGGTCCAGAGAAGCAATACGACAAAATTTTATTAAATTCATCTTTAATTTAGTTTGATTTTTTCATCAATTTTAATTAAATAATGATGATAATAATAATATTTTCTCTTCTAAATTGAAGTGTCACATCAAATTGTGTCCTTATCTTAAGTTGTATGCCATCAACCTGCATGCAAGGGCTCAATAATAAGAGTGTATTCTAGAAAGAAATTTGATATTACAGACATAATGGTGCTATCCATTTTGTGATTGGTGATGTTTGGAATATTTAGAAGGCAATTGAAGCAATGGTTCCCTTTAGGTCACGTTTAATGAACTCTGCCTTTGTTAAGTGGGTTTTCTTAGTTACTCCTGGCTTTCCCAATTTAATGAACTTTATTTTATAAAAAAATGAGAAAAATTCTGATGATGATTAATTAAATGAAGTTATTGCCAAAGCCAAGTGATTAAATGTTGTAAGGAATAAAGTTATGTTGTTAGTATAAAGATTTACATTAATTGATGGAATAAATTTTGAAGAATTTGATGCCCTTGAGATTAGAATGGAAACTATTAAATTATTGTTAGTATTTGCCCACAATAAAAATTTTAGACTATATTAAATGGATATAAAAAGAATAATTTAAATGGGATTTTATAAGATATTTATGTAAAACAACCCATAAGGTTTATTAAACATAGATGCCTACATAATGTTTTCAAATTAAGAAATGCACTTGATAATTGAAATTCATATAGTTTAACATGAGAGGTTGAGTAAGTTCTTGATTACAATAGTCTTTAGAAAAGATAAGTTATATAAGAAACTATTGATCAGAATAATGAAGAATATATATATATTTGGTATTTATAGGGTAGAGGCCGTTGAATGTTTGGCCGTTCCTCCACCTCCTGTGATTCCAATCTTGCCTATAGCAGATAATGCACAAAATGGGAATGTTGGTTATGATAGTATTAGGATTGACAATCAGTTTTCTCTAGCTACCGAGGCATGTACTGTTGTGGATGTAGTGGATGATTCTCTAATTATAGTAGATCTGCCTATTGAGAGAGAAGGGGTCCAAGGTGTTAATGCACAACAAGTCGCTGATACTGCTTCTCAGTCCTTAGAAACAAAAGAAGAAGAAAAAGAAGAAGATGGTCAAACTGAAGAAGAAGACGAAGAAGAAAAATAAAAGGAATGGCGAGTTTACATCTCTCGGAGGAAGAAA
Source organism: Papilionanthe hookeriana x Papilionanthe teres (assembly GCA_022702705.1). Classification (NCBI taxonomy): domain Eukaryota; kingdom Viridiplantae; phylum Streptophyta; class Magnoliopsida; order Asparagales; family Orchidaceae; genus Papilionanthe; species Papilionanthe hookeriana x Papilionanthe teres. Next base: position 96,427,500 of record CM040425.1, read on the forward strand.
AATTGGGGGTACCTTCCAGTTTGAAGGTTTAATCGATGATACTTTGACTCATCTTGGTATGGGCCAAGCCCTTAAACATATACTTTCTCGCACTTCTCCACGACCTAGCAGAGGAAGGCTTCGACGTCCTTAGTTAGTACCAGTGGAAGAGGATAGCTTAGGCGTCCTCTTTCACAATCACTACTTGTTTGTGTGTTTTTTTTTATGTTTCCTGTTGTAGTCTGTTCTCCTTTGTGTGATTATTTTGTTGCTTATGGGTAGAGCTCCTACTTAGGGGTCATCTCATACTACTTGTTTTTATACCCAATTTCTATTTCAATGAATTGCTCCTAGGGCTTCAATATATATATATATATATATATATATATATATATATATATATATATATATATATATATATATATATATATATGATATTATGTTTATTGCTACAAAATACTCACTATACAAATAATTTAAAAAAATTATGAGTGAGGACTATTAGATGAGTTTATGGAAGAGCTCACATAGTTTTAAGGATTAGCAATAAAGACAAATATCGTGTCTCAAAGTAAATAAATTGATGAATTAAATATAAGGTTTAATCTAAATGGATATTGAGTCTATTAGAATCCTAATAAGTTAGTCAACTATATTAGATAGACATGGAAGTAGGATTTAAAAAAAAATACCAAAATTTATGGAGGAATGATATGATCTATATTATAAAATTAAGATTTTATTAATTTAAGATTTTAAATATATTTAAAACAAAAATAATTTCAAGTTCAACACATTAATCTTATCACAAACATAAACATTAGTTAACCAGAGTTCAAATCATAGAAGTTTAAACCTTAAATTAACTAAAACAAATTTAACTGAAAAAGATTATGTATGTTTACACACACTTATATGTTAATCTATATCTATACGCCCACGCGCTCGCACACACACACATACATAGAGATACAATCATACAAATACATACATACGTGCAAATACATACAAACGTTCACACACACACACACATGCATGCATAAACAGACACACACACATACACGCGCACACGTGCGCATAAACAGACAGACAAACACATACACATGCACACATAGACAAACATATAGACACACAAGTACGCGCATACATAGATATACAAACACACATATAAACATATACAGACGTACATATGCACGCACGCATACACAGACATACAGATACACAAACAAACACATATATAGGCATATAGACACACACACACACAGACAAACAAACATGCACCCACACATACATAAACATACAAACAAACAAACGCACCAATACACAAACATACAGAGACACGCACACAGACGAACATACACACATGCACATGCATACACATACATACATACACGCATGCATACAAAGACACACACATGTGCACGTGTGCGCACACACACAAATAGACACACACACACACACATGCATACGCTGACATATAGACACACAACATAGTTTACATAGATATCCAGACACACTCATGCAGGCATACACAGACATACAGACTCACATGCATACACAAGCACAAACACACACACACACTTGCATAGACAGACACAAAAGTGTGCACACCCACAGAAAAACACACACACATACTGACACACCTGCACACACACACAGGCACACACACACACACACACACTCTCTCTCTCTCTCTTGCAGAGGCAAACACAGACATCCACACACACACACATGCATGCATGCATACATAAACACACATAAATAAACACACATGCATACACATGCATCCAGACATATGCATGACAGACATACACACATATCCACACATATACATACAAAAAATATATACACATATGTACACACACACACACACACACACACACACACACACACACACACACACACACACATATATATATATCTATAATGTTGGGGGAAATGTACACCGCGAAGCCTCATGAGTATTATAGGCCCTAGCCACCCAAGATATCCTAAAATCGGCCTCATGTGTGAATATATAGGCAGGCCTGGGCAAAGGCAAGAAAATTTATGCCAATTTAGTTTCGGCAGATTGGGCAGGTGCACTGCGAAGCTCGTGTGGACGAGATAGACCGGTGCAAGTGTCCCGTGAAGCCAGTGCAGGTGCGTCCTGTGTTGAGCAGATGGATGCACGCGGGTGGGCTGAATTGGCACAAGAGCTTTACAGTAGCTGTGGGCGCACCATGCACGACACGTGTATGTCAGTTTTAATGCAAGCACGTCGAGTTGCTGCGCGGATCCGCTGGCCCATCTTCTTCTCTTTCGTGTTGTTTTATGCTCTTTGTCACTCAAATTTTATGTCCACCCCGTCTCCTGCAAAGCTAAGGAAAAATATCCTTCTCAAGCATAATATTTGTAGTAAAGATGCGAAAACATGGGAAAATGTGCCTTAGAAATATCACATATCTAGCTTATATCAAATCCCCCAAACTTGTCTATTAATTGCCCTCAAGTAATCTTTTTAGTTAACTCAAATTAAAAACAACAGTGTTGCATTTCTTCTTAATCTATCAATAATGAAAAAGATAATTTTATTAAGGTGTTATGATTTCTAAGACTAAGTGAGGATTTTCTTGCATGATCACACCTTATACCCATTGTGTTTTACTTTTCTGTAAACATAAGAATTCTTTATTATTTAAATTGGTGAGACTACAACCCCCTTCCTTCTCCCAGAATGTTTTAAAACAATCACTTCTTATTTTAAGTTTAGGTTTTCCCTTAATTCATTGTGCATTTATAAAGTTCCAAGGACTGTACCAAAAATGTAGGTAAAACATTCAACTTTGGGGTAAGATTGGAAGGCCAACTTTTGGAACGATAGTGCTTAACTTCAAGCTTCCTCTCCAGGTCCTCTTTTCCTTTTCTTTTTAGCTCTTTTTATGAGTAATCATTTTTTCATGTCTTCAAGATTTACTTTATCTGGTTAAACAACAATTTTTTTTTCTTTCTTTTGATTTTTTGAGTTTAAGCTTCCTACTCTATGCTTAGTCATCCATCTCCCTGTCCCTTAATCCACTCTTTGGTTCTTAAATGAAGCATGTAAAATTAAGGTTCATCCTTTGTTCAAATGAAAATAGTGTTTAAAAAGTTATAAGTATTAGTAATAACTTTCATAGTCCCGCATCTTTACATGCTTAGAGATTTCTACTTTTGGAAAAAGGAAATTACTTTAGGCACAAAGCTAATATTATACATATCCATCCTAGCTTTTTTAGTGAATTTCACAATGCATTAATAACAATCTTGCCTTTCATAAATAAATGTTTAAGGCTTATAAAATTGGCAACAATTGGAATCTTAACAAGTAATATAATTATTTAAGAAAACAAATGGTGTGACTTCGCTCCCCAAAACTTGGTTCTTGTCCTACATTTAATGTTTTCCATGACAATTCATCTTAGCAGAACAAAATACAGAAAAAAAGAGGTTATTCCTAACAATCTGTAGAAAAAGTATGGAATCAGGTAACATGCTTGCAAAGTGTATGAAACTAAAAAAGAAAACAGGTCAACACTAAGAGAAACAATATAAAACTGAAAAATAAATCATGTCAAAATAAGTACAATTATGTTACATGCAATCACAAGTGGAATCACATAATACAATGTAGTAAAGTAACACGCATCAAAGTCTGTCAACAAAAACACATAATCTCTAAATCAAAGGCAACACTCCACCCTATCAAATCTTAATGACATTGTAACAACCCACTACTTATCATCCTCTTCATCATCCATCACATCTATCCTTGATTGATTTGGATAATACGATGGTGGTGTTGAGAAATCTAATGGATATGGTATGGCAAGCCATCACCGCCTCTGTTATATCTCAGCATGCACTATGTAGTAGTGGTTCCGGTACTCATAAAGTCACCGATGCTGCTCGATATGGTAAATGGACTGCATGTGGATATGGTGTTTTTTATAACTAAGCCCATAGAGTTTCATTATCATCTCATCAATGATCCCCGATAGATATAAGTGCAACGGATGCCAGAAACTTGGTTCCGCTGGATAAATGCGCTGATGATTTAAGATATGAAAATAATGATTTTATAATATGAGATACTACACAAGTATACATATCGTTTATCAAGTAATATAGGACTTTCTGATTAAGCACCGAGATATAGAACCCACAGGGAAAATGTAAAAATCTTTAAAGGAATCAGAGAAATTATCTTTTTACTTTCTTTGATTGTTTTCGAAAAAGTATGTCTTGATTTTGAAAAGTTTTGAAGGTTGATATGTCTTTTGAAATTTTCTTAATAAAATGCTAAACAAAATATTAAAATTACAATAACTAATAACACTGGATGTAAAATACTATTAACTAGAATATCTTTTTCTTTCCTTTCATGAAGTAGTAATAATTCTTAAAGTATTGTTGTGGAAGTATTCAAATTTTTTCTTGTGACAGATAGAAGCAAATGTGTTCTTTACCCTTACTTGGTTCTATAAAGAACATAAGTTAATTTGAAATTTATATTATTTTGAACATGGTTAGGCGGGGAAGATACCGGTCTCTCACTCTAGAATTCCCTCGATTCCCACCACTCGGGGCTAACTTCTCATAACAAAACTCAAAACTTCAAACCAAATTAGGGGGTTTTAGCCTGTCACTCTAAAATCCTCTAATTTTACTCCCTTTCATAAAAATATCTTCTAATATTACATTCAATTATATGGACTACAATTCTCACCCATATAATTGCATGTGATTCCTACTAACTTTTATGAGACAATACCGCATTGGATCTTACATAATCTCAAGAAGATTTACAACTTAACAGGCTAAATTAAGAAGTAAATAAAGTTTTTAGAATCAATCTTCACAACTTCTTCCAACTTTTAAACACTTATACTTTCCACAAAAATTCTTTGTAAACTAATTACTTCTATATTTAAGAAAGAAAAAAGATAAAGTAAACTACTCAGAATGCATTGAGAAAATATAAAAATACATTGATTTGAAATTAAAAACAATAAGAAAATAACAAACTAAAGCAAGTATTAATATAAAGATTAAAAGTAAACACTTATCTGAAAATCCTCTCCACAAGACTAAGGAAGTTCTTCTGAAACTTTGACTCTTCACTAAACTACTCCTCAGAGCAAGTCTCCCAACTCCGATGAGTCATAATACAGACTTTAGACTTCAATAAAAACTAAACTAAAAGAAAGAAAATAAGTGGGAAGAAGAATACTTCACTCCGACCCTTTTCTCCTTTCTACTCTCTACTCCTACTCTAAAATAAAAACTCTTAAAAATGCAGTGGAAGAACAAAAGAAAGAAAGAAAGAACCCTTCAAAATGCAAAGGAAGAGTCCTTTAATCTTTCCTAAGACTCTCTTTAAGTATTAAACCAAAAGGTGTCTTGGTGTCTCTTCAAAATGTGTCCAGATTCGATGTATCTACCAAGGAACGCACCCCTTCATTCAAACTTGCCACCCAAAAGAAGTTATGGACGTTACCACTAAGAGTTGCATCCCATCCCCTTTGAAATTGGCGCCAAATCCATTTGAAATTCGATTTTTAACTGTGGCGGCTAAGCGTTAGCTGGGCCAGCGCTTAGCCGCTAGTGCCAAATTTTTTATTTTTCATTTTTTGCTCCAAATTTGATCCAATTTTGCTCCTTTCATCATGCCCATCCATTTTCATCATACCTGCAAGAAAAACACAAAATACCTTCCATTAAAGTGTAATATCATTAAAAATAGGTATAAAAATGTGCATAAAAATACTATATATTTTAGGTGTATCAAAATCCCCCAAACTTAAAATCTTACTTGTCCTCAAGTGACTGTTAATCTCATAGAACATTTTAGCATGCAAATTATGTAATGAGTTTCTTAGAAAGATAACAAAATTTTGATCTAGAAATAGAATAGTTTAGAAAGTTCTTAAGTAAAAGAAAAATGATAAATATAAGTTTCTATCTAATTCAGAAATATTTGTAGATTTTTCAAAATATAGGATTCAAACATTTATTTTTCTCACTTAAAAATCTTTATTTGAAAAATAATTTTACTTACTATATTACAACTTTAAACTTTAGATTTTCCCCGAACTTATATCTTAAACGTTAGGTATGAAACCAATTTTTGATTAGGCCCTTAAATCCTCAAGCTTCTCCTCCCTTTTCATATACTATATATATATATATATATATATATATATATATATATATATATATATATATATATATATATATATATATATATATATATATATTATAAGGCAAGGATTACTATATCCGGATAGACCTTTAATGATTTTGAATTCCATCATTCCATTTAAAATAAAGATCAGATATACATCTTTCACTTAAAAATCATAATAATAGTATCCGAAAATTACTCTTCGATAAAAGAAATTTAAGCTTTGAAGAATAAAAGTCAAATCTTCTATTTATCCAAAAATACAAAACTTCTTACTAAAGATAGTTTAACTTTATTTAACACCTCTTCATTAAGAAAATTTTAACTTTAAGTTTTTCATGATTACTATAAATTTTAACTAAATTCTTTTATTCATTTCTATATTCAAAATTTTGTTCCCCTAATATAACTTCATGTACATAATTGTTCTCAATCAAAAATACGATTTATTTTTAAGTATTATTGAGAATCAAATAAAATTTTAGGTTTTTGAAAATCTTTGTTTTTTTTCAAAATCCTCCCCCCCCCAAAAACTTTAAATTTTAAGTTAAGATAAAACATTTAAACATAAGAAATGATACATGGGTGAGAAATAAAAACTAACATATCATGCTTGCAGGAATTTTTAATATCCTAATATGCAAGTATAACAATTTAAATACAGGAGTAAAATGAAATCAAATTTAGTTTTTCAAAATATTTTTTTTAACAATAAGAAAAGTAAAAATTTCAGAAGACTTCTACAGTAGTGGAGGTTTTCAAAGCAAATACACACCAACTAAAATAACACATCGATACGAATAACGAGATGATAGTGGAATTTGAAGAATTTTAAACATGTAGTTTTCCTAAGTAGAAGTTCCTAATAGAGGTTTATAATTTCCTAACAGCTTTTGGAATTAAAGTACGGACTACTAAAAACTCCGACATAACATACACATAAAAACATTTACTATTACACACTACCACACATCAACATATAAATCAACAATAAAAACAACAACAATACCTGAATATGCATAATAGATAAACAGTAAAACTACAATCTGCATACTATCAAGGTTCACATCACAACACAATCATCAAACAAAATACTAGATAAAGTACATAGTGACACAACACATCAATACAACAACTAAAACAAACAACATAAATCTACTCTTCATCCTCATCATCATCATCATCTTGCTCGTTCCAATCTCTGGATGACACATAAGATATATAGAATGGATGAGGTGGCATCTCAGCACTCTGATCTCCTATAATCAGTCTATCCAAATATTGCTGATAATTCTCCTCATATTCATCATATTTTACAATATATCTCTTAACATTATCCAGCTTACCATCCATATCTCTCACATGCTCTCGAGTAAGACTCACTTTTTTCAAAATCTTTCTTAATAAACCAGTCTATGAATCAGTAGATGACGAAGCACGTGAAGTAGTAGCACGAGAAGTAGAAGCGACGAGGCGAAGCAGTAGAAGCTCTACCAAATCCTCCTCTCCAACCAAACTCTGAATGTACAGCGTAAGCACCAACGTTTACACTAGTAATTGTTCTCAATGGCTGAAGTACCTCTTCCCAGGTTTCAAATTTCACTCCAAATCTTTCACATAGTGAATGAATCAAAGAAGGAAATCCCATACCTGCAGTAGTGGTTGATCTAGCACAGTTCAAAACATAATCATAAATTATACTTCCAATGTTAATAGGCTTCCCTTGCTGAATACAATGGTTCAACACAACTCTTTCTCTCGTCACTTCACTGGTATGACTTGAAGGTAACAACTTAGATGAGATAAAATAATGCAATGCCTTAGTAATGACATTTAATTTGGAAGCAGGAAAGTTCACTCTTCTATCATCTGTAATTTTCCATAACCCTCTTCCATCAGTCAGATATTCCATAATCTCATCTAATTCCCCTTCCGAAAGATGATAGTTAGAATAAAAACAGAACATATCAGGAGGTAGTCTATAAAAGGTATTGATTGTACCTGAAGAGAAGTTTACTTCATGTCTCCTAACCATCACCTGATTTTGCTCTGCAGCAGGTAAATTTGCATAAAATTCTCTTACCATAGAAACAACAGCAACAACGGAGAAGCAACAGTAATTCTGCCAGTTTCTTCTTGCAATCATATCTTCAATCACATCTCCTGGCTTACTAAACACTCGCTCAGGAATCAACTTACGTGATTGCAATGCATCGATGTATCGTTCCTCAGCCCTCAAACTAACAAATTTGTTAGAATCAAACTTCGACTTTTCTCGTGCACGCTTTGACTTTGGAGCCATCTCTAAAAATTCACGAACAATTCACCATAAATTCCAAAATCAAAGTAAACTTGCTAAATTATCTTCCAAAAGATTTTTCACTAAATCCAAGCAATTTATCAAGCTTTTCCTAAAAATTTCACCATGAATAGTGATTTTAAATTTTTCCATAATGTACTCAAAATACATGGTGAAAATAAAAAAATTTTACTTAGGAGTAGTGCTCTTACATCGAGGAATCCAAATCTAACAATTTTTGTTGAGATCGGCTCTTAAATGATCCACAATATGATACCCTAGGCTCCTCTTTCGAGGCAAAGCAAAGGTTGAAGACGATGGGGCGGTTGAAAATGGCAATTTTCGGGTTTTTAACTTTCAGAAATTAATTTTCGCGAACTGACGCCTAAGCGCGAACTATCGGTGCTTAAGCGCCGGCATTCTGGCGCTTAGCCGCCAGTACCCAAATTTTTATAATTAAGGTATATGCACTAAATCACTTTGTTAATTACCCTTAATTAGTCCACAATAATTAATTCTCCCCACAAATCTTCTAATACTCCAAATCAAAGTTAAATAACCAATGATTCCACACAAATTTCACAAAAACAAACTTATATTAAAACAAACGTAATACTTAATACAGTACTAGAATTTTTATCCAAACATAAAGGATAAAATTCTCAAAATACAAGACACTATAATTTTAAACTGATAAGTGTACATCTCTAAGATGTACCCATCACATCATTAGGCATATACTTAAACATTGAACACAACAAACATGAACTCACAAGAACACTAACATAACATATAAGACACTAAACAAATAGAAACAAAACACTTTTAATTCCACTCTCCATTAGGTGGAATATAACCATGACCACTATTATTCTCATTTGACCCTTCAGGAATATAAATTTGATAGAACGGCGATCATTGTTCATTCTTATATCATCTTCTTCAATCCATTTGTTCTTCACAATCATCGCCTTATCTATTTCTTCCACATACCTTGAATGATTGAATTGCATCTTGAGTTTCCATTCCATGTGATCCAGATGTAAAGTAATATCATTGATCTTTGCTTCCATTGAAGTCACTCGGGCTTCAATTTTTGCAATCATCTCTCGCAATACCTCGAATGCTAATGACCGGATATCCATTAAATAATTCCTTAGCACTATCACTAATGAACTTACTTTTATCGAATCTTGCTTCTTCTTCATCTCGTTCTCCCGGGAAGACATGGTGCTCAAAATTCTCTTCTTAGACTTCAGAAATGAAAATAGGACTTGGGGCAATTGTTTTCCTTAAGTCAGGACCTTTTTATAGACTTGGGAGATGCTAGAATATTCTCCAACACGTTTAGAATCTCCTAAATAACTCCCACAACTTCTCCCCCACGATCTAGGCTCTAAATTCACATTTTTCACATTTTTTATAACTGTGGCGCCTAAGCGCCAACTAGTCAGCGTTTAGCCGCCAATGCACAATTTAGCACAGGGTCTGCTAAGTGTCCAAATTCTCATTCTGACTTCTCTAAATCATCAATTAAGGTCAAATAAACTCTACTTAAGTTTAAAAACTCCAAATTACTACCACTAACAACATAAAAACAAACCAAACAAAGCAAACAAAACACACAAAACAAACATAAAGCAAAACACACCGATAAATATGGGTTGCCTCCCACAAAACGCTTATTTTAACGTCTTCAGCCTGACATACCCAGAACTCATTCTGAGTGACCCAACATTAAATTCTCATCAGATTTAGATTTATTGATTGAAAAATATGGTTTAAGTTTATGTCCGTTAACTTTAAATATTTTTCCAGTCTTAGGATCTTGAACATCTACAGCTCCATAAGAATAAACTTTTATCACAATGAATTGACCCATCCACCTGGACTTAAGTTTTCCAGAAAATATTCTCAATCTAGCATTATACAGCAAAACTTGTTGTCCTGGTACAAGATATTTGGTAAGAATCTTCCGATCATGGCATAACTTCATCTTTTCCTTATAAATCTTAGCATTTTCATAAGATTCAATCCTTATTTCTTCAAGCTCATTCAATTGCAATAATATTTTTTCAGCAGCATCTTTCAAATTATAACTGAACTCTTTAATAACCCAATAAGCCTTATGCTCAAATTCAAAAAGGTAAATGACAAGCTTTTCCAAAAATCAGCCTATATGGGGACATTCCTATAGGTGCTCTGTAAGCAGTCTTATAGGCCCACAAAGCATAATCCAGTTTAATTGACCAATCCTTTCTATTTGGATTAACGAGTTTTTCCAATATTCTTTTAATTTCACGATTGGATAATTCAACCAAACCACTTTTCTGCGGATGATAAGCGATATCGATGCGATGATTAATATGATATTTCTTTGCTAACTTCTCAATAATCGCATTTTTAAAATGACTTCCCCAATCTGTTATGATTACTATTGGTATTCCAAATTTGCAAAATATATTCTTTTCTAAAAACTTTGCAACACTTTGAGCATCACATCGAGGTAAAGCAATAGCTTCAATCCATTTGGAAACATAGTCTACTGCTATCAAAATATAAACATTTCCGAAAGATAGTGTAAATGGTCCCATAAAATCTAATCCCCAAACATCAAATATTTCAACTTCCAACATATAATTGAGGGGCATCTCATTTCTTCTAGAACTATTGCCTACACGCTGACATCTATCACAATTTTTAATATAAACATTCACATCCTTAAAAATTGTAGGCCAATAAAATCCTGATTGTAATATTTTATATGCAATTTTATCACTTCCAAAATGTCCCCCATAATCAGAATCATGACATTTTTGAATAATTTCAAAAGTCTCTTCCAAAGGTACACATCTTCGAATTATAAGATCCTTTCCTTGTTTATATAAAAATGGGTCATTCCAAAAATAAGTCTTAGCATCAGACAGAAATTTCTTCTTTTCATGATATGTCAAACCATAGGGTATAATGTTACTAACAATAAAGTTTACTATGTTTGCATACCACGGAACACTCCCTTCTTTAACAGTGAACAATTTTTCATCAGGAAAATGTTCATTAATTTCTTCAATATCATAGAAAGATTTTTCAATTTCAAGCCTGGACAAATGATCAGCAATTTGATTATCAGAACCCTTATTATCTACTATCTCAAAATCAAATTCTTGCAAAAGAAGAATCCATCCTATAAGTCTCAATTTTGCATCATTTTTCTTCATTAAGAATTTGATAGCAGAATGATCAGTATGCACAACACATTTAGTTCCAATTAAATATGATCGAAATTTATCAAAGGTAAATACTATAGCTAATAACTCTTTCTCAGTAGTGGTATAACTAATTTGAGCTTCATTAAGAGTTTTACTAGCATAATAAATTACTTTGAAAATTTTATCATATTTCTGACCCAAAACAGCACCAATAGCATAATCACTAGCATCACACATTAATTCAAAAGGTTTTTCCCAATTTGGTGAAATTATTACAGGTGCATTGATTAAATTTTCTTTTAACGTTTCAAAGGCTTTACGGCAATCATCATCAAAATTAAAAATTGCATCATTTTCCAGTAAACGACATAAAGGTTTTGTAATCTTTGAAAAATCTTTGATGTAATGCCTGTAAAATCCAGCATGTCCTAAAAAACTTCTAATTCCCCTTACATTGGTTGGGCAAGGTAAATTAGATATAACTTGAATTTTTGCAGGATCTACCTCCAAACCTTTTTTCTGAAATCTGATGTCCCAAAACAATTCCTCCTGCTACCATAAATTGGTATTTTTCCCAATTAAGGACCAAATTATTTTCTTCATAGCGTTTTAGAACTTTAGATAGATGTTCCAGACATGATTCAAATGAAATTCCAAACACTGAAAAAGTCATCCATAAAAACTTCAATCCCTTTTTCAATTAAATCACAAAAAATAGCCATCATACATCTCTGAAATGTAGCGTGGGCATTACATAAAACAAAGGGCATTCTTCTAAAAGCAAACGTACCATAAGGACTCGGTAAACATAGTTTTGTCTTGATCCTCAGGAGCAATTTAAATTTAGTGGTAACCAGTATATCCATCCAGAAAACAAAAGTATTTATGCCCAGCCAGTCTATCCAACATTTGATCTAGAAAAGGGAGTGGAAAATGATCTTTCCTTGTGGCAAGGTTAATTTTCTGTAATCAATGCATATTCGCCACCTTGTAACTTGTCTTGTTGGTATCATTTCATTCTTTTCATTGACAATCACAGTTACTCCTCCTTTCTTAGGAACACAATGAATAGGACTAACCCATGCACTATCTGAAATAGGGTAGATAATTTTAGCATCCAACCACTTTAAAAATTTTTTCTTAACAACTTCTTTCATGATAGGATTTAATCTCCTTTGGGGATTAGCCCACGGTTTGCTATTATCTTCCATAAGAATTCTGTGCATACAAATTGAAGGACTGATTCCTTTAATATCAGCAATTGTCCATCCAAAGGATTTCTTGTGCTTCTTCAGAATTTCAAGCAAACTCTCTTCTTCTTTTTCAGTTAATTGAGAAGAAATTATAATAGGCAAGGTTGAGGATTCACCTAGAAAAACATACTTCAAATGATCAGGAAGCATTTTAACTCAAGTTCAGGAGGTTTTTCAATTGATGGACCATAAGATTTATCTTTTTTAGTCATATCCAACAATTCAAAACTTTCATGAACATACTTTAAATCTTCTTCTTGAAAATCTTCAGAATCAAATAACTCCTCTTCTTCCTAATATTCAAATTCTTCTCTTTCAACTTTCTCTTCATAAGTTGATTTGAAATGACATTCACTTAAATATTCGATAACATCCATCCTAAAACACTCATCTTCTTTACCTCTTGCAGGATATTTCATCGATTTTGAAATATTAAATGTAACGATCGATCATTAACCCTCATCGTTAATTCCCCTTTTTGCACATCTATCATGACTCTGCCTGTAGCTAGAAAAGGACTCCCCAAAATTATGGGTATATCTTTATCTTCCTCCATATCTAACACAATGAAATCCACAGGAAAAATAAATTGATTCACTTTTACCAAAACATCTTCTATAACTCCTTTAGGATATGTGATCGAACGATCTGCTAATTGCAGAGTTACAGTAGTTGGGGTTATTTCTCCTAGTCCTAGTCTTTTGAATATTGATAGAGGCATAAGGTTAATGCTTGCACCCAAATCACATAAAGCTTTTCCACAGAATTTTTCTCCGATTGCACATGGAATAGTGAAACTACCAGGATCTTTAAGTTTTTCAGGAAGCTTTTTCTGAATTATCGCACTGCACTCCTCACTAAGTGCAACAGTCTCATTATCTTCAAACTTCCTCTTTTTATTAAGAATATCTTTCAAAAATTTTGCATAGCTTGGCATTTGTTTTAGGGCTTCAGCAAATGAAATATTAATGGTAAGCTTCTTTAATATCTCCTAGAATTTTGAAAATTGCTTATCCAACTTTTGTTGACGAAGTCTCTGAGGAAATGGAGGTGGTGGTTTTTCTAAATCAACCTTAGGTGGAGAAATATGTCTTTCAAAACCTTTTGGAGCGTCTTCTTTAGGTCTTTCAATCTCTTCTTTCTCTACTTCAGTTTCTTTTTGAACTCTACCTTCCAATTCTTTTCCACTTCTCAGTTGAATTGCTTTCACTTGTTCTTTATTCTTTTCTCTTGGATTCACTTCAGTATTACTTGGAAGCATTCCTTGGGATCTATTACTTAAGGCATTTGCAATTTGTCCCAATTGATTTTCAGTATATCTGATGGTTGCTCCTTGAATTTGTAATTGATTTCCTATATGTGATACTACTTCTTCCATAGGCAACTTCTTCTCCTTAAATTATAAAGCATTGTTATAACCTGAAGGATAAGTTAATCTATTATTATTATTACCTTAGTTGTTCCAATTCCCCAATGGGTTTACTTGGGTGTTCCCCTATTGTTGATTAACACCACCCTGATTATTGTTATTCCAGTTAAAATTTGGATGATTCTTCCAACTCCGGGTTATAATAATTGGAATATGGGTTGTTAGGTTTAATTATAATATTCACAGTTTCTGGTGAAGAATAAGAATCAACCATTTGGCCTAATGAATTTTCTTCAATCTTGAAATTTGGCTGAGAAAAATTCATCCCAAATTGGTCTATCTTCCTTGATACAGTAGCAACTTGATTTGCTAACATTGTAAAAACATCATTTTCATAAACATTGGCTACCTTTTTAGGATTTAACTTTTCAGAAGGCCATTGAAAATTATTAGTAGCCATTTCTTCAATTAAAGCATAAGCATCAGAAAATGGTTTAGACATTAATGATCCACCAAATGAGCAGATCGATGAATGATATAAGAGATCCAACTAATCCATTATAAAAAGTTTGAATAATTAACCAATCTGGTATCACATGATGTGGACATTTCTTGAGGAGATCTTTAAATCTTTCCCATGCTTCATGTATTGATTCTCCTTCAAACTGACAAAAAGATGTTATATCATTTCTCAACTTAGCAGTCTTAGATGGTGGAAAATAATTAACAAGGAATTTTTGTGACAGTTCACCCTAAGTTCTAATTGATCCAGGTGCTAATGAATGTAACCACATTTTAGCTTTATCCCTTAATGAGAAAGGACAAAGTCTAAGTCTAATAGCATCATCCGAAACACTATCATATTTAAAAGTAGCACACAACTCTAGAAAATTAGCAAGATGCAAATTAGGATCTTCGATTGTTGCTCCCCAAACTCGATTATTTGACTCCATTTAGATAATAGCGAGTTTAAGCTCAAAAGAATTAGCAGCTACAACAGGGTTTTGAATACTACCACGAAGTTCATCTACTGTAGGGTTAACATAATCTCTTAAAGGTCTTAATTCTTGATGGATGCCAACATTTTGATTTTGATGATTTGTCATTTCTTGAATATTTGTTTTCTTTTTCTGTATTTTTAATTTTTTTGATTTTTCTGATAGTTCTTTCTAATTCAGAATAGTAAGACACAAGTCCTTCATAACCTGAACTACACATACAATAATAAAACAAAACAAAATACAACACACTAACCAAAACAAAGAAAAGTAAAAATTTATAATTTCTTAATTCTCTTTAAAATGCAATTTAATTAATTTTCCCCGGCAACGGCGCCAAAAACTTGATCCCCGATAGATATAAGTGCAACGGATGCCAGAAACTTGGTTCCGCTGGATAAATGCACTGATGATTTAAGATATGAAAATAATGATTTTATAATATGGGATATTACACAAGTATACGTATCGTTTATCAAGTAATATATGACTTTCTGATTAAGCCCCGAGATATCGAACCCACAGGGAAAATGTAAAAATTTTTAAAGGAATCAGAGAAATTATCTTTTTACTTTCTTTAATTGTTTTCAAAAAAGTATGTATTGATTTTGAAAAGTTTTGAAGGTTGATATGTCTTTTGAAATTTTCTTAATAAAAAGCTAAACAAAAAATTAAAATTACAATAACTAATAACACTGGATATAAAATACTATTAACTAGAATATCTTTTTCTTTCCTTTCATGAAGTAGTAATAATTCTTAAAGTATTGTTGTGGAAGTATTCAAATTTTTTGTTGTGACAGATAGAAGCAAATGTGTTCTTTACCCTTACTTGGTTCTATAAAGAACATAAGTTAATTTGAAATTTATATTATTTTGAACATGGTTAGGCAGGGAAGATACCGGTCTCTCACTCTAGAGTTCCCTCGATTCCCACCACCTAGGGGCTAACTTCTCATAACAAAACTCAAAACTTCAAACCAAATTAGGGGGTTTTAGCCTGTCACTCTAAAATCCTCTAATTTTACTCCTTTCATAAAAATATCTTCTAATATTACATTCAATTATATGAACTACAATTCTCACCCATATAATTGCATGTGATTCCTACTAACTTTTATGAGACAATACCGTATTGGGTCTTACATAATCTCAAGAAATTTTACAACTTAACAGGCCAAATTAAGAAGTAAAAAAAGTTTTTAGAATCAATCTTCACAACTTCTTCCAACTTTTAAACACTTATACTTTCCACAACAATTCTTTGTAAATTAATTACTTCTCCATTTAAAAAAGAAAAAGATAAATTAAACTACTCAGAATGCATTGATAAAATATAAAAACACATTGATTTGAAATTAATAACAATAAGAAAAATAACAAACTAAAGCAAGTATTAATATAAAGATTAAAAGTAAACACTTATATGAAAATCCTCTCCACAAGACTAAGGAAGTTCCTTTGAAACTTTGAATCTTTGCTAAACTACTCCTCAGAGCAAGTCTCCCAACTCCGATGACTCAGAATACAGACTTCAGACTTCAATAAAAACTAAAGTAAAAAAAAGAAAAGAAGTGGGAAGAAGAATACTTTACTCCGAACCTTTTCTTCTTTCTACTCTCTACTCCTACTCTAAAATAAAAACTCTTAAAAATGCAGTGGAAGAAGAAAAGAAAGAAAGAAAGAACCCTTCAAAATGCAAAGGAAGAGTCCCTTAATCTTTCCTAAGACTCTCTTTAAGTAGTAAACCAAAAGGTGCCTTGGTGTCTTTTCAAAATGTGTCCAGATTCTATGTATCTACCAAGGAACGCACCCCTTCATTCAAACTTGCCGCCCAAAGGAAGTTATGGACGTTACCACCAAGAGTTGCATCCCATCCCCTTTGAAATTGGCGCCAAATCCATTTGAAATTTGATTTTTAACTGTGGCGGCTAAGCGCCGGCCCAGCGGCGCTTAGCCGCCAGTGCCAAATTTTTTATTTTTCATTTTTTTGCTCCAAATTTGATCGAATTTTGCTCCTTTCATCATGACCATCCATTTTCATCATACCTGCAAGAAAAACACAAAATACCTTCCATTAAAGTGCAATATCATTAAAAATAGGTATAAAAATGTGCATAAAAATACTATATATTTTAGGTGTATCAATTAACCTACTGTGACAACTGTCATATTATCCTGGGTATTGATGGTATCTCCTCTCTCCTCAACGCACCACCTCCTTGGCTCTCTAAACCCTCTCCTCATAACAAGGTACACTCATATGACCATATGATCTCGCGAGTGATAGCCTTCGGAGCCTGTAGGAGCTCCTCACCTCACCCTCCTGGTACATCAGCAAGATTGCACAGAACAGTGACCAGGTGTGGGAGGCTCAATCCTACGATCCATTAATGATGCGGGCCAAGGAGGATTTCAGGAGTAAGACTATGTCGATCGGTGTGCTCTTCTGAATGCAATAATTCAGAATGACATGATCCTCGGTGACTTTCGTGAGGCTTGTAGTGGGTATAATCTTGGCACAAATGAAGTAATGCCAGGCTTAGACTCACTCCCATTAAAGCACAAGGGAAATTTATAATTTTCTCCTCTCGCCTTCGCCACTGGCTTGGCTGTTTGTGAAAAATTTAAAAATTTTATTGTAAATGGGGTTTAAGAAGTGTGGATACCGACATATTGAAACATGGGGACATTCAGATAAGCATTGATGGTGTTAGTGTCATATGCTACTCATTTGTACTTTCACAAAAACCTTCTCATCCACAGGTTCCTTTGCTTTAGCAAAAACTCATGGATGATAGGAACTACTACAGATAAAATTTGGTAGCATTGATGCTCCCATCCTCTCTCCTCTATCTGTTTGACAATCCCCTCCCACCCAGTATCGAGACCACTCATTCTGGGGTCAGCTTTCTTGATGCAAAAGGTCGCTAATGTGGTTTGCGGCCTACGCACTCATGAAAATTATATCGTCAAGGCTAGTATTTTTCCTCTTACCTTTAGTTTTAAAAGCCATTCCAAATGTAGGAGGAAAGTGTGCCACAATGCAATGTAAAACTTGCCCAAAACACAAAGATGTACTTTTCTGAAGCTAAGGATCGTAAATCTGAACTCCTCTCAAAGTTTCTAGGCATCCGATGATGGTTTCCTATGGCTCGAGCCTCCTCCGGGGTGTTTTCGTGAAAGGGATAACATAGGAAGAAATGACAATCGTAGTCCTAAACATGCTTTAAAAGGGTCTGATGTGGGTGCACTGCGATACGGGCACACGCACGCCTTAGTATCAGAAATGGGCACGGGTGCACTGACATGCTTAGGGCACACAAGTGCGCTGATGGGTGTGGGTGATCTGTAGGATTCGCATGAGTTATTTTTCTCTTTTTTTACTTAGGTTTAAACTGTCCCTTAAGATATCTCATAAATCCTACTTTGTACCAAGAAGAACTACTCACAATCAGATAAGCCTTTACACAACTTTTCTTTTGGGGAACATTCCCCATTACCTTGTACTTGGCATGGCACCATCTCTAAGAGTCATCATCCATGATATTAAGCAAACTAATAAAATAAAAAAATAAAAATTAAATTACAAGTAAGAAAGATCTTACAAGGGGATATGATATTGTGTGTAGTATATGACCACAAAAAAATATATTGAGAAATTCATACCAATTTCATATGAAATTACACTTTAAAACAAGGTATTTTTTGTGTTTTATTGCAGGAATGAAGATTTATAGGTCTTGAGAGCAAAAAGAGCAAAAAGGCACGAATATGGAGAAAAAATGATGAAAATAGATAAAAATTAAACTGTCCCACCGACAGCGAGATTTAGGGTGTCGACGGCGAGATTTTCCCGAAAGTTTTGAATATATTATAATAGAAGACTGCCGACGGCGAGATTGAGCCCGCCGACAGCGAGCCTGAACGGTTAGCCTTTCTTCTAGAAGCCCGTCGACGGCGAGATCGAGCCCGCCGATGGCGAGACAGTTGATTCAAGCCAAATACGTTGAATCTGGACGCTTTTTGAAGAGGTGCTTAAGCAACCTTTGGAAATATGACTCCTTCTATATATAAAAACAATTTTTGTGTCATGGTGTCGTTAAGTGTCATTTAAGTGCAATCTGAAAGTCAGTAGTGTATTTTCCTTTTGTAGTAAGAGTTAGTGTTTAGTGTCATGGTGAGTTTCTAAGTGAGTTGTACAAGAAGGAAGAGTCAAAGGAATTTTGAGGAATCCACTTGGGGAGAAGATTTGAGATAAGTATATTTGTTTATTGTTTTATAAATTTAAATGAAATCCATGATCTGTGTTATTTTTCCCATGCATTCTGAGTAATTTTCTTTGTCTTTCTTCTTGTTGTTGAGGTTTTGTGAAATGAAGAATTAAATGAGTTGTGCCTAATAATATTAAATAGAGATTGTGATAATCTTTTACTTAAATCTTAATTTACTTTCAATTTGGCCAATTGAATTGTTAACATATGTTGAATTATTCAACGTATAGTAAAGATTACATCCAAGATTCAGGGAATTCAAAAGCCTTGGAAGGAGGGTGCAAATAAATAGGGAAATAATTAATTATCGGGCAAAGAATTGAACATTTTAGTGTGACAGACTAAAATCTTCAATTTGGTCCTATTATTTGGGAGCTGAAGTGTAGATGTTAGCCCTCAGGCGAGGGGAACGTGGGAGCTCTGAAGTGGCAACCAGTATCCTCCCAGCCTAGCCACAGATTCAGTAACCAAACATAGGATTAGTCAATGTTCTTTGCACCTGGACCAAAGGGTAAAGAATAAGAATGTTCCTATTTGGCACAATGTAATTCTAAACTCATTTAATTATTCATTTACTCAATTCTCTTAACAAGGAGAAAGATACTTTTCTAAATTGACTTATATATTCTGCCTTTAAGTAATAGTTTTAAGTTTAAGCGTTCTTCATTTTTCGTATACTATACTAAATTAGATTAGTGATCGACTTTTACTAAAAATTAGTCTTTAAATCTTTAACTTCTCTGTAGAATCGATATCTAGGACTCCAATAGAGCCTTTTATTATTTGAACGATACATATACTTGCGTTGATTAAAAGGGGAGAGAGTACAATTGTTATTTTACTCTGAAAAACATCTATAACTTTATTAAGTTTAACAATTATATACATCCTTCAAATTTCTACCCTGCTTTCCCCGAGGCTCGAATTCTTATATTTGCGATAGGAGGTCAAGTTTTTAGCGCCGTTGCTGGGAAGAAAAGTAATTATTCAAATAAAAATATATAATTATATAAATATAATTACTAGAGTAACAGACTATTTTATCATTATTTTTAGTGGTGTATGCGTAAATTTGGAACTGAAGGTTTAAAACCTTACGATTCAGAATTAGAGCGCGCTATTAAAAGAATTAGAAAACAGAAAAGAGAAATCATAAAATTAAATGAAATGACAAATAATCCAGACATTGAAAATATAAACCAACCAAGACCTTTGAAAGATTACGCTAACCCTACATTAGATGAAATTCACTTAACTATCCAAAACCCTGATGTAGCGGCTAACTCATTTGAGCTTAAACCTGCAATTATCCAAATGGTACAGAATAATCAATTTAGTGGTTCACCAAATGAAGATCCTAATTTACATCTTGCAAGTTTTTTAGTGCTATGTGCTACTTTTAGATATGACGGAGTATCTAATGATACTCATTAGACTTAAGTCGTTTCCTTTTTCTTTAAGGGATAAGACTAAGATGTGGTTAAATTCTTTAGCACCTGGATCAATTAAAACTTGGGGAGAATTATCACAAAAATTTCTATCCAAATATTTTCCTTCTTCAAAAACTGCAAAGCTTAGAAATGACATAACTTCTTTTAGTCAGTTTGACGGAGAATCAATATATGAAGCTTGGGAGAGATTTAAAGATCTTCTTAGGAAATGCCCACATCATGCATTACCAGATTGGTTAATTATGCAAACTTTTTATAATGGTTTAATAGGATCTCTTAGATCGATCATTGATGCTACTGCTGGAGGTTCATTAATGTCAAAACCTTTTGATGAAGCTTATTCATTAATTGAAGAAATGGCTACTAATAATTTTCAATGGCCTTCTGAAAGGTTAAATCCTAAAAAAATAGCCAGTATACATGATTCTGATGCAATATCTATGTTAGCTTCTCAAATTGTTGCTATATCCACAAAATTAGATGATTTTGGAATGAATTATTCTCCTAATATAACAGAAAAAAAATTATCTGGACAACTTATAGATGCTCAATCTTCATATGAAACAATAAATGCTGTTAATAATAAACCCAATAATACTTATGCAAACTATTATAACCCTGGATGGAAAAATCATCCAAATTTTAATTGGAATAACAATTCTGCTAATCTGCAATGGATGAACAATTCAGTAAACCCAGTAGGAAATCAATCTAATCAAGGAAATTCTAATTATAAATCTTCTTATCCACCTGGATTTAATAATAACTCTCAATTTAAGGATAAGAAGTTATCCATGGAAGAATTGATATTAAATATGGGTCAACATTTGCAGAATCAAGGTAATCGGTTACAAATTCGAGGAAACCAATTACAAACTCAAGGAACATCAATTAAAAATATTGAAACTCAACTTGGACATATCGCTACTGCGCTTAATAATCAAATGCCTGGAACTTTTCCTAGTAATGTGGAAATAAATCCTAAAGATCAAGGAAAAGAACAAATTGAAGCGATACAGTTACGAAGTGGAAAAGAGTTAGAAACAAGAATGCAGAGAGAAACGAAAAGTCAGAATGAGGAGGTGGAAATTAAAAAAGAGAAGGATTAGAAAGATCAAAATCTAGAATATCCATTAATACCTATGAAAATTTTTGTAGAAAAACCACCTCCACCATTTTCTCAGCGACTAAGGCAAAATAAAAAAGATAAGCAATTTTTTAAATTTCTTGAAATTTTGAAAAAATTAACGGTAAACATTCCTTTTGTAGAAGCATTGGAACAAATGCCCAATTATATGAAATTTATGAAAGATATTTTAAATAAAAAAAGAAAATTCACATACAATGAAACTGTTGCACTTAGCGAAGTGTGTAGTGCAATTATTCAGAAAAAGCTTCCTGAAAAATTAAAAGATCCTGGTAGTTTCACTATACCTTGCGCTATTGGAGAAAAATTTTATGTGAAAGCATTATGTGATTTAGGAGCCAGCATAAATCTAATGCCTTTATTAATCTTTAAAAGATTAGGATTAGGAGAAGTCTCACCTACTTCAGTAACTCTTCAGTTAGCTGATTCTTCAATCACATATCCTAAAGGAGTTATTGAAGATGTGTCAGTGAAAGTGGATAAGTTTATCTTCCCAGTAGACTTTATTGTTCTAGATATGGAGGAAGATAAAGAAATACCCATAATATTAGGAAGACCCTTTTTAGCTACTGGAAAAGCTATGATTGATGTTCAAAAAGGAGAATTAATTATGAGAGTAAACGATCAAAAAGTAACTTTTAACATTGCAAAATCAATGAAATATCCTGCTATAGAAAAAGATGATGAATGTTTTCGAATGGAAATTATTGAACATCTACAAAATGAACATTTTAAAGAATACTTTGAAGAAAAACTAGAAATAGAAAATACCGAATTAATTGAAGAAACAAACAATGAAGAATTAGATTATATACAAGAAATATTTGAATTATTGGATAATATAGAAAATACCGAAAATAATATAGTTCCGTCAATTATTAAACCTCCTGAACTGGAATTAAAAATTTTACCTACGCATTTGAAGTATGCTTATTTAGGTAACTCTTCAACTTTACCAGTTATTATATCAGCAGAATTAAATGAATCACAAGAGCAAAAACTTTTGGACACATTAAAAAAATATAAGAAAACTTTTGGTTTGGACTTTAACGGATATTAAAGGAATTAGTCCTTCAATCTGTATGCACAGAATTATTTTAGATAATGAACACAAACCAAGAGTTGATCCCCAAAGGAGATTAAACCCGATTATGAAATATATAGTCAAGAAAGAAATATTAAAATGGTTAGATAATGATATTATATATCCTATTTGTGACAGTGCTTGGGTAAGCCCAATTCACAGTGTTCCTAAGAAAAGAGGGGTGACTGTTAAAGCTAATGAAAATAATGGTTTAATACCTATAAGACAAGTTACTGGTTGGCGTATATGTATTGACTATAGAAAATTAAATGCAGCCACCAGGAAAGATCACTTCCCTTTACCATTTCTAGACCAAATGTTGGATAAACTGGCCGGACAAAAATATTTTTGTTTTTTAGATGGATATACCGGTTATCATCAAATTCCTATTGCTCCTGAGGATCAAGAAAAAACTACATTTACCAGTCCTTATGGAACATACTGTCGGCATATTTTTAGGTTATGTGTTTTATTTTGAAAGGGAGTCGCCTACGAAATTGTCGGCGAATTTTTTATATTTTAAATTTAATTTAAATATATAGTTTAAAAGATAACATTTGATTTTGAAAGTAATTTTAAGTTTAAAAGTTTTAAGATATGAAATCAAACCGATCTCACATCCCAAATAGTTTATATAAACGAGCACCGCACCACTAACTGCGTGTACTATTCCGAAGAATAGGCACATCTGCTCGATGATGGGGCTCGGTTAAATAAACTAGAAGATTTGTGACATCCGTTTAGTCTACGAACCAATTTTATAAGCCGACAAGTTCCCCTGCTTAATATAAATGAATTAAGCGAGGTTTATATTACTCGGGTTCTTAAAGTTCCCTATAAAGGCAAGCCCACTATAGTTAATTACATCTTAAGTGACGGGAATCACCTAAGAAAACTCTCGATAATAATCGGTAGTTCCGCTCTCAAGAATTTCAAAGTTTAAGTTTTCAAAGGATTGAATTTTGGAATTTCAATAGGGAATAGATCAAATTTGGAACATTTTGTTTTGGGAATTCAAAGGAAGAAAGGTAGGAGAAATCACAGATTCGAAGCGAACTTCGATAATTTCCCGACTATCCTATTGTTTGGCTTGGATTTAGGAAAGTCCTAATATTTATTTAATGTTTTGATCTTGCCAATTTTAATTAGTTAGGACTTATATTCGTATGATAAAATCATACAAATAGCCTCGAAGATGTGAGGGTTTATGTCGTATCGGACGACTACCACGGAGTCCTAAGACCGGTTAGGGCTTAATTTACATGATATGATCATGCAAATGCCTAACGGAAGGTTGAGGATTTATGTTGCACTAGGCAAACTACCTCGAAGTCCTATGTCTTGGTTATTTAATTTAAGGAAAGTTTTGCTGATGTAGAGTTGTTTTGCTGGCGAAGATGGCCGTGCTGCCCACCGTGCTCCGAGCTCCTTGTTGTTGCAGAGGTTTAGTTTTAGAAGTCATAAATCAGGAGATGAGAGAAGTGTTTTGGTTTAGAGAAAATCTTAAAATCCAGGTATTTTTTAGTATTTTAATTGAACAAATCTTAAAGTTGATTATAACAACACCGGTTAAGATCCCACGGTTCCATCCTTCCGACATCGTTATTTTTATCGGATTCACTTAGTCCGGATGAATTTGCTAAACTCAATTGAATGAGTTCCACACTTTCATTTAGACCGTGGGAAATCCCGTTAGCAACACGTAGGTTACATCATCCGAGGTATTCCCGATCATCCAACAAGACGTTTTAATTTAGTTGTAGTTGTAGTTTTGTGTTCTGTTTGTGATTAAATTTTGAGTTGTTTTATATTTTGAAATGTTGTGGTGGTGAATTTTATCTTGCAATGACTTTTAATTTAGTTTTCGTTTCATTTTTAGGGGCTACCCTAAAGGTGTGGGGTTTCATGCAACAGTTGTTTATCATGCAAGAAAAGTAAGTGCGATGCGATTAAATAAATTGCAATAAGGTAAATTGCAAGAAAGTAAATTGCAATAAAATAAAAACGTACCTGGAGGGTCTTCCCGTCATCCCAGGCTGCACTTAAACACAATTTAGAATATTTATGCAAGTTCCTAGGTAAAGCTAAGGGAAGGGTTATGGTTTTCTACCAAATTCCTAATCCTATAGCTAGTCGTTTCACTATGACGTATAGGTTCTTGTGTTTTGGTTTGAGGACGATTTTCTTCATCAAAGAACAATTAAGTTTAGTTGTTCTTATAAACATTCTATCATATTGAGGAAGTGCTTAAGAAGAATCTTAAACATCTTTTCAATATTGCTAGAATTGTTTTAAGTCCAAATGAATTTAATTATACAAATGAATTAATCGTCCGAGAATTCAAGTTTTGTTGTTATCTTGCTTCGATTGAATTAGGACATTTGAATATCCTATAAGTGAAGTAACACTTCACTTAACGTTCTGTTTAGGAGTTATGACAATAAAAGCCTTCGAGGGCAAATTGATGTTCAAATGGTTTGTGATTTAATTTAATTTAAGTTAACGGGTTTAAATTTGGAATAGTGTTCAAGTTGTTTTATTTTTGAATTTCTTTATGTCTTGGGTGATGTTATTTTTAATTCAATTTAACTTTAATTTAATTTAATTTGGTTTAGTTTTAATTTTAATTTAATTTAATTTGATTTTAATTTTAACTTGATTCTATTATTTAATTTAATTTAATTCAATTTAATTTGATATGATTTAATTTAATTTAATTTAATTTGATTTTAATTTAATTTAATTTAATTTAATTTAATTTAATTTAATTTAATTTAATTTAATTTGATTTAATTTAATATGTTTTAATTTTATTTAATTTAATTTAATTTAATTTAATTTGTTTTAATTTAAATTTTAATTTAATTTTATTTTTTAATCTTAATTTAATATTTTATTTTAAAAGGGTTTAATTTAAATAATTTAATTTTAATTCAATTTAATGATTAAGTCTTTTAGCATTTTAAATCTTAAATTTGAATTATCATTTTAATTAGGAATTAAATATTATTGAGATAATTAATTTAGGGATTCTTAAATTAAAGAACAAATCTCTTCCTAATAATATCCCTATTTTAATAATTCCAATTTTATTATTCTTCCAAATTTAATCAATTATTTAATTAAAGTTCATTTCAATTATTTTTAAATTGTTTAATAGGTTTCTACCCTTTAATTATTTAAATTTTAATCATCCAAGTCAGATTAGGATCAAATATTTTACTCTTTAATTTTATTAAGCCTAAAGTTTTAATTGAAGATTAAAATTTTAATTACCATTTTGCCCTTCAAGCTTAATAATTTCATAACTCACTAAATTGAGCTTAAATGAACTTGAAATTTTTATGTGACTTCACTCATATGTCAATAAAGACATGAGAGGAGAAAATGTGATTTTTCTGTATTTAATTTATTTATGTAATTATTTTTGGTGGAAAATAGGAATTTCCAAGGAAAATTTAATAATATGATCAAGGGAAAGTTTCTGTCCTTAAGAAAATTATGGGACATTCCTAATGACAAGAGGACCACTTGGACCAATTTTGGTGATTTTTTGAATTATATTATTTTTATTATAATTATTTTGAATTTTGGAGTATTAATTAATTTAAAAATAAAATAAAGGTTGGAGAATGAATTTTATATTTTTCAAAAATCTCTCTGATATCAAGGAAATTAGAGAACCAATTTTTATAATTTTCTGATTTTTCTTTGATTTATTATAATTGTTTTAGTGGAAATGCTAGAAAATACATTTTTTTATTTTAAAATTACCATAGGGCTTTAAAATTTAATAACTCATCATAGAGACCTAAGAAAAATATGGGGTTTGTTCCTAAGTGATTAAAATTCAAAATGTGACATTTTGGTGAATTTTATTATTTTTGTGATTTTTATTATTTTTTAATTATTAAAATATTAAAATAATACAAAAAATCAACTTTTTTAGAAAATTAAAAATTTAATTTTCTTAAATTCCCCTAATATTAGAGAGACTCCAAAACCAATTTGGTGAATTTTTGAAAAGTATTTTGAAAGTTATGAATTTTTAAATTTTAAATTGGCTAAATGGCTTAATCAACCCATTTAGTAGGGCTAACCAAGTCCAATTGACTTCAAATTTTTATGGTGGGTTCCTCTGATCCTAAAGGTCAGTGAAAATTGATTTCAAGTCAATTTGATGCATGATTAGCTCTAATTAATTAAGGACCTATTTTGGGTGTTTAAGCCAATTAGGGTTATTCCAAGTGGATTAATTCAAAACCTGTTTTTCCTAGGTTCCTCTGGTCATAATAAACATCACCAAATTTTCCTAGAATTTATTTCATAACATGCTAATTATTGGATTTAAAATACTCAAAACAGTAACATGAATTTGAAAAATCAATAACTTTTCATAGGGATGGCCTCTGACTTTGGAAAATTCGGGGAATGTTCCCAAATTAGAGGCTTCAAAAGCCCTATGGTCTCATGCCATGGTGAATTTCCTATATGCATGGAGAATTAAAACAATGCAGACAGTAAATAAATTATTAAAAATAAAATACTTGATGAAATTAAATGATTTCTTTTCCACATTATTCTCCTTTGTTCACTGAGCAAGAGGGTATTTTTATTTTATTTTTCTGATTTTTCTACACAAAGTTATGCATTTTTGAAGTTTAGAGAATTAAATAAATAAGAAAATCCCTATTTTTCTATTTATCCGAATCGGCGCCGCGTCAACCTTAGCATCTCCGAAGCGCCGCATGGCGCTTTCTGATTCGACGCCGCCATCCGACTCAGCGCTCCAGGGGCCCGCTGTATCGTTCCGTCTCCTCATCCGGCGCGATCCTGGCCATCCGTCCGCACGTGTATGGAATGAACGGCATCCGTTCATCGTCCCCAAGCGTCCTCACCCGAGAGCCGTCCACACTAAAACCCTAAGAACTCACTCATTTCTCAACGGATTTTCGTGTTCTTATGCTCTATGGATTCATCTTGAAGAGACGAATACATCTATACGGTGATCATGCATTGAAATTAAGGCATTTGAAATGGAGAATCTCCAGAAGCTTGGGATAAAGAGTTAGCTCATACCTTTGCTCAGAGAAGTGTGGCTTCAATCTGAGGGTTGTGTCACCTTCGATTGGATCCCAGCAAGCTCCAGATGAAGTCTCCTTGTCTGGTGAATTACCTAAGTATGATTTCGACCAAGCCCGATCACAAAGCTTGGAGTACGGAACGGATGGGTGGCCCGGAGAGGGGCTTTTGCTTGGTGGACTTCTTCCCTTGGTCCGGTGAAGGTGTAGGACCAATCAATTTGAGGATTGATCCACTCGTGGAGAAGTGTCCTGGTTTTGGGTGAAACTTTGGCTGAGAAATTGGGCTCTGTTGGTGGGGATTAGGGCAAATTGTCACTGGGGATCAACTGCTCTAAGTATGGAGAGTGATCTGGAGCAATTTTGGCAGAGTTTCAGTAAGGTTTGGTTTTGCACCCTTCATGGCCGAGAGGAGGTGATGTTTAAATAGGAGAGGGTGGAGGGCCTCCCAGGGGGAGTTAGGGCTTGGGATCGACTACTTAGGTCGAGGGAAGAACGACCATGGTGGCCATTGGGCATGGGGCAACTCGACGAGGTGGAATTCCAAAGTTTGGCTCCTCCCGAGGTCTCGGTCATGGTGTTTTCCGGCGACCCGGGCGGCCGGCCGGCAGGCATGGGTCACCCTCGGAGTCCGAGTGGGTCGGGGTGGAGGTTTGTGCGATCGATTGGCCATGGACATGTGTAAAGGGTTTGAATCAAAATGGAATGGGAAAGGGCTAGTTTTGGGGTCTAAATGGGTCAACCCTTGGTTTTGGGTTAGGTTCACCCTCCAAGGACAATTTGGGCTGAAGGGAAAGTCACTTGGATCAGCTTGATTAGTGGGGTCAAGTCACAATCCAAGTACAATTAAGCTTAAGCAAGAGTTAGGGGAAACATGGGAGTGGTTAATCACTCTTAAGAGAATCATTAAAGGGTCCCCTCTTCTTGCCATTTTGGGTATGGTGAAGTGTCCAAGGCTTTCATGGCTCACATGTGGCTCATGCATGACTTCATGGCTCACCTTTGGCTTGGAAAAAGCTAAGTCAACTTTCATGAAAGAGGTTTTTTAGGAATTTTGGTAATTTAGGAGTGATTTGATGGGATTTGGCACATGGCTTGATTTGGAACCGTTTGATGATTGATTTGAACTTAGAGATGATTTTAATTAAGGGTATGATGAGAAGAATTTGTCATATGGGCTTTAGCATGAAGTTTTGGGCTTTTAGGAAGGTTTAAGAAAATGGGCTTTTGGTTTGAAAATAAATTTATGGATGGGAATTTTGTGAAGGATTGGGCCAAGAAAATGTTGGGTTCAGTTCATGGATGTGTCATGAGTGATTTGAAGCAAGTTGGGAGTGATTTGGGTTTGAATTGGGTTGAATTTGGGCTTCCTTGGTGAATGGGCCAATATAGGTCAAGTGGGCTAACTTGGGCCAATGTTGGGCTAGGGTTGAAATTGATGTAAAATAAATGTTGTGAAATGTTTATGGGAGTGTTTCAAAGAGGTTTTGGCTTTGGTTGGGTTTTGATTTTGGGGTTTGGGCTTATTTGGGTTAGGTTTGGGTTTAGGTCAAAATTGGGCATTTTAGCTTTGGGTTGAATTTGAGTGGGGTTTGGGTCTAAATTTTGGGCAAATCATGTTAGTGTTTTGTTTGTGGGAATGTTAAGGAAGGTTTAGAAAAGATTTGGGGTTAATTGGAGTTGAATTGGGTTAGTTTGGGTTAGGTTTGGGTCATGGGTCCAAATTGGGCTTTAAGGCCAAAAGTGAAATTGGATCCAAATGTCAATCAAATTGGACTTGGATTTGGCCTAGATTGGTGTTGGGAATGTTGAATTGAAGTTTAGAATTGAATTGGACCAGAATTTGGGTTAATTGGGTAGGTTTGGTTTGACATTGGGTTCACTTTGGGTTAAAATGGGTCAAATCGGGGATTTTGACAAAAGTGGGGTAAATTGACAAAATTGGCCCATGATGTAGTTGAAAAAAATGAAATTGGGAATATTTGGGATTTTCTGGAATTTTCTGGGAATTTTCAGAATTTTTGGATTTTTTGGCTAAGAGGGGTATTTTGGGTATTTGGAGGGTATTGGGAGGTATTGGGAGGTATTTTTGGAATTTTTGGTATTTTTGGGTATGGATGATCAATTTGATTGGTGAGGAAATGTTTAGGAATTGTTTTGAAGAATTTTGGGTAATTTAGGTGATTTTGCAAATTTTGGGTGGTTTCAAGGGTTTTGGGTAGGCTAAGCGGGTGTAGGGTCCCGGGGGTCAAAAATTGAAAATTTGCAAAATTGAAGATTAGGTGAATGTAGGTGGAATGAAATCATTTTGGTTGAGCCATGAAGCCATATCAAGCCCACATGAGCCATGAAGGGACTCATTTGAGGCATCCACTATGTTGTTCCTAACCCTCTTGCCGAGGGCTTAGGGGTTAAGGACCATCCATGTGAATCACCTTTATGAGTCGGGAGATCAAGTTGGGTATGGGTGTGGTTTTAGGAGGTGTGTGAAAGTTTAGTGTATAAATGTAGTGTATGTGTAAGTCGGCCCTCACCGGACCAGGGCCACCGAGGCGATCTAAGGCCAAAGAGTCCTATAGGAACTCATCCTTTAAACTTCCACATTTGATTTCAACCCTCTAAGTGATTAAGGGTCTACAATCAAGTTTGTGAAGTTTGCAGGGAGTTAAGAAGTGGTTTGAATTTCTAAGTGGTGGGTTCCACTTCTAGTCTTCTAAGATTAGTCAAAGGAAAAGCCTAAGGTTAGATCCTAAGTACTAAAGAGAAGAAGAGGAGACCTCATCAAAAATGAGGTCAACACATACGCTTTTCGAAGAATGCCTCTTGGATTATGTAATGCACCTGCAACATTCCAGAGATGTATGATGTCTATATTTAGCAATTTAATTGATGATGGAATGGAAGTACTTATGGATGATTTCTCTGTATTTAGAACATCATTTGACGTATGCTTGAGTCATCTTGAAAAAGTCTTAGAGGTATGCGAGAAAACTAACTTAGTTCTAAATTGGGAGAAATGTCAATTTATGGTTGCAGGAGGAATTGTATTAGGGCATAAAATTTCGGAAAAAGGCATGGAAGTAGATCCTGCAAAAATTCAAGTTATAGTTAAATTACCACCTCCTACTACAGTAAGAGGGGTAAGAAGTTTTCTTGGACATGCCGGTTTTTACAGACGCTACATAAAAGATTTTTCAAAAATTAATAAACCTCTATGCCAACTTTTAAAAAAGGACAAGAAATTTGAATTCACGACAGAATGCTTAAATGCTTTTGAATTAATAAAAGATAAATTAATCACAGCATCTATAATAGTTTCCCCGATTGGGAGAAACCATTTGAACTTATGTGTGATGCTAGTGATTATGCTTATAGGAGCTGTTCTTGGACAAAGATATGATAAAATTTTTAAAGCTATATACTATGCTAGTAAAACTCTCAATAATGTTGAAATCAACTACACAGTTACAGAAAGAGAATTAATAGCAATTATTTATGGTTTTGATAAATTTAGGTCTTACATAATTGGAACTAAATGTATTGTGTGTACTGATCACTCTGCTATTAAATATTTAATGCAAAAGAAGAATACCAAACCAAGATTAATCAGATGGATATTATTGATGCAAGAATTTGATTTTGAAATCGTTAATAAAAAGGGAACTGATAATCAAATTGCAGATCATTTATCAAGACTAGAATATAATGAATTATCTGACACTGATAATGAAATTACAGACCATTTTCCTGATGAACAACTTTATAATATAAATGAGTGGAAAATAACTTGGTATGCTGATATAGTAAATTATATTGTAAGTGATATTTTACCACCCATGCTAATTTTACAACAACAGAAAAAATTCATTCATGATGCTAAAACATATTTTTGGGATGAACCAAATTTATATAAGCAATGTAAGGATTTAATAATTAGAAGATGTGTGCCTTATGAAGAAAATTAACAAATCATTCAAAAATGTCACGATTCTGAATTTGGAGGACATTTTGGAACAAATAAAACTGCTTATAAAATTTTACAATCTGGATTTTATTGGCCTACTCTTTTGAGAGATGTTTATAGATATATCAAAACTTACGATAAATGCCAACGAGTAGGTAATATATCTAGAAGAAATGAAATGCCTTTAAATTTTATATTAGAAGTTGAAATTTTTGATGTTTGGGGATTAGATTTCATGGGACCATTTATCCCTTCATTTGGAAACTCATATATATTAGTTCTTTGTTGATTATGTTTCTAAATGGATTGAAGCACAAGCCTTACCTCGATGTGATTCTAAGAGTGTTTCAAAATTTTTGATGAAAAATATTTTTACAAGATACGAAATACTGAGAGTGATTATCACTGACGGAGGATCCCATTTTAGGAACAAACATATTCATAAATTAGTAGAAAAGTTTAACATTATTCATAAAATTTCAACTGCTTATCATCCACAAACCAGTGAATTAGCTAAAGTTTCTAATTGAGAAATTAAACAAATTTTAGAAAAAGCGTAAACCCTAATAGATTAGATTGGTCTACAAGACTAGACACTGCATTATGGGCATACATGACTGCTTATAAAACTCCGATTGGAATGACTCCTTACAGGCTTATTTATGGAAAAACTTGTCACTTACCAGTTGAATTAGAGCACAAATCATATTGGGCGATTAAAGAATTTAATTACAATTTAAAAGAAGCTGGTGAGAAGAGATCATTACAGATGAATGAATTAGAAGAATTAAGAAATGAATCTTATAATAACGATAGATTCTATAAAGAGAAAATGAAATTATAGAATGATCAAAAGATTAAACAGAAAAATGTTGAACCAAGACAAGAATTTTTGCTCTATAATACAAGATTAAAATTATTTCCTAGAAAATTGAAATCTCAATGGTTAGAACCTTTCACTATAACACAAATATTTACTTATGGAACTATAAAATTTGAAGGTACAAAGACTGAACACAAATTTAAAGTAAATGGACATAGATTAAAATCATATTTTGATGGAAGAAAACCAAATTTTAAAGAGGTTTTAATGTTCAGTTAACCTGATTAACAACCAGAATAGGTCGGGCTGATGACGTTAAACCGAGCACATTATGGGAGGCAACCCATAGTAGTCTTAAATTATAGTTTATTTAATTGATTTATTGATAATTATAGTATAAATGAATTCTACTACTCATATTTATTTTTATAATCATCACAATATTAAGATTAATAAAAGAAATTAAAATTTTGGAAACCAAAGCAAAAATGTGCAATTTTGCCTTAGCTCGCCGACGGCGAGATCGACGTTGCCGACGGCGAGATCTGCGCACCTTAATTCAATTTAAAAATTATAACTATCTCGCTGACGGCGAGATCGTTACCGCCGACGGCAAGACTGGTATAAGAGTGGTTTTAGGGAGTTATTTTGGCAATTTCTGACGATTTTAAGTGTTTTTCTCTATATAAGATGCCTACAACTCAAAATCTTCACTTTCTACTTCTTAGAAACGAATAGAAAATCCACAAAAACAAGAAATTATGACATCCAATCCACTTGAAATCACGAAATCCCAAGTGTTCAATAGGAGAAAGTTTGGCAGTTATGAGGCACAACGATATTCAACAAGGTTATGACGAAAAAGCGATTGATTAAAGAAAGAGAATTCGTTAATAGGGGAGCGGAGAATTCGATAACATCTTTTGAGGAGATGATTATTCAACGACGTTGGGAGGTATTATGTTATACAACTTCTGCAGTAGTTATCCCTGTAGTCAAAGAATTCTACTTCAATCTTCATGGAATCAACAATGGAAGCGTATTTGTACGAGGCAGATGGGTAACTTTCACTCCTTCGAGAATTAATGAGTTGTATTCGATTGAGAATACACTGTTTGTCACTATTCAAATTTCATTCCTACAAGATATAATATGAATGAGATTTACCGATATTTGACTGATGAATCAGAAGATTGGGAAATACGAGAAGACGGGTACGTTAGTTTTTCTACATCGCTTCTTAACCCCGTCTCTAAGCACTGACACTTCTTTATTTCCTCATAATTATTACCCACTATGAGGGTAAATAAAGTCTCTAAGGAATGTGCGATTTTAAATTATTGTATTCAAACTGAATTACCCATCAATGTTGGAACTATTATTGTGAAGCTTGCCTTATGCCTAATTGTGCATGGATCTATTCACGGGCTCGGACATCCTTCAACAATTTGCGCATTATGTAGTCAATACCAAGTTTCTTACGAAGCTTGGGAAAAGGTACTATTGCCTTAGAAACCATTAGATTCGACTGATATGTTTCCTACTTTGGATAACGATAATGAGACGACCATTATTACGGATCGAAGCATCTCGAAACAATTCTTCGATCGGACCCTTGAGCGATAGAACTAACATGATCTTACGAGAAAATTAAGGGATTGAAGAATGAAATACAAAATGTGATGAATTCCATTAACAATATCTCGGATTTATTTGATCACATTGGTTGGAGAATGAAAGAGCACTTTGATCATTCGGGACATGCGGAGGCTAGTTTTATATGACTTTTCAGAAGGAAGGGATGGATTGAAGAAGATTCTACTGAAGAATTCCCTTTCAGGCCTTTCTATAATTTGTTCGTGCATTTACGTTCTATCGGAAATATCAAAGAAGAATTAAGTTCAGATCTTGATGAGTAGAAGATATTCATTCGTACATATTTGTGTGTGATTGTTTGAATTTAGTTTCATTTGCACTTTATATAGCTAATCTCAATATAGATAAGATTATGTGTTATTTGTTTAGTCTCAGCGTTTTGAGTATTATAGTGTGGTTTGCGACGCTGAATTGTGTATGTTTTAAGATTTTTAAGATTTGTTAGTAATGTAATGTGTAAAATTTGTAATCACCTGGATTTCATATATAAAGTTATAATGTTTGTGTTGTGTAAATGTATGTGTTAAAATAGAATCTAATCATGATAAAGTTTATTTAATAAAGTGACCAGACATAAAATAAGGCTTAAAATGAATTGAAAATATTATAAATCTTAAAAAAAATTTAAAAAAAAATAAAAATTCGAAAATCCCGCCGACGGCGAGATTGATCCCGCCGACGGCGAGATTTTTCAGAAACTTTAGACCTATGTAATTAATTAGCTCGCCGACGGAGAGAAGTTTCTCGCCGACAGCGAGATTCTGTAAAACACTATATTTTGACCAGTCAACCATCACTACTCATCATCCCCTTCCTCAAAACTTTAAAAAACCGACCTAGGGCTTGATAGATCGTGGATTTGGAGCAATTTCAACACATATTGACACCGTATTTCATCTTCCCTTGGTAAGAGCTTCCCTCCTATGTAAAAATTTTTTATTTTCGCCATGAATTTCTTCCACATTGAGGAATTTTGGAAAAATTTAAAATGTGGAGAAAAGATTTGGAAGAAGTTCATGGAACATGATTTAGAGTGATTTTAGTCATCTTTGGAAGCCATTTTAGTAATATTTTGAAGATTAGTTGAGATTTTTGTAAAATTGATAGATCGAAAAATGGCTCCGCGACAAAAGAGGCGAATGGATTATGAGGAAACCCTCTACCAGTTATGATCCTCCTACTTATAGTTCTCCTACCCTTCATGACTTGATGAATGAAATGACCCTGCAGCGGAAGACTTTTGAAAAAATTGAGGAAAGATTGGAGCATATTGATCAGAGAATTGAAGGATTAGAGCGAAGGCATGATTATGATAGCGAGTATCTCTAGAGACATTCAGATTTTGAGATAGCTTATTATGATGCTGAAAATCGTTACAGGAGAGGAGAGCTTGATGTTATATTTCCTGAGTGCCCCCGTTAAAGTCATTACTAGCCTACTCCACCTGCTGATCAAGGAAACGATGATATAGTTTGGGACTTTGATGCAGAAGATTAGATTCTATGTTTATTTAAATTAAGTTTGTTTAGTTGTTTAATTTATAAACTTTGATTGTTATGATGTTATGATTGATTGTATGTCTTTCTTAAAACTTCAGTATTAATGTTTAGTTGATGAACTTGATTGAAATTTGGTGTTAGACTTTTTAAATATTTTTGTCAAAGTTATATAGTTTGTAAATTTTAATATTTCAGACTGTTATTGTAACCTTAAACTGAAATAGTTAATTGTGTGTGTTTAACATTAGATTAAATATAAGTTGTGATAATATTTTGCACTTATTTCAAAACTTCTTTACCTAGCTATTTCTTTTAATATTATGTGTGTAGAAAGATATTAACAGTACAGGTTAATTAAGTGATGAAAAGAACCTGCATAACTTCAAAATGGAGAAATACCTAAAGCACAAAGGTATGATTTAAATTTATAGTTTATTTTCTTTTCACCCTGTATAGATAGAAAAATTTAAGTTTGGGGGAGGGAAAAACACAAATTTAATTATTAAATTGTTCTCAATTTATATTTTCAAAAATTTATATAACAGATTTTTTGTAGTAATTTTAATTCAGTAAACTAGAATTAATTTATTTAATTATTATAAGAAAATTAAAAGAAATACTTTTAATAATTAACCAATTTTGTAGATTAAGATATTTGGAATAAAGGATAAGAATATAGTTAACTACTTAAAGTAATGAAAACTATATTTTAAAATATTAAATTCTAAGGTATTTAGTTGAGAAAGAAAAGATTGAAACTCGATGAAGTAAAAGCTATGAAATACATATAAATTTAAAGAAATATTTCAAGTTTCAAATTTAGGAAGAGGAAAATGAAGTTCAAAATTATTAACAGGCTAACCAAAAATAATGATCCTTACTTAAAAAAAAAGGGATTGAAAATCAATCCAGATAAAAAAAAGAAAAAATATATATAAGTGAGGAGAAGCTTGAGGAAATGTCTTATTAAAAATTGGCTTCATTTGAATCAACTACAAGAGTAAACTCGATTACATTTACGAACTTATATATATAGATTAGTATTTTACTAAATAGTGTTTTCATGAATTTCCTATCATCTGAATATTTTTATTAATTTAATATTACAAAATATAGTCATTTTTGAAATAAATAGAAAACTAGAAATCTTAAACTTGATGACTAAATAGCCTTATATCTATATAATTAGTTTAATTGTTTAAAAATATTTCTATTTAACTTTACTATAATATTTATTTAAATTAAATTTATAGTATTTCTGAATTAAAGTTTTATTACAAATAATCATTACTTTTATGTAGTATAAAAATTACTTGAGGAAAAGTAATAGTTAAGTTTGGGGGATTTTGACCACAAGAAAATATATTGAGAAATTCATACCAATTTCTTATGAAATTACACTTTAAAGAAATGTATTTTTTGTGTTTTATTGCAGGAATGAATATTTATAGGTCCTAAGAGCAAAAAGAGCAAAAAGGCACTAATATGGAGCAAAAATGATGAAAATAGATAAAAATTAAACTGTCCCGCTGACAACGAGATTAAGACACCGACGGCGAGATTTTCCCGAAAGTTTTGAATATATTATAATAGAAGCCCGCCGACGGCGAGATCGAGCCCGCCGACAGCGAGCCTGAACGGTTAGCCTTTCTTCTAGAAGCCCGCTGACGGCGAGATCGAGCCTGCCGATGGCGAGAATGTTGATTCAAGCCAAATACGTTGAATCTAGACGCTTTTTGAAGAGGTGCTTAAGCAACCTTTGGAAATATGACTCCTTCTATATATAG
The DNA here is from genome assembly GCA_022702705.1 of Papilionanthe hookeriana x Papilionanthe teres. Lineage (NCBI taxonomy): Eukaryota > Viridiplantae > Streptophyta > Magnoliopsida > Asparagales > Orchidaceae > Papilionanthe > Papilionanthe hookeriana x Papilionanthe teres. The sequence continues at coordinate 96,465,578 of CM040425.1, forward strand.
AAACGATTTTTGTGTCATGGTGTCGTTAAGTGTCATTTAAGTGTAATCTGAAAGTCAGTAGTTTGTTTTCATTTTGTAGTAAGAGTTAGTGTTTAGTGCCTTGGTGAGTTTCTAATTCTATTGTACAAGAAGGAAGAGTCAAATGAACTTTGAGGAATCCGCTTGGGGAGAAGATTTAAGATAAGTATATTTGTTTATTGTTTTATAACTTTAAATGAAATCCAAGATCTCTGTTATTTTTCCCATGCATTACGAGTAGTTTTCTTGTCTTTCTCCTTGTTGTTGAGGTTTTGTGAAGTGAAGAATTAAATGAGTTGTTACTAATAATATTAAATAGAGATTGTGATAATCTTTTACTTAAATCTTAATTTACTTTCGATTTGACGATTGAATTGTTAACATATGTTGAATTATTCGAGCTATAGTAAAGATTACATCCAAGATTCAGGGAATTCAAAAGCCTTGGAAGGAGGGTGCAAATAAATAGGGAAATAATTAATTACCGGGCAAAGAATTGAACATTTTAGTGTGACAGAATAAAATCTTTAATTCGGTCCTATTATTTGGGAGTTGAAGTGTAGATGTTAGCCCTCAGGCGAGGGGAACGTGAGAGCTCTGAAGTGGCAGCCAGTATCCTCCCAGCCTAGCCACAGATTCAGTTACCAAACATAGGATTAGTCAATATTCTTTGCACCTGGACCAAAGGGTAAAGAATAAGAATGTCCCTATTTGGCACAATATAATTTTAAACTCATTTAATTATTCATTCACTCAATTATCTTAACAAGGAGAAAGATACTTTTCTAAATTGACTTATATATTCCGCCTTTAAATAATAGTTTTAAGTTTAAGCGTTCTTCATTTTTCGTATACTATACTAAATTAGATTTGTGATCGACTTTTACTAAAAATTAGTCTTTAAATCTCTAACTTCCCTGTGGGATCGATATCTAGGATTCCAATAGAGCCCTTTATTACTTGAACGATACGTATACTTGCGTTGATTAAAAGGGGAGAGAGTATAATTACTATTTTACTCTGAAAAACATCTATAACTTTATTAAGTTTAACAATTATATACATCCTTCAAATTTCTACCCTGCTCTCCCCCGAGGCTGAATTCTTATATTTGCAGCCGGAGGTCAGTATACTAAGCTTAATTAACTAAATTATGAAGTACGTGGTTATGATAATGCATTCTTTTTATGATTATGTGCCTAATGGAGGCTTTAGGAGTTGAATAGGATAACTATGTTAAGGCTTGGATATTTTAAATTAAATGTAAAAAAAGAATTAAATCTTTTCTACATTTTCACCATCTACTGATCATTTATAATTGCATAAATTATGTGCGTGATTAGGCTCCTAACAACTAGAGGCCTTGAAATAAAATATCTTATTACTTTCCATTAGTGAGGCTCATTAAACTATGTAGAGGCCATAAAAATACTTTGTAGAGTTCCATAAAGAATAGGGAAGGCCAATTAAAATCAACCTTTAAAGATCTCAAACTATTGGTTTTTTTATGGAGAGGCTTAAGATCTAAAAACCTATAAAATTTATGGTGGCTTACAAGATTTAAGAAGAATCCATTATATCTCTCAAATTTTACATTTTAAATTTTAATAAAATAATTCATTCTTATTTTCCTAACTATTTGCATTAACTAATAATGATACTTTATTTAATATATTATAAATATTTGTTATTTACAACATCTACTATAATGATACGTCTAAAGATGATACTTCTAATGTTGGCTATTTATGGTAAACTTCCCTTCTCTTCATCCTATGCTTCCTTTTTTTTCTTGAGCTTAAGGCAAGGATACTTCGTTATCTTTAAAACCATGTGAGAGTGGTTATTTGAACATGTTTTATTCCTCCCTATCTCTTCAAAAATCTAAATGAGGTTTCCTTACATCTTGGGAACATTTTGGAAGAGGAGAAGTCATCTACTTCTAAGACTTTTATTTGCAAAAAAAAGTAAAGCTTGAAGGGAAGGCAACCTACATCAAACTCTTGGTGGTGAGATATTTTTTCTTCATCTTATTATTTTTTATTAAAGCCCCATTTAGTTGAAGTTAGATCTTTAAGCTCGACTGATATTAGAAAAATACTTATAGGTTAGGAAGCTTTCATTTTTTGCCCCTCCATCCTCTGATTTTTTTAAAGTCAATTCCTTCATACTTTTCATTAACAATCTTTTAGATTTACAACCTTATGGTTATGAAGCGAATAATCTTGCATTTGCTTTATATCTCCATCACTTTGATAGAATGTACGGAGCTTTTGTATTCTTGGAAAATGAAATCCCTTTGATTCTTACTCTCTAAGTCATTAGAACTTTTTTTGTTAAGGTTTTTCATGATTATTATTCAATTAAATGAAAGTGGCTATGATACTATCTTGTATAGTAGCATCTTGGTACACCTTACCATCTTAGGTCCAAACTAATGTGAGATTGATTATGTAAGGTGGATTTTGCCATCACAAATGTTAAGGTTGAATGCCTTTTTAATAAAAATAGGCATGCATACACTTTCATAAGTTTGTGTATTTTTGCATGATCAAAGGTTTGAACAATTGTGAAAAATATATTTATAGTATGCTTGTGATTTAGTATCGTCTTGTGCATTTGCATTTATCCTTTTAATATCTTTGAACAAGCATGTGTCCCCAAATGTCTATGTTATGTATTTGTATTCCACACAGAGATGGTCAACTTTCAAAACTCACATGTGTTATGTCCCCTTCATCATTTGAATTTAGTATATGTTGCATGACTTCACTTAACATATGTCATAAAAATGTCATATTCATTTTAATATTATCATCTCATCTAGCATGATTGTGCATATCATAGCTTTTATTTGCATTAAGGTATGATTATTTTACCTAAGAAGACCAAGCTTGGCAAAAAAAGTACATGTTACTTTACATGTTATTTGATTTGAGGACTTACACCTAGTATAGTACTAACACATCGTATATCATCTATCCTTTTTATGATCTTTCACACCTAGCTTGAGCATTTATATTTTGTAAATCATTTATATTTTTCCCATTTTCACGTAGCATACCACTTGTAAGTAGCTTTAGGAGAGTTAGAATCTTGATGTCATATTCTCTTTTTAGAGGAGAGACCTCATGTTGGTTGCAATTATTTAATAAGAATTGCTTGTGAGTGTATCTCATCGAGCAATGTGAATTTTTATATTATAATTAACACTTGTATGATTTTGCAAAGTATCCAAGAGATCTAAAGTATATCATTTTGGTTATTTATACCATATATGTGAGGTCAAAATTTTAAAGTAAATTAATTTTTTTAATAAATATTATCATCTATAATCATATTTAAAATATAATTTAAACTGATGCATCTACTCTTTTGATCATAAATGAGGTCGATCTTTAAAGTCTATTTTTCCTTAAAACTAAAAGTTCCAAGTGGCATGTTTTAGCTTTCTTAGATCCTTAGGATGGGGCTAGTCTTGGTGACCACATCAAAATAATAAAAAATAGTTCTAGAAATGGACTCAGTTGCATACAGTTAGGTGTATGTAATAGGACACTTCCCCTTTAGATGCTTGCTAGAATATGGTAGGGTTTAGTTAAGGATTTCATATGTACGGCTATCTTTTCATTGGTTTGCATCTAATCAAACATTTTATGTCTTTATATCTTGATGTGTTTGTTAGGTGTGAGATCTATGCACTAGTGTGTTAGGGGCAATCTTCTTGTAAGAAACCAAGTCCAACTGGGAGGAATATAATGATTTAAATTAACACATTTTTTGTAGGTGTTGCTTAAGTCTCCTCTCTCCAACATGATTTTTTATACATTGCATGAGATTACATGTGCTAACTATAGATTGGAAGTTGAGTCTTTATTTGAGTTTCAATATGTACTTTTTCTAGAGTTCATAAGTTTGAGTTTGTACTATAGTTAAGGTAAGAGCATGGGTTCTTAAAGGGTTTGATGTACAAAACCATATGGCAAGTACCAGGAGCACCACACCCATGACTTATACCTTAATTTTAATTTTTTTGTTGTATAGAAATTACGATCAGTTCTATATATACGAAACTTGAATGCAATTCTTTATTCTTTTAGGAGAGTTGCCAACTCAGCGACTCCCAGTCTATTTGTTTATTCTTTTATGTAACATGCTTATTTTTGGTTATGTAGTGTGTTGACTTATCTCTTTATTATGTTTCTGGTTTGTTTGGGGCTCTCTCACATCTATGCTTAAGCTCTTTAGGATAAATATTTTTCTATAAAAGTCTAATAATAAATGATTTATATTAATCAAAGGTTATGATTAAAATTATATCATTTTTAAATGAGTACTTTATTTTCTTCCCATTACATTTTGCATGGCTTTTGGCTTTGCATTACATGAACTTATACCAAGTCATATAATATAGCCTCCACATTAAGGACCTCTCTAGATAGCAATTGTATCATATTTACATGTCTTGAGAAAGAGTACACTAATTCTTCCAAACTGACTGACCTAGCATATGTTTATACCCTTAGTAGATTATCAAGAATGAATAAGGTGTTAGAGACTCTCCTTATCGAAATGAGGGTGTATGTACTTTGTGGGGTGACCCACAATTTTATATTATGATATTTTTAATTTAATTGCAACGACGCCAAAAACTTGACCCCGCTATATTATATGTATAGAATTGTAATTGTTTAAGTTGTGGATGCTACGCAAGTATACGTATCGTATCAAGTAATACGGGGCTCTAGTGGAGTCTCGGTTATCGATCCCACGGGAAATAGAAAATTAAATAACAACTAATTTTAAAATAATAATAATAATAATTTTAAAATAGTATACAAAAATTTGGAATTCTAAATTTAAGCGCAATAAAGTAAACTAAGTATTTTAATTAGGTAACTTAACTAAGTAGAAAATTAATACGTATTGAAAGTGCGGGAAATTAAACTAATTGCTAAATAAGTCTTAACTATTCGGAAAAGTATCTTTCCCCTTGTTTAGAAATTTAAGTGATTGATGAATTTAAATAGATAATTTTAATGTATTGTGACAAATAAGAGCATTCCTATTCTTTACCCTTTGGTCGAGTGTAAAGAATATTGACTAATCCTATGTTTGATTATCGAATGCATGCTAGAGTCGGGAGGATACCGACCGCCACTGCGAGCTCCCACATTCCCCTCGCCTGAGGGCTAACATCTACACTTCGGCTCTCGAACAATAGGACCGAATTGAATATTTTAGTCTGTCACACTAAAATGCTCAATTCTACGCCCGATGATATTATTTCCTATTTATTCGCACCTTCCTTCCAAGGCTTTTGAATTCCCGAATATCCGATGTAATTTTTACTATAGTTGATATTCAACATATTTTAACAAATCAAATGGCCAGTTGAAAGTAAATTAAGTTTTAAGTAAAAATTATTACAATTTATTAATATATATAAAAGTATTTACGTTTAAAGTTCATCAAGTCACTTAATTTCATAACGAGGAGAAAGACTAATAAACTACTCGGAATGCATGGGAACTAAACTAAGCATGGATTTCATTTAAAGTTAAAAACAATAAATACAAATACTTATCTTGATTTATCCCTGACGGACTCCTCATAGTTCCTTTGACTCTTCCTTCCAGTACAGCACGACTCACTAATTACTCACTAAACTCACTCAAGACACAATTTGACACACAAAACTGCACTTAAAGACCCTTATAACATACAAAACTGCACTTAAAGACCTTATAACATACAAAACTGCACTTAAAGACCCTTATAACATACAAAACTGCACTTAAAGACCCTTATAACATACAAAACTGCACTTAAAGACCCTTAAAAGACTGATTTTCGGCCTCTATATATAGAGGTAGGCAAAGGTCCAAGAGGTGTGTAAGAATCTCTTCAAAAGGTGTCCAGGTTCAATGTATCTGCGCCATTTGAACTATCTCGCCGTCGGCGACGAACTACCTCGGCTGTCGGCGAGGCTTCTGAAGGTCTTCGAACCGCGCTATCTCGTCGTCGGCGGGCTCGGAGCTCATTGTCGGCGAGACAGTTATAAATCCTTCGGAATTTTCTTCCTCGTACCTCGCCGTCGGGCGGCTTGATCTCGCCGTCGGCGACTCAGCACTAAATTGCATTATTTTCTTCCTTTTGCTCCAAATCCGTTCCTTTTTATGATTTTTGCTTTTATCACCTAAATTCTCCATTCCTCGCAACAAAATAAAGAAAATACCTTTCTTTAAAGTGCGATTTCATCAAAAATAGATATGAATTTCTTAATGAATTTTTCAGTGATCAAAATCCCCCAAACTTACTTATTACTTGTCCTCAAGTAATTTTAGTACTACATAAAAATAATGAGTTATATATAAGATTTTTCAACTTAAATAAATTATGAATTAGATTAATTAATATCATAATAAAGTTAAATAAAAATAATTCATGTAATTTAATTAATCTTATAGAAATAAATTATTTAGTTATCAGGTCTAAGATTTCTAACTACTATTCATTTCGAGAATGACTATATTTAAAAGAATAACTACTTAAGATATTCATATGATAAGAAATTCAAGAAAACACTATTAGATAAAATTTAATCCATAAACATAAGTTTGGAAATATCTAAGTTTTTCACTTTAGGTTAATTCAAATGAAGCCAATTTTTGATAAGGCATCTCCTCAAGCTTCTCCTCATTTTTCTTTTTCTTTTTCTTTTTCTTTTCCTTTTTCTTTTTCTTTTTGCTAATGAGGATTACTGTATCTGGAGAACCTGTTAATAATTTTTAACTTCATTTTCATCTTCCTAAATTTGAAACTTAGAAATATTTCTTAGCTTATATATACTTCATAGTTTTTACTTCATTGATTTTCAATCTTTTCTTTTTCACTTGAATACTTAAGAATTTTAATTTTAGAATATAGTTTTCCTTACTAAAAATAGTTTACTATATTCTTATTCCCTTTAACCAAATATTTTATTCTATTTAATTAATTAAAGCACTAGAAATATTTCATTTAACCTTTTATAATAATTAAATAAAATAATTCATATTAATTAAATTGAAAAATTTGTTATAAAAATCATTTTATAATAATTTGAAAATAGAAATTGAGAACAAGTTAATAACTAAATTTGTATTTTACTCCCCCCCAAACTTAAATTTTTATATCTACTCTAAATAATGAAAAAGAAGGAAAGTAAATAAATCATACCTTTGAAGTTTAGGTATTTTTTTTTCTTTGAAATTTTTGCAGACTTTTTCATTTTTCATTGAACTCGTACTTGTTAGTATTCTCCATATATATATAAAAATTTAAAGAAAATGCGAGGATAAAATGCGAGATAAGTATTAAATACAATAATTAAAATTAACTCTACACTACACATATGAATTACTAACATATTAAAACAATTTAACTAACACATTAACAATTTTAAAAACTTAAAACAATACATAATAAAATAAAACATACTAAAGAAAACTAACATCCTATTTAATATAAAAACAAATGCAATTAACTAACACAAAAACAAAAACTAAACTACTATAACAATTCAAGCAAATAATCTAACAAACATCCAATGTCTCACAATATAAAGTACTGAATATTATAAACATATAAAAGTTTCCAAAATAACTTAACATCAAACAAACAAAACAAATAAAGTCCTAATCTTCGGCATCAAAGTCCCAAACTATATTATCATCCCCTCCTTGATCTGCAGGCTGAGAAGACTAAGCAGGATGATACTGAGTATATCGGGGGCACTCAGGAAAGACAACATCTAAATCACCACTCCTATAACGACGTTCAACTTCATAGTATGCAATCTCGTATTCCGAATGTCGTCGGAGATATTCACTTATCATAATCGTGTCTTCTCTCCGAGCCTCCGATTCTTTGATCTATATGTTCAAATCTTCTTTCCATATTTTCTCCAAATGACTCAAAGCTCTTTCTACTCGGGGTTAATTCATTCATCGGATCTTGAAGGGTAGGAGTAGTGTGCGAGTGGGTGGTTCATAACTAGTAGAGGGTATATCTCTACTTGAAGAAGGTACATAATCCCTTGTCCCAGCATCTCCATCCTTCGTGGGATTCATATTTCTTTATATTAGCATCGAGTTAGGGGTTTCATAGGCTCTATCCATTCCTCATCATCTCTTGCCTCTACCCCGGATAATTGGCAAAGTGCATAGATAAGACCGGGATATCCTAATCCTCCTCCACTTTCATTTCTAGCGAGTGGCTAATATGTTTTTATATATAACATTTCCCACATTAATACTCTTACGGTTTTGAATACGAAATTCGGAAGCTGCTCATCTCTTGTTACCTCACTATGGTGGTAGGTAGGTAACAAAGTAGAGCAAATAAAATAATGCCGGGCTTTTGATGTTGTATTTAGCATAGAAGAGGGAAGTTTACCCGTTCTCGCTGCTTTATCTTCCGGACTCCTTTCCCATCGGTGAGAAAGTCGATCACTTCTTCTAATGGTCCTTCCATAGTTCCAAAAGTTTCATATTCGCTCCGAGTGTCTTGAACTTCATAATATGCGTTAATCCTAGCAGCGTTGAAATCGACAAAAAATCCTCTAACCTTTACTCGGTGCATCTTCGACTGTGTTAAATTTGCATAAAATTCTTTTACTACTTCCACATACTGCTTCTGTTAGTAACGAAACAGAAGTTTTCCCATCCTCGCTCCTTTATAACTCGCTCTACTTCTCCTCCTGGATTCTTGAAAACTCGATCTTGTATGCACTTTCTTGCTTGAATATTTTGAAAATATCGTGTTTGTGCTCTCGCATTAATGAATCGAGTTTCGTCAAAATCTAATCGTCGCTTTTGTCGTGGAGCCATTTCTCGATCTGTGAAATTTACAAAAAAATTTTAATTAAACTCCAAAATATTACTAAAAAGGCTTCCCACAACAACTAAAATCCATTTAAATCAATTTCTATGAAATTCTTCCAAGTATTTTCTTCACATTTCAAAATTTTTCAAAATATCCCAAGAAGAAATCAATGGTGAAAATCAAAAATTTTTGCATAGGAGTGAAGCACTTACCAAGAGAAGATGAAATCCGGTGTTTTTGAGTGATGAAATCGCCTCTAAATCCAAAATTTCGTGAGCCCTAGGGTAGTTTTTGCGAAAATGAGAGGTTGGGGATGATGAATAGTGTTTTTGACCGGTCAAAATATATGTTTTTAGCGACCTCGCTGTCAGCGAGATTTTTCTCACCGTCGGCGAGCTAATATTTTTCGGAACCAAAAACTGCGGGAAAAATCCGTTGTCGGCGAGAAATTTTTGCTCTAACCTTCGTCGTCGGCGAGATCGATCTCGCTGTCGGCGGGAATTTTCTCGCCGTCGGCGAGATTCCAAAAAATTTAATTTCCGAAATTCGTCACTCATTTTCGTCCTTGATTTGCCTTATATTATATTTCGGATCACATCATTTATTAATTTAATATGAAGATTAGCTACTTATACACAAATAAATTAACACAACACAAAAAATTAACTTTAATATTGAAATCCATGAGATGTACAAACTAACATAATTTTAAACTCTATAATCGAACTTCGATCCTCCAATCCTTACTACTAATCGGCATCACGAACCAATCCACGACACACTTAAATGCGATACAAAACTATGACGCATATCTCGATTAAGTTTGAGATATTCGAATCATCACTCCACACATAATAAAATCTAAATCAAATCAAATAACATAAATACAAACATACTATGGAAATCTTTACTACTACTCTTCGATGTCGAATCTTCATCTTCTCCGATATTTCCGATATGACGATGATGCACAAATAAGTTATAGAAAGGCTCGAAGGGAAACTCCGAAGCAGATTCTTCGGTGATCCAACCCTTCTGTCTCGGTAAATGAAGAAAGCTAGCTTCGAGTGTCCGGAATGATCAAAGTGTTCCTTCATCCTCCGGTCGATGTGATCGAATAAATCGGATATATTGTCGATTGAATCTCTTACTTTACGCAGTTCTTTCTCCATTCATTTAATTTTCTTCATAAGTAACTCCGTTTTATACGAAATAGGCCTTGCTATAGGATTATTCTGCGAAGCTCTATCGAGAGATAAATGTAATTTCATCATTATTGTCCAAAGTAGGAAACATATACGTAGGATCGAGCGGCTTCCAAGGTAACGAGAACCTTTTCCCAAGCTTCATAAGAAACACTGGTACTGATCGCATAATGCAAAAATAGTAGATGGGTGTCCTAGTCCGTGAGCCGACCCATGCACAATTAAACCCGATGCGGACTTAACAATTATTGATCCAACATCGATAGGCGATCCATTTTGAATACAATAATTCGATATAGCGCATTCCTTCGAAACCTTGTTTACCCTCATAGTAGGTAACAATTTAGATGAGATGAAAAAGTGTCGGTGCTTTGAGACATGATTCAAAAGTGATGCGAGAGAAACTAACATACTGTCTTCACGCATTTCCCCGATCTTCAGGTTCATCGATCGGATATTGAAATATCTCATTCATATTATATCGAGAAGGCACAAAATTTGAATAGTGACATACCGGGGTGTTTTCTATAGAGAATAATTTATTTACTCTTGATGGAGTAAACGTCACCCATCTTCATCGGACATAGACATTCCCATTGTTGATCGCATGTAAGTTAGAGTAGAACTCTTTCACAACTTGGAATAACAACGGCGGACGTAGTGTAACAAAATACCTCCCGGTTCATTCGCGCGATCGTTTCTTCTATCTTCATAGTGGAATTCTCTAATCCTCGATTGACAAATCCCCGTTCCTTGATAACTCTTTTCTTTACCAAAACCTTGTTGAAGATCCGCTGCGCTTCCGCACTCACAAATTTCCTCCGGTTAAACACTCCAGAATTAGAGGAATCTAAGAATTTGGAGGCCATTATGGTGAATGGAATGAATTCTAGTGAAGAAGGCGGATCTAGAATGATTTAAGAATGGGTTTTCACAAAGGAATTGGTGTTGAAACCGTCCGAATCGGCATTCAAATTATAAATAACTCATCTTTATAACTTCCTCGTCTGTCGGCGAGAGTTTCTCGCCGTCGACGACTCGGTTATAAGCGCACTCCCATGTTCTCGGCTGTCGGCGGGACGTTTCTCGGCTGTCGGCGAGCTCGATAAATAAGCGAATTTAAATTAGGCGCGAACCTCGGCTGTCGGCGAGTATCGACCTCGCCGTCGGCGAGATTCCAAAATAATGTCCAATTTCGCTCTAAATCGAATAATTTCTTTTCTCATCATAATGGTTCGAATATGTGATGATTCTTAATAATAATTGAGTAGTAAAGTTTCAATAATATAGGTCGACTATTAAGATTAAATAAAAATAGATAACTAATATGGGTTGCCTCCCATAAAGCGTTTGGTTTAACGTCGTCGACCGAGCCTAATTTCGATTATTAATCGAATCAACTAAGCATTAAAACCTCTTTATAGTTAGGTCTTATACCTTCGAAATATGGTTTTAATCTATGTCCATTAACTTTAAATTTATGTCCAGTTTTTGGATCTTCGATTTCTATAGTTCCGTATGAAAATATTTGAGTTATGGTGAAAGGTCCTAACCATCGAGACTTCGATTTTCCGAGAAATAATTTCAATCTAGTATTATATAGCAAAACTTCCAGATCCTGGTTCAAAATTTCTCCGATTAATCTTCCGATCATGCCATAATTTCATGTTTTCTTTATAAATCGATCATTATCATATGATTCATTTCTTAATTCTTCCAATTCATTTAATTGCGACAATCTTTTCTCACGAACTTCCTTCATATTATAATTAAATTCTTTAATCGCCTGATATGCTTATGTTCTAATTCAATCGGTAAGTGGCATGTTTTTCCATATATAAGCACGTAAGGAGTCATTCCAATCGGAGTTTTATAAGCGATCCTATAAGCCCATAATGCGATTAATCTGATCTAATAGACCAATCTAACTTATTTGGGTTTACGGATTTTTCTAAAATACGTTTAATCTCGCGATTAGATACTTAGTTAATCCGTTAGTACGTGGATGATAAGCGAGTGGATATCTTATGAGTAATATTGTATTTTTCTACTAGTTTGTGAATGTATTTATTTCTAAAATGAGTTCCTCCGTCGATGATAATCACTCTCGGCATTCCAAATCTAGTAAAAATATTTTTCATCGAAATTTTGAAACACTCTTAGCATCACACCAGGTAAAGCTTGTGCCTCGATCCATTTGGAAACATAATCAACAGCTACTAATATATATGAGTTTCCAAACGAAGGAATAAAAGGTCCCATAAAATCTAATCCCCAAACATCGAAAATTTGAACTTCTAATATAAAATTCGAAGGCATTTCGTTTTTTCTAGATATATTTCCTACTCTTTGACATTTATCGCAAGTTTTAATATATCTGTATACATCTCTAAATAGAGTAGGCCGAGTAAAATCCGGATTGTAGAATCTTATAAACGGTTTTATCGATCCCAAAATGTCCTCCAAAATCAGAATCATGACATTTTTGAATAATTAGTTCAGTTTCTTCATAAGGTATACATCTTCTAATAATTAAATCCTTACATTGCTTATATAAATATGGTTCATCCCAAAAATAGGTTTTCGTATCATGGATGAATTTTTTCTGTTGTTGCAAAGTTAACATAGGTGGTAAAATATTACATAATCCAAAAGGCATTCTTCGAAAAGCGAAAGTTCCATAAGGACTAGTAAATGTAGTTTTCTCTTGATCTTCAGGAGCAATCTGTATTTGATGATAACCGGTGTATCCATCTAGAAAACAAAAATACTTATGTCAGGCTAATCTATCTAACATACGAGTCTAGAAATGGTAAAGGGAAGTGATCTTTCTGGTGGCGGTATTTAATTTCCTATAATCGATACATATACGCCGACCGGTAACTTGTCTTATAGGAATAAGATCGTTATTTTCATTGGCGATGACGGTCACTCCTCCCTTCTTAGGAACACGGTGAATTGGGCTTACCCGAGCACTCGTCAGAAATAGGATATATAATACCATTATCTAACCATTTTAAAATTTCTTTCTTAACTACTTCTTTCATTATCGGGTTTAATCTCCTTTGGGGATCTGCTTTAAGTTTATGTTCATCATCTAAAATAATTCTATGCATACAGATTGAAGGACTAATTCCTTTAATATCTGCTAAAGTCCAACCAAAAGTTTTCTTATATTTTTTAAAGTTTCTAAAAGTTTTTGTTCTCGAGATTCGTTTAATGCGGATGAAATAATAACTGGTAAAGTTGAAGAATTACCTAAATAAGCATATTTCGAAATGATCGGGTAATATTTTTAGCTCGAGTTCGGGAGGTTTAATAATTGATGGAACTATATTCTTGTCGGTGTTTTCGGTATTATCCAAAAATTCAAATCTTTCCTGAATATAATCTAGTTCTTCATTATTATCTTCAATTAATTCAGTGTTTTCTTTTTCTAATTTATCTTCGTAATATTCCTTAAAATGTTCTTGTTGTAAATATTCAAGTATTTCCATCCGAAAACATTCATCATCTTTTTCTAGCGCAAGATATTTCATTGATTTTGCAATATTAAATGTAACTTTTTGGTCATTTACTCTCATAGTTAATTCTCCTTTACGAACATCAATCATAGCTTTTCCGGTAGCTAAAAATGGTCTTCCTAAAATGATAGGAATTTCTTTATCTTCCTCCATATCTAAAACAATAAAATCTACTGGGAAGATAAATTTATCCACTTTTACTAACACATCTTCAATAACTCCCTTAGGATAGGTAACCGAACGATCAACTAATTGAAGGGTTACTTGAAGTAGGTGTAATTTTTCCTAATCCTAATCTCTTAAAAATCGATAGAGGCATTAGATTGATGCTTGCTCCTAAGTCGCACAAAGCTTTTCCATAAAATTTTTCTCTATAGCGCGGGGTATAGTGAAACTACCGAGGATCTTTCAATTTTTCAGGAAGCTTCTTCGAATAATAACACTACACTCTTCACTAAGTGCGACTGTTTCATTATCGGTGAATTTTCTTTTCTTATTTAGAATATCTTTCATAAATTTTACATAATTTGGCATCTGATCTAAAGCTTCGACAAAAGGTATATTGATTGTTAATTTCTTTAATATTTCAAGGAATTTAGCAAATTGTTTATCTTTTTTATGTTGAGCTAGTCATTGAGGAAATGGTGGTGGAGGTTTTTCAACAGAAATTTTCATAGGTATTAAAGGATGTTCTAAGTTTGAATCTTGTTGAAGTGTTTCCTTTTGAATTTCCACTTCCTCTTTTTGGCCTTCAAGTTCTTTTTGAATTTGAGGTTCTAATTCTTTTCCACTCCTTAGTTGTATTGCTTTAATTTGTTCTTTTTCTTGATCTTTAGGATTTATTTCCACATTACTAGGAAAAGTTCCGGTATTCTATTATTTAGCGCGATGATAGATATGTCGAGTTGAGTTTCGATATTTTTAATAGATGTTCATTGAATTTGTAATTGATTTCCTTGAATTTGTAGTTGATTTCCTTGATTTTGTAGTTGATGACCCATATTCAAAATTAATTCATCCATAGATAATTTCTTATCTTTGAATTGAGGGTTATTGTTATTAAATCCGAGGTGGGTAATTAGGTTTATAGTTTGGATTTGCTTGATTAGGTTGATTCATCCATTGTTGATTAGATGTGTTATTCCGATTAAAATTTGGATGAGTTTTCCAACCAGGATTATAATAGTTTGAATAAGGGTTATTAGTTCTATTATTAATACCATTTAAAGTTTCATAATTAGATTGAGATTCTATGATTTGTCCAGATGAGTTTTCTTATAAAGTAGGAGAGTAGTTCATTCCAAAATGATCTAATTTCTTAGATATAGCAGCAATTTGAGAAGCTAACATAGATATTGCATCGTTTTCATGAATGTTGGCTATCTTTTCGGATTTACTCTATCAGTGAGGCCATTGGAAATTATTTGTTGCCATTTCTTCGATTAGTGCATAAGCTTCATCGAATGGTTTAGACATTAATGAACCTCCGATAGCGAGCATCGATGATTGATCTTAAGGATCCTACTAATCCATTATAAAAGGTTTGAATAATCGGCCAATACTGAGTAGTGCATGATGTGGGCATTTCCTAAGAAGTTCCTTAAATCTCTCCCAAGCTTCATATATTGATTCTCCATCTAGTCGACAAAAAGAAGTTATATTATTTCTAAACTTAGCGAGTTTTAGATGGTGGAAAATATTTGGATAGAAATTTTTGTGATAATTCTCCCCAAGTTTTAATAGATCCGAGTCTTTAACGAATTCGACCACATTTTAGCCTTATCCCTTAATGAAAAAGGAAAAAGTCTAAGTCTTATAGCATCGTCGGATACTCCTTGATATTTAAAAGTAGCACAAAGTTCTAGAAAACTAGCAAGATGTAAGTTAGGATCTTCGATAGGTAAACCACTAAATTGATTATTTTGTACCATTTGGATAATTGCGAGGTTTAAGTTCGAATGAATTAGCAGCTACATCGGGGTTTTGAATAGTTAAATGAATTTCATCTGATGTAGGGTTGGCATAATCTCTTAACGGTCTTTGTTGATTCATATTTTGAATTTCAGGAATATTCACCATTTGTGTTAAATTTATAATTTGTTTCTTTTGTTTTCTAATTCTTTTAATTGTACGCTCTAATTCGGAATCGTAAGGTATTAAATTTTCGTTTCCAAATTTGCGCATACGATTTTAGAATAGTTATTAATTTATTTATTATGATTATTTTAAAATAATCGTTACTTCTAGTAAATTTTTCTTACATCCCCAGCAACGGCGCCAAAAACTTGACCCACAATTTTATATTATGATATTTTTAATTTAATTGCAACGACACCAAAAACTTGACCCCGCTATATTATATGTATAGAATTGTAATTGTTTAAGTTGTGGATGCTACGCAAGTATACGTATCGTATCAAGTAATACGAGGCTACTAGTGGAGTCTCGGTTATCGATCCCACGGGGAAATAGAAAATTAAATAACAACTAATTTTAAAATAATAATAATAATAATTTTAAAATAGTATACGAAAATTTGGAATTCTAAATTTAAGCGCAATAAAGTAAACTAAGTATTTTAATTAGGTAACTTAACTAAGTAGAAAATTAATACGTATTGAAAGTGCAGGAAATTAAACTAATTGCTAAATAAGTCTTAACTATTCAGAAAAAGTATCTTTCCCCTTGTTTAGAAATTTAAGTGATTGATGAATTTAAATATATAATTTTAATGTATTGTGACAAATATGAGCATTCTTATTCTTTACCCTTTGGTCCAGGTGTAAAGAATATTGACTAATCCTATGTTTGATTGCGAATCGCGGTAAGTTTGAGGAGGATACTGATTGCCACTTCGAGCTCCCACATTCCCCTCGCTCGAGAGCTAACATCTACACTTCAGCTCTCAAACAATATGACCGAATTGAATATTTTAGTCCGTCACACTAAAATGCTCGATTCTACGCCCGGTGATATTATTTCCTATTTATTTGCACCTTCCTTCCAAGGCTTTTGAATTCCCAGAATATCCGATGTAATTTTTACTATAGTTGATATTCAACATATTTTAACAAATCAAATGGCCGATTTGAAAGTAAATTAAGTTTTAAGTAAAAATTATTACAATTTATTAATATATATAAAAGTACTTACGTTTAAAGTTCATCGAGTCACTTAATTTCATAACGAGGAGAAAGACTAATAAACTACTCGGAATGCATGGGAACTAAACTAAGCATGGATTTCATTTAAAGTTAAAAACAATAAATACAAATACTTATCTTGATTTATCCCAAGCGGACTCCTCGTAGTTCCTTTGACTCTTCCTTCCAGTCTGACACGACTCACTAATTATTCACTAAACTCACTCAAGACACAATTTGACACACAAAACTGCACTTCAAGACCCTTATAACATACAAAACTGCACTTAAAGACCCTTATAACATACAAAACTGCACTTAAAGACCCTTATAACATACAAAACTGCACTTAAAGTCCCTTATAACATACAAAACTGCACTTAAAGACCCTTAAAAGACTGATTTTCGGCCTCTATATATAGAGGTAAGCAAAGGTCCAAGAGGTGTGTAAGCATCTCTTCAAAAGGTGTCCGGGTTCGATGTATACGCGCCATTTGAACTATCTCGCCGTCGGCGACGAACTACCTCGGCTGTCGGCGAGGCTTCTAGAAGGTCTTCGAGCCGCGCTATCTCGGCTGTCGGCGGGCTCGAGCTCGGCGTCGGCGAGACAGATTATAAATCCTTCGGAATTTTCTTCCTCGTACCCTCGCCGTCGGCGAGCTCGATCTCGCCGTCGGCGACTCGGCCTAAATTGCATTATTTTCTTCCTTTTTGCTCCAAATCCGTTCCTTTTTATGATTTTTGCTTTTATCACCTAAATTCTCCATTCCTGCAACAAAATAAAGAAAATACCTTTCTCTAAAGTGCAATTTCATCAAAAATAGGTATGAATTTCTTAATAAATTTTTCAGTGATCATGGGGTGACTCAGCATTGTAGTTGGGTCATTCTTTAAAATTCATTATGGATGTATCTTTGTCATTTCTTTGCTAGGTGTAAGTCTCACTTCTATCCATTTATCCAAGTAGAGTAAAAAGGAATTAGATGATTTCCTTTTATTGACTTTAGGGCTATTGAAATTTCTTAGATAATGCAACATAATGGTTACTAATACTGGACCTCAAGTCGAGTGGGTTGAATACCTCCAAGAAAAAGTAGACTTAGAGACTTAATAGCTTGAGATGATGGATCCATAGAATCCTGACAATGTTATATTCACTTGTCTAGGAATTCCTCACATATTTATTGATATACTCCTGTCGGCATATTTTTAGGTTGAGTGTTGTATTTTTGAAAAGGGAGTCGCCTACAGAAATTGTCGGCGAATTTTTTATATTTAAATAAATAATTTGAAAAGTAGTATTTGATTTTGAAAATAATTTTAAATTTGAAAATTTTAAGATATGAAATCAAACTGATCTCACATCCCGAATAGTTTATATAAACGAGCGCCGCACCACAAACCAGTGTATCTATCCTGAAGAATAGACACACTTGCTTGATAATGGGGCTCGATTAAATAAACTAGAAGGTTTGTGACATCCGTTTGGTCTGCGAACCAATTTTATAAGCAGACAAATTCCACTGCTTAATATGAAACTATTAAACGGGGTTTATATTACACGGGTTCTTAAAGTTCCTATAAGGGCAAGCCCCTATAGTTAATTACATCTTAAGTGACGGGAATCACCTAAGAAAACTCTCGATAATAATCGATAATTCTGCTCTCAAGAATTTGAAGTTTAAGTTTTCGAAGAATTGAATTTTGGAAATCTCGATAGGGAATGGATCAAGTTTGGAACATTTTATTTTGGGAATTCGAAAGGAAGAAAAGTAGGAGAAATTATGGATTCGAAGTGAACTTCGATAATTTCCCGACTACCCTATTGTTTGGCTTGAATTTAGGAAAGTCCTAATGTTTATTTAATGTTTTAATCTTGCCGATTTTAATTAATTAGGGCTTATATTTATATGATAGAATCATACAAATTGCTGGAAGATGTGAGGGTTTATGTCGTATCGGACGACTACCTCGGAATCTAAGACCGGTTAGGGCTTAATTTGCAATGCAAATGCCTAACGAAGAGTTGAGGATTTATGTTGCACTAGGCAAACTACCTCGAAGTCCTATGGTTTGGTTATTTAATTCTAAGAAAGTTTCTTGAAGTAGGTTCGAAGTTTTGCTGACGACGATGGCCGTCTTTGCCCATCATGCTCAGAGCTCCTTGTTGTTGCAGAGGTTTAGTTTTAGAAATCATAAATCAAGAGATGAGAGAAGTGTTCGGTTTAGAGAAGTCTTAATTTCCAAGTGTTTTTTGTGTTTTAATTAAAACAAATCTTAAAGTTGATTATAACGACACGGTTAAGATCCCACGGTTCCATCCTTCGGCATCATTATTTTTATCGGATTTACTTAGTCCAAATGAATTTGCTAAACTCAATCGAATGAGTTCCACACTTTCATTTAGGCCAGTAGGAAATCCGTTAGCGACTACGTAGGTTACATCATCAGAGGTATTCCGATCATCAGACAGGACGTTTTAATTTAGTTGTAATTGTAGTTTTGTGTTACGTTTGTGATTAAATTTTGAGTTGTCTTATATTTTGAAATGTTGTGGAGGTGAATTTTATCTTGTAGTGTCTTTTATTTTAGTTTTGGGTTTCGGTTTTGGTTTCGTCCTAAAGGTGTCGGTTTTCATACAATTGTTGTTTATCATGCAAGAAAAATAAAGTGCATTTGCGATAAAATAAAGCTACTGATAAAATAAAAGCGTACACGGAGAGGTCCTCCCGTCATTCCGAGTTGCACTTAAAACACGGTTAGAGCATTTAAGCATTCATAGCAATTTCTAGGTAAAGGCTAAGGGAAAGGGTTATGGTTTTACTACGAAGTTCTAATCCTATGGCTAGTCATTTCTATGACGTCTCAGGTTCTTTGTGTTTGAGGACGATTTTCTTCATCAAAGAATAACTAATTTCAATTGTTCTTATAAATGTCCTATCATATTGAGGAAGTGCTTAGGAAGGATCCTAAACATCTTTTCGATATTTCTTAGGATTGTTTTAAGTCCGAGAGAATTTAATTATGTAGATGAATCGATTGTCCGAGGTTTTCAATTTTTGTTAACTTGCTCAGTGAACTAGGATATTTGAATGTCCTATAAGTGAAGTAACATTTCATTTTATATTCCATTTAGGAGTTATTAAAGCTTTTAAAGGGCAAAATGATATTTAATGATTTGTGATTCATTTAAGTTCGAATTAATGATTTAAGTTTGGAATAGTGTTCGAGTTATTTTAGATTTATTTTTGAGTTCTTTATGTCTTAGATGATGTTATTTAATTCAACTTAATTCAATTTAATTTAATTTAATTTAATTTAATTTAATTTAATTCAATTTAGTTTAATTTGATTTAATTTAAATCAATTTAGTTTGATTTGATTTAATTTTTAATTCAATTTAGTTGATTTGATTTAGTTTTTTTTTAATTTAATTTAATTTAATTTAATTTAATTTAATTTAATTCAACTTTTAATCTTAATTTAATTTAATTTAATTTTAATTTAATTTACTTAATTTAATTTAATTTTTAATTTGATTTAATTTAATTTAATTGAAATTTTTGAAAGAGTTTAATGATTTAATTTTAGTTTAATGATTAAGTCTTTTAATATTTTAAATTTGAGTTATCATTTTAATTAAGAGTTGAATATTAATGAGATGATTAAATTTAGGGATTTTTAAATTAAAGAATAAATCTCTTCCTAATAATATCCTTATTTTAATAATTCCAATTTTATTATTCTTCCAAATTTAATCGATTATTTAATTAAGGTTTAATCATTTTAAATTGCTTAATGGGTTTCTACCCTTTAATTTTTTAAATTTCAATCATCCAAATCAGGTTAGGATCAAATATTTTACTTGTTAATTTTTTATTAAACCTAAAGTTTTAATTAAGGGTTAAAATTTTAATTACCATTTTGCCCTTTAAGCCTAATAATTTCATAACTCACTAAATTGAACTCAAATGAACTTGAAATTTTTATGTGACTTCACTTATGTGTCAATAAAGACATGAGAGGAGAAAATGTGATTTTTCTGTATTTAATTTATTTATATAATTATTTTTAGTAGAAAATAGAGATTTTCAAGAAAAATTTGATAACATGACCAAGGGTAAGTTTCTGTCTTTAAGAAAATTAGGGGACATTCCTAATGACTAGAGGACCACTTGGACCAAATTTTGTAATTTTTTGAATTATATTTTATTTATTAGAATTATTTTAAGTTCTGGAGTATTAATTAATTTAAAAATAAAATAAATGTTGAAAAATAAATTTTATAATTTTTAAAATTCTCTCTGATATCAAGGATTCCAGAGAACCAAACTTTACAATTTTCTGATTTCTCCTTGATTTATTATAATTATTTTGGTGAAAATGCTAGAAAATACATTTTTTTTAATTTTAAAATTACCCTAGAGCTTTAAAAATTAATATCTCACTAAATAGACCTAGGAAAAATATGGGACTTGTTCCTAAGTGATTAAAATTCAAAATATGACATTTTGGTGAATTTTATTATTTTTGTGATTTTTATTATTTTTTAATTATTAAAAAATATTAAAATAATATTAAAAATCAACTTTTTTAGAAAATTGAAATTTTAATTTTCTTAGATTCCCCTGATATCAGAGAGACTCCAAAACCAATTTGGTGAATTTTTGAAAGATATTTTGAAAGTTATGAATTTTTAAAGTTTAAAATGACTAAGTGGCCTAATCAACCCAATTAATAGGGCTAACCAAGTCCAATTGACTTCAAACTTTTATGGTGGGTTCCTCTGATCCTAAAGGTCAGTGAAGAATTGATTTCAAGTCGATTTGATGTATGGTTAGCTCTAATTAATTAGAGACTTATTTTGGGTGTTTAAGCCGATTAGGGTTATTTTAAGTGAATTAACTCGAGTCCTATTTTTCCTAGGGTTCTCTGAGTCATAAAGAACATCACCAAATTTTCCTAGAATTTATTACACAACATGCTTATTTATTGGAATTAAAATACTCTAAACGAGTGACATGAATTTGAAAAATCAATAACTCTCCATAGGGATGGCCTCGACTTTGGAAAATTCGGGGAATGTTCCCGAATTCGGAGGCTTCAAAAGCCACATGGTCTCATGCCATGGTGAATTGTATACATGCATGGAGAATTAAAACAATGCAGGGAATAAATAATTAATTAAAAATAAAATACTTGGACAAAATTAATTAATTTCTTTTCCACATTATTCTCCTACGTTCACTTGAGCGAGAGGGTATTTTTATTTTATTTTTATGATTTTCCTACACAAAGTTATGAATTTTCCAAGTTTAGGGAATTAAATAAATAGAAAATACCCCTAATTTTCTACTTATCCACGCGGCGCCAGCGAAACATCGGCAGCTCCGAAGTGCCGCGTGGCGCGCTCCCAGTTCGACGCCGCCATCCGCGTCGGCGCTCCGGGACCCGCTGTATCGCTCGCGTCCTCCGATCCAGACGCGATCCTGGCCGTCCGTCCGCGCGTGTATTAAATGGACGGCATCCGTTCATCGTCCCCAAGTGTCCTCGCCGAGAGCCGTCCACACTAAATCCTTAATATCTCGCTCGATACTCGATGGATTTTCATGTTCTTATGCTCCATGGATTCGTCTTGAAGAGACGAACACATCTATACGGTTATCATGCATTGAAATTAAGGCATTTGAAATGGAGAATCTCCGAAGCTCGGGATGAAGAATTAGTTCATACCTTTGCTCGGAGAAGTGTGGCTTCGATCGAGAGTTGTTGCACCTTCGATTGGATCCCGGCGAGCTCCGGATGAAGTCTCCGGTGCAGTGAATTGTGCAGATGTGATTTCGACCAAGCCCGATCCACAAAGCTTGGAGACTGGAGCAACCTGGGTGGCTCGGAGATGGGGCTTTTGTTGGTGGACACCTTCCCTTGGTACGGTGAAGGTGTAGAACCAATCGATTTGGGGATTGGCTCGCTTGTGGAGAAGTGTCCTGGTTTTGGGTGGAATTTCGACTACGAAATTGAGCTCGCGAGAGAAGAAATGGCGGGGGGATCTCACTGGGGATCAAGTGCTCTAAGTATGGAGAATGATGCGGAGCAATTTTGGCGAGTTTCGGTAAGGTACGGTTCGGCACCTCTCATGGCCGAGAAGGTGAGGGGTTTAAATAGGAGATGTTGGAGGGCCTCCCGGGGGAGTTGAGGGCGGGATCGATTGCTCTTGGCATGTGAAGAACAGCCGTGGTGGCCATTTGGAGTGGGGGCGGCTCGGCGGGATGGAATTTCAAAGCTTGGCTTCTCCCGAGGTTTCGGGCATGGTGTTTTCCGGCGGTCGGGTGGCCGGCCGGCCGAGCATGGGTCACCCTCGAGGTCGGGTGGGTCGGGGCTGGGACTTGGTGCAATCGATTGGCAAATGCCATGTGTAAAAGGCTTGGATTAGAATGGAATGGGAGAGAGCTTATTTTGGCTCAGAATTGGTCGACCCCTCCACTTGGGCTAGGTGCACCACCCAAGGCTTGGTTTTGGTGAGGGAAAAGTGATTTGGCTCGGCATAATCGGTAGGGTCGAGTCACCATCCAAGCACGATTAGGCATAAGCATGGTTAAGGGGAATCATGGGAGTGGTTAATCACCTTTAGGAATTAAGGAAAGAGCCTCCTCCTTTTGCCCAAAATGGCATGGTGACATGTAAAGAGGCTCTCATGGCTTGCATATGGCTTGTGCATGGCTCCATGGCTCGATTTGGCTTGGGAAAAGGTTGGGTCGATTTCATAAAAATGGGTTTTAAGAATTTTGGATATTTTGGTGTGAATTTGTATGGGGCTTGATTTGGAATTGTTTGATGATGGAATTATAACTTAGGGAATGGCTTTGATTAAATGGATGGCAAATGGAAATGTCATGTGGGCTTTAGGGCCAAATTTGGGCTTTTATATTTGGTGGAAATGGGCTTTTAGGGAGGTTTAGGGAAGTGGGCTTTTAAATTTAAAATGGATTTTGGGATGAGATTTTGGTAAAGGCTTGGGCCAAATAATTGTTGAGTTTGGTTTAGGGATGCTTCATGAGTGGTTTGAAACAAGTTTGAGGTGATTTGGGTTTGAATTGGTTTGAATTTGGGTTTAATTGGTAAGTGGGCTAAGGTGGGTCGAATTGGGCTAACTTGGGCCAATGTTGGGCTAGAGTTGAAATTGATGTAAAATTAATGTTGGGAAATGTTTATGGGAGTGTTTCAAAGAGGTTTTGGCTTTGGTTAGGTTTTGATTTTGGGGATTTGGGCTCATTTGGGCTAGGTTTGGGTTTAGGTCGAAAATGGGCCTTTTAGCTTTGGGTTAAATTTGAGTGGGGTTTGGATCAAAGTTTTGGGCAAATCATGTTAGTGTTTTGTTTATGGGGATGTCGAGGAAGGTTTAGAAAAGATTTGGGGTTAATTGGAGTTGAATTGGGTGAGTTTGGGTTAGGTTTGGGTCATAGGTCCAAATTGGGCTTTAAGGCCAAAAGTGAAATTGGATCCCAATGCCAATCAAATTGGGCTTGTATTTGGTCTAGATTGGTGTTGGGGATGTTGAATTGAAGTTTAGAATTGAATTGGACCAAAATTGGGGTCAATTGGGTAGATTTGGTTTGACATTGGGTTTACTTTGGGTTAAAATGGGTCAAATTGGGGATTTTGATAAAAGTGGGGTAAATTGACAAAATTGGCCCATGGTGTAGTTGGACAAAATGAAATTGGGAATATTTGGGATTTTCTGGAATTTTCTGGGAATTTTCTGAATTTTTGGATTTTTGGCTAAGAGGGGTATTTTGGGTATTTGGAGGGTATTGGGAGGTTTTCTTGGAATTTTTGGTATTTTTGGGTATGGATGATCAATTTGAGTGATGTGGAAATGTTTTGGATTGATTTTGGAGAATTTTGGGTAATTTGGAAATTTTTGAGAAATTTGGGTAGTTTGAGGGTTTTGGGTAGGTTGGCGGGTGTTGGGTTCGGGGGTCGAAAATTGAAAATTTGGAAAATTGAAGATTGGGTGGATGTAAGTGAAATGAAATCATTTTGTTGAGCCATGAAGCCATATCAAGCCCACATGAGCCATGAAGGGACTCATTTGAGGCATTCATAGTGTTGTTCCTAACCCTCGCAGCGAGGGCTTAGGGGTTAAGGACCATCCATGTGAATCACCTACATGAGTCGAGGAAGTCAAGTTGGGTATGGGTGTGTTTTTAGGAAGTGTGTGAAAATGTAGTGTGTAGGTGTAGTGTGTGTGCAAGTCGACCCTTCACCGGACCGAGCCACTAAGGGCGGTTCAAGGCCGAAGAGTCTATAGGAACTCATCCTTTAAACTTCCACATTTGATTTCGACCCTCTAGGTGATTAGGGGTCTACGGTCGAGTTTGTGGAGTTTGCGGGGAGTTTAGAAGTGGTTTGAATTTCTAAAAGGTGGATCCCGATTCTAGTCCTCTAAGATAGTCGAAAGGAAAAGCCTGAAAGCTAGATCCTGAAATCTTAAAGAGAAGAAGAGAAGACCTCATCGAAAATGAGGTCGACAAATGGACCCCGATAGGTGTGGTGGTGACGGAGCACACCGCGCGTATTGGTGTTGGCCGAAGCGATCAACAAAACCAACACGGATGTCCGAAGTAACAAACTTAGGACAAAGTAAAAGAGCTTGGTAGGGAGTGTCAAGTATATCTCCGGAGCTCGGAGATCCTTGAACTCTCGGCGGGGAAAGGAAAAGGAGGTGAATCCCGAATCACATGATTTGGGAGAATTTCGATTTAGATTTTATTTCGTTTCATGTTCGAGTCGTGATGTGTGAGTTTAGATTTCAATTTGGAGTTTCGATTTAGATTGAAGTTTGTCGAATTAATTTGAAGGGATTTGATTTGAAATGAAAATTGGAATTTTGAAGTTTTAGATGTAACATCTTCGACCCAAAAGAAGATCGAATCGATTGGATTGAGTCATTGCGATGAGGAAAGACCTCGGAATAATGCGGTATTGGATGTAAAATCCGTAACCTCGAGAGTTTGATTTGATGTATTTCGGTGCGATAGGAAAAGAATCCTAAAGCGAGTGCGATCTTGGATGTAAAATCCTCGACCCAAAAGTTTGAATTTGATGTATTTCGGTGCGATAGGAAGAGAATCCTAAAGCGAGTGTAGTCTTGGATGTAAAATCCTCGACCCAAAGTTTGAATTTGATGTATTTCGGTGCGGTAGGAAAAGAATCCTAAGGCGGTGCGGTCTTGGATGTAAAATCCTCGACCCAAAAGTTTGAATTTGATGTATTTCGGTGCGGTAGGAAAAGAATCCTAGGCGGTGCGGTCTTGGATGTAAAATCCTCGACCCAAAAGTTTGAATTGATGTATTTCGGTGCAGTAGGAAAAGAATCCTAAGGCAGTGCAGTCTTGGATGTAAAATCCTCGACCCAAAAGTTTGAATTTGATGTATTTCAGTGCAGTAGGAAAAGAGTCCTAAGGCAGTGCAGTTTTGGATGTAAAATCCTCGACCCAAAAGTTTGAATTGATGTATTTCAGTGCAATAGGAATAGAATCCTAAGCGGTGCGGTCTTGGATGTAAAATCCTCGACCCGGGAATTTGATTTGATGTATTTCGGTGCTGATAGGAAGAGAATCCTAAAGCGAGTGCGGTCTTGGATGTAAAATCCTCGACCCAAAAGTTTGAATTTGATGTATTTCGGTGCGATAGGAAGAGAATCCTAAAGCGGTGCGGTCTTGGATGTAAAATCCTCGACCCAAAAGTTTGAATTTGATGTATTTCGGTGCGATAGGAAAAGAATCCTAAAGCGAGTGCGGTCTTGGATGTAAAATCCTTGACCCGAGAGTTTGAATTTGATGTATTTCGGTGCGATAGGAAAAGAATCCTAAAGCAGTGCAGTCTTGGATGTAAAATCCTTGACCCAAGAGTTTGAATTTGATGTATTTCAGTGCAATAGGAAGAGAATCCTAAAGCAGTGCAGTCTTGGATGTAAAATCCTCGACCCAAAAGTTTGAATTTGATGTTTGATGTGAGATCTGGAAAGATCGAATTTGAGATTTGAAATTTGACTGAGATTTGAAATTTGGAAAGATTGAATTTGAATTTTGATAGAGATTTGGAATCTGGAAAGATTGAATTTGAATTTTGATAGAGATTTGGAATCTGGAAAGATTGAATTTGAATTTTGATAGAGATTTGGAATCTGGAAAGATTTAACATTCTTGTTGATTTTGTTTATCCTTTAATGATTCAAATTTTATTTTGTTATTTATTTAATGTTCATGTGAATTTGGTGTTTGTCATTTTTTTTAGATCCTCTTTTTTTAACGAAAGTTTTCTTCTGTTCTTTTTTTTTTTTCTGTTCTTTGTTCGAAGTTCATTTAACTTTAACGGCGTTTCCCAACCAATTTGCACAAAAGAGGTGAAGGCCAAAAATGTGACATGGTCACTTTTATTCCAATCATGTCGAAGATACATCGTACGACTTGATACGGAATATATTTCATACAATCCATGTAGACTCGAAACGAGTCGTGTATGATCTTTGTCGATCCATCTAAAGAAGCATCGTCGAAAGTCCATGTACGAGATAGTGAGATACATGGTCGATAACATCACCTTCCAAGCCATCCTTGGCAAGGATGCCGTATGGATGTACATTGGAGGTGTGATATTTTCCATGTAACTCGCGGCTCGTAAGGCGGAGGCTCTCTAGCTCCGGGTGCGGTGGAAATGGTAAGGTGTCCTTCCGTCGTCCATCCTTACGAACGTAGCTGAAATCCTCTTTCTTGGTACTCACAGTATACGATGCTTGGCGATATACTGCTCCGTTACCCTTCGGTATCATGACGGAACCTACGGTAGTGGTGTCTTTCTTGGCCCTCGGAACTCACTCGGGCTGCTATCCGGAGGTCGGATCCGAACATGATGTTACACTCGCTCGAAAAGAGGCGTGCGAAAGGTCGACAAAGTCATGGTGATCGATGTGTGGGGGTATACGGTCACTCTGTTTGTAGATATTGATGATGCGGCTATTGGGTATGCGATCTGTGGCGATACCCTCCATGTTATCAATCTCTTTACCATTCTCTTGATGACTAATGGCATCGGGTCCACTTGCCCATGACGGAGTATTCCTGCGGGTTTCCCTTCTGTCCTCGGCGAAGTTGTAACGAGCATCCACATTGTATTGTGATTCTTCCTTTCCACGGCATCCATCTCCGGGGCTACGAGTATGTGTTTTCCCTTAGGCGGCTCGCTCGGCCCGGTCTTTTCGAATCCCGGATGCAATCCACGATTTGCTTGCTTGCTCATACTACGAGAATACGTACGTATGTAATTCGAGGCCCTCCGGTATATTGATTCTTCGCACTCTAATTCTCTCGAAGTATTCAAAGGTTTTCTTTTCGACATTCGCATTCTCTCCGGCTCGTATTCGGAATGATGCGGATGGCGAGGCCTGAGTGACGTACTTGTGGAATATATGGTTCAATCCCTTCACGTTCTCACACGCCTCGGCTCCTCGGGGATGATGTACGTCGGGACATCCCCGGGGTTGCTTCTGCAACAAGGTCATGCATCATTGGTGGTTCTATCCGGTGGCGTGGTAGCCTTCTTTCTTCGATTTTACGAAGATTTCCACAGTTCTTTTCGTCATCCTAGGAGTTGGCCTCCTTTCTTCCAGTTCTGGTGAGCTGGTGTCCTTGAAGTGTATGCACGCGACATTAGCAATCGCCTCGTCATGCGATCCGCGGCTAGTTTTGTTAACATCTTACGGATACGGCGATTCTTATTTCTTCGTTGCGTTCGTTGTGAGAGTAGCTCTTCGAACTTCTTGAATCTACGTGGGCGCGGCGGCGACAAGCTCGCCCTCTGTCGTAGCGACTACGGACTTCATTTTCTTATCTTCTTCGAGGTTTGTCTTTCTTCTCTTCTTCTTTGGATTGGTGGCTTGGGCCACCCACTTTCATTCTTGTATGTCGAGGCGATTCTTCTCGGTCAGCCGGGACCCGGTCACTTTCCTCGTCTTGTAGGCCTGCTGGTGCGAAATGCGAGTCGATCTCGATTATCGCTCCATCTTTCACCCTCTTTTCATCGAGTGCGAGGCTTATGCCATTTTTAAAGTTCAAGACCAACCGCCGCTCGACATTTCCACTGCGAAGAGACAAGGAAAAGGATCGAGGGGCATGCTAAGAACAAGAACATCAGAAAATGTTTATTAAAGACATCTTGTTTTATTATTATTTTTATATTTTCAAACTTAACAGGAATGAAGTGGGATAAGATCAGGTAAGAGATTTTGATTTGAAAAAGAAAACAAGGAAAATTTTATTATCAGGATTTTATTTATTTTAGCACATTTTTGTCATTTTTGGGTTCGGACCCAGTCATAAGTAATCACTTCACCCGTGCTTCTAGGGATGGAAAGTTCATTCCTTCGAAACATCAGGTAGCGTAATACTTTTTCAAGTATCGTCCATTGATCGGAAGCATATGTCGTTCTCCCTGGCAATTCACTAGGCTGGTAGGAACCTCCACGAGTATACTTGCTTGACCACGAAACGGTCCTTCCCGAGTGGGTTCGAATTTTCCTCCTATCTTACGGTGTGCAAGGATAGGTCTCTTGAGAACGAGAACTAAATCACCAACTTTGAAGGTTCTTGGGCGGACCAGTTTGTCATGGGCTTGAACCATCTTAGCTTGGTATAGTTCTAGATTCTGTTGTGCTGCAAGTCTTTTCCCTTCCAAGCTCTCTAATTCTTCGAGTCGTAATTTGGCGTTCTCTTCTGTTGTGATTTTATTTGCAACTGCAATTCTGAGTGAAGGGAGGCCGAACCTCCAAAGGTAACACTTGCCTCGGACCCATACACCGGAGCGTAAGGTGTAGCTTGCGTAGGAGTTACGAAGGTTGTCCGGTAGGCCCATAAGGCTTCTAACAACTTCTCGTGCCAATTTCTCTTATTATCGTCCAAAGTCTTCTTTAAAATTTGAACGAGAGTTTTATTAAAAGCCTCGACCGGGCCGTTTGCTCTTGGGTAGTAAATTGTTGAGTATCGCCGGTCGATTCCGTGTCTCACGACAAAATTGTTGATTTGTGTGCTTCGAATGCTGACCCATTATCCGAGATGATCTGCGCGGCACCCGAAACGGTAGACAACTTGGTTCTTGAAAAGCGTAGCACGTGGTGTGCTTTCACTTCTCTAAGTGGAGCTGCCTCGCGCCTTGGAAAAGTAATGCTGTAGCCGCAAGAATGAAGCGATGTCCTTTTGACGACGGTGGTTCTATTGGACCCACTATATACGTGCCCCAGACATTCGAATGGCCACGACGCAATTGTCGGATGTAGCACATTTGGAGGTTGGTGTAGAACCACTCCGTGCACTTGGCACTGTAGCAGGCTCTTGGCGATTTTCATACGGTCGGTCATCATCGAGGGCCGGTAGTACCCTAATCTTTTAATTTTCATTTTCATCTTCGGACCGTGGTGAGCGCCACGGAGTCTCGAATGTATCTCCTTAACAATTTCACGGGCCTCGGGCCGCTAGAGCACCTTAGCCACATTTGATCGAAAAGACCTTACGTATAACATATTGTTTACTAATGCGTAGGACGGAGTTCTTTTCTTGATACGATGGGCTAGCGACCTATCGTCCGGTAGCTTTCTGTTTGCGGGTAATCTATTAATGGTTGTCGCCGATCTTCGTGTTTTTACATTCTTGCTTGACGATTGATCCTTTTTCTTTTTCGATTTGTGTATCGTGTCATGTCGAGTCTGTGATAGGACACGACGTCAGTGAGCCGACACTTCCATCGATTCATCTTGCAAACGAGGCAAATTCTTTTGCGAGACGGGCTAGCGCATCCGCTAAAGCGTTTTCTTTTACGGGAATTTTGTAGATTGTCACATTTGGAATGCATTCCAACAGTTGTATAGCATCTTGGAAGTATTGTTCGAGTCTTGGCTTTAAAATTCGTACTTATCTGGCGATCCGTTGAATGATTAGCTGTGAATCCCCGTAGATGTTGATGTACTGTTATCCCCATTTGAATGGTTAATTCCGGTCCGTTATGAGGGCTTCGTATTCAGCTTCGTTGTTTGTACATGGTTACGTCGAGTGGTAGGAGTATCTTAACATCCCCCGCTCCGGTGTTATAAAGATTAGCCGATTCTGCCTTACGGGCACTATCACTTGCGATTCTTCGTCTTTATGTGCTTGAAGATGCTCCGTCGAAATATAATTCCCAACGTCGATCATCGAGGTCTTCTAGGTTCATTATTTGTTCATCCGGCAAGTCGTCGTTGAGAGGCGATTCTGCCGTAAAGGGTGTCTTTGCGAGGAAATCTGCTAAGATTTGTCCCTTTACGGCACGGAGAGGCACGAAAGTTATATCGAATTGCAATAATATCATTGACCATCGGCAAGTCTGCTAGGAAAGCGTTGGACGAGTCATCGAGTATTGCGATGGATTAAACTTCGAGATCGGGTTGACCTTATGAGAAAGCATGTAATGCACGAGCTTTTGAGCGGCGAAGATCGGGGCCGAACAATGCTTTTCAATTGCGGGATACCTTATTTCCGTCGGCGATAAACGACGGCTTAAGTAATAAAGAGCATTTTCTTTACCCTCATCATTGACACAGGCTAACGGGGCTCAGAGAAGTCGTCTAAAGCCGCGGTATAAAGTATTAGCGGTCTACACTGAGGCCGAGGCTGCTAAGACGGGAGGTGTCATTAAGTATTGTTTAATGTCCTCGAAGGCCTTCGGCATTTCTCTTCCCGAATAAATTTGGCGTCCTTTTTAACTAGTGCGAGAAAGGTCGACACCTACCGACAAGTTCGAGATAAAGCGTCGAAGATATGCCGGCTTCCCTTGAAAAGATCGTAGTTGTTTTAAGGTTTTGGGAGGCGGCATTTCTAAGATAGCTTTAATCTTTTCGGATCGATTTCAATTCCACGATGTCGGACAACGAATCTAAGAATTTCCGGAGGTGACGCCGAAGGCGCATTTTAAGGGATTCATCTTAAGGTTAAATTGTCTTAATCGTTCGAAAACAATTCTCGAATCATACAAATGGTTGTCCTTTACTTTGCTTTTGATGACCACATCGTCCACGTAGCATTCGACTTGATTGTGGATGAGATCATCAAAAATTCTTGTCATTGCTCTTTGGTAGGTTGCTCTGCGTTCTTCGATCCGAATGGCATCATTTGTGTAGCAAAATACTCCGATCGGCGTTCGAATGCTTGTAAGCTTTTCATCTTACGGAGCCATTTTTATCCGATTGTATCTCGAAGATCCATCCATAAACGAGAATATTTCGTGTGTTGAAGCGATGTCGATCATTAATTCAGGATCGGTAGAGGAAATTCATCTTTTGGACATGCTTTGTTTAAATCTACGAAATCCACACAAATTCGATCGACCATTCTTCTTCACGTTGGTACCACGTTGGCTAACCAAGTCGGGTATTGTTCTTCACGGACAAATTTAGCGTCTATTAGCTTTTTAACTTCGAGTATGACTTGTTGTTCGATTTCTAGACGCATTCTTACGGGACCTTGTACGGCTGGAGCAGTAGGGTCCACTCTAGTTTATGGACTGCGACTTCGGAGCTAAACACGGCATCTCATCGTAGCTCCAAGCAAAACGATCTTTGAATTCCATTAATAACTTGATTATTTCTTTGGAGTCTTCTTTATTGAGTAAGGAGCTAACAAAGGTAGGTCTAAGCTCTTTGCTAGTACCTAAGTTAACTTCTATTAACTCATCTATTATAGATTTGATTTCTTCTTCGAATTCTGGTGGAGCGTCTCCAATTTGCAAATCTTCGAGTTCTTCGTAGTTTCCATGCGGTTTTCATTAGATTCGCGAGTGACAACGAAGCAAAATTCGGTATCGTCGGCCGATCTCTCGTGCCGAATCCGAGACCATGTTTTGAGTTGGGTGGACGACGGAGTTATTCCATAAATTTTCAAAACGTTGTGATTGACTTTTTGTCCACTTGTCGAGGTAAGAAACCACGTTGAATTAAATTTTGAACACGGGGAGAGTACCACTCGAAAGGCGATTCCATTAATTCGATGAAGTAGCATCTTCGAATTGTACATTATTTTCGGTTTTGGAGGAAGAAGCACCACGGTAGAATTTGATTGGTTTTGCACCACCGCTACGTACCTCTTTGACCTCCATACCCTCGATCTTATTAGAATGGATCGGGGTCAGGGTCATAGTATGTACATAGTGGTTAATCTTCTCGTACATCGATTTATATTCTTCGTTTCTTTCATCTTCGATAGGGATTTTGAATTGCGGCTTCTTTCGACTTATTGTCGTTGCTTCTTGTTTGATTTCTCTTTCTTCTTCGGAACTATCTTCCCGATCGACATTGATGGTTGGTTTCCTGCGTCCAATTGTCCTAATGTCTCTACCACGACCTCGTCCCCGGCCTCGACCTCGGATGCGAGTTGTGGAGAAACCTTCACCATCTCGCCGTAAGGGAGTGGTGAGTGACTGTTGGACTAGAACTTCAGGTTCTTCGTTGTCCTGAACTTTCTTTGCTTCATTTGTTATAGTATCTCTGGAGAAGATCGTTTTCTTCGGCGGTGCATAATAATCTGCATCCTCGTGGATTCCAATTTCATGTACGGAGAATGGTTGTAAGTCACCTTTGATGCCTTGTTCCCCTCCATCGTAGTACTTGATGCACTCGATGTAGAGATGATGGTACCATCCTGTTTTCATGTATCCATGGTCGGCCCGAGTAGAGCGTTGAACGACGTTTCGAATCGATTATGTGAAATTTCGCGGTTGTCTTTGCTAAGTCACCGATCTTCATCGATAGTGTTATTGATCCGAGGGCTCTTTCTCCTTTACGGTTGAATCCTCTTAATAACATTTTGTACGCTTCGAGCTCGCGGGCATCGATTTCCAAGTATGCTTAGCGTTCGAAGATTCATTATATTGATTGATGCTCCTGGATCCACCAATACTGCGGAGAGTGTAAATTTTCCGATTGTAAGCTGAAATGTACGATGGTCGGTTGTGGTCTGCTTGTTCCAAGTAGTAGGTCATCATCCGTGAAGGTAACACCTCGTTGTTCCTTTAACGAGCAAACCTCATCTAAGGACTCTCCGGCCATTTGAGCTAAGCAAATTTACGGATCGAGTAAGGCCTTGATCGGAGCTTCTCTCATCTCCTTTGATAAGATGAGAGCGTCGTAGATGCTCGGTTTGGTCAGTAGTTTCCTAAGATGGGCTAGCACGTTGTAGTCCACTTTGTTTTCATGTGTCTCTGCTTCTTCTCGAATGGGTATTTCTTCTGCTGGGGTTGGTTCTTCTCGAACAACCACACGCTTTCCTTTGTCTTTTGGACCCATTCTCGGAGGTAGAACTTTTCCACTCCTTAAGTTGACTTCGTAATTTCTTCGAATCTATTGTTGAGCTTGCCGGTGTCTCTTCTTGAATCGGAATGACGGGCTCTTCCGGATTAGCTTCGAGTACGAAGGCTCTAACTTCTATCGTGATTGGAGCTCCTCGAAACTCACAGATAGATTCGTTGCTTGTTGAACTCTCGTAACCTCCTTGATGGATGTCTTCTTCATTATTTTGCTTGTCGAGATCGTGTATGATTTGAGAATTGTCGTTGGTATCGAAATCGATATCCGGATTATCGTTAGTTACGTAATCGTTAGAAACGATCAAAACGTAGCCGACGCCATCACCCTTATCATTATATGATCCCACCGAAGTGAGTAGATAATCATACGAGTCGGGGGTTCGAGGGATTTCTCCCCGAATCGGAAACAACTATCCTAGGATAAGCGGCCCCTAGTCCAGCCTTAGGTGCCTCGGTCTTCTCTTCTTCGTCAATTTTCTTCTTTTCTTCGATCGTCTCCTGTTGAGGTGGTTCTTCTATCGCAAGTGATAGTACCGGCTTAACGGGTTTCAAACTCGAATTGAAGCTCGCACGAAGCGGTTTGGATCTTTGTCTAAAATCTTTTCGAAGACCTCCTCCAAGCGGTAGTCCATCCATCGTCGGTTGTATAGGGATCTATCGGAATGATGGGATCGATCGAGATAACATTGACGGAACCTCCTTTACGGGGTTCCTTCATGTACTCCTTCGGGATCGTTATATTCCCTTTCCGCGGAGTTGTCATTGAGCCGACTTTTGAAGGTAATGCAATCTTCATTTTGTGTCCGAAGCATTTGGTGGTAAGGGCGAAAGTTGGGATCACCCTTCTTGTTGACTTCCTGCGGTCTTTTAGGCTACGGCAGTTGGAAATGCGGAGTCTTCATCGGACTGCGGAACATTTTCAACCTTGCTTCATTCTTGAACGGATATTCTCTGCTCAAAAGCTCTCTTAATGTACGTTGCGGACGAGGTGGTTGTTCATATTGCGGAGATGAGTGATAGGCTGGGCGGGGTTGCTTGTAATGTCTGTTGTGGTTGTTGCGGCCGTTACGGTGGTATTTGCATCGGTTGCTTGCCTTTGTCAGCTCGTTGCGACGATCCCGGATTTCTTTTCAAAAGTCTTTATAGGCTTTTGTTTATCTGTTTTATCGGTGAAACTTAATTGCTTCGCCTCTTCTTGCAAGCTTCCGGCCTTGCTTAACAACTTCTCGAAAGTCTTAATAGTAAATCCCTTGAGGAGAAGTGCTAATCGGGCCATGGATGCTTTTTAGCAAAATGCTGGTCGCATCTTGTTCTTGCGGTTGTGGTTCACACTTCATACTTAAGTTCCTCCATCGGAATATGTAATCCACCAAAGTTTCATTCGGCTTACGCTTCTCTACCACTAAATCACCTATAGTGATGTGGTGCTGAGCTCCGGCGAATCGCTTGATGAAGAGGTTCTCTAGCTGCGAGAATGTCTTTCTCGAACCGTTTGGTAATTCGCATACCGGTCGAAGGCGATTCTGACAGGCTGACGACGAGCTGTCGGAAGAGTAATGCATCGCTCCCGCCGGCATTGCAACAAGCGGCACGAAAGTGTGCCACATCTTCGTCGGGGGTTCCGGTCCGTCGAAGGTCTTGAACGAGAGGTGGTACGAAGCCTTTCGGGTATTGGACGGCGTCGAATTCTTCGGGGTAAGGTCTACCCGTCCGAATGGATGTCCCGCTCTTTGATTGTGCTAAGGCTTCTCGCACTCTTTGTTCCACCAAGTTCTTGATATCCTTTTCGGGAATCATACTTTGTGTTGTATCCTTTTAGTCGATCATCCCCATTGACGGACGTAATCTCCTTTCCTCCGTCTACGATGTGAATGACCTGCGGGGGTGTTTCCCTTTGTGGTTGTACTTGACTGCGGAGAGTGGCCGGAGCTACGGCCATCTCTTCCATCCTTTTCGCCATTTGAGCGATCGTGTCGTCTTTCTCTTGAAGTTGTCTTCTCATCGGTTCCGGCTCCTCTCTTCTGCGGGCTGCGGGAGCACCTTGCGAAGGCGATGAAGCTCGTGTCTCAACCATGTTGATTTACGCGTATTCGTCGTCCATGAATTCCGATGAATCGATCTCGTCTCCGAACTTTTCTTCTCTTTCTTTTGCCGATCGTCGGATATCGGTTCTCGACTTTTCCATGGCATCTTCTAGCGGGGCTTTACGTGTGTCTTCGTGGTTGTCGTGCGATAGGCTGCTAGGGTCCCCTTCTCACGAGTCCCCTTCATCGCGGTAGCACTTTCTTCGATTCGAGTCTCTGGCGAGACTTTCTTTCTCGAGCTGCTTGTTTCGATCTCAGCTGCCAGGTAGTGGGACGCCATACCATCCTTCGGCGGCGGAAGGTCTAGGACCGAGATGGTGCAGTCGGCCCAAATCTTTGGAAGGTGGTATCCTCCACAATTTGTAATCACGAGACGACAACGGGCGGACTAGCCTTCATTCTTTTACTTGGCTTTTACGTCATGATGGCGGAGTTCTACTCGGGGCCCGAGACGGGATTTGGTCGGCACCCGCCACTATCCTTCGTAGAATTTCGATACGGGGCAGTTTTCCTTCTTTGCTAACTTTTCTACCAAAGTTTGCAGTCGAGCAAACGGCGTAGTTCTAGTCCTTTTCTTGCGGCTATCGTTGTAATATGCGGGCTGTGGTAATTTGGCAGCAATCTTGCGAATATTTTCTTCATCTTCTGCGGCGGAGAGGGGATGAAACCTGCTTCCTCCCAACAGTGGTATGTATTCAGGCAGCGGTGTATATTCCGGCGGTTACGGAATTTCTTCAGGAAAGCGATTTCGGCGGCCACAGCTTCTTTAGCGATCCTTCATTTACGTTTCTTCTCCGGGTCTTTGTTAGTGACGGAATTCTTGAGCTGGACCCGATTTCGAAAACGAAGGTCTTACGGGAAGATCTGTACCCTCCGCGGTAACGGGTCCATCATAATCTTGGATTTCTTTCCCCTTTGATTTGGCAAAAGTCGGGGCGGGTGCGAAACAACTAGACCAGGTGGGGGTGGAAAGAACGGTCCTCCTGTGGACATCGGTACTCCTCTTAGTCGGGATCCTTTGCGGAGGAGGAATTCTTGGGTTGACCTGAGGTTGAATTCGAGCGAGCGGCTCTTCGGCTTCGGGTACCTTGTTCATCGGTGCAAAGAGGGAGACGTTGGTGACCTTGACGTTCGTGTTTTCAAATCCTTGTCCAAATCGGATGATTCCATTGTCGGGCGACTCATCCTTATAGACGGCGAGGTCCGGTCCATTGGTGAAAGAGAAAATCGGTTTCGGGGCTTCCATTTCGCGGGGTAGATTCGGTTTGTCGGTCCCGAGTTATGCTTCTTTTCTTTAGGACGAAAAGAAAGGAATCGAAAAGAGTCCGAACTCATTCATGTTCATGTATTTATAAAAAGGAATCACTTATTAAAAGAATCACTTATTAGAGGGTTTGTTTATTTAGAACGGAGTGTTCGAAAGGTGTAGAGCGAGGTAAGGAATCGAATCGGAGTTGGAAGGGAAAAGAGAGTCTTAAGCGAGACTTCTCGACTCGAAGGATCACTCCTAAACTAACACCTATCGGGGTCCACCCCACCTTAGAAATGAGGTAAAAGGATCTCGGGACCTCTCCGTTTATGGGTGTCTAAACGGTGGCTCCTAAATCCGAGAGAATATTGGTTATACTTGTTCGAGGTAGAAATGAACACGGTATTCCAACGGAAAGAAGGGTAGTTTGATCCATTAGGGACATGGATACACTACCGATTTTTGAAAACGAAGCTTATTTGATTAAAATGGAGAGAGGAACTAGTCCCCAGCGGAGTCGCCAGAAGTTGTCGGCATATTTTTAGGTTGAGTGTTGTATTTTTGAAAAGGGAGTCGCCTACAGAAATTGTCGGCGAATTTTTTATATTTAAATAAATAATTTGAAAAGTAGTATTTGATTTTGAAAATAATTTTAAATTTGAAAATTTTAAGATATGAAATCAGACCGATCTCGCATCCCGAATAGTTTATATAAACGAGCGCCGCACCACAAGCCGTGTATCTATCCCGAAGAATAGACACCTTGCTTGATAATGGGGCTCGATTAAATAAACTAGAAAGGTTTGTGACATCCGTTTGGTACTGCGAACCAATTTTATAAGCCGACAAATTCCCAGCTTAATATGAAACTATTAAACGGGGTTTATATTACTCGGGTTCTTAAAGTTCCCTATAAGGGCAAGCCCCTATAGTTAATTACATCTTAAGTGACGGGAATCACCTAAGAAAACTCTCGATAATAATCAATAGTGCGCTCTCAAGAATTTGAAAGTTTAAGTTTTCGAAGAATTGAATTTTGGAAATCTCGATAGGGAATGGATCGAGTTTGGAACATTTTATTTTGGGAATTCAAAGGAAGAAAAGTAGGAGAAATTATGGATTCGAAGTGAACTTCGATAATTTCCCGACTACCCTATTGTTTGGCTTGAATTTAGGAAAGTCCTAATGTTTATTTAATGTTTTAATCTTGCCGATTTTAATTAATTAGGGCTTATATTTATATGATAGAATCATACAAATTGCACTGGAAGATGTGAGGGTTTATGTCGTATCGGACGACTACCTCGGAATCCTAAGGCCGGTTAGGGCTTAATTTGCAATGCAAATGCACTAACGAAGAGTTGAGGATTTATGTTGCACTAGTGCAAACTACCTCGAAGTCCTATGGTTTGGTTATTTAATTCTAAGAAAGTTTCTGTGAAGTAGGTTCGAGTTTCTGTGACGACGATGGCCGTGCTTTGCCCACCATGCTCCGAGCTCCTTGTTGTTGCGAGAGGTTTAGTTTTAGAAATCATAAATCAAGAGATGAGAGAAGTGTTACTGGTTTAGAGAAGTCTTAATTTCCAAGTGTTTTTTGTGTTTTAATTAAAACAAATCTTAAAGTTGATTATAACGACACCGGTTAAGATCCCACGGTTCCATCCTTCGGCATCATTATTTTTATCGGATTTACTTAGTCCAAATGAATTTGCTAAACTCAATCGAATGAGTTCCACACTTTCATTTAGACCGTGGAAATCCCGTTAGCTAACACGTAGGTTACATCATCCGAGGTATTCCCGATCATCCAACGGGACGTTTTAATTTAGTTGTAATTGTAGTTTTGTGTTCTGTTTGTGATTAAATTTTGAGTTGTCTTATATTTTGAAATGTTGTGGAGGTGAATTTTATCTTGTAGTGTCTTTTATTTTAGTTTTGGGTTTCGGTTTTGGTTTACGTCCTAAAGGTGTCGGTTTTCATGCAACTGTTGTTTATCATGCAAGAAAAATAAAGTGCATTTGCAATAAAATAAAGCTACGATAAAATAAAAGCGTACACGGAGGGTCCTCCCGTCATTCAGAGCTGCACTTAAAACACGGTTAGAGCATTTAAGCATTCATAGCAATTTCCTAGGTAAAGGCTAAGGGAAAGGGTTATGGTTTTCTACCAAGTTCCTAATCCTATAGCTAGTCATTTCCTATGACGTCTAGGTTCTTTGTGTTTGAGGACGATTTTCTTCATCAAAGAATAACTAATTTCAATTGTTCTTATAAATGTCCTATCATATTGAGGAAGTGCTTAGGAAGGATCCTAAACATCTTTTCAATATTTCTTAGGATTGTTTTAAGTCAAGAGAATTTAATTATGTAGATGAATCGATTGTCAGAGGTTTTCGATTTTGTTAACTTGCTCAGTGAACTAGGATATTTGAATGTCCTATAAGTGAAGTAACATTTCATTTTATATTCCATTTAGGAGTTATTAAAGCTTTTAAAGGGCAAAATGATATTTAATGATTTGTGATTCAAATTTAAGTTCAAATTAATGATTTAAGTTTGGAATAGTGTTCAAGTTATTTTAGATTTATTTTTGAGTTCTTTATGTCTTAGATGATGTTATTTAATTCAACTTAATTCAATTTAATTTAATTTAATTTAATTTAATTTAATTTAATTCAATTTAGTTTAATTTGATTTAATTTAAATCAATTTAGTTTGATTTGATTTAATTTTTAATTCAATTTAGTTGATTTGATTTAGTTTTTTTTTAATTTAATTTAATTTAATTTAATTTAATTTAATTTAATTCAACTTTTAATCTTAATTTAATTTAATTTAATTTTAATTTAATTTACTTAATTTAATTTAATTTTTAATTTGATTTAATTTAATTTAATTGAAATTTTTGAAAGAGTTTAATGATTTAATTTTAGTTTAATGATTAAGTCTTTTAATATTTTAAATTTGAGTTATCATTTTAATTAAGAGTTGAATATTAATGAGATGATTAAATTTAGGGATTTTTAAATTAAAGAATAAATCTCTTCCTAATAATATCCCTATTTTAATAATTCCAATTTTATTATTCTTCCAAATTTAATCAATTATTTAATTAAGGTTTAATCATTTTAAATTGCTTAATGGGTTTCTACCCTTTAATTTTTTAAATTTCAATCATCCAAATCAGGTTAGGATCAAATATTTTACTTGTTAATTTTTTATTAAACCTAAAGTTTTAATTAAGGGTTAAAATTTTAATTACCATTTTGCCCTTTAAGCCTAATAATTTCATAACTCACTAAATTGAACTCAAATGAACTTGAAATTTTTATGTGACTTCACTTATGTGTCAATAAAGACATGAGAGGAGAAAATGTGATTTTTCTGTATTTAATTTATTTATATAATTATTTTTAGTAGAAAATAGAGATTTTCAAGAAAAATTTGATAACATGACCAAGGGTAAGTTTCTGTCTTTAAGAAAATTAGGGGACATTCCTAATGACTAGAGGACCACTTGGACCAAATTTTGTAATTTTTTGAATTATATTTTATTTATTAGAATTATTTTAAGTTCTGGAGTATTAATTAATTTAAAAATAAAATAAATGTTGAAAAATAAATTTTATAATTTTTAAAATTCTCTCTGATATCAAGGATTCCAGAGAACCAAACTTTACAATTTTCTGATTTCTCCTTGATTTATTATAATTATTTTGGTGAAAATGCTAGAAAATACATTTTTTTTAATTTTAAAATTACCCTAGAGCTTTAAAAATTAATATCTCACTAAATAGACCTAGGAAAAATATGGGACTTGTTCCTAAGTGATTAAAATTCAAAATATGACATTTTGGTGAATTTTATTATTTTTGTGATTTTTATTATTTTTTAATTATTAAAAAATATTAAAATAATATTAAAAATCAACTTTTTTAGAAAATTGAAATTTTAATTTTCTTAGATTCCCCTGATATCAGAGAGACTCCAAAACCAATTTGGTGAATTTTTGAAAGATATTTTGAAAGTTATGAATTTTTAAAGTTTAAAATGACTAAGTGGCTTAATCAACCCAATTAATAGGGCTAACCAAGTCCAATTGACTTCAAACTTTTATGGTGGGTTCCTCTGATCCTAAAGGTCAGTGAAGAATTGATTTCAAGTCGATTTGATGTATGGTTAGCTCTAATTAATTAGAGACCTATTTTGGGTGTTTAAGCCAATTAGGGTTATTTTAAGTGAATTAACTCAAGTCCTATTTTTCCTAGGGTTCTCTGGTCATAAAGAACATCACCAAATTTTCCTAGAATTTATTACACAACATGCTATTTATTGGAATTAAAATACTCTAAACAGTGACATGAATTTGAAAAATCAATAACTCTCCATAGGGATGGCCTCTGACTTTGGAAAATTCAGGGAATGTTCCCAAATTCAGAGGCTTCAAAAGCCCTATGGTCTCATGCCATGGTGAATTGTATACATGCATGGAGAATTAAAACAATGCAGGGAATAAATAATTAATTAAAAATAAAATACTGGACAAAATTAATTAATTTCTTTTCCACATTATTCTCCTCTCGTTCACTCGAGCAAGAGGGTATTTTTATTTTATTTTTATGATTTTCCTACACAAAGTTATGAATTTTCCAAGTTTAGGGAATTAAATAAATAGAAAATACCCCTAATTTTCTACTTATCCACGCGGCGCCGCGCGAAACATCGGCGAGCTCCGAGTGCCGCGTGGCGCGCTCCCATTCGACGCCGCCATCCGCGTCGGCCGCTCCCGGGACCCGCTGTATCGCTCCGTCCTCCGATCCGACGCGATCCCGGCCGTCCGTCCGCGCGTGTATTAAATGGACGCGCATCCGTTCATCGTCCCCAAGTGTCCTCACCCGAGAGCCGTCCACACTAAATCCTTAATATCTCACTCGATACTCAATGGATTTTCATGTTCTTATGCTCTATGGATTCGTCTTGAAGAGACGAACACATCTATACGGTTATCATGCATTGAAATTAAGGCATTTGAAATGGAGAATCTCCGTAAGCTCGGGATGAAGAATTAGTTCATACCTTTGCTCAGAGAAGTGTGGCTTCAATCTGAGAGTTGTTGCACCTTCGATTGGATCCCAGCAAGCTCCAGATGAAGTCTCCTGGTCTGGTGAATTGTCTAGATGTGATTTCGACCAAGCCCGATCACAAAGCTTGGAGACTGGAGCAACTGGGTGGCCTGGAGATGGGGCTTTTGCTGGTGGACACCTTCCCTCGGTCCGGTGAAGGTGTAGAACCAATCAATTGGGGATTGGCTCACTGTGGAGAAGTGTCCCGGTTTTGGGTGGAATTTCAACTCGAAATCGAGCTCGCAGAGAAGAAATGGCAGGGGGATCTCATCTGGGGATCAAGTGCTCTAAGTATGGAGAATGATCCGGAGCAATTTTGGCGCAGTTTCGGTAAGGTTCTGGTTCAGACACCTCTCATGGCCGAGAAGGTGAGGGGTTTAAATAGGAGATGTTGGAGGGCCTCCCGGGGGAGTCGAGGGTCGGGATCGAGCTCGCTCTTGGCATGTGAAG
The DNA here is from genome assembly GCA_022702705.1 of Papilionanthe hookeriana x Papilionanthe teres. Lineage (NCBI taxonomy): Eukaryota > Viridiplantae > Streptophyta > Magnoliopsida > Asparagales > Orchidaceae > Papilionanthe > Papilionanthe hookeriana x Papilionanthe teres. Next base: position 96,508,625 of record CM040425.1, read on the forward strand.
AACGGCTCATGGTGGCCATTTGGAGTGGGGCGGCTCAGCGAGATGGAATTTCAAAGCTTGGCTTCTCCCAAGGTTTCGGGCATGGTGTTTTCCGGCGATCGGGTGGCCGGCCGGCCGAGCATGGGTCACCCTCAAGGTCGGGTGGGTCGGGGCGGGACTTGGTGCAATCGATTGGCAAATGCCATGTGTAAAAGGCTTGGATTAGAATGGAATGGGAGAGAGCTTATTTTGGCTCAAATTGGTCAACCCCTCCACTTGGGCTAGGTGCACCACCCAAGGCTTGGTTTTGGTCGAGGGAAAAGTGATTTGGCTCAGCATAATCAGTAGGGTCAAGTCACCATCCAAGCACAATTAGGCATAAGCATGGTTAAGGGGAATCATGGGAGTGGTTAATCACCTTTAGGAATTAAGGAAAGAGCCTCCTCCTTTTGCCCAAAATGGCATGGTGACATGTAAAGAGGCTCTCATGGCTTGCATATGGCTTGTGCATGGCTCCATGGCTCCATTTGGCTTGGGAAAAGGTTGGGTCAATTTCATAAAAATGGGTTTTAAGAATTTTGGATATTTTGGTGTGAATTTGTATGGGGCTTGATTTGGAATTGTTTGATGATGGAATTATAACTTAGGGAATGGCTTTGATTAAATGGATGGCAAATGGAAATGTCATGTGGGCTTTAGGGCCAAATTTGGGCTTTTATATTTGGTGGAAATGGGCTTTTAGGGAGGTTTAGGGAAGTGGGCTTTTAAATTTAAAATGGATTTTGGGATGAGATTTTGGTAAAGGCTTGGGCCAAATAATTGTTGAGTTTGGTTTAGGGATGCTTCATGAGTGGTTTGAAACAAGTTTGAGGTGATTTGGGTTTGAATTGGTTTGAATTTGGGTTTAATTGGTAAGTGGGCTAAGGTGGGTCAAATTGGGCTAACTTGGGCCAATGTTGGGCTAGAGTTGAAATTGATGTAAAATTAATGTTGGGAAATGTTTATGGGAGCGTTTCAAAGAGGTTTTGGCTTTGGTTAGGTTTTGATTTTGGGGATTTGGGCTCATTTGGGCTAGGTTTGGGTTTAGGTCAAAAATGGGCCTTTTAGCTTGGGGTTAAATTTGAGTGGGGTTTGGATCAAAGTTTTGGGCAAATCATGTTAGTGTTTTGTTTATGGGGATGTCAAGGAAGGTTTAGAAAAGATTTGGGGTTAATTGGAGTTGAATTGGGTGAGTTTGGGTTAGGTTTGGGTCATAGGTCCAAATTGGGCTTTAAGGCCAAAAGTGAAATTGGATCCCAATGCCAATCAAATTGGGCTTGTATTTGGTCTAGATTGGTGTTGGGGATGTTGAATTGAAGTTTAGAATTGAATTGGACCAAAATTGGGGTCAATTGGGTAGATTTGGTTTGACATCGGGTTTACTTTGGGTTAAAATGGGTCAAATTGGGGATTTTGATAAAAGTGGGGTAAATTGACAAAATTGGCCCATGGTGTAGTTGGACAAAATGAAATTGGGAATATTTGGGATTTTCTGGAATTTTCTGGGAATTTTCTGAATTTTTGGATTTTTGGCTAAGAGGGGTATTTTGGGTATTTGGAGGGTATTGGGAGGTTTTCTTGGAATTTTTGGTATTTTTGGGTATGGATGATCAATTTGAGTGATGTGGAAATGTTTTGGATTGATTTTGGAGAATTTTGGGTAATTTGGAAATTTTTGAGAAATTTGGGTAGTTTCAAGGTTTTGGGTAGGTTGGCAGGTGTTGGGTTCCGGGGTCAAAAATTGAAAATTTGGAAAATTGAAGATTGGGTGGATGTAAGTGAAATGAAATCATTTTTGTTGAGCCATGAAGCCATATCAAGCCCACATGAGCCATGAAGGGACTCATTTGAGGCATTCACTATGTTGTTCCTAACCCTCTTGCCAAGGGCTTAGGGGTTAAGGACCATCCATGTGAATCACCTACATGAGTCAGGAAGTCAAGTTGGGTATGGGTGTGTTTTTAGGAAGTGTGTGAAAATGTAGTGTGTAGGTGTAGTGTGTGTGCAAGTCAACCCTTCACCAGACCAGGCCACCTAGGGCAGTTCTAAGGCCAAAGAGTCCTATAGGAACTCATCCTTTAAACTTCCACATTTGATTTCAACCCTCTAGGTGATTAGGGGTCTACAGTCAAGTTTGTGGAGTTTGCAGGGAGTTTAGAAGTGGTTTGAATTTCTAAAAGGTGGATCCCAATTCTAGTCCTCTAAGATAGTCAAAGGAAAAGCCTAAGGCTAGATCCTAAGTACTAAAGAGAAGAAGAGAAGACCTCATCAAAAATGAGGTCAACAACTCCTTTTGAGTTGATTATACTTTTTTGATTACTTTAGTTATGTCATTTCACATATCATTTTGCTGATAGGTTGCTACCTATTTGGGATAAAATGATTCACTCTATACCCGATGACCTAGTTTATCTTTGAAGCACTAAAATTTCCCTATTTGGGATACTATCCTTTAGCAGCAAGGTGCAAAAGGCACAATAAAGCATCATGAAGATATCCCAAATAAAATTCCAAAAGCCCCATAGCATAATAATGAAATGCTCTTATTTTGTAGTAAAATATGAGAATAAACTATCATAAGACAGTAACGCTATAGAAGCCTCCACCTTCCAACAAAATCTAAAATAGTCATAACCATATAATTGAGCTTGAAATAGGCAAGCAATAGATAAAGATAAGTCTTCCAACCTAGATAAGGATCCAAATAAATGAAACTAAGACTAGCAACTAAAATAATAGGCACATATTGCAATACCAACAAAAAGTAGTTGTCCAAGTCAGAATAAACTAAGTATAAAGGAAATAGTCTAAAAGGGGGAGATAAACCCATAAAAGCTAGTAAAGAGTGGTAGATCCATTAGGGATTTGATATTTTAATTTTCATCTTATAATTTTTATTTGATAGAATATTTGATTTTATCAATAATAGAATCAAAATGATTCTCGACATCTTGAATTCCTCTCAAGCCAAATAAAGTGAGAAGAGATTTGTGCAATTAAATGGATGAAGTTTCTTGTAGTTTTAGTGATGTTTTCTAAATAAACCAATACAAGAGCAAGATTGTCAAAATGGAAGTAATTATTTTGGAAATTTAGCTTTTAAGAGTTGCAAAAGAGAATTGACATTCAAAAGAACAAGTGTGTATGGGTTTCTCTTGAAAGCTTTACAAAATAAACAAGTGTAGTTGTTGGTTATTTGTTTAGAGAAAATAATATCCAAGATTTTGAGGCTAACTATCATAACATTCTAATAAAATTCTATATATTTCAGAGAATGTCCTTTAAACTATATACATTTATGCTAGTTGGTTTCAGGATAGCCTTCAAAAAGGAAGAAGAGTGTACCAACATGAGAGTGGAAATTTTTTCCTTTCAATAAACATAGTTTAAAAAATTTAATATTGATGTATCAAGTATACTTTCAATGCAATCATTAGAGCTAGATTGGACAAAAGAGACACCATTTGCCATTATGAGTAACATCATAAATATGGTCATCTACAGGAAAGTAAACCAAGAATAGAAAGCATCTTCATATAATTCAAAAATAAATGATCCTTTTAACGAGGGTCGTGAAAGAATGAGAGGCAACTATCATTGTCAATATTCCATGTAATGCATATTTTAAGTCTGGATGCAATTTTCATTAGATTGCTTAAGAAAAAGATTCAAATTTTATTTTTGTAACCAAAGAAAGTCATACTTCCCCCAACACTGATAAGATAGATGAGAGTTTGTATTATATAACCTTTAAATGAGCTTTCCTTTACACATTAGATTGATGGCATCTATGATTGGGAGACCCAAACCACTCAATTGTTTTGGTTTAGTTGCGTTAGACCACTCAGTAGTATGCATTCTCTTAGTATAATTTTTAATTACAGTAAATTTTTCATGACAGAATAAATTATTCCTCTAACACCATTGGGAATAAAGGTAGCACTGGACCAATAATAGAAAGAATTCCATACAAAAGTTTTAATAAGTTGTAAACACCCAACAAAAGAAAGAGCATTGTGTTTTGAACCATTTAGATAGTGTTTCATTTGTAATATAGTCTTGTAGTAAGTTGAATTAGTGAGTCTAAAGTGACTTATGATAATGCCTAGATGGTCCTGAGGGAGTTTTTATCCCTAAATCTAAGAGTGTCACAAAAACCTATTTTTGGCAATTTAGATTGGATTTTAAAAAGCAAACAGTGGATTTGGAAGGGTGGAATGGAGATTAAATGCTACTTGGAAGTTGTTTAGAGCTAAAGCCAAGTTGTAAACATCTAAAGAGGAGGTCCTTCCATAAATAAGATGACCTTTTATTAGTCTCCTCATTAGTAAAATTCTAACTATTTTTCAAAATTCTAAAAAAACCAACCATGATAATGGAAAAGAGTGAGAAAAATAATGAGCATCCTTGTCTAAGATCTGATGTAGAAGAGAAGTATCCATGGTGCTCACCATAATTCCCGAAAAAAGATATTTAAAGTAAAAGCTTTGATCAAGTTTACAAATTTTAAAGAGAACCCTAACGTGTGTAGTCACTCAAAGATGAAATTTATGCTCACACAATTAAAATCTTATTGATATTAAGTTTAGCAAATAAGCTTTAGGGTTGATTAGACAAATTTAAACCTTGGAGTGTTTCATTTTTTAATATAATTTCTTTAGCCATATCCCTTCACTGAATAAACGCAGTTTGAGAAGTGACCAGACCCGCAATTACGCAGATATTTATACTCCAAAAGATTGCAAAAAACTTGTCTCAAACTATATTTAGCGGCTAGTGTGAATAAATGAAATGATTTAGAAAATATATAATAAGCCTTCACACTAGGGGTACTACACAAGTATACAGATTGTTTCAAGTAATATAGCATTTTCTTTAAAACCCTCAGTATCGATCCCACGGGGAAAGCTATAATTTTTTAAAATGACATATAAACATGATAGGAGAATAATTTCAAAGTATTTGCAATGGATTAAAACTAAATTTAAGCAGAAAGTACAAATAAAGTTTAAGAGATTAATAAAGTTTAAAAACCAATAAAGTTTAAAAGAGTTCGAATGTTACAAAAAGATCTTTCCCCTTACAAAGAGATATTAATTAGTGTAGGATTTTAATGATTAAAGATATAAAAGATGTATTATGACAAATAGGAGCATACTTATCACTAGAAAATATATTAAGAATTTCATACCAATTTTATATGAAATTGCACTTTAAAGAAAGGTATTTTCTTTGTTTTATTGCAGGAATGAAGATTTATAAGTACTGAAAGCAAAAAGCACAAAAGAAGCAAATTTGGAGCAAAAAGAACTCAATTAGATGAAAATTGAACTATCCCGCCGACGATGAGATTTAGGCCGCTGACGGCGAGTTTTTCCCGAAAGATTTTTTATATATTATAAGGATCCCGCTGACGGCGAGATCGAGCCCGCCGACAGCGAGATCGGCGCAGATAGCCCATCTTCTAGAAGCCCGCCGAAGGCGAGATCAAGCCGCCGACGGCGAGACAGTTGAAAAGAGCCAAAATACATTGAACCTGGACGCTTTTTGAAGAGGTGCTTAAGCAACCTTTGGAGATTTGACCCCTTCTATAAATAGGGACGAATTTTAGTCATTGGTGTGTCAGTTTTGTGTCATTTGTGTGGAAGTTAAGTGTAATTTAAGAGTCTTGAGTGAGTAGATAAAGTGTTTAGCGATTTGGTGTGCTGTACTGGAAGGAAGATTCAAAGGAACTTCAAGAATACGTCAGGGAGAAGAATTGAGATAAGTATATTTGTTATTCATTTGTTAACTTTAATAAAATCCATGCTTTGTGTTATTTTTCCCAGGCATTCTGAGTAGTTTCCTTAGTCTTTTTCCTTGTTATTGAGATTTCGTGAGATGGTGAATTAAAGTAATTGTGCCTAAAAATATGAAAATAGAAATTGTGCTAATCTTTAACTTAAATCTTAATTTACTTTCAATCTGGCCAATTGATTTGTTAATATATGTTGAAATATCAACTATAGTAAACATTACATCCAAGATTCAGGGAAGTCAAAAGCCTTGGAAGGAGGGTGCAAATAAATATGGAAATATTAACTATCGGGCGTAGAATTGGACATTTGAGTGTGACACACTAAAATATTCAATTCGATCTTATTGTTTGAGAGCTGAAGTGTAGATGTTAGCCCTCAGGTGAGGGGAATGTGGGAGCTCTGAAGTGGCAGTCGGTATCCTCCCAGCCTAGCCGCATATTTAGTAATCAAACATAAGACTAGTCAATGTTCATTGCACCTGGACCAAAGGGTAAAGAATAGGAATGCTCCTATTTGGCACAAAACAATTAAAAAGTTATTTAATTCTTCATTCACTTAATTCTCTAAAACAAAGAGAAAGATACTTTTCTGAAATCTTATATTCAACCTTAAGCATTAGTTTATTTTAGTCTAAGTATTCTTAATTTCCGTATACTAGATTAGTAAGTAAGTTTACTTTAATTTGTCTTTGAAATTTTCTAACTTCCCTGTGGAATCGATATCTAGGACTCCATTAGAGCCCTATATTACTTGATAACGATACGTATACTTGAGTAGTATCCACAATATAAATCATAAAATCTATAACAGAATTATCAGTATATATTCAGTGCGGATCAAGTTTTTGGTGCCGTTGCTAACTTTTTATATCACAATTGTAAGTATAAATATCGAGAAGTGGATCAAGTTTTTGACGCCGTTGCCGGGGAAGTGAAGTAAAGTAATTATTTAGGTAATTAATAGAATTATTAAAATAATTACTAGAGTAACGGACTATTTTAAATATTACTTAAAAATTTTATGCGTAAATTTGGAAACGAAAATTTAATGCCTTACGATTTAGAATTAGAGCGCACAATTAAAAGAATTAGAAAACAAAAGAGAGAAATTATAAATTTAACACAAATGGCAAATAATCCAGAAATTGAAAATATAAACCAACAAAGACCATTAAGAGATTATGCCAACCCTACATTAGATGAAATTCACCTATCTATTCAAAACCCTGATGTAGCTGCTAATTCATTTAAACATAAACCTGCAATTATCCAAATGGTACAGAATAATCAATTTAGTGGTTCACCTAATGAAGATCCTAATCTACATCTTGCTAGTTTTTGGAACTATGTGCTACTTCTAAATATGAAGGAGTATCTAATGATGCTATTAGACTTAGGCTTTTCCCTTTTTCTTTAAGGGATAAGGCTAAGATGTTGTTACATTCATTAGCACCTGAATCTATTAAAACTTGGGGAGAATTATCACAAAAATTTCTATCCAAATATTTTCCTCCCTCGAAAACTGCAAAACTTAGAAATGATATAACATCTTTTAGTCAGTTTGATGGAGAATCCATATATGAAGCTTCGAGAGAGATTTAAAGAACTTCTTAGGAAATGCCCACATCACGCGTTACCGATTGGTTAATTATACAAACTTTTTACAATGGATTAGTAGGATCTCTTAGATCAATCATTGATGCTCGTCTCGGAGGTTCATTAATGTCAAAACCATTTGATGAAGCCTATGCGTTAATCGAAGAAATGGCTACTAACAATTTTCAATGGCCTGCTGAAAGAATAAATCCTAAAAAGATAGCTAGTGTTCATGAAAATGATGCAATATCTATGTTAGCTTCTCAAATCGCTGCTATATCAAAGAAATTAAATCATTTGGAATGAATTACTCTCCTATATTAGAAGAAAACTCATCTGAACAAATTATAGATTCTCAATCTCCTTATGAAACTATAAATGCTATTAATAATAGACCCAATAATCCTTATGTGAATTATTATAATCCTGGTTAGAAGAATCATCCAAATTTTAATTGGAATAACAATACGAACTAATCAACAATGGATGAACAACTCTATAGAAATCCACCTAATCAAGGAAATACAAATTATAAACCATCTTATCCACCTGGATTTAATAACACTCAATTTAAAGATAAGAAGTTATCTATAGAAGAATTAATATTAAGTATGGGTCAGCACTTGCAAAATCAAGGAAATCAATTACAAATTCAAGGAAATCAATTACAAAATCAAGGAACAACAATTAAAAATATTGAAACTCAACTCGGACATATTACTACTGCACTTAATAATAGAATTCCTGGAACTTTTCCTAGTAATATGGAAATAAATCCTAAAGACCAAGGAAAAGAACAAATTAAAGCAATTCAATTAAGAAGTGGAAAAGAGTTAGAAACTAAAATTCAGAAAGAAACAGAAAGTAAAAATGAAAAAGTGGAAATTGAGAAAGAAAAGGATCAACAAGATCAAAACTTAGAATATCCATTGATCCCTATGAAAATATCTATAGAAAAACCACCACCACCATTTCCTCAACGACTTAAACAACATAAAAAAGATAAGCAATTTGCTAAATTCCTTGAAATTTAAAAAAAATTAACGGTAAATATTCCTTTTGTAGAAGCATTGGAACAAATGCCTAATTATGTAAAATTTATAAAAGATATTTTAAATAAAAAAGAAAATTTACAGATAATGAAACTGTTGCACTTAGCGAAGAGTGTAGTGCAATTATTCAGAAAAAGCTTCCTGAAAAATTAAAAGATCCTGGTAGTTTCACTATACCTTGCGCTATTGGAGAAAAATTTTATGGAAAAGCTTTGTGTGACTTAGGAGCAAGCATTAATCTAATGCCTCTATCAATTTTTAAAAGATTAGAATTAGGAGAAATTTCACCTACTTCAGTAACTCTTCGACTAGTCGATCGTTACGTGACTTATCCAAAGGGAGTTATTGAAGATGTGTTAGTAAAAGTGGATAAATTTATCTTCCCGGTAGATTTTATTGTTCTAGGTATGGAAGAAGATAAAGAAATTCCAACAATATTAGGAAGACCCTTTTTAGCCACTGGAAAAGCTATGATTGATGTTCAAAAAGGAGAATTGATTATGAGAGTAAACGATCAAAAAGTAACTTTTAACATAGAAAAATCAATGAAACATCCTGCTTTAGAAAAAGATGATGAATGTTTTCGAATGGAAATACTTGAACATTTGCAAAATGAACATTTTAGAAAATATTATGAAGAAAAGTTAGAAAAAGAAACTATAGAATTAATTGAAGAAGCAGATAATGAAAAATTGGATTATATACAAGAAAAATTTGAAATGTTGGATAATACTGAAAATGTTGAAAAGAATATAGTTCTGTCAATAATTAGACGTCCTAAACTCGAATTAAAAATTCTACCTAATCATTTAAAATATGCTTACTTAGGTAACCACTCAACCCTACCAGTTATTATATCAGCTGAATTGAATGAATCACAAGAACAAAAACTGTAAGACACATTAAAAAAATATAAGAAAACTTTTGGTTGGACTTTAGCAGTTATTAAAGGAATTAGTCCTTCAATCTGTATGCACAGAATTATTTTAGATAATGAACATAAGCCAAGAGTAGATCCTCAATGGAGTTTAAACCTAATAATGAAAGAAGTAGTCAAGAAAGAAATATTAAAATGGTTAGATAATAGTATTATATATCCTATTTCGGACAGTGCTTAGGTAAGCCCAATTCACCGTGTTCCTAAGAAAGGAGGAGTGACCATTAAGACCAATGAAAATAATGATTTAATACCTATAAGACAAGTAACTGGATGACATATATGTATTGACTATAAAAAATTAAATGCAGCCACCAGGAAAGATCACTTTCCATTACCTTTTCTAGACCAAATGTTGGATAGATTAGTCGGACATAAATATTTTTGTTTTTTAGATGGATATACTGGTTATCATCAGATACATATTGCTCCTGAGGATCAAGAGAAAACTACATTTACTAGTCCTTACTGAACATTTGCTTTTCGAAGAATGCCTTTTGGATTATGTAATTCACCTGCAACATTCAAGAGATGTATGATGTCTATATTTAGTAAATTAATTGATGATGGAATAGAAGTATTTATGGATGATTTCTCTGTATTTGGAACATCATTTGACGCATGTTTGAATCATCTTGAAAAAGTATTAGAAGTATGCGAGAAAACTAACTTAGTTCTAAATTGGGAGAAATGTCAATTTATGGTTGCAGGAGGAATTGTATTAGGGCATAAAATTTCAGAAAATGACATGGAAGTAGACCCTGCAAAAATTTAAGTTATAGCTAAATTACCACCTCCAACTACAGTAAAAGGGGTAAGAAGTTTTCTTTGACATGATGGATTCTATAGACGCTACATAAAAGATTTTTCAAAAATTACTAAACCTCTATGCCAACTTTTAGAAAAGAATAAGAAATTTGAATTTACAACTGAATGCTTAAATGCTTTTGAATTATTAAAAGATAAATTAATCACAGCACCTATAATAGTTTCACCTGATTGGGAGAAACCATTTGAACTTATTTGTGATGCTAGTGATTCTGCTATAGGAGCAGTACTTGGGCAAAGATATGATAAATTTTTAAAGTCATATACTATGCTAGTAAAACACTTAATAATGATGAATTTAATTATACAGTTACTGAAAAAGAGCTATTATCAATAGTTATGCCTTTGATAAAGTTAGGCCTTATCTAATTGGAAATAAATGTATTGTGCACACTGATCACTCTGCTATTAAATATCTAATGCAAAAGAAAGATTCCAAACCAAGATTAATTAGATGGATATTACTAATGTAAGAATTTGATTTTGAAATCATTAACAAAAAGGGAACTGATAATCAAATTGCAGATCATTTATCAAGGCTATAATATAATGAATTATCTGATACTGATAATGAAATTACTAATAGTTTTTCTGACGAACAATTATATAATATAAATGAGTGAAAAATACCATGGTTTGCTAACATAGTAAATTATATTGTAAGTGATATTTTACCACCTATGTTAACTTTGCAACAACATAAAAAATTCATTCATGATGCTAAAACATATTTTTGGGATGAACCATATTTATATAAGCTATGTAAGGATCTTATAATTAGAAGATGTGTGTCTTATGAAGAAACAAAACAAATCATTCAGAAATGTTATGATTCTGATTTTGGAGGACATTTTGGAACAGATAAAACTGCTTATAAATTTTACAATCTGGATTTTATTGGCCTACACTTCTTAGAGATGTTTATAGATATATAAAAACTTGCGATAGATGCCAACGAGTAGGAAATATATCTAGAAGAAATGAAATGCCTCCAAATTTTATATTAGAAATTGAGATTTTTGATGTTTGGGGATTAGATTTTATGGGACCATTTGTTCCTTCATTTGGAAAGTCATATATATTAGTTGCTGTTGATTATATTTCTAGATGGATTGAAACACAAGCTTTACCTCGATGTGATGCTAAGAGTGTTTCAAAGTTTCTAATGAAAAATATTTTTACTAGATTTGGGATGCCAAGAGTGATTATCACTGACGGAGGTTCTCATTTTAGAAACAAATATATTCACAAACTAGTAGAAAAATTTAATATTATTCATAAGATATCAACTGCTTATCATCCACAAACCAGTGGATTAGCTGAAGTTTCTAATCGAGAGATTAAACGTATTTTAGAAAAGATTGTAAACCCTAATAGATTGGATTGGTCTATAAGACTGAGACACTCGCATTATGGGCATACGGGATCGCTTATAAAACTCCGATTGGAATGACTCCTTACGAGCTTATTTATGGAAAGACTTGCCACTTATCGGTTGAATTAGAACATAAAGCTTATTAGGCAATTAAAGAATTTAATTACAATTTGAAAGAAGACTCGGTGAGAAAAGATTATTGCAATTGAATGAATTGAACGAATTAAGAAATGAATCTTATCATAATGATAGAATTTATAAAGAAAAAAATGAAATTATGGCATGATCGGAAAATTAACTCGAAGAATTTTGAGCCGGGACAAGAAGTTACGCTTTATAATACAAGATTAAAATTATTTCCTGGGAAATTGAAATCTCGATGGTTAGGGCCTTTCACTATAACTCAAATATTTTCATACAAAACTATAGAAATTGAAGATCCAAAAACTGGGCATAGATTTAAAGTAAACGGACACAGATTAAAACCTTATTTTGAAGGAATAAGGCCAAATTTTAAAGAGGTTTTAATGCTCAGTCAACCTGATTACTAATTAAATTAGGTCGGGCTGACGACGTTAAACCAAGCGCTTTATGGGAGGCAACCCATAATATTTATTAATTATGATCTATTTATTATAGTTATTGAAAAATTAAAATATAGAATGAATTCTACTCATTTTACTTTTTAGAATCATCACAAATTTAAATCTATATGAAGAAATCAGAAAATATTCGGACCGGAGCAAAAAAAATTGGGCAATTTACCTAATCTCGCCGAAGGCGAGATTGATCCCGTATACAGCGAGATCGGCGCGCCCAATTTCAGTTTAAATTAATTAACTATCCCGCCGACGGCAAGATCGTTACCGTCTATGGCGAGATAGTTCAAAAGTGGTTTTTGTGAGTTATTTTGCGGTTTTGGACAGTTCTAAGGGCATTTCTCTATATAAAACATTTAAAACCTCATTTTTATATATCTTCTTCCTTAGAAACGACTAGAGTCCCTCCAAAACAATTTATTATGGCCTCCAAACTACTTGGAACCACGAAATCCAGAGTTTTTAACCGACGAAAGTTCTTCAGTTCTGAGGCTCAGCGACTATTCAACAAGGTTTTGATGAAGAAATGTCTGATTAAAGAAAGAGGATTCGTAAATAGAGGAGCAGAGAATTCAACAACAACAATTGAAGAAATGATTGTTCAGCGACGTTGGGAGGTATTCTGTTATACCACATCTGTTGTAGTCATTCCAATAGTCAAAGAATTCTACTCTAATCTACATGCGATCCATAATGGAAGTGTTTACGTAAGAGGCAGATGGGTAACTTTCACTCCTCAAATCAATGAATTATACTCGATTGAAAATACCCCTGTTTGCCACTATTCAAATTTTGTTCCTACAAGATACAACATGAATGAGATCTACAGATATCTGACCGACGAACTTGACGATTGAGAATTACGAGAAGACGGGTATGTTAGTTTTTCTGCGTCACTTCTTAACCTCGTCTCAAAGCATTGGCATTTCTTTATTTCATCAAAGTTATTACCCACTATGAGGGTAAACAAAGTTTCGAAGAAATGCGCAATCTTAAATTACTGTATTCAATCTGGATTGCCTATTGATGTTGGATCTATCATTGTGAAGTCTGCATTAGGATTAATTGTATATGGGTCAATTCATGGACTTGGACACCCATCAACTATATTTGTTTTATGTAGTCAGTACCAAGTTTCCTACGAAGCTTGGGAAAAAGTGTTATTGCCTTGGAAACCACTAGATCCGACAGATATGCTTCCTACATTGGATAACAATGATGAAACATTAATTATTTCTGCATCACAAAACAATCCTTTAGTTAAACCCCTGACTGATAGAACGAACCTCATTTTATGGAAACTTAAAGGATTGGAGAAGGAACTACAGAATGTGATGAATTCTATTGATAATATCTCTGATTTATTTGATCACATCGATTGGAGAATGACGGAGCACTTTGACCATACAAGACACCTGGAGGCAAGTTTAATACGACTATTGATACAGAAAGGGTGGATTGAAGAAGATTCTACTGCAGAATTCCCTTTCAGGCCTTTCTATAATTTGTTTGTACACCTGCGTTCTATTGGAAACATCAGAGAAGAGATCAGTTCAGATTCAGATGAGTAGCAGAGATTTCTATTCATATTATATGTATGTGTGTTGATTTGAATTTAGTTTTTGATATAAATTGAACTTTTCATCGATAATCTCAGTTTAGGTGAGATTGTATGTGTTGTTTGTTTAGTCTCAGCATTTAGAGTATCATGGTGTGGATTGCAATGCTGAGTTAAATGTGTTTGGGTTATTTTGATAAGTCAATTGTTAGTTATGTAGTGTTTGAAGTTTGTAAGTTCATGGATTTCATTTAAAAAGTTATAATGTTTGTGTTGTGTGAATTTAAGTGTTAGTATAGTATCTAATCTTAATAAAATAATAATAATAATAATAATAATAAATATATCAAATTTAGTGACCGGAACAATGAACAAGGCTTAATCTTGATTAAAAACATTGTAAAAATTAAAAATATTAAAAATTTTGGAAACCCCGCCGACAGCGAGAAAAACCCGCCGACGGCGAGGAAAAGTCCCTCTGACAGCGAGAAAATCCCGCTGACGGTGAGATTTTCCCGAAACTTTGGCCTTGGTGAATTAATTAGCTCGCCGACGGCGAGAAATTTCTCGCCGACAGCGAGATCGCGAAATTTACTTTATTTGACCGGTCAACCGACACTATTCATCATCTCCCTCCTCAAAACTTCAAAAAACCGACCTAGGGCTTGTGGAATCTTGGATTTGAAGCGATTTTAACACATTTTGACGCCAGATTTTATCTTCCCTTGGTAAGAGCTTCACTCCTATGTAAAAATTTTTGATTTTCACCATGAATTTCTTCTACATTGAGAAATTTTGGAAAAATTTGAAATGAGAAGAAAAGAATTAGAAGAAATTCATGAAACTTGATTTAGATTGGTTTTAATAACTATTGGAAGCCATCTTAGTAATATTTAGAAGTTTAGTTAAGATTTTTGTGAATTTCACAGATTGAAAAATGACTCCACGACAAAAGAGAAGAATGGATTACGACAAAACTCGTTTTGTGAATGCAAGGGCACAATCAAGATATTTTCACAATATTCAAGCCAGAAAATGCATTCAGGATCGAGTTTTCAAAAGTCCTGGAGGTGAACTAGAGCGAATAATTAAAGAAAGAGGATGGGAAAATTTCTGTTTCATAACCAATGGAGCTGCTATGGAAGTAGTAAAAGAATTCTATGCAAACCTGACACAGGCTGAAGGTGCACCGGTTAAGGTTAGAGGATTTTTTGTGGAATTCAGCGCTGCAAGAATAAATGCTTATTACAAAGTGCAAGACACTTACACCAGTGAGTATGATACATTTGGATCTATGGAAGAACCACTGGAAGAGGTGATCAACTTTCTCACTGACGGGAAAGGAGTTTGGAAGATGAAGCAGCGAGAATGGGTAAACTTCCCTCTTTCTATGTTGAATGCATCATCTAAAGTCTGGCACTATTTTATTTATTCTACCTTGTTACCTACTTACCACCATAGTGAGGTAATAAGAGATAGAGCAGTTCTGAATTTCTGCATTTAGAACCAAAAAAGTATTAATGTGAGAAGTATAATTTATAAGAATATATTAGCCACCGCAAGAAGTGAAAGTGGAGGAGGACTAGGACATCCTGGTCTGATCTATGCACTCTGCCAATTATCTGGGGTAGAGGCAAGAGATGATGAGGAATGGGTGGAGCCTATGAAACCCATTTCTCCGGCTAATATTAAGAAATATGAAGCCCACGAAGGATGGAGATCTGGGACAAGGAGCTATGTACCTTCTTCGAGTAGAGATGTTCCCTCTACCAGCTATGACCGTCGTCCCTATAGTACTCTTACCCTTCAGGATTTGATGAATGAGATGACTCTACAGCGGAAAAGTTTTGAGAAAATAGAAGAAAAACTTAAGCATATTGATCAGAGAATTGGAGGTTTAGAAAGAAGACATAATTATGACAGCGAGTATCAACAAAGACATTCTGAGTATGAGATAACCTATTATGATGTTGAGAATCATTACAGGAGAGGAGAGTTTGATGTTGTATTTCCTGAGTGCCCCTGATATACTCATTACCAGCCTAATCTACCAACTGATCAAGGAAATGACGATATAATTTGGGACTTTGATGCAGAAGATTAGATGTTATGTTTATTTATTTAATTATAGATTCTGATGTTGTTATTGTTTGTTTGTTGTTTTACATTTTAGTATTAATGTTTTAGTTTATGAACTTGATTATGATGTAGTGTAGATTGTTTTAATATTGTTGTTAAAGTTAGGCAGTTTTTAAATTTTTAATGTTTTCAGAACTACTATTGTAACCTTGGATTGAATTAGTAAATGTATGTGGATGTAGTATAATATGTTAGAATAAAATGTGGTAGTATTGTGTTAAACTTCTTTACCCAGCACTTTCTTTAATATTTTGTGTGTAGAAAAATACTAATAGTACAGGTTAATTAAGTAATGGAAAAAGCTCACGATACTTCAAAAAGAAGAAATACCTAAAGCTCAAAGGTATGATTTAAATATTACAGTTTATTTTCTTTTCACCCTATATAGATAGATAGAAAAATTTAAGTTTGGGGGAGGGAAAAATACAAATTTAATTATTAAATTGTTCTCAATTTATATTTTTAAAAAATTATTATAAAATGATTTTTCTGTAGTAATTTTAATTCAGTAAACTAGAATTAATTTATTTAATTATTATAGAAAGTTAAGAGAAATACTTTTAGTGATTAACTAATTTTGTAGATTAAGAAATTTAGTTTAAAAGTATAAGAATATAGTTAACTATTTAAAGTAAGAAAAACTATATTTTCAAATATAAAATTCTTAAGTATTTAGTTGAGAAAGAAAAGATTGAAACTCAATAAAGTAAAAACTTTGAAATATATATTAAGTAAGGAAATGTTTCCAGTTTCAAATTTAGGAAGAGGAAAATGGAGTTCAAAATTATTAACAGGCTAACCAAAAATAGTGATCCTCACTTGAAAAAAAAAGTAAAGTAAAAAGGATGGAAAATCAATCTAGAAAGAAAAGAAAAAAAATATATAAGTGAGGAGAAACTTGAGGAGATGCCTTATCAAAAATTGGCTTCATTTGAATCAACCTAAAGGATAAACTTCAATTACATTTCTGAACTTATATATATGGATTAGTATTTTACTAAGTAGTGCTTTCATAAAATTCCGATCATCTAAATATTTTAAGTAATTTAATATTTGAAAAGTATAGTCATTCTTAAAATAAATAGAAGAATAGAAATCTTAAACTTGATGACTAAATAGCCTTATATCTATAGAATTAGTTTAATTATTTTAAAATATTTCTAGAAAACTTTACTATAATACTTAATTAAATCAAATTCATAGTATTTCTGAATTAAAACTTTACTACAAATAATCATTTACTTTTATGTAGTATCTAAATCACTTGAGGACAAGTAATAGTTAAGTTTGGGGGAATTTGATCACTAGAAAATATATTAAGAATTTCATACCAATTTTATATGAAATTGCACTTTTAAAGAAAGGTATTTTCTTTGTTTTATTGCAGGAATGAAGATTTATAAGTATTGAAAGCAAAAAGCACAAAAGAAGCTAATTTGGAACAAAAAGGACTCAATTAGATGAAATTGAACTATCCCGCCGATGACGAGATTTAGGCCGCTGACGGCGAGTTTTTCCCGAAAGATTTTTTATATATTATAAGGATCCCGCTGAAGGCGAGATCGGCGAGGATAGCCCATCTTCTAGAAGCCCGCCGACGGCGAGATCAAGCCGCAGACGGCGAGACAGTTGAAAAGAGTCAAAATACATTGAACCTGGATGCTTTTTGAAGAGGTGCTTAAGCAACCTTTGGAGATTTGACCCCTTCTATAAATAGAGACAAATTTTAGTCATTGGTGTGTCAGTTTTGTGTCATTTGTGAGGAAGTTAAGTGTAATTTAAGAGTCTTTGAGTGAGTAGATAAAATGTTTAGCGATTTGGTGTGCTATACTGGAAGGAAGAGTCAAAGGAACTTCAAGAATCTGCTTGGGGAGAAGAATTGAGATAAGTATATTTGTTATTCGTTTGTTAACTTTAATGAAATCCATGCTTTGTGTTATTTTTCCTATGCATTCTGAGTAGTTTCCTTAGTCTTTCTCCTTGTTATTGAGATTTCGTGAGATGATGAATTAAAGTAATTGTGCCTAAAAATATGAAAATAGAAATTGTGCTAATCTTTAACTTAAATCTTAATTTATTTTCAATCTGTCCAATTGATTTGTTAATATATGTTGAAATATCAACTATAGTAAAGATTACATCCAAGATTCAGGGAAGTCAAAAGCCTTGGAAGGAGGGTGCAAATAAATAGGGAAATATTAACTATCGGGCGTAGAATTGGACATTTTAGTGTGACAGAGTAAAATATTGAATTCGGTCTTATTGTTTGAGAGCTGAAGTGTAGATGTTAGCCCTCAGGTGAGGGGAACGTGGGAGCTCTGAAGTGGCAGTCGGTATCCTCCCAGCCTAGCTGCAGATTTAGTAATCAAACATAAGACTAGTCAATGTTCTTTGCACCTGGACCAAAGGGTAAAGAAAAGGAATGCTCCTATTTGGCACAATACAATTAAAAACTTATTTAATTCTTCATTCACTTAATTCTCTAAAACAAGGAGAAAATTACTTTTCTGAAATCTTATATTCAACCTTAAGCATTAGTTTATTTTAATTTAAGTATTCTTAATTTCCGTATACTAGATTAGTAAGTAAGTTTACTTTAATTTGTCTTTGAAATTTTCTAACTTCACTATGGGATCGATATCTAGGACTCCATTAGAGCCCTATATTACTTGATAACGATACGTATACTTGCGTAGTATCCACAATAAAAATCATAAAATCTATAACAGAATCATCAGTATATATTCAGTGAGATCAAGTTTTTGGTGTCGTTGCTAACTTTTTATATCACAATTGTAATTATAAATATCGAGAAGTGGATCACATACCCATCTTTTTACCCATCTCGGTGCTAGCAAAGAGCATTGGCTAATCTAAAGTTTGTTCTAGCTTGTGTAGTAGTGCTGAGTAGATTCTGGCCTCTCACTTCCATATTACCTACTGTGCTCTCTCTATAGAACCTACTAGGGACCCTTAGATCTAAACTCAAGACTAAATTGATAAAATAATCTAGCCTGTCACCCTAGAAACATCAATTATATGCCCATCAAAACTTATCTCCCAATCTATTTGCACTCTCCTTAGATTGTGGTGGCCCTCATCATAAGGTGAGTGTGGCATTCAAAAGTTGGGTAAAATCATAGCCCTCCTAGGTCATTACGTTTCTCAACAAAATTTAACCTCACAAGTGGCAATTTGCAAAGTCAATGAACAACAGATGAAAATGACAACAATTTTTTAAAATAAAAAAAAATCTTTAAACCATTCTTATTCCACATGATTAATTCCTATATGCAAGGAGAAAGAAAGAAAAATACTCAAAATTCATGGAGATAAAACAAAAACACATGATTTGTATTGAAAGCCAAGTCTGAACAACAAAAACTCAAACACAAATACAATATACTTATCTTATGTCTCCTCCCTAAGCAACTCCTGGAGTTTCCTTCAAGCAATCTCCAAACCCTTCTTACCACACAATCAAAGACAAACTCTCTTAAATTTTACTTGTCATTAAGTAACTCCTTGTACTATGTAAACATTTATAACTTATGGTAGTGAGTTTTACTTAAAGATATCTATAGTTTTTGTCCTATAAATGCAATAGTGAAACTTTCGAAAAATTTTCAATAACTTAGGTTAAAATTTTAGAATATCTAGTTGTCAAGTCTAAGAGTTCTGATTTTGTATTCATTTCAAGAATAATTGTAATTTTTCATACTGAGGATAGTTAGAAGAATTACAAGAAAAAGAATTTTATGAGAACTCTATTAGTAAGGAGGCTAGTACTTTAAAAATGTTCAAAAATGTAATTAAGTCATTCTCCTTAAGACGATTCAAGTGAAACCAATTTTTAACTAGGCACCTCCTCAAGCTTCTCCTTACATTTTTTTTATTTTTTCTTTTCTTTTTCTTTTGATTTTGCTTTTCTTTTTTCCTTTAGGATCATTTTTAATCCTTTCTTTTCTTTTCTTTTGATGTGAGATTTATTATATCTGGATAGGCTTTAATAATTTTGAACTTCACCATCATCTTCTTAAAGTTAGAAACTTCTCACATTTCTTTACTTGATAAATGTGTATTAGCTTTGAAAAATATTTTTCATAGTCTCAATTCTTTCTTTTTATGTGTAAGTTTTAGATCCTTAATATTTTAAAAATACAATTTCCTTTACTTTGAATAGTAAAAGCATACTTAAACTAAATATCTTAACTTTAGAACTAACATTTATTATTAAAAAATTTTTACTTAAGTCTACTATGACATTTATAAAATAAAAAATATAGTTATCTAAATTAAACCCCACTACAACAGGTCATGTTAAAATAATTTTTAAAATATATTTTATTGAGGACAAAAAAGGTTCAGTTTTAAAAACAATTTCTCCCTTCCCTCAAACCAAAATTTTTTATTTATTTAAAATAGTACAATTCATGAAGAAAGAGAAAAAAAATTGAATGCATTAAACGGGAGAATAGTACATGTACAAGTAGTAAAGACAGGTGCTGAGCAGTGGTAAATTTAATCAACATGTATAACTATATAAGCATAAATTGAAGACTACTCTAACATACAAATAATATAAACTAGAATAAAAAGACGTAAGCAATTATACAATAAAGGAAAAGGTGCAACACAGTAGTCCAACATTTATATAAAACTAAAAAGGCAAATCACAATACAAACACAATAATCCAACAATAATACATCAAGTAACTAACAAATGAAATCTGAATACAATATCTAAAGTAAAGGAAAAAAAAACTAATCATCTTCCTCCTCCTCACCATCATCAATGTCAACATCCTCCTCCGTCTCTCCACCACTCTCGTATGGAGAAAATCTGGGGCATGTAGAAAATACAACTGAATGATCACCTCTCAAAAATTTCACCAGACTATCATTAAAATTAATATCATAATAAACTTTCCTTTGTAAATATTCATCATTATGATCCAAAAGTGCCTCTAAACCTCTCATATGATTCTGTAAAAAGAATATGTCTCCTTGTTGTATAAATAACTGCTCCAAATCAGTGTATAGAGTAGGAGTACTAAAGGTGGAAGGTCTCGAGGTTAAAGTGGATGGAATGTCTGAACCTCTACCTCTAGATCCTGAACCAGTATACTTTCCATACATTTCTAAATTTTTCTTTCCAATGGGTTAATGAGATGCCAAGATTTCCACGCATGGCTCATATTAA
Organism: Papilionanthe hookeriana x Papilionanthe teres; assembly: GCA_022702705.1. Classification (NCBI taxonomy): domain Eukaryota; kingdom Viridiplantae; phylum Streptophyta; class Magnoliopsida; order Asparagales; family Orchidaceae; genus Papilionanthe; species Papilionanthe hookeriana x Papilionanthe teres. Next base: position 96,529,727 of record CM040425.1, read on the forward strand.
ACTCTAGATTGTATGCACATGGTGGAAATAAGAGAAGGGTAACATATACATCAAGTTGTTCCTCCTTTAGAGGAAACGATCATATTCTTGTAGATGAGAGAGCCAATATCTACAGGTTTTCTCATTTGAATAAAGTAGTTCAAAGTTGCTCTCTCCTGGGTTACCTCGCTAAAATGGTTAGTTGGAAGAAGTCTAGCAGATATAAAGTAATGTCAGGCTTCAGAATGAACATTAAGCTTTGAAAAAGAAAAATTTACCCAACGTCCATTCTTGATCTTCCAAACACCATGTCGGTCAGTCAAGAATCTCATAATTTCATCAAGCTCAGCATCAGTTGGGTTAAACTATGAATAGAAACAAGTAGGAACGTTATGCAGTTGATAAATGTGATTTATCCAAATAGGACTAATATCAACATAGTGTCCTCTCAAAAACACTAAATCATCAGATTCGTCATAGAGGTTTGTATAGAATTCACGAACAACAGAAATAACTGTAACAACAGTGAAATAACAGAAAGTTCCCACTATCATTCCATAATAAAGTACTCGACAGTTCCTCCAGGATGAAGAAAACTACATTATGTAATCAATTCTTGGATTGCAGATCTCCATATTTGTCCTGTGCTTTAGAACTTGCAAATTTTTCATTATCAAAGATAGCTTTTTCTCTACCCCTCTTCATCTTAGAAGCCATGTTAATCTAGTAAAATTTTAAATAAATTTTAAATTAATTTCAAAAGGCTCTAATAAACTAATTCCAAGCAAAATAAGCCTTCAACCATGAATTTCTCACTAAATACTTCAAATTTTCAAATTTTTAACCTAACCACAATGTGGAAGAAATTCATGGAGAAATTAAAAATTTTCTAACCCAAAATGTATATCTTAATCAAAGAAGAAGAAATCTAGAGTTTGAAGCTCTAACTCCAAGCTAACCACCCACAATATCAAGCCCTAGAGGAGCAAGTTGCAAAATATGGGAGGAAGAAGACGAACTAAGGAAAAAATGGTGAAAACGGCTGTCTTGACGTTAAAAAACGTGATCCAGATCAGTTATGCTCTATAGCGCCCAGTTGTGGTGCTATAGCGCCTAGTTGTGGCGCTATGGCGCCATTCAAACTTAAGCAAATTTTGGAAATTTTTGTATATTTCAAAATAGGACAGAAAATCTAAGATTTTCAATCTCTAATATTACAGTTTCAACAGTCATTTTAAAAGTTATTGGGTTCATCATCATTCCAACATTTACGCACACAACTACTAATCAAATCCTTCAAACACCTTTCAAAACACAACATAACTTCTTTTCTTATAATAATCAAAAGTTCATTACAAACGGACATAACATAGACTTAATTAAAAGTAAATACAATCATAAAACACAAATCCTGAAGTGTTAGAGTCACAATAAGAACAAAGTCGGCACACATTATTTAAATAATTAACAATAACATATTTTCACATATTAATCATCTAAGAATAGTTGTGAATGATGGTGCGCCCTCCTTTTCACCCTCAAGATAAGTACGACCGAACACATGGTAAAAGGTGCATGTGGAAAATTTGAAGCAACCTTGTCGCCAATCAATTTGTTGTTGATATACATGCTTACATGATAGTCTTGGAAGCACGCCATATGGTTGAACTGAAGTTTCATCTGCCAATCCAAGTGCTCATACTGGTTGTACATATCATTCAACTTGTTGTGCAGATGGAATATCTCCTCTTCAATCTTCCCCAGTTTGTACATAAGCTGCTCCAGACTCAATGCTAAGAACCCATTGAAATTAGTTTGAGAATCCTTATGCATCATCTTCTTATCTTCAAACTTTCTATTTCTATTACTCTCCATTGATCTTGAGAAAATGATTTCTAAGTTGGGATAAATTTTCCACTCTTTATCCTTCTCTAGGCTGCTAAAAAATGTGAAGAAGATGCCTCCATTTTCATTCTAGGCAGTTTAATAGAGAAGAAGGGGTAGAAAACCTTCATTTGGGCAGTTTACGGAGTTATTCCGCCTGTGGAGCTATGGCGCCAGTTCTGGCGCGATAGCGCCAATACAAAATTTTTAAATGTCGAATGCTTTTCGTCCCCACCTTATTTTCATCAATAAAATATTGTTTTGTGTCGTCTCAATCATGTAAGACTCTATATCACTTCATAAACACATCATAACAACAATCACTAATCAAATCAATCAGCACTAATAACTATAGTTTGCCTCCCACAAATTAACGTCGTCAATCCGACATATCCAATATTTTAATTTGGTTGTCCCAATATTATGATCTCCTCAAATGTAAGACTATCTCCACTCATATAAGCTTTTAACCTGTGTCCATTTACCTTAATCATTTTCCTAGTTTTAGGATCTCCAATATCAACAACACCATATGGATAAACTCCTACCACAATAAATGGCCCTGACCACCTGGACTTAAGTTTTCCTGCAAATAATTTCAATCTTGTATTATATAATAAAACTTCATGTCCAGACTCAAATTATTTGTTCAAAATCTTCTAATTATGCCACATTTTCATTTTCTCCTTATAGATTTTAGCATTTTTATAAGATTCATTTTTTATTTGATCAAGCTCATTTAATTGCGAAAATCGTTTCTCTCCAGCATCTTTCAAATTATAGTTAAACTCTTTTATGGCCCAATATACTTTATGTTATATTTCAACTGGTAAATAGCATGCTTTTCCATATATGAGCCGATATGTTGGCATTCCTATAGGAGTTTTATATGCAATCCTATATTAATGTACTATCAAGACTAGCAGACCAATCTTTCCAGTTAAAATTAATAGTTTTTTCTATTATTCTTTTAATATCACGATTAGATATTTTTGCTAGACCACTAGTATGAGGGTGATAAGCTGTGGCAATTTGATGTTTTATTCCAAACGTTTTAGTTAATGTATGAATGATTCTATTTTTAAAATGACTTTTCCCATCTGTAATAATTACTCTTGGCATTTCAAATCTAGTAAAAATATTTTTCTTTAAAAATTTTGCAATACTCTTAGCATCACAACGAGGTAAAACAGTAGTTACAATTCATTTAGAAACATAATCCACAACTATCAAAATATAACTCTTTCCACAAGAAGGTATAAATGGTCCCATAAAATCTAAACCCCATACATAAAAAATTTCAACTTCAAAAGTAAGATTTAGGGGCATTTCATTTCTTCTAGAAATATTACCTACTCCATATGTTTTTTATATAATTATTAACATCCCTAAATTAAGTAGGCCAATAAAATCCAAAGTGTAAAATTTTAAATACAGTTTTATCAACCCCAAAATGTCCCCCAGAATCTGATTTATGACATTTTTGCATAATTTCTCTTGTTTTTTTTATCGGTACACAGCTTCAAATAACTAAGTCTTTACATTGTTTATATAAATAAAGGTCATCCCAAAAGTAAAATTTTTAATCATTAATGATTTTTTTATTTAATGGTTATCTTATCCATAGGGTAAAATGTTACAAAATAAGTAGTTAACTCTATTAGCATACCACGTAATTTGCCATTCATTAATCACATATAATTGTTCATCAAATTTTTTTTTTCATTTATTTCATCATTAAAGTTAACATTATTTTCTTGTTCAAGTCTTGACAAATGGTCAGGTATCTAATTATCAGTACCCTTCCTATCCACAACTTTAAAATCAAATTCTTGCATCAAAATGATCCATCTAATTAATCATGATTTTGCATCCTTCTTCATCATTAAATATTAAATAACAAAATGACCATTATGCACAATACATTTTGCTCCAATAAGATAAAGCCTAAATTTATCAAAAGCATACACAATAGCTAAAAATTCCTTTTCAGTAGTGGTGTAATTAATTTGAGCTTCATTAAAGGATTTTACTAGCATAGTATATCACTTTAAAATTTTATCTTATCTTTGCCCTAAAACAGTCTTTATAGCATAATCACTAGCATAACACATTAATTCAAAGGTTTTTCCCAATTAGGTGAAACATTAATAGGTGTGGTGATTAATTTCTCTTTTAACAAATTGAAAGCATTTAGGCAATTCTCATTAAAATCAAAGTTTGTATCTTTTTATAAAAGATGACATAGAGACTTAGCAATCTTTAAAAGATCTTTAAAATAATTCCTATAGAACCCAACATGAACTAGAAAAATTCTTACTCCTTTCACAGACGTAGGAGTCGGATATTCAGTGATAACTTAAATTTTAGCTGGATCTACTTTCATGTCTTTTTCAGAAATTGTATGTACTAACACAATTCCTCCTGGAACCATAAATTGACATTTTTCCCAATTGAGAACAAGGCTTATTTCTTCTCAGTGTTTTAGAACTCTTGTTGATTGATCTAAACATGAATTGAAAGATGTTCCAAAACTGAGAAATCATCCATGAAAACTTCAATTCCTTTCTCAATTAAATCACAAAAAATTTACATCATACATCTTTGAATAGTTGCAGGTGCATTGCATAATCCAAAGGGAACTCTTCTAAAAGCAAAAGTCTTATATGGATAAGTAAATGTTGTCTTCTCTTAATCTTCAAAAGCTATGGGTATTTGGTGGTATTCGGAATATCCATCCAAAAAATGAAAATAACGATGCCTAACTAGTCTATCCAACATTTGGTCAAGAAAAGGTAGAGAAAAATGATCTTTCATAGTGGCGAGATTTACTTTTCAATAATCAATACAGATTTTCCATCCGATGACTTGTCTAGTTGAAATTAACTCATTCCTTTCGTTTACAACTACAGTCACTCCCCCTTTCTTAGGAATACAATGAATAGGACTAACCCAAGGATTGTCGGAAATATGATTAATAATTTCAGCATCCAACAACTTTAAAATTTCTTTCTTAAAAAAATCTTTCATTATAGAATTTAATCTCCTTTGAGAATCAGCCTTAGGTTTATGAGTATCTTCTATCAAAATTTTGTGCATATAGATTGAAGGGCTAATTTCTTTAATATCAACTAATGTCCATTCAAAGGCTTTCTTATGTTTTTTCAATGCATCCAATAATTTTTTTTTCTTGTTTTGTAGTTAAATCTGAGGATAAAATAACTGGTAATGTAGATGAGTTCTCAAAAAATACATATTTTAAATGAGCAGGGGCGCTTTCATTTCAAGTTCAGGAGGTTTTTCTATAGAATGAATTGGAGGTTTACTCTTTTTCAGTAGTATCTAAAATTTAAAAATATTCTTGAACATAATTTGAACCCTTAGCATTTATCTCTTTTGATTTATCCTCAAAATCACTTTCAGCTTCATTTTTTAGATCTTTTTGATCTGATATGACTTCACATCTTTCCTGAAAATGATTAACAATCATATAATCAATAATGTCCATTCTATAACATTTACCGTCTTTTCCTTTACCAGGCTACTTCATTGATTTAAGCACATTAAATGTAACTTCATGGTCATTAAGTCTCATGATATGACCTCAATCACATGAGGTGTTAGAGAAATATTCATTCTAATTTGGTCTATTTTCCTAGATAATGCAGTAACATGTGATGCAACCATCGAAATAGCGTCATTGTCATGAATATTGGCTAACTTTTTAGGATTTACCATTTCAGAGGACCATTGAAAATTATTTGTAGTCATCTCTTCAACTAATGAATAAGCTTCATCAAATGGTTTTGACATTAATGAACCTCCAACAATAGCATCTATGATAGATCTAAGGGGTTCCATTAACCCATTATAAAATGTTTGAATGATTAACAAGTCTGGTAAAACATGATGTGGACACTTTCTAAGGAGTTTCTTAAATCTTTCTCAAGTTTCATATATTGACTCTCCTTCATACTGAGTAAGAGAAATTATATCATTTCTTAGCTTAGCAGTTTTTTAAGAAGGAAAGTACTTAGCCAAGATTTTTTTTTAAATCCCCTAAGTTCGAATAGATCCAGGTGCTGGCAAATTTAACCACATCTTAGCTTTATCCCTTCATGAAAAAAAAGTCTAAGTTTGACAGCATCATTTGATACACCATCTTATTTAAATGTAGCACACGGTTCTAAAAAAACTTGCTAAATATAAATTTGGATCCTCTGATGGTGTTCCCCCAAATTGATTGTTTTGTATCATTTATATAATTGTAAGTTTAAGTTCAAATGAGTTAGTCGCTAAAGCAGGGGTTTGAATGTTAAGTGAATTTCATCTGATGTAGGGTTTGCATATTCCCTTAGAGGTCTTTGTAAATTATGATGTTCGTTTTTAGTTGTTTGATTATCAATGTTATTTTGAGATGTTTTGCCATTTTTAGAATATTATGAAGTCCTCTTTGTTTCTAATTTTTCATATATTTCGTTCTAATTTCGAATCGTAAGGCACTGAACATTCAGATCCTAAACTTAGCATACACAAAGTAAAAATTCAAAAAAATATAACTTAAAATACTTAAAAGAAAATATTTTTTATTTTCAGTTTTTACAATTTTATTTTATGTTTCTACTTTTCAAATTTTTTTATGTTTTTATATTTTTATATTTTTCAAAAATTAAAAAGTATTAAAATTAATTATTAATTCTGTTAAAATAAATCTACATCTCAAATAAAATTCAAAGTCAAAAAGTTTCGTCGTGATCCCCGACAACGGCACAAAAAACTTGACCCGGTCCGCAATTACGCAGATATTTATACTCCAAAAGATTACCAAAAACTTATCCCAAATTATATTTGATAGCCACTGTGAAAAAATAAAATGATTTAGAAAATAGATAATAAGCCTTCACACTAGCAGTACTTATTGTTTGGTGCCATATCAGAAAGTATAAGTATTGTCTGGTGTATTGTTAATTATAGAAAGTATACGTATTGTTTCAAGTAATATAAGATTTTATATAAAAACCACAATATCGATCTCACACGTAAAGTTGTAACTTTTTAATAATGACTCAGAAAAAATTTTATCTAAATTACAGATAAATATGATAGGAGAATAATGTAGAAATGTTTGCAATGAATAAAAACTAAATTTAAGCAGAAAGTACGAACAAAGTTTAAGAAATTAAAAAATTTTAAAAGACTAATAAAGTTTAAAAGAGTTTGAATGTTATGAAAAGATCTATCTTCTTGCAAAGAGATATTAATGAATGTAGGATATTAATGATTAAAAATATAAAATGATGTATTGTGAAAAATAGGAGCATACCCAACCTTTACCCCTCTCGGTGTTAGCAAAGAAATTGGTTTATCTAAAGTTTGTTCCAGCTTGTGTAATAGTGTTGAGTAGATTCTGACCTCTCTCTTCCAGATTACCTAATATGCCCTCTCTATAGGACCTATTAGGGACCCTTAGATTCAAACTCAAGACTGAATTTATATAATAATCTAGCCTGTCACCCTAGGAACATTAATTCTACGCCCTTCAAAACTTATTTCTCTATCTATTGGCACTCTCCTTAGATTGTGGTCGCTCTCCTCATAAGGTGAGTGTGGTATCCACAAGTTGGTTGAAATCATAGCCTTCCCGGGTATTATGTTTCTCAACAGATTTTAACCTCACAAGTGGTCAATTTGCAAAGTCAATAAAGAACCGGTGAAAATGTCATCGCAATTTTTTTAAAATAAAAAGAAATCTTTAAACCATTCTTATCTCACACGATTAATTCCCATATGCAAGGAGAAAAAAATAAAACTACTCAGAATTCATGGAGATAAAACAAAAATATATGATTTGTATTCAAAGCCAAGTCTTAACAACAAAAACTCAAACACAAATACAATATACTTATCTTATGTCTTTGTCGGCGAATTTTTAATTTAATTTAAATAAATAATTTGAAAAGTAGTATTTTATTTTGAAAATAATTTTAAATTTGAAAATTTTAAGATATGAAATCAAACTGATCTCACATCCCGAATAGTTTATATAAATGAGCGTCGCACCACAAACCGTGTATCTATCCCGAAGAATAGACACACTGCTTGATGATGGGGCTCGATTAAATAAACTAGAAAGGTTTGTGCCATCCGTTTGGTCCGTGCGAACCAATTTTATAAGCCGACAAATTCCCTCGCTAATATAAATGAATTAAGCGGGGTTTATATTACCCGGGTTCTTAAAGTTCCCTATAAGGGCAAGCCCCTATAGTTAATTACATCTTAAGTGACAGAAATCACCTAAGAAAACTCTCGATAATAATCAGTAGTTCTGCTCTCAAGAATTTCCAAGTTTAAGTTTTCAAAGGATCGAATTTTGGAAATTTCAATAGGGAATGGACCAAATTTGGAACAGTTATTTTCAGGAGTCCAATGGAAGAAAAGTAGGAGAAATCACAGATTCGAAGCGAACTTCGGTAATTTCTCGACTATCCTATTGTTTGGCTTGAATTTAGGAAGGTCCTAATGTTTATTTAATGTTTTGATCTTGCCAATTTAAATTAGTTAGGACTTATATTTGTATGATAAAATCATACAAATAGCCTCGAAGATGTGAGGGTTTATGTCGTATCGGACGACTACCTCGGAGTCCTAAGACCGGTTAGGGCTTAATTTACATGACATGATCATGCAAATGCCTAACGAAGAATTGAGGATTTATTTTGCACTAGGCAAACTACCTCGAAGTCCTATGGCTTGGTTATTTAGTTCTAAGGAAAGTTTTGCTGAAGTAGACTCAGGTTTCACTGATGACGATGGCCGTGCTGCCCACCATGCTCCGAGCTCCTTGTTGTTGCAGAGGTTTAGTTTTAGAAGTCATAAATCAGGAGATGAGAGAAGTGTTTGGTTTTAGAGAAAGTCTTAATTTCCATGTGTCTTTAATATTTTAATTAAAACAAATCTTAAAGTTGATTAAACAGAACCGATTAAGATCCCACGGTTCCGTCATCCCGGCACCGTTATTTTCATCAAATTCACTTAGTCCAGATGAATTTGCTAAGCTCAACTAAATGAGTTCCACACTTTCATTTAGACCGTGGGAAATCCCGTTAGCAACACGTGGGTTACATCATCCGAGGTATTCCCGATCATTCAATGAGATGTTTTAATTTAGTTGTAGTTGTAGTTTTGTTGTTCTATTTGTGATTAAATTTTGAGTTGTCTTATATTTTGAAATGTTGTGGCGATGAATTTTATCTTGTAGTGTCTTTTAATTTAGTTATGGGTTTCAGTCTTGGTTTCTGTCCTAAAGGTGTAGGTTTTCATGCAACTGTTGTTTATCATGCAAGAAAGGTAAAGTGCAACACGAGTAAATGAATTGTAGTAAGATAAATTGCAATAAAATAAAAGCGTACTCTGAGGGTCTTCCCGTCATCCCAAGCTGCACTTAAAATACAATTTAGAGCATTTAAGCATTTATAGCAATTTCCTAGGTAAAGCTAAGGGAAGGGTTATGGTTTTCTACCAAAATCCTAATCCTATAGCTAGTCATTCCTATGACGTCTAGGTCTTCAATTTTGGTTTTAAGGATGATTTTCTTCACCAAAGAACAACTAAGCTCAATTTGTTCTTAAGGACATTCCATCATATTGAGGAAGTGTTTAAGACGAATCTTAAACATCTTTTCTACATTTCGAGAATTGTCCAAAGTCCAAATGAATTCTATCAGTGCGAGTGAATTAATCATCCAGTGGTGTTTAAGTTAAGTTTTATTTCTTGCTCGGTGAATTAGGATGTTTGAATATCCTTATGAGTGAAGTGACATTTCACTTGATACTCCATTTAGGAGTTATAATAGTAAAAGCTCCTAAGGGCAAAATGATATTTAATGATTTGTGATTCAAATTTAAGTTCAAATTAATGATTTAAGTTTGGAATAGTGTTCAAGTTATTTTAGATTTATTTTGAATTCTTTATGACTTAGGTGATGTTATATTTAATTCAATTTAACTTAACTTAATTTAATTTAATGTGGTTTAATTTAATTTCATTTAATTTTAAGTTAATTTAATATAATATGATTTAGCTTAATTGAATTTAATTTAATTTAATATGTTTTAATTTAAATTAATTTAATTTAATTTAATTTAATTCAATATGTTTTAATTTAAATTAATTTAATTTAATTTAATTTGATTTGATTTAATTTAATTTGTTTTAATTTTAATTTAATTTAATTTAATTTAATTTTATTTAATTTTATTTAATTTTATTTAATTTAATTTAATTTAGTTTAATTTAATTTAATTTAATTTAATTTAATTTAATTTAATTTAATTTAATTTAATTTTTCTTATTTTAATTTTTTTTATTTTAAAAGGGTTTGTTTTAAATAATTTAACCTTAACTTAATTTAATGATTAAGTCTTTTATCATTTTAAATCTTAAACTTGGATTATCATTTTAATTAGGGATTAAATATTATTGAGATGATTAATTTAGGGATTCTTAAATTAAAGAATAAATCTCTTCCTAATAATATCCCTATTTCAATAATTCCAATTTTATTATTCTTCCAAATTTAATTAATTATTTTAATTAAAGTTTATTTTAATTATTTTTAAATTGTTTAATAGGTTTCTACCCTTTAATTATTTAAATTTCAATCATCCAAATCATATTAGGATCAAATATTTTACTCTTCAATTTTATTAAGCCTAAAGCTTTAATTAAGGGTTAAAATTTTAATTACCATTTTGCCCTTCAAGCTTAATAATTTCATAACTCACTAAATTGAGCTCAAATGAATTTGAAATTTTTATGTGACTTCACTCATATGTCAATAAAGACATTAGAGGAAAAAATGTGATTTTTCTATATTTAATTTATTTATGTAATTATTTTTGGTGGAAAATAAGGATTTCCAAGGAAAATTTAATAATATGACCAAGGGAAAGTTTCTGTCCTTAAGAAAATTATGGGACATTCCTAATGACCAGAGGACCACTTGGACCAATTGTTATGATTTTTTGAATTATATTTTATTTATTAAAATTATTTTAAGTTCTGGAGTATTAATTAATTTAAAAATAGAATATAAGTTGAAAAATTAATTTTATAATTTTTAAAATTCTCTCTGATATCAAGGATTCCAGAGAACCAAATTTTACAATTTTCTGATTTTTGCTTAATTTATTGGAATTATTTTAGTGGAAATGCTAGAAAATGTATTTTTTAATTTTAAAAATTACCCCAAGGCTTTAAAATTTAATATCTTAACCTAGAGACATAAGAAAAATATGGGGTTTATTCCTAAGTGGTTAGAATTCAAAATGTGACATTTTAGTGAATTTTATTATTTTTGTAATTTTTATTATTTTTTAATTATTAAAATATTAAAATAATGATAAAAAATCAACTTTTTTAGAAAATTGCAATTTTAATTTTTTGAAATTCCCCTGATATCAGAGAGGCTCCAAAACCAATTTGGTGAATTTTTGAAAAGTATTTTGAAAGTTATGAATTTTCAAAGTTTAAGTTGGCTAAATGGCTTAATCAACCCATTTGATAGGGTTAACCAAACCCAATTGACTTCAAACTTTTATGGTGGGTTCCTCTGATCCTAAAGGTCAGTGGAGAATTGATTTCAAGTCAATTTGATCTATGGTTAACTCTAATTAATTAAATTTTAATTTTGGGTATTTAGGCCAATTAGGGTTAATCTGAGTGAATTAACTCAAGTCCTATTTTTCCTAGGGTTCTCTGGTCATAAGGAACATCACCAAATTTTCCTAGAATTTATTTCACAACATGCTAATTTTTGGAATTAAAATACTCAAAACAACAACATGCATTTGAAAAATCAATAACTTTTCACAGAGATGGCCTCGACCTTGGAAAATTCGGGGAATGTTCCCAAGTTCGGAGGCTTCAAAAGCCCTATGGTCTCATGCCATGGTGAATTGTATGAATGCATGGAGAATTAAAACAATGCAGGAGTAAATAATTAATTAAAAATAAAATACTTGGACAAAATTAATTAATTTCTTTTCCACATTATTCTCCTCTGTTCACTCGAGCAAGAGGATATTTTTATTTTATTTTTGTGATTTTTCTACACAAAGATATGGATTTTTGAAGTTCGGTATTTAAATAAATCAAAAATACCCTATTTATCTACTTATCCACGCGCGCCGACTCAACCTCGGCGGCTCCGAATCGACACGCGTCGCTCCCCGGTTCGGCGCCGCCATCCGACTCGGCCGTCCGGGCCCCGCGGTTCACGTACCCTCATCCGGTCCGACGCAATCCAAGCCGTCCATCCAATACACGCGCGATCCGACGGTTCCTGGTCATCGTCTACGACTGGTGCGATCCCGTGACCGTCCACACTCTAACCCTAAGAACTCTCTCGATTCTCAACGGATTTTCATGTTCTTATGCTCTATGGATTCGTCTTGAAGAGACGAACACATCCATACAGTGAACATGCTATGAAATCAAGCCAATCAAAATGGAGAATTGACTGAAGCTCGGGCGAAGAGGGAGTTCATACCTTTGCTCGCAGAAGTGAAGCTTCGATCCGAGAGTTGTGTCACCTTCGATTGGGTCCAAGCAAGCTCCGGATGAAGTCCCTTGGCTTGGTGAGTTGTCCAGGTATGATTTCCACCGGAGCTGATCACAACCTTTGGAGTCCGGAACAAGCCGGGAGGCTCGGAGAGGGGGCTTTCACCGGAAAACTTCTTCTCTTGGTCCGGTGAAGGTGTAGGTGAGTTTAATTTGATTTTGGTGAAGGATTCAGGAGTGTCCTGTTCAGCTCGAGAATCGAGCTCCAAAATTGAGCTCGATCAATGGGGATTAGAGCAGGAGAACAGTGGGGATCAATTGCTCTAGGTCTGGAGAGGAGTGAGGAGTGATTTTGGCAGAGTTTTGGTATGGTCTGGTTCAACACCTCCTTTGGCCGAGAGGGTGAGGGGTTTAAATAGGAGAGGCTGGAGGGCCTCCCAGGGGGAGTTGAGGGTTGGGATCAGCTGCTAGGTGAGGAGAAGAACATGCACAATGGCCATTTGGAGTGGGGCGGCTCGGCGGGATGGAATTTCAAAGCTTGGCCTCTCCCGAGGTTTCGGGCATGGTGTTTTCCGGCGATCGGGTGGCCGGCCGGCTGAGCATGGGTCACCCTCGAGGTCGGGTGGGTCGGGGCTGGGACTTGGTGCAAGCAATTGGCAATTGCCATGTGTAAAGTGGCTGAATTAAAATGGAATGGGGAAGGGGTCATTTTGGCTTCAATTTGGTCAACCCATTGGTTTGGGTTGGGTGCACCTCCCCATGGCTCGATTTTGGGCTGCGAGGATCGGTTGGGTCGACCAAGAGAGGATGGTGTGGTCTCTATCCATGATGAGGTGGCTAAACATGGTTTAGTGTGTGTCATGGATAAGGTTAAAAAGGCTTAATGAAAGGTTAGGAAAGGAGCCCCTCCTTTTACCATTAATGGCATGGTCACATGCCAAACTTTCATGGCTTCCTATGGCTTGTGAATGGCTCATGCATGGCTCCATGTGGCTTAGGGAAAAGTTTAGTCGATTTCATGAAAATGGGTTTTGTGACTTTTGGCATTTTGGTGAGGGTTGCCATGAGGTTTAATTTTGGAATAATCCAATGATGAATTTAGGATTTAGGGATGATTTCAATTAAAGGGATGATAAGGAGAAATTTCATGTGGGCTTTAGGATAGGCTTGGGCTTTTGAAATTATCTTAAGAATGAGCTTTTAGGAAGGCTAAAGGGGGGCCTTCATGTTTGAAAATGGGCTTTTGGATAAAAAATTTTGTAAAGGGCCATGTCAAATAAATGTTGGGATTGGTTTAAGGATGTACCATGAATGATTTGAAACAAACTTGAGGTGCTTTGGGTTTGAATTGGGTTGGATATGGGCTTTTTGGTAAAGAGGCTAAGATGGGCCAAAATGGGCTACCATGGGCCAAAATTGGGCTAAAGTTGAAATTGATGTAAAATTAATGTTGGGAAATGTTTATGGGAATGTTTCAAAGAGGTTTTGGCTTTGGTTGGGTTTTGATTTTGAGGTTTGGGTCTATTTGGGCTAGGTTTAGGTTTAGGTCAAAATTGTGCCTTTTGATTTTGGGTTGAAATTGAGTGGGGTTTGGGTCTAAATTTTGGGCAAATCATGTTAGTGTTTTGTTTATGGGGATGTTAAGGAAGGTTTAGAAAAGATTTGGGGTTAATTGGAGTTGAATTGGGTGAGTTTGGGCTAAGTTTGGGTCATGGGTCCAAATTGGGCTTTAAGGCCAAAAGTGAAATCGGATCCAAATGTCAATCAAATTGAACTTGGATTTGGTCTAGATTGGTGTTGGGGATATTGAATTGAAGTTTATAATTGAATTGGACCAGAATTTAGGTCAATTGGGTAGGTTTGGTTTGACATTGGGTTCATTTTGGGTTAAAATAGGTCAAATTGGGGATTTTGACAAAAGTGGGGTAAATTGACAAAATTGGCCCATGGTGTAGTTGAACAAAATGAAATTGAGAATATTTGGGATTTTCTGGAATTTTCTGGGAATTTTCTGAATTTTTGGATTTTTTGGCCAAGAGGGGTATTTTGGGTATTTGGAGGGTATTGGGGGGTATTTTTGGAATTTTTGGTATTTTTGGGTATGGATGATCAATTTGATTGTTGAGGCAATGTTTAGGATTGATTTTGGAGAATTTTGGGTAATTTAGGTGATTTTGCAAATTTTGGAGGGTTTCAAGGGTATTGGGTAGGCTAGGCGGGTGTAGGGTCCCGGGGGTCAAAAATTGAAAATTTGGAAAATTGAAGATTTGGTGAATGTAAGTGGAATGAAATCATTTTGGTTGAGCCATGAAGCCACATCAAGCCCACATGAGCCATGAAGGGACTCATTTGAGGCATCCACTATGTTGTTCCTAACCCTCTTAGCCAAGGGCTTAGGGGTTAAGGACCATCCATGTGAATCACCTTCATGAGTCGGGAGGTCAAATTGGGTATGGGTGTGTTTTTAAGAGGTGTGTGAAAGTGTAGTGTATAGGTGTAGTGTGTGTGTAAGTCAGCCCCTTCACTGCACTGGCCACCTGCAAGGCGATCATAAGGTCAAAGAGTTCTATAGGAACTCATCCTTTAAACTTCCCCATTTGATTTCAACCCTCTAGGTGATTAGGGGTCTACAATCAAGTTTGTGGAGTTTGCAGGGAGTTAGGAAGTGGTTTGAATTTCAAAGTGGTGGGTCCCAATTCTAATCCTCTAGGATAGTCAAAGGAAAAGCCTAAGGCTAGATCCTAAGTACTAAAGAGAAGAAGAGAAGACCTCATCAAAAATGAGGTCAACAGTCTTCTCCCAAAGTAATTCTTAGAGTTTTATTCAAGCAATCTCCAAATTTTTCTTATACAATCAAAACAAACTCTCTTACACAAACTCTCACACACCCTTTAAACTCTTCTACACACACCCCAAAAAATCTCTCTTTTTCGTTCAGCCCTTGGCCCATTTAATAGATCTCTGCAAATAACCAAGGGTCACCTCAAGCACCCCTTCAAAATTCGGTCAAATTCAATGTATCTTCTAGAAAATTGGTTACTGGTGCTATAGCTTCGCTTTGGGGCACTATAACACTCATTTCTCTTGATAGTTGGCGCTATGGTGCAAAGCTGACGCTATGGCGCCATATAAAGTTTCGCCTTTTTGCTCCATTTTACTCTCATTTTCTTTAAATATCCATTCCTTGTACTTGAAACTAAAAACAAGTAAAATATATTCCTTTAAAGTGCAATATCATAAAAATTATACATAAAATAAGCATTAAATGTATATTAAAAACATAAAATTTTCAGGTGTATTAAGAAGGATGAATGATGGAGGGCATGAAACCTTTATGCCTATTAGCAAGGAGCTTCAAAATGACTTTGTGGACGGCATTACATAGAGAAATATGTCTATAATCAATGAGCTCCTTTGCATGAAGACTTTTGGGAACAAGAGTTAAAGAAATAAAATTTTCCCACATAAGAAATTTGGAAGTTATGAAAAATATTTATTTGCTCTAGTACAATCTCTCTAATAGAGTCCCACGAGTAAGGAGGAGGATTTGAAACCATCAAGGCCCCAGAATTTTGTAGAGCCAATAGAAAAGAAGGTAAATTATATATGTTCATCCAAAAAATCAGCAATAATAGTATTGCCTTCAATGGTAAAAAATAGTTCTAGTAGTTGGAATATCATGAGAAGTAGGAGTAGAGATGGCCAAACTATTAAGAAGGGTGGAATATTAAAAGACTATAGCAAGAGCAATGTCATGTTGAGTTTGCACATGAGAGTTATTTAAGGACAATTTTTTGTGTAATTTCTATTTCCTTCGTTCCTAAATTTCAAATCATTTATGGCTTTTGAAAGCAACGAACATTTGGCTCTTTGCTTGATCCAAACACTTTCCAAATTAATAGCCTCAATGAGTTTATTTTGAATAGGGATCTTTTGAGATCGAAGATTTTGGAAAAGGGATTGAGACTCTAAATTAAAAAGAACTTCTTTTTTAGAGACATTTAATACCTTGATAGAATCTAAGATAAAATTGGAAGAAGACCATCTGGAATTAATGAGAGCACTTGTGACATTTTACAATTTATTTCAAGCGGAAATATGGGATGCCCATTCACCTGAATGTTTTAAGCATCATATATGATAAAATTGAAACCATAACAATATTTTTAATGATTTTTATATAGAAATCTACATATTGGAGCAAAGTTAATCTCAAAGTCAATAGTGATAGGAGAGTGACCTGAAGTGTAAGGCTGTAAAACTTTGTAAGGATAGAGAACGAAAGTAGAGATTCAGTGATTTTTGACTAAATCCAAGTCAAGAAGGCATCTTATATGATTATCCAATTGTTGGTTAAACCAACTATAAGAAATCTTAGTATTTGGAAGTTCAGTCAAATCAGAGACAATGATACAATTATTAAAGTCAACCAGCTTGTTGGGGAGAGGAGGAAGGCCTTCGACATTTTCATCCAAATTAATGATATAATTAATCTCACTAGTAATAATCAAGGGAGAGGAAATATTTCAACAAAGGCATTGATAGAGTTCCAAAAAAACATTCTCTAGGTAGTATTATTGTCGGTATAGACGAATGCAATAAAAAAAGACAAAGTTGTAGAAACTTTTAAGTAATCCATGAATGTACTGAGGCTACGTCTCCAACACATTGAAAGAGAATTTTAGGTTTGACGTGCTTCAACTCCTTCAGGTCTGCTTATTTAGGACCAGAAAAAGGGATGGTGTCAAAGATAGCTAGGTTGTTTGAAGGTAGGAGAGGAAAAATATCTGAGTTCTGGGCTTCGGATAGAGAGACACTAAGTGAAGTATTAGGGAGAGACTCATGTGAGACAAGGAACTTGTTGATCTGAGGAGAAGGAGAGGAGTTGGTTCATGAGGCTATCTGTGGTTCTCGGATAGGAGATAGGTGTTTTTCGATTTGGCAGGGTGGGGCAGGATTTTTTAGGACTGGAGTGGAGCTAGGAGGTAGGATAGGAGAATGTTTTCTAAAGCATATACGAGGAAGACCAACAGGTCTTCTAATTCTGCTACTCCCAAGTATAGGTAGGATGGGTGGGGGATTAGTAATTACGCATCCTAGTTCAGGAAGGAGGAGCGTGCATTCCAGGTTGAACATGGAGCAGGTAGGCTTTCATTCTTATATTACATGTTGGATGACATCATTCCAATTGAAATTAATGGTGATTGAATCAGCGAAGGTTGAATGCATATTGATTCGAATACTAACTCACACAAAGGTATGACACCACCCTTTGCCTTCAGAGGATCAATGACCAAAGAAATAACGACCATGCTAGTAATCTTGGAGATAACCATTTTCTGTCCAGTAATAGAGAGGGAGGTTTGAGAGCTTAATCCAAATGAGGAAATCAGTGAAATCTTCTTCAAAAGGTTCAAAGTACGGAGTGCAACATTTAAAAATTATTTTTTTACATTTAAATCATTGACCACCATCCAAAATCATAAGAATATCATCCATGCAGGAGAAATTAAACATAAAAAAAACTTCAATTAGGAAGATTAGCTCTACCATACCATTGAGTTTCTAAATTTTACCAACAATAAATTAGCTTCTTACCGAAAGCATAGCCAACCAGTGCCTGATTCCAGCACTTCTTCATAAAAAAAATGACTTTTTCGGCTGTAGGAGGAATGCAGGCGAAGTTTATGGGAGAGGCATTTGGGAAATTCAAAGAGAAAAGACCCTTCGAGCTATATAAGCAGAAGGGGAGGAGAGGAGAGGAGGAAAAATATCCATGAGGTCTGAGGACCGAAGCCCCTCAACAAACATAAGAAATAAGAAAACCAGGGCAAGCAGGGGCTAGGGTTTTTGAAGGGAGATTGAGGAGGAAGGGGGAGGAAACCCTAACAGAGCAGAGGAACGTTCACGAGAGGCTCTCTGTTCACCCCTACACTTATTTTAACATAATTGTTGTTGGACAAATTCTTTGAAGGCTGATAAACTCACATGGGCGCATGATTGTTGACTGCATTTAAGTTGAATGAACTAAAAGAAAAAAAAAATATTAAATAAGGGATAATGAAACAGTAGTTTAAAATAAAAAACTCTACAACCAAATAATGAGGATTTTAGTAATCATTGAGTGTGAAAAATGACAGTTTTAATATGCTTTCAAAGATTTGACAGATGGCATTAAGTTGAAATACTTGAGTGTTACACAGGCAGTAATGATTACCCTGAATGGGAAATCAGCAAGCACTGTGCTAAAATCAGGCCATATAACAAAAGCAAGCCTAAAAGTTTCCGGAACTATTCATTGAATATTGCAGACTTTCATAATCAACATGTTTCCATTGAGAGTTCTTATTCCTTCGCATACTAAAGTAAGTCTGGATTTCTCTCACAAATACTGACCCAATCAGAAAACAAGACTGTAAAATCTTTTCACATTAGTACTGAAATACTAGGACAACAAGTGGCAGTATCAAGATTTAAGGTTTCTTCTCTTCCTCGTACAATTTAAGCATAGACACAAGGAAAGAACTTTTAAGTTGGTGAAAAAAATGAAATTTAGAAATGAGAACAGTGGTAAAGAAGTTCAGAGATTTACACGAACAGAAGAGGTACATGCCTTAAGATTTTTATCAGGCAAATTATACACTAAGCATACAAGGACAAGGATTAGAACACAGCTCTCAGCATCCATTAATGTTTCACAGAGGAAGTGAAGCTTTGGAGGCCTAAGAATTTAAACATTGAAATCATACAGCAGCAGGTTAAACAGCTTTTCCTATTTCTTGCTAAAAAAGTTTCTCAGCATCCCCTTTTCTAGTCTCTCCAAAAGCTTCTTTGAGCCGGGCACATCCAACACTATAAGCTTCTTCAGGTACCCAATTGCACCATGAGAAATCATTATCTTCTTCGACTTTGTGCTGGAAGACAGTGTCAAGAGGCAGGATACTGCATACTTCTTCGCCGTATTCACTGGACTGGGGTCAAGCAGCTGAACCAAGCTTGGTACACTCTTCTCATCCTTCTTCACATCTTGACAAATTGGCCGATAGCTCATCAATGTAGCAATTGCCTGCGCAGCAACCTCCCTCACTCCATCGGACTTGGCCTCCAACAACTTTATAAGAAGTGTAACACATCCATACTCCCAAATCATTCTTTTCATTTCAAAGGAACCAGATATCCTACATATTGCGGATGCTGCAGCCTGCTGCGCACCAAAAGATCCATCCTTCAGTACATGAATTAGCCTTGGCAGAAGTCCAAGAGAGGGCAGACTATCCGTTGAGACTGAAGCCAAAAGATTTCTCAGAGCAGAAACCGCTGATTCCTGTGGAAGAGGACCATCTATATAGTCCAACAGGCTTTGAATTCCACCCTCAGACACAATTGACTTTCTTAGGCTATTACAACCAGAAGACAAGTTCTGCAAGCACTCAGCTGCATACTCCTTTGCTCCCAAAACAGCACCACAGTTGAGAATATTGATCATGACACTGATAGCTCCTTCATCGATGAGACTCTGTCGTAGTTCCACCACTGCAGAGAGGTTCTTTATGGTGCCGGCAGCGGCCAGTTGTGTAAATGAATCCCCATTCTGGCACACCTCAATCAAAGGCTGGATACCCCCATCACCAGCTATGGCTCTAGCTGTATCTACTGACATAGATAGCCTCTGCAGAGATATGACCGCCTTTTCCCTTCCCACAAGGCTACCGGATTCCACCACTCTTATCAACGGTGGCAGAACAGCTTCGGAGACGAGCAAACCGTCGCAGTTTCCAGATTCCGCAAGAAAACAGACTACTGTGGCGGCCTTCTCCCTGATCTTTAATGATGCGGAGGAAAGAAGCTGAACTAGTGCTGCGATGCTGCTACGACCTAAAGCGGCCACCACAGTTTTCTCATCCTCCCGCATCACCTCAAGCAACCCATCAACAGCGCGGTGCTTCGCTTCCGCGTCCCCAATTTGCAATCTTGCTAACAATTCCCTGATCTTTGATTCAGGGGAAACGTCGTCGGGGTACAGGGGGAGTGCAGCTTCACCGAGAACTCCCGATTTGATGAGAAGCCGACAATCGCGGAGATTGAGCTCAAGCTTACCGGACAGAACATCGAGGTCACTCTGCATCTGGAGCTTTCCGACCGATGGGTCAACTCCAGAAACTCGGTCGGCCAATTCAATTGCTTCGGCTAGGGTCGCAGCTACAGACTGAAGCTGCTCGACGCAAAGAGCGTTCTTTGCGAAAAACGGATGGCTTGAAAGGTCGTAGAGGCAAGGAGGGATGAGGTCTAGTTTAGAAGCAACGGATTTCCAGCGGCTGGCAAACCCCCGCGCGCTGCTGGAGGCGGCGGAATGCGACTTTGAGATGGCAGAAGGGAGAAGGAGGTGGGCGCGAGCGAGCCAGTCCTCGGCGGATAGTTCGACCTGTTCTTCCACCATGGCGACGGCTGCAGCAGTCTGGGGAGGCCAGAAACAGATAAAGGTTAAAGCTTTTTGAGGGGGACGTTTTGTGATCTACGGTGAGATTGAATTAAGGGTAAAGAAAACAGTAAAGCGTGGAGCTGGTTGGCGGCCACCAGCTTCTCCGGCGAATAAGTAAAGAGCATCGAAAGCGACGGCAGCGAGAAGAAGACGAGACTGGGGAGAAAGTGGAAAACTGCATACTAATTTTTTGAGAACTGGCTTACGACATAAGTTCCGGTTAGCTACATACATCGCTTCCAGTCAATGGCGTAAAAGAGTCGGCGGAGCCTAATTGGGTTGGTTCGGTAGCAGTAGTGGCCAACGATTAAAAATTTTTGATGAGAAAATGTAGCTTCAAAAATACTTTAATAATTTCATAACGATCAATATTCAAAAGGTATAACAAAAGACTTCAAATATATATTTTAAAATACGTTAAAATTATCTATTCCCTTCAAAATAATATAAAAACAAATTTTCAAAAATCAAAATTACCGTTTGAGACTTGTGGACGAAAGTGCCCCTTGTCTGGCTTGGCGTATTTTGAAAATGAACAGGGGAGTGAGGGTAAATTAGTCACTCGCTCAAGCTCCGGCCGATGGCGGCCGGCATCCAGCTGCTTGGCCTCAAAAAGTGATATGTAAGAAAGCTAATCGTCATGAGAAAGTTCCGAGAACACCTCCGCTGATCTGCTTTCCTTAGCTTCAAGCACTTTGTAATGATTCCTTCCCTTTCTACTTTGCTTTAGAAAAAAAGAAAAAGGGGACGACATTATAAGAAAGAAAGCAAGCAAAAAATGAAGCTCAGCGCTTGCACAGAGGGAGAGGCATTAACTAGATGAAGGAAGAAGAGAGAGAGGGAGAGAGAGAGGGACCTTCACCTTCGAGCGATTGAGCTCTCTTCTTGCTTGAGAATGAGCACTGATCTCTCGGCTGCAAAAGGGGAATTCCTTTTAAGGTGCACAGTTTAATGATTGTCTGATTGTAGATCGGACGGGTCGGCTTATCGGGAATCCGAGATCCGACCGTTGCCCCCAAGATCGCATTTGAATTTGAACGCTTTATTTAAAAATTGGAAGATTGCCTGGACCGGATGGCTGACGTGGGGGATTCTGAATTCTGTCTCCATGCGTTTAGATTTGATGATTGCTCAAAGGGTGAATTGAAAGAACAATTAACGGTGAACCAAATCTATAATTTCTTAATAATTGTAAGCATATGCCTGCCCCACTTGGGGAGTAGTTAACTTCCGATTGGCTAACCACGAAGGTTAAATCTGGCGGGTTATTCTTTTACCGTGGCTGAGATTTTCTTTAATGGCATTTATATGTATATTGTTCAGTTGTTATACATTTACATATCTAACACCCCTTTTTTTTTCTTTTAATGCCATAACACCTAGATTTAAATATGCATAATACCAAAATTTATAGAGGTATTTACTTCCATGAATTCACATTTCTAACACCTAAATTATACTTTGTTACATTCATGTTACCCAAACCTTTCATATCACATATACAATCATTTTAACGTTTCGGAAGTTAAATACATTTTTTATGCATAGTTAAGGTGCAATGTATCTAAAAATTGAAGTTTAAGGTTGTGTTTGGCGCAACTTATTCGTCGCTTGTGCATTTTAACGGTGTGGCGTTTGTTTTCAGTGTCTGCAGTGAGTTTCACGATAAGTTGTTCTCATTTTCTAATAAACGCCGGTCGCGGCTTCGACCCCGTGGCCCGCGTTTGGAGAAGAGGCTTTACATCTCTACCCTCCCGTGCCCTCTCGTGCATCCCCTCATCCCGTGTCGATCTCTCTCATCTACTAGCTTTGATCGCTCCCAAAGATTACTGAAACTCCCCTCTGCGCTCGATAATCAGATGGTGTCGCCCAAAACCATCGCCTTCATGAACAAAACCTTTGTTACAGTCGACGATGATCTTGAGGAAGGAAACGACGGGATCACAGCTTGGTTTCGCGAGAGACCTTTGAAACTCCGAAACTCCCATCCTTCTCATCCATCCTCTCCGCTCCTACCAAAATCATTGAGGAAGACGGGCTATGCGGCACGGTTTCACGAGAAGAAGTAAGGAAGTGCAGGGTCTTCAGCAAATTCGTGTGGGTTAGAGAGGATGAAGCGAAAACCAGCGTAGGTCAGTGGACGATGATCTTGAATTTTATTTTGACAATTTATAAATAATTAAAAAAATGCATTAAAATTTAGCTCTACATTAATCCAATTAAACCCCTTAATATCCACGAGAAGAATGTTTTTAAATTGAGATCAACACTTTTTGTAACTATTTCGTCTTGTATACACAACAATATTATATTTGCTCAGGGGCAGAATGGTCATTTATCCAGAAACAGCTACGAATCAGCTGTTTTTCAAATACACAAAACATACAACTAGTCAGTTTTTCCAGATCAGTTGTTGATCAGCAGTTTATCAGGATAAGCTGCAGCTGCCCTAAACAGACTCTAAGTGTCACATATGTAGATACATATGAATTGAGAGTTGTGTATAAAGGTCTTCTAAGGTTATAAATACTACATAAAAAATATCATTATTAATGACTTTTTAAAAGTGAAATAGACTTTTTCATGTTTAAGTTTATAGCACCAAAATGTTATAAATATAAAGATCAAATTTTAATTACTAGATTTGTAAATACATAATTGTTGACCCCGTGAATCATACCTAATAAATAGTATAAATAAGGAGAGAGACAGAGAGACTTAAGACCGTAATATCAGTAAATATATTGCTATGTCTCTCCCCAAATGTCCATTAAAATTATTTACTACTAGTCGGTCAGTTTAATTGTCAGGATAATTGTTACTCTGACCATATCATTACTCATTGGATCTCTGTTTCACTTGCTCATAGGTTTAGCAAGTCGTTCATTTGTTTACTCAGTCAGTTGATCCATTAGATTCAATTGAATAGATCGTCTGCACCATGCCCATTGATAGCTTTTTGGACTAGCCCGAAATGGTCCTTCGACATGTGTCTTGTTTAGGGTTGCTTGATTCCATTCAACTTTGATCATATAAATTTTATTTCTTGGATTTTACCGTGTATTAGTTGACTACAAGCTTTGATTAAAACATGACAATTAAGTTTAGCAAAAGTTTATTTTATTTAAATAACCTCATTAATCAATACGTTATTGATGTATGTGCCAGTGACTGCTTATAAATACATAATAGTCTTTCCAGTTTTATTTATTATGTGCCTTCTCTTCGTGTTTCTTTTCCTTAGTATCTCGACTGCCTTCCTTGAAAAGAAGTTTCCTTGACGATCAATAAGCTTCTGGAGTCCCAAGCTGCCATCCTGAGCGAAATTTTTCTTCATGGCTTGTTCGTCAAGGAGAAGAGTAAGAGACGTTCTGAGAATGATTGAAAGAGGAAACAAGTGGGGAAGAACAGGCGGGGCTCCTGTTCGAGGCACGTTGACCTTTCATTGTGGTTCCGAGAAGCGTTCCATTTACAGTTGCATGTACCAATCAGCCTGTTGCAGTTGTTTAGTCTCCTGGCATGGATTCAACAACAATCCTAACAATAAGCCCCAATGGCATGGATTCAAGCCTTACTAGTGCTCTTCGATCCCCCCATCGCTTGAGCAACTTCATCCTAAGGAGCTGACGGTATCCGAGGCAATTAGAGCAATGATTACATTTTTTTCACTCGATCGAATAGTCTCTAGTTGTTATCTTCTGACTATTTTTTTTTATTATTTTTGATACGATAGTTGACAAGATTGAGCCAAAATTAGATGAAGTTCCCACAGCATCGGTTGAGGTCGGGAAGCAAATAGCATGGGAAATGAGCAAGCTAATCGATGAAGGTGATGTGGTTGACCGACTCGAGGATCTCTTATTTCTTGTAGAGACATGAGAGAGAGAGAGAGAGACATGAATGACCTGGATGGCTAATGAGGAGTTAGCTTGTCATCTAGCCGAGATTGAGAGCTCGTTCGCTTGCGATTTCGATTTTCAGCGGAGCTCGGAGCTGCACATCATTTCGGCCAGTGTGTTGGATGAGGATATTTTGATAGTCAAGACATAGTGTTTGTTCTTCAACAAGAGCTCACACACGAGCTCGTGAGAGTTGTTTAAGGACTTTTAGGCTCAGCTTATGTTTGATGAGTTATGACAGTTTAGGTTAGGGGTTGACTTCATGTTCGGCATGCTGGTTTGGTTTGAGCATGTCTCGCTTGGGGCAGCTTCAGACCCATGTATAAGCTTTCTTCTTCCTCTGTGCAGAGTCAGAGAATTGTAATGATTGAGTAAATAATGTTTTTAAGTGAAATGTTATTTTTCTTGATTTTCACGCTAAACTTTTTCCATTTCAGATTTCCTAGGTGGTTGCTTCAAATTTTTCATTGTGACGAATGGGATTTACCCAATCTTTATAAAAATAAGGGCAAAAACAAGGGCTAATTGTAGTAGATATACTTTCTTTTCTTTTATAACTTTTCTTCAAGCTTTCATTTTTTGTTCTTGAAAATATTGTTCCATGTCATAAAGAAGTGGCTTCTTGCATTGTACACATCTATACCCGGGACAATATGTCCTATTAATGTTTGCTTGTTGATTCCACTTTTGTCGTCTCAAGAATAAGGTGAAGGATTGGGAGTCATAGTCATGCTATGCTTTTACAGAGAGTGGCTCGCCGGTCCCAACAACTTTGTTTGGCGTTCCCCTCCTAAAAGTTAAGTGGAAGATTTCTCCCATGGTATAGAGAGAGTCTAATAAGGTTAAGCAGATGGTTTTGAACATTCAATAGTATTTGGAGATTTTTACCATCGACAAAATGCAGGTCCTAATAAGTTTTGTAGGATGGGCAAAGCATAATGACAAGTATTGACCTCGCTTTTTGATCAATCCTTTTCCTTGAATTAACTAATCTTATCGGGACATAGGACCACCCTCATACCATCACTAGATGACTTAATTGAATTCAAAATAGCTATAACTTAAAACCTACTTGAACTAAAATATGATCCAACCCTAATTTAATCTAAAACTGAAATCTAACTAGACCAACATTAAAATTAGCAAAACTAAAACAGAACCAAATATAACCAACTTCAACTTAAAATTGAACTAAAAATCAACTTAAACTAAAATACACACTGAAATTTCAGTTTTTTCATAGATCATCTTTGAGCTTGAAACTTCATTATAAAATTTGCATAATGTTTATTATCACATATAACAAATATGCAAATTAGTTTGACTATGATAGGGAATTTTTTATGTAAACATTTTTATTTTGAGTTTTCATGCACGAAAATGATAAAACGTGAATTTTTTTTATTTAAGCATTACTTTTTAAAACACACCACACAAGAGCACTTGATCATTCAAACCTTTCAAATGAGCCCTTCGACGCACAAATCAAACATTTTTTAGGGTCCATCAAGGCAATGATAATTTGGATGATAATTCCGATAATAAAAAGAATAATCTTGATAATCCAGTCAAACTATACTCAAATTAGAACCAAACTTCAATCAATGTAATTTAAGCTAAAAGCACTAGATCCAATTAATTATAAATCTTTAAAAGTTTTCATTAAAACCCAACAATATTTTCTCTCATTGGGTGGAGCCCACACTTTGGCTTCAAATTTCTTGAAATAAGGCACATCTTGATCAAAATGAACGTCACTATCATCTTCTCTAAATTTTTCTAAGCCAATTGAGCTAAAGTCAAATTATTCCACATAATCATCAATAACCACATTTGAACTTTGAATTGAAATATCTTGAGATATAGGTCACCATTGTAATTCCCTTTTTTTTTTGGATTTAGATGAAAAAATGTTGTGTTTGGGCCCCAACCACCACAAACACGAAAATTTTGAATTTTTCTCCCTCTCTTTGATTTGAAAATTTTAAGGGATTTCACTCCATTTGGCCAATAACCATTCCCTCCATCCTTTCCTCCCTAAATACCAACGGTTGAAAGTCCCTTAGCCTCAGTTTTGTTCTTCCTTAACCATCTCTCCCTCGTACCACTCTATTTTGGCCAAAATCCCCTCCGTCCTTTCTCTCACACTCCTTCTCCCTCACTTGGCCAAAATCATTTTCCCTCTCCATTTTCTTCTTCTAATTCCACTTCACTCAGCCAAGGAGTTCTCCACTACAAATAAGAAAATATGTACATCTCTCTTTTACATTTAATTAATGACTTTGAATATCCTTTGGATGACGATGGTAATGTGAAATTCTCTTTTTCTTCTCCTTCTCGTACGGTCGAGGTTCACTTTTTTTCTCCCTCTTTTCTTATCTTCCTACTATATCCAAAATTCCCAAACTTACTTCCCTCACTTTCTTAGATCAAAACCTACCCTTGCCTTCTCTAAAAAAACCAAAAAAGGAATATTTTATATAAAAAAAAAAGTATGAAACCCCAAGGAATATATTTTCTACATCAAGTGTGCTCCAAAGATAGTAAAGTTTAGAGTTTATGAAGGTCAAAACTCAAAAGAACTTCTTTTAAGAATTTTAAATGGCTTTAAATTAAATTTAACAACCTTTTTTCTAAAATCAAATTCCAAATTCTCCTTTTTAAAAAAATAATTAAACTTAATTAACACCTTTTAAAATCAAAACAAGACTTATTTTAAAAAATGTAGTTTAAACAACCGTTTTTCGAGCATACCTTCTTTTAATAAAACTTAACCCAAGAGAAACCTTTTTAAAGAGCAAATCTAAAATTAAAATAAATTCAAAAAATTAAAAAAATCCTTTTGAGAGCTCAAAACTAAATAAATAAAATCCTTTTTAACAAAATTAATAAAACAAACCCACTTTATAAAAGGCCTAAACTCTAAATAAATTTTAAAACCTTCAACTTGAAACTTTTTAAAAAATAAAAAAATTAAACTTATTACAAATTTTCAACAATCCAAACTAAAGAATATAAACTAAAACATTTCCAAATAGATAAAAAATTTAACATATTTTAAAGATGGGACATGAAATAAAATGCTCATTTAAATTTGAATAAAGTTTAATCCTAATTTTTGATTAAGATAATCTTTATTATTAGAATTTTGTAAAAGTAATTTCTCCTAAAGAACCTCAACACAAATACAAGAATCTAATAGTCCACAACCATTAGAAAGAGAGAATTCAATACTTTGCATAAAATAAATGTTCAACATGATCAAATACATAGAAGATGTTGAATTCGTTGGGTCAGCAACATATCCCAAAAAGACAAAAGGATCTATGGTAGGCTCCACATATGCATACCTAAACCTAATTTTTATATAATAATATGAACTCAGAACAAAGGTACGAGTCGTAGATATGATGGCCCTAGTCCTCTCCTTATGGTTTTGCCATAAACACCATGGAAATCCATACTTGTATCTTACTTCTGATGCAAACTGTAACCCTCTGTAAAAGAAGTATATACAAAAATTCCAAAAAATGGAATATACTTGCAATCAAAAGTTGGCATGGGTTATCTCACGTAATGTATAGTAAACTACGTCCATCATGAGGAAAGCTAAACAAAGCTTACAGAAAATGCACTAAGTTAAATTATGAGGTTCTTCCATGTTGGACATAACTTCTTTTAATAATATCATCTTTAACATGCTTGTGAACAGATCTCACACCCAGTAAACATGCAAAAGGCAACACATAAAATACTGGACGCAAACCATAAAATAATAGCCAAACATTTGAAAACCTTAACAACACACTACCTTGTTCTAATGAAGCATCTAAAGGATGGTGCTCTAATTACGTACAACTAGGTGTGTGTGCAAAAGTGTGACTAAGGTTGGGTGTATGAATTTGACGAGCCACCATGATTGGCACCATCCTAAAGATCTAAGAGAGTTAAAATGTGTCACAAGAAATGACATTTAAAAAAAACATATATTTTAAGGTTCGACCTTTCTTATGGTCAAAATAATATATGTTTTAGTTTTGAAAATAGAGTCAAAATATGATGGATAGTGTTAATATAAAAAATACTTTTTTTATTTTAAAATAATAAGTCATGTACATGATTAGATAACTAAAATGACACATTTATGATATCCTGACCTTTAGCACAATCATACAAAAGTGCTAGTTGTAATGCAACAATTTGCATTTCTTGCTGAGATATACTCGCGAAAAATGCTTAGTAATGTATTGCAGCCAATTGTTGGTATCAAATTTTTATATCAGGCGAGTAGGGCAGCCACGTGAACGTTACGGGACTATATTTTATTTATTCATAGCTTCACGTAGCTCAAGACATCGATTAAGACTTTCTGATACATGTTTTTGGCATGAAACTATAGTTGAAGCTAATATAGCCTTAACCGGAAGAGTACACTGTTGGTTAGTATCAATTTTTATATAAGACATGTATATAATCCATTTGAATGTTTAAGGGTCATTTTTGATACATTTTGAGCCTCTCATGGCCCAAAAATTCATGAAACCCTACGGGGCATTTTAAGAGTGAAAATTAGGGCTTGGATCAATACGCCCATATCAAAAAACTGGTGCACTTGTTGGTATCAAAATTTAATTTTTTAGATGTTTAAGGATCATATTTCATCTATTTGTGGCCTTCTAAGGTCCAAGATATCCATAAAAGATCTCCCTTCTCACGCACAAGCGAGTGCCTGAGCACATCTACGCATTGCTCGCACATCTAGTTGCACTACTTGTAGCCAATTTTTTTTTACATTTTGGCTTACTTTTTGTCTTTTGCCCTATGATAGGACATGGAATGAATAAAAAAGGGTCCAATGGGATTGTTCCATGTCTTCTCACCTCCCGAAGAGATAATGGGATGGATCCTAAGTAGAATAAACCATCATATTCTATACTTTTGGAGGGAAAAATGAACCAATGGGTAGCTTACTTAGGGCAAAATATGGGATTCAAATTTCATTGGCTTGGTGAGGTTTCTCAGCTAAGAGAAAGCTTGAGAGGTAGCTAGAAAGGTTGTGGGAATGTTCATTGTTAAGAGCTTTTCTCTTTTCCTTCTTCCACTTCCATTTTCCTCCACTACTTCACCTCTTCTTCTAATTTCTCCTCTTCACCACATCTTGAGGTGAGAGTGGGTGAGTTTAGTGAGAAGTTTCCCGGGGAAAAATAAACGTTGCCTTCATCCTTTCAAGGGGATAACTCGGAGTAAGCAATGAGCATGTTTCTACAACTGTCACGTAGGTGAAGAACCTCTAAATCATGATTTTTCCCATTTTCTTAGCAAAGCCTTTAGGTTTTATGTTAGAGGAGGCTATATGATAGGTTTTACTTTTCTTTTGTTTTCCTACATTTTCCTCGAGATTTCTCCCTTTAAACTGTAGCCCCTAAATATTTTGGATTGTAGTAATACTTGGTGGCTCCACCTTTTTATGTGAAGAATGGAGCCTCTAAAGCCTAGAAAATAAAGGTGCTTCATAGCTACTTCATTGCCTAGGCCATGAAGGATATGTCCATGAAGAACTCTTCACTTTATGTTGAGTTTCCTTCATGGAAAATCCTTCACACTAAGCCAAGTAATCGGATAACAGGTTGGTACACTTCTCCATATAAAACCCTAGATCCTAGAAGAGATCATTAGGAGAGATGATTTTTAAGTGAAATCAGGCTCATTTTGCATGTGCGTTGTCTCATTTTCACATGAATGTGATGTAGAGCTAGCACGACAAAAATACATTTTATCACATGTTTATATTGAGATATATAAAATGTGCACTTTTAATATGTTTGTGGACTAACATCCTAAATGCATGGTGAAATAATATATTTACAAATCAAGCACCCTCTTTCATCCAATTTTCAAATTCTCACTCAAATATCGAATGTCACTATAAAACCCCAACCCATGTTCTTTATTTTTATCAAATTCACCATGGCTTGATCTTGGCATGTGTAAATGCATTGATTTCATAATTGAGAAAATCACCTATGTGCTTGATTTGTAAAAAAAGAATATTTATTGT
Source organism: Papilionanthe hookeriana x Papilionanthe teres (assembly GCA_022702705.1). Classification (NCBI taxonomy): domain Eukaryota; kingdom Viridiplantae; phylum Streptophyta; class Magnoliopsida; order Asparagales; family Orchidaceae; genus Papilionanthe; species Papilionanthe hookeriana x Papilionanthe teres. The sequence goes on from CM040425.1 coordinate 96,560,586, forward strand.
GCTCTGTATGTAATTATCCCTAAATAAAATCTCGATACCATCAATTTAAGAGAATAAATTCAAAAAATATCTGAGGTATGGGAAGATACAAGGTGAAGGCTTTGAATAAGTCAGTCAAGAGAACCCGCACACAAAATAGAGAAGGGAAATAACAACTTCGGCTATCAACTTATTAGAATTAAGCAATAAAATTTTGAAGGCATCAACCGTCAAATTTAATTAAATCATGAACGGATATATAAAACCAATTAGTATGTCTCTGAACTCGGTCCCAAATAAAATCCGTCGATTTTCATCTGTCGTGCCATTAAGAATAAATAACAAATATATATCGGATGGTTATTCGTAGTGGTCACTTTTCCTCTCCGGTACCCCCACAAACCAAAATTTTCATATTTTCAAGCTAAAAAAATTATATATTCTCTTTTTCCCACATTTTAGGCCATCCATGAATCACATCATTTCATAATTTTTTTCTCTCATACCTCTCTTATTCTATCTATACAAGATCGGCCATAATAATTCAGAACTTTAGTCCCACTTTCTACCACTTAAAAACCATTAATATCCACTCTTCCACAAGTGTTTAAGACTTTAAAAGGCATATATTTGAATTGTATGAGACAACAAAATGGGGAGAAATTTTGGTTTTTTTTCAAGAATTATTCTTAAGTTCAAATTTTTAAGGAAACATGATAGATAAGAAAAAAAATTAAATTTCAAAAATATTTAGAGATAACACACTTAATTTTTATGAAGTTCTACCATAACCTATATCCTTGCCTAAAAATCCAACATTGTGAATTGAATTATGTCAATCCTGCCACCATTCAATTCCCTCCTCAGGGAAAAAATTGATCCTTAATGCACTAGGGCAACCACAAAATAAAGCATAGAAGAGTACTTTAGCTTGATGATAATGTTTTCTAAGACTTCATCAACAAAAATTTTAAGAGCACTAGACAAAGAGGTTTCATTGTCTAGTAAAAAGAATTTAAAGAAGAATCTAATAAATAACCAACATCTAGTTAAAATATGTAATATTTTAAAATTTATAAAAAGGAAATTTTAATAATAAAATATATTATATAATTATCAAATTACATCAAAAGCATATATATATATATCTATATATATATATATATATATATATATATATATATATATATATATATATATATATTTTTTTATGTAAATATCAATTTGTATAATTATATAAATTTTTAATATATTATAAAAGCGTCAAAAATATTAGATATCATATATTCATAACATATATGTTAATAAGTTGTCAAAAGAACTTTAAGATATCTTAAAAACCATAACTAGCTAAGTAAAACTTTAAAGATATAAAGTTATTATTATTAACTAACATTACTATGCAACATTAACTTTTTTCGGTAAGTTTAATGCATTATATGACGCTTGTAGAATTATGTAAATTTACAAAGGTAAAAGATTATTTAATAAAAAACGATTGTTGATAGATGAAACTAATTTATCAGCTTTAGTTGATATATTAATCGACATTGAAATCCATATAAAACAAGATAATTAAAATTTTAGAGATTGAAAAATGGTTTTTCTTTTTATTAATTATTTGTCATATGATAATAATACGAAGTGTAGATAAATCATTAATAATTAATATACAATGAAGGTTGTTTCTTCATGTCATAATAAAGGCTTATTTCAAAGCTTAATTAGGTCCAACTCCAACGAATTTGAATTAGATGGATGAAAATACCATTCATGTCACCATTAAATGTTTACCTCTAAATAAGGAAGGAAGTTATAAGGAAAACCTTCGGTGTGATTTACATACAAAACACATTACATATCAATCAAATAATGTGTTCCATATGTTTAAAAGTCAAAATAATAGTATTTGTGGGGAATTTTACTGTTGCTTTTGCATTTCAGAGCTGCTCCTTGCTTTGGGAACAAAACTGCAGGATGTCATTTTCAAAAATGGCTCGTGAAGTCACTGAATAACATTTGTAAGATCTTCAGAAGAAACTTTTTGTTAATCATTTATTCTGTATTATGTTTTACTCTTTCATTCCCTTAATTGTTGTGAAGTTATTAATCTTCGTTGCCTCTCTATTTTTTATGTTATATAAAAGGAAAGCAAACTCTTTCAACCTCATTCTCCTTCTTCCTTTTTACTGTCAAGGCTGATGCATCAACACATTCTTCTCTTTTCTTTATAAATTTCTCCAATGCTTCTCCTCTTTGCTTTCTTCTCAACCCATTCTGAGCTGAAGCTGAACAAAACAGATATTTTTATTGCTTTCTTGTCGATAATTCTATTTCTGTTCTCGCTGTTCTTAGATCCTTTTCTGGTATCGTTGTGTTGAGTTCTATGTCTGTAAGCAGATTCAGTCGCACAGTTAGAAAAGTGATGAAAATTTTCTGTAATTATTTGAGAATTTGGAAGTGAAGTTTTTAATTTATTTGATGTTAAAAAAGATGACTTTTTTTGCATAATCTGTTGAGAAGATCTGTGCTCTCGATTTCTCTCATGCCACATATGATTAAGTTTGATTTATGGCTTCTAACGCCTGTTCTAATGAAAAAGTTTTGATTTTGAGCAGCTCCAGATCCTTAATAGACGCCTGCAAGTCTGCAGCAACTCTTCTTCTGATTTTAAAGAGAAGGGATTCAAAGTATCGGAGTGCATTGTCTGTTCTGCATATGGTGGAGGTTCTCTCCATTAAATGAATTTTGAAGAGGTGAATATAGAGTTGAGATTTGTAGGTTTTTTCGGCATTAGAGCGCAGAGCAGCAGATTTATTGAAAACAGAAGAATGAAGCCGCCATTGTCAGTGAAATTAGATGTGGAAAACAGAGTTTACGAAAGTTGTTTCTAGTTTATAGAATTTTCTTTTCTTTGAAAAGAAGTTGATCAGTAATAGATCTATAAAATAAATGTCTGCAAATTTTTATTACAGATTATGTGTAGAAATCGGGTTCATTTCCTAAGCTATAATTTGTAATTTATAAATTTGGATTTTGATATTTATAATTATCCCATATAACCCAGCTCTAAATAAAACACTACATTCAATAATATCATAAAACTCCCACACCACTTAGAAATGCTCATTCACCTTTAATTTTCCATCTTCCCCAATATTTCCAAGCTCAAATGGTATCCATTAAGTTTTATACATCTTCCACCCATGATAAACTTCCTTCAAAATAAACGATTTAACTATTATATTGAACTTGAGATAAAGTAAAATATAGTTGAATTGAAGACTTGAAATAAAAAGATTCTCTTCTAAAAATTATTCATTTTTAAGGATATTATAAAAAATAAGTGCCAAGAGGTCGGATTGAAGAACTTAGGGGTTGGTTATGCCCCTAAATTATTTATTTTGGTATAATAATATATTAGTCCCTTTCAACAAGCTATAAAATCTTGATTTGAAAGAAAACCTCATTGTGAAGGGTTGGTTATGCCCAGACAAACCATGTTGTTGAGTCTATGGTGCTCGTTTAGGTTATGGAGTTCGATATAGATTCGGGCATCGGGAGGGGCCGGGCTTATTCAGGTTTCGACCGGTCAAAACGAGTTCAGGCTAGGCATGAGCCTGGTTTCTATTTACAATTTCATAGCCAAGCCCGCCCACTAAATGGGGCAGGCCAGCCAACGAACCTTAAAAAAAGTAATTTTTCATACCAAAACTCATTCTCATTTCTCTTAATTAGAAAAAAATTAAGTCAAAATAATTTTGCTTAAATTTAGCTTGTTTGAGTCTCTAAATTATTTGTATTAAGAAAATGAATATAAGTTTAAAATTTTAATAAATTGCTTATGTATTATTTTTATTTTTAAAAAATAAATAATCAATAAAATCTTTAACATTATCTCTCAAATCACATTTTTGTTTTAAATTATTGAAAAAATTATGTAATATTAACAATTGAAAATTTTGGGCAAGTGTTTTAAATTGATTTTATAGAAAAGAATATTTTCTTATGCTTTTGGATGATTTTAGTAACAAGTGTATACACACGGAATATGTAAGACTAAACTGAGAACATCTAGATATATAAATGCATAAAGGTTGAGTAAAATACCACCCAAAAAAAAAAAGATTTACATACATACTAATCATCAATTTCTATTTAATTACATATGAACTTCAATTTTTACATATTTGTTATCTTATATATACATGGAAGTTGTATTTCATCTTCTAAAAAAATTTAAAAGTCATAATTTTTATGAGATATGAAAGATTTGGTTACTATAAATGTAAAAATAAAAATTTATACAAGATTGAGAGAAAGAGGAGGAAATTAACTACCTCTGGAGGTTTAATTCACAAAATATACCTATAAAACCTGGCCATTGGGTTTTTTATATGTCAAAGCGTGGTTGGGACCACCAAAATTTTTTTTTTCATAGTCAAGCCCGCTCATTTTGGCTCGTTTGTGACCTCGTTGTTGCGGCATTTTTGCGATTTTTACGTCTTGTAGAAGTAGAAGTGGCATTTGATTCCCCTTTTATCGCCGGCATTATGTCGGTCAGAGGCCACATCGAGTCGAACGCTAAAACGGAAGGGGGAAGGTGTGGTCCACAGTTGGAGCTTCGTTGTAAAGTGTCTTTGATGTCGCTGCCCACACAGTTTTCTGATAATCTCACTACATATCCTCACTTATACCCTTGTCACTTCTTCTTTGTCACCCATATCATTAGGGCTAAAACCTGGTTCTGCTCCCCTCCCTCCGTTGGCGTTGATGTATTGCTGCAACTTTTCGACGAAGTTTTCTTCTTTATGATTTTTTTTAACTTCATTCGCCGCCTATCTTTGTGTTTCTTATTTTTTCTATTGAAATTTCGGCGTTCTAGGATTACAAGATAAATTAGTTAGCAACATCCTTACCTGTTCTGATCTACCAGTAGTAACAATGACATGAAATATATATGAGCAAAGCTCACTTGTATATTTTAGATTTCTTTGTTAGTTTATTTTGTTTGGATAGTTATATGAGCATTTGTTTTCAGTTTTTCTATGCTAGCCGAATTGTTGCTCTTGCCTCCTCCTCTGTGTGGAGTAATATTTGGGGGGGGGGGGGGGGAAGTAAAATTGTATATGTTTTGCTGCACAATTGAAGTTTGCATGATAGATAAGCTAGCATAATCATTATTTATTTTGAGCAAACAATAGAAAACAATAGAATGAGCTATATATGTGCAATGCTCATCAATTTGTTTTAGATTTTTTATTAGTTTATTTTTTTAGATAGATATGTGAGCACTTATTTTCATTTTTTCTGATAAATTATGTTGCCTGAATTACTTGTTTTTGCCCCCTTCTCAGTGTGGAGTAGCATTTTGAGGGGAGAATGTTAAGCACTGTTTCTTTTATAAAGTTCATCTAAGACTTCTATAAATAAAAGTACATATGATTTGCACATTTGAAAATTTGCATGAGAGATAAGTTAACAGCATTCTTACCTGTCCCGGTCATTCAGTTGAAATAATGGGGTGAAATATAAATGATTAATGCTCATCCATTTGTTTCAAATATCTTGGTTTATTTTGTTTGGATAAATATATCAAAATTGGTTTTCATTTTTTTCTGAAAAATTATGTTGTTTGAATTCCTAAGAATGTTGAGCACTGTTTCTTTTTTTAAGTTTATCTAAGACTTTTATAAATAGAATTGCAAATGATTTATTGCACATTTGAAAGTTTGCATGATAGATAAGTTAGTAGCATTTTTACCTATCCAGGTCAATCAGCAAAAGCAATGGGGTGAAATGTATATAAACAATGTTCATCTGTTTGTTCCAGATACCTTTATTAATTTATTTTATTTGGATAGTTACTTGAGCACAAATTTTAGTTTTTTCTGACAAATTATGCTGCCTGAATTGCTCAGAATGTAGAGCACCATTTCTTTTTCTAGGTTTATTTGAGATTCTTATAAATAGAATTGCAAATAATTTGCTTTACATTTGAAAGTTTGCATAATAGATGGGTTAGTAGCATCCTTACATGTCATGATCAATTAGTAGAAACAATGACATGAAAATTGCTCATCTGATTATTTCAGATATTTTTGTTGGTTTATTTTGTTTTGATATTTATATGAGCACTTGTTTTTTGTTTTTCTGACAAATTATGTTGGATGAATTGCTCAGAATGTTGAGCACTATTTCTTTTTTTAGTTTTCTATAGATAATATCTTTATAAATAAACTTACATATATTTTGTTATACATTTGAAGTATGCATGATAGATAAATTAGCAACATCTTTATCTATTCTGATGAATCAACAAAAGCAATGTGATGAATTATATATGAACAATGCTCATATGTTTCTTTCAGAATTCTTTATTTGTTTATTTTATTTGGATAGTTATATGAGCACTAATTTTGAGTTTTTCTGACAAATTTTGCTGGTCGAATTGTTTGCTCTAGTCTCCTCCTCATTGTGAATAATATTTTTGGAGGAGAATGTTGAACACTATTTTTTTCTTTTGTTTTTTTTTTCTACTAAAACTTTTATAAATAAAATTGTATATACTTTGCTGCACATTTGAAGTTTGTATAATACATAAGTTAGCAGCATCATGAGTTGTTCTGATCAATCAGTAGTAGCAATGGGAGGAAATATATAAGAGTAATGCTCATCTGTTTGTTTCAGATTTCTTTGTTATTTTATTTTGTTTGGATAGATATGTAAGCACTGGTTTTAAGTTTTTTTGACAAATTATGCTGGTGAAATTGCTTGCACTTGCCCCGTTCTCAATGTAGAGTAATATCTAGGGTGAGAATGTTGATCATTGCTTCCTATTTTTTAACCATTTTCATATGTTGAGACTTCCAAAAATAGAATTCCATTAGCTTTGTTGTACATTTGAAAGTATGCATGATCAAACAGTAGCAGCTAAGGAATGCAGTACATTTCAGCATGTCTACCTACCATGCATATGCATTCACTGAGGATATATGTCAAATAAGATATCAAATGTTATTTAGAGCGATGATTGAAAATAATCATCAAAGGGATCAACCGATCACCACTTGTCAATTTTAAATTGGCGATGTTGTTTTCCCACAGATACTAATTATTGCCAGAGAACACGGTCGAGTGCTTATTCAATTTGGGAGAACGGTGATTATGGATGGAGACTTCTTTGGTTAAGATATCTCACTGAGCTCCAATTGTTGCCTCGGGAACCGAAGAATTGATTATCAGGAATTCAAGTCAAATATCATTCTAGACTTGCTGGTTACTGTTGTTGTTCTCGTTATTGTAGGCATTTGCTTCAAATAGCTAATTTTTTTCTATGTATTAGAGTATTCTGGACTAGACTGTCAGTTTTTTAGCAGTACAAATTCTTTCTGTTATTTAATTCTGAATATTCTGAAAAGTGCACTTATTTAAATATATTGCATATATAAGGGCAAAACAATATTCTCAGCAGAAATAGAAGAAGCATAACAAATCTCCGAAACAGACATCTGTTTATTCATCAGCAGTTTCTGACAGCTCCGAAATGTTGCTTCTCCAAGAAACAGCTTTACAGCAGCTTCTCGAAAAAGCAGCAGCAACCCCAAACGCACCCTAAGTGAGCTTATGACGAGCCCATTGAGCCACCCGCCCAATGCCAAGATTTAATTCGACATAATAACTCCACAACAAGCAATTCTCACTCATTAGGTAACTATGAATCATGCTCGAGTTCTACTCCAAAAGCTACATGTACTTCATATGTAACTATACACTTTTGGCTGAAATGATATCCCCTCAAAATCTCAAAAATTGATTTGATTTGCCTTATTCTTATCGTGAGATCAACCAAATCTTTCAAACATCCAACAAATAAAAAAGAAAATCCCAAATCTTACATTTGGAATCACTCTACAATTGTGATAAAATTTCTACCTGCTCATACATTTTATTAAATTATGTTGTGGTAAACCCTCTTCATACATACTCAATTACTTACTGAAATATGATAATAATAAAAACCAACTTAAATTATTATCAATCATCCAATTAAAAAAAGTCTTACAAACACAGCATTTGTAATTACACTTTCTGACCTATTTTATTTGTTCCGGCGGCTAGTGGGCATTAAACTAGTTCCAAAAGAAAACTAAAGACAAAAAATTAGGTGAGCAATTACAACTCTAGATAATAGTCCCACATCTAGAAAACTGATGGAGGATGGTATGATGTGGAGACATCACCTGCTCCAATTTATTCGTTTCATTCTTCTCCCTCTATTGTGATTGGTTCATTATCCTTTAGGAGACCATTATTTATGCAACAAGCAATCGGAAGCGGAAGCGGAAGCGGGCGAGCGGTTGCTCTCCAATCAATCGGCGGGTCCACGATACCGTTATCATCCCCACCGTTTATATTTCGAGCCGTGTGATCTCATACCATCACTTTGCAGCTTATGGACGAGATGGTCGGTCCAGATTTTCCCACGAGGGAACACAGAAAGTGTCCGCATATCAATTGAAGGCTCCGTGTGGACGGAGGTGTGCATGAAAAATGCACCTCAACATATCCTTTTTGTTTTCTATTATTTATTTTTTAAATTTGATTATTAAATCTATAAAAATGAGATCCAAATTATTTGTGTGGATATTTTAATTAAAAAAAATGTATTTTGCTTTCTGTCAATTAAAATGATTTATAATATTGTGACAAAGAAAGAATATTGTATTAAAATTATATTAATTTAATAACAAATATATAATCTACTGATCTGCTCCTATCAATGCTGACAATCATTTATCAATAAACAGTCACAGCGTCGACACTTTTTCAAATGACATTCTTAGCATCATTATTACTGATTCTAAGACAAATCATTCACCGATCAGGAGAGTGCAGAGAAATGTGGAGAAACTGGACCAGATTCAGCTAAATAACTCAGATCCTGTGCATTCTTCTTCTGTTTATCTACATAAACAACTACAGAGGCAGTCAGTTGTGGTAACCTCCAGTGGGAGATGTTCGATGCTTAGAAGATTCACTTTTGGATAGACCTAAAATACCCACTTTGCATATGGGCTTCCGAGATAGCTCAGAAGATTTACTTTTGGATGTAACTCTTTTTTTTTATATTTAATTTAGGGGCATTAACTTACATATCACCCAATTCCTATGTATTTAGGTGTCTAACACCTAAATTTTGCTTTTTTTGCATTTATATCATCCAAATCTTTCATATCATATAAAAAATACTGTCATTTTAATCTTTAAAAAGTGATACATTTTCATAAGGCCGACATATGTAAAAAATTGAAGTTAGGAGTTAGATATGTAAATGCAAAGGAATTGAGTGGTATGTATGTGAACTCCAAAAATTTTGATTGCCTCAGCCTCTCTCAAAATGTTAAAAACAAAGGAATGAGAATGAGAGAGTTTGTTGTAAAGTTTTCGGTTAAATTTTCAGAAGGTAGATGAGATAGTAGATAAGACAATATCTAGAGATTTTGCCCTCATTTTGTGAGGACTTTTAAGATTTCGAGTTTGATGTTTTCCATATGCAGAAATTATAATGGTTAACTATCCCTCTCAAAAATTATAGAGTATTTTTCAATTAAGGCTAGTCATTAGGCACTGCACTAAGTATTGAAACTTAACATATAGTAGTAGCAACTTAAAGTTTGAAACTACAAAATTATCATTTCTAGTTTAGAGCATATGGTAGAGGAATTGACAATGAACACAGTCAAGATCTCATTATCCTGTTGACACGCCTAAAATATATACGTTTTTTGTTATATTATTTTACTTATTTTTTGATGATATTACACTTTAAAGGAATGTATTTTGTATGTTTATTGGTTTTAGGTAAAAGAAATGGTGATTGGAGCAAAAGGAAGCAAAAACGGTGCAATTTGGAGCAAAAACGAGGAAGAAATGAAATTCTGCCCTGACACCTTTCGATGAGTCTTTTAATGCTTAATCTCTTTTACACTTCTTGCATATTTTTTAATGAGATTACACTTTAATGAAATGTTATTTTTATACTTATTTTGTAGGGCTATCTGTTACGAACGCAACACAACTGAAATGGGGTGAAACGGAGCCAAACGGAGCGAAACGGTGGAGCTGCGCAGAGTCATCTCGCCGATGGAGAGATCGATCTCACCGATGGCGAGATTTTCCCGAGACCACCGAAAAGTGCCCAAAAAGGCTGCCGACAGCGGCCTCGAACCCGCCGACAGCGGCCCGGACGACCATGAACCGACATTTGACGGTTTTGGGCCAATATTCAACGTATTTGGATGCTTTTTCGAAGGGGTGCTTAAAGAAACTCTTCAAAATTCGTCCATACTCTTTAAAATGGCGAATATATGTTAGAAATGAGTGGAAAACAATAGAGGAAAGGAGAGAAAAACTTGGAGGAATGTTTAGGATTTTTAGATTAAGAGTAGAAATATAGATTTCTACCCTTTTGGAGAGATTGGAGAGGAGATTTTGAGAGAATTTGTAAGGGATTTCGCTAGCATTGCATGGATCGTCGGGAAACTTTATGGGAGAGATCTTTGTCTTTCTTTCAAGGGGAAAAAGCTAAGTAATGTTCTTCATTATCTTATAATTTTGTAAACATTTATTTAGTGGATTTGCTTTGGTTAAATGAAGTTTCCGTTGTGTTTTATTCGCGCTTTGTGACATATCTCTCTTACTTTTTATTTTTCTTTGGAAATAGTGGCATAAGAAGATTATGTCATTGTTTCCTTTTACTTTTCTTTTGTAATGAGTAGAAATCATGTTTAGGATTTTGTGATGCATGATAGAAGTGAATTTAATTATAAATGTGATGGTTTTTACTTGCACTTAATTTACATTGCAATAAGGGCCTATTGTAGTGTTAAAATTCGTTGTAATTGCGTTAAGTCCCGAAGGGGCATATGTAATTCTTAACAAAGTGGAACCACATTCAAATTCCATGGATGGTGAAGTTCATGGGGATTGAATGCAAATAAATAGGGAAATATAATTATCGGGCGTAGAATTGGAGATTTTAGAGTGACAGACTAAAATCCTCAATTCGGTCCTATCGTTTAGGTGCTCGAAGTGTAGATGTTAGCCCTCGGACGAGGGAACGTGGGAGCTCGAAGTGGCAGGCGGTATCCTCCCGACCTAGCCAGCAGATTCGATGAATCAAGCATGGGATTAGTCAATGTTTTTTATGCCTGGACCAAAGGGTAAAGAATAGGATTGCTCCTATTTGACACATACAATATTTAATGCATCTCATTCCAATACATTAGCTATTTCATTACATAAGAATAGTAGTTTTTAATATCTCAAAACTCTCCAAACCAATTCATCCAAAAAGGGATTTATTTAGAATTATTATTTGCATTTAGATATAGTTACTATCTTTACATTTAACTTTTGTATTTAAGAGTAGTTGCTAGATAAAACACAATTTTAATCGACATTCCAAACTAAGGACTATTAGTAGTAGATTAGAATTCGACTAAAGCACCTCTTACTTCACTTCCTCGTGGGATCAATACTGGAGTTTTTAAAAGAAAACTCTATATTACTTGAAACGATACGTATACTTGCGTAGTACCCCTAGTGTGTAAAATATTTTCTAATTTTTATATCATTTAAGATTTTGCACACTAGCCGCTATTTATAAATCGGGTCAAGTTCTTGGTCATCTTTTGGAAGTTGATTTACTGCGTAATTGCGGGTCGGGTCACCTGTCTTCTCGGATTATTTTGGTCCCAAGTATACTTAGTGGGAGCTGATAGTTGACCTAACCTTGACAAAAAAGATCATTATTAGCAATCATATGTTGCTTCATCCAAGAAAACCTTGTAGACTTTGGGTAGTTATTTGTCTAAGAAGACTATTCTAAAGCGATCTTATCTTACAAAAAGTTTTGTGTCATATCAAGTATAGACACTGATTTATAACTCGAAGGGATAGACTATTATTGAGAAACATACAAGGTACAACGGTGGACATTTTATCGTAGAGTCTACTAGCCAACCTCCTAGTTAGAAGGCTTTGGTTGTAAGTGCTTCTTGTGTAAAGCCTATGGGCCAAACTATGTCGACAGAAGACTCAAACCACGTCCTTACGAGTACATGATTTTGAGGTTGAAATAGATATCATAATTACTCTTTAACGGCTTGAGTTAATATTAGATTTCACTCTCAACAAATGATTCGACGGATGGGCTTTTCATTAAGTCTTTAATAATATATTTCATTTCAATATTTATAAATTTTAATATACTTTAAATTTATGATTATACATTTTAAAATTTTTTGAAAGATAGATCCATCTGATTGATATTCGCTTTCAACATTGCCATCATTATGGATTTCGGTAATTTTGAACCTTATCGGCTCTGTCCTACTTACGAAGGACTAAAATAATGACCAAAATCAAATAGTTTGTTTAGATGTTCTTTTGAAGATAAACCTTTCTGATTTTAATATTATATCAATTAACTTGGCCATTACTGAGGAATTAATTTTTAAAATACTTATGTAATGATTTGATTGAGCTTAGTTTATTGACCATTCAAAGTGACGTTAGTCTTATCAACTCACTCTCTACTAGGTGGAGGATCAAATTTGAGGCTCAGTCTTATCAACTCCAGTCCATGTAAGAAAATCTTACTGACCAAAATAGGACTTACAACATTTCCCTATATGTAAAGCAACCCGCTTAAGAGCATGCATAATATTATATTATTCTAATTTGATATTTTTGGCATCATTTTTTGCCTTTTATGAGCCTCCCATGTTTTTCCTAACCATGATCAGGCGGCACAACAGTGATGACAATGTCATCGCCTTACAAGCGATGACACGTATCTGAAACCAACTGTTGTCGTTTATGGAACCATGGTGCTTGGGTTAGGCATTGTGATGCTTATTCATCAATGTGAGTGTTGATGCCTTGGTGCTTTGGACTACAAGGTTCCCCAACCCTGATGATAGTGCAGGGAACCAAAACTAAAAAATTTTGTGGCACCATCCATAGAAGATGATATTTAAGTCTGGCACCACAATGCCGCTAGTATAGGTCAAAGTTAACAGTTTTGATACGTCAAATATTTTATTGCGAAGTTTTGCTGCATATCTTCCCCTTTATTACCTTTTATATTTTGACAACGTGCCCTCGTAGTGAGGCTTAGGGGTAGCTGTGCCCCCAACCATGTTTCCAATAGTGACCAGAGCAATGACACTTTTGATTCTAATGCTCATTCTGCATCGAGAGCCGTCGCATCCTAGAGAGGCGCGGGTAGGAATGTCTAGCTTCATTGCACCACATTATTTTTTTGTATACTCTTATCCTAACATGCATGCATGTTGACAGAAGATGTCACCCTGTTCGACTAGAATGTAAACATTCTCTTAGAGCTGATGGATTATATCATGTTTTGGCTCAATAGCAAGATAGGCAAAGTATAATGGCACGACAAACCCTACGAAAGGTGAAAAAGAGTGCCCCAACATTCTCCTTGTGATCGTAGCCTTACAAAAGGGACGAGCAAGAAGGAAAGCAGTGAAACCATGTGAAGCGAATGGTTGTCTAATCTTTAGAGGTTGTGCCAAACTCAATTCTTACTTTTTTTATTTTTGTTTTGTAATTCCTTCTCTTTCTGGATGTAAAGTTGTGTTATCTTCCCCGTCTATTAACTATTGAGAATATGTAAATCTCAATTGGATATTAATAATGTGATGTCTATTTTGATACAAAATATTTGAGATGTATTTTTTCAATATCACACTGTTTGTTAACTTTGCATTTGAGAGCCCTTGACAGCCTTTTGAAGTGCACCAATATTAAGTTGTTCACGTTTATGATTCGCATGATCCTCAAGGTGTGGCTGGAAAAATCTACATGATGGTGCCACAACGTCTGGTTCGACTCCACAACCCCTGTTTCATGGTCGCGTATTTGAGAGCCCTGATTAGACGAGCATCATTGGGGAAGCTAACATGGCATCTTATAGATCAGAGACACTGTGGTGCCAAGCTAGTGCCACGATGCCTTGATAGTTCAGGTCTCGTGGTTGCTTCTTATTTGAAATCCACCATGATGTTTGCTGATGTGGTATCAACCACGTCAATGGTACTCCGACTCAACTACTAAAGCCATGACATCTAAGCCAACACAAGACAATCCTTGAGCCGCACTATTTATATAATTTTTTCTTTTTTTATTTTTTAAGGAGTCATCAGCTTATCTATCATTTTATACTTTTTTTCTCCAATTAAATCTCTCTTTTAGATCCTATGAATGATCCGGAGAAGAAAGGAATTGAAAATGCTGGGAGATGCCGCAAAGAAGACAAACAAAAGAAAGAATACATGGAGAGCTTAAGCGCGATAAACCTCATGTGATAGTTCAAGTGTGTTCGTACAAATAAGATCGGGATGGAACACCTTGAACAAAATATCCACGAAAGAATGTCTACGTAAACCCGAAACCAGATATTCAAGTGTGTTTGCTTGATCTAAGGTCAAGAGCACTCTTAAGATGAAATATTCCACTTCATTAATTACATTTGGAGGATGCTTAAGAATACTCTAGATCAAAGGAGTTGTGTTTGCATTTAAAGTAACGGCTAGCAAGGGTTGTCAAAAGGGATGGTTATCTCACAGAAGCATCCTGACGCCTTCTGAGCTCTTGCTAAGCCATAAAGCAGAGAATGAATCTCTCACAGTCTCAAATGGTTTGCGGCTCATCAGCATTTATGGCATACGAAAAAACCAGGTCATCTGGTGGGAAAGATCCCACTACATTTAGGTCGAACTAGGTCGTAATGGTAGAGGACAAATGGTCATATCTCAAATAGGAGGTAACTTATCAACTAGGTGAGGCCAGTCAACGGACACCAATAAAGGAGGCAAAAGAGCAACAGAGCTCAACGGGAGTAGTCAAGGGAATGGAGGAGTAATACTTAAATAAGTAGAGGCAACTGAGTCAGTGTACCACAGACCCGTCATCCCAAGCTACTAAGACCCTAAGTCTCCCTAGTCGTGAAGTTAATCGACCCAAAACGTCCAAAGATCCTCGATCAACAATCCGTGTATTGCATCATCCGCAAGGACATCGGTAGTTGTAAGTTTAAAAGAGCAAAACTCTATCCTATGAATATAAGGTGGAGCTCCAAGAGGTGGAACTTATACTCGTCGAAGTGGTGAGGTTGCCACGAGAGTGGAAAAGAAAATAAGAGGTACAGTTACAAAGCTGAAAAATGGACTCAATGAAAGACTTACTACTCATGTGAGTTAGGAAAGCCTTTAACACCCAATATGTGATAGAAAAGAACCTAAGTATAAAACTTATATTGGTTCAGTTGGGTTGAATAAGTACAAAGATTTCTCCTCGGGCCATACAAAATAATGCAATTATCTATTCAAGTCTTAATTTAGAGGCTCTATTAAATATGACAGGTGTAATAGCAATGCAATGCATCTGGTTTAAATCCGGCCCGAAGGCCATGCAGAAAATAAAGTGCAGATTTTGAAAAATCCTGAATATTTTAAGCCTAATTTTTAATTTGTCTCAAAATTTTATTATTAAACTTTTTGTAGAAAGTTTATAAAATTTTAGGTCCTAAAGAAGCTTAATGATCCATATGATTCCCAGACAATTCACAAGGTAAAAAGTGTGAAACCAATTTCAAGCATACAAGCATGCAATAAAAACTATAATGAAAGTCAAATTCAAAATAATAAAAGTACGTGTGCCGCTGGGTCAGCAACATGTCTCAGAAATAGAAAAAAAAAGTTAGACACCGTAAAAGTACATACCTAGTCATAATTCTATACATTAGTAAAATTTAGAATTAAGATACGAGACATAAGTACACTACTTCTAGTCCTCGTCACACGGTTCCTCCTATCTGGTTTCTCAGAACTCATGCCCACATCTTATTTCTAATACATCACTCTCCTAAAGACTCTATATAGTACATATATGAAAGTAAAAAAAGACTCGACCTGCATGAAAATAATGTTGGTAGAAATTATTATTTACATGCAACGGATATGAGTCATGCCTGACAGGGGGAGCTTAGCGGCACCAGCAGAAAAGGGTTAGTCATAATCATTACTTGCTCACCCCGGTGTTTAAGTATGGATCCCTACAAGTAGACCGACCTAATAAACTACTGTGCACATCTTAAAATCGGTAAACATGC
This sequence comes from Papilionanthe hookeriana x Papilionanthe teres, assembly GCA_022702705.1. NCBI lineage: Eukaryota > Viridiplantae > Streptophyta > Magnoliopsida > Asparagales > Orchidaceae > Papilionanthe > Papilionanthe hookeriana x Papilionanthe teres. Next base: position 96,576,769 of record CM040425.1, read on the forward strand.
AGGCATGCCAAAATCACAAAAGATTAGGCCTAGCTAGAGAAATCAAACTAACATAAAACTATAGCTAGCACACTAAAAAAAACTAGCATCCTAGTCCTTACCCTAGCACACAATCTAACGTAGTGTCCTAACACAACATCTAAGTGAGTGAATGGTTATATCAGAAGTTCGGCATATGTTTTTATGAGGTCATCATTTTTGTCCCCATCCTAAGGATCCAATTATTCTAAGATGTGCCACTAGGTGCAAGTTTTATGAAATCTTAAGTTTTAAATGGTTGACTTCGCATACGTCCTAAGGTAGGAATGCAAATAATTTCAAAGTAGATTTTGAAAATATGATGCATAAAGTAATAAAAATATAATTTTATACTTTTAAAATATGTCCTAAGAAAAGGAAAAGCCTAAGTGGCACCTGGTAGACCCCAGTGAACTTTAGCACAACATACGTGTAATGTTCCATAGTGCGATAACTAGTATATCCCATCGAAGCATCCTTGCAGGTAAAACTAGCTATCATGTCATGTCCAGCAGAGGGTCACTTAGCTAGCAAGCCAACTTTATTGTAGAGACGTTCGGAGAACGCAAGCAAATGCAATGTGATCGAAAAATTGCAAACATTCTCTACTAGTATATGATGTGTATACTAATGATGAATGAGCATGCAAAGTCGAATAAAGCATGTAAAACATACAACACAAGTGGGGGATGAGTGCATTGTGGAGGCAGTGACTTTCCAGCGTACCGTGGATGCAGCAACCTGAAGGGTGGGCGTGTTGTGAAGGCAGTGACACAGAGGGTGGATGTGTCTTGGGGGCAGTGATCCAGAGTGTGGGTGTGTCTTGGGGGCAATGACCAGGAGGATGGGTGTGTCGTGGGAGCAATAACCATAAAGATGGGTGTGTCATTGGAGCAGTTACCCGGAGGGTGACCTACAACATTCTGATGCGGTGATGCGGTGTCGTAAGAAGAGAAGATGAGGTAATACTCATTGGAAAGAACTACACACAGATGGGCTTGGTGGTAAGCCATCCACACACATGATATGTGAATGTGTGGGATAAGTGTGTGAGGATACAACTTTCAAATGCACATGACTTCAAGCATATAAGTCATGAACATGCAAGGTGTCATGCAAGTCAACACACGTTAATTTACAAGTGTAAATGCAGACATATGGGATGTGGTGCATGATGACATAAGGATCTCATGAGATAGGCACTAAGAGATATGTCAAAAGTGAGGGTAGATACACCCACTAAGAGATATGGGGGGCATATGCTCACAGGTGCGTAACAAGGTGCAAAGTGTGAATGAGTTCATGTAAGAACTATGAGACAAGTATGTGACGATGCAACATTCAAATGGAGTCGATTGAGACTATTAGACTAGCGGAGGTCAATCGTTTGAGTCAAGGAAAGTGGACGATTAGACTGACATGTGGGCTCAACCGACAAAGATCAGGCCGATCGAACTGATGGCGGTCACTCAGTCGATCTGACGAAAAGGACGATCAAATTGATTAGGTCGATGGCAGTTGGTCATTCAAATCAATGGAAGTGATCGATCGAACTAATGTGTATGGCTTATCGATGGAAAAGTATTAGTTGGAGCGATCGGACCAGTGGTTGTCGATCGGTCGAGCTGACAAAAGGGTCGACCAAATCGATCGGGCTGATGGCAACTGATCATTCAAGTCGACGGAAGTGATCGATCAAACTGATGTGAACGACCGATCAACGAAAAACAATCATTTGAGCTGATCATACCGGTGGTTGTCGATCTGTCTAGCCGACGATAAGGGTCGATCAAATTGATTGGCTCGATGATGGTCGATCGATCGAATCGATGGGAAAATGTATCGATCGCGCTAAGTGGGTGACCAATCGACGATGCATGCAAAAATACAATATTTTTATGTAATTTTAAAACTCATGCAATATACTCAATGCAAATATGAACGCATGCACAAGAAAATGGACATCTGATCGTACAAAGCCAGCTTAAACTAATGATCTCATGGGTAAACCCTAAAGGTAATTGTCGGAATGAAGCAAGCACCACTATAAAACGACGGGCAATAGTCTCTGATTGCCTGGCACGAAGAAATTCTCCGAGGAAAGTCTTTGTGGCGTAGGGAATGTCAAAATCATGGGACTTTCCGTTCTCTATGCCCAAATAATGGATTCTGTTCCCCTCCGTTGTGCAAACGAAATTGTTGTCTCAAATGCAGGGTTACAATGACCACGGACGTTGGAATTTTGTGCTAGAAACTAAAAAAGGATATGTTTTACTTGTACGATTCGCAGGGGAAAGGCAAAGCTCCTAACCTATGGGGTTTCCTCTAGGAGCACAAGGAAAAAAAAAAGCCCTGACCTATCTTCTCTAGCATCTATAACTAGGGGCCCTCGTGAAAGGAAGAATGAAAGCTTAAGGAGTCTCACTATCGCGGTGGTTGATCAAAGCTCATTCTGGAGGAAGCTTTCCTAGTGGTAGTCAAGATGACAAAGTCTGTTTCCTTTCCCTAGGAGGTGGAGAAGCTGTCCTTGTCCGAGATTGAAGTGTAAACGAGCCGAACACGAGCGATCCAGGCTCAGCTCGTGTTCGACTCGTTTATATTTCGACTTCAAAAATTGTGTTCGTATTCAGCTCGTTTGATTAGCGAGTCGAACAAGAGTCGAACACGAGTCATTCACGAACAAAGAGTTGTTTTGACAACTCTAATCACGTGCTCATAAGATGTTAAGGATTGAGGCAAGATTTACAAATTATTGTTTATATTAAAATATCATTTGAATCTAATTTAATAATTTTTATTCTATTTTCTTAATTAATACGTTTAATTGATTATAAATCATTGTAGCCTTGTAGGCAATTAAATTTTTTGAAAGTATTATTCATCAGGATATATATATATATATATATATATATATATATATATATATATATATATATATATATATATATAATTGATGAGTAATATTTCGAATCAAAACGAGATGAACACGAACGAATAAATCTTTTTTCGTGTTCGGCTCGTTAACTTAGCAAGCAAGCCGAACACGAGCTTCTTAACTAGCCGAACACAAACTGCTCACGAACAACGAGCCGTTTTGACAGCCCTAGTCAGAGAGACTGAAAAGTTCACCGGAGTTCTCCTTCTCCAACGTAGGATAACACTCTCATCGCCGGAGAGACTGTGAGCTTTCCAGAGCCCTCCTTCCCCCATATTAGAATGAAGCTCTCATAATCATGCTTCCCAGATAAAATTAAAATAATTTTAATTTTTAGCTTTAAAATTATAATAAATTATTAAATAAATGATTTAATTAAAAATTTTCAATTTAAACATATCAAAAACTAAAATAATATTATAATAATTATTTTTACCCTTAAGTTTATAATTTAATTAATAAATATGAAATTTTATGTGCTAGATATGTAAGGAATTGTGTTGTATGTAAAATTTAATCAAATAATTTATCTTTTATAAAAACGAGGTAAAAATAGAAAATGATATCAAACTTAAAATGAAATTATGTTTTCGTTCTTTAAATTCTCCCTTTAATCAAAGCTCCTAATCCCCATTTCATTTATTAATATGCTCCTTTAGAATATTTTGCTGTGATGATTTTACCCTTAAACAAAGCGTGAAATGACACGTCCCAATTAAGGCAAGATTTTAAAATAATGTTTTTTAAAAAATAAAATGTTTTAAATAAAATTCAATTTTGTCACGTCAATATGTAAAATCACTCGCTGACGGACCAATTTTATTTGCCACACCAGTAGGGCAAACCGTCTGCTACTAAAATCATAATGATAAAAATTATGTATTTATTAAAATATCATATTATAAAGTCATATTGTTAAAATCCATTTAGCTCAGTTAATGGAATTAAAAGATCTTATATTTGTGACCGTCGGTTCGATTCTCATAGTGACTTTTTTTAGAAACATAGTATTTGTTTAATTATTTTTTCAAATTATTAAATCTAACAAATAAATTAAAATGATCTAAAAGTTAAAATTTAATAAATATTATAATCTCAACGCTAATTTGTAGAAAATAATAACATATATATTTAATTTTTAAAAATATTAAAAGTAAATTTACAAAAATAAAAACAATATTTTTTAAATTTTACCTTCTCAAAATTGCAATTATAATTTTTGAAAACTAAAAAAATTAAATTATTATTAATATATTTTATCTTTCAATGTATATTTATAATATAATAAACTTTTTATTTTTTTATTAATTTTTAATTTAAGATTACAATTTTTGTTGAATTTTATACAACTTAAATTTATTTATTAAATTAAATAATTTAAAAGAATAACTTAACCTTTTAAAAAAAAGCATAAGAACCATATATAATTAATATAATAATTTTATAATATAATATTAATAATATATACCTATCCTCAATACTTTTTTTCATACCAATAAGTGACTTTGCAAGAGCTATTTAGCATTTTGATACGACAAATAATTAATCCATTTTAAAATATTTTATATTTTGACATTTATTTAAAATAATAAATTTCTAAAAAAATATTATTTTTTCAAATTTTGCGACGAGTATGCCAACATGTAACGCTTGTGAAGTTCGTACTTGTAAGCTCCTTGTTCTCTTTCAACATTTTCTTCGGGCTTGTTAGAAATCGAGAGCTCTGTTACTATGTTTCAACAAATTAAGGGTTCAGTACAAGAGTTATTCAGCCGCCCAGAATCAAAAGAAATTTAATTCTTAAATCAAACATAAATACAAACATACATACATATACATACATATATCTACATATGTATAAAGTTTTATAACCAAGCAAATACGCACTCAGAAGCTTTAATAACATCGAAATTGCAGTTGGAAGTGACCGCGAAACATTAAAGAAAATAGAAAGCTCCGTGAATTATCCACCCAATATACTGGCGCTGCAGTCAGATAGACACAATTACAAACACAGTTCTATAGAAATTCATCAGGAAAAAGACGATGCCCCTTTTAGCATCATATTTATGACCTCTTCTTCCTCTTGTTCTCGCGTTTCTTCTCGGAGTTCTTTAACTAAAGAGATGGCAAACAAGGAATAAATCACAAGACAATTTGAATATCAATCATATATAAGAAAACCATATGTAATTCATATTTACCATGATAATGAGGATGCGGACAAGGACCGCAACGAAATCAGTGAAAAGAGTCAGAGCATGCTTCACGTAGTCTAGGTCCCCATGATGGGCCTTCTCAATGATCTCTTGTGTATCAAACACAACGTATCCAAGAAAAATAAGCAGACCAAGATATAGCTGCATTTGTTATCACAGCAGATAATATTTCAAGTAATTAAAAAAAAAAAGGTGATAAAAAATTGATCTGTGAGTAATGATTTCTGCAGACCTCGATATTGAACATGGAAGCACTGGTGCCGAAGATGTATGACGCAAACCGCAACCAAAAGAGAATTGAAAAGCCGGCAGACAGCAGCCCACCAAGGTAAAGGAACTCCCTGCGCTTTGACACAATTGCTGCTCCTGAGAAGCAAGCAAATCCTAAAGATGTCCCCACAAATCCCATTAGCAATATCCTGCAACGGGAGGAACCCACAGTGAGTGTGATGCCGGGGTTAGGAATTTCAAGGGGAGTTTTTTCTGTTTTACTTTAGATGCTTTACGTGTGATGGAAATGAAATTTTAAAGCATGATATACAACAACAACAAACCTTTTATCTCACTAAAGGGTGTCAGCCACATGAATCCTATTTCTCTATTGTGTCCTATTGAGTGCCATATTTTCAACAACAACAACAAAGCCTTTATCCCATATTTTCAATTAATTTAAATAGATTTATGATCATTTTTTATACAATAAACACAAGTCTTTTAAGGTGATATATAAATCTGAAATTTTGAACGCTGTGTGAATTCCCCAACATAGAAATCTATAGAACACCATGAAGAAAAGGACTTTTTAGCCAAGAGATGATTAATCTCATACTTCTAATACTTTTCTCATCGAAATTGTTCAAGGAAAAATAACACAACGTTTTTTTCTATTTTAGAATACAGCAGAATTATCACCATATATTTTGTTAAAAATATTATTAGAAATGGGCAATGTTCTCTCTAAAAGTTTTTTTTTGGCAATGTTCTCTCTAAATGTTTTTTTCTTTAAGTTGCTAACGATACTTTGAATGCCAACTTCTCTATTCAGAAAACTTTTTTTTGTAACTTTTTTATTAAATTCTGTCTCATTGAAAATAATCTCTATAACAAATTTTATCAAGACAGAGAACATAGATGACGAATTGCTTCAGTAAATTTTTATTTCAAATGAATTAGATATGTTAATAACTCTACAAACATGCATTTGAATATTATAATATTAATCATATTAGGATCCATCGTACTATATTATAGCAAAAGCTATAGTTTACTTCTATTTGAAAATAATTATAAGATAATTTAAAACGTGATTTGTAAGATTTCTTTCATTTATGAGTATCCATTGGATTATGTGCTGAATTTTGAACAGAAAATGATTTAAACTAATCATAGATTTCATCTAGGTCAAATCCATTAACAGAAAATTTTTCATTATTTATAATAATTTCAATATTTGAAGCGGCAATGTTTGTCCCTCTTTGTTTTGATAGCTAAAAGTGGTCATTAAAGTTGGTTAAAAAATGGGTAAGAGAGGATATTTTACATGCTTCAAAATCATTTAAGGGTCCAAGGCTAAAAGTGGTAATTGAAGTTGGTTGAAAGATCGGTAAGAGTACATTTTACATGCTTCAAGGGAGGTAATTTGATCAATCTTATGTTTTAATTTGAATGTATGGGCGGGTATTATTTGAACCTTACTATAATAAACAATTGCTGTCTTGTAAGGGTAGAAAGTACTCTTAAAAAGTAATTGCTGCAGTAATATATTTTTTTCCAAAAGCTGGCACTTTGGGATTTTCAGATTAAGAGATCATTAGATGAGGGAATAATCAATCAAATAATTTCTCCTTCAGTAATTCGTAATCATCTATTATGCCAGTGCCAGGCGTAATAGAATAATTTATAAATATGATTATTATCTTTAGGGTTAGTTTTGTACATATGATTGAGTGACGTATCTTATATTTAAAGTTTTGGAGAAATTTCCCCCCTCTCCAATTGTATGAATTGAGGGAGAACGCCTACCACTCATATTGCAGGTGCTTATCATTCATATATGCAAGTTCTCAGTATCGTATTGCTTTCATTTGATGTTTGGGAAATAAAATTTATGTTTTGGCCTAACTTTTGTTGAAAAGTATGATGCTATTCACGTCGGATCATATTAAATTAGTATCAAAACGAAATTCTGGGAATTGGACTATGAAGCAGGATGCCAATGACAAGATCACGACGTTCCAGCGCAGTGCAGGAGCTACTATTCCCCCTCAAACAATGATGGAACCAGTAACAGAAAAGAGTCGTCAAAGATAGAGAGGCGGCATAAAGAACACGAAACTCCATCTTCCTCATCCTTAGCCGAGCAATACAGATAGAATTGGACACACCTTTCTCCTCCTCCTGATCATACGAATGATACAAACACAATCAAAGCTTGCCAAGAAGATAAAATGGCAGCATACGTGAGTTTCACACCTTCAAGATCAAAAACAGCAATCTGAATCGCTGCGTAAAGGAGTTTTGTGTCGAACATGCATACATGAATTTGGATAGTTGTGTCCAGAGTTTCGCGCGATTTTCAAGCTCCAAACCGCATACATGAATTCCAAGATCTAGAGTTCTACACAAGTTAAAACCACGAACACCAAATATCCAAAGATAATGACAACAGCTAAGAAAGTAGATGAGTTGGAGAAGAAATCAGAGAAAGAGACGAGTCAACTTAAATCTGAAATGAAAGAAAAGTTCAACACCATAGAGGATATGTTTTCCTCCATGAAAAAACGAATGGAGGGGCATCTCAAAAGATTTTATTTCATGAAAAATTGAATAAATGACGATTAAAAAGTCTTGAGAAGATGTCAAAGAGACTCGTTAAGATTCAATATTCAAGACCCCAATGATAGCTCAATCTACAAACCCTAACCCAAAAGTTGACCGAAGAATTCGTGCCCAGATCGAAAGGAAAAGAGTTCGATCGCAAGGAACATTAGGAGAAGAATATCCACCATAAAGAACTTCTCTCTAGGACTCCAACAGGAGGTGGATTAAAGATTTCTGATTAAGGGCCTAGAGCCAAGACTTTGAGGTGTTATGGAAGGAATTGTGAGGAGAACAAAGAAGGAAGATAGAAACTGAAATAGGGTTATATACATCATCAAAGGAAGGAGTTTCACACTAGATTAGATGAAACGCACTAGAGAGAGAAAAACTAGGTTAGTGATGCTAAAGTTAGGAAGTTGAATATGTCAATCTTTAAGAGGGAAGACACATATGAGTAGGTGTATCAGGTAGAGCAACACTTCACAGTGAATGAGAGAACTATGGAGGAGAAGCTCATGACGGCAAGCTTATGTTGTTAAAAGGGAAAGCCCTAACAATGATTTCAGTGGAGGGAGATTAGATACATGTTTCGTTCGTGGGAAGAAAGCATTCATTGTTATAACATTTCTATGCAATTGGAGAACGAGACCTACACCGAGTAATTATATCTTGAATCAAGGGGAGATTGCCATGAAATAAAGAGTGACATTTGAGCTATTGTTAGGACAACTGCGGGGGTTTCTAAAACAAGATTGAAAGAAATTTTCATTAAGGGTCTAAAACCCAACACAAAGGCAACATAAACACCACCATATCGAACTTCTACAATCACAACGATACAAAAAAAGCCCAAATAGTGGACGTTTAGCGGAAAGCTGCACAGGACAAAAATAATGAGACACTACTGAGAGCAAAGACAAAGCAACTTATAAAAATAGAGATTCAGGATTTCGATGTGATAAGAATCTTTTCCCAAGACACCGTTGCATGGATAAAAAATTATAGGAGAAATACACCCACTTTTTCCCACCTTGAGGACAATGTATCTTTTAGAGGGAAATGTTGTATCATCGATACCTAGCCTAAGGTCAATTGGCTCTTGTATGCCTAAGAACAATTTGTCTTATTATTATTATTATGATTATTATTATTGGGTATAAATAAACACATTATATTTAGAAATAAATTTTATACATGAGATTAAGTCTTGTATCTTGGTTCTAAATTTTGGGATTTCTTACCTAGGAATTGAGAGAGATAGCCTATCTCTCAAATTTAAGTGCTCATCTTTTGTATTTGTGTGAGCTATTAGTGTTGTGATGCTTTGATTTAGTGTTCAAGAAATGAATTGTGTTTGAACTAATTTTTGAAGAAAAATGTGTCAATTTTGTTGTCAAATCATATCATTATCTTATGAAGATGTGACATTTTGTGACAAGATTATTCAATAACCAAGCCAAAAAAGGGATGCGACTCCTAACCTCTAGTGATTTCAATTTTATATTTCAAACTACTACCTAGAGTATTCTTCTCAAGTGAAGGAGAAGCTGACTTCTCATACCACTCGCAATACTACTTAGATGGAACTCCATTAAAATTAAAATTGATTTTTGAAGAAGTAAGAGAAGCATTATGTTTCTTTCTGAATTGAAGTTAAAATTGAGTTTATAAGATATGCTTAGCTTACAATTTATTATTTGTATAGCAAGAGATTAAATAAGTAATCACTTGTACCCAAGAGACTAAAGAAATAAATATTAAAATTCAAGTTATGGGTCATTAATTTCAACAATCGAGAATATTAGACAAAAAAAGAGTCAACATGCAAGTGTACTATATCACGGAGATCAGCCAGGTGTGCTTGAATAATGCTTATTCCATTTGAACAAAGTATAAGAAACACATACTTTTATAAAAGTAGCGTGACATTCTTGTGTAGAGAAAAAGCTCAAAAATCTAAATTATTTTGCTAATCGATAGAAGATGCACATGGATGTGCAACGATTTTTTAATATATGGTTAACTCTACAGTACATTAAAAACCTTCAAAGATGTTTGTACACACCCTTTTCCCGTACCCAGTTACCCATAGGATTCCATTTCAATTGGAGAATGATATTGGATATGTGATGTTTACTTGATTAACTATTTTTCATAATAGTCCATTTCAATAATACAGTTAGTTATTACCTTCATCTATTGTTTTTACCAAGAATGAGTTTGCGAAATTGTTTTTCAAGTTCATTTAAAAATATACTGAGTTACTATATTCATCTATTATTTTTAACAAGGCCATTAAATTTCTCAATAACTTCTTCAAGACTCTCTGAGTTAAGATGAACACCATGCTGAAACAATACATAACCTTTAAAAAAATAATAGATTGACAATAAAAATGGTGCATGAGGAAATGGATTGTATCTTAAAGAGCCATATAATTCACAAAACCCTAAGACTTGAAAGAGAGGCTTCAAAGCATATAGATTTCCTTAAATTGCATCATCTATTAGTCAATATTAAATCACCATTTCTTGAGGTGCTTGAAGTGTGCCTTCAACAAAGCTCTTTTGATAAAAAAAAAAATTCAGTTTGCACCAGGGAGAATGATAATAAGTGAAGGTGGGAGCTAAGACAGGTAAAAAACAGAACAATTCTTGAAGAGATTTCTCAAGATCCACTAGGGAGCTGGAAGGAAAGTCATAAGAAACATATGATTCAACATGAGAAACAAAAGTTCAATTACATTTTCTAACAATGTGATTAAGTTTAGTTAAATCAAGAGAAAGAAATAAAATCAATAGAAAAAGATAAAGTTCACTTTTTTTTTAAGTAAATTTTGTAGAAAATTAATATAATGGAATCAGATTAGCTCTTGCTTCTTAGATGAGAATCAAGTTAGTTGTCAATGCAAAGAATCTAAAGCTATTTAAGCAATCAATGTTAAAAGACAAAGACTTAAAAATAATAATAATAATAATAATAATAATAATAATAATAATAATAATAATAATAAAGGTGATCCTTACAATTAGGGATCCGACGTTAACCTTCAAGGCACGTTACAGAAGGATTGTGCTATGGAAATGACAATCACTAAGACTAAAGTTCACAAGAGGGGCTAAAGCCAATCGAATAACTGAGCTCTAGGAGGTTATTTCTCAATAAAATATTAAGTTTGACATCCAGACCATAAACCATAGCAAAGTAGCAAGACTGTAACAAAATGAGGGGAAAGAATAAAAACCTAAAAGCCTGTCAACTACAGACCTAATAATCTTGTATGTAGGACTCTTGAATCATTTAACCTAACCTTCTTTTAATAAAAAAAAATGAGAGTTCGATCATAACAGGAGAGATAATGTTAAACAACAAGTAGTTGAGAGTAGACAAATGCTCAACAGATTCAAAAAGCTTCAATAGTTCTCTTCTTATAATTGTTTTGCTTACTCTAAAAATTACTAGCTTTTTAATTGAGAAAGTGTGACATACTTCCATTAAATGTTTACCAAAATGTACTAAATTATCACAAACCTCACAATTTTCATAGATAAATGGTATTACCTCGGATCAAAGTCAAGAATAACCTCAAAAAGCGGGCCAATAGATGCCCCCTCAAGTAGGGCTGCGGCCATTAAATAACCAAGCCTCTTCCTCTGCTCAGACAAAATGAATAAAAATAAAATAAAATATATACACAAATGAACAACAAAGATGATTAAAAAAAGTAGAAACGAGATCCAAAGGGTTAAAAGATGACAATATTACATTTTCAGAGGGAGGGGTGTTCATAACAAATAGGATGGCACCAAAACATGCAAGCGTGGTTATGATACCACCGACGTTAAACAAGATGTGCAAATAAACACCGGCTGCAGAAGCGACAAGAGCAGAGCATAGTGTCAAGTAAACCTGCAAAAAAAAGTCCATAGATTACCTCATAAGCGGTTACCTCGCCTAAAAAAACAGTCAAAAGGATCAGTCTAATGTTCACAAACAATAGAAACCCAAAACATGGCACCATTCTGACAAAAAAAAAAAACATTAAAGAGAAAACTCAAACAAATATTCTCATGATCTCAATGAATGGATTTAAGATGCGCACTGTGAGAGGAGAAACAATGGGGAAATCATCCCATTATTCGATAAACAAAAAATAACAAAGAAAAAAAAACAAGAAAGCCCCGACCCCAAAAAACCTACGCATGAGATACAAAACAACATCCAATAAAAGGTACAGCGTGTATAACACAGAATACCCAAAAAACTTGAAAAAAGAAAAACGCTCAGAAATTCAACTTATGGCGTCTAATTGATCGACGAAAAGGGATCAGCGTCTTAAGAAGAAAAAAAGAACTCCCCCGAAAGAATCATAAGCCGGAAGGTGGAAAACGCTAGAGGTGTACCAGAAAGCAACCCATAAAATGAAAACCCTAAAAGATACAGAAGACGCACACAAATTAATTATGGCTGGAAAATAAACAAGCGAAGCACTCACCAGTTTGAGGTGCTTCTGTACAGACGGGGAGATCTGCCGGAAATTCTTGAGCGATTCGTACCCCCAATTGCCGGACCGACCCTCGAAGAACGCCTCCATTACCAAAGGACCGACGACAACAGATTGAAGATGTCCTAAAACGCGTATGCACGCAATCCTTCACCTCGTTGATAAGAATGCTGATGACGGCAGGATGTATTTATAGTTCCGAATGACGGCCGGCAGGCAATAACTAATATACCCCCGGAGTTCGATGTAATTCCGACCTTATCTTCCTGGGAAGAAACTTCTAGGGTATACTCGCGAATACTAGAACTAAACGGCAGGGCCAAATGGTGTGCTGAGCCTGCGGCTCAACGACCTGCTTCAACGGACCACAGCATACCATTTGCTGCTATAACAACGGATATCTCCAGCAGGAGCCGAGTCCAACTCAGCCACATTAATGCGTTGTTACTGAGTTACTTTCTTATCATTTTACTTCAAATTTCTCTGCTTACGTATCCATATTAAAATTTTAATTAACAATTAAAATCCTTCAAATTCTATATTCACCAAAAATAAGCAATTGCACTTGCCTCGTGCCTTCTAAAATCAAAAGGAGTTGGTGATGAAGATGACACCGTCTTAATATCAATCTTTCCTGTCTCCTCCTCTGTAATCACCTAGAAATCTGGCCACTTTACCTTCCTTGTCACACCAGTCGGCATTGAGACCATCATTCATGCATGCGTCTTAATAAAGTGCGCTAAGAGTTGTTGAGGCTCATCGATGGGGCGAATTATTCCATCCGGAGCACGTACGCAGCGTTGGGTATGGATTTTTTGGGTACTGGATGGTACTAGATGGGTATAGATGGGTATGGATGGGTATGAATGTGTATTGGATATTGGGTATTGGCTATTATGTGAGTATTGGAGGGTACTGGATGGGTATTAGGAGGGTATTAGATAGGTATTGGAGGAGATGCGTGCGGATGCGTGCGTTCTCCGTATGGAATAATGGCTCCATCGATGGAGGACGGGGAGACAAGTAGATTATATTGTGTATGGAGGATAGTGATGGAGATGCCAAGGGATCGAGGTTTTCTTGGTGTTGGACTTTGAAGTCAACATGATTAAGATGAAATTCATCGACAAACTTGAGCAATGCATTGTGAGGGAGAATCTCACCATCAGTAAGACTAAAAAGAATGAACCCTCTATTTGGGCTTTTACTATATTTAAAAATATATATATTTATCTATTTTTTTTGGCCCTTTTATTATGGTTTAGTGTGTCTCAATTAATTGACAACTAAAGTTTTAATTTCATTGGAAAATTACCATTCCAAATTATTGTGAAGTAATCAATCGATCATGTAAGTATACGTCTTGATAAGATAATATAAGGAAAAAGAGTTTGTATATCAATCCCACGAAAAAACTTATCAACTTTTGTAGCAAGCTAAGTTTTAGTTTACTGCACTACTAAGTCTAATTTAAATATTCAGATTTAAAGAAAGTAAAAGGTTTTAAAATCCTAATGTAGATATCTAAATCAACATTAAGTTTCTTTGGAGTTTTTCAAAAATGAAAGGTTCATATTCTTGTGACAACGGTCTAATGATTCTTCAATATTTTTCCTATGAGTTTCCTATGTTATTGTTCACAACTATGGATAAATCTTATTTAACCCGAATTATAATTAAGAGGACTTAACCATACAGTATTTCCCAAGAATCATCTAATCTCCTATCTAGATTGCACTCTTTTATTGAAATATCTTTATTCCTCTATGTGAGTGTGTGTAAGCCTACTTGTTTTTCCAGTCAATGCTTAGAAGTCCTAGATTACATGATGCTTTCACTTCCTAATTGGTCAGATCAACAGTAAACTACGAATACAATGCTAAAATATCAACATATAAAATTCAAAACACAGAAAAACATATAGGAAAAACTTATTGATCAAAATATTGATTTAACACATGCCCTACATCATACGAGTATGAAAGGGAATTAGCTACCATGCATGTGGGAAGAAAACATAGAGATTTCCATTGAAAATATTAAGGAAAATAACATAAATAGATACAGAAAACTACAGTCAAGCTAATTGCTCCTTACATACCCTGCAATCCTCTTCGTACAATACATATTCTCCGTGATCTCTCTCGTACATGTGCACATAAATATCGCTCTCACAAATATCTACACAAATCCCACTCTCATAAATATCTAAGAAAAACATCATAGAAATCTTCTCCAAAAGAGAACTAATGGAGAAAACTTTATGGTTTACCAAGTCTCTCTTAGACCTCAAAAATAGCATCCAAATAGCCAAGAAGCATCTTAATTAATCGCAAAACTAGTTTAGATAATGTTGCCCAAACCGCCTCCATAACCTTGCAAAAAATAGTGCTTGGTGAAATCTCAACGTAGGTATGCCCGATTGTGGCATAGGTACATTTTAGGGCGGTACAACATGATGAAGCATAGTGTAATTATTTCATCTTCTCCATTCGTTTGCACGTTCCTTCACTTCTTAAGACAAATTACCCAGTGTAATTATGCCAGTGGATGACATAAGTATGCTACTCTTATATTATCCTACTTCATATATTGGCTTCCCAAAATATGCTCGACACCTGCAATCTAGTAAAAATCACAAAAATACCTTCCACGAGTAAAAAATCTTCATAATATGGGAATAAAGCATGGGAATTATGCAGGAAAATATCACAATTTTAATTCATATTAATTCCCCCAAACCTACATATTATCTGTCATCAAGTAATCTAATATTTAAACAGACTTATTTAAATGTTTGTTGTGGCACTTATATAGACTTTCTGATTCTATAAAAAGACTATATAATACATAAAGGATATATAATATCATCTCAAGCTTTGATTTCATTAATTTCTAATAACCTAGCTTTTATTTAATTCCCTCCTTTTTGAGCCTAAGTAGTTCTTAAAACACTTAATTCAATGTAAGTGAAATATTGTTATTACTTAGAAATATTTTTTAAATTCAATTAATTCTCAATCAGAGATTTCAAAATCACTTATTTTTTAAATATAACATTTATAAATTCCATTAATAAAACTTTTAAGTTGTATTAATTAGAAAAAAACTTAGAAATTGTTTTTTTATCTTTCATGCTTAACCTCAAGCTTCTTCTCAAAATAACTGTCTAGGGCAACTTGTTTTCTTTTGTTTTCAATCAAGACCTCATAAGATTTTCTTTTTTTTCTCTTTTATGCCCATTAAACAATAATTTAATTTCATTGAAAATTACTATATCTGGTTAAGCATATATATTTACAAAGAGTTTTAGATGTCAAATCTTCTCTAATTAATAATTATCAAATATATCTTAATATAAATTTCAAAATATTACCATTTTTTATTAAAAATTAAGATTCAAGTGGATTATTTGAGCTAAAGGTTTAAAGGCTTAATTATCTCTAGTTAATTACTTATATTTTTAATTACACATTTTTAATTGTTCTGAGACCTTTTATGATTCAGGTTGAAGAAGTTAATTTGAAAAACTAAATTACTAGAACATTAATCATAATCCCTCCTTTTGATAACATTCACGGTTCTTAAGAAGCAATATTTGGGCTTATCAAATCACTAGGATTTCTATCTCGAGTAAATACTTTAAAGTTCAAGTCTCGAGTAATACTCAAAAGTTAAGCATATAGCTCATATATGTAAATTACATTCAGGCAAGTATACATGTATCACTTCCTCTCTCAAACTTATTTTCTATCTTATTCATGCCACAAGCAAACTTTCAAGAATGGAGAAAGGATACAACACATGGCACGGAAATTTTAATATCACAACATATCATTTCTAGTTAATAAAAAAGGTAAATATCCATATCAACATTTCTAATGCTACTAAAACATTAAGTTAACACAGGAGACACATCACAACAAAATAAAATCACAGAAATATCGATAGAGTGTAGTGCAACCAACTTTGGTAGGGTCATTAAATATGACAATCTTCAAATCAAAAGTAGACAGAGAAAATTCAAAGCAAACAATACAAAACACACTCGAATCAAACTTAGGTTGCCTCTCATGTAGTGCTTAGTTTAATATCCTTAACCCAACCAAATTAAATAAGGTGTTTCTCTAAGACTAAATTGCATTTTTCAATAATAAAAAAATCACTATTCTAAAATTTCAATTCTCTTGGAGGATTGCCTAAGTCATCAACTCATGGTCCTAACCTCGTATATTTTTGTGCATTCCGCTTTTTAAATGTCTAAGTAGTGATAATTTTAATGTGATATGAAAGATTTGGGTGGTATAAATGTAAGAAGTATATGTTTAGGTGTTGGAGATGAAAATAGAGAGGAATTTAGTGGTATGTATGTAAATGCCTCCTTTAAAAGTTCTATCCTCCAACTTCCTAGGGTAGGACATTGTCTTCCTTTGTAAATAGCACGAGACAAAATGTGTAGCTTCAGATGCAAAATGTAATACTATTGAGAAAATAAATAGTGAGAGAAGAGTACTTTAGGATTAGTTCAGCCAAATTAATCTTTATCATCTTTGTTGTTGAAGATTTATAATGCATCACTAAGGTTGTAAGGTATTTGTGGACTTATGCTTGAGCTAGTTTAACCATCCAACCTATTCCTAATCTCAATTGATATGTTTGACTTATTTTTACCACAAGTTGACCATCATTATCAAAGTTGACATTTATATCACCATTTTGACTTTCCAAGTCCTTCTTAACTTGTCACTCATCATCCTCATCTCCATAACCTTCCATTCAAATATTTTGGTTTTATTTGGTTTGGTGTAAAATAATTGCAAGCAAATGATGCGAGAGACTACCGATTGCAATGGTGACAATGACTGAATTATCTAATCAGAGTCTGTCACATATACAGACAGGACTCTTGATACAATAATCTCTCGCAGTTTTGGGTGTATATGGAAATCTTTTAAAGTTTTTTGAAATAAATTGCTAGGGTATTTAAATGTATACCAAACAATTTTTCTGTACATCTAATACCTAAACTCTCATATTTACATGCATAATATTTGAATCTTTAACATTAAATTAAAAGGATCACTAACACTATGTATTTAAAAGTGAAATACTTCTTTTGATATTTTTTTGCATACATTTTTTACACAAAAATGTTGAAAGTGAAAGTCAAACTTTAGGTATTAGATATGTTAATACATTAAAAAATTTTAGGTAAGCATCGCAGAAAGGGTCGACAAAGCAAAATGAATTTCAGCCTTATCAATGGTTGCAACAAATGGGGGAGTCTCAACAATATCAACTTCATTCTCCTGCACCACAGTACCAGCAATACCATCAACCCCAGTAGCTACCATTGATGTATCAACACCACTTGGATGTAGTACTCGCTTTAGAGATCTCAAGCTTAGGAGCAGCCTAGATAAGCAATTTCACCGTGAGCTTTTGTTATGATGCAGAAAGAAGCTCGTAAAACTCTTGTTGCGGTGACATACATTATTTTTATTTTAAAGCAACCAAAAAGGTTATTATTTGACTCTGGAGCAACTCATTCATTCATATCAGATAATTTACATCAAGTGCATTATTTCATCATTACAATCACATCTGTCAATCACCATGATATCAGACTCGCCTATGATTGTTACTTAATGTGTTTGTGATTTTGACATTGTCACATGCTACTCTCATAGTATTCCCACTTGTTGAATTCAATGTAATCTTGGGTATGGATTAACTATCCACAGATTATGCAATTATAGATTTTCTTAAGAAACACGTGAATTTCTACATACCTGACGCAACTCCCTCTTGCTTCAAGGGTAGTTAAGAAGTTATTTCTTGTCTAATTTTGGCGATTAAGGTTTATAAGTTGATCTTCCATGAGTTTACCGGCTATCTAGCTCTTGTGATAGATTTCGAGTAATCAAGTGTTAGCTTATATAGTGTTTAAGTGGTTCAAGAATTTACTGATGTATTTCCTGAAGACTTACCACCAAACTTACCGCCAGCTCGTGAGATCGAGTTTACCATAGACCTATTTTTAGGCACCTCTGTTGACCTCATTTTTATGAGGTCTTCATTTCCTTTTTCTTAGAGCCTAGAATCTAGCCTTAGGATTTTTCTGCTAACTATCTTAGAAGACTAGTATTGAGTCTCACACCAATTAGAAAATTCAAACCACATCTTGACTCCTTGTGGTTTCATATATTTGAATTTGAATTCTCTAACTTTAGTTGAGTTGATTGAAGCCAAATTATTGAAGCTCAAGTTGAGTTCCTATAAGTTTGATTGCCTTAGAAACCCATTTTGGCTTTAGAAATTTAGCTATAGTGGTGGGTTTCTTTCTTAGAACACTTCACTCACTCTCACTACTTTAGGATAATTCCTCTTTTAGCATTTGGAGAGCTCATTTAACTATGAAGTTTACCTTAGACTAAAGAAGGCTTTCCCTTTAATAAAATGATTGAAATAATAAAATCATCAATATTCTATAATTTTCTAAAAAAATAAAATAAATTTTATTAAAAAATCATTAAATCAAACAAAATTGAAATAAAACATAATTGAAATTTCAAACCCATAAACAAAATTTCCAAAATTTTCAAAGTTAATACAAATTTAATTTTTCAAAATAAATTAATAAATCGAAAATAAGAGAGATAATACATTTTTTTAAATGTTTCGAAATTAGATAAAATTTGAAATAAAATCATAACAATTTGAAAATAAAAAAATGTGAATAAAATTCCCAAAACTTTAAATAAATCAATAAAATAAGTAAAAATAATTCAAACATCTATTAATGAAATAAGCAATAAAAATATATAAAAAATAGAACTTCTCAAATAAAATTCATCATTTTTTTCTACATCATTAAAAAAAATCCATTTAATTGAATTTAGCTTAAAAATAAAAAATTAAAATAATGAAATAATATATATATATATATATATATATATATATATATATATATATATATATATATATAAAATATAACACATAAAAGATTTTTAAAAGGTCATCCTTAATTTTTTCAATTTTTAAAAGCACCTCGATGTTCAAATAAAATAAAATAATAATAAGAAAAAAAAAAGAAACAACACCAAAATCTCACCCCCACACACACCCTCATACATGGTGGATCTTTCCAAACCCTTCACTTAAACTTTGGAGCCTCCTATTGGTTCTCTTTCCTAACCCAAAGTTCACCCAAATACTGCTTTGAAACCACTTGCCAAATCCTTCAAATTGAAGCCAACTTTGAGTCATTCCATCAAGCTATTGCAAGCCATTTAAGCCTCTTTGAAGTCTTCATCCAACCAAACCTACACTTTGCTTCAACCTCTTTCCTACATGTAATGCTTCAATTGGTTGATTCTAAACCATCTTAAATGAAATCTGACCTCTCCAATAGTCCATACCTTGAATCCAAGCTGGCATATTCTTATTGAAGCTTCCAAAGAAAGCCATGCATATCCTTTGAAGCACACATGTCATGCCTTGATTGGAAGCCCACCAAAGTTGACCAAGCTACATGGCACTCCTACATTGGCTATCAAGATTTGACTAACCATGTCATTGATCCTTGGTTAACCCACATGCACCAATAGGAAAGCTAGCCCTTGTCATTTCCAAAGCTATAAATACCCTTCAAGTTTAGGCTAAAGAGGACAATCCAAAATTCCTTTAAAAAACTCTGCTAATTTCATTTCTGAAATTCCTTTAGCTCCTTAGGATCTATTTCTCATCATCCTCTAAAATTTTCGTAGCTTAAATAATTAAAACCACCATTAAAGAACCTTGGTCGAAAATTGAAGTTCCTTAAATCTTATTGAATTATGTCTGGATTTCAAATCTAATGCTCCATCACTCTTCCTGAACCTAAAGAATACTTCCCCAACCATTTTCTTTGAAAATCGAGCTCACATAATCAGAATCTAAACAAAGGGCGGGTGGTATTGTTTGAAATTTTGCAAGAATAGTTTGGAGCTTGAAATTATTGCTGCAAGGAGCTTAATTGGGTCTCTTCGAAGCTACTCAAGGGATTTGATCAAGGAGACCTTTCCCGGATCAAGGTAATTTCATTTTAATGTATATTTTTGTACGTTTTTTTTTCAAGCTTTGTTGAATGAACCTACGAAAATTTAGATCATAGAGCTCTTCAAGATGATTTTTTTGATTTTTGAATCATTCGATTTCATTAAGTTTCGAGGGAGATCCATGAGTTTTAGTGTGGATGATTTTTTGTTCATTTTAAAATAAAATATTTTTGGTTTTATAGGCCAAAAGTTAGAAATAATTAAACATGAAAAAGTAAACAGTACAAGTTTTCAAGTCTAAGACCTAGAAACTCAACTAAAATTTTCCTAATTCAAATTCACCGTCATTTCCCCGCAACAACGCAAAAAAACTTGATACGCTCCAAATGCTATAAAGCACGGGCTAATCACGCAAGTGCATGTGGCGCGTTAGTAGGACCGATATTCAAGTCTGGAATGTCGATCTCACAAAGAATTGGATGAGTTCCAATAGAAAAGTTCATGCCTGAAATTTTAATTTTGTTTAGATCCTACACAAGTATCCTTAGTTATCATAAATAAATTTAAAGGTGTCAAATACTTAATGATTCTTCCTTGAAATGAGTTAAGTAGGTTTTTTGAAATTAAGAATTGCTAGTAGAAAAGCTTAGTGACAAATATGAACAACACTCTTTTTTACCCTCTTTCGGTATCATGAAGAAATTTGGTTAGAAATGACTTTTTTTTTCATAAATCTCATTAATAATCCCATCCTATCATATTTCACTAGCATTTGCATCTTCCTATAGGATATATCTTATTCCTATAGGTTAATGTGGTTAACCTAATTAATTCCATTATAATCCTTTTCAAGACTTATAATTCACAACATATTTTAATAAATCACTTGACTAGAATGGAATGTAAATGTAGTGCAAAAGGATAATCATCACCATACACATAAATAAAATTAAACAACAATCTTAATTAATCCCTTCTAACTTAACCATCTCATAGAAGAATAGGAAGTCTACTCATTAAGCATGCTGCATCAATAGAATTCATTGATTCAAAGAGAATTCCACTATAAATGTTTTACAACTAAAGGATTGTAGAAATTACAACAAATCACTTGGGTTTCTCTTATTCACAATGACCAACAGATGAAACAAAAATACACTTTCGTACTCCTAGCTTCTGCATCTGTAGAACTCCTCCATTTCTCTGCCCAGGAAGAAGACTAGGAACTCCAACAAGTAGCATAAACAAAACCTAGCATCAATCTCCTTCAACATAGCAATTCCTTCCTATATATAGTTTGTTTCCCTTAGCTTTCATGACCTTCATACTCTTTGCATGATCTCCGATGTTACAAAGTCCTGAACTTCTCAAACTGCAAGTTGCAGTTTTTGGCTTCTAAGCGCCCATGGGGCTGATGCATAGGTGTAAAGCTCTTTGTCCGTGGATTAGGTAATGGGTGTCTAAGTGCTCAAGTGTTTAGCGCTTAAGAACTAGTATTGTGGTGCCTAAGCACCTAAGTGTTGGCAACCAAGCATCAAGTTGTTGGGTTATGGGGCCTAAGCGCCAATGTCCGGGCTCCCAGGCGCTCGGTAACGCATATTTGCACCTTAGATCCATGTCACTTTCTGCTTTCAAAATTCAATTCCCTACCGTTACATACAATATAAACACAAATTACTTTCTTTTCAATGTAATTTCATCAATAAAATGTACAAATATAATCCAATTTACTAGCCAAATTATCCACACATCAATGGACTAGCAATATATCCTAACACTGTTGCTTTGAAAGTTATAAATGTCATGATAAACTAGTTCAATAATTCATATTCTAATACGTACAACCCAGGCAAGATAGATCACCCAAATTTCAATAGAAGAAGCAACAATTTAGGGGTAGGAAGCTAGTTGTGGGGCAGCACTTGATCCATGTAAGAAATTTGAACCATCTAGGAAATAGTAACCCGAGACTAAGTTGCCCACCAATTTTCCTCTCCAACATCTAGCTCAATGAAAAGAGATCATCTTTAGAGTAGATAGAGGTATAAATGGGAACCAATTACAAAGGCAAGCTGTAGACATAAGAATGACAAATAATCAATTTTAGTATTCAGGTAATTTATTGAGTAAAAGGCCTCAAGGGACGCTACCTAATAACACTGAAGTAAATTTAAAGGATTGGAATGTAGAGAAGTGTAAAGCTATCATAGTCTGGACGAGGATGGAGTGGGGAGGCGTCCTAATGAAGGGGAGTAAACTTATAGAGCTAAATCATGAGTCTGGAAGACTGGGTAAAAACTTACCCCATATTTAGAGAAAAAGACCCTTACCTCCTATAATAGTGCAAAAGAGACTAACATCACCTTTTCTCTAAAGACCTAAAGTCAAAAATTAGACCAACATTTTGCCATATTTCTAAGGGGTTTTAAGAAGCTCAAAATTAACATATCATATATTAAAACCTCACAACAGATGTCCTGTTACTTGAAGTTCTTGAAAGAGATCCTTGATATATGGGAAAAGCTCATAGATTTTGAAATTGTTATATTAAACGAGGAATGTAGCATGATATTACATAATAAATTATCACAAAACTTAAGGAACATGGAGTTCTACTATTCCATGTATCATAGTAAAAATATTTTTTAGGAAGGCTTTTTGTGATTTTGGAGACAATATTAACCTCATGCTTATGTCCATTTTCAATTGACTAAGATTAGGAGAGGTCCAGCTCACCACAGTGACTCTGCAGTTAGCTGGCTGATCTTTGACCTACCAGGGAGAAGTGATTGATGATGTGTGAGTAAAAGTTGATAAGTTTATCTTCTTTTTTTATTTCATTATCATAGATATAAAGGAAGATAAAAAGTTCCTCATCATACCTGACCGATCCTTTTAGCCATTAGAAGAGCAATGATTAACATGTAGAAGAGAAAACTTATCATGAGAGTACAAGTCAAGAGGTAACTTTTAAGGTTCATAAATCAATGAAATTTCTTTGAGGCTCTAGCAATAACCAATGTCATAGGGTAGATGTGGTTGTAGAAGTAGTTGATAGCCAATTTTTTTATCTCTTGAGGTGGACCTAGTAGAGCAACTGTTAGTTGATGATTGTAGTGAGAGGTCTAAGGTTTGCTCTACTTATAGAGTGGACATGATTAAAAATGTTAAGCTTTTAATTTCATTCATAGAAGATGCTCCAGAGTTAAAAGTTAAAAGTCTCTCTAAGAACCTTAAGTACTTGTCTTTAGGAGAATCTTCTGCTTGGCCCCTCATAATTTCTATCGAGTCGAGTGAATTACAAGAGAGAAAGTTGATGAAAGCCTTAGTTCAGGAAGTGTTTTTTAGGAGTTATCATTTAAATTAACCACTGACATATCCTTTGTAAGATTACTACATATGTGAAAATAATAGATTACAAAAAATTCTAAACAAGGTTGTAGAAAAACCACTTCTTCTTGTGATGAGGCTTAAAATTTTTTTTGGTGGTTGTCGCTTGCGGTTGACCTGGAACTTTGAGGGGACAATCTTTAGCTATAGGATCGGTACTATAATAGTTGAAGCATTTAACGATGACTAAGTTACAAGTCTTAGAATGTCATTTCTTGCAATGAACGCATTGAGAATTTATTTTTAACTTTTTCACCTAATGATTTTGATGTTGCTTCTTTTGGGATTTCCCATTAGCATGTGTATTCAAATTCTTCTACTTTCTGAGATGCTTTTCCAGCAGACATTGATCTCTATCGCTGCATGAATAGCTCGATCCACCAATTCTTTATAAGTCATACTCTTGAAAGCTGATAAACACCTCCAAATATTCTCTCTCAAGCCAACTAGTAAGCAATAGATCGTTTGATCTTCATGTTGGTCAATAGAAGGGATGAAAAGGATGATCCCAAAAAATAACATTTTGCATTTCTGAAAGGTATTCATTCCTTGCTCTAGATTTCTTAAGTCGTTCAGGAGCTTGGCTCGTGGCCCGGCCTACTATAGGAAAATATAGCTCCATGAATAGTCTCTCAAAATCCGCCCAACAAACTATTGTGTCTGGTCCAAATGAATTCCAACAGTGAGTTTCCCATCCTTCATGTAATTGAAATGGCATAATGTCCACCTTACGGTCTTCAAACACTTTCCTTAAAGCCTCTTCTCGATGTCGTGAAGCCGTGCATCATACTCGATCGGGTCAACCGTGTCATTGAAGGTTGAAGATTGTGTTTTCAGAAATTGATCCATCACTTAATCCATGTCACTTACATTTGCCATCACTGTTGATTGATTGGGTTGCCCCTCCAAGACGACCACTAGTCGTATTGGTTGAATGGCTTGTGGTGGTGAGTGCTCCATTCATTAGATAGCTTGGACCGCTTGTGCAGTTTGAGCTGCAAAACTGGCTTGTAGTGCTCGAGTAATATTCTAGGTCACCACCTCCACGAGAGTTACCATGCTGAGATTCTTTTCTCTAGCAATCTCAGTGGTTTGAGTAGTATCAACACGACAACGATTAAGGTAGTGGAGATCTCTTGGAATAGGCACCTCATTTATAGTAGGTATCTGGACTCCTCTTCCACGAATGGCTGTAGAGCCTCTTCATTTTAGAAGTCATTCTAAACAATTAAGACATGTGAAATCAAAATTTATTAAATAATGACTAACAAGGAAAACCTATCTTCTATCCAGCCCAAAGAAGACGAGATTTGAAATGCAAGGTTAAAGAATGCTAAATACAAAACAAAGGCTTTAATATCGCTCTATCACAACTCGGATTCGGAAGGTGGTACACCTCGACAACGTAGGTTATGATGAAATGAATTGAATTTGTTTTGTATTCTCAAATAAATACTTGGATTACAAATAATTAATGAAATATAAATTTTATTCATACTAAATAGTCTACGGATACAATTGAAATAAAAGTAGAAATTGGCTGAATCTAAACTAAAATGATAACAAGATACTACTATCTATACCCAAAGATAAAAATTGAACAACTAACACAAATATTGAAATAAAATGCCAAGACGATAAAACTATGACTCAAATGTCTGATCCAATAGAGATGGCCATACTGATGACTGAATATAACCTGTTATACAAAATATCAAAGAGTAAGTTTGAATAGTAAATAATAAATATCTATTAAAGCTTAAAAGATAAAGAAAATGGGACATACAATATGAAAAATGAATAAGGACGTTACTTTGTGCATATATAATATTGTAAGGCGACAAGAAAATGATAAACATGCATATCATAAAAAAAACATGCCATCATTTTTTAACAAGTTTCTTATTGCTCAATTTTTTTTCATTTATTATTTTAATAGTTAGTTTTAATAGACATCCTGAAATTGAGAAGGTCAATACCAACCCAAGGAAGCTCGATGATTTTATGTAGGGGCATCACTCTATGGTCCCATCGGTCCGGTTAGCAAATATCCAAAAAGTCTTGCCGATCTACATATCATCACACACATGCATACAAATTTTCGATAGGTATAACGTGTAAGTATGCAATTTTACATAAGCATGTGATATGACATGAATCCACATGCAATTTCATAAATTAAGGCACTTAGTACTTCCATCAATAGCAATATTTGAGGCCTACAATTAACAAGTGCAAATGTATAATTAAAATAACAATGACATGACTGATATTCTTATGAAATATCTATGAACCAATTACAAACAGTAAGGATTAACGCCTAGGTTTATCCTTTAATAAAAGCAATTACTTGCATCGAGACAACAAACACGATACTTCTACGAATTTGACGGTTCAACTATGGTTCCTATACCAATTAAAAAATAAAATATAAATGATTAAACAATTAAACTTATTTATTCATTAATTTAGGTGCATTCTAATAGACCTACAAAATTTTAATATATGCATGTATATATAATAAATCATTATTAAAAGAAGAAAATTATAAACTTAATTATCTTTAACTAATATAATCAAAATAGTATTTTGTTTTGGTTTTATTATGATATAAGGGAAAATATAATTTCTGATCTAAATAAAATTTTGAGGTATTTACATAACCCCAAAATATGCAAGTAATAATAAAAAATGATATCTTCAAAGCCAAAAAATCTCTTAAATCACGTTTCTCCTTTAGTTTACCTTAAATTTCGGGTTAATAATCTCATTAGACATGGATTTACTGGATTCATAATAGTTGATGCGGGTAAGAGGAAGGAAGGCTGGGGTTACCTTCCTCGATCGTTTTGGCTAGGAGCGAAAGGAAGAAGGAGGAAGTGCACGCCGCGATCCCGTCGTTGCATTCACTGCTAGATCCAATCGTGGGTGTATCGCAAGGGTTTTTGCATGAGATCAGGTGGTTTGGGCGAAATCGGCAGAGAGGAGGAGGAGGGAGATCGGGAGGAGAAGGGAGTGTTGGTCATTTTTAAATGGTCGAGTGGGAGGCAGTCGATTTAGGAAGACGACGAGGAAGAGCGAGAAGAAGAAAAATAAATAATTGCAAATTTAGAAAGCCGCGACGTGGAAGGAAGAAGATAATCGCGTGGTTGCGGGAGAAAAAAAATGGTAAGTTGCACCCTTCGATTCTTAGAACAGCCCTCCTCATACTTCACATGTTTGTGTCATCCATTCTTGGGCACGAGCAAGCTCCCATGAAATTCTCTTTTATTGAGGGAAATTATTGCATATGGAGCACGTACGTAGTCGCTGGGTGCGGAATAACCTCCCAATACCCTCATTTTAAGGGTATTGGAAAGGTATAGAGGGGTATTAGTTATTAAGGTATTTACATGATATTGGTTATTTAGTATTGACAGGTTATTACAAAAGTACTGGATGAGTATCGAGGAGCTGCGTGCGGACTGCGTACGTGCTCCGTATGCAATAATTTCCCCTTCTATTGACCTTATTGACGTGTTTTCTAGAGACTCCCATGACAAATAATAAGGGTTCAAATAAAAGGAGAGTGAACTAGTTTTGAGCTACTAAGAGGTCATATTGTGGTTTGAACCATATTTGAATTCAAATATGTTCAAATGAATTTAAGAACAATTTGAATGCAAAACTATCCCTCTATGGAGAAATATTTACGTATGGACGCACGCAGTTCCTCGTGCGTACTCCTACGATAACCTCCTAATAACCAAGTTATTGGGGGTTTAACTCCAATAACCTGCCAATACCTTCTGCGGTTCCGCGCTCATATTTTTTAGCGTTATTCGCGGTTATTGAGAGGTTATTCGGGGTATTAACCCCAACAATATCGACATAACCTCCTAATACCCTCTGAATAACCTTTTCACGCACGTAGAATTACGTTTGTATTCCATATTTAAATATTTTCCCCCTCCATGAGGACAATTTCATAAAAAGTACATTTTAAATATATTTTTGAAAATAAATAATGATTATATATATTAAATCACATATATTGTGTCCTGTAAAGTTGAATTTACAATAGAAGCTAGTTGACAACTTCATTGTCCAATTTCCATCTGCGATGCGGCAGTGCGCCATTTCCCTCCCTATTTTACTGCCATCCTCCGTTTTAACCGCAAAAAACCAGACCCTGCTCGTTCTATTTCTCTGTTTCCGTCTCCATTCCGCGGCTTCATATCCAAACAGAAGGATCGCTTTCGCTCTCGAACCAACTGTAAGCTGAAGAGCAACGAATTCTGAAGGATAAGAGATTGATAGCAGGAAGTTGAAAGAAAGAATATAAAGATGAGCTTGGACTTCATGCCTCGTCAGCGACACGGCGGAAAGCACTCTGCATGCATCTGAAGAAATCAGAGGATCAGATCGGCGAGGAAAGCTATGGGTTCTCCGCCGATTTCAGTCCTCCTCCTCTCCTGCAGATTCATATCTCAAAACCTAACTCTGATTATGGCTTCCCCTTTCAATCCTCATGTATCTCCTCGGTCCAGGGCCTCCCTCCAGCCTCCACGCCGCACAAGCGTCCTGTCATGAACCACTCAGTCGCCGCCAAGGCCAAAGTCGTTACTCACTGCCGCCCCATCCCCGCCGTCCGTCTGCCGGCCTCATCTCCTCGCCGCATCTTATTCCGCATCCCCTTATCCTCTGCCACCTGTTCCGCCCTCCGTCATCTTCTTCACCGTCTTCGCTTCCGTTTACGCCTTGTTTTTATTCTTTCCTTTCCCTCTATCTACTTCCTCCTTGTCACCTTCTCCTTTTCGTCACCCTCTCATTCCTCTTCTTCTTCAGGCCGTTCTTTCCTTCTAAACTTCTTCTCTGCCGTCGCCTTATCCTCTGCGATCCTCTTTCTCCTTTTTCTCTCTTTCAACCTCTTCTCGCTTTCCTCCCTCCGCCTTCTACTCTCCCGCTCTTCCTCCCTGCTCCCTCGTTACCACCGTATTTCCCCACGTCCAGTGCAATGGTCCATTGGGTCCACAATGGAAAGACCCCAATCCAACTTTGGTACTGCTTCTGGGTTATCCGTCCAGGTCTACAGTAATGGTGATGTCTTTGAGGGGGAGTTTCACAAAGGGAAATGCTCTGGTAGCGGGGTTTACTATTACTCCATGAGTGGGCGCTATGAGGGGGATTGGGTAGATAACAAGTATGATGGTTATGGAATTGAAACCTGGGCGAGGGGCAGCCGTTACAGGGGGCAATACAGGCAGGGTTTGCGACATGGGTTTGGTTTGTATCAGTTTTACACTAGAGATGTGTATACTGGGGAATGGTCGAATGGACAGAGCCATGGATTTGGATTGTATGCTTGTGAAGATGGGAGCAGATATGTTGGAGGTTTCAAGTGTGGCGTTAAGCATGGCCTTGGTTACTATCATTTCAGGTAAATCATTTCGGATTTTGTTTTGATTTATTTTACATTTTGTGATACCTACCATTAGGTCGAATTTTGGTCATTTTCTTCAAGGAATTGTATGTTATTGGTGCTATTTAATCGGGCATAAGTTTTAAGTCATTTATGTATTGCTTTGTTGATTTCATGGAAGAGTGTTTGCTAGCATTCTGGGATTTATTTCTTTATTATCGTAGTTGTTTAATTACATGGGGTATTGATATTGTTATACGGTGCTTTATTTGTTTTCCTATTGGTTTTCAGAATGGACATAGCTGTGTTGTGCTTGTACTTCGTACTTCATTCTTAATTTATTTTGCTTGTTGTTTGCAAGACGCAATTATAGGGAACAATTTGAAAATCTAATTATTACTCCCGCTTCAAATGTGTTAATATTTTACAGAGGGGTGTGTGTATGTAAAAACTAAAGGATGGGGAGGAGAGGTGATGGTGGTGGGCTCTTGGTTGTTGTGTGGGGGGTGGAGAATTTATCATGCTTTGTTAATGGATATGATATATAACTAGGAACGGCTAGGTTATATTTAATCTTAGTTTCATGTGATGATTTAGGTAGGAGTGGGGCAATGGACCTGTTTAAAATTCAATGAGAAAGATGGAGGAAAAGAAATTTAGGCTTAGAAAAATGTAAAACTGAATTTTGAAAGTTGTGTTGAATCATTAGCATGTAGAAGTAATAGTCTTGATGACCATGTACTATGGACTGCTGATGCCATGAGATAATTTAGGGTTGAGAATATGAATTTATTAAATTTCAGTGAGAAAGAAGGATGAAAAGGGAGCTATGGTTACCAAAATGCACAGCTAAATCTTCAAGGGTGTTAGAGTTGAATACTCGAAGCATTGTAGAAGTAATGAATCTTGAAAGATATAAAAGGGCTGGACTCTTAAATCTCCATGGGGTGGCCGTAAACTCATCTTGCTCAGTAATCAAAGTCTAATTACAACTAAATTGAAAATGTAATACTTTTAATGTTTCACGGATGGCTAACTTTAAACTAAAAAGTTATAAAATATCATTTTCATATAAATTAATTATTTAAATAAAATGAGAAAATAATATTTAATTTTTTTAAACTTAATCATCACATTTAGGTTAGATATTAGAAACTTAATAATAGTCGATCTATAGAAATCCTTTAACCTGTGTAGTAGGTTACATTAATTCTCCTGGGTTAAAAAACCTTCATTGGAGAGTAAATATACTGATTTGTCTCTAGGAGATCATTTGATGTCTTGTAATTACTTTTAACGCTTGATCATTTAGGGTTTCGATTTCTTAATGTAATTAGAAGGGTGCAATATGTATAAATAACAACTTATTAAATAAGACAATAATAATTTTTATTTTCAATGCAAATTCTAAGAACAGGAGTTAGGACCAAAATGATAATGTATTGATCACTTTAACACTAAAAGTTTTGAGTAAAAGAACATGCAGTTGAATTTCTTACACTGTAATCGAAATCCAACTTATAGCTAATTTTATCGAAATCAATACTTCTCCAACTCTAATGATTGAATATTTAAGCGTCATTTGCATGCATACCACTCAATTCTTGTGTATTTACATTTCTAACACCTAAACATTCATATTTACATGCATACCACTTAAATCTTTAACACCACATAAAAAATACCACCATCACTATTTTTTTAAATGATAAATACACTTTTTCATAAGTAGGTTTATGACACAAAGGTGTTCTAAGTGTAAATATCAAACTTGGGTGTTTGATATGTAAATACGTAAGAATTGTGTGGTATGCATGTAAATTTCTCATTATTTAATAAGAAAATGATAAAGGAACTAAATCACTAATGAGAATTTTATACTAGTTTTAGGAGATATCATCCATGAAAGTTGTCTATTGCACTTGCACTGTACTCTAAGGAATCAAACCTCTAACAAGCATACAATATTGAAAGTAATATGGATATTTTAAAACGAAGAAACTAACTATTTATATACTTCAAAATTTCTATTTATAAGCAATTAATTTCCCTAATTCGCTTTGCATAGACAAAGCACAAGTTCTGGTACACGTGCAGTGTGATCTTTATAATAGCTCAATTGTAAGTTCCGATTCACGAGCAAGCTTGGACACAAATAAGCATGATCACCTAAAGCAAAACCAACCCTTGATCGATCTAAATTAGTGGCAAAGTATTTCCATTTTTTGAATATGTAGTGGCAAAATAATTACATATGAATATAGCCTATGAATCGTGAATCATTTATAAATCATCCTACATGATGATCTAGCTACCCCATTCATCATCCATTAAAATTAGAGAGTGAACAAATCATACAAGTTAAATAATGAATCAATGATTATTGGCAATACCGAAGGGCTGGATATGAAGCCTATCTACAAAAAAATGATCCAACAATGCACATAAAACAGATAAAAGAAAAAAAAAAAAAAAATTAAGCCGCAAATCCTTGAGGATCAATATTAAAAGCTCATATAACACAATGCATAAGATTCCAATTCAATTTCCAACCAAAATGATTTTTGTTTTTGAAAATTGTATAGTTTAGATTTCCATCTAACTTATTTGGCTTGAAAAAATTACAATTTCGATAAATTTAACATATGACATTTATCATGTAAATTAGACCATAATTGTTATTCTGAAACATAATTGAACCATCATATTGAGGTTTTCCAAGTTGTATGAGGTATCTTTTGACTTCACCATTGATAGTGGAGGAAATTTCATCATTCATTATAGCTATGTTGATTTATCTAACAAAGTATTAGATAATTAGGGGGAGAGAGAGAGAGAGAGAATTGACTTTAGGTTCATGAAATAAGATCTAATGAAATATATTGATAACTAGATTAATCAAGAGTTTCATGAAAATTTTGAATTATAAGCATTAGTCCGAATGCATTATATAATTTTAAATGCACTTGCCCCTTGACTTTCTTTCATTTAATTTCTTAAATGTTTGGATAGAAGAAATTTTGAATTTAAATACATCATGACCATGATTAAACTATATGTTCCTTATATTTAAATTAATATCAAGCATATACTTGTCATAATTATTGGCCAATTTTTTATGAAGTTCATCATGTGATTTTTTGCAAATTGTCTAAATTGTGCAAATTGTATTAGACAATTAATAAAATGCTAAATTACCAACATACATCTTAAGCGTTGAAATAATGATCTATGAATAATTCTTATAAAATGAAATGCTAATAAAATTGTAAGTTCATTAATCATACAATTATAATATACTGATATAGACAGTCAACCTCTTTAGAAAGACTTAACTCTAGTTGTTTAAAAAAGTTTTGATGAATTATGCACCTTTGATATTGATTATATGGTGGAGATCTAAATTTTGATGATTTTGAAGATATTTAGATTAACAAATTCTCTGAAACTTTAATGCCATTTAATTTTCTCTATATGGTTCCTTTTATGATTTTGAGAATTAAGAAACTAAGAAAAAGTGATTTCAATTATGTCTTTCATCACTGGAATAATATCAATAGATGATTCCCCAAAAATTATATTTTAAATTTGTTCGTTTAAATCAATGATTATACCATATATATGATTGCTTTATTTTCAAGATATACATTATTCTTGTATTGGTGTATTTTCTATAGGCTTTATATGTGATATTTTTGAGTTTTCCATAGTATTGAACGTAGATGCAATTGTTCTAACATGAAAGTAGCTGTAATATTTCTCATATCTGAAGCTGTGTATAAAACCTTATGTAATATTTTTGGTAAATTATAGCTTTAATTATCCCAAATTTCTCACTTAAGATTTTTATCAAAGCAAATAATAATAACAAAATAATCTAATGCATTGTACTCAAACCCATCATATTCATCTTATTTGTAATCTTTAATCTAATCATGTAGTTATATTCACTATATATTAAGCACTGGTCTTCATGTTTCATATTAGTACATGATGATTTAATATTAATAATTTGATTAAAAAACCTTATTAATCTTGATTTGACACTTTCTATCCTTTGTGAATCAAACATATACTATTTTAAGGAAATCTTCTAAAAATTTTGACCCGCCTTGAAAATCTTTTAAGATCATACCTCCTGTCAAATACATGACTATAGTTTTTAACTATATGACATCTATGATATTTTTGCTTAGGTTCATATAGACAAGAATTTATTTTAGGCCTGTTTGACTTTGTATTTTTGCTTATATTTTTTGTATTTCTTTTTAAAGTTTGGACAAAACATGCTTGTTTAGTGTTCTTGATATTTATATCTAATGTAGGGTTTTATTTGTAAATAGAAGTCTAGGAATTTATTTGTAAATGTTGTAAGGCTCACTATAAGCCCAAGCCATTAACGAAATGAGTAAGTTTTTCAAGAGTAATTACTTCTTTATGGTATCAGAGACCTAACCTAATATGTCTGTCAGAATCAGGCGTATAGAGACCTGAAACTTTCTCTTCCTCCTCGCGAATTTGGACGAAGCAGTCGATTCTGGAGTTCGAGATTGTGGCTTACTAAGGACCGTGGCTTACGAAGGAGAAAGCAGAGACAATTCGCTTTGTCGTGTGGGATGATGTGGAGAGGTGTTGTTTTGGGAGCGGATGATAGAAGATGGAAACAACAAAGATCAGATAAATGAAGTTGCGGTGTGATTGTCGGTTGCAGTTCAAGCCCACAACACAAGGAGAATTGAGCCCACGACACAAGGAGAATCGAGCCCACGACACAGGAAGGAGTGAAGCTGGTTAACAAACGAGCTTGAAGGCTTTGATGGGTTGGTTTGCATGCGAGACAAGAAAGGCGAAGCTTCAACTCATAGGGCTTCGAATGGAATGATTGAATGCTAGCTTAATTTTGTGGTTGATGATGTCACGAGAGGGAGATAGTGCAGGAGGTGAAGGATTGTAGCTTTTGAGGAAGATAGATCCTGAAGTTTTGGAGGTCTTGGTCGGGCTCATACAAGAAGCTAGCATCTTGAAGGGAGCCAGCACCTCAGCATGTACCCCAATGCAGGTGAAGCTAGATCTCCCTCCAATGGATCTGAAACTTGATGAACCTGCCATGTATCTAAGTTGTTCACGTCAGATCGAGGCTGTTCTAGTAGGGATGAGACTAGAGGGATATTTGACAAGGGACGAGCCAAAGAGTGACAATGCTGAGAGGATTGAGTGGAGGACCACACACACATTGCTTTACACATGACTACTCAACTAGATGGTTTCGTCCATTGCCTCATTTGTAGATTACATTTGAAAGGTAAATGACTTACGAACAAAGCTGAAGAAGATCTATGTTTGGACTGAGAATCACATGAGTGTGTTCCAGATTCAACATGACATAAATGCAGCGGTAAGAGTGATAGATCAATTCAAGAGCACTCTATAGAGCTGGAGCGGCTGTGACAAAATCTTGATTACTTCTTACCTATGTTGGGTCGTGGTGATCCGGAACTATGCAATTTTTGGCTCATCTGAACCAGGCCTAGGTAACAATTCCTTCACTCGATGGGGCCACCACTGTGATGATGCAGGAGGAGAGTTGCATGAGACTACACTCTAAGCCGACTGGACTTCCAGGTACGCGATCAACTTTGACTGTCCCGAGCTCAGGTATGACATATGCCTAGGGGAGACCCACAGGTGCTACAATTCTGGAGAAGTGGAACACCTGAGCAAAACTTGTTCAAAGCCATCCAAGGAGAGAGATACGGGTGGATGTGGACAGTCTAGAGGTCATGGTTAATTGTGGGGGCCAAAGGGGTGGAAGAGGGGGCCACCGGACGAATCTGACGGTAGCGGATAACGAGGGAGACATAGGGTAGTTTTTACCAATGAGCATCACAAGCTCTTAGAGATGATTAAGAGGAATTGCAGAGCGGCTGGTGATGTGATTGAGGATAAATCTACCTTATCGTTATTTAAGGGGAACACTACTATTTATGCTCATTCAATCAAAGGTATTCGTGATACACATGCTCTTGCCTCTATATTCATCACAAAATAACCATAATGGATAGTAGATTCTGGTGCATCTCGATATGTGAAAGTTGCAGCTAGTTTGTTTTCTTCATATACTCACTAACAGTTCCAGAGAGCATTCAAATTGCTGATGGTACAACATAGCCTGTGGTTGGTTAGGGTACAGTGAAGTGTACTAATTCTATGATTATATCCAATGTTTTGCATGCTCATTTCTTTCTAGTGAATCTTTATGCTTTAGTGTCATCATACTCCAACTAAAATGTGCTGTTTTATTTGATATTCCTAAGGTGATCTTTCATGAGAAGGTGACTAACCGGAGACTTGGGACTGAAATGAGATATAATGAACTATGGCAAGTGGATAGAGAGGGGATGGAATTAGCCTTGTAATCCATGATGGAAAGTGCTGGAGTATGAGGATTTGTGAGGAGTGTGGAGGATATGTTGCTGCTATATCACAAGCGCATGGGACAGTACACTCTTTGTAAAGTATATTGAGTCGATCGTATTCGTCTTTTTATGAAAAAATAAATAAACAAAAACTTATATGTGATGCTTGTGAGTTTGGTAAGTACATCAGGAGCTCTTATTGTTGTTTTGGCAATAGGAGTT
Source organism: Papilionanthe hookeriana x Papilionanthe teres (assembly GCA_022702705.1). NCBI lineage: Eukaryota > Viridiplantae > Streptophyta > Magnoliopsida > Asparagales > Orchidaceae > Papilionanthe > Papilionanthe hookeriana x Papilionanthe teres. Next base: position 96,612,733 of record CM040425.1, read on the forward strand.
TATATGTTTTGATTTGGTGCACTCAGATGTAGTCAATCAGAGCTGAAGAAGATCTATGTTTGGACTGAGAATCACATGAGTGTGTTCCGCATTCAAGCATGACATAAATGCAAGCGGTAAGAGTGATAGATCAATTCAAGAGCACTCTATAGTAGCCGGAGTGGCCGTGACAAAATCTTGATTACTTCTTACCTATGTTGGGTCGTGGTGATCCGGAACTATGCAATTTTCGGCTCATCCGAACCGTGCTCAGGTAACAATTCCTTCACTCGATGGGGCCACCACCGTGATGATGCAGGAGGAGAGTTGCATGAGGCTACACTGCGAGGCGACTAGACTTCAAGTACGCGATCAACTTTGATTGTCCTGAGCTCAGGTATGACATATGCCTAGGGGAGGCCCACAGGTGCTACAATTCTGGAGAAGTGGAACACCTGAGCAAAACTTGTTCAAAGCCATCCAAGGAGAGAGTTGCGGGTGGATGTGGACAGTCTAGAGGTTATGGTTAATTGTGGGGGCCAAAGGGGTGGAAGAGGGGGCCACCGGGCAAATCTGACGGTAGCGGATAACGAGGGAGACATAGGGTAGTTTTTACCGATGAGCATCACAAGCTCTTAGAGATGATTAAGAGGAATTACAGAGCGGCTAGTGATGTGATTGAGGATAAATCTACCTTATCGTTATTTAAGGGGAACACTACTACTTATGCTCATTCAAATTAAAGGTATTCGTGATACACACGCTCTCGCCTCTATATTCATCACAAAATAACCATAATGGATAGTAGATTCTGGTGCATCTCGATATGTGAAAGTTGCAGCTAGTTTGTTTTCTTCATATACTCACTAACAGTTCCAGAGAGCATTCAAATTGCTGATGATACAACATAGCCTGTGGTTGGTTAAGGTACAGTGAAGTGTACTAATTATATGATTATATCCAATGTTTTGCATGCTCATTTCTTTCTAGTGAATCTTTTATGCTTTAGTGTCATCATACTCCAACTAAAATGTGCTATTTTATTTGATATTCCTAAGGTGATCTTTCATGAGAAGGCGACTAACCGGAGACTTGGGACTGAAATGAGATATAATGAACTCTGGTAAGTGGATAGAGAGGGGATGGACTTAGCCTTGTAATCCATGATGGAAAGTGCTGGAGTATGAGGATTTGTGAGGAGTGTGGAGGATATGTTGCTGCTATATCACAAGCGCATGAGACAGTACACTCTTTGTTAAGTATATTGAGTCGATCGTGTTCGTCTTTTTATGAAAAAATAAATAAACAAAAACTTATATGTGATGCTTGTGAGTTTGGTAAGTACATCAGGAGCTCTTATTGCTGTTTTGGAAATAGGAGTTTATATGTTTTGATTTGGTGCACTCAGATGTAGTCAATCAGAGCTGAAGAAGATCTATGTTTGGACTGAGAATCACGAGTGTGTTCCAGATTCAACATGACATAAATGCAGTGGTAAGAGTGATAGATCAATTCAAGAGCACTCTATAGAGTTGGAGCGGCTGTGACAAAATCTTGATTACTTCTTACCTATGTTGGGCCGTGGTGCTCCGGAACTATGCAATTTTTGGCTCATCCGAACTGTGCCTGTGTAACAATTCCTTCACTCGATGGGGCCACCACTGTGATGATGCAGGAGGAGAGTTGCATGAGGCTACACTCTGAGGCCACTAGACTTCCAAGTACGCGATCAACTTTGACTGTCCTGAGCTCAGGTATGACATATGCCTAGGGGAGACCCACAGGTGCTACAACTCTGGAGAAGTGGAACACCTGAGCAAAACTTGTTCAAAGCCATCCAAGGAGAGAGATACGGGTGGATGTGGACAGTCTAGAGGTCATGGTTAATTGTGGGGGCCAAAGGGGTGGAAGAGGGGGCCACCGGGCGAATCTGACGGTAGCGGATAACGAGGGAGACATAGGGTAGTTTTTACCGATGAGCATCACAAGCTCTTAGAGATGATTAAGAGGAATTACAGAGCGGCTGGTGATGTGATTGAGGATAAATCTACCTTATCGTTATTTAAGGGGAACACTACTACTTATGCTCATTCAGCCAAAGGTATTCGTGATACACATGCTCTTGCCTCTATATCCATCACAAAATAACCATAATGGATAGTAGATTCTGGTGCATCTCGATATGTGAAAGTTGCAGCTAGTTTGTTTTCTTCATATACCCATTAACAGTTCCAGAGAGCATTCAAATTGCTGATGGTACAACATAGCCTGTGGTTGGTTAGGGTACAGTGAAGTGTACTAATTATATGATTATATCCAATGTTTTGCATGCTCATTTCTTTCTAGTGAATCTTTTATGCTTTAGTGTTATCATACTCCAATTAAAATGTGCTGTTTTATTTGATATTCCTAAGGTGATCTTTCATGAGAAGGCGACTAACCGGAGACTTAGGACTGAAATGAGATATAATGAACTCTGGTAAGTGCATAGAGAGGGGATGGACTTAGCCTTGTAATCCATGATGGAAAGTGCTGGAGTATGAGGATTTGTGAGGAGTGTGGAGATATGTTGCTGCTATATCACAAGCGCACTCTTTGTTAAGTATATTGAGTCGATCGTATTCGTCTATTTATGAAAAAATAAATAAACAAAAACTTATGTGATGCTTGTGAGTTTGGTAAGTACATCAGGAGCTCTTATTGTTGTTTTGGCAATAGGAGTTTATATGTTTTGATTTGGTGCACTCAGATGTAGTCAATCAGAGCTGAAGAAGATCTATGTTTGGACTGAGAATCACATGAGTGTGTTCCAGATTCAGCATGACATAAATGCAGCGGTAAGAGTGATAGATCAATTCAAGAGCACTCTATAGAGCTGGAGCGGCTGTGACAAAATCTTGATTACTTCTTACCTATGTTGGGCCGTGGTGATCCGGAACTATGCAATTTTTGGCTCATCTGAACCAGGCCTAGGTAACAATTCCTTCACTCGATGGGGCCACCACTGTGATGATGCAGGAGGAGAGTTGCATGAGGCTACACTCTGAGGCGACTAGACTTCCAAGTACGCGATCAACTTTGACTGTCCTGAGCTCAGGTATGACATATGCCTAGGGGAGACCCACAGGTGCTACAACTCTGGAGAAGTGGAACACATGAGCAAAACTTGTTCAAAGCCATCCAAGGAGAGAGATACGGGTGGATGTGGACAGTCTAGAGGTCATGGTTAATTGTGGGGGCCAAAGGGGTGGAAGAGGGGGCCACCGGGCAAATCTGACGGTAGCGGATAACGAGGGAGACATAGGGTAGTTTTTACCGATGAGCATCACAAGCTCTTAGAGATGATTAAGAGGAATTACAGAGCGGCTGGTGATGTGATTGAGGATAAATCTACCTTATCGTTATTTAAAGGGAACACTACTATTTATGCTCATTCAACCAAAGGTATTCGTGATACACATGCTCTTGCCTCTATATTCATCACAAAATAACCATAATGGATAGTAGATTCTGGTGCATCTCGATATGTGAAAGTTGCAGCTAGTTTGTTTTCTTCATATACTCACTAACAGTTCCAGGAGAACATTCAAATCGTTGATGGTACAACATGCACTTGTGGTTGGTTAGGGTACAATGAAGTGTACTAATTATATGATTATATCCAATGTTTTGCATGCTCATTCCTTTATAGCGAATCTTTTATGCTTTAGTGCCATCATACTCCAACTAAAATGTGTTGTTTTATTTGATATTCCTAAGGTGATCTTTCATGAGAAGGCGACTAACCGGAGACTTGGGATCTGAAATGAGTTATAATGAACTACGGTAAGTGGATAGAGAGGGGATGGACTTAGCCTTGTAATCCATGATGGAAAGTGCTGGAGTATGAGGATTTGTGAGGAGTGTGGAGGATATGTTGCTGCTATATCACAAGCGCATGAGACAGTACACTCTTTGTTAAGTATATTGAGTCGATCGTATTCGTCTTTTTATGAAAAAATAAATAAACAAAAACTTATATGTGATGCTTGTGAGTTTGGTAAGTACATCAGGAGCTCTTATTGTTGTTTTGGCAATAGGAGTTTATATGTTTTGATTTGGTGCACTCTGATGTAGTCAATCAGATGTAAACTTCAGATTGAAGGGGGGATTCTCTCATTGAAGGTATTTGGTTGTATATGTTTTGTGAAGGATCATAGACCATTAATAGAGAAGCTGGATCTCAGAGCTGTGAACTGTATTTCCGTGGGTTATTCTGTCACTTAAAAGGGGTATGCTTGTTGGAGCTCAATAGAGAAGAGACTGTTTGTGAGTATGGATGTGACCTTTAGAGAATTCAAACTATACTACACCTTGGAAATTGTCGGCCGCTGAGATGTTTATCCCGATGCCTGCTCTGAAAATATTTAATTTAGTTTATTGTATACATGTAATTTGTAAAAATATTATTTTTTATTTGAAAATATGAAATCAAACCGATTTGACATCCTCACTAGTTTAAATAAACGAGTACTATACCGCAAGCTATGCATCTATCTCGGAGAATAGACAAATCACTTGATAGTGCGGCTCGAGTAAATAAACTACAGAATTTATGACATCCGTTCTGGTCTGCGAACTTTTATGTGGACCGACAAGTTCCCCCATATAATACAAAAAGAATTAAATAGGGTTTATATTATCTGAGTTTTTAAAGCTCCCTATAGAGGCAAACCCCTATAGTCAATTACCCCTCAAATAACCGAAGTCACCTGAGAGAACTCTCGATATAGATCAGAGGTATCTATCTTCATGAATTCAAAGGGTAGGATTTTAAAGTAGTGTGGTAATAGGAAATCCAATAGGTGAGTGACTCAAGATTGGAACAGTTCTCATAGGAATCCAAATGAAAGAAAGGTAGGGGATGCCACAGATCTCGAGGAGGATCTCGATGACTTCCCAGACTATCCTACTGTTGGGCTTTAAATTTTGTGAATGAATTTATTTAAATTTTGATCATGCCAATTAATTATAGGAACTACATTTGCATAATATTTGATTATGTAAATATCTTTGAAGATGAGAGGATTTATGCCGTATCGGACGACGACCTCAGAATCCTAAGCGAATTAGGGCTTATATTGCACAACATGACTGTACAAAGGCCTAAAAGAATAGGTTGAGGATTTATGTCACACTAGGCGGACTACCTCGAAGTCCTATGGTTTGTTATTTAGACTAAGAAATGATTTTGCTGACGTAAACAAGTTTTGCTGTTGAAGATGGTCGTGCTGCCCTCGAAGTTTCGCTCCGTACTCCTTGTTGTAGCAGTGTTGGGATTGCAGATTTGAAGTTTAAGTTTGTTAACGGTGGATATGCAAATTGTTTGGTCAGTGAATTATTATGGGGACACCTCTTATAAAACCAACTACTTGTCTCCTATTCTAAGAGAAGGTGCGTAAAGAAAAGAAAAGACACACATTAACATGCAATGAGAGTAAGCTACACTGAACAGTAAACCGACATCACAAGCATGCTATATTAAGCAGTAGAAAACATGTATCGCAAAACATGCTGTAGTATATAACAGGAAACAAGCATCATAAGCAGGCTATGCTAAACAAGTGTGCTACAGTAGAACACACTATGTTAAGCAGGAGTGCTGAGGTAAATCATGTTATTCTAAACAGGAGTACTGAAGTAAAGCATGCTATGCTAAACAAAAATATATGCAGCGTAACGTAAAGTAAGCAAGTACTGCAGTAAAAGAAAAGAAGGTAATTGTACCACGAAAGTACTGTGAGCGCTAATTACCTGTAGTGCGTCGCTACCTATTATTATTATCATTTTATTTCCTGCAAGAAAGGGGTCAGCACCAAAAGAGAACAGGAGTAAACGTGGTAAGGAAAACCTGACCAACTAAGGGTGCTACTGCATATGTGAAAGAACCAGGGCCGGGGCATTGCACGAAAAGCTAAAAGAAAGAGGAAAAATGAAAACAAATCTGTAGGTAATCCTTATTAAACCCATATAAAATCCGTATAAAACCACAAAGAATGGACTACAAGTCCGAAAAGACCGCAAGCATCAGGTTTAGGGCAGACTTAGAGCTGTACTGTGTGCTTCTTGCCCTTGAATAAGAGCTACCACCCGACCACCTACAGAGGGTAGTCCCGACATCGATCTGAATGACTAACCATAGTTCTTTATAGATTTGTATCAAAATTTCTTAATTAAAATCTTCTTTGTAACAAAAGCTGTCGCTTGGACTTTCATGCAAATTTCATATTCATTTTTTTTAGCAAACAAAAAAATATTTTTGTTTCATTTTTGTAATATTCTAGGGAAGTAGTACAGTTCACAGGTTAGTCACCCTAATCGAGCTGAGACTACTGACAACCTAAGGGTGTCGGTTGCAACAATTTTATCAAGAGCCGGGAATAGTATCGTCGGTCCCTAGCCTCACCTTCAGCGAAGTTCTCATATCAAAGGCAGAGGATACTATTCTAAACTTACCTCATATCCCTCGTCTAAGCACACATAAGCAATGTAATCAACGTCTTAACCCCTAAACCATCTAGCTTGCAGTCTTGCTTGATGGCCCACATATAGCAAAAGGCTATATGTGCACACTTATGCTTCATACATAATTGCAAAAAGACTCGGCAAAGAAGCAAGAAGAAACAAAAGACAGTAGATAAGGAGTAGGAGAGAGGAGAGAACGCCCGCCTAAAACACCGTCGTAAAGAAGACGGTTCGACCCTCAAAACCGAGTAAAACTGACGACCCCGACATTATGACGACTCGAGTTCAACGGGTCATACTAAACCTACCCAAGACAGAAGCCCGACAACCCCCACAAAGTGGTGCAAGAGGGGCAGCCTATGGCACAGAGAGGCGGCCGTAAGGCTCTATAAAGACAAAAACCGAGGCCCAAAATCTGGGCAAAAGACCCAAATCCAAGTAACATGGAAAACCAAACTAATGTGCCAAGTTCTTCTCCGATTCCAAACTAATCTGTAAGTTTTCTTTTCTCAAACAATTTTGCATTTCAAGCCTCTCTAGCCTCCCTCATATTTCCCAGAAAGTGTATTTTTAATTTGCACAGCTCACTCACATGTTCCAACTCCCAACTTTACCACCGTTCTCATCTCTAACATTAAACTCATTTAGCTCTTGAAATGACCTTAATTTCCCAATTCCAGGAACACTAGAAAATACATTTGGGAGCAATCCCAAGTGATGCCGATTAGAAAGACTACTCACCACACCAGGTAAGAAATCACAAGAGCAAGATCCCCTAACCACATTTTCACAGATTTTACAGATGAGCAAGGCAAATCTTCCATATTTTGTAAAAGAACCTCCCGCAAAGTTTCAGAAAATGAGTCTATGCGCTTGCTATATAACTAGATTAGCACCCACACACAACAGAGATTCTAATTCAACAATTCAATTTATAAGTCTTACATACCAACCACCCAAACTTCTCAAATTTTTGGAAAGAACACCTCCAAATTTTCAGATTTTCAAAAGGAACACTCTCTCAACCGGTGTGAAAACGCCACCTACAACTTATGCTTATGTGTATGCGATAACATGAGATGTAAACAAAGTAACCATTTGGCAAATAGGCATTGCCATGACTAAAAAATGAGCAAATAAAATAAATCAGCATGCTGCCATGACTAAAACTTGCAAACACATTTACTAAATTTGACTACCTCTCCGAATCAACTAGAATATAGAGCAAAAATAGTCCCTAAAGCTCTTCCCAAATAAGCAAGAATATAGAGCAGAAAAACAGCTCTTATGGGCTTTCCAAATCAGCAAGAATATTGAGCAGAAAAACAGCTCTTAAGGCTTTCCAAATTAGCAAGAATATAGAACAGAAAAGTAGCCCTTAAGGCTTTTCCAAATCATCAAGAATATATAGCAGAATAACAGCTATTGAAGCTTTCCAAATCAGCAAGTTATAAAAAGTTCCAAACCATGTATATTAAGGATCAAATCAACAAATTATAAAGCTTTCAAACCATATGTATTGAGAACCAAATCAGCAAGTTATAAAAAATTCCCATCCATGTATATTGAGGATCAAATCAACAAATTATAAGGCTTTCAAATCATATGAACCAAATCAGCGGTTTATAAAGCATTCAAGCCTTCATCAACGATCCCCTGTAGACTTTCAAGTTTTCACAAGCCACTGCATACAAACATCCAGGTTCTCATAAACTATCACATTAAAACTTTCAGATTTTCAGGACCGAGCAAGCAACAACTTTTAAATAAAAGCATGAGTCTTCTTAAATTTTCCTCTCTCCTTTTTTTTTTTTTTTTTTTTGGAAAACAAAATAGGTCAATGTTGCAACTTGAAACAATGCAAATAGAGAACTAAGTAGCCATGAGATGCTAAGGTGTTCAAGTGCAAGCTATTACATATGCCCTGATGTAGCAATGAGGTAAAATAAGCATGTATAACAATAAGTGAATCTCCAACAAGACATGCATTTGATGTCATTTTCAAGAAGCTAAAAAGTTGTAGAACTTGCAATAAGAAAAGGAGAAGAGGCTAGTAAGCCACATTTTGCCATCAAGTGGACTTTGCAACTAACATGCAAGTCAAGCCATAGAGAAAGGGGGGTTTATACCTCAACAGTGAAACAACCAAGCAAGAAATCGAGTGGAAGCCGAGAAAACCCGGCCAAAGGATTGAGTGAGAAAAGGAGGGAGGGGGATTGAGCAAACCAAAAAAATTCTGCAGCAACTCTTTCTCCTCTCCAAGCTCTACCTAGGGGAAGGCAAAGCTCCTCAAAAGCTCAAACACACTCACACAGCAAGAAGCAACCAGAGAAGAAAATGGCAGCACTTCTCTCCAAGAAGAATTTCGACCAACCCTACAGAGCTCCCCAAATGGGGTTTTAATAGCAAGAGGAGAGGAGGGCCCAGCTCCACTCACCAGGCTCAACCGAAAAGAAGACAAGCCAAAACCATCGCCCCATTCGACCTACAGGGAGAAAGCTCGAGAAGAGTAGAAGCAGGCATCGGGAAGGAGAGAGGCTTTCCTCATTTGCATCACAGGGACAGGCTCGACAGAGTCGTAAGACCAAAAGGGAAAGCTTGTGGCCTGGCGTGGCTTCAGGAAGGAGAGACTCGAGCAGAACACACTAAAATGTTGCTGGAAAGTCAACTTCACCCTCGTCACCCTCGTCACATGAGGGGACGACTCAAGAGGAAGGTACGGCCATGGCTCCGGGTTCGACCGAGGAAGAGGGGAGCCCGGTTGCGGTCGCTCGCGGGAGAAGGAGGAGGCTCGGTCGCGGGAGAGAAGCTAGGGCACGGGCCTGGCTCGCGAATCGGAGGGAAGCAGGGGGACGGGTGAGTGAGTTTAGTGGTTTAGGGGTTTAATAAGAAAACAAAATATATTTTTATTATTTTATTTAACTTAAACGTGTCGAATTCCGTGCTATTTATTCTTGCGCGGAACCGTGACAAATTGCATGTCCTTCCTAGGAAAATTCGACTTTCCGGATGCGCCGGCGCAGTTTGTTTCACGATCCGAGGTCGTTCGGGCAACTTCGTCGACGGTCGTGCCGAAAGTGCTTTAATTTTGATCATTCTGAAAATTTGATTTTGATGTCGATCATCCTGGCATCCTGACTTCAACTTTGATCCGCTGCAGAGTAATTTGAAGGCGGCGAGGTCATAAACCGAGGATTTGTGCGTCTAGTGGTGCAAAAATGTGCACGAAGCTGCCCTAATGTCTAGTGGTCCCATGGGGACTCCTTTTGAGTTCCTTATGTTAGTTCAACCTCTTGAAGGTAAGAACTGTCCATGGGGCGTCCCAAAAGAAGTGAAGAGGTGACTTCAACATTCTAGAGCGAGGTGGATCCCACTGCTAAGAATCTAAGATCGTCGGGGAAGCTCCTAAGGCTAGGAGCTTCCCCGACGTGTCAAATTCCGTGTTATTTATTTGTGCGTGGAACCGTGACAAATTGCATGTCCTTCCTAGGTAAATTCGACGTTCCGGATGCGCCGGCGCAGTCTGTTTCACGATCTGAAGTCGTTCGAGCAACTTCGTCGACGGTCGTGCCGAAAGTGCGTTAATTTTGATCCTTCTGAAAATTTGATTTTGATGTCGATTGTCCTGGCATCCTGACTTCAGCTTCGATCCCCTGCGGAGTAATTTGAAGGCGGCGAGGTCATAAACCGAGGATTTGTGTGTCTAGTGGTGCAAAAATGTGCACGAAGCTGCCCTAATGTCCAGTGGTCCCATAGGGACTCCTTTTGAGTTCCTCATGTTAGTTCAACCTCTTGAATATACGAACTGTCCATGGGGCGTCCCAAAAGAAGTGAAGAGGTGACATCAACATTCTAGAGCGAGGTGGATCCCACTGCTAAGAATCTAAGATTGTCGGGGAAGCTCCTAAGGCTAGGACCCTAAATCCTAAGGAAGAATTAGACTTCGACGAAAGTGATGTCAATAGTGCGACAACAAGTCGGTAATCAGCATTGCCAACAACTCGGGGCAACATGATAGAACCGAACATGTGGAGATTGATAGGTTCTTCGTCAAGGAAAAGCTGAATAACAGACTACTGGAGCCAAGTCATGTAGCCATTAGAGAGCAAGTGGCTGACAGCCTCACCAAAGGACTTGTCTCATTAAAATTTGTCTAGGTTATGTGACAAGATGGGCTTAGTGGATATCTTTTGCACATCTTGAGGGGTAGTGCTGAGATTTGTAGTTAATATAGGATCCTATTTGTAAATAGAAGAAGTCTAGGAATTTATTTGTAAATGTTGTAAGGCTCTATATAAGCCCGAGTTATTAATGAAATGAGTAAGTTTTTCAAGAGCAGTTATTTCTTTAAGTTTTTTGTATGTTTTTTATTTTTTTATATAATAACAGTCAAAAGAAGTTTCTTGGTGTATTTTATTGTTTTCAAAACATGAACTCCCTGCTACTTAATCTCGCGTGGTATGCCAGACAGTATTGTAGCTGTCTCTGGCTACCCTCACAGGTCACATCCAGCTCCGGCCTGCCGCACACCCACCTCACTCATTCTGATAACTCTGACCTCCAGACAACCCTGCAATCACTGTTGCCGGCCCATTGCTTGCTGCTGGTGAACTTGGTGCCAAAGCTAATTGCTTCTCCGTTTGGCTACCATCACCTTCGTCATAGTGCCACCATTGGCTTCCAACCAACAAAAAAATTTGATGTGATATTTAATAAAAACAAAGTTAACCTTAATTTAAGATGCCAAAAGCATTTTAAATTCATATCAAAATATAAATAAAGTAAAATAAAAAATAAAAATAAAAAGTGATCTGAAATGACCCTCAAATTGCATCTTTTAGCTATTTATGCTATTTGACTATCAGTAAGCCACTTATTTAGTTGATATTTTTATGCAAACTTGGCTTTAATTACAATTTGATGTAGGATAATTTAGGGTTTAGGTTTTCTAGTACAATTAGAATGATGCAGTGTAAGTCATGCTAGAGAATTTTATCATAGACAGAAAAACCTTTAAATAACTGATAATTTATTTTTGAAAAGTGTAAACCATAAATACGTGAATTAAGGCTCAAAAAATAATGTCATCATTGTATAAATTTAAAGAAATCACTTGGTAATTGGAATTATTAAAGGATCAATAAGAAATTGGATGTTGTACTACATTTAAAGTCTTAATTGTAGCAAACTTGGCCAAAATCAAGATTTGCAGCACTAATAACTAAACATGTAAGAAGAAAAACATGAAGTAAATAGAAAGCCAAAGTGAAAAAAATTCTGACTTCTTATTTTGAATTTGTCATGGTACTTATACTACACGAAGCCAATGTCCAACATGCACACCTAATTGATTGAAAATATTAAATTATATTGAATAAGTTTACGCGTCTCAATATTTTTATTTATAAACACTTAATTCCCTTCATCCAAGACTATATTTATAGATAAGATAGAATTGTTTTACACTGCTTATAAATTATCAATATCGTGCAACTTTAATTCTATGAATCACAAGCAAGCCATTCATAGAACACAACAAGCACCAGAATAGATAGTGGAACCAACCCAGGATTCATCGGAGACGGGCATTAGTGTGAATAAAATTAGCAGTAAAATCGACAAAAAATTGAATAAGACAACAAATGATGAGCAAAGCTTACAACAACAACAACAACAACAACAAAGCCTTAATCCCACTAAGTGAGGTCGGCTACATGAATCATTTTTCTCCATTGCGTCCTATTTAGTGTCAAATTTTCATTTAATTCTAATAAATTAAGATCATTTTTTATGCAATAAGCCCAAGCCTTCCTAGGTCTACCTCTCGCCTTTCTTAACTTAAGTTGTATTTAAAACATCTACTCTCCTAATCGGATCATCGAGTGGTCGACGTTTAATGTGACCAAACCATCTAAGGCGAATCTCTCTAATTTTATCTGTCACTGGAGCAACACCAACCCTATTACGGATATATTCATTTCGCATTTTGTCTCTAAGTGTAAAGCCACGCATCCACCTAATCATTCTCATCTCGGCAACACTTAACTTAACATTATGCTTCTCTTTTAAAGGCCAACATTCAACACCATAGAGCATTGAAGGTCTCACCACCATCTTATAAAATTTTCCTTTCAGTCTAAGCGGTACTTTTCTATCACACAATAGGCCGGACGCATTCCTCCACTTCAGCCAACCAACCTGAATTCTACTATTAACATCCCCATCTATATCACCATCGCGTTGAATAATGGACCCGAGATATCTAAATCGTTCACACCTTTTAATAATTTGATCACCCAAAGTTACACTTCTGTCACTAGACCTACTATTACTAAAATTACATTCCATGTATTCAGTTTTAGTTCTACTCAAACGAAGACCTTTAGACTCCAATGTAGACCTCCATAATTCAAGTTTTTCCTGGACTTTTTCTCTTGTCTTATCCACAAGGAGGATATCATCCGCAAAAAGCATACACCAAGCACCATCATGATTATTACAAAACCAATGTTTAATAGTTAGCAATAACAAGTATTTAGAAGTTTGAGGTTGCCACAACCAAGTAGCATAGACACTATAAGTATGACCAGTTACATTAATACATAAATTTCTCCTCAATAATTCTTATAATAGAAGTACAATTCATAAATACATCAATACATCAACTTTTCAATCTCCATCCTGCATCATATTATTTTCAAAAACTTTAATATTTTATCTTACTATCTTGGAGTTCACTAGACTTTTTGCAAAGTGGCATAATTATGTGAGGGCAGCTGGAGCTTCGATGATTTTTCTCTTAATGCATGCTGTGGCTGATCTCATTACTTTGCGATCTAGTGGATAGCTATCATATGTAATACTGGGATAATTTTTGGTGGGTGCAAATATAGATTGAACTTTGGGATGGAAGATGGCTGATTTTGTAAACCTGATGATGGATGCTATTTCTATTTGAAAGACAGGGACATCATTCCATGTCCATGGCTTTATTTTATCTCAAAGTGGCTTCCCTAAATTTTAGTTTCAGGTTGAAGATCATTGACAAATGTAGAAATCACAACTCAGTTGTCTTTTAATCCATTTATATAATTATTCATTGGTTTTTTTGATTTCATGCATAATGTTAGCACATGCTCAACTATTTTAAACCTTTAGTATATCAGCAAATATTTGTCTTTAATCCTAGCTTTTATTTACTTTTCGAATAAATTTGTTACTAAATTTTCTAATCTTTATTTAATTTCAGTTCAAGGTATTTTATTTTCTACAATTTTTACTATGTTTTATATCTGACATTTTCTCTCATTCACTTTCTTACTTAATGAATCATCATGGAATGCAATGTGTGAAGTTGAAAGTATAGATGTGATTTGAGACTAAATTATTGGGATGATCCTATGGATCAAGTTGGGGATAGAGTTTAGTGAATCAGACAAGGTGAAGTTGAAGGTGTATTCTTATGCTCATCCTCTTTGAGACTTTAAGCCAAGTTATAACGATGAAAGGGGTAGGTCATCCTTTCAATTGAGAAGAAAGCATTGAGTGATGTTTAATGTTAAGGTTGATCCTCTTTTGCCAAAAGTTAAGTTGAATCTAACTACCTTGTTATTGTGCTTGCATCTTTCTCTAATTTCCTCCATAAACACTTGACCAAGTTTTTGTTGATTGACTTGCACATTTTAATGATTCGAATATTAGTTGACTTTGTAATTTATGTAACACTACAACGACAAACAATTAGCCTCAAAAGATATTGAGTTAAATGGTGAGTTAGATCAAGTTAAATAAAACAAATGCATATTTTTTTGATAAAAGTGAGGAGTGCTGAGCAGAAGGCAGATTTATTTGAAATTTTAATTAGAAATTTGAAGGCTTCATTGACTTTAAAGATTTTGAATGACCAACAGAAATTTAAATTCAAAACTTGATAAACAACTTGAAGTCTTCTTTGGCCACTTTTAAGATTTCGAGGAAAGAGTTAACTCTCACCTATTTCGTTAAAAGAAAGGGTTGTCAGGTTGGAGGTTATTTTGAAGAGATAAAATAAAGGCAGTGCCAAGTTGGCGTTTTAGCCTTTTAATGTGTTTGTTATAAAGAAGCTCATTGACGTAGATGAATATATTGCAAGATTATGGCCAATATTTAGAAGGCAAGCTGTTTTATTTGAATGTGTTTAAGGAGTATGATGAGATCAACCGTGTGCGGCAAGACCTCAACTTCTTTTATCAAGTTGCATTGAATTGACTAGGTGATGAAGAGTCTTCTGAGAAAGAAGGCAACAAATGTTCGTTAAAATGTGATCCTTATATACTACTTGTAAATACTTTTTGCTCTTTCTATGACTTCCTTTTTGGGCGTGCTGTAAACTGCCTTAGAAATGAATTCTTTTTGAATTCTCTTTTTCTTTCATGAATTTCTTGTTTATTTTGAATAGAAATAAAGTGTCAAATGGAAATTAATAATAATGAACCAATTTGAAAATAAATTAAATGCTGAAATGATTAGTCAAATTAATAAGCCCATAATGTGCTGAATTGGTGCTTGGTAACTATTTGAATTTGTATAAAAATATGCTGACATGATAGCACTATAATATGCCAGTATGGTCTATTTTGCCAAGTATTTTTCCACCCTTTTCTTAATGTATCTTTGGACAAGCTGTTACTTTGGACATGCCTCACCTTAAGCTAATGCTTTCATTCTCCATCATGTAACCATCTCTCGATTCAACATTGAAATAACTTGTTTCGCTTTCCATGTTGATCTCATCGCAAAGGGGAGTTTGAATGTTAGACTTGATCTTTGTTTTTTAGATACTTTTCTGGTGCATTACATGACTTACACGGTCGAGAAATCATGAATCAAATAAAAGAGCCATTGAATAGATGAGTTGCCTAGTTTTCTCAGAATTTGTTGTTTTCTTGAATGAAATTCAGTTTTAAGTGTTAAGGATATTTCAATAAATGTAAATTGTTTCTTTTTCTAGGAGCTTTATTTATCATGTAAGTATTCGCTATTTTTAAACTTGATCCTATGCCAAAATTATGTTGATACCAAGTTTAAGTTTGTTTGTTGCTCAACTAGTCTGGTTAAATTTATAATTCAAATTTGTTTTCCTAATTTCATCTAGATTGTTAATATTTTAAGTTACAAATTTGAGGTTTGCATTCTTTAAATTGAAGGAATGCAAACTTTATGATTTAAAACTTTTGACAATTTCTGATTTGTTGAATCCCTAGATAAGTTGGACTTTTTTGGTGAGTTCCTCTAATGTATTGCTTGGTTTTGGGGATTACCTCCCTGTGTTAATTGTCAAGTTCTTAGGGTGAGTTCTATGAGTGTATTGCCAAGTTCATAGGACAAGTTTCCCAAATATATTGCCAAGTTACTAGAATAAACTTTCCCAAATACATCGTTTGTAAAATGTGCATCTTAATATATTTTGATTAAAAAAATATAATTATATTTATTAGAATATTAGAATATTAATATGCAGAATTCTATATTAATTGTTTGATTTGTTTTTATTTACTTTCCTTTTTTTTATTCTGTTTTTATTTGTTTTCTTACTAGTAGATCTTGTAATGGGTATTTATACCCCATTTTGCATCAATAATATTACCTTGGTTTTATTCTAACATGGTATTAGAGCCATAGTCCTAACCTAGCTGCCGTCAGGCCTCTCCTTGCCGCCGGCTGGCCAGTTCGGGTCCCTTCTCTTTGCCAGAACCCCTGATGGTTCTGCCGCCCCTTCTCTTCAGCCGTCTAGGTCCTCTTCGTCCAACCGTCTGCTTCAGGATCCGCCAGATTACCTCCTAACCAGCTCTTCTGCTTCTTCTAGCAGTTGACTCGTTTGGTTCTTCCCGTGATTGAGCCATCCAGATCAGGCCGTCCGAATCTTGCCGCCCTTGATTCCCTTGCTAGATTACCTCCCAACCGGCCGATGACCATCCATAACCTCTGTTCTGATCTCCTGGGGCACCTTCCAATCGTTGGAAACTCTGCCTAAACTAATCGATTTTCCCCCAATTTCAGTCGGAACTTTACGATGTCTCAATTGCCTAACATCTCATTTGGCTCAATCTGAGTCACAACGGACTCCTTCAGACTGAGCCGTCATCAGAAGATGTTCTTGACTTCATCGGAGGATCAATTCCAACTTTTGTTCCTCTGCAGACCGGATGATAGGGAAACAACATGAACTTCTTGATTACAACCCATAAATTAAACGACAGTAACTTTCTCCAATGGTCCTAGTATTTGTCATTGTTCATCAGAGGGCGTGGGAAATTGGTCATCTCATTGATGTGATTCATGAACCTCTAAAGAGTGACCCAACATATGGAGCTTGGGAAGTGGAGAATTCCATGGTCGTGTCATGGCTGATAAACTCCGTGGAGATTTTGATTGGCCGATCATACATGTTCTTTCCTTCTGCTAGTGCTCTATGGACGAGTCCATCATATCTACTCAGATGTAGGGAATTCCAGCCAACTGTATGTGATATCTAAGAAAATTCGTGAGGCAAACAAGGATCGAGGACCGTGATCCAGTTCAACAATATTCTACTTACATTATGGATGGAGTGCGACCTGCATTATGACTACACTTGGGAATCTCCGGCCTACCTATCTCTTCTAGAAAATTGTTCAAAAAGACGCATGTTTCAATTTTTGGCAGGCCTCAATAAAGATCTTGATGAAGTCTAGGCCTGTATCTTTGGCCTAGAACCTCTTCTTTCTACTTGCGCTGTTTTAATTGAGATTCATCGCGAAGAGACCCGAAGACTCGTCATGGTTGGTGCATCCACTATGTTTGTCGAAGTATCCGTCTTGATCTCTAATAGTGCTCAATCGCAGGCTTGTCACCTCACTTGCCAACCACACTCGTGATAAATGTTGGAAGCTCCACGGGAAATCGCATTCAAACATTCAGCCAAATCTTTCACTGTCAAGGGTCTCGCTACAGCTTCTGAATCCAACATAGTACAACCGGCCTCTACCTAGAACAATCTAGAATCTTCTAATTCTCTTAAAAGCCAAATGGAGCACTTAATCAAGCTGCTTGGATCCAGTCTGCTCTTTTTCAGCCCGTCGACCTCCCACGTTCGTCAAGGTACTAATCCCATGTCACTCACTTCTTTCGCCTCTTCTAGTCCATGATCATTGATTTAAGTGTCATGGACCACATGACTGGAAGCTTTTAAGCCTTCTCGACATACTATCCTTGCTCAAGGAAAGATACTGCTAAAATTGTTGACAGGCCCCAAAGTTTCATTACTGGTAAAAAGTTTGTTGTAATAATAATAGGTCTAACTCTGGAATCTATGTTACATGTACCTTTGCTGAAATGTAATATTTTAGCTGTCAATAAACTGACATATGACTTTGATTACACTGCTCTTTTTTCTTATTATGTCTATATCTTTCAAGATCATCGTTCAGGGAGGATGATTGGATCTGTTAAGTGGGTTGGTGGGCTCTACTTCTTCCAAGGGAAAAGCACAGAGAATGATGACACTCCACCCAGTAGTTCTAGTTTATATCATTCCACTGAATGTTCTATTATGTTGTTATACTGTCGTTTGGGTCAAGATCATCGTTCAGGGAGGATGATTGGAACTGTTAAGTGGGTTGGTGGGCTCTACTTCTTCCAAGGGAAAAGCACAGAGAATGATGACCCTCCACCCAGTAGTTCTAGTTTATATCATTCCACTGAATGTCCTATTATGTTGTTATATTGTCGTTTGGGTCATCATAGTTTTCAGTACCTAAAATAATTGTATATGTTGATGTTTACTAAAAAAATTCTTTTAACTTCAAATGTGAAACCTGTCAGTTAGCTAAACATTGTCGTGTTCCTTATCCTCCCCATAATTACACAGCTTCCGCTCCTTTTTCTCTTATTCACAGTAACTTATGGGAACCCTCTAGCGCTCTGAGCTACAACAATAAACGGTGGTTCCTTATTTTGATTGATGACCACACTCAGATGACATGAGTCTATATTTTAAAAGATAAATCTTAAATTGCTATCACGTTCAAAAACTACCAATTTAAAACTCATATTCAAATCCTTTGAACTTACAATGGTCGTGAATATTTTAACTTTATGTTAGGAGAAGTCTCGGTTAGGAAATCCTCCATCGTAGCTCTTGTACCGACACCCCTCAACAAATTGGGGTAACCGAGAGAAAATACCGATATTTCCTTACGTTACTCGCTCCATTATGTTTCACTCTAATGTCCCAAAATGTTTTTGGAATGATGTCATTCTTACCACCACTTTTCTCATCAATAGAGTTCCCTAAGAAATCTACAACATTTGTATCATTTTAGCCGTATTTAGAACGTGCTTTTCTAACAATCGGGTCTTCTCCACTTTAGATCTCAAAATTTTTAAATGCATAAACCTTTGTTCGAAACATAGCCCCAACTCAGAGTAAACTTGATCTCAGGTCCATAAAATATATTTTCCTAGGATACTCTGCTATTCAAAAGGGGTATCGGTGCCTTGATCCTACTACAAATAAGGTCCATGTGAGTACTGATGACCTTTTTTTTTTTTTTGAAGTGTTCCCTACTTTCCAACCTCAGCCTCCAGTGAGGGGGAGCTAGAGTTCTTGGACACTGTTCTTTACGCTACTCCTATGGATGTTCCCCCTCACGTCACTGACCATCGAGGAACCCTCTGTTCCTTTGTTTCCACCGATTTCTCCTACGACCAAGGAGCTTTATGTCCCTTTGGTTCCACCTGCACATCCTACCACTCTTCGTGTCTACATTGCACTCATTTTGATGCACCTACTATAGAACTCGCTAACCACTTGTTGGACCATGAATCCCCTCGCGACGAAATCCCAAAACCGCTCCTCCAAATGTGGAAGTCAGTTCATCTAGTAAGGTACACAATCATATATGCTCTCTCTATCCCGTGACAAACTATGTTTCTTTTTCTTAGATTATCGCCAACCTACATAACATTTGCTACGACCCAAACCAATCATCAACTTCCATCTACTATTGAGGCTGCCTTAGCAGGTCAATCTTGGAAAGCTACCGTCATGGAGGAGATGAATGCTCTTAAGTGGAACTATACTTGGGACATTGTTGATCTTCCTCAGGGCAAGAAAGCAGTGGGATGCAGATGGATTTTTAGCATCAAGTTTAAATCTGATGGATCCTTTGAACTCAACAAGGCACGGTTGGTCGCCAAAGAGTACTCACAGATCTATATAGTTGACTATGAGGAGACATTTGCTCTATTTGCTAAATTAAACACAATTTGGATCCTCTTATCCTTTGCAGTGAATCTGAATTGACCCTTTTTTTAGCTTAGTGTTAAGAATGTGTTCCTGAATGATGATCTTACAGAGGCGGTATACATGATTCTTTCTCCAAGCTTTGACTCCATTGCCTCCTAGGGGCAAGTATGTAGACTGCGAAAATTGAAGCAATCACCACAGGCATGGTTCAGGAAATTCACAAAGGTGGTGGTAAGCTATAGATTAACTCAGGCTTAATCAGACCACACTCTCTTTTTCCGACATTCCTCCAGCGGCCAGGTAGCTATCCGTATTGTCTATGTTGACGATATTGTTCTCACAAGTAATGATCTACCAGTATTGGAGTCTCTGAATGATTTCTTTGTTGCTTTGAAATGAAGGACTTGGATCTCTTCGGTACTTCTTAGGCATAGGAGTTGCTTGGTCATCTCAGGGTATTTGTGACAGAGAACAATCTTCTATCTTGCAAAACAGTGTTAGTCCCTATAGCCTAATGCAGTTATTGTAAACAAGATTCACTACCAGTGTCTTGTGGGAAAACTCGTATACCTTGCCCATACACACTTCGACATATGCCACGTAGTTGGGGTAGTCAATTCAATTCATGCATGATCCCCATAAGCACCGCCTTCAAGTTGTTCAACAAATTCTCCATGATTTAAAAGGCACACTTCCGCCACACTTCTCGTTCTATTGCGAGTTACATAGACGCAAATAGGGCCCGGTTCGTCTATGATTGGCAATTTATCTTGGGGTACTGGTCATTTGTGTGGGGAAACCTGGTCACTGGAAAAGCAAGTAGCAGTCTGCAGTTGCGCTGAGTTGTGTGGAAGCCGAATTTTAGTCCATTTCAATGGGAATTTGTGAAGCTCACTGGTTATGCATCATGCTCCATGAACTACATATGGCAGTTTCCAGTCCCTTACAGTTGTTCTGTAATAATAAGGCTGTCTTTAACATTGCTCACTACTCGGTCCGACATGATCACACCAAGCATGTTGAGATCAACCGACACTTCGTTAAGGAAAAACATGAGTCCGGGGAAATTTGTGTCATATTTGTGCCGTCTAGTGGTCAGCTGGCATATATTCTCACAAAGAAAGTTTTCAGTGATTTCAAATCTAATTTGAACATGAATGACATCTATGCTTCGACTTGAGTGGGAGTATTAGAATATTAGAATATCAATATGCATAATTATGTATTAATTGCTTTGATTTGAGTTTATTTACTTTCATTTTTTCCCTTTGCTCTGTTTTTATTTGTTTTATTACTAGTAGATCCTGTAATGGGTATTTATACTCCTCTTTGCATCAATAAGATTACCCTAGTTGTATTCTAATTGTGTTTACTATCAAATTTTAAAGTAAGTTCTATGAATACCATTACCATCAAAATCGAAGTTTCTTCATCAGCACAATCAAGTGAATGACTAAGAACTCACTTTTATTAAAAAAACAAAAATTAAATGAATTAATTTTCAAGACTTTCATTATAACTTCTTAATACGATGGCTCTAGCTTTTAGTATGATTTTTGCTTGAACTGTATCATTCATCCAAGGATTTTGAGATGATATCCGAGGTTGGTGGTTACAAACTCTTTGAATTTCCCTACTTTGATGATTCCTTGACAGGGTTATCGTCCTATGTTATTTATGTGATCTGTGTGAATAACACAACAATTTGATGGACCTTGGAGATGAGGTTGTGTGTTCAATGTTGCGGCTGATCCAAGTACTTTGTCTTTAATTTATGTTTTGGGAGTAGTTCGTGATAAACTATATCATTCATCCAAGGATTTTGAGATGATAACTGAGGTTGGTGGTTACAAACTCTTTGAATTTCCCTACTTTGATGATTCCTTGATAGGGTTATCGTCTTATCGAATGTTTGATAATACTCTATGTTATTTATGTGATCTGTGTGAAAAACACAATAATTTGATGGACCTTGGGGATGAGGTTGTGTGTTCAATGTAGCGGCTGATCCAAGTAGTTTGTCTTTAATTTATGTTTTGGGAGTAGTTAGTGATAAATCATAAAGCATGTGGCTTAGTCCCGTTACCTTTGAGAAATAACTTGTCTTCTCTCTTTTTTGATTTTAATTCCATTCGTCAGTACTGCATGAGATACCCATAAAAGAATATGTGGCTACTTTTTTATTGTTAGCGAGTAGCGACTTGTCTTTGACTGATGGTTGAGAGGTTGAGGGACTTCTATGTTTATTTTGACTTTGATAATGTTTATGATGATGTTGATATTGCAACGAGTTCTTTTATATATTAAAAGTCATCACAATGTATTTGGTTCTTGATGATGATGCCATTGTAGATCTACGGCAACTTCCAGATTTTTATGTTTTAAAGTAGGAGCTATATTATTGCTGTACTCTTTCGCATTAATATAACTATAGCCAATTTCTAATAATCTGGGTAAAGCCTTTTGGTTACTGTAAGCTGATTGCACCTTTGAAATGCATTCTTATTGACCTTTGGTGAGTGAAGTCCCGGTGATTACACATGCTAAGTTTTTGACCTTCTACATCACTCGTTGAGAATGAATTTTAAAATGTCGGAGAGGTTTTGCTAGATTTCTGCCTCTGACTCTAAAGAACTTTCGAGTTCGGCAATAGCATTTGTATGCTGGAAAATTGTGAAAAAATCTTAGATTCTAAAAAATTAGTTATTCTTCTACTAGAAAGTCTAAAGAGCTGCTATTAAGTATTTTTCTTAAATGTTCTGAATAATACTCGACACTACACAATATCACCAATGGAGAGAGGAACTATTGACTTAAATGGACCTATGTGATACGCTTGGTTCAACTTTCTTTTATAAGCTTCTGGTATTGGTATTTTAAACTTTCGTGGGGATTTTGAACTTTGTAATTTGAATAGAAATGATGTTTTTTGGCTTTGAATCCTTTCTTGGGTGGTGGAGATGAGGAGATTTTGTTTCATTTCATTTTCGAAGAGAAGATCCTTCGGCTGAAATTGGTGAAGAAATTTATACACTTGGTGATGATGCAGGGAATCAGCTAAGTTGCATTTTTGGAGAGCATGATAGTTGAAACCTCTTGTCGTAAACATTTTTAGAATTCTTGGGTTATTTTTGTGAAATGATCTTTCACATGTTTTTTCTCATATGTTATAAAAAAATATTGCCCCTCTTGCATATATCTTTTCTTTTTTAAAATTGATGTATGATTTGACACTTTGTTCTTGGCATCTTCTACACTTGTTACATTTTAGAGGATGTTCGATTCTAAATTAGCTATGTATGAGAACAGAATCTTGTTAATAAGATCTCACAAATTATGAAAGGAAAGAGGAGAGAGAATGGGAGTTTAGAGTGAAGATTTGGGATCTTATTAGGTCCCTATCACAAAGAAAAACTAATGTCTTTTGAGTCAACTGGGACGTGCCAAAATGGATAAGACTTCTTATCGGCTTTGGTTATGGTTCATTGCCACAAAAAAATACATATTTAGTTATGCAAATAAAATTATATTGATGATTTTGGAGCCTTATTACATGGGTGTTTGGGGCACATGTCACCATGAGGCACTCTTGAATCTTACAAATTTCTAGTGTGAATATAGTTTTCTCTTTTTTATTCAAGGCATATGCCTTTGGGGCATTTGGGTAAACGCTTAAATACTTTTAAGTTAAATATAAGTTGGTTTAACTTTTTTGGTTTTTGGTTTATAAAAGTTTTGAGATAGAAGATTACAGTTCATTTTCTAAGTCTATGAGAATACCTTAAGTAGTATTGTCAAAAATTGACCTGACACACCAACTCGAGCTGAACTTGACTCAAAAAAGACTTTGAGTTGACCTGAATATTTTTTTGAGTTGGTTTAGGTTGACTAGTCAGTTTTGAATTAAACTGAAACTACCGTTTACCCAAAATTGACTAAAAATTGACCCGCTAACTCGACATTTACCCGAATAAATGTTATGCGTTGTTATGCCTTATGTTAAACGGGTTAAAAGAGAGTAGGTTCCAGGTTGGACTTTTAAATCATTTATTATTGGGTCATTTGGGTCAAGTAAGTATCGGGTTGAAATATTTTCAAGTCATACCTAAACCGGACATGTGAACCCTATTTGACACTCACAGCTTTAAGTAAATGTTTTTAAGCTAGTTTCTCCTTTTTTCAAAAAAAATTATTTTTTCATTATTAAGTTATTTTAAATTTCCTTTTAACGTACTTTATTTTATTTTCTTAGTTAATTTATTTTTACTTTTTTAATATATATATATATATATATATATATATATATATATATATATATATATATATATATATATATATATATATATATATATATATATATGAAACTTTTTCTGTTTTCTTTTTAACTAATATTTCTTTTTCTTTTGTTTTATATGATTTGTCTTTGTTTTCTTTTAGGGTTTAAGGTTTCACTTTTTGTTCAACTATTGGTAGACACTTTATTTTATTTTTAATTTTTCTTAATTTAATAATTTTTTAAAGTTTTATTTTGAAGAGTGTGCCTTGTACCTCGAGGCTTATGTTGATAAGACAAAACACCTTAATCTTGATTCAGGCGAAGATGAGTGTAGTATTTTATTAAATTATAAATTATATTATCTTTTAAAAATTAATCTTCCTCCTCTCTTGTCATCCATAATTCCATCTCATTTGACTTTGTAATGTTGATTAGTGTCCAAATTTATTATAAGAGTAATTATTTTTATTTACGAGTTAAATATTGTAATTTTACTATTCATTGCTCATCTGAAAAGTTTTTCATACATTTTTTAGATTGTGAATATATGCATAATATTCTATTAAGTACATTTTCTTGGAAATTTATATACAATGCACCCAAAACACTTCTATTTGTGAAATAACTGCCCTTTTGCATCCTTTTTTTTCAAATTGTCAATCAAATATCAAAATTAGGATTAAAACCATTACCCATATTTTTCTTTTTTTTAATGAAATTCACAGTTTTTGATAGGGGAATGTATACATGCTTGGTTTTGATACTTTTGTAAAATGACTTTTGTGGTCATTTTGTAAAGAGCAATGTTTCAAGTGCTATGCATTATCCCTTTTTATAATTGTGAAGGCTAAAACTGACAAAAATATGGAACCCATTGAAAGCAAAAGGACAGTCATTATTTTTTAACATGACAGCTTGATTTGAGTTTTGTCTTGGTATAACTAAGCTTAATGATTTGGTTCTAAAAATTTATAAAGTTAAACAAAACGTCTTACCTACAATGCTTGCTTTCAATGAATGCCAAAAGTTATCGGCCTATTAAGCAGTCTTGCCGGATGTTAAAGGATGCATACTTGTCATTCGGCAGTACAGGCTTTATTGTACCTCTAGTCATTAAAATTATACTATTTTTGTACCCATGTTTCTTTTTGTTTAATTATGCTTCTTCTTCCTAAGAAAAATTTCAATCATTTTTAATGTAATATTTCATGCAACTAAATGGCAAAATGGAATGATTCACCGTCTGAATGTTTATTTTACACCTTCAGGAATGGAGACACCTATGCCGGAGAATATTTTGCAGACAAAATGCATGGATTTGGGGTTTATCGTTTCGCAAATGGACACCGATATGAGGGGGCATGGCATGAAGGACGAAGACAGGGCTTGGGCACGTACATTTTCAGGAATGGTGAGACCCAGTCAGGTCACTGGCAAAATGGTACTCTTGACATCTTGAGTACTCAAAACTTGCTTCATGGTTCCCCAGTTGCAGTGAACCATTCCAAAGTTCGTAATGCTGTTCAGGTGCCCACCTACCCATTTTCTTGCACTAGAGAATAGATATAAGGTCACTTTTTTTTTTTTCTTTTTTCCTGTACGATGAAAACCCATAATGTATTTCCTGAACTGATTTCAATGTTTCGATAAAAAAAAAACTCTAATGAAGGGATTTTAATGATTGGCATTCTATACTCAGGAAGCACAGCGGGCAGCAGAGAGAGCAATTGATCTCCCCAGTTTTGATGATATGGTCAATAAGACAATTGCAGCAGCAAACAAAGCAGCTAGTGCAGCTAGAGTGGCTGCTGTAAAAGCTGTTCAGAAGCAAGTTCCCAGTAATGGAGGTGAACTTGTAGTCCCTTTTTGCTTGAAACATCCTTAGGCTCTGTTTGGAAGAGTTTTTATACTACTTTCCGTTCTACAGAAAGTCCGAAACTTTATTTAGCTGCAATACTAAAACACTTCTGAGAAACCTCCGTTTTTCTTTCAGAAGCAGCTGCTGTTTCCAAATACTTTAGAAAAAAGACTTTTCAAAACCCAACTTTCTAATAAAATCTTATAACGAAAGCTCCACCAAACGGAACCTTAATCTCGGCAGTGTTTCTTTTACTACTACTGAGCAATAAAGCATTCGGCCTGAAGACAGTTTGCAGTGCATCAGATTATATATTGTTTCCTTTGTGCTGCAAAACCAAGTGTGGCATACCGATGATGATGAATGAGATGGTGCATGAGCCAGTCCTATTGTTTTTTTCCTATTATATAATGTGTAAATAAATATATTTCATTTCACGAGAATGATGTTGCTTTTCATGTAGGTTATGTAGAACTCTAAGAAACTTACTCAGTTCTGTAATTGAGTTATTGTTGTTGAATAACAAA
Organism: Papilionanthe hookeriana x Papilionanthe teres; assembly: GCA_022702705.1. NCBI lineage: Eukaryota > Viridiplantae > Streptophyta > Magnoliopsida > Asparagales > Orchidaceae > Papilionanthe > Papilionanthe hookeriana x Papilionanthe teres. The sequence continues at coordinate 96,639,144 of CM040425.1, forward strand.
CGACTTGACTAGCTTTTATTCTAGCAAGTTTTTGATCTCAAGCGTAATTGTTTTTTTTCTTTTGGAACAAGTTTGGCTTTATGTTTCAAATATATGACAATCCTTTTACCTAGGGGTGTAAACGAGCCGTGTTTATATTTTGAGCCCAAAAAGTGTGTTCGTGTTCGTGTTCGGTTCGTTTCAAATATATGACAATTCTTTTACTCAGATCTGGCCCCTAGGCGCCAGTCTCTTGCGCGAATAGACGCGTCCCTTCAGGTTTTGAGTCGCACATCTTCGTTGAATAACTGATTCCATGTGTCTATATTTATTGTATCTTGTTTATAACATATGAGAATCTGTCCATAGACTTTTAGATTGCTTCTGAGTCATCAATAACCGTCACAAAACCGTCCAAGAATTCTCTAGATTTCCCTGCAGAATCTGGCTCCTGGGCGCAAGCATCAGCCATTTTTTCTTCTTTTCTTCATTTGACTCATTTTTGCTCCTTTTACTCCTTTTATTACTCTTTTTCTTCATAAACTATTTTTCTTGTACCTGCATCCAAAAACATGAGAAATACCTTTCATTAAAGCGTAATATCCTTAAAATATTAATTAAAAATGATATAAAAATTTAGGAAATTTTAAGGTAGATCAGTTACAACCCATATTAAACCTAATTTAACCAAAAAATCTAACTTAGGTTCAACCTACATTGAACCTAAACTTTAGATTCAATCCATATTGAACTTAACTCAACATTCCTAACTTAGGTTTAACCTAAATCAAACCCGAGTTAACCCATAAATTAGGTTCAACCCATATTGAGCCTAAACTCAATATCTCTAACTTAGGTTTGACCTAAATTGAACCTAAGTTAATCAACAACTCACATTAAACTGAAATCAAACTTCTAACACCTTTCTTGGACGATGCAATCCTGGTTGTTGACAGGAGTCTTCCGGTCCTGGTTTAAACACCTTTCGAACTAAGTAGATTAAGACCTCTGATAACCCTGGGAAGACAGAGCCAGTGACATCTTGAACGGGTTATTCAAAATTTAACCAACTAAAAGAGGATTTTAAGAAATAAAATTGACATTATTTCTTTTAAATCTGACATTATTTTCCCTTACAGGATGAATATGAGTTTCGTTTTAGATTTTCTTTGCATGTTATAGGGTGTGCTAACTTTGTTTTGCAGGACGATAAATACGGAACGACAACACTAAAACTTAATTAAAATCATGACATCAAAAACTAACAACAAAATAAAATGACAAATGAAATGACAAGAACGACAAATAAAACTTTGACAAAACTCAAACAAAACCTAGAACTTTTAGGATAGTCACAAAACCTAAAACTTTTAGGATAGCCACCAAAAAATGACAACAATGACAATAAAATGACAAACAACAAAATAAAACAAAACAAAAATGACATAATAAATGACATTGACAAAATCAAATTTTTAAGGGTAGTATGACACATTACCCCTAGGATTGAACGTTGACGTCTCTTTCCTTGTTCTTGAAACTTCTTAGAAAACAAGTGATTAACATTAATCAGAAGTTTTCTTAGACAATCATTATTGTCTAAGATGTAATTCACTATAGGAACTTGCTCCTATAAGAGATTTAAGAACTTAGGATAGATATTATATTTAGAAATCTCTGGTTACTAAGATGTTATTATCCTTATATAGAACTTCTAGGATAAAATATTCTAGAATTTTTTTTTATAAGGATTATCACCGACATCTCTTTTTATACTGTTTTCTATCTTATTAGCTCTTATTTTCTTCAAATTTCTTATTATCTAAGGATCCTTTTATGGGATCCAAAGAAATAAGATTTATTGAAGATTAGGGCAATATTATAGATAAACAGAGTGACAACTCCAAACAATAACATCGACATCGACCCAAGAAAATCTCCGACACGGCTACGAACGCCGACAGTGTGTGCTAGTTATTCTACTTTTATTCATTGTATTTATAAGAATACTAGATCCTTGTTTACCACATATTCTAAATAGAGGAGGGAGTAAAGGCATGATACATTACCAATACTATACATGCATTATATCAAAATTGATGCCAACAAAAGCATGCAGGTTTTTTTAATGTGAGATTGTGCTCTTTGGTGATTTTGATGGATGTTTTGGACTATGGTGAGATATATATGTACGAAAAATAGTCCAATAATTTTTCATTAGTCATATTTTATGTGTTACATAAAAAATTGTTAAAAAAAGATATTTAAGTACATTATTAAGCATAAAATGAAGCAAACGACTTAGTGAATTCAATTTACTCTCAAATTATAAGGAATGTTGCTTACAGCAATGATGTGATGTACATATTGGCCCATAAAGTTACAACACATAAACTCAAGATAAAACTTTATTTTGTTCTAGTGAAGCAAGCTTCTCTATGCATGAACTTAGAAATAGAGCAATAAGTAATAATCAAGGTTAAGAAATTGATTGACACTGGCTTAATATGAGAAGAGAATTATCCTTCATAGCTAATTAGCTAATTATCATAGTGCTAGTTAATAGAAAGAATGATCAAGTTTGTGCACACGTCTTTAGATATTTGAATAAGACATGTCCAACAGATGAGTACCCATTGCCTATACTAGAACTCATGGTTGACGTTGCCTTTTTTCATACAATTTTCTTATTTATGGATGTGTGATCTAATTACAACTAGATGAAGATGACAAAAAAAAGTATATTGAATTCCAAACTTCCATCAAAATTTATTAATTAAGGTTATGAATTTTAGTCTTAAAAATGCTGGTGCCACATACCAACTTGCCATAAAGAAATTTTTGTTGAAAAACTCATCCATAATTAAGTTGAAAGTTTTGTTGATAATTTTTTCATCAAAAGTAAAGAAAAGGAAGAATGTTTTCTTAATTTGAGAATTACTTTTGAGTGGTTGGGTCGCTACAACCTCAAAATGAATCCAATTAAGTGTGCCTTTGGGGTGGCTTCAAAATTTTTTTGTGATTTATAGTAAGAAAAAATAGGATTGGGATTAATCCATAGAAGATTAAAGCCAACATGGAGATCTTACCTCCCAAAATCATAACTCAATTGAGATAATTTCAGTGAAGGTTGACATATCTCAGACACTTTATATCCAATTTTACGGTAGGTGTTAACTGTTTGTTATTTTGACCAAAAAGGACTCCATGCTCCATTGGGATAATAAATTTAAAAGTGTATTCAAAAGTATAAAATAGTATTTGATGACTCTACTTGTTGTAGCAGTCCTTATTTGGAGAAGACCTTTGATGCTTTACACTATGATATTAGATGAATCTCTTGGTTTATTAGACAAAAATAATGAAGAGGACAAAGTGAATGCACTTTATTATTTAGTTCTTCTTCCAATTCTTGTAAAGATGAAGTATCCTCTAATATAAGAGCATTATCTAGCCATAATATTTATGTTCTATATATTTTAGTACTACATGCTTTCTCAAAAGATCAACCTTATCTCAAATCTTAATTCATTAAATACTTAATGACTCGACCAACTTTATCTAAAAAAATTAGTAAGGTGCTTGATGCTCTTATTACAATTTGATATAACCTTTACTCCCCTCCATGTTGTGAAAGGTTAAGGATTGATTGACTTCTTAGCAACACATATGCTTCTTGCTAATTCACTACTAAATGATAACCTTCCCAATGATGAAGCCAGGAGTTTAGATTAACTAGCTAAATGCTAATGGGAGATGTATTTTGATGGTTCATGTTTTTATAAAGGAAACGAGACTCAATCTTTTATCGTTAGCAATGTAGGATTTGGTTCGACATTTATCACTCCAAATCAAACAACAATGTGCTCATCTTATCAAATATAAGAACCATGCATAAATAATAGTAGAATATTAAGCTCTGATTATCGATCTACAGTTAGACATTTGGATGAAAATAACATATATTTAGATGTTTAGAGATTCATAGTTGATAATAAATTAGATTACCAGAATATATAAGGTTCTCAAGCCAAAGCAACACTAATATTATTAGTACAAAATGAGTCTCTACAAGTAAATTATCAATATGATGTTATTCTTATACCCTATGGGGAAAATTCTATGACAAACACTCTAACAAAACTCACTAAGAAATTTGTATATTTCACAGAAGAATCAATCCTTATTAAATTACAAGGATGTAAAATCTAATCTTCCATAGATATAGAATACCTTCACAAAACTTTAGTTGAGAAAAATGTTGCATTTACCATGGAATGGGAAATAAGGGATTGGAGATAACCTTTTGTAAAGTTTTTAGGGACAGAAAAAAATTAATTGAGGAGAAATCCTTGGCTTATAAAATAAAATACATAGCACTATCATAAGATATGACTGAGGATCAGATGAGGCTACATCATCTTGATAAATAAGAACATAAAATAGTAAGAGAAGTATATTTTGGCATGTGTGGTGTTCACCAATTTGGTCAAAAAATGAAAATAAAGATAAAAAAACTTAAATATTACTGGCATATAATGATAGTAGACTGCATGGACATTGCTTGCATGCGCACGCATAAATGTCATCAATGTCAGATACATGATGTGAATTTATATCAGCCTCAAAATATTCTTCACATATGTATTTCCTTGTGGCCTTTTGAATGTTGAGGTACAAATATAGTTGGTCCTATTAATCCTCCTTCCTTCAAAGAATACATTTATTTTAGCCACTGCATACTACTTTTCCAAATGGGCAAACTATGGGAAGTAAAAGCACATCAAATGCTTGAATACTTTATGAAACATATCATATATAGGTCCAATATTCTCCAGTGACTAATATCCAACAACGGTTATGCCTTTAAGAGCACCAAAATTCATAAATTCTTTAGTTAGATTTTCAACAATATATTATCAAAAAATAAATGGATTAGCAGAGACATTTAATAAAATTTAATTTTAAATATTAAAAAAGAAACTAAACAACAACAAAAAATGATGACATGAACAATTGATATAAGATTTTTAGGCATATAAAATAACATACAAAACTCAACCTAGTGTACACTCTATGCCTCTAAAGCTGTACTCACTTTTGAGGTTTAACTCCCTTCACTATGGGTAGTGGTTGACAACTATATTATATCAAAATAAAAATTAAACTCCATCTAGAGGAACTCGAGTGTTTAAAAGGAAAGCTTTTGTTGGCTAAAATAAATTTCTTATCATATAAAGCTAAAATAGTTAATCTCACTGCAAATTGAGCCACATGAAAACTTTTAGTAAGAGACTTGATCTTAGTTCTTTAGAGGCCAATTTTAGCCTATCATAAGATGAAAAGTAAGTCTTATCAAACTCAGAAAGGTACCTTCTTGATAGTGAAGGTATATTATGGGAGATAATATCAATTAATGGACTATAAAAGAGAAAGTCCTAACTCCAATAGATAGACATTATTAGAAAATATATTATGTATTGTAATGTTTAAAAACATAGTATATAAATAAAATTTTGTTATATAATGAGCCTACATAGCTTATCAGTAACTAAGTTCAACATTTAATGAAATATCAATTAAATTTTTTTTTCTAAACGAAATCTTAAATATACAAAAACATAAATTGTTCTTCAAATCAAATTCCTTTTCTAGATATGCCCACTCATCCCTTCTACTAAATAAACTCTCTCAATTTAAAAAAGAAGTATCTCTAAACTCTCAAATATTAAATCACAAATAAAAAAAAGACATAAATAAAATAAAACCCATGGTAATTTCTAACATAGTTTTTTTTTAATTGATCCAACTAACATTATACCTATAATTTTCTAATTGTAGGAAGATGCCTGATGGAAAGCTAATATTATCATTCAATGATGATATAAATTTCACACTTAATCAAGACCAGATATTATAAGGGGCCATCGTCAAATTTGGCCTAGGATTTGAACTAAAGAAGATGACTTATGATTTGATATCTATCAATATAACTAATTAGGATGAAATCCAATATAAGAAGCCAGTTCTTGAATCAATGGCTAAGATAGTAAGTTTAATACCAGAAAAGAGACAATTTAAATAGACCGCAAAACAATATAGATTATTTGATGGATCATATAGTTTAGATACTAGGGTCATACATAGGCTTATAGGACATTCTAGCTATGGAGGAGCCACTAAACACTCCTAGTACTTTCCACATGGGATCTACTAATGTCAAGAGGGTACCTTTGACCAAGTCTCAAAGGAGGAACTATATTAGAAGGCTAAAAAATAATTATTAAAAAATTAGAAGGGAGGTAGAGATAAAAGAACTGAAACCATTATGTTATGTAGAGAATTAAGTACTTATGGAAGTGATTACAATTATAGATGCTTATGTACCATAGTTTCTTTAGAAAATTTCACCATGATAGATAACATCAGAAGATGATTTTGAAATTTTTCATAATGTCAAGAAGTAGAACTTTGAACACTTCCAAAGGATGAATTAAAATGAACATCTTAAAAGGATTAGAACTCCACACTAATGTGAGAAATAGAAGATTGTTCAATGTGTACATGACATAAGAGATAGAAAAAAAGCTTGATAATACTAAATAAAGCTCATTATGAACCCCAAAAGTGAATGAGAGGAAAAGGGTGGATCACCATTTAGTTTGAGTCTAGCTTCTGATGATAATAAAGGGAACATTCATAGCATTACTCAACATAAGGATGTAGACCACATTTCTCCCCTCTTAAAAGGAAAGACTAAAGGATGATTTTTAACATATCTTGCCACCAGGTTGTGTGAAAAAAAAAACTATATGGTTAAAACTTATGAGAAAGTTGATTATATTCCTTTACAAATATATCTTCATGAATTTCTTCGGCCATTTTGCGTAATGACATTCCTTAGTTAATGCAATATTATGTTTGGTACATAGCTGAAGATTAGAAGACCCAACAAGTTTTTAGGACCTATGGAGATTTTATTATCATTAGGATTTGTTCTCATGTTAAGTGATAATGGTGCATATATTTGCAAACATTATGAGTCAGTAGTTCCATACAAAAGATTCTCCATCACATTTTGAAAGATGGATGACTACAATATGTTGTAGAACTTCATGCCAGATCCAAAGTTATAAAGTCTACTTTTATTAATGCTATGATTATACTAAAACAACCTACTTCTATAGGAACTTGTAATGATTTAAAATATCACTTATAAGTTTCACTCATAATTTAAGGAGTGGAGTTGAAATCAAACATCAAATTTTCAACTATTTATGATTCACATGACCAACTATTACAACGACTTTGTACTACAATCAATACAACAAACTGGAGCTACAGTCACTGTCTATAACATTCACGACAAACTTCATGCTCCATAACAATCGACTACAACTATTGTAGCTGACCCAAGAGAAAAAGGTCAAGATTTTCATGCTTATATTTCACTGATTTTAATGATATTGCACTTTAAAGAAATGTATTTTTGATGTTTTTATGCAGGTATGAAGAATTAAAGACAAAGGAACGAAAATATGCAAAAATGAGCGGATTTGGAGCAAAAAGGACAAAATTATGCAAATTTGACCTAGGCCGCCGACGGTGAGGTTGAGGCCGCCGACGGAGCGGATTGAGGCCGCTGACGGAGGGGTCAGTTCAAAGGCATAGTTTCTAGAAGGCCACCGACGGCGCCTCGAGGCCGACGACGGTGGGAACGACGGTTTGTTCCAGAAATACATCGAATGTGGACGATTTTCGAAGGGGTGCCTTCGTAACCCTTGGAGACTCTTCTATATCTTTAAAAGGAACGAATTTTGGCCGAAAAAAGGCTCTTCTTCTGGTCTCTAAAGTGATTGTAAGGGAGTCAGTAGTGTAAAGAGAGTCATTTAGTGAGTATAATTTAGTGAGTTGTGAATTCAAATAGAGAATTTGTGAGGAATTTTTTGAGGAATTGCAAGAGTGGAAGGGAAGTGAGAGTACTCTTCCACATTGATATTTCGAAGGAGAATTCCAAGGAAAAGATCCAGAGGAACTTCGAGGAGTTTGCTTGGGGAGGAATTTGAGATAAATAGTGTTTATTTGTTTTTAGTGTGTAGAACTTTATTTTATATTATGAAATCTAAGTTTTATTGCATCCTCTTCATGAATTCTGAGTAGTTGTTCTATCTTTCTCCTGGTTTTAATGTTTTTGTGAAATGATTATATAATTAGTCTATTAAATAAATTATAAAAGACGTTGTGATGGTACTATACCTAAACTTAATTTACTATACGAATTGGCCATTTGTATTATTAAAATCCTTGAAGAATTCTTACGACCTGACCGTGGGCTAAAGATTTTTAACTTGTATGTATCACATTTCTCTTGAAAGGTAGAGTGAGTAAATCCTTGAAAAGAGAAGTGCACATAAATAGGGAAATAATATTATTGGGCGTAGAATTGGAGATTTTAGAGTGACATGCTAAAATCCTCAATTCGGTTCTATCGTTTGGGTGCTGATGTGTAGATTGTTAGCCCTCAGGTGAGGGGAACGTGGGAGCTCTGAAGTGATAGCCGGTATCCTCCCAGCCTAGCCGCAGATTTAGTAACCCAAGCATAGGATTAGTCAATGTTTTTTATGCCTGGACCAAAGGGTAAAAAATATGTATGCTCCTATTTGGCACAACACATTAATAACTAATTATAATTATCATTTCACTTAAATATCTTAACTAAGGAAAAAGATTCTTGCTATTATCTATGTTTGAACTTAACTCTAGTAGTATTAGTAAGTTGTTAGTAAATCTAGTTTTTAATATAAGCTTAGTATTATTATTATCGATTGCATATTAGTGACAGATAAGCAATTCGATTTAGTTGTAATTCTGAATTGATTTTTATAATCCTAAGTCCGTAGGCTTTAATACTTTCCTTGTGGGTTCGATATCCAGGACTCCATTAGAGACCTGTATTACTTGAACGATACGTATACTTGCGTTTGGAAGTAACTCTGCGATTAAAAGATTAAAATATTTAATTGTTACTAAAGTAATTTTGAGTTGGATTAAAAACGCAGTCGCGGGGCGGTTCAGTAGCCCGCTATCATTGAGACCAACATTCATTACAACCTTACTATGATTATTATCGATGAATTAATGTTGTACATTTACAATGATCATTTTCATAACCCAGTCTTCTATAATACAGGAGAAAGGTGGACATGTGTACTCACCATTCATGGTAGATTACTTCAACTGGACTAGGCCTCTAGAATTTTTTTCCCTTTCTAGGGTTTTCCATGTTGATAGTTAAGGTGTATCCTCTAACTTGCTTCTCTTTAATTACATGAGTGCTTGTTGGGTTTTCAAGCAATGCTAATACGATAATTCATTACTCTGCTGCAGTGATTCTTCTGGCATGCATCACTTCTTAATACTTTTGCTGATTGAATAATTTGTCTCGACTATTTTTATTTCATAATTTCTCATACTTTCTGTTTAAACTTGAAGGAGAATTGCTTGGAAAAATACCTATAATTTTTAAACAAGCAAGCTTGAAAAACAATATGGTGAAGAAAATAATAAATTGTTACCATAAATGTGAAAAATCCAATCTAAACGAATTTTAATAAGGAATCACTATATTTATATATAATTTAATATTGTTTTAGTTGGGTTGGCACGATTCTGATTGTATTAAATTTACTCGCATTATATCAGGATCCCCCCAACCCTCTTAATATAGCGACATTCGAAAAGCTTACAGGCCAGTCTAACGGTCAAATTTAGGTATACGTATTTATATAATTTGATGAGAAAGATTAGATTTATAATTTAATGAGAAATCAACAATCTCATATAAGTGAAAACTTCCATAGTTGTCTTATGAAATTATATTTTTCTTGAGTTTATTTTATTTTATTTTTTTTACTTTTATTTTTTAAAATATATTTGTTCAATATAATTTTATATATTTTTTTATTTTTTGGTTTTTAAAAAAAATATCAACTTACTTTTAAAAACACTTACTTTCGTCAAATATAGTTTATTTTGAATAAAATTATTAATAAAATAAAATTTAAAATAGAAATTGCCCTCATTGATAAACACAATTTCTTAGATTAGGAATAGTTATTGACAACCATTCGAAGAAGAGAACATTTCTAATAAGATAGAGCATCGTAAGAACGATGTGGGTGATATCTCGAGTAACTAAGTTATGAGATCAATCATTAAGTTTTTGAAATAAGCTAATCAAAGGAAGTTACTTGCCCGATATCCCGTAAAATAAGAAGTAAGGAGATCATGCCATCGCAAGGGTGGCATTATATGAGCCATCATCTTGTGATATATATTATGGTTGATGCAATAAATTCTATCGATGTATTATTTTATGACCCACAAAAATTTATTAGTGCATTCTACAAATAAACAACTGAAGTCCTTACAAGCTTTTTGAATAAAAATTGTTACCCTTTATGATATATGTCGAGGCAAATTAAATCCATTGTGTTTATGAACCACATACATATATTTGATTCTTTAAATGATCACTTGTAAACTCTTTTTTAAGCCATAATATAGACTCATCGTCTTATTATTATGTTCCTATTCTAAAAAATATTATCACTATTTTAGTAGAGCTCATGTAGTAATCTAAAGCCAAAAAAAAAAAAAAATCATGATGAAACTACTATAAATGAAAATAAAAAAAGGATAAATTGATTTACATAATGGTCATTAAAAATATGTCATTGGAAAAGAAATTTATGTTAACTTAAATTACAAATGTACTTTTCTCTAGTAACTTCTATTTCTACAATGACATTGTTAAATCTACTGGGAAATCATTTAAATGCTTGGAGAAGAAAAAAAATATCCCTAGTTAGTGCTTAAACTTTAGTCATAAATCCTTTATAAACAATTATAATAAAGTGACTTATCTAAAAAGTGAAGGTTGTTATAAAAGAAGGAGATAAAGAAGTTGCATATTTATAAAATCAATATAAGATTTTAAAGATAATTATCAAGATATTTGTCAAATACATAAAAATTATATATAAACACTTCAATTCCTTAATTAGATTAGAAATATTGGCCATCATACATGTTTGAAAAGTAACATGGCAATATAGAGTCCATAGAACAATCTTAGCATTTAAACAATTAATATATCCTCATGTTCTATTGGAATTTAATTATATCCTCAGTAACCATCTAGTAAATAAAATGAATTTATATAACATTTGAACAAGAAGATTTAAGAAAAGGTTATCATTCTGAGTGACTTTATTAACTTTTTATGGGCTACACAAATTGTCCAACTAGTTACTATTTTAGTAGGAATTAGTTTATCCTTCTCATTAGGCACCACAATCATCCCCAAATTTTTAGGCACACAATGAACAATTCTTACATAATAATTATTGTAATGACATAAATAATGCCTATATCTAACTACTAGAAATGTCTTTCTCCATAATCTCCTTCATGATAGGATTTAAACTTATTTTAATCAACTTTAGGGTTAAGATTATATTCCAATACACAGGAATGGGCAAATTCTTTTAATGTCCGTTACAACTCAACCAAAAATTTTCTTACAACTCTTCAATACAAGCTTCAACTTTTCTCCTTGAATTTCATCAAACTATAAAGAAATGTTTATGGGTAATGATAAAGAATCTTATAAAAATGCATCCCATAAATGGTCTAGCAATCTCTGTAACTTCTATTAAAGTGTTTCTTAGAAGTGCGATTATAAGGGTTTCTTTAAAGAGGTTGTGTCTAGTGTTTCAAATTTCTCCCTAAATGTTCCAGTTATAACCTCTAAAAGTAAAGCTTTTTTTTTATCATTCTTAAGTATATTTGTATATAATTTATTAATACTTTCTCTAACAGGTCCATATCCTTATTTTCATTAGTTTCTTCATGAAGAGACAAATCAACTAAGTAAATCCTAAAATAGTCATGACTACAGCCAAAAGGGATTTGTATTAATCTTAAAAAAATTAAAAGTGACTCATTAATCATGCCATTTTATTATTAATTCCATATTATAAGCATCAATTATAAAAAAAATTGTTGCTAAAAATGGTCTACTTAAAACTATTTAGATTTTTTTATCTTCCTCTACTTCTAATACTTTGAATATATTAAAAATATCTCTTCTCATTACAAACAAAACTTTTGGTTGCCAAGTAAATTCTTCACGCATGAAAAGTTAAAGAACTTCTGAAATCTTATAAATGTCCACAGGTTAATCACCTTGGATAAGATTAGAAATTGTTCTCCAACAGATTGCTTGGTTGGTATCACTTACCGAGGTTCGGATTATAATGCACACAACCCAGCTCTGATCCCCCACATTTTACCAAATTCTTACACTTAACCCTGCTCTTCTATATGTCACAAGGGGTTTTTTTTTCATTTGATTCATTTTTTCTTACGATGCACTTATATTTTTTCTCGTGCCGGATTTTCTTACGATCTGCTTATATTTCCTACAATTGTTCAACTTTCATACACGTTACACTATTATATTATATTGTACTAACCCTCTTTGCAGTGGTAGTTGAGGCTTAGGTACGCAATTTTATGTTTTACCATACCTCTTTTACTGTGTTCTTTTATAACATATTTTAATTATATGCATGTATTTACTTGTAAGACCTTTAGGATAGAAAACAATAGTCTGTTTACCTAGGGTGGATCACTATAACACATAAACACACATCCTTGAATGACAATAATAAGATTAATTAATTCAACAATATTCAAAATTAAAACATAAAATATAAAACTTTACCATGGAACTACTACAATGAGAAATTTAGAGCCACCATCAACAAGGAGCTCAAAGCAGATTTCGTGGGCAGCACGGCGAGGATGCAACGGAAGGACAAAGGACTTCTGCCGACAGATTAAGTTCGACTTCAGCAGAACACAGAATGTTCAGAAGAACTTTTTCAAGAGAGCAAACTAGGTCTTCATTAGCAAAACTTTACTTAGTATTAAATAACTTAACCCATAACATCTCGAGAGCATCTGCCTAGTGCGACATAAATCCTCATCTCATTTTTAGGTCTTCACACAACTATGTTGTGCAATATAAGCCCTAACTCTTCTATGATTCCTAGGTCGACGTTCATTGCGATATAAATCCTCCCATCTTTCAGGCTATTTAAATAATCATATATTATGCAAATTTAAGTTCTATAATTAATAACTGGCAGATTAAACATAAATGATGTCACTTTCAAAATTGAAGCGAAACAGTATGATATGTTGAGAAGTCACTGGGGTTCGCATCAAAATCTATGACATCCCATATTCTTCCTCCTTTGAACTCTAAAATAAGTACTCCTATTTGATCCACTCCCACTTGATTTTATATGTCCAACCTTAAAAACTAGACCCTTGAAAATCTTGAAGACAAAACATCTGATCATTATCGAGAGTTTTCTTAAGATGCTTGAGTTACTTAGGATATAATTAACTATAGGGGGCCCCCATAGGGAACTAAAGAACTCAGGAAAATAAATCCTACTTAATCTTCAATATTAAGTAGGGGAACCTGTCAGCCACACAAAAGGTTTACAGACAAAAGAATGTCATAAGTTACGTTGTTTTTATAATTGAGCTCACTGTCAAGTAGTATGCCTTTCTCTCGAGATAATGTATTACTTGTGTTGTCATGCTCGATTACTTAAACTAGTTAAAATATATGGGATCTATACTGGTCTCATATTCTTAAAACTAAAATACTACTTTTCAAAATCAAAATTATATATATATATATATATATATAATTATTTTCAATGCAACCAACAGATTCCCAAATTGTCAACTCCCACAAGAGTTGGCTGACACATGTTTGTATTTTAGTGACACATGGTTTCCCACAGCTTACAAATCTGTAAAAAACATTTAACGAATATTCAGAAATAAAATTAGGGTTTGGACCACTCTAGCCGTGCTTGACCTTGTCCAGTGATTTTTGTTTGATACGATCAATCCTAGAAGTTCATTCAGATGTTTGAAAACTGTATGTCATTTACAAAGAGCCTCTGATGGTCTGAGGATTAATAAAACCTCACCCACATAAATTCAAACTCTATGAAGGGAAAAAAACCAAGATTTGGGGCTTGACCGGGCCTTGAGCGTCAAGGCGTCTATTTTGGTGCCTATGTACTCAATTTATGCTCCTAGGTGCCCAGGATGGTGTTCTACATATGTTTACAAAGAGTTAGGTTAGGTTCATATGCAGCTAGTCTTAGGCGCTTTGGGACTTAGTCTAGCACTTAGGTGCAATGTTTGGGTGTTTAAGCACGGATGAAGCTATTTTACACATGAGAGAGTGGTGCTTAAGCATCAAGTCTTGGGTGCTTAGGCGCCCAACTTAGATTTTTAATGTAACAACTGCTAACAACTTAAAAGGTAGGGAACCTACATGCATTATAAGTATGGAAAAGCTGCCTCTCTTTTACCTGATTTTGATGTCACATTTGGTGAACCCCATGGGATTAAGTGGAGCTTTGGCCATTGTTTGCAAGGGATCCCAGAGTAGGCATCGAGGGTCTTATTAGGTAGAGAGAATACCCAAGTATATGGATTTTTGTCTTGGGAAGAGCTTAGAAGATTGAAAGAGGATAACTATTTGGGAGAGTTGAAGGGAGCCTTTTGTCTCGGAGAGAGCTCAACAATCTTCCTCTTCGTCTTTTTATTCTCCATTTTCCTCTTCTTCCTTCTGATATTATTTCCCTCTCCACCATTCTCTTTAGTGTGTCATTTGGATGCGCCTTATTGAAGAAGAAGAAGGTGAGCTTCATCTCTCCTTAGGGGAGGAGAGCTTCATCCTTGCAAGTTAGGAACTTGAATCATGCGAAGTGAACACATCAGAAAAAGTCACGACAATATATTTTCTTGAAAAAACTCTTAGTTCCTCTCCTCATCTAGCCAATCATGTAAGACTTTGTGTTAGAGATTTAAAATCTCGGTTCTGTGTTAGAGGAAGTCTTAGGTTACTGATCCTTTTGCTTGCATTTCCCTCCATGAACCCATGAGATATCCTTAAGCCCTAGTTCAAAAACCCATTCAGCTAAGATTATGATAATCTCAAGATTGTTTTGTGGCTTCACTCTAGATGAATGGGTTAAAGCCACCTTGATTTGGAGAATGAGGAATTTGTTTGATCCTTGTTTCATAGATCATGAAGGCTTAATCCAAAGATGAAACCTTCATTCTCATGAATGTTTTCTCTCATGGACAAGTTTCTTTTCTTATTAAACAATTAAAGGTAGGCACTTCATTATGTTTTGTAATGAATGGTAGCTACCACTTCATCCCAATCTTAGAACCAGTGTAATATCATAAGGAGTAGTTAAACTTGCCATCAAAATGTGCCAAGGTTCATTCTCATATTTGCATGTGTTCATTTTCATTTCCATATGAAAATATGCATAAAAAATGAGTTGTTTTATCATGTTTCTTTTTGGATTGGCCGCCATTTTTGGTTGGTCACCATTGGTTAGCTTGAACGGCCTCCCTCATCAGATATTTTGATCGGACTTGACATCCCTCATCATTAGTTTTGATTGGTCACCCACTGTCGGTCGGGTAGGTTGCCAATCGTTGGCTGGTTTGACCTACCACCGAGTATCTTTCAGTTCGATCGGTTGTCCCTAGTCGGATGATTTGATCGGTCGTCCGATCTTGGTCAACTCAGCTTTCTGCTTTGGCTGCCTAATTGGCTGCCTGGTATGATTTGGTCTGATCAACCATCCCTCGTCTGATGTATCAATTAGTTGTCCATTTCGGTCAGCTCGACCACTACCTTTGGTTGGCTTGACCGGCCGCCCAATATTATTTAGTCCAATCATCCATCCCTTTTCGTATGGCTCGATTAGTCACCCGATGTCGGGGGCTCGACCACCTACCTTTGGCAAGCTTGGCCGATCGTCTAATATCATTTGGTCCAATTATTCATCCCTTGTTGGAGGGCTCGATAGTTTGCCGCATACCTTTGGTTGGCCTATTTTAATTACTTTGCATTTTGCATTAAAATGTTCTTGTTTGTATCATGCATTACTTGTGTGCGTGTCATGTGAGCGAACAAGTTCATTTATGCCTCATACGAAGTGTAAATCCCTTTGGGTGGCTTGTATCCAACACAACAGGGTCCAAATTCATTTGCATATTGAATCTTTATTTTTGTATGTATATCATATGACTGCTACATCATGCACACTTTCACGTGCACCTTAAGCATTTTATTGCGAGCATTAACTGTCATATGTCTGTAATGAATACTCAACAAATGTTGAGGATGACTAGCTCAGCTAGTGCTAGTCCACCTCATAAATAGTTAAGCGAGTCATATCACTTGGTGTGTGACCCCGTCATGATGTCCCACCTATGTATGTACATTCACTTTGCCTTGTGCAAATGTACATGCATAGAACATTTACTTGTTTTCTATACATGGTTGCTTCACTTTGTGAAATCACGTCAAACTTGAAAAACATATGTACTCATATATGGACTTTGTGCGGTTTAGGGAGTCACATATGTTCGCTCTCACATAGCTTGAGTGACCTTGAAATTTAAAGCTCTATGCATGTACATCACTTGCATGCTTTTTTATTATGATCAAGACATGGTATGATTGTTCTATGGCTCCAACACATCTAAAGTATGTCACTTGCATGTTTTGGACTTGTATATAGTAGTACTATTTTTAAATTTTAAAACAAAAATGTTTCCCCTACTCATATTATTCACTTTGTATTTTAAAACTATAAAGCTAGATCATATGTAAGGTTAATCTTTTAAAATTTCATCTCCTAGTGACACACATTAGATCTTTTGGATCTTTAGGATGGGGTCGTGTTGGCGACCTCACCAAAAACATATCATAGCATGTACCAACACATTTTTGCACACACTTAGATGTTGTGATTAGGCAATCTTGTTGTAGATGTTTCCTATATTAGGGCTAGGGCATAGTTAGGCTTTTCATATGCCCTGGTTATTGTTCCTTAGTTTGCACCCTAGCCAGATATTTTTGTGTAATGCTATATATGTTTATTGGGTTTAGACTTGTGCACTAGTATATTAAGGGGTGGTCTTCTGTAAGGTTCTTTGTCCAAGTGGGAGGAGTATTAATGATTTTAACTTAAGTATTTTTTGTGAGTGTCGTTAAGCTCTCCTCCCACCAAACATGGCCTATTTTATGTTGCATGAAATAAATCATACTAAATCTATTTTGCAGACTGAGTCCCTTTGCTTTATTTTTTATATGTACTCTTTTTAGAGTCCTTAGGATTAAGTATGTAGCATAAATAAGGTACAAGCACAGGTTCTGAGGTGCTTGATACACCAAATCACATGATGAAGACTAGAAGTAGCTGCTAATGTCATGTACCTTAATTTTGATTTTACATTTCATGTGTAGAATTAGGAACAAGCATATATATGCAGAGCCTGACTACCTTTTCTCTTTCCTGAGATTGTTGCCAACCCAGCGGCCTCGACCTGTTCTATTTATATATTCATGTAGCTTGTTTACTTTCATGATGTGTGCTAACTTTGATCTTTCCAATTATTGTTTTGTCTGGGATGCTCATTAAATATATGATCTAGGCCTTTTAAAGACCTATTTTTTTTTTCAAAATCCTAATAATAAAAAATTTAGACAAAAATCAAAATTTAGGATTAAAATATCAAAACTTTAAGATCATCATTTCCTTTATGCTTTAATTTTATGCATGACCTTTGGCTAGATTTAAAATGAGATGCATATCATAGAAATTATCCAAATCATAGTTAGTTGGGCCTCCATACTTGTGTTTATTTCTAGATAATTACATCATATTTGCATGTTTTGAGGAGGATTCCCCATGCTTTTCCATATCACTAGCCAAGCATAAATTTTTATTTAGGTGATCATCTAACACATTATAGAATGTTAGAGGGTTCCCCAACCTGATGAGGTTTAAGTCCTTTGTGGGGGCATTTTGACTTTGTAGTCGAACCTCCCTTTTTCTTTCATTTCCTGTGGATTCCTTACCATTTATTTGGTGATTAGAAGTCACATGTCTTTGAGCTATACTTTTATAGGGTGATAGTAATAAGAGCCTTCTTTCCTTTGACCTTAGGTCTACTGATGTTCTCTTAGACAGCGAAAAATATGGGTCACTGACAAGGGGTTTTTGGTCAGGTTGGGTCGAGTACCTTAACTACTAAGTAGGCTTAAGGTCTCCATAGCTTGGGATGAACGATCACTGGTATCCTAACAAGAATACATCTAACTATTTAGGGATTCTCTCCTTTTTTTTGATATACCCCTTTTGACTCTTTTCGGCCCTTTGATGTTGTTGAGATCATATCATAGGCTTCTATTGTAAAGAAGCTTCTACCCATTTGGTATGGTGATTCATCCTCTATTTCTATGGCCTAGTGTAGGCTTTGAGGTATAAGGATGATCCTATTTGAGTTAATTTGATTATTTCACTTGTGCAGCTTGATGAATAGCCACAACCCGTAGTGGATAGGAAATTCACCCTCTGTCCTACGCACGGTATAGGCTCCGAAATCATCGAGTTGTTTCCCACACGAGATAACCATTCTTTTGGAGAACTATCCACTAGTTAACATGATAATGTAAATAAGACCCCATGTATCGAGAGTATTCTTGGGTATCCCTTAAGTTGTAAATAATCAAAGGGATACATCCCTTTGGGAGTACTCTTGTCCCCAGAACAAAAATGTTCTTTTTTGTTCTTTGGATATGGTTGGCTTATGTAAGGATTCTTTTCGTGGATATTGTGTATTGAGGTATTTCAATCTGATTCTTGTTTGGATGTATCACACGAGGATTACCGTATACAAGTCTTTCATGTTTTTTTTTAAAATTTGTTTATATATTTTTGTCGTATATTCTATTTTTCTATTCCTCTCCTATTTGGATCATTTCTATGATCTGAGAGTATGATTTATTTGAAAAAGAGAATATTGTAAAAACATATAAATAAACAAGCTGACGGTTCTGAGTTCGATTAAAAGAACTAAAAAACATACGACTCTCTCTAATCTTATCTATCAATGAAGCAGCACCAAAACTTTCACAGATATATTTGTTTCAAATTTTATCTCTAAGTGTAAAGCCACTCATCCATCTAAACGTTCTCATCTCAACAACACTTAACTAAGTTTTATGCTTCTCTTTTATATGCTAACATTTTGCACCATAAAGCATTACAAGACATTTTATGAGTATTCTACAAAAACAATCATCTACACCATTAAAATCGTGTGAAACTAACCTTGTGACACTGTGACACTTTAATGTGCACTAGGGCACTGCATTCTAGGCACTGTGGTGTTGAGCTCTCATATTTTGGATAATGGGTTTAACATTATGATGCTATCTATCATCATAGCAATGATATTATGACAATGGGCCATAAGCGGTGCCTTGGTTTAGTGTCTTAGGTTTATATGAAAAATGCCCTTTGGATGCTTTAGTGCAACATTGATGGCGCTAAGGCATTGAGTCCAGCACTAGAGCATTGTCACATCAAGGTTGTAATGGTATACTAGTATTATGTTCACTTTATAAAATCCTTCAATTTTTTTCTATTTTTATGTATTCCTACAAATAACACTAACAAAATACCTTAAAAATTTATAAAATATAATAGAAATATGTCAAAAATATCCTACATGACACATGAAAAAAGGTCCCTAGCAAAACCATGTAGTAGCTCAAGAAACTCTCAAGAAAAAAAAATTGTAGGAGAGCGAGAAGCCCCTAAAAAAGAAGGATATTCATCACTTTTAAGTTGATCGTTATATATATTCTATAAAACAATTTAATGGAAATGCATAACTAATAAATTGTAGAGAACATGATTGTATCAGAGCTCATCGATAACAAAATTTAATATAATGATGCTTTAATCAAGTACACTTTATTTTGTAAGCAATTCTTAAGAGGCGACTGAGGAGTTGACTAACAATCGATGACACCGGTATAATTCGCTAAGAGAGTTCATTTCATTATGGAAAAAAAAATATTATTAGATCGAACCTTAAATACATAATTCTAAATTAATATATTTCAATCGTATTTTAATAAGTTTCTCTAAACATATAACATAAAAGTGAGGAACTAAAGGAAATAGTGTGAGATAGTACATAACAATGAATTTGATGGTTAGCGACTACCAAAAAATTTTCCCATCATTTAAATATACAAATAGACCTTTAAAGTAAAAATAATGCAAGACATATGTATGAAATCAATAATTAATTTTTATCATGCTTAATTTGTGAGTATAATTGATACTTATACAATCTAAAGTTATTATAAAAAAGAATCTTAATTACCTCAACATTCTACTAGTGTTGCATGTCATTGACTTATTTTTATCCAAGCCATGTTCGAAGAGGTTGGAGAAATAGTGAGTTAGTGCTACAGAGAATTAGATCCTTTTCTAAAAAAATTTTGAGAGCTTTAAATGAAAATGGCACTAACTAGCAACTGAGCACAAATCTCACTATAAGAAAAACCATACAAGTTAAGATAAATTTGACTTTATCTATGAGTGAAAATATTGCAACATTGGAATTTATTGTGTGCATGAACCAACGTCCTAAATCCACATTAAGACACAAGTAAATAAAGAATTCTCCATTTGAATTGTAATAAAAAAATAACTTTAGGACAACTTGTCCCCCTTCACCTCTATTACCAGTCTCTTTTTTGCCTTAGCCACTAGAGCTAAAAGAATATTCTTACATATTTTAAAAATGAGTACCAACTAATTACTCTAAATGGAATAAAACCACACTATTTATAGTCAAGTAAGGAAGATAGATTTTGGCAAAAAATAAAGTCAGCATTAATGTCATGTATAGGCTATAGGAATATTTTTTTAACATGATGTGTTATATTACTATCAAGAATATTTATATGTCTATAACTCTAAATTGTCTTCCTAATGCTTATTTATTTTTAGCTTTTATCTTAATGCTTAAAGAATTATCTTAGGCAATTCAGACATACAATACTTTTTATAATTTAAAATTTTTTCATAATAGTCAATTTTTTTATATCTCAAGTGAGAGTCTATTCTCATAATTGTTAACACTTTTTTTAAGAATTGGCTATTATTTATAGTTTGCCAAAATGTTTGATTTTTTAATAGAAATTCATTACTATTATTCCCAATTCATCAAAGACTTTCAACTATATATCATTATCATTTTCCGTCTAATTCTGAAGGCTTATCAACATCCATGTATCGTAAAACCCCTCTTTATCAAACCATTAAAATACATATCAACGACAAATGATAAGACTCCCCCTGTTGTAAAAAGATATGTGAGGCATAATACATGATCTGTTCTACAAAGAGTCGAAACATCTATCTCAACAATGATTGGTAAGGTCCACAAAAGGTTTGGCGTAAAGAACATCCATTTAAAAATAATGATTTTATTAAGAGATGAGCACAGGGCATGAGAAGTGTAACAATTGAACTTACGTTATTTTATCAGTTTGCCCATTTTCATTTGAGATAGAAAAATTATCATGGTCCACAAGAAGATTTAGTTTCCTAGCCCATTCCTTGGATCATTTTTTTTAGTCAAGAGGAATATATATATGGTCCAAGCCGACAAGTAAAGGGAAGCATTTCTTTTGATCCCTCATGATATCAATCCATGGAAACAGTGATTTAGACTAACAACCTATCATCATTCAAGCTCAAAATTTTCCTACCTTTCCTATTCTTGGTTGGAGTCTTCTTGGCTAGAGTCTTCTTGGTCCAATATTTCTCAACAAGACGAATTGCCTTTGCCATCTTAAGGATAGCCGCATCATCTTGATTACTAAATTCAATTATCACAGTGCCTTCCCACCTATGGGAAAGTCATGATTTCTTAATTTGATGGCATTATATATATATATATATATATATATATATATATATATATATATATATATATATATATATATATATATATATATATATATGGTGGCCTTCTTAGCTCTAGTTGCCCAGCTTCCTCTTTTAAACATTAGTTCGTAGCCTCCTTGACTTCAATGACACAAGTCCTTCTCCTTAACAATGTAAGAAAGATGGACTCATTGGGATTATTATGAGTTCATTAGTACCCCTCTTTTGAGTGCTACCTCTATAGGAGACATAGAGAATAAGTAGGGAATAGTGTTGTACCTAAAGAGGGAGATTTCTTCTTATCTCAAATCCATCATGGCAAGAGCATAACTAGTTATCATTATTGAGAGAAGATTGCTTCAAATTCAAACTAAGAGAATAAATATTAACTAACTTTGGCACTACCTCACCAATAATGACCTTGTCAGTAGTGGCCTTGCTCTTCAATGGTGGATCACCATAAAGATGGGCTGTCAAACAAGATATGTTGAGTAAAAATACAAGATCCAGGGGAGTATACTTTGACAACTAAGAAAAAAATTCAAGCAAAAAATAGTTCAAGCAAATGAATTATGGTCCAATGTTTCCCTTCAGAGTTAAACATTATGAAGGACTTCATTGATAAATCCACATTCCTCAAAGTTGTGGCTCTCTTCTTCTCATTCGTGTTTGACGTTATCAAAAAATTCTTCGAATGAGATAATTGGGGCTAAATTGAGATTGATCAATTTCTCTTGCACAAGTTTTAATATTATTTCCTCTTTCAGTCTTTTATTTTACGCTCTAAACTATATAATTTGATCCTCATCCTATAGATATGGATGAATATGTCCTTATACAAATTGATTATAAACACCTATATGAATAGCTCAATGGACCAAAGAATCAATTTCGTCCTCATGTATAACATCAGTGTAGTGATTTCTACTAATAAATTTAGCATAACTTATATTGGGATGATGTCATCGTGCTTGAAGATGTTAACGAGCTCCCAGTAGAGAGGCATACAAGGTTCTAGCCTAAATTGATCATAGTAAAATTAAGAGTTAATCAATATATACAGTAGTAAGGAACTCTCCATTTTGTGTTATGCAAAGTTGGATTAATAAGGTCAAATATAGTGTTCTTATCAAATTCACCTCCTTGTCTAACATCTTGGATCGGCCAAACAACTCAAGCTCAAAGAATGCCTTTCCGCTAGTGAGAAGTTTGATAGGCCTCATATATCAAAATAAGAAGAAATTGAGAGTCCGAGAGTGAGAGCACTAAAACTTTTACAAGGTACAATGAGTTTCTATGAACTAACATGATCATTTTTATATTGGTGGAATGACAATCATCACAAAGATAAAAAAAAAGGTAAACCTATTTATTTTAAATATTTTGCACAAACTATAAAGATATAAAGCCATTAAATCAACATCAAAATTGAGGAATCAAATACTTTTTTCCTTTTTTCAAAAAATAGTATCTTCATTATGGAATATAAACAACCCACTCATTTCACTGAGGGCATTCACTATGACTTAGAATAAAAAATAATTCAAAGCATGTATTTAAGGAAGTCTTCATTGTAATTAAGCTTTAGAACAAATCACACAAATTTCTTACCCATAATAAACTAGGCATAGTGGGTGAATCTTGCATGTTTTATAGCATTAAAAGCTTTTCATTCATGTCAGTGCTCTCCTTCTTTAGCTCCTCGTAAATGCCATTTAATTTGGTCATCTTGTTCTTTTACACAACCCAATTCAATGCAGTAGATGAACTTAAATTGATCAACCCTAAGAGACAAGATAGATTCTCCTCACCTCATCAACACCTAAAGCCATTTGCAATAATAATAAGTTCATATATTGGGGAGTAACAAGCACTCTCTTAAGAAATACATTTTCAAGGGAAATGACAACTAAGGAATCAAGACTACACCTTGCCAAACATCAATAAAATTTGATGAATGGCATGACTCTAGTTGATGTGTTCTCATCCATATTGGTAAGATAATCTTAATGAACTAATGAGATAGAAACTTATTTGGGATCTCGTTGTTCAAATTTTTATCAAAGGGATCAATTTACTCCCTAAGAAAGGTGGATACTCATTCAAGTTTAGCTCACACGCTTTATCTTTTCAAGCTTGTTAGTTTGTAACATAATCACCTCCCATGAGCTTACTGAATGTGAAATAGATTGTAAATATAATTCAAGTTCATTAAAATTCTCTATACTCATTTATATATATTTTATAAATCATTTTCATACTTTATCAGCTATATATTTGTGAAGGCATAAACAAGCCATTGATTCCCTTTTCCTCGACCAGCGATGAATTTAAAACTGGCAACTCTTTCACAAGAATCATGGGAAACACTGACAAAGCTTCCTCAAAAGTCAACTGTTGAATAATTGAGGTCTCCAAAAAAAAGCATCTTGTGGGGGCTTATTACCTATTCCTTAAAAAAATTGGCTTTGATAGCTTCTTATTCAGATCTATATTCTCTCTTCAGCTTTATAAACAGCCCATCAATGATTTTAGTCCTCAAAATGGTCACCCTATTTTTCAAACTATTCTCCATTCTCACATGAAAGAAGTGAAACCAAAAAAAGAGGAAAAAACTTGAGGGAAAACAAGAAAATTTTAAGAAATATGGGGAACCAACCTCCATGCCCTCTCCCAGGCACCTTCTCCATACCTCTCTATTTAAGTAAAAATTTTTATTCTTTTATCTTTATCACAATTTTACCTTCAAATATTAGATGAATAAAAAAATAAAAAATGTATGGATGAAAATTTCTAGACTAGATTCAAGGTGTGAAGCTAGTTGGCTTAACTAGATCAACTGAACTTAATAACTCAACAGGGAACCCTAGCAAATTGCTTGCTTATCGTGATGAACAGATAGCATACCTATGATGACGACCAAATAGCCTGTCTACCATGATCATCACACAAATGCTGAATCAAGATAGCTCGATAACTTGCTTAACAAAATCAACTCACCCCATGGTCAGATTTGCTAACAAAAAAGTTATCGTAAGTGAGTGATCTGAAGAAAAGATAATTAGTTATTAATGCTAGGAGCTATCATGATAATATTAATTATAATACCTATGTTAGAAGATGGCTTTTATAATCGATTAAAGATCTCTTAGGATTTGTGTATATTGAATACTTTTTTTATAACGTACAAGCCAATTCCACTATAAATAGGGTGACAATTATAATTTAAGAGACATATTTAAAAGGACTTATGCACTCATATTTCCCCCTTGTTCATTTGGCTCAAATCTTTTCTTTAACAGCTCTTTCCTAGTTGATGTGAATCCATGGGAAATCAGGATGCTATAATATGAATGTAGCATAGCTTTTTCAACTCATCCATTGTAGGCATCATCACCATCATGCCATTATAAAAACATTACTGATTCAGTAGTTGGCCAGGTTAACCTCTATCATAGGGGACTCATTATGTTGATCATCGAGTAGAATCCTTCGAGCATTTTTTTTATTTGAGATAAGGGTGAACTGATTTTAATCATTAGATTGAGATTAATATATCAGTGCAAATTTATAAGAGAACTTCAAAGGCCCCTACCCATTTGATCCAAACAGTTGACCCCTTTGATATTATATCAATTTTGATGTCTTTTTGCTTCATTGAATCACCAACTTTCATTATTAGTAATAATAATGTGGTGTAAGTCATCTTCCCTCATCTGACACCTAACATACGATATTATTCATCGTTTTATGCCCACCATCAAACAACATTGATGTTGGTTCCAAATGTTCACAATCATACATTATATAACTCCAATAGGCAATCGATGCTCATGTTTGTCACCCACCAGTTTTGATGCTTGTCACTATTAACTTTTCAACCACTACTACTCAAGTAAGCCCACATATTTTAAATTTTCTCATTATAATTTCATCTTCCCTAATAATAGTAAAGCTCATAGTTATGATAATTGATTTGATCCTGTGGATTGATGCATGGATGGAACAAGTCTCTTGATTTTTTTTTTAAATTGAGTTTTTAAAATAAAAACTTCATGTCTCTAGTTTTTGTAATTATCTTTTTGAGCAAGATATTTAAGTTAAGTTAGCATTTATATTTTAATTTTTATCATCATAAATTATTTAGTATATAATAAATACTAAAACATTATTGTTATTAAATATTTTTAATTTGTAGTGTAGATTATGTTAATAATCAGCATCATAAATAGTAATCAAATTTAACGAAACAAAGAATTTAAACTTTCATAACGTACACGAAATAAAATTAACATTGGAACCGAAATTAAAACCAAAATCTAAACCTGAAACCTTTCATGAACTAATGGAACACTCACATCCTGTACTCAAGTTAAGGTTCCACAACCCATTTCTTCCATTTTAGCCCCCAAACCAGTTGTCACATTCTACAGATCCAACCAATACGGCAGCACTAATGTGATATTTCAGTGCAGAGAAGCCACTTGATGAAAGCACAACAAGACAACTTCATAGACATGAGAAAGCAACGGCGGAAATTCAGCACTCATTTTGGAGAAATATTTACGTACGGAGTATGCATGTACATCTGCGTACGTACTTCCCGGAATAACCTCCCAATAACCCGTTATTGGGGGTTATTGAGAGTTATTGAGATATTAACTCCAATAACCTCCAAATAACCCCTAATAACCTACCAATAACTTCTGTGGTTCTGCTTTTATATTTTTGGTGTTATTCGGGGGTTTTAAAAGGTTATTGGGAGTATTAACCCCAATAACAACGAGAAAACCCTCAATACCCTCTGAATAACCTCCATACGTAAATAGTTCTCCTAGTTTTAACATCCTCTCTCCATTTATTACTTACAATAACAATCAAATATCTTAATATATATTTTGAGATAATAACATGAAAAACTTAATTGTATAAAATTTTCTTTCATAAAAATGGATACTAGTGTATCTATATATAGACGTGTAAACGAACCGAACACGAACGAACATAACAGGTGTTCGTGTTCGGTTCGTTTGAAATTATATTTGTTCGTGTTCGGTTCATGTTCAAAATTGTTCGTGAACTTACTGTTCGTATTCGGTTCGATTTGTGCGAAATTAGTTCGAATTAGTTCGAATTGTTCGAAATGTTCAAGTTGTTCGAAATGTTCGAGTTGTTCGAAATGTTCGAGTTGTTCGAATCGTTCGAAATGTTCGAATGTTCGAATTGTTCGAATTTTTTGCCCTGTTCGAATTGTTCGAAATTATTTATATTATTTATGAACTTTCTTTATTGTGCTTATATTTTATTAGGTATTTCTTTATCTGAGCTAAAAATGCATTACTTTTGAAAAAAAATATTGCTAGTAAATTGATTGGCACCATAATGCAATAGAAAATTTTGAATTTATCTAAATCATATGAATAAAGATGGAAAAAAATGAAAGTTTACAAAAAAAAAAAAAAAAAGAAAAAAAGAGAAATTAATTGCTTTCACAAAACTTTCATAATTGTAATCCTTTCAAGTCCTACAAAAACTATACCAAAATAAATTTGGTAATTTTGATTTTCTTAGTAGTTCTTGCCCATTGCTCCAAGTCTCAAGTGCAACTATTTCATCAATGTGCTTCTCAATCAAATCTACAAATCGATATAAAGAAGATGAGAGGACGATTTAACCTATTAATTTCTCATTCAACCCTATCAAAACAGAAGCTAACCAATTCCTTTTAATAAAAAAAGAGTTACAACGATAAGATTGAAATAATATCAAATTTATCATATCCAATAATGCAAATTAAAAATTAACATAGTTATCTTATAGCCAAATAAAACATAAAAATCTAAAAATCATAAAAGATGAATCAATGATAAAACTAGTTAAGAACAAAATTACATTTACCAATATTTGAGATTAAAGGTGTGGATGTAGCATTCTTTACGACAGGAAGTATAGAACTTCTATATAGTTATGAATAATGGTTAAGGATAAAAAACGTATACCTGAAAAAAACTATCATGACTATAATGTAAGGTGTTATTTACCTTAACCAATCTTCAGTGCATCCCTCAGACCAAAGCTTAAATTTTGCTGAGCTTTGCCAAAACCAACATTTCCCTTGTGCATCATATCAACAAACTCATTGCTTCTGGTGCTGTTATGGAAATCATTTCTTAAGACATGAAGAAAAAAAATAATGGTTAAGGATCAACAAGCTTAAATTTTGCTGAGCTTTTCTTAATTTTGGCAAAATTCTGCTTTCCTGGTGCTGTTATGGAAATCATTTCTTAAGACATGAAGAAAAAAAATCCTCTGATTTCCATAACAGCACCAAAAAAAATTTTGGCAAAATTCTCATAAGACATGAAGAAAAAAAATCCTACAGACTCAATGCTTCTTAATACAAGAAAAAATCAAGTCACTAGGGTCCCTCATACGAATTGCCATAATTTTTTCATAATTTTACACCAGAAAAGCTTTCAGATACCTCAAGGAAGTCCCACTGATTTACCAAACAAATTATACGTAAATCAAAACAGCACCTTGCTTCCATTACAGCACCATTCTCTGAAAATAAGAACAAGAATATATTACAGATAAACAAATTGAAGTAAAGAATTAAAAAAAAGACAAGTAAATCCAAATATTTCATTTGAAATACCTATAATAATTTACAAAGCAGAAAATCGTGTGACATTACCTGACAGAAGTTGATTTTTTGTCAAATAAACAAACGCATAGAAAACTGCAGTGGAAAAACTAGTGTTTGCTCAACTCAGCAGAGTACCTAATGCTAAAAATGACGCAGATGATCATCTTTAGCTCTGAAACAACTAATACAAGAATAAATGTACAAGCCTTTCAACCTGAAACAAAACGCCAAACCTGAAACAAAACGCCAAACAAAACGCCAAACCTCAAACAACTTTTTTCTTTAGCAAATTGTTATCCAACATTAGATTTCTAGAAAGCAATAAAAACTGAAAAAAACAATAAAAAATATCATTGTAAGAGCATAGAGTACCAGCTGAAGGATCCAAGTATCCAACAATGAAGTTGCATGATGCATCCATCAAAAACCATTTTATCCAGATTCTGCTATAAATATAAGCATTAAACAATGAAGCTGCAGTATGTAAAATGATGCATCCATCATTTTACAGTGGGCAAGCTGCATCATCATTCTTACATCTCAAGTGCTGCTAGAGTTCCACTTTATCCAAATTCTGCCATTATAAGGAGTAAAAGTTGCAACACATTGAGCTTCACAATCACAACACCATAAGTCAAGCTCAAGCATCAAGTTTAAGCTACCCATATTTTAAACTCAAATTCCACAACCTGATCAGCTAGCCTTACAAGCCTCAATGCAATATGTGCATCAGTATATAGAGAAATCAACAAGTATGAAAAGTCCATAAGCTATTATTACATCTCACAAGATCATTCTCCTCCAAAACTGCATCATAATCCCTAAAACCAGAGAGGGAAGAGAGGGAAACGTACCAATTAAAGCAAGTTCAGGCCCTCAAAAGTCTACATTTTCCATACATATCACAAAAATTATATATATTTACATATCTAACACCCAAAGTTTGATATATATCATTGTTAGACATTCAGTCTCACCAAACCAGGGAAGGAAGAGGGGTAAACAACCGTCTCACCAATTTTGGGAGTTGCTGCACCTCTCCCAATCCTCTAAAAAAGTGCAACCATACTCAAATCAGGGAGGTGAGATAGAGAAACATCCCTCTCACCAATTTTAGGAGTTGCTGAAGCTCTCTCAGAACTCAGAAGCCCGTAAAACAAACTGGCCATTGATAAGAAGTTTAGTGTAGTTCACTTGAACTGGAGGTGTTATGGGTTCTCCAAAGCAGCAGAAAGAAACACCAATGCAGCTAGAATTAAAATTGTAATACCCAGCCAAAACAGCCAAAACTGCTATTCATAAACCTCCAAATTAACCATAACACTATATATATTCAATTATTATTTGCATTACCTTTGCACCATTCTTCCATTACAACAGCATTCTCTAAAAATAAAAACACCCTGCTTATTGTTAACAGAATCCAGGAAAAAAAAAGAAAAGCCTCTAAACAACACCTCCCTTGGAGTATTTTGTTAGCAAGCCACAATCAAAGGTAAAGCCACAATCAAAAGAATACAAATAACCCTGCATTTTTAACTGTTTCACCCTGCATTTTCCAGAATACAAATTTTCCAGAATTCAATAGCAGTGAAAGCATATTCCAGAGTACAAATAACCCTGCATTTTTAACTGTTTTACCCAGCATTTTTAACTGTTTTACCCTGCACTTTCTCGACTACAAATTTTCCAGAAATCAATAGCAGTTCAAGCATATTCCAGAGTACAAATAACCCTGCATTTTTAACTGTTTTACACAGCATTTTTAATTGTTTTACCCTGCACTTTCCCGAATACAAATTTTCCAGAATTCAATAGCTGTGAAAGCATTGTATGGAGTATAAATTCTTAGAAATAAAGGTATTGTATGGAGTAGACTTGGCTAAGTTGCCTTCATAAGTGTGGTAGTTGAATATTAAGCTTCTCCACGTCAAGAATCTCTTGCTGAAATGAAACAATGAAATGAAATATTGATATCTTGCATTGAGAATAAATGAAATATACTAAAATGAAAAGATTACCATAGGTGTCTTTGCATTTGTTTGAGTAGATCGAAGCCAACTAGATGCACATATCAATGCATTAACAGTTTTAGTAGATAAACTACTTCTGTAATCATCTAAAACCCTACCGCCGGCACTAAAAGCAGATTCTGATGCAACCGTGGTTATAGGTATTGATAGAATATCTCGAGCCATAATTGAAAGCCGAGGGTACTTCAGTGTATTCATTTTCAACCAATCAAGCACATCAAAATTTTCACTCGAGCACACAAATAATCCCTTCTCAAGGTATACTTGTAAATCAAGTTTTGAAGGTTCCACAGATCCAGAAGCTACAACAAAATCTTGAAACCCAAACATTGCATCAAATTGACTCGAGGAACTCATAGGTTCACATGTAGATGAAGAACCCTCATTTGAAACATTGCAATCAAGAACATAATTAGCATATATTTCCCACAACACATCTTGAACAGTTTTAAGATTTTGTTCAATCTCATCATGTGAGTATATCTTTGGGAATGTGTAGTTAATAAATTTAAGTTTCAATCTAAGATCCAAAATTGCTGCAATAGACATTAAAAGATTACATTCCCCCCAATATTTGTTGAATTTGAGTTGCATACTCATAGCCATATGTCTCATGTAATCATCTTCTGACGATGACTCCTCAATCAAAACCTTTTTAACATGCATAATCGCGAGTAAAAATATATTAGAAGTAGTATATGAAGTGCCAGAGATCATTTTTGTAACATTACTGAAACCCGAAAGAAACTTTCGATTTTCTCATATTTAACCCATTCGAATCAACGAGCAACCATTTGTAGTTTGTATCCCTAATTGCATAGTGATGAAAAACATTCCGATAAATAAATGCAGACTCCAACATATTGAAGGTTGAGTTCCATCTAGTGGAAACATCAATAGACAATGATCTTGTAGTTGCAATTCCTAATTGTTTAGCCACTTCTACAAATTTATGCAACCTTGCAGGGAATTTTTTCAGATATTTCACTGACTATCTAATGTTTTAGATGATTTCATGAATCTCCTTTAGACCATGTTGCACCATTATATTGATGATATGTGCACAACATCTTACATGAAAAAAGACCACCGAAGTGCAGCTTTCCGCGTGATTGAAAATTCGCTTTTAAAGAAGAAGTCGCCACATCATTATTACTCGCATTATCTAAAGTTATTGTAGAGATTTTATCCTGAATCTGCCACTCCAACAAACACTCACAAATAGCATCACAAATGTAAGTGCCCATATGTGGAGGCTCTAACTCAATAAAGTTGATAATAACCTTCTTTAACTTCCATGTTTCATCAATGTAATGGGCAGTTAAGCACATATATCCAATAGTCTGATTGGTGGTCCAACAATCTGCAGTTAATGAAACCATGTGAACATCTTTGAAACGAGTTTTAAGCTTTTCTTTCTCGAACTCATATACTTTCATGCAATCATTTTTAATAGTGTTTCTTGAAACACTTTGAAAGTTAGGATTCAACATTTTCAACAATTTATTGAACCAAGTATGTTCAACCATCATGAATGGATATTCATGTACAATTATCATTTTCGCAATCACCTCTCTAACAAGTTGTTGATCATAACTTTTATGATCATAAAAAATAGGAATATCTGAATCACCCTGAACTTCCGAAGGCAAGAAGTTTAGTAACTTTTGTCTCTTATCTGAAAAGTCAACTTGTTGACTTTTTGCTTTTATCTTAGCACATTCCTTAACATGCCTAAGAAGTTGTGAAGTTGTACCTGACTTTGGTCTGAGGATTTTCACCCCACAATAAATACATTGAACAAACGATACTTCAACCCCCTTGGAAATTGATTTAATATCTATGAAATACTCCCACACTGATGATTTTCTCTTCCTGCCTTTCTTATCTTGCATTTCAGTACTAGTGCTTCCTACAGTCAGATCAACAGGTTGACAACTATCAATTCCCTCTTGGGTTGCAAGTGGCAATTGTTCTTCATTTGATACAGATTGAGAATGTTCAACATTTGACATTGTAAATATCTATACAAACAATATAATATAACTTGAGATTTCATGCATGGATGTGTAAGAAACAACAAAAAAGTAAATATCTAAGAGTCAATGCCCTTTAAATGAAAAAGAAACTTAAAACTCAATAGCAGAACTTAGAGAGAGAGAGAGAGAGAGAGAGAGAGAGAGAGAGAGAGAGAGATGGTTTCATCTTTAAAGCCAAAAGAGTGATAGAATTAAAGACTATCTAGCAGTAAAGCCACATCCATCCTTAACAAGAAACCAGAAGCATTGTCAGAAGCCAAAAAGTAGTGAACAACATGAATTTAAAACTCATGATGTGAACTTTCACTTAACCATAAACCAAAAGTAGAAAAAAGCATGAATTTTTTTGCGGAATATATTTAGAAATAAAATCACCCTGCTCTTCTTTCACCTCAGCACAATCTATTTTGTCTCAATCAAAATAGATAGTATGAATGAAGCTAATCTAGTCATTGCCTAATATGTTTTATTATTTGAGCCATCCAAAACATTGCCACTCCAAGTTTCTACAACTTTACTGTTATAACGCATATGAAATAAAACTTTTAAAGGGCCTAATAAAGTGTAAATATCAAGCCATAATTTAACATCATCTTTGAACAACTCACAAATGCATGCAAGTGGGGGGATCCAAAAGAATCCCCTAGTGGAACATCCAAACATCTCTAGTATCAGAATGACCAAAAGCACCAAGGTAAACTCAATGCAAACATGTTAAGAAAGTATAAAGAGAGCTCAAAAAATCATCACATTATGTATTGTAATCAGTTGGCCCGTTGAATCAACACTATGTTTTTGCTGTTCTCTCCAAAAGAGAATCTAATCATCACTCCATCCCCACATGCCTATCTTTCATCTTTGAAAATATTAAAAATGGTTCATTATTGTGTAAACTCAGTACAAAGCATGTGTACTTTAGCAAACATAAGAAGTTCCTTCAATAAAAAGTCTACTACAGAGAAGTAATGGCGAAATCATACATCAAACATTGGCATTAAAATCATTTTCTTTCCCACAAAAGGAATACATTAATTTTCCAGCATACTCAGTAATTCATTACCATCATAGCAGTGAAAGCAATAAAGAATACAAATAATAATAACAACATTGTAGATTGCATAAGTTTTTCCTGTACTTAATTCAGGATTTGCCAATGTTTTTTTTTTTGTAGTTTGGCAATATGCAGCATAGATTCTATATAGATACTGCTTAGAATCAGCAACCCCTAAGGCTCAATATTTACATTCAGAAGACAAGTTTCCATATAGGAAAATAGAAGACAATATAGGAAAATAGAACTCTGAACAATTTGCATAGCTTCTTAAACTCCAAACAAATCATACTCAGAGGCACTCTCAATCTCCCTTTAAGCCATGAAGTGTCGAAAAATTCATATGGCTAAGAAAGACTTTGATCGTTCACCCACAATATAAATGCTTAAGCCTGTATGCATTACAACACAAGTGCATAATAGGCCAAGGTCCCAGTGCTCACAAAAAAAAAACAGATCTACAGTCAATAAGAAGATACACATATCTGGATTTCACTACCAAAAACTTAAAAACCTAGGTTTCACTCAAAAAAATTTAAATAAACCTAAAAAAATTTCTGAAAATTTAAGCTAAGCGGCATATCTGAAAATATTATAGAAAAAATGCACAAAGAAGACAGACCCGGTAGAGATTAGAGAACGAACACAGACAATCAACCCTAAGCTCTCACCGAGATAAGTTCTTTCGAGAGGAGAGGAGACAAGAGAGAGCCGGAAGTTTGAGAAGGCACCGAGAGAAGTTTTTCGCTATTTTGAGAGAAGGTGCAGCCGAAAGTTTGAGAGGAGAGGAGACAGGAGAGACCGAGAGAGCGACGTGCTTTCGAGGGGAAAGAAATGGCGAAATGAGAGGTTAGGGCTTCCACCTTCGGAAATAAGCCTTTTACGAAGGCTTTCACATTTATTTTAAGTTATTAAAATTTATAAATAATATATATAATATATTATATTAACTATATACTTTATATTATATAAATATATAATATCTATATTAATATTATATAAATATATTATTATTAATAATTTACTATACATTATAATTTAGAGGATTTAATTTTTAAAATATTATAAATTTTTTGAGTATATAATTTTTTTTTAAAATATCAGAAATTATATATGTATATATATTTAAAAAATTTTTATATTTCGAACACTAACGAACCGAACACGACCAACGCATCAATGTTCGTGTTTGGTTCGTTTAACAAACCGAACGAAAAAAATTGTTCGTGTTCGTCTCGTTTGCTTATCGAACGAATCGAACACGAACACTTTGGCGAATCTAATACGAATTGTTCGCGAACAACGAGCTTTTTTGACAGCCCTATCTATATATAAGGATCGATTTTATTCTTTTAAGAGAAAAATCATCATTAATTTTTTATTTAGATTTTAATAAAGATTATTATTGTCAAATGTACGATAAAAGCTTATTGATTTTTTAAAAGCATTAAAACCAGTGGTACACAGAATTTTGACAAACGTTAGGCTTATTTCACAATCAATCAATTAAATGCAATGAAATTTGAACCATTCATATTTCTACTTTGCATATTATGATGATAACTATTTTAATATTAGTATAGATGTAAATAGATTACGTTGAAATTTAAAGTAAATTAGTAAAATTAAGTTTATAAATAGCTTTGGTATATCATTTAATCATCTTTATTTTTTAATATATTTTGTGATTTTTTAATTATTATCTAAACTACAACAAATTTATCCATATATATATTTCATTATTTAAAGTATGAAAAATAGTATGAGTTGCTATTTTTAAATCCATAAAATAGTAGATGTAAGAGAATAAGTAGAGGCTATCAAAACGAACTTATTGTCCATGCAAATAATTTCGTGTTCGGCTCGTTAAGATGCTCGTGTTTGGCTCGTTCGCTAAATTAACAAGCCTTTATGAGCTGAACAAGAACAAAGATTTGTTCGTTCCTGTTCGGCTCGTTTTGACTCGAAATACTATTCCTCAATTATATATATATATATATATATATATATATATATATATATATATATATATATGTGTGTGTGTGTGTGTGTGTGTGTGTGGGTGTGTGTGTGCATGTATCTATGTATGTATCTATGTTTATACATATCTATCTATATGTATGTATGAATGTATGTGTGTGTGTGTGTGTGTGTGTGTGTGTGTGTTGTGTGTGTGTGTGTGTGTGCGCGCGCGCGCGCATATCTATCTATATGTATGTATGTATGTGTGTGTGTGTGTGTGTGTGTGTGTGCGTGTGTATTAATGAGTAGTATTTTTTTAAAAAAATTTAAACGATTTATAATCAATTAAAATTTTTAATTAAGTAAATATATTAAAAAGTATTAAATTAGATTCAAGTGATATTTTAATATATAATTCTTAAATCTTGCCTCAACCCTTAACATCTTATGGTTACGTGATTAGGATTGTCAAAACGACTCTTTGTTCGTGAACAGCTCGTGTTCGGCTCGTTAAGCAAACGAGCCGAACACAAACACACTTTTTGGGCTCGAAATATAAACGAGCCGAACACGAGCTGAGCCTGGGCTTGCTCGTGCTCGGCTCGTTTACACCCCTAAGAATAAGGAGTAGAGTGATTCATTTTTGTTTAAAAAGAAAAAAAAATTATCTCATGACTAGATATTGATGCATCCCAGAAAATCTTCTGGTGAAATTCTAAAAATATATTTAAAATAAGGTAAATGGATATCTTGACGGAATTAACCAACTTTTATAATTTTATTCCTGATTATCAAATACAATATGAAATTTAGTAGCGTGTGGGACTCATTACGCTAGGTTGAGTCAAGTCAGTGAAGTCGAATTCAAGAGTAGAGAGAAGCTGACATCTGTGTCAAGCATTGGAGGAAGGTGAGGGTGTCGTCGTAGCAACTTCATCATCATAGCAATGTTGCCCCTGGGTTGACTATTCAGTTCGACTCAATGAGATGAACAACCAATTTCGCTTGTATGGTGTTTGGTTTGCATGATATGCATTAGCATATTCACCACTTGCACCCTTATTGTGCACTTGTGGGCATATGTTCTCATATGCCCATATCAAGTATTTGCACCTCCCTTAGGCATACTACTCCACATGTTTGCTTCATGGCATCTCCGTGTCACGGTGCCCCACATCATTAATGTTGGCACTTGCACTAGTGTACTCTCAAATATTTGCTTTGGATGTTATCTTGCATGCTCATAGTCCTGCACGTTTGATTCTTGCTTGGTTCTCTGTTCTTGCACACCTGCCTTAAACACCCACGTGTCTGTGTCGAGGATGGCTTGCATATCAAGTCCCCCTAGTGCATAATTTTCTCCGACGAGAATTACTGAACTAATTTCCCATGGCACCACATTGAATTGTTACATGATTTCCCCTGGAGTCACTGCACCTCGTGCACACTCATATAAGGTCTCTGCCTTCATGACACACCCATCCTTTGGGCCGCTGCTTCCATGGCCTTTCAGGTCACCACCTTCATGGCACACCCATTCATTGGGCTGTTGCCTCCATGACACACCCATTCTTTGGGCCACTGCCTCCACGACACTCCCACCCATTTGGGTCACTTCCACTGCAGCACACCCATCCTTTAGGCCACTGCCTCTATGACACACATACCCATTAGAGTAACTTCCTCCATGGCACACCCATCCTTTGAGCCACTACCTCCACGATATGCCCACCCTTATAAATCACGTTCTTCACGAGACACCCATTCCTTTGGATCACTGCCTCCAATGTATGCCCACCTTTTTTGTTCACTACCTTCATGGAACACCCACCTTTTTGGGTCACTACCTCCATGACACATCCACACTTTGGACCGCTGCCTCTACGATGCACCCTCCCTTCCGGGTCACTGCCTCCACCACACACCATTTTTCTATGTCTTTGCCTCCACAACACACTCTTCCTCACCACTCTTATGTATGATTGTTCGCATTTGCATTTGCATGTTTGCATGGATAGCGAGTCATGCTCGATAGGCGAGTGACCCCATGTTGGTTGTGATGCCTTAACGAGCATTGCTTGCAGAGATGATCCTGGCTAGTAATGCGAGTTAAAGCATCGGGACTGACATGGGTATGACTATGCTAAAGATCAAAGGTATCTAACTCGTATCACCTTGCATGTTGTAAGTTTCATTTAATGGCCCTTAATTTTAAAACAAAAAAAAATATTTATATATTTCTCTTGCACAAGGTTTAATATTATCTTCTCTTTCATACTTCTATTTTACTCTCCAAACTAGATATTTTGATCCTCCTCCTATAGAAATGGATGAATATGTCGTTATACAAATTGATTATAAACATGTATATGAATAGCTCAAAGGAACATAAAATCTATTTCCTAGTAATGTACAACATCAGAGCGGTGATTCCCGCTAATAAATTTAGCATAACCTATATTAAGATGATGTCATAGTGCTTGAAAATGTCAACGAGCTCCTAGTAAAGAGGCATATAGGGTCCTAGCCTAAATTTATCATAGTAAAATAAGAGTCAATCGATATATATGGTATTAGGGAACTTTTTGTTTTGCGTTATGTAAAGTTGGATTGATAAGGTAAAAAAATTTGCCATCAAATTCAACTCATTGTCTAACATCTTAGATCGGTCAAACAACGCAAGCTCATAGAATGCCTTGTCGCAACCACACATCATATATCAAAAATAGGAAATTGAGAATCCGAGAGCGAGAGCACTAATTCTTTCACAAGGTACAATGAGTTTCTATGAAATATCATGATCATTTTTACATTGGTGGAATGATAATCATCACAAAGATAAAAAACAAAAGATAAATCTATTTATTTTGAATATTTTGTACAAACTAAAAAGAATAATTAAATCCATTAAATCAACATCAAAATTAAGGAATCAAATAATTTTTTTCTTTATTGAAAAATATTTTCTTCGTTATGGAATATAAACAACCCACTCATTTCATGAGGGCATTCACTATGAATTAGAATAAAAATTAATTCAAAGCATGTATTTAAGGTAGTCATTGGAATTAAGCTTGTTAGAACAAGTCACACAAATTTCTTAACCATAAAAAACTAGGCAAAGTGGGTGAATCTTGCATGTTTTAGAGCATTAGAAGCTTATCATTCATGTCAGTGCTCCCCTTCTTTAGCTCCTCATAAATATCATTCAATTTAGTCATCTTGTCCTTTTACACGACCTTGTTCAAAGCAGATGAATTTAAATTGATCAACCTTAAGAGAGATCCTAGACTCTCTTCACCTCATCAACACCAAAAGCCATTTGTAACAACAATATTTATATCTGCGGGAGCAACAAGAACTCTCTCAAGAATACATTTGTAAGGGAAATGACAACTAAGGAATCAAGACTTTATCTTGTCAAACGTCAAACAAATTTGATGAATGGCATGACTCTAGTTGGTGAGTTCTCACCCATAGTTTTAAGATAAGTTTCATCAACTAATGAGATAGAAACTTATTCGGGAGCTCATTGTTCAAAATTTTTATTAAAGTGTGGATACCACATTCAAGCTTAGCTCACACACTTTATCTTTTCAAGCTTGTTAGTTTGTAGCATGTTAACCTCCCATGACCTTACTGAATGTAAAATAGATTGTAAATATAATTCAAGTTATTGAGATTCTCTATACTCATTTATATAACTTTTATAAATCATTCTCATACTTTCTCACCTATATATGATTTGTGAAGGCATAAACAAGCCACTTATTCCCTTTACCTCGGCCGGAGATGAAATTCAAAGTCGGCAACTCTTTCACAAGAATCATGGGAACCATTGAGAAAGCTTTTTCTAAAGTCAACAATTGAGTAATTGGGTTCTCCAAAAAAAGTTCCTTTTGGGGATTCATTACATTTTCCTTTAAAACTTTAGCTATCATAATTTCTTTTTCAGATCTTTATTCTTTCTTCAGTTTTATAGACAACTTACCAATGATTTTATCCTCAAAATGGTGATCTTGTTTTTCAAATTATCCTCCATCCTTACAAGAAATAAGTGAAACCAAAAAAAGATGAAAAATCTGAGGGAAAAAAAAAATAAAAAAATATGGGTGATCCAACCCCCATGCCCCTCTCCCTAGCGCATTTCTCCATACCTCTCTATTTAAATAAAAATTATTATTCTCTTATCTTTAGCATACTTTTACCTTCAAATATTAGAAGAATAAAAATAAAAAATAAAAAACGTATCGATAAAAGTTTCTAGACAAAGTTCAAGGTGTGAAGCTAGTTGGCTCACCTAGATCAACTCAGCTTGATTACTCAACAGGGAACCCTATCAAATTGCTTACTTATGGTGATGACCAGATAGCATGCCTATAATGATGACCAAATAGCCTTTCTATGATGATCAACACACAAATTTTGAATCGAGATAGCTCAATAACTTGCTCAACAAAATCAACTCACCCCATGGTAAAATTAGCTAACAAAAAAGTTACCTTAAGTGAGTGATTTGAAAAAAAGATAATTAGTTATTAATGCCAGGAGTTATCATGATAATATTTATCATAATACATATGTCAGAAGATGACTATTATGATAGATTAAAGATCTATTAGGATTTGTGTATAATGAATATTTTTTTTATAATGTACAAGTCAAATCCACTATAAATATAGTGATAATTATAATTTAAGAGACATATATAGAAGGACTTATTTTCTCTCATATTTTTCCCTTGTTCATTTGGCTCAAATCTTTTGTTTGATAGCTTTTTCCTTGATGGTGTGAATCCATGGGAAATTAGGATCCTATAATATGAATGTAACACAACATTATCAACTCATCCATTGTAGGCATCATCACCATCATGCCATTATAAAAACACTACCAATTCATTAGTTGGCCAGGTTAACCTCTATCATAGGAGACCCATTATATTGATCATAGAGTAAAATTCTTTGAGTTTTTTTTCTTCTTATTTGAGATAATGATGAACTGATTTTAATCATTAGATTGAGATTAATACATCGTGCCAAATTTATAAGAGAACTTTAAAGCTCCCTACCCAT
Source organism: Papilionanthe hookeriana x Papilionanthe teres (assembly GCA_022702705.1). Classification (NCBI taxonomy): domain Eukaryota; kingdom Viridiplantae; phylum Streptophyta; class Magnoliopsida; order Asparagales; family Orchidaceae; genus Papilionanthe; species Papilionanthe hookeriana x Papilionanthe teres. The sequence continues at coordinate 96,679,879 of CM040425.1, forward strand.
TTGATCCAACCAATTGACCCGTTTGATACTATATTAGTTTGGTCGTCTTTTTTGCTTCATTGAATCACCAACTTTCATTGATAGGAATAAAAATGTTGTGCAAGTCATCTTCCCTCATCTGACACTTAACAACATGTATGATTCATCGTTTGATGCCAACCATCAAACAACATTGATGTTGGTGCCTAATGTTTACAATCATTCATTATCTAACCGCAATAGGGAATCAATGCTCATGTTTGTCACCAACTAGTTCCGATGCATGTTACCATTAATTTTCCACTCAAGTAAGCCCACATATTCTAAATTTTCTCATTATAATTTCATCTTCCCTAATAATAAGAAAGCTCATAATTACGAGATATATTTTTTTAGATTGAGTCTTTAAAATAAAATGTTTATGTCTCTAGTTATTAAATATTTTTAATATGTAGTGTAGATTATGTTAATAATAAGCTCAAGTGGCTAGGGTTGTGTTTGCAAGATAGAGCCCTACCTTGGCTATGATTTAATTAAGCCAAAAAAGTTCAGTTAGCAAGTGATGATGCGTTAGGATTACTTGTAGTAGGCCAATTCGCTTGTTGTCTAAGATATCATAATTTACTGTTTTAATAACTATAATCAGCATCATAAATAGAAATCAAATTTAACTAAACAAAGAATTTAAACTTATCATAATGCACAGAAAATAAAATTAACATTGGAACAGAAATTAAAACCAAAATCTACGCCTGAAATCTTTCATGAACAAAAGAAATACTCACATCCTGCACTCAAGTTAAGGAGAAAAACTTTCATACGTAGAACACATGCAGCTCTGCATGCGTAATAACCCCTCAATAACCTATGGACAGGTTATTAGAGTGTTAATTTCAATAATCCAATAACCCCAATAATCTTCGCTGGTTCCATTTCAGTGTTATTAATATGTTATTATGAGGATATTGCGGGATTACTGAGAGTACGCACAAAGAGCTGCATGCGTACTCCGTATATAATTTTTTTCCTAAGTTAAGATTCCACAAGTCATTTCCCCCTTTTTAGCCCCCAAACCAGTTGTCCCGTTCTACGGTTCTACGGATCAAATCAATGGCGTAGCACTAGAGTGACATTTCAGCGTAGCTAAGCAACATAATGAGAGCACAACAAGATAACTTGATAGGCATGATGTAAGGACCGATTTTATTCTTCTAAGAGAAAAGTCATCATTCATTTTTTATTTAGATTTTAATAAAGATTATTATTGTCAAATGTACGATAAAAACTTATTGATTTTTTAAAAGCATTAAAACCAGTGGTACACAAAATTTTGACAAACGTTAGGCTTATTTCACAATCAATTAAATGCAATGAAAGTTGAACAATTCATATTTTCTACGTAGCACTAGGGTGATTGAGTGAGAAATATCAACGGTCGAATTTTGACAGAATTGGCCCACTTTTATAATTTTATTTTTGATTATCAAATACAATATAAAATTTCAATGACAAATATCCAAAGGTAATTTCTAAAAATTTTTAAGATTTTTTTTTGAATTTTTTCGTCAGTTTTTTTTTATAATCAGAAAAATGAAAAAAAGTAAACTATGATTTTATTTATTTATTTATTTATTTGCATATTTGGGTTGAACAAAAACACAAATTAGTGGTAAAAATTATATGAAAATTAATCTACAAGAAAAGTTGATCAATTCTAAAAAATTTGGGAAATTTAAAAGAAGATTAGGTCACTCATATGAAGCCAAAACTCTAATAGGAATGTCTCATTTTATTACCGAGAAGAGGAAATGAATAACCAAAGAAGAATAAGCGAGGAGATGGGAAACCAAACTGTGGGAGATGAACCGAAGAGCTGGGCTTGGGGGAGAGAAAATTAGAGGAGGATGGAAAGCCGAAGAGGTAAATTCGCTTATATTAGGTCGCAATCAGCTTGCCTAGTGTGTCAAACGGTGAGACTCAATTACACGCCATTGAGTCGAAGGAGAAAAAGAGGTGGCTAAAGGAGGTTATATCTTGCGGGACTCACTAAACTAGGTTGAGTCGAGTCAGTGAAGTTGTACTTGCAAGTAAAGGGGTGGTGTCATCTCTATCAAGCAATGGAGGAAAGTGAGGGTGTCGTCGTGGCAACGACTTCGTCATGGCAGTTGTTGGCATCAATTTTTGATGTCACAAATATCATATGCCATTGTAATGTTGTGGGAGCATGAGATGTACTAATAATGTTATTATTCATGAAAATATTACCTTATCAATTTGAAGTGATGTATAAGGAGATAAATTTGAAATGATGTACTAATAATGTTACTATTCATTGAATATTACCTTATCAATTTGAATTATCCAATACAACAAATATTCTTAAACCCCTTCCTTGATATGAGATATCACATTCCTGATTTTGAGCACAGTTGCCAAGTGATCATAGGAAAAATGAATTGTTCAACAAAAGGCGTTCAATATTACAGAGTGTTGTCAAGAGAGGACAAATCATATGAAAGAAGAAGTTCATACTCCGAGATATGCCGACATATTCCTTAAAAAGGAAGATGATGCTTGTTATTACAATTACAGCTCTACATAATATTATTCATAAGCATCCATCTCGAGATGATGTTGATTTTATGGTCTTAGCTGAAGATTCAATGTGCATATCTGTAGCAATATTCGCACATTGGGTTGAATAATCATCGCTTGAGGAATATTTTGGTGTTAATGACTGTACACATCAAATGAGGTGGTTGCTCATGAGATTATTTTATTGAGAAAAGAGATTATAGATGTTTTAGTGAATATATCGAGTATATGTAACTAATATTTTGTTGTATCATTGGGTTGGCTATTATTTGAGATGTATTAAGGATTGATTAATGTTTATTTCCTCTTCCATATTTTGAGATTTTACTTTTTAATGTTATATTTTTAGAGTTACATATCTTTCTTATATTTCTTTTTCAATCATTATGAACCATAATTAATTTGTTGTTGTTCTATTGTATATATAGTCAAATTTGCGATTAAAAGCATAAGTATTATAATTTGAAGAAAAATGAGATCAATGTCATTAAGTGTTTCACAATTTTTATACTACAATAGTAGTATACAATATTTTCAATACACATCAAGAAGAGGACAATTATGTGAGGTGTTGTCCCAAAAATAGAATGCGTGAATGTTGAGAAATTTTAGTGCAAAGAAACACAAGAATCAACACAAATCCAGAAGAACACAGAGATTTAACGAGGTTCGTTAAATATGCCGACCTCCTCGGGAGCACAGTGGCAGTTTTCCTTTCAACTTTCAAAAAAGGAGTACAAGATACAGAATAAGCCCTGGGCTTACAAACAGTCATATATATAACCCTGGAGTACAGTATGTAATTACAGAATTACCCGTACCGTATTGCGGAGGTGTGTCGCCGCACCTCCAACCCACATAACGTAACTCTCCCGATTCGCTCGCTATGCTCAAACATCTATCATTTATTTGGTATATGAGTCATACCTAACAAATCTCCACCTTAGCGAATATCCAACCCCTTAGGAGAAAAGATACCTGGGAGTTACACATGCACCAATGTGGGTTGGGCCACCATGCTTCTCTAGTAACTGTGAATATTCAACAAGTTCAAGCAATGCAAGAACTTGTTGATAGTAACTGGCTTGGTCAACATATCAATCGCATTCAGTATCTCACCAAAAGCAATCAATTCTATGATCTTGTGATACCAGACATCAATATGTATGGTTCCCGCATGGTACACCTGGTTCTTAGCCAAATAAATAGCACTTTGACTATCACAATGCAATTGAACTCCACCTTGCTCAACACTCATTTCCTTTACTAGCCCAATAAGTCATAAGGCTTCTTTAGCAGCTTCAGCTACTGCAATGTGTCAGTTGTTTTAAAGAGATATAGATTTGGTTTTAGATTATATATATATATATATATATATATATATATATATATATATATATATATATATATATATATATATATATGGAAAATATCATTTTAGTTTGAAAATATGAAATCGAATTGATCTCATATATGTAATAGTTTAGATAAACGAGCACAATATCACAAGCAATGCATCTATCACGAGGAATAGACACACTACTTGATGGTATGACTTGATTAAATAAACTGCAGAATTTATGACATCTGTTTGGTCTGCAGACCATTTATATTGGCTAATAAATTCCCCTATTTAATACAAAAGATTAAATAAGGTTTATATTACCTGGATTCTAAATTTTCATATAGAGGCAAGCTTCTATAGTTAATTATATCCTAAATGACCAAAGTCACTTAAGAAAACTCTCAATAAAGATCAGTGGTTTTGCTTTCAAGAATTTCAAAGTTTAAGATTTTCAAGGATGGACCTGGAAATATCAAATGGTATAGGATCAAATTGAAACAGTTATTTTTGGAATCCAAAGAAGTGAGAAGTAGGGTATGTCACAGACCCGAGGGAGAACATTTGGTGACTTCCCAGACTATCCTATTGTTTGGCTTTGATTTTAGAAATTATTCATTGTTTCAATCCTACCAATTTTATTTATTTAGTACTTACATTTGTATGTCATGATCATACAAATAGCCTGGAAGATATGAGAGTTTATGTCGTGACGGACGACAACCTTGAGATCCTAAAAAGAGTTAGGGCTTCGATTACACAATATGATTGTGAAAAGGCCTAAAGATGAGGTGAGGACTTATGTTACACTAGGAAAACAACCTCGAAGTCCTATGAATTGTTATTCATTTCCTAAGGAATGTTTAGTTGATATATAATTATTTTGCTGTTGAATATGATCGTGCTACCTGCTGTGTTTGCTCCAAGCTTCCTTATTGTAGTAGGTTTAGTTTTGGAAATGTCAAATTGCAGAGATGAGAGAAGTGTCAAGTTTTGGAGTTCAAATTTTCTAGTGTGTCAAATTCAAAGTCTTAAGTTTATTAAGGGGGAATTTAAGTTGATTATAGCGACACCGGTTAGAATTCCACGGTTCCCTCATTCTGGTACCATTATTTTCTTTGGATTCACTTAGTCCAGATGAATTTACCAAATTCAAGTAAATTAATTCAATACTTTCATTTAACCGTGAGAAATCTTGTTAGCAGCCATAGGTTGCATTATCCGAGTGATTCTCGATCATCCGAGAGATGGTGTATTAATTTAGTTGCAATTGTAGTTTTGGTTGTTTGGTTTGTGATTAAATTTTTAGTTGTCTTATATTTTGATTTTTGTGAATCGATTCTTGGTGTTATTTTTGTTTTTTTACGGCTATCCTAAAAGTTCCAGTTTTGACATGCAAGTAGGAGTAAAGCATTTAATAAAGCAATGTAAATTGCAATAAATAAAGGCGTACATGGCAGTCTTCGAGTACACCTGCTGAAGCATTTTAAAGCAGGTATAAAAGTAGTAATTGAAATTCAGTGATTTAAATTCAGTGAGGGAACCTATTTCATAACTTGGTGGGTCCTAAGGTGTGTTAAGGATGATTTTCTTAATCAAAGAATAATGAAACCCAATTGTCCTTCTGAAATAACCCATTAGATTGAGAAGGTGCTCGGGGCATAACCCTAAACATCTTTCTCAAAGCTTCAGGTCTACTTAGAGTTCATTTGGTTTCATCATAATGTTCAATTAATCACCCCTACTCAATTAGGGTTTGTTAATGATGTTTGAATTCTTGCTCAATGAACTTAGATGTCCTGATCATCCCTTGAGTGGGGTAACATTCATTTGATGTTTCATTTATGAGTTATGTGAGTAAATGCCTTTTGGGGCAAGTTGAATCATTAAGGAACTTAGTATTTAAATTAAATTTGGGCTAGTAGTATTCTCAAAAATTTTTGTAAATAATTGTGTTCTCTTTTCAAAAACTCATTAATTGAAGTTAGAACCAAATCTAGGTCACTACCTAGCCCTTAAGCTTTTATAGGTAAACTCATAGTTAAATTTGCTATTAAGTTGGGTGATATTTGATCTTCATTAAAGATTGCATTACCATCAAAGCATTGATTAGGGGCTTTAGATTAGTGAGTTAAGATCATTCTAGATCAACCCCCTTACTTTTGGTATCATTTTAATTTGATTAACTTCCAAATTTAGATAATTGGGGAAATTACAATTATGTCTTTATGGTGGAAACGGTGAGATTGATTTCTACCTTTTATTCCCCTATGTTTCAATCATCCAATCATGTTAATTAAGATTATTCATTGCACATTCACCCTTAGATCAGGCCTAAATATTCATTAAAGCTCAATTTCATAATTACCATTTTGCTCTTTTAGGCTTATTACTTCATAATTCTTTACATATAACTCAAATGACTTTGAATTTTTTTTTGTTACCCCACTCATGGGTCAATTAAAATATCAAAGGAGAAAATGTGATTTTCTGATTTTTATTTTATTTTTAGAATTATTTTTAATGCAAAATAGAGATTTTCAAAGTAAATTCAATAACTTAATCAATATTAACTATATGTCCTTAGAAAAATTATGGGAGGTTCACCTACGTCAGAGGATCACTTAGACCAAATTTCATGATTTTTTTTAGTTTTAATTTAATTATTATAATTATTTAAATTTTGGAGTATTAATTAAGCATAAACAATTATTTAAGTTAAAAATTAAGTTTTATATTTTTCTTAAATCTCTCTGATTTCAAGGAATCCAGAGAAACAAATCTCATATCTTTGTAATTTTTTTTTATTTATTAGAATTATTTTAATGCAAAATTAAGGAAAAATCATTTTAAGCCTTTAAAATTACTATTATCCTTTGAAAATTAATATCTTTATTTAAAAAATTAAGAAAATTATTTCAATTGCTCCCAAGTGATTAGAAGGTAATTTAGAACATTTTGGTGAATTTTAATATTTTTTATAATTTTTATCATTTTTAATTATTTAAATATTTAAAATAGGTTTAAAAATGAAAATTTTATAAAAATTCTAATTTTATTTTTCTTAGTTTCCTCTGATCATAAAGAACCTTCAAAACCAATTTAGTGATTTTTTGACTTGTTTTTTAATTATTAAAATTATTTTAATGCTAAAAATACTATTTAATTTGAAAATTCCAATTAGGGGGTCAAATTAACTCCAATTGATTTGAAATTTTTTTGGGGAGTTCTTCTGACCCTAAATTATAGTGTGGAATCAATTTTGTAATTTTTTTTATTTTTGTTTATTATTTAATTTTTTTAAATTTTTAATGAGTTAATTACATTTAGGGGGTTCCTTGATTACTCGGATCCATTTTATATTTTTCTTAGGTTCTTCGATCTTATTGAACCTACCAAAGTTAATTTTGTAATTTTTCAGATTTATATTATAATTATTATATTTTTTTTAATCTAAACAAGGACAATTCACTTGAAAATTAGGGTTCTCCACTTAAGGATACTCCCTGACTTTGGAAAAATCAGGGAAGACTTCTAAGGCTAAACGAAACAAAAGGCCCATGGTCCCATGTCATGGTGAATTGTGTGTGCTAAGTTATACCTTAAGAGAGTTTTACTTTATTTAATTAATTTAAAAATAAATATAAGTCAAATAATTTATATTTTAATTCCACATTAGTCTCCTCTGTTCACTGAGCAAGAGGGTATTTTTATTTTATTTTTGTGAATTTTCTACCCAAGCTATGCATTTTTGAAGTGGGACTGATTTAATTAATTCAGAAAATAAAGATTTTCTCACTTAAGTGAAAGTGCCACGACAACCTAGGACAGTTCGAAATCTCCAAGCAGCTGTCTCCCATTCGGTGCCGCAATCTAACTCAGCACCAAGCAGCTCTGCGGTTTCGTCCCATCTCCTCATCCTGTGCAATCTGAGCCCTCCAATGCATACAAGCGCGATCGAACGGTTGAGGGTCTTCGTCCCCAACTGGTGTGAACCCGAGACCACATGTTTTCTAACCCTAATTTTTCCCTGGATCTTTAACCAAATTGCATGGGATTGTTCCTACATCTTCATCTACTCAAGGCGAACCTATCTATATGGTTAATCAAGCGTGAAATAGAGGTCTTCTTCACAATGTCTCAAATCGAGCCTAAATTAGGGATTTTGTACAATTACCTCTATCTAAAAGGTGTGGCCTCAATTGGATGCTTGGAGAAGCTTCAGTGGGGTATGGCGAACTTGCCTAATGATCCAATTGAGTCTGGCAGTGAGGTTAAGTAGTAGCTCTTACTACAGCTGAATACTTTGAGTTGGAAGTCCAGTACAGAAGCTCTAGAGATGAGGGTTCCACTGGAAAGCTTCTTCTTAAGCTTTGGTGAAGGTGTGGGAGGATTTAATTTGGGTTTGGTGGAGTGTAGAAGAGTGTCCTATTTTTGGCCTAAATTTGAAGTCAGAAATTGAGCTCAACTAATGGGGATCAGGGCAGGAATGCAGTGGATTCACTTCTCTATGCTGGGGGAAGAGTTTGGGACAATTGGATAGAGCTTTCTTAAGGTTTTGTTTTAGCAACCCCTTTGGCCTTGGAGGCGAGCTACTTAAATAGCCATGGCTATGGGGTTTACCAGGGCAAGCTAGAGGCTGGGATCAGCTGCCTTAGTCAGGAGAAGAAGAGCTACAGTGGCCACTAGGGTTGAGTCAACTCAACAAGGTTAAACTTTGGATTTAAACCTGTTTTGGTCTTCTCAGCCTGGTGTTTTCCGGTGGCTGGGGTGGTCAGCCGGTAGGGTCAGGTCAGGTCAAATTTCAGTGATGTCAGGGAGGTTGAGTGGCAGCATCATTTTGGGTTAAGCATGGATCTAAGGTGAAAATCCAACGTGGAATGGAGGTTTGGGCTAAAGAGGCTAGCTTGGGTTCAATCCCTTGGTCCTTTGGCTAAAACTTTTCTCCAAGTGTTTAGATTTGGTTTTAGGGTCCTTGAGCAACTTTAGGTGAGGTCCAATGGCTGACATGGGAGTTTGGGGAAGAGTTTAAATGGCTCATGAGGAGGAAAGCCCAAGTGCATGGGGGAAGAGGAGTGGTCACCCCTACTTGCCAAATTTGGCAAAGTTAACCCTCATGATGGCCATGGAAGGTTCATGAGTCAATTCATGCCATGTATGGGGTCATGAGGATGTTTCACACAAAAGGAAATTTCAATTTTATGAATTTTAAGGGAAAAATGCCAACATGCCCAATTTGGATAAAAAGCCATGTACATGTATAATATGATTCATTTGATGCCATGATGGGGGTAAATTAAATGCCATGAAATGATAAGGGAGGGAATTCATGTCATGTGGACTTAATTTTGGGCTTTTAAAGTTAATGAAGTGGGCTTTTAAAATGCATAAAGGGGAGAAGCCTTTTAACAATCATGTGGTGATTTTGATTTTTGAAATTGATTATGGGACAATCAAATTGGATTGAAATTAGTTTAGATTGGATCTAGAAATGTTGAAATTTGATTTGGGATTGAAATTTGGGGAAATTGTTTGGTCATGAGGTTCAATTTAGGGAATTTGGGGTTTTAGGTCAAAATTGAGGGTTTTGTTTTAGATTGGGTTTGAGTTTGGGTCTAGCCCAATTGATGGTCCAAATTAGTCTAGAGGAATGTTATGAAGAGTTTAGAATTCAAATTTGGGGAGATTAAGTTGGCTGTGTGGTCCAATTGGATGGATTTTGGAGATTTGGTCAAATTGGGGATTTTTGGTCAAAATTGGAATTAGGGTTTGGGGTTGGTCCAATTGGACTTAAAATTGGTATAGATTGGAATTGAACATGTTTGATTTGAGTTTATAATTAAAATTAAGAAATTTTGGAATCAATTTGGTGGAAATTGGACTTGATTTGGGGGTTTGGCAATTTAGGGGTAAAATTGGGATTTTGGTCAAAATTGGTCAATTTGGTCAAATTTGGAAAATTTGGGGCAATTGGATGATGTGGGGAAGTTTCAAATGATTTTTAGGATTTAATTGGATGGAATTTGGATTTTTGGAATTTTGGGGGTATTTTGGTAATTTGGCCAATTTTGGTAGATTTGGGTGCAATTGGGTCAATTGTTGGTTCAAATTGATTTGGGTGAGGTTTTTGGAATGAATTTGGAGTTTTTGGTAAAATTTTGAGAATTTTGGATTTGAAAATTAGAATTTAGGATGGAACTAGGGTTTAGGGGCATGTGCTCATGGGTCTTGACCATGTCTAACAACTTTGGGACCAAGCCTAGCCAAATGGTAACCACTTTATGAACCTTCACATCTTGATCCTATTCATCTTAATCAAATAGTAGATGCTTGGGACTATCCATGTGAGTTTCTTAAAGGGTAAAGGGGAAAAGAAATGGTTTAGGGTTCTGGAGCAAGTGGGGGAGCAAGACCAAGTCCTAGTCATCCAGGGTTGCCCTAAGTCCTAATCACCCCAATGGGAGCTCATTTTTGAACCTCCATATGTTGGTCTTAACCTTCCAAGTGGTATGCAGGTTTGTGACTATCATGTAGGGTTTCAAGAAGAGCTAAGAAGTTGTTTAGATTTTTAAATGGTGGGTTCCATCTCTAGTCCTCTAGGATAGTCAAAAGAAAAGTCCTACGGCTAGATCCTAAACACTAAGAGAAAAGAAAGACCTCACCAAAAATGAGGTCAACACCATGTACTCAGCTTCAGTGAGATAATGCTACAATAGACTGGATTGTTGATTTCCAACATATAGGCTCTCCTCCAAGAGTAAACACATACCAAGTTGTAGATCTTCTACCATCTAAATCACATGCATAGTCTGAATTAACGTACCCCACAACTGAAGGATCATTCTACTAACTGCCAAAATAATTCCATGTCCTATAGTACCCTTCAGACACCTGAAAATCCACTTGACTGCTTCCCAATGTCACCTTTTTGGTTTAAACATGTATTTGCAGACTTGAATAATAGCATGAGTCAAATAAGGACGAGCACATACCATTGCATACATCAACCAGCCAACAACACTAGCATATGGAACCTTTGCCATATCTTCGATTTCCCCATTTATCTTTGAACACTGTTCTGAAAAAAGCTTGAAATGATTTTCCAATGGATTGCTCACAGGCTTTGCTTTGCTCATCTTAAACTTGTCTAACACTTTCTCAACATAGCCTCGTTGAGATAAACACAGTTTTCTTGAGCCTCTATCCCACTGAATTTTCATTTTGGGAATTTTTTTTGTAGGACCCAAGTCTTTCATGTCAAATTCCTGGCTCAATAAAGCTTTCAAACCAAGGACATCATGCATATTCTTTGCAGCAATCAGTATATCATCAACATACAGTAGCAGAAAAATAAAAGAACCATCATTAAGGCTCTTAACATAAACACAACAATCATACTCACATTGCTTGTAGACAATTTGAGTCATGTAGAAGTCAAACCTCTTGTACCATTGTCTTAGGGACTGTTCAGCCCATACAACGATTTCTTTAACCTGCAAACCAGATGCTCCTGTCTAGGTTAAGTGAACCCTTCTGGCTGCTCCATGTAAATCTGCTCCTACCGATCACAATGCAAGAATGTAGTTTTAACATCCATCTGCTCCAAATGCAAATCTCAAATAGCTACTAATGCAAGCACTGACCTGATTGAAGTATGTTTGACCACTGGGGAAAGGATTTCATCATAAACTATCCCCTTCTGCTGTGAAAATCTCTTTGCTACCAGTCGAGCCTTAAACTTTTCCCCTTCTTTTTATAACACTGCAGCTTTACTTTTGTAGACCCACTTGCACCCAATAGCCTTCTTTCCCTCAGGAAGTTGAACTAGCTCTCATGTGTGATTTTTCTGCAAAGACTCCATCTCCTCAACCATTACACCCATTCATTTATCTTTCTCCTCACTGGTGATAACTTCTTGAAAAGTGGATGGATCATCACCGCTGATGAGAGTGCACAAGAGACCAAGTCTTCATAACCCAATCTGCTAGGAGGCCTTATATTGGTGTGTCTCTGTCTATCTCTGGCTAGATTGTAATTATGCAAGTCATCTGTATTGAAATCACCAAGTGTTGGATCTAAACCTTCAACTCTCTCAGTTGCTACTGGATGTTGTTCTAGATCCATCTGCATTGTATCATAACTGTTTTTCTGGCACCTTGTCATGATTCTGCTGCAACATGTACTGCTAATAAAAGACTGCATCTCTATTGCTCTCCGCCTTCTTTGCAATCGAATTCCAAAACTTGTATCTTTTCACACCTTTCTTGTAGCCTAGAAAGATGCACTTCTTGGATTTTGGATCAAGTTTTGATCTTTCATCTCCAAGTACATGCACATAAGCATAACAACAAAAAATTCGTAAGTGATCAAAATTAACTGGATTACCCGTCCATACCTCTTCTGCAACTTTGTCACCCAATGATGCGCGAGGTGATCTATTAATGAGATAACATGCCATATTCACAGCCTCTGCCCAAAAGCTTTTAGGAAGTCCTGCATTCAGTCTCAAGCATCTTGCCTTTTCAGCTAAGGACCTATTCGTCCTTTCTTCAATGCCATTTTGTTGTGGTTTCTTGCGTACTAAAAAATGCCTCTGAATCTCATGCTCCTAACAAAAACTCTAAAACTGCGAATCTGTCTACTCTGTGTCATTATAATATCTCAAATACTTGATATTTCTGTCAGTTTGGTTTTCTGCCTCAGGTTTCCACAGCTCGAATTTAGAGAAAACTTCAGATTTTTACTTCAAGAAATACAACCAAACTTTCCTAGAAATATCATCAATAAAGGTAATGTAATATTGCGATCCTCCCAATGAAGATTCCCTGGTAGGGCCCCATACATCAAAATGCACATAATCTAGAATTTCTTCAGTTTTATATTTTCCAGTCATAAAACTGACTCTAGTCTGTTTTCCAAGAATACAAAACTTACAAAAATCGAGCTTGCAACTTTTAACACCATGCAACAAATTCCTTTTATGCAATGTAGCCATCCCAGATTCACTAAGATGACCCAGATGCATATGTCATAACTTTGTATTATCATCATCTGACTTAACATAATGAACTCCACCTACAACTGTACTCTCCAACAGTTTATAGATATTACCTGCAGTTAAATTTCCTTTCATCACAATTAGTGCACCCTTAACAATTCTGATGGTTTCCCTATCCTCATCTGCCTTAGGAATAAAACCATTTCTATGTAGAGTGCCCAAGAAAATCAAATTCTTCTTCAAATCTGGAATATGTCTGACATCACATAATGTTCTAACAGTGCCATCATGCATCTTTATTCTGACTTCACCAATAAAAACAATATTGCAACATCTATCATCACTTAAATAAACAAAGCCAAAATTAGTTGACCTATATGAAGTAAACCACTCACTGTTAGGTGTTATGTAATAAGAGCATCATAAATAAAGAATCCATGCATCCATGAACTGAGTTGATGAAACTGAAAGCATATCATCACCACTGCCATCTGAATTGTCACTCTGCACCATGTTTACATAATTAGATGATTCATCACGTTTCTCCTCAACCTTCCAGAACTCTCCTTGTACTTGTATAAATGAATCATCATTTTTTCCTTTAGACTTTGATATGGAATTTTATCTTCCAGAACCCTCCTTCTTTTTCTTCCTTCCACAATCCTAATTACACTTAACATATAAACTATCTCCATGAGAGCTTTCCCTTGCATTCTGTTTCTGCTAGTTTTGAGCTAACAATGCTGTAGTAATCTCATCAACTTTAATAGTTTCTTTCCCATATGTCAGAGTAGTTACCAGGTGTTCATAGGAGGAAGGCAATGAACATAACAGAATCATTGCTCGGTCTTCATCCTCAATACTCACATCAAGCCTTGATAAATCTGTGATTATTTTATTGAAGCCATTAACATGCTGCGCCAGATCAGAACCTTCTTGCATCTTCAGCCCACACTGCTTTTGCTTCAGATACAATTTATTCGTCAGAGAGTTGAACATAAACTGAGTTTCCAATTTCTTCCATACCTCTTCTGGAAATTTTAAATTCATCACGTGATACATAACCTCATCTGCCATGCATAGGCGTATGGTTGTTGTCGCTCGTTGTTGCAAATCTTCTCAATCTTTATCCTTCATGGTTTCTGGTTTTGTTGCCTGTAAAACCTTCAATATTCTCTGTTGTGCCAACAAATCTTTCACAATTATTTGCTACAATCTGAAATTTTCAGTTTCATCAAACTTCACCAACTCAAATTTTACACTAGAAATTGCCATCTAAAATTAGTTCTGCTTCAAATTTCTCCTGCAAATTCTTGAATTTCTTTTGTTGAATTCCTCTGCCAAGTTGATAAATTGCTGAAGCCGAAATTCCTTGTACAAAATTCTTCCTTTCACCGAAAATCGAGACTCCTTAATCGTGAACGAATTCTTCTATCGCGATTCGAACCTGCTCTTGCGCCTTCGTCCAAAGGCCGCAAAATCCTTTGCGAACACCGAAGCTCAAATTTCTCTCGTCTTCTGAATGCTTCAAATCTCCGAAGCACTTATCCAGTTCACGTGAAAACCTCGGTCGAACCCAGGTCGAAACCCTTCACCGTCATCGCGAATGTCGCGATTGTCTCCTCTATAATAAACCTCCTCTGTGAATTCACCTATAGCGGAAGAGGACCGCTTGCGAAGTGCTTCGCAGAACCTATCGTAGAACCTCCTCAGCTATTTTGCTTTGCGATTGTCAAACTCTTGTCATGCGCTTGCTTCGCAAAATCTGGTCGTATGAAGTTGAACGCCGCAATTCACAAACTACTCTTCCTGTCCGAAACATATGATTCACAAATTCCACATGCAGTCCTCCGAACCGCAGAACTCTCTGAATCCTTGCTCTGAATGTTTCTGCCGAACCTATCGCCGAACTGCTCTACCAAATCTTCTTGCTCTTCCTGTGCTGAAATTTTCTTCTATGTCCTAGAACAAGTCTCTGATACCACTTGCTGAGAAATTTTAGGGTAAAGAAACACAAGAATCGACACAAATCCAGAAGAACACAGAGACTTAACGAGGTTCGGCAAAGATGCCTCCGTCATCGGGAACAGAGCGGTGGTTTTCCTTTCAACTTTCAGAAAAGGAGTACAAGATACAGAGTAAGTCCTAGGGTTACAAACAAGCATATATATAACCTTGGACTACAATATGTAATTACAAAATTATCAATGTACCATACCGCAGGGGACCCCCAAACCACATAATGTAACTCCCTCTATTCGTTCGCTCCGCTCTAACATCTGTCCTTTATTTAGTATATGAGTCATACCTAACAGTGAAGATTATAAGTTCTTTTGGTTGGCTCATGATATGAAGGAGTTCACCCCAGATAATAATCAAGTTAGAGGAGATGCTACGGATAGAAAGTTATTTTGAAGTCTTGCTCGTATGGGCACGATGATGAACGTTGTTATAACTTTCCTTGTCTTTTTTATAGTTTTTATTATTGTGATATCATACTTACTGATGTGTTTTGAATATTAAACTCTTAACGTGTTTTCCGTACTGTTGAAGTTGTTTCTCTTATTCTTCTATAATTATTTTAAAACTACATTCATTCAACTAATTCATATCTTGGATACAACAAAAAAGCCAAGACGAATCTCAAAAGGATTGAGTGGCTAGGAATGGCGACCCAAGCGATTGAAGTTTTGAGCTAAAGAGTGGGATGTCGACTAGCCAAGTAGTCGACCGACTACATAGTGAAATCGATCGATAGACTTATTGATCGACAGGCTTATCGACTGACATGCCTATCAATCAACAGAACTATAGATCGACATACCTCATACCGAAATCAGACAGCTTCCTTTAATCGATCAATCGGTCCCCTTGACGGAATCAAACTGATATATGCATTCGATCGACATGACTAACCAAACCAAAGCATTTGGTGGTCAATAGACATTATATTTCATTTGTATTATAATGTATTTTTCACTCAACAGACACTTCGATTCAGTTATTTAGGTGGTTATTATAACTTTTCTTTTCTCTTTTTTTAAATGTATTTTAAACCTTTCTATAAGAGGTCGAGACATAAATAAATGAAGAGAATTTTCACTCACACTTTTTTTATTTTTATTCTTTTCTTTCTTCTCAGCTCTAACTCTGAAGACGTGTAATCAGAAAGACAAATTAGAATTCAACGTATCTATAAAATCATAACTGCCCTTTTTATCAAAAAAAAAAAAAAACAAAAATTACAAAACAACATATTATCCAAATAGACTAACTACTCCAATAATAACTTACAATCGCTTTAAAAAACAAGAGCCACTCAAACGCACCCTCAATTCCCTCCTATAATGCTCTATGATTTTTATGCCTAACAAATTCCACACGTCTCAAGCCATTCACTAGTCAAGATTCTCACTCTTCGATCGCTCCAAAAAGCAAAGACTGCTAAGCTATCTTTCTCCTCGCCAACTTTATCCTCCCCCTTTCGACCAATCCTGAGAAAGCACAGGTATCTTTTGCTTCAAGTTGGGCTCAGCCACACGCCCCTCCCTTCACTGCTCCTCCTTTGAAGATTCTGCTCCGTTATTTATATAACGGCTTCCATCGCCCTCCTTGCCAATCGAAGTAACAGTGAGGCTGGCCGGAAAAGAAAATAGTGGCGGCCGTAGTGGGATTCACTGTTTGGCAACTGTAACACTTGTACTGCATTCATTCCCACTTGGTACGAACAGCAGTACATCGTTAATCCACAGTAACATTTAAGGAAACAATTTCCAAATCCCTCTGGCAAAGCTAAATTCTCGCGAGCGCCATTGAATTTGAAAGGTGGAAGAAGAAGAGGAGGAACACACCAGACCCCCAGGTGAGTTCTGCTCCCAAAGTATTGAAATTGTTACTGAAGATTGTATATGTGTGCCTTAAAAGTAAAAATACCGTGAGCTATTTCAAGGAAGAAGAAGGATACCGCTGCAAGGATATCCGATGGCAGATGCCCGGGAGATTCCCGAGATCAATAAAGGAGAGGATTTGGAAGAAGGTTTGGAGGCTGCGGCCTCAGATCTCAAACATACTCCTCATTGGACGGAACAACTTACACTGCGAGGCTTAGTCGTCAGCTTCGTAATTGGGAGCTTATACAGCATTATTGTGATGAAGCTTAACCTCACCACAGGTCTCGTTCCAACGCTGAATGTTTCAGCTGCTCTCCTCACGTTCGTCATCCTCAGAACCTGGACCAAAGTACTTGGCAAGGCGGGCATCTTCTCCAAGCCGCTCACATGCCAGGAGAGCACCGTGGCTCAGACCTGCGCTGTGGCCGCATACACCATTGCTTATGGAGGTACCATGCTCAAAAACGTTGTTCTTTATATCAGTAGAATATTGATGTTGAATCTCTGTTCTATGTTCTATGTTTGCTCTGATAATTTTTTATGATTGGATTTGTTGGTTTGTGCAGGTGGGTATGGGTCTTATTTGCTGGGGCTGAGCAAGAAGATTTATGAAGAAGCAGGGGTTGGTGTGGAAGGAAATATGGCAGGGAGCTACAGAGAGCCTGGGATTGGTTGGATGATGGGGTTTTCATTTGCAGTCAGCTTTGTAGGGATCTTTATTTTGGTTCCTCTCAGGAAGGTAGGTATTCAGTTTACTTTAGATGGCATGGAGAAGTTCTCCAAGATAAAGCACAAGATTCTAAGATTATTCTTTCTTTCTTTTTCTTAAGAATGTGAATATAAAAGCATAAATGTGACCCAAGTCAATCTCAGGAATAACTTCTTAAATCTTTATCAACTAAACTTGGGGGCACATAGGGATGATAGATATCAAATCCCTTTGTATATAACTTCTTTTTTTTTTTTTTTTGAATTGATGTGGTCCATAACTTAAATGTGAAACTTTTTTTTAAATAAATTTGTGCTAGTTTTCTCATTTTTTTGAAGAACCAATTTGCTTTTGACAGGGAAAATTTATTGTATCGGGAGTCTTGATGCAATTTTGCATCATGACTCCAATCAGGGCCTGCCACATGTACAAGGAGACCCATCCATGTATTAAATTGGGGTCTGCTTGTACACATGGCAGACCTTGATTGGAGTCCTAATACAATAATCTCTCATCCACAATGGCATATAGGAGTTAATTAGAGAGATGAAAGATAATTTGTTGCAAATGGAAAACTCAAAATGCTACCCTTAAAGCCCCACCTATAAAAAAGCTGCAACTTAAATTAATGACTTGACAACTTTAGTAAATTCTATAAATCCATATTTATTAAATCTAGCCAACAATAGGATTTAATAAATCTTGGATTAAAGGCAAAACTGGAAAACAATTGAAAAGGAATTGAATTTACCAAGTTCTGAATTTATAATTGCAATTTTTTTCCTTGATAGGATTTAAACTAAATCCTACTTAAATTCTTGACCATGTAGCCTGTAATGAGATTTAAAAGCTGCAGTTGTAAAAGGATTATTTTATCCCGTTCTTTTGTATCCTAGCTCTTTAGTTACATGATAATTTTGAAGTGGAACTAAAAAAATTTTTTGCACTTTGATCAATATTTTAGTCTGCAGTGTTCTATATTAATACTAAATAAACTTGCTGCATTAAGATTCTAGCCAAGTGAACTGTTTACCAACTAAGCTCGCCACAGTTAATGTCTAAATTAGTTTGATTTTATAAGCTGTCTGCTTAACACGAAATCCAGAACAGAATTTTGGTTAGATGCCACCTGTACCCATCTCTCTAACAGATAACTGCTGATGCTGACTAAAAATGTAGAGGTCCAAGGCAATCCAAAAAAAATATAAAAAAATTCAGATGCAGTCAATATTTTAGTAATTGTGCGAATTTTTATGAGGCCTGCTTTAATTTTCAGATGCTTATCATTGACTACAAATTACCGTATCCAAGTGGCACAGCAACTGCTGTTCTTATCAATGGTTTCCACACGTCCGTAGGAAACAAAATGGCCAAGTATTTTTCTTCTTCTCCTTCTCAAAGATTCAGTGTCTTCATGTTTGTTATCTCTTTAAATCTTCTGATAACTTCACTTTCAGAAAGCAAGTCCGAGGTTTCATGCAGTACTTCAGTTTGAGCTTTTTGTGGAGCTTTTTTCAGTGGTTTTTCTCAGGAGGAGATGCCTGTGGATTCGCTCAATTCCCAACTTTTGGCCTTCAAGCTTATAAAAACACGTATTCTTTGCTCTGATTCCATTTTCTCTAACAATATTTTTATTATGTTTGATTCCTTCTGTTCTAATTCTTAGAGCATTATTTGCTGTGCAGATTCTTCTTCGACTTCAGCCTGACTTACATTGGAGCAGGAATGATTTGCTCCCATATTGTTAACGTATCTCTAATTCTAGGTGCAGTACTTTCATGGGGAGTTATGTGGCCTTCAATAAAGAACCTTGAAGGAGAATGGTTCCCCGCTAACATTTCTCAAAGCAGCATGAAAAGCTTGCAAGGATACAAGGTCTAAATCATTGTATGCTTACGTATTTAATTTGCGTGGAGCTTCCATAATAAACAATTCCATTCATATAAAGTAACCACTTTTCAGGTTTTCTTATCAATTGCTCTTATTCTCGGAGATGGCCTCTATAACTTCGCCAAGATCATGTCCATCACCTTGAGTAGCATGCTTTCAAGGTACAAACTGAAAAAAGGCAAAACAGGTAAATAAAATTGCACTTTGACTTGAAAAACTCATAGCACTTCCAACGATTTTAAGCTGTTCACAAATCCAACTTTTGCAGCACCTACCGATGATAATCTATTACTTGATGAAATTCAAAGAAATGAATTGTTTGCTAGAGAAACCATGCCATCATGGCTTGCCATCGCTGGTTTTGTGGTATTAGCCACCATTTCCATCATTGTTATCCCCAACATGTTCCCTCAGGTTAAATGGTATTACATTATCATTGCTTATGCACTCGCTCCAGTTCTCGGATTCTGCAATGCCTATGGAACTGGCCTTACAGACATGAACATGGCATACAACTATGGCAAGGTGGCTCTCTTCATCATTGCAGCTTGGGCAGGAAAAGACTCTGGAGTGGTTGCAGGTCTAGTAGTTTGTGGTGTTATAAAGTCTGTGGTGTACATGTCTGCTGATCTGATGCACGATTTCAAAACCGGTCATCTCACTCTCACCTCGCCACGATCAATGCTTATTAGTCAAATCATTGGAATAGCAATCGGCTGCGTCACTGGCCCTCTCTCCTTCTTCCTTTTCTACAAGGCTTTTGATGTAGGAAACCCTGCCGGAATCTTCAAAGCTCCTTATGGTTTAGTGTATCGAAATATCGCAATATTAGGCGTTCAAGGATTCTCGGCACTGCCTCGGCATTGCCTGCAGCTCTGCATTGGCTTCTTCGGCTTTGCTGTTGCAGCGAACATAATGAGGGATAGGTTGCCACAGAGGTTGGGGAAGTGGGTACCATTGCCAATGGCCATGGCTGTTCCTTTTCTTGTCGGGGCCAATTTTGCGATCGACATGTTTATTGGAACTGTGGTAGTGTTTGTTTGGCACAAACTTAATGGCCAGAAGGCGGCATTGATGATACCAGCTGTGGCTTCTGGATTAATCTGCGGGGATGGAGTTTGGGTTCTTCCTTCATCTTTGCTTGCCCTGCTTAAGGTTAAGCCTCCAATTTGCATGTTGTTTGTGAATTCTTAGTGAAGTTAAAAGTTTCTGTTGAAGAAGGAGAATAACATACCAAGTATCACATATGGTGAAAGGATTGTAAATTGAATTAAGGTATTTTTCAGCTTGCAATCGTTAGCAATTTTTATGAGCTAACAAATAAGCGGCTGAGACAGCTTGTTTCTGATTTGAGAAAGATAAATAAAGATATATTACTTGCGATGATTTTGATATGCCTAGTATGAGAAAATGTTTGGCCTGCCTTGAGCAGTCCTTGTTCTAATGAGCTGATACTATTTATTAAATATTTCAAGCCTCTGTTGACTAACATTAGAACTGGTTTTTTCTTTTCATAGACTATATTTTTTCTGCTGCTATCAGAATTTGCATAAATTGAATATCAATAAATTCAGCTTAGGAAAATTGCTATAGAAAACATTAAATTTATGGTTCATAAAGTTGCTGATGGCAAGCATTTTGTCTAAGAAAATTACATGGGGTCAAGGCCTGTTCTTATGAAGAAAAGAACATTTCTTTTAGTTTGGAAGAAACTTAAAAGTCTTTGGTATTTTCTCATGGTCTTCTTTCTTTTAATTAATTCCTCGATACATGCCGCGAGAAAAAACTCTTATAGAAACTGATTGGCTTCAACATGGATTTAATTTTAGTAGGATTTAGTGAATCCTATAAATTAAGATTTAGTTAATTCATCGAATTTTCTGATTTAATAAATCTGGAATTTAGGCCAAAATGAAGCCAAAATCAGATTTAAGGGGAGTCGGATAATATTTTGAGTTTTATCTTTTGGCTGAAGTTACAGTAAATCCAACATAAATTGTACCTAAAAAGGCTATACCAAAAAAAGCCCTATATGCTTTGCATGTTCAATTTAAATTAGAGTTGTACAAGCGAGGTTTTTCTTTTGTATTCTTAACGTTAAGTGGTAGGATCATTCTGAAGGGCTCTTAATGAATTTCTTATTTAGAAAAGAATGGAGCATAAATGCTTGGGTTTCGTTTAAACCATTCCAAGCCTACTTATTCCTGTAGAAATTCTGAAAATGTGCAATTGCATTACTGAAATAAAAGGACTACAAAATACAAGAATAAAATCTTGGCCATAATAATATGAGCCCGGACAAAATCAACAGAAGGAAATAGAAAATGAGAACTATCGACATTCCAATAACAAAAAGAACATGTATGGATTTTTTGCACAAATATGGGCAACAATATATATATTTTTTATCTGTGTATTGGAAAAGTATCTGTTTAAAGGAAACTAAGAAAGAGAAATCCTCAACCTCAAGTGGTTGTTTCTTCTAAGCGTTGGCAAGTAGCATTTGTTGCAAGAAATCTACAATGCTATTGTTATTGCTTTCAATAATAATGTCTTTGACTTCATGCATCCATGGATCCAAAAAAAGTTTGATAGAGGAAATCACCCTAAGTTCCACGCTTGTACTATCCCAATGCTCGACGGATTGGACGTTGTTGGGATAACTTCAGCTTTCTCATTTCTAATGACCAAACCAAAGCCACCTCTAGATGAAGGGAGGAGGGTCCCATCAACTTAATTATGTTGCCCAGCTCAATACCGAAACATTGATGAATCTTATCCAGATCCCATCCCGATGCTTTTAAAAGATGCGATGCATTCATGTCCATATTTTTTGTGATATCAACAGAGGTTGGTCATTGATCGAGCATCAGATACATAACCCAAACATGCTTCATAATACTAGCACTATCATCAATGGCAATTGCCCATCTAACAATGTGAATCAAAGTTGAGCCTCATTGGTAATGACTTTCCAGGAATAGGAATCCCCTCTCTTATGAGTATTGTTCCAGCCATTCCTAGCATACTTAGGCTCGAGCATTTTATAAAGGATGGTATTCTGGTCGGATATATAATCGCGGGCCAATCTCTCCTGCAATGAGCGCTTCTAACTAGCGGGGGCATTGAAGTCGAGACACCCATTTTTTGTGGCCATACCACATAATGAAGACCTTCAAATTATTACCTTGACTTCAGAGAAAATTCCTACAACATTTCTCAATTTCTTGAAGGGTGAATTTGGGAATTTTTATGTAAGTAGAGGAAAATAGGGCATGGACATAAGTGAGGAATTGATTAACGTAGTACTACCAGCTAAAGAGTGATGATGTAGGCCCCAAGAGTTAACTTTGGCATGTCTCTTTTGGGTAAGACTAAGAAAATTACTATGTTTGAGACACCAGAGGGATAAAATTACTATGTTTGAGACATCGAAGGGAGAGTGGGATCCCTAAATAGTCAAACTCCTCCAATATTTTGAAATTTAAGAAATGTGAGATTCTTCTAGGCTTCCACATTTCAATACGCTTGTTAAACATATAGGTTTTATTCCATAATAATTAATCCACCGATACAACCAAAAGAAGAACATAAAGCTAATTGATTCAAACTGAAAAAATAGCAGGTAACAACTACCTAGACAAGAAGAAAAGAAAAAAACAATAGAAAAAATAAATACTAAGAAAATACCAAGACGGGGATCGATGCAAGAATTTCGATTCCCGCATATAATATATACTCCAGGATCGATGCAAGGATTTCGATTCCCACGTATAATATATACACTGGGGTTGATGCAAGGATTTCGATTCTCGCATATAATATATACTTCGGGATCGGTGCGAGGATTCTGATTCCTTCCACATATTTTTCACATTCTATCAATTTTCTTCGCATTCACGATATTTTAAGATCAGTGCAGGAATTCTGATTCCTTCATATATTCTTTAAGATCTGTGCAGGGATTCTGATTCCTTCCACATATTTTTCACATTATATCCATTTTCTTCGCATTCACGATATTTTAGGATCGGTGCAAGGATTCCAATTCCTTCCACATATTTTTCACATTCTATCCATTTTCTACGCATGCACGATATTTTAAGATCGGTGCAGGGATCCCGATTCATTCATATAGTCTTGAGAATCAGTGCAAGGATTCCAATTCTTTCTACACATATTTCACACATTATATTCAGTGTTTCCATACACATTCTTTTGGAGCGGAGCCATATTTTTGGACTCTCCCTCTACATATTCCTTGAGATTAGAGTCATATTTTTTATTCTTTTTCTCTGCACATATTATAAAAATTGACATTTGAATCTGAAAATTTAAATTCATGGCAACAAATTGAAAACACACTTGCTAATCCCCAACAAAAACTCAACTTCACTTCAATTCTAATTCAATCTTTGATTTGTTGCAAGTATGGTTGCTTGGACATTCTTTTGGGTTCTGTTGATTGTTTTGGCCAATGCCAGTAGGCGCGACATGCTTGTACTGCACACCACATCTACTGTGGGTCCATTTGTTGACCTCAGTTTTGAGGTCTTTCTTTCCCTCTCCCCTGAACCTAAAATATAGCATTGGGATTTTCCTTTTGTGACTATCCTAGAAGACTAGATCGGGACCCACCATATTTAGGAATTAAAGTCATTTCTTCGCTCCTTGAAAATTTCATATGGACGGTTTTAAATCCTCAGCATCCGGTTGAGTCGATTAAAGCCGACATATTGAAACTCTTTTTGAACTCCTATAAGAATATCGAAAGACATAAGTGGACCCCACGACACGCAACGTTTGATTTTCTGCCAAAAATAATATATTTAATTATGGTCCTCATTTAAATGAAGATCGTTCACCAACTTGCTCATTAAAAGGCTCGATTGAACCAAATAACTTCTTTTGTTGCGATGCGCGCGAATTAAAGTTAAATTGGCTCGATCGCCGGTGAACTTGTCCGGGTGACCCGGATGGCAAAACGGACCGCACCGGTGAGTCTTAAACGTCGATTTTAGCTGGGAAGGACATCTATTTTAGCCGGGAAGGACATCTATTTTAGCCGGGAAGGACATCTATTTTGCAAGGACTCCGTACACGAGCAAATCGCACGAAAATCGATGCTTATAACCTTAAAAAAAGAATTTTCCCCTGTTTAAACCCATGCAAAACTAACCCTAAGCCCGGAACTCTTCCGATGCGCCCCCTCCCATTTGAAACCCTAGCAAAGGATAGGGTCTCAAGACTTCCTCTTGGATTCATCCTCTTCCTCTCACGGAAGAAGTCGAGCGATGCTCTCCCCGCTCACTGACCCGCCTAAAAAATATATATTTTTTGCTATATGATTTTACTCATTTTTTGTGATATTGCACTTTAAAGGAAGGTATTTTGTATGTTTTTTGGTTTTAGGTACAAGAAATAGGAATTGAAGCAAAAAGAAGCAAAAACGGTGCAATTTGGAGCAAAAACGAGCAAGAAATGAAATTTTGTCATGACACCTTTCGATAAGTCTTTCTATGTTTAATCTCTTTTACACTTCTTGCATATTTTTGAATGATATTACACTTTAAAGAAAGGTTGTTTTTATGCTTATTTTGTAGGGCTATCTGTTAGGAACGCAACGCAACTGAAATGGGGCGAAACAGAGCTAAAACGGAGCCAAACGGTGGAGTTGTGCAGCAGTCTGCTCGCCGACGGCGCCCTCGAGCTCGCCGACGGTGGGATTTTCCCGAGAAGGCTGACAAATGACTGAAAAGCTCGCTGACAGCGGCCAGCACCCCGGACGACTATGGACCGACTTTTAGGGGTTTTGGGCCGAAATTCAATGTATTTGGACGCTTTTTCGAATGGGTGCTCAAGGGAACTCTTAGAAATTCGTCCATACTCTTTAAATTAGTGATTTTAGGGTAGAAAAGTGAAGAGAAAAGTGAGGACGAAGGTTAGAAAAGTGGAGAGGAATGTTAGGAAAAATTGGAGAATGTTTAGGGATTTTAGATTAGGAGTAGAAATGTAGATTTCTACCCTTTTGGAGAGACTGGAGAGGAGACTTTGAGAGAATTTATAAGAGATCGCACTAACATTGCATGGATCGACGGGAGACTTTGTGAGAGAGATCTTCATCTTTCTTTCAAGGGGAAAAAGCTAAGTATTGTTCTTCATTATCTTATGATTTTGTGAACATTTATCTAGTGGATTTGCTTTGGTTAAATGAAGTTTCCGTTGTATTTTCTTCGTGCTTTGTAACGTATCTCTCTTACTCTTTTTTCTTCTTGGAAATAGTGGCATGAGAAGATTATGTTATTCTTTTCCTTTTACTTTTCTTTTGTAATGAGTAGAATTCATGTGTAGGATGTTGAGATACATGCTAAAAGAAGTTTTATATATAAATGTGATGGTTTTTACTTGCACTTCATTTACATTGCAATTAAGGCCTGTTGTAATGTTAAAATTCGTTGTGAAAACATATGATCCGAGAGGGTTATGCTTTCTACAACTAAGTACGAACCACATTCAAATTCCATGGATGGTGAAGTTCATGAGGATTAAGTGCAAATAAATAGAGAAATATAATTATTGGACGTAGAAGTGGAAATTTTAGAGTGATAGACTGAAATCCTCAATTTGGTCATATTGTTTGAGTACTGAAGCAGAGACTTTAGCCCTCAGGCGAGGGGAACGTGGGAGCTCCGAAGTGAGAGCTGGTATCCTCTCAGCCTAGCCACAGATT
This sequence comes from Papilionanthe hookeriana x Papilionanthe teres, assembly GCA_022702705.1. NCBI lineage: Eukaryota > Viridiplantae > Streptophyta > Magnoliopsida > Asparagales > Orchidaceae > Papilionanthe > Papilionanthe hookeriana x Papilionanthe teres. The sequence goes on from CM040425.1 coordinate 96,706,012, forward strand.
CAGTAAACAAGCATAGGATTAGTCAATGATCTTTATGCTTGGACCAAAGGGTAAAGAATAGGATTGCTCTTATTTGTTATATACAATATTTAATGCATCTCATTCCTATACATTATCAATTTTGTTGCATAAAAATAGTAATTTTTAGTATCTCAAAATTTCTCCAAACCAATTCATCCAAAATGGGTTATCTTTAGAATAAATATTTGCATTTAGTTATAGTTACTATCTTTAGAATTAACACTTGCATTTAGGAGTAGTTGCTAGATAAAGCATCATTTTAATCGACATTCCAAACTAAGGAGTAATTGTGGTAGACTAGAATTTGACTAAGAATCTTTTATCTCGCTTCCCTGTGGGATCAATAACTAGGACTCCACTAGAGCCCAGTATTACTTGAGCAATACGTATACTTGTGTTAATATAAGTGACTTTATTATTAATCAATTATACTCATTTTTATCACTATAAAAAGTCGTGGTCAAGTTTTTGGCATCATTGCCCACGAAGCTTCGGTAAGAACTTTAGGAGAATTTTAGTTGAAGTAATTAGGCTTAGACTTGGAAAACTGTAGTGTCGTAAAAACTGTTTTGTGTGAAAAGTGTTTTTTTTTGTATGAAAAAGTGTTTAAAAATTATTTTTCTTTATATGAAAAATAAGGTGTTCGTGAAAATGTTTTGTTGTGTTGAATATATTTCAGTTGTTATTTGTTTAATTGTTAATGTATTGTTTGTTGTGTTGTGTATGCGAAACAAAGGATCTGTAGGACTTGTGCCTTATGATCCCGAGTTTGAAAAAAATAAAAAAATAAAAATACAGAAAGGACTCGAAAAATTAGAAATGAAAAAATCTCAAGATAATACCTTAGAAAATCATCATAATTCATTAAGGGATTATGTAAATTCTACGGTAGATGAAATTCACTCAAGTATACAAACCCCTATTGTAGAAGCTGGCTCATTTGAAATAAATCCTGAGATTATCCAACTGGTGCAGAACAATTAGTTTGGGGGAACTCCTTTGGAGGATCCCTATTTACAATTATCTAATTTTCTAGAACTTTGTGCTACATTTCATTATAATGACATGTCAGACGATGCTGTTAGGCTAAGTATTTTTCCTTTCTCACTAAGGGATAAGGCTAAAATGTGGTTATACTCATTAGCATTTGGTTCTATTAAAAATTGGGAGGAGTTAACTCATAAATTCCTAGCTAAGTATTTTTCAACCTTTAAGGACTACTAAACTTAGAAACGATATTATCTCATTTTGTCAGTATGAAGGGGAATCAATATACGAAGTCTGGGAAAGATTTAAGGAACTCCTAAGAAAGTGTCCACACCATGCTCTGCCTGATTGGTTAATCATTCAAAATTTTTATAATGGGTTAGTAGGATCCCTTAGGTATATAATTGATGTTGTCGTTGGTGGTTCATTAATGTCAAAAACATTTGATGAAGCGTATGCATTAATAGAAGAAATGACTACAAATGAATTTCAATGGCCCTCTTCAAGGGTAAATCCTAAAAAGGTAGCCAGTGTTCATGATACAAATACGATTTCAATTCTTGCATCTCAAGTTGCTGCAATATCAAGAAAGTTGGACCAATTTGGAATGAACCAACCTCAATTTACTCCTGTAAGTGAGGAAAGTTCATTAGGGCCTATGATTGATTCTAAGTTATCATATGAGACTTTAAATACCATAAACAACCTGTACTCTAACTTTTACAACCCAGGTTGGGAGAACCATCCTAATTTTAACTAGAATCATACTACTGATGGTGGAAACCAAAAATCGAAAAATAATCATGCAAATCCTAATGGAAGTTGGAATAATCAGGAGAACACAAACTATAGATCTTCATATCCACCGGACTCTAACAATGATAAACAATTTGAGGATAAGAATATGTCTATGGAAGAAGTGGTATTGCAAATGGGAAACCAGTTGCAAAGTAAAAATGTTGCGATTAGAAACTTAAAGAATCATCTGGGGCAAATTGCTAATTCTCTTATCAATAGACCCCAAGGAACACTTCCTAACAACATTGAGATCAACCCTAAAGAGAACAATAATGAACAAGTAGAAGCTGTCCAATTAAAAATGGAAGAGAGATAGAGGATGTGGTTAGAAAAGAAAAAGATGTTGTGAGAGAAACAAAGGAAACTAAAAGACCTGAAGAACATGTTTATAAGGATCTAGAAAAATTAATATCTCCAACTAAAATCAGTTTGGAAAGACCACCACCTCCATTTCCTCAAAAACTTAGACAACATGAGTTGAATAAAAAATTTTCAAAGTTCATGAAAGTACTTAAGAAGTTAATGATAAATATTTCTTTCACTGAAGCTTTGGAAAAAATGTCAAGTTATGCAAAGTTTATGAAGGAGATATTAAACAAGAAAAGGAAATTTGAGAATTACGAGACAGTTGCACTAAGTGAGGAGCGCAGCGCTATACTTCAGAAAAATTTTCCTCGGAAACTTAAAGATTCTTGTAGCTTTACATGTCCTTGTGCGATTGTAAAATAATTATGTGGAAAAGTTTTATGTGATTTAGAAGTGAGCATTAATGTGATGCCTCTATCTATATTTAGAATGTTAGGTTTAGTCAATATTTCTCCCACTACTGTAACACTTCTGTTAGCTGATCGATCTATCATTTATCCAAAAGGAGTTATAGAAGACGTGCTTGTTAAAGTGGATATATTTATCTTTCCTTTAGACTTTATTGTGTTAGATATAGAGGAAGATAACGAAATTCCAATTATTTTAGGGAGACCTTTTCTTGTTATTGGATAAGCTATGATAGATGTACAAAAAGGAGAGTTGACTATGAATATTAATGACCATGAAGTCACCTTTGATGTATTAAAGACTGAAATATCCAGCTGAGAGAAAAGATGATGATTATTTTTGGATAGATAAAATTGATTATCTAAGTAAAGACCATTTCCAAGAAAGTTTTGAGAGTAAGCTAACAGATGAGATTGCAATAGACTTTCATGATGATTCAAAAACGTTATTTAAAGAAGACTGTATGTATGTTCAGGAGAGGTGTGAAATGATGGACGCTACCAAAAATAGTAAACTTTTAATTCCATCTGTTGAAAAATCTCGTGAGCTTAAGATGGATGTACCCCATACAATTTTAAAGCTTATCTATTTAAGGAATTCATCCACACAACCAGTCTTTATATCTTTAGATGTGATTCAATCACAAGAAAAACCTGAATTGAATGATGAACAAGATAATATTATTTAATTAAAACTTGGAAGAGAATTTGAGGATATATTTCAAAAGAACTTTGAGTTGAGAAAAGAGGATAGAGATATTGAAAGACCAAGGGAAGAAATTCTTATGGAATTAGAAAAACTTATTTCCTCAACTAAGCTAGATCCTCCATCATTTCATAATTATAAAGGGGAAGAATTGGAAGATAATTTTAAACAGAAGAGTAACATAGAAGATATTGATCCTGAATATGAATTATCTAAAGAGAATCTGATCCAAAATTTGGAAGATATTGAAGTATCTTATAAAGATCCATTTCTTATAAATTTCAAGGTTGATATTAATGTGCAATTTCAAAAAATCAATAGAAGAATATTGGATCAATAAAAAAATATGAGGAACAATGATATAAATCAATCTGAAAAGAAGAGCTGAATGAAAAATTACAATTTGAGAATTTTGTAGGAATTCCTGGATCTGAAAAGGATTGGGCGATTGATCGAGGATTACTTAATTGAAATTTTGATCCAGGAGGAATCATTTGTTGGGCCCGCGTCGTTAAACCCAAGCGCTTTATGGGAGAAAACCCATAGTTATCAGTGTGCTTTGATTTAGTGTGCTTGAGAGTCATGATTGTTAGTGCTATATGGTGTTTGGATTAGTGGATTGACTTGATCTTTATGTGTCATTATGGATTGATATGTTTGATTGTTGATTGGTAGATGTTTGGATTGTTAGTACTTTGATTTGATCTCTATTTGTGTCTTGAGGGAGGTGATTCCTTAACTTTTTATTATGGCTAGACTTGATCTCTTGTAGTAGTTCGATTAACGAGTTCACTATGACTTGGGTCTCACCCAGACTTGAGTTTTACAAGAGAAATCGTGAATTTCAAAAATTGATAGTTCCATCTTAATTTGTTACTTCCTTTATGCAAATTTATTTTCATTAGGTAAGAGTCTTGAACATATTTGATGAATACCATGTAGATGATCTTACACTATCTTTTTAACTGTTAGAGGTGCTTAATTATAAGGATTAGATGATGCCTGAGATTGGTGCCTAGGAGCCAACTTATCAGGGATAATCTTATCTTTGGGATTATAATCTATAAAATCATTTTAAAATGTACCTAATTTACTAGTGTAGTGATTCTGTTAGAAATTAGAGGTAAGGTAGTGAGATTGGACGAGTTAAAGGATGAATTGACCTCATTTATCTTATGTATGTTTATGTTTGTGTTACAATTTTATATAAGAAATGAAGAACATTTTTATATTCCCTTGCTGATACCTGCTATGCTAATTAAACTTTTATTTAGGGAATTTCATTCCCGTATGATTAGTTTAGATTTACTTTCTGCTGCATATTGTTCTGTCCTAATGAATACTTGTAAATATTTTTATAGACATTTGTGGTAGATAGAATTTCTAAATTGTTTTTCTTCCTTCTTATATTTTCTATACTGAATGTTACATATGTTAAAAATTATGTTTGGGGGTAGGAAGAGAAAATAAAATTTTAAAGTGAAAATACTTCCTTTTAGTGTAATTTTATTGTAAGTATGTTTTAGGCTAGATTTACTTTTTCCTACAGTCATGCTATCCTGATTATGCATGTATATGAATTTGATAGGATGTTGTAGTAGTAAGTAGATTCAACCTTTACTTTTTCTTCTTGTTACATTTTATGGAATTAATTGCAAAATATTTTAAAATTTAAGTTTGGAGGTGACACGCCTAAAATATATACATTTTTTCCAATATTATTTTACTCATTTTTATGATATTACACTTTAAAGGAAGGTATTTTGTATATTTTTTTGTTTTAGGTACAAGAAATGATAATTGGAGCAAAAAAAAAAAAACAAAAACGGTTCAATTTGGAGCAAAAACGAGCAAGAAATGAAATTTTTCCCTGACACCTTTTGATAAGTCTTTCGATGTTTAATCTCTTTTACACTTCTTGCATATTTTTGAATGAGATTACACTTTAAAAAAAGGTTATTTTTATACTTATTTTGTAGGGCTATCTGTTACAAACGCAACACAACTGAATTTGTAAGGGATTGCACTAGCATTGCATGGATCGACGGGAGACTTTGTGGGAGAGATCTTCGTCTTTTTTTTAAAGGGAAAAAGCTAAGTATTGTTCTTCATTATCTTATAATTTTGTAAACAATTACCTAGTGGATTTGCTTTGGTTAAATGAAGTTTCTGTTGTATTTTCTTCATGCTTTGTGACGCATCTCTCTTACTCTTTCTTTTTCTTTGAAAATAGTGACATGAGAAGATTATACCATTATTTTCATTTTACTTTTCTTTTGTAATGAGTAGAAATCATGTTTAGGATTTTGTGATGCATGTTAGAAGTGAATTTAATTATAAATGTGATGGTTTTACTTGCACTTCATTTACATTACAAAATGAGCTCGTTGTAGTGTTAAAATTCGTTATAATTGCATTGACATGAAAGGGCGGTGTAATTCTCAACAAAGTAGAACCACACTCAAATTTCATGGATGGTGAAGTTCATTGGAGTTAAGTGCAAATAAATAGGGAAATATATTTTATTGGGTGTAGAATTGGAGATTTTAGAGTGACAGACTAAAATCGGTCCTATTGTTTGAGTGCTGAAGTGTAGATGTTAGCCCTCAGGCGAGAAGAACGTGGGAGCTCCGAAGTGAGAGCCAGTATCCTCCCAGCCTAGCCGCAGATTCAGTAACCAAGCATAGGATTAGTCAATGTTCTTTATGCCTGGACCGAAGGGTAAAGAATAGGATTGCTCCTATTTGACACATACAATATTTAATGCATCTCATTCCTATACATTATCTATTTCATTACATAAGAATAGTAGTTTTTAATATCTCAAAATTCTTCAAACCAATTCATCTAAAAAAGGGTTATCTTTAGAATTATTATTTGCACTTAGTTATAGTTACTATCTTTACATTTAACACTTGCATTTAGGAGTAGTTGCTAGATAAAACACAATTTTAATCGACATTTCAAACTAAGGACTATTAGTAGTAGACTAGAATTTGACTAAAGACCTCTTACTTCACTTCCTCATGGGATCGATATCGGGGTTTTTAAAGAAAACTCTATATTACTTGAAACGATACGTATACTTCGCGTCGTACCCACTAGTGTGTAAAATATTTTCTAATTTTTATATCATTTAAGATTTTGCACACTAGCCGCTATTTATAAATTGGGTCAAGTTTTTTGTCATCTTTTGGAAGTTAATTTACTGCGTAATTGTAGGTCGTGTCAAGTTTTTAGCGCCGTTGTCGGGGAAGCTTCGATAAGAGCTTTAGGAGAATTTTACTTGAAGTAATTAAGCTTAGAATTGGAAAATTTTAGTGTCTTAAAATTATTTTTGTGTGCAAACTATTTTGTTGTATAAAAAAGTGTTGTGAAAAAACTGTTTGTATGAAAAATAAGGTTTTCTTGAAAATGTTATGTTGTGTTGAATATATTTCATCTATTATTTGTCTTATTGTTAACGTATTGTTTGTTGTGTTACGTATGCGAAACAAAGGATCTGTAGGACTTGTGCCTTATGATCCCGAGTTTGAAAAAAATAAAAAAATAAAAATAGAGAAAGGACTCGAAAAACTAGAAATGGAAATGGAAAACTTTCAAGATAATAACTTAGAAAATCATCATAATTCATTGAGGGGTTACTTAAATCCTATGACATATGAAATTCACTTAAGTATACAAAACCCTGTCGTAGAAACTTATTTGTTTGAAATAAATCCTGAGATTATCCAACTGGTGCAGAAGAATCAGTTTGAGGAACTCCTTTGGAGGATCCCTATTTACACTTATCAAATTTTTTAGAACTTTGTGCTATATTTCATTATAACGGTATGTCAGACAATGTTGTTAGACTAAGGCTTTTTCCTTTCTCACTAAGGGATAAGGCTAAAATGTGGATATACTCGTTAGCACCTGGCTCTATTAAAAATTGGGAGGAGTTAACTCACAAATTTCTAGCTAAGTATATTCCACCTTCAAGGACTACTAAACTTAGAAACGATATTATCTCCTTTTGTCAGTATGAAGGGGAATCAATATACGAAGCTTGGGAAAAATTTAAGGAACTCCTAAGAAAGTGTCCACACCATGCTCTGCCCGATTGGTTAATCATTCAAACTTTTTATAATGGGTTAGTAGGATCCCTTAGGTCTATAATTGATGCTGCTGCTGGTGGATCATTAATATCAAAACCATTTGATGAAGCGTATGAGTTAATTGAAAAAATGGCTACAAATGAATTTCAACGGCCCTCTACAATGGTAAATCATAAATATGTAGCTAGTGTTCATGATACATGTGTGATTGCAATTCTTGCATCTCAGGTTGCTGCAATATCAAGGAAGTTAGACCAATTTGGAATGAATCAGCCTCAATTTACTCCTGTAAGTGAGGAAAGTTCATTAGGGCCTATGATTGATTCTAACTTATTATATGAAACTTTAAATACCATAAACAACACATACTCTAACTTTTACAACCCATGTTGGAAGAACCATCCTAAACTTAACTAGAATCATACTACTGATGGTGGAAACCAAAAATGTGAAAATAATCATGTGAAACCTAATGGAAATTGGAATAATCAGAGGAACATAAACTATAGACCTTCATATCCACCAGACTCTAACAATAATCAACAATTTGAGGATAAGAAGATGTCTATGGAAGAAGTGGTATTGCAAATGAGAATCCAGTTGCAAAGCCAAAATGTTGTGATTAGAAACATAAAGAATAAACTAAGACAAATTGCTAATTCACTTAACAATAGACACCAAGGAACACTTCGTAGCAGCATTGAGATCAATCCTAAAGAGAACACTAATGAACAAGTAGAAGCTGTCCAATTAAAAAGTGGAAGAGAGATAGAGGTTGTGGTTAGAAAAGAGAAAGATGTTGTGAGAGAAACAAATGAAACTAAAAGACCTGAAGAACATGTTTCTAAAGATCTGGAAAAATTAATATCTCCAACTAAAATCAGTTTGGAAAGACCACCACCCCCATTTCCTCAAAGACTTAGACAGCATGAGTTGGATAAAAAATTTTCAAAGTTCATGAAAGTACTTACAAAGTTAACTTTAAATATTCCTTTCATTGAAGCTTTAGAGCAGATGCCAAGTTATGCAAAGTTTTTGAAGGAGATATTAAACAAGAAAAGGAAATTTGGGGATTACGAGACAGTTGCACTAAGTGAGGAGTTCAGCGTTATACTTCAGAAAAATTTCCCTCGGAAATTTAAAGATCCTTGTAGCTTTACAATTCCTTGTGCAATTGGAGAAAGATTTTGTGGAAAAGCTTTATGTGATTTAGGAGTAAGCATTAATGTGATGCCTCTATCTATATTTAGAAGGTTAGGTTTAGTCGATATTTCTCCCACTACTGTAACCCTTCTATTAGCTGATCGATCTATCATTTATCCAAAGGGAGTTCTAGAAGACGTACATGTTAACGTGGATAAATTTATCTTTCCTTTGGACTTTATTGTATTAGATATGGAGGAAGATAAAGAAATTCCAATTATTTTAGGGAGACATTTCCTTATTACTGGACAAGCTATGATAGATGTGCAAAAAGGAAAGTTGACTATGAATATTAATGACCAGGAAGTTACTTTTGATGTATTAAAGACTATGAAATATACAGCTGAGAGAAAAGATGATGATTGTTTTCGGATAGATGAAATTGATTATCTACTTAAAGACCATTTCCAAGAAAGTTTTGAGGGTAAGTTAGCAGATGAGATTGAAATGGATTTTCATGATGATTCAAAAATGTTATGTAAAGAAGACTGTATGTATGTTCAGGAGAGGTGTGAAATGATGGACGCTACCAAAAATAGTAAACTTTTAATTCCATCTGTTGAAAAATCTTATGAACTTAAGATGGATGTACCCCATACAATTTTAAAGCTTATCTATTTAGGGAATTCATCTGCTCAACCAGTCTTTATATCTTTAGATGCGACTCAATTACGAGAAAAACCTGAATTGAATGATGAATAAGATAAAATTATTGAACTAAGACTTGGAAGAGAATTTGATGATATATTTCAAAAGAACTTTGAGTTGAGAAAAGAGGATAATGATATTGGAAGACCATTGGAAGAAATTACTAAGAAATTAGAAAAACCTATTTCCTCAACTAAGATAGATCCTCCGTCATTTAATAATTATAAAGGGGAAAAATTAGAAGATAACTTGAAACAGAAGAGTGACATAGAAGAATTTGATCCTAAATATGAATTATCTAAAGAGAATCTGGTCCAAAATTTGGGAGATATTGAAGTATCTTATAAAGATCCATTTCTAATAAATTTCAAGGATGATATTAATATGTGGATTGAGAAAATCAATAGTAGAATATTGGAGCTAGAAAAAAATATGAGGAACAATGATATAAATTCATCTGGAAATGAAGAGCTTAATGAAAAATTAAAAATTTGAGACTTTTATAGTAATCCTTGGATCTGGAAATGATTGGGCGATTGATCAAGGATTACTTAATTGGAATTTTGATCCGGGAGGAATCATTTGCCGGGCCCGTGATGTAAAAACCAAGCGCTTTATGGGAGGCAACCCATAGTTATCAGTATGCTTTGATTTAGTGTGCTTGAGATTCATGATTGTTAGTGTTGTATTGTGTTTGATTTAGAGTGGATAAACTTGATCTTTATGTGTCATTATGGATTGATAAGTTTGATTGTTGATTGGTAGATGTTTGGATTATTAGTGCTTTGATCTGATCTCTGTATGTATCTTGAGAGAGGTGATTCCATAACTTCTTATTATGGCTAGACTTGATCACTTGTAGTAGTTGGATTAACGAGTCCTGTGACTTGGTTCTCACTCAGACTTGAGTTTTACAATAGAAATCATGAATTTCGAACATTGATAGTTCCATCTTAATTTGTTACTTCCTTTCTACAACTTTATTTTCATTAGTTAGGAGCCGCGAACCTATTTGATGAACACCATATGGATAATCTTACACTATCTTTATAATTGTTAGAGGTGCTTAATTATAAGGATTAGATGATGCTTGAAATTGGTGTCCGGAAACCAATTTATTAAGGATAATTTTATCTTTGGGATAATAATCTATAAAATCATTTAAAATGTTTCTAATTTATTAGTGTAGTAATTCCGTTAGAAATTAGAAGTAAATCAGTGTGATGTGATGAGTTAATGGAAGAATAGACCTCATTTATTATATGTGTGCTTATTTTTGTGTTACAATTTTATATAATAATTGAAGAACATTTTTATATTCCCTTGCTGATACATGCTATGCTAGTTAAACTTTTATTTAGTTAATTTCATTCTGGAATGTTTAGTTTAAATTTACTTTCTGCTACATGATTCCTATCCTGATTAATAACTGTAGATCTTTCTGATAGACACTTGTGGTAGATATAATTTCTAAACTATTTTTTTTCCTGCTTATATTTTATGTACTGAATGCTATATATGTTAAAAAATTAAGTTTGGGGGTAGGAAAAGTAAAATAAAATTTTAATGTGAAAATACTTCCTTTTAGTGTAATTTTATTAAAAGCATGTTTTATGTTAGATTTACTTTCTCCTACAGTCATTCTATCCTGATTATGCATGTATATGAATTTGATAGGTTGTTGTAGTAGTAAGTAGATTCAACATTTACTTTTTCTTCCTTCAACATTTTATGGAATTAATTGAAAAATATTTTAAAATTTAAGTTTGGGGGGAAGAAAATTTTTTTAAATGTAACTTTATTTGTCCTCAGCAGCCTGTATTTAATTTGATATCATTTTTAAAAATGGCTTGTGGTATGTGGTGTTACCTTTAGGTTACTATAATTTCGATTTTAGGAATGTTAGAAAAATAACTTAGTTGAAATCCTTAGAGAATAAACTGTTCTAGAATTAAGATATATTGTAGGAAACATTAGAAAAATGATTTTTCTATTTATGGTAGAAAAGAGTTGAATATTTGAAAAGCTAAAATTCTTAGATTTATACTTAATGAGAATTGAGCCTTTATTGAAAACCTTTTTTCGAACTAATACCTACACTTATAAAAAAGTAAGGGAAAGTTTTGAGTTTTGGATTTTAGAGAGAGGATACTGAAATTCAAAATTATTAAAGGCCTATCCAGATATAGTAAACGTCACATAAAAAAAGTAAAAAAAGGGGAGATTAAAAATGTTCCCGGAAAAAAAAAAGAGAAAAAAAGGGGATTGAAAATGATCCTGAAAAAAGAAAAAAGAAAAGAAAATAAGTGAGGAGAAGCTTGAGGAGAAGCCTAATAAAAAATTGGTTTCACTTGAATCTTTTTAAATGAGAAGACTTAAAAACAATCCTAAGCTTATTCTTATTTCAAAAGGTATTGGTTAAATTTGTATGGCTAAGGTGCTTAAATTCCATTTTTATACTTTCTATGAATCTTTAGTTTAACAATTTTTAATAACTTTTGAAGTAAATAAAAAAATCAGGATTCCTAAGTTGAATATGAGATATTCTTATACTCTAGTCCTAGGTTGATTTGCTAGAATTTCTCCTATGTTATACTACAATATTTCTGAGATGAAATTATAGGAAACTCTATTGAAACCCACAACTACAAGTCAACATATTTTATTTTTAAAGTTATAGTGTTACTTGAGGACAAGTAACAGTTAAACTTAGGGGATTTTGACACGCCTAAAATATATATGTTTTTCCAATATCATTTTACTCATTTTTTTATGATATTACACTTTAAAAGAAGGTATTTGGTATGTTTTTTGGTTTTAGGTACAAGAAATGGTGATTGGAGCAAAAAGAAACAAAAACGGTGCAATTTGGAGCAAAAACGAGCAAGAAATGAAATTTTGCCCTGACACCTTTTGATAAGTGATCCAAGAAAAAAATAACTATTTTTATGCCTTGATTTTTATTAAATTTTAAGGATATTATGCTTTAATGAAAGGTATTTTTGTGTTTTTGGATGTAGGTGATACAAAAATGTTCAAGAAGGAGAAAAATATGAAGAAGGAGCAAAAAGGAGCAAAAAGGAGCAAAAAGGAGAAAAATAGAGCCAAAATGCAAAATTTTCAAAATTATTGGCCTGGCGCCTAGGCGCGTAGTCCGCGCACTGAGCGCCGACTCGATACAGAAAACTGTTAAGTTTTTGAAGACTTTTAGGCAGTTATTTTGATGGTGTGAGCGGTTATTGGACCTTCTAGAAGACTGACAGTTGTTCCTGGTTTATAGGACATGTGATACAATGTATTTGGACACTTTAAAACGGTTTTAATCGCAAAGAGGTGCGATCCAAAGTGAAGAGGTGCGAAGAACTGGACGCGGTGTCCGGCGCCTAGGCGCCAGATTCCGGCGCCTAGGTGCCAGACACACCTTCTAGAAGATTCATTGAATGTGGACACATTTTTGAAGAGGTGCCTTGAGGCAACTCTTGAAGCCTATAAATAGGAGGGTATTCCTTCAGAGAAAAAGGCCCCATCTACCCCTCTTTATCTAGAGTCCTATCTAGAGAGAGAATTAGAGAGATCATATTAGGGCCACCTTTTTACTTTCCTTCATAAATTAGTGAGTTTATTTTAGAGTTTGTATTCAGAGTTTGAAAGAGTTGGTGCATCTGTAGTTCATTACGCTGTGGAGTTAGTAGGAATCAGAAGTTCAGTAGGAGAAACATCTAAGATAAGTATTTTTATTTTGATTCAAAGTTTATTTATTATGTTTTGTTATTTAATTTCAATGTGTTCGAGTAGTTACTTTACTTTCTCCTTTCAATTATGAAATGATAAATAAGATAATACAAAATTCGTCAGAGAATTAAAAATCATATATTTTCAAAACATTGTGATGATATTAATACCGGTTCTTAATTTACTATTTAAATTGGCCATTTAAATTGTTAAAACCTGTTGAAGAGTTTTGAGACCTAGAAGGAGATGAATTCTTAACTTGTAGATATCACATGAATCCTTGGGTAATCGAAGGCCTTGTGTGGGTTATTCAAGGTGAAGTGCAAATAAATAGGAAGATATTATATAATGGGCGTAGAATTGATAAATTTTTAGAGTGACAGACTAAATTCTTGTGATTTGGTTTATAGAAAAGGAAAGGGTCACTAGTAGGGCCGACCATAGCCACCCTTGGACATCTAGTAGTGTGAGCCTAGATTAACCCATTCTACTAACAATACATCCGGAACCGATCTATAAGCTAGCCAATGTTCTTTGCATCTGGATCAAAGGGTAAAGAATATGAATGCTTCTATTTGGCACAATACCATAAATTTATATTCTCCACGAATATTATTGTTATCTTAGAAAATATTGGATTAATTGAAAGGGAGAAAGTTGCTTTCTTATTGCTATTTACATCAATTATTTTATTCTTGTTTTATTATTGAATCTAGTAAGTTAAAAATTATAAAAGAAATACTTTGAAATAAAAATATTTAAAGATCTATAACTCTCTCCTCGTGGGATCGATACTGGGGTCTTTGTTTCAAAGCCCTATATTACTTGAAACGATACGTATACTTGCGTAGAACCCCTAGTGTGTAAAATATTTTCCATAAAATTATATTTATATACACTAGCCGCTATTATTATTTATAACATATATTTTTGAAAGCATTAATTAGTACGTTGATCTTCAGAGGACTTCGGGTCAAGTTTTTGGCACCGTTGCCGGGGAAGAAGATTTTTGTACGCATATATTTATATAGGGTCAGTAAGTCTTTCGATGTTTAATCTCTTTTACACTTCTTGCATATTTTTGAATGAGATTACACTTTAAAAAAATGTTGTTTTTATGTTTATTTTGTAGGGCTATCTGTTACGAACGCAACGCAACTGAAATGGGGCGAACGGAGCTGAAACGAAGCCAAACGGAGCGAAACGGTGGAGCTGCGCAGCAGTCTGCTCGTCGACGGAGGTCTCGATCTCGCCGACGGTGAGATTTTCTAGAGACGGCCGAAATATGACTAAAAAGCTCGCCGACAGCGGCCTCGAACCCACCGACAGCGCCTGGGAAGATTCTAGACCTACTTTTGGCGGTTTTGGGCCGAAAATCGACGTATTTGGACGCTTTTTCGAAGGGGTGCTTAAGGGAACTCTTAAAAATTCGTCCACACTCTTTAAATTAGTGAATTTAGGAGAGGAAAGAAGAGAAATAGAGAGAAAAGTAGAGAAAAAGAGAGGAATGTTTAATATTCTTAGATTAAGAGTAGAAATGTAGATTTATACCCTTTTGGAGAGATTGGAGAGGAGATTTTGAGATAATTTGTAAGGGATTGCACTAGCATTGCATGGATCGATGGGATACTTTGTGGGAGAGATCTTCATCTTTCTTTCAAAGGGAAAAAGCTAAGTATTGTTCTTCATTATCTTATAATTTTGTAAACAATTACCTAGTGGATTTGTTTTGGTTAAATGAAGTTTCTGTTGTATTTTCTTCATGCTTTGTGACGCATCTCTCTTACTCTTTCTTCTTCTTTGAAAATAGTGACATGAGAAGATTATGTCATTATTTTCATTTTACTTTTCTTTTGTAATGAGTAGAAATCATGTTTAGGATTTTGTGATGCATGTTAGAAGTGAATTTAATTATAAATGTGATGGTTTTACTTGCACTTCATTTACATTACAAAAAGAGCTCGTTGTAGTGTTAAAATTCGTTGTAATTGCATTGACCTGAAAGGGCGGTGTAATTCTCAACAAAGTAGAACCACATTCAAATTCTATGGATGGTGAAGTTCATGGGAGTTAGTGCAAAAAATAGGGAAATATATTTTATTTGGTGTAGAATTGGAGATTTTAGAGTGACAGACTAAAATCCCCAATTCGGTCCTATTGTTTGAGTGCTGAAGTGTAGATGTTAGCCCTCAGGCAAGAAGAACGTGGGAGCTCCGAAGTGAGAGTCAGTATCCTCCCAGTCTAGCCATAGATTCAGTAACCAAGCATAGGATTAGTCAATGTTCTTTATGCATGGACCAAAGGGTAAAGAATATGATTGCTCCTATTTGACACATACAATATTTAATACATCTCATTCCTATACATTATCTATTTCATTACATAAGAATAGCAGTTTTTAATATCTCAAAATTCTCCAAACCAATTCATCTAAAAAAGGGTTATCTTAAGAATTATTATTTGCACTTAGTTGTAGTTACTATCTTTACATTTAACACTTGCATTTAGGAGTAGTCGCTAGATAAAACACAATTTTAATCGATATTCCAAACTAAGGACTATTAGTAGTAGACTAGAATTTGACTAAAGACCTCTTACTTCACTTCCTCATGGGATCGATACTGGGGTTTTTAAAGAAAACTCTATATTATTTGAAACGATACGTATACTTGCGTAGTACCCCTAGTGTATAAAATATTTACTAATTTTTATATCATTTAAGATTTTGCACACTAGCCGCTATTTATAAATCCGGTCAAGTTTCTGGCCATCTTTTGGAAGTTAATTTACTGTGTAATTGCAGATCGGGTCAGGGGGGAAGAATTTTTTTTTAAAATGTAACTTTATTTGTCCTCAGTAGCCTGTATTTAATTTGATATCACTTTTAAAATGATTTGTGGTATGTGGTATTACCTTTAGGTTACTATAATTTCAATTTTAGGAATGTTATAAAAATAATCTAGTTGAAATCCTTAGTGAAGAAACTGTTCTAGAGTTAATATATTTTGTAGGAAACATTGGAAAAATGATTTTTCTATTTATGATAGAAAAGAGTTAAATATTTGAAAAACTAAAATTCTTAGATTTATACTTAATGAGAATTGAGCCTTTATTGAAAACCTTTTTCGAACTAATACTTACACTTATAAAAAGTAAGGGAAAGTTTTGAGTTTTGGATTTTAGAGAGAGGATAGTGAAATTCAAAATTAATAAAAGCCTATCCAGATATAGAAATCTTTACATAAAAAAAAGTAAAAAAATGATTAAAAATAATCCCGAAAGAAAAAAAAGGTAAAAAAAGGGGGTTAAAAATGATCCTGAAAGAAAAGAAAAAAAAAGTGAGGAGAAGCCTAATCAAAAATTGGTTTCACTTAAATCTTTTTAAATGAAAAAACTTAAAAACAATCCTAAGCTTATTGTTATTTCAAAAGGTATTGGTTAAATCGGTATACATAAGGTGCTTAAATTCCATTTTTTATACTTTCTGTGAATCTTTAGTTTGACAATTTTCAATAACTCTTGAAGTAAATAGAAAATCAGGATTCCTAAGTTGAATATGAGATATTCTTACACTCTAGTCCTATGTTTATTTGCTAGAATTTCTCCTATGTGTCAGCATATTTTTAGGTTAAGTTGTATTTTTGAAAAGGGGTCGCCTACCAAAGTTGTCGACGAATTTTAGATTTTAAATTTAATTTAAATATATATGTAATTTAAAAAGTAGTATTTGATTTTGAAAATAATTTTGAGTTTGAAAATTTTAAGATATGAAATCAAACTGATCTTACATCTCGAATAGTTTATATAAAGGAGCACCGCACCACAAACTGTATATCTATCCCGAAGAATAGACACACTGCTTGATGATGGGGCTCGGTTAAATAAACTAGAAGATTTGTGACATCCGTTTGGTCTGCGAACCAATTTTATAAGCCGACAAATTCCCCTGTTTAATATAAAGGAATTAAACAGGGTTTATATTACTCGGGTTCTTAAAGTTCCCTATAAGGGCAAGCCCCTATAGTTAATTACATCTTAAATGACGAGAATCATTTAAGAAAACTCTCGATAATGATCAGTGATTTTGCTCTCAAGAATTTCAAAGTTTAAGGTTTTCAAAGGATTGGATTTTGGAAATTTCAATAGGGATTAGCTCGAATTTGGAACAACTTATTTTAGGAGTCCAAAGGAAGAGAAGAAGGGGATGTCACAGACCAAGTGAACTTCGGTGACTTCCCAGACTATCCTAATGTTAGTCTTTGAATTTTTGAAAAATGAATTTATTTAAGTTTCAATCCTGCCTATTTTAATTAATTAGGACTTATATTTGTATGATATAATCACACAAACAGCCTCGAAGATATGAGGGTTTATGTCATACCGAACGACTACCTCGGAGTCCTAAGACCGAATAGGGCTTAATTTACATGACATGATCATGCAAATGCCTAACGAAGAGTTGAGGATTTATATTGCACTAAGCAAACTACCTCGGAGTCCTATGGCTTGGTTATTTAATTCTAAGAAAGTTTAGCTGATGTAGAGTTATTTTGCTGACGAAGATGGATGTGCTGCCCACCGTGCTCCAAGCTCCTTGTTGTTGTAGAGGTTTAGTTTTAGAAGGCATAAATCAGGAGATGAGAGAAGTGTTTTGGTTAAGGAATCTTAAAATCCATGTGTTTTTTAATATTTTAATTAAAACAATCTTAAAGTTGGTTAAACAGAACCGATTAAGATCCCACGGTTCCGTCATCCCGGCACCGTTATTTTCATCAAATTCACGTAGTCCAGATGAATTTGGTAAACTCAACTGAATGAGTTCCACACTTTCATTTAGACCGTGGGAAATCCCGTTAGCAACATGTGGGTTACATCATCCGAGGTATTCCCGATCATTCAACGAGACGTTTAAATTTAGTTGCAATTGTAGTTTTGTTGTTCTGTTTGTGATTAAATTTTAAGTTGTTTTATATTTTGGAATGTTATGGCAGTGAATTTTATCTTGCAATGACTTTTAATTTAGTTTTGGTTTCAGTTCAGGGACTATCCTAAAGGTTTTAGTTTTCATGCAACAATCTTGTTTAACATGCAAGAAAAAGTAAAGTACAGTGCGTGTAAGTAAATTGCAATAAAGTAAATTGCAATAAAATAAAAGCGTACCTTGAGGGTCTTCCCGTCATCCCAAGCTACACTTAAAACACGTGTTAAGGCATTTAAATATTTCAACAAGTACCTAGGTAAAGCTAAGGGAAGGGTTTTGGTTGTCTACCAAATTCCTAATCATATTGCTAGTCATCTCCTATGACGTCTAGGTTGTTGGTTTGATTTAAGGATGATTTTCTTCATCAAAGAACAATTAAATTCAATTGTTCTTCTAAAATATCCCGTCATATTGAGGAAGTGTTTAAGACGAATCTTAAACATCTTTTCAATACTTCTGGGATTATTTTGAGTTCAAATGAATGTTATTGTACGGATGAATTGATCATCTAAGGATTTTTACTTTGTCTTGTTTCTTGCTCAGTGAACTAGGATGTTTGAATATCTTATGTGTGAAGTGACATTTCACTTAATGCTCTGTTCAAGAGTTATAATAATTAAAGCCTTTAAGGGAAAGTTGGGTTGTTGAGAATTTTAATCATTCTTAATTTAAAGTTTGAGTTAATGAATTAAAGTGATATAATTTAATTATGAGGATTTAGTTAATAATTTTCAGTTTGGAATAGTGTTCAAATTATTTTAGATTTAATTTAAATCTTTACACTTTCAATTATCTTAGTATTTCAGATTGATGTTTATGTTTTAAATTTACTTAGATAGAAAGAGGTGTTGAATTATTGATATGTTTTGATTTAACTCTTAATGATTTGATTTAGGTTTGTTGTTAAGTGATTTTAATTTAATTTAATTTAATTTGATTTAATTTAATTTAATTTAGTTTTATTTAATTTAATTTAATTTAATTTAATTTAAATTTAATTTAATTTTAATTTAATTTTTGTTTCAATATTTTAACTTTAGTTTAATTTAATTGTTAATTTTAGTTTCAATATTTTAAATTTAATTTAATTTAATTTAATTGTTAAGGTGTTAATTTAATTTAATTTAAACTTTGACTTGACTTAATTTAATTTAATTTAATTCCAAGATTTTAAATTTGATTTTAATTATTAGTTTAATTTTTAGTTAAGAACTAAATATTGTTGAAGTGACTTATTTAGAGATTTTTAAATTAAAGAATAAATATTCTCTTAATAATATCCCTATTTTATTAATCCAAACTTAAATATATTCTTTCCAAAAATCAAATTATTTAATTAATTAGAGTTTCACTTTGATATATTTTTAAGTGTTTAATGGGTTTCTACCCTTTTAATTTCTCTAAGTTTCAATCATCCAAGAGAAAATTAAAATCAAATATTTTACCCTCCATTTTGATTAAACCTAAAGTTTTAATTAAGGGTTAAAATTCTTAATTACCTTTATGCCCTTTTAAATTTATTTATTTCATAACTCACTAAATTGAGCTCAAATGAATTTGAAATTTTTATGTCACCTCCCTCACATGTCAATTAAGACATTAAAGGAGAAAATGTGATTTTTCTGAATTTAATTTATTTATATAATTATTTTTAGTAGAAAATAGGGGTTTTCAAGGAAAATTCAACAACATGACCAAGGAAAGGTTTCTATCCTTAAGAAATTTATGAGATGTTCCTAATGATCAGAGAACCACTTGGACCAATTTTGGTGATCTTTTGAATTATATTTTATTTATTATAATTATTTTGAGTTTTAGAGTATTAATTAATTTTAAAATAAAATAAAGTTAAAAAATAGATTTTATATTTTTCTTAAATTTCTCTGACCTCAAGGAGCCCAGAGAAACAAATTTTATAATTTTTTTGATTTTTCTTTGATTTATTAGAATTATTTTAGTGAAGAAGGTTGAAAATTCATTTTTTAATATTAAAAATTACATTAAGCCTTTAAAATTCAATATCTTACCCTAGGGACTAAAAAAAAATATTTGGTTGGTTCCTAAATGATTAGGAGTCAAAATGTGACATTTTTATGATTTTAAATATTTTTGTGATTTTTATTATTTTTTAATTATTAAAATATTAAAATATTGTGAAAAATCAACTTTTTTAGAAAATTCCAATTTTAATTTTCCTAAACTCCCCTAATATCGGAGAAGCTCTAAAACCATTTTTGTGAATTTTTGAAAAGTATTTTTGGAGTTATGAATTTTTAAAGTTCCATTTTGCTTATGAGGCTTAATCAATCCATTTAATGGGGTTAATCAAGTCCAATTGATTTCAAAATTTTATGTAAGGTTCCTTTGACCATAAAAAATAATAGAGAATTTTTTTAAAGTCAATTTAGTATGTGGTTAAACCTAATTAATTCAAATTCAATTTTAGGGGTTTAGGCCAATTAAGGTTGTTATGAATGAATTAACTCAAGATATATTTTTCATAGGGTCCCCTGGTCCTAAGAAACACCACCAAATTTTCCTAGAATTTATTTTACAACATGCTAATTATTAGAATTAAAATACCTAAAACAGTGACATGAACTTGAAAAATCAATAACTCTTCACAGAGATAGCCTCTGATCTTGAAAAATTCAGGGAATGTTCCCAATATCAGAGGCTTCGAAAGCCCTATGGTCTCATGCCATGGTGAATTGTCTATGCAAATGGAGAATCAAAACATTAAAAACAGTAAATAAATTATTAAAAATAAAATACTCATCAAATTAACTTGATTCATTTTCCATATTATTCTCCTCTATTCACTGAGCAAGAAGGTATTTTTATTTTATTTTTGTGATTTTTCTATGCAAAGATATGAATTTTTGAAGTTCTGGTATTTAAATTATTCAAAAATACCCTAATTTCCTACTTATCCGACTTGGCGCCGCGTCATCCTACGGCAGATCGAAAGCCCATGCGTCGCTCTGTGATTCGGAGCCGCCATCTGACTCAGCGCTCCAGGGGCCCGCGGTTCACGTAGCATTCCGCTGTATCTCGACCGTCCGCTCGATACACGCGCGATCCAATGGCTCCTGGTCATTGTCTATGATTGGTGTGCACCCGTGACCGTCCACACTCAAACCCTAATATGTCTCTCGATTCTCAATGGATTTTCGAGATCTTATGCTCTATGGATTCGTCTTGCAGAGACGAACACATCCATATGGTTTATAAGCTATGAAATTAACTCAAACAAAATGAAGAATTGCTGGAAGCTCGGGAGGAAGAATGAGTTCATACCTTTGCTCAGAGAAGTGAAGCTTCGATCTGAGGGTTGTTTCACCTTCGATTGAGTCCAAGCAAGCTCCAGATGAAGTCTCTGGCTCTGGGAATTGTCCTAAGTATGAAAGTGTCCACAGCTCGATCACAAAGCTTGGAAGCCGGAAGCAATGGCTGGCATGGTGAGTGGGCTTTTGCTGGGAACTTCTCCTCTTGGTCCGGTGAAGGTGTAGGGTCAATCAATTTGAAGATTGGCTCACTGTGGTGAAGTGTCCTGTTTTTAGGTGGATTTTCAACTCATAAATTGAGCTCTGTTAATGGGGATTAGGGCAAAGGAACACTGGGGATCAACTGCTCTGGGTTAGGGGATGGTCCTGGAGCAATTTTAGCAGAGTTTACTCAAGGTTTTGTTCATCAACTTTTTTGGCCGAGAGGTGGTGGCGCTTAAATAGGCATGGCTAGAGGGCTTCTCAGGGGCAATTGGAGGCTGAGATCAGCTGCTCAGGGGAGGAGAAGAAGTGCTCTGGTGTCCACTAAGGTTGGGACAGCTCAGCAAGGGAGAATTTGAAATTTTGGCTCACATGGAGCTCTCGGCCATGGTGTTTTCCGGCGACCCAGGTGGTCGGCCGGCCAGGCATTGGTCACCATCTTGACCAGTGAGGTCAGGGCTGGGGTTTGGTGAGTTCAATTGGCTTTGGACATGTGTAAAGGATTTGATTTAAATGGAATGGGGGAGAATTCATTTTGGCTTAATTTGGTCCAATGCATGGATTAAGCTAGGTGCACCCCCCCCAAGGTTGGTTTGGGCTGAAGAGAAAGTCATTTGGATCAGCTTGATTAGTGGGGTCAAGTCACAATCCAAGTACAATTAGGCTTAAGCATGAGTTAGGGGAGACATGGGAATGGTTAATGACTTCTAAGGAGTGCTTAAAGGCCTTCCTCCTTTTTCCACTTATGGGGTGTTGACAATCCTAAGATTCTCATGGCTCTCATGTAGCTTGTGCATGGCTTCAAGGCTTGCTCATGGCTTAGGAATGGCTTGGCTCACTTGCATGAGAAAGGGATTTTGGGATTTTTGAAATTTAGGGGTATTTTGGCATGAGGCTTGATTTAGATTTATTTGATGATGGAATTGGAACTTAGGGAGTGATTTTGATTAAATGGATGACAAATGAAAATGTCAAATGAAAATGTCATATGGGCTTTAGAGTCAATTTTGGGCTTTTGAAATTGTCTTGGGATGGGCTTTTAAAGTGGTTTAAGGAAGTGGGCTTTTGGATTTAAAATAAATTTGGGATGAAAATTTTGTAAAGGATTGTGCCAAATAAATGTTGCAATTGGCTTAGGCATGTGTCATGAGTGGTTTGGAACAAGTTTAAAGTGATTTTGAATTGGATTGGGTTGAATTTGGGTTTTTTTTGTAAAGGGGCCAAGGTGGGCCAAATTGGGCTAACTTGGGTTAAGGTTGGGCTAATGTTGGATTTGATGTAAAATTAATGTTGGAAAATGTTTATGGGAGTGTTACAAAGAGCTTTCAATTTTGTTTGGGCTCTAATTTTGGGATTTGGGCCCATTTGGACTAGGTTTGGGCTTAGGTCAATTTAAGAGATTTTGGTTTTGGGTTAGGTTTGGGTGGAGTTTAGGTTCAAATTTTGGGCAAATCAAGTTAGTGTTTTGTTTATAGGGATGTTAGGAAGGCTTTAGAAAAGATTTGGGACCAATTGGGGTTGAATTGGATTAGATTTGGGCTAGGTTTAGGTCATGGTCCAAAATGGGCCCTAGGCCCCAAATTGGAATTGGGCCCAAATGTCAATAAAATTGGACTTGGATTTGGTCTAAATTGATATTGGGGATATTGAATTGAATTCTAGAATTGAATTGGACCAAAATTGGGGTCAATTGGGGTGGTTTGGTTTGACATTGGGTTCACTTGGGTTTAAAATGGGTCAAATTGGGGGTTTTGGTAAAAGTGGGGTAGATTGGCAAACTTGGCCCATGGTGTAGTTGAACAAAATGAAATTAGGAATATTTGGGATTTTCTGGAATTTTCTGGGACTTTTTAGAATTTTTTGGATTTTTTGGGTAAAAGGGTATTTTGGTAATTTTGAGGGGTTTAGGGGGTATTTTTGGAAATTTTGGTATTTTTGGCCAAAGATGGTCAACTTGAGTGGTGGGAAGTGTTTGGGTTTGATCTTGATGAATTTTGGGTAATTTAGGTAATTTTGCAAATTTTGGGTCATTTCAAGGGTATTTGGTAGGTTTGGTGGATCCGGGGCCCCGGGGGTCAAAAATTGAAATTTTGGAAAAATAAAGATTGATCAAGTGTGAATGACATGGAATCACTTTGGTTAAGTCATGAAGCCATATCAAGCCCATACGAGCCATGAGATGACTCATTTGGGGCATTCACTATGTTGTTCCTAACCCTCTTAGCCAGGGGCTTAGGGGTTAAGGACCATCCATATGAATTACCTACATGAGTCAGGAAGTCAAATTAGGTGAGAGTGTGGTTTTATGACTTGGGATGTGTGTGAGAGTGTGGTGTATGTGCAAGTCAACCCTCACCAGGCCAGGCCATACAGGGTATTCCTAAGGCCAAAAAGTCATATAGGGAACTCATCCTTTAAACCTCCACATTTGATTTCAACCCTCTAGGTGATTAGGGGTCTACAATCAAGCTTGTGGGGTTTGCAAGGAGTTAATAAGTGGTTTGAATTTCTAAATGGTGGGTTCCATTTCTAGTTCTCTAAGATTAGTCAAAGGAAAAGCCTAAGGCTAGATCCTAAGTACTAAAGAGAGAAGCAAAAGACCTCATCAAAAATGAGGTCAACACTATGTTATACTATAATATTTATGAGATGAAATTATAAGAAACTCTATTGAAACCCACAACCACAAGTCAACATATTTTATTTTTAAAATTATAGTGTTACTTGAGGACAAGTAATAGTTAAGTTTGGGGAATTTTAAATCGCCTAAAAAATATATGCTTTTTGCTATATGATTTTACTCATTTTTTGTGATATTGCCCTTTAAAGGAAGATATTTTGAATGTTTTTTGGTTTTAGGTACAAGAAATAGTGATTGGAGAAAAGAAGAAAAAATAGTGTAATTTGGAGCAAAAACGAGCAAGAAATGAAATTATGCCCTGACACCTTTCGATAAGTCTTTCTATGATTAATCTCTTTTACACTTCTTGCATATTTTTGAATAAGATTACACTTTAAAGAAAGGTTGGTTTTATGCTTATTTTTTAGGGCTATCTGTTAGGAATGCAACACAACTGAAATGGGGCGAAACAAAGCTAAGACGGAGCTAAACGGAGCTAAACGGAGCGAAACGATGGAGCTGCGCAGCAGTCTGCTCGCCGACTGTGAGATTTCCCCGAGAAGGCCGAAAAATGACCGAAAGCTAGCTGAAAGCACCCTTGAACCCGTCGACAGCGCCCCAGACAACTATGGACTGACTTTTGGCGGTTTTAGGCTGAAATTCAATGTATTTGGACGCTTTTTGAAAGGGTGCTTAAGGGAACTCTTAGAAATTC
This sequence comes from Papilionanthe hookeriana x Papilionanthe teres, assembly GCA_022702705.1. Classification (NCBI taxonomy): domain Eukaryota; kingdom Viridiplantae; phylum Streptophyta; class Magnoliopsida; order Asparagales; family Orchidaceae; genus Papilionanthe; species Papilionanthe hookeriana x Papilionanthe teres. The sequence goes on from CM040425.1 coordinate 96,730,781, forward strand.
ATCCATACTCTTTAAATTAGTGATTTTAGCTTAGAAAAGTGAAGAGAAAAGTGAGTAGGAAGGTTAGAAAAGTGGAGAGGAATGTTAGGAAAAACTTGGAGAATGTTTAGGGATTTTAGATTAGGAGTAGAACTGTATATTTCTACCCTTTTGGAGAGATTGGAGAGGAGATTTTGAGAGAATTTGTAAGGGATTGCACTAGCATTGCATGGATCGACGGTAGACTTTGTGGGAGAGATCTTCATCTTTCTTTCAAGGGGAAAAAGTTAAGTATTGTTCTTCATTATCTTATGATTTTGTAAACACTTATCTAGTAGATTTGCTTTGGTTAAATGAAGTTTTCGTTGTATTTTCTTCGTGCTTTATGACGTATCTCTCTTACTCCTTCTTCTTTGGAAATAGTGGCATGAGAAGATTATCCTATTATTTTCCTTTTACTTTTCTTTTGTAATGAGTATAATTCATGTGTAGAACGTTGAGATACATTCTAAGAGAAGTTATATATATATATAAATGTGATGGTTTTTACTTGCACTTCATTTACATTGCAATTAAGGCCTTCGTTGTGAAAACATAGGATCTGAGAGGGTTATGCTTTCTACAACTAAGTATGAACCACATTCAAATTTCATGGATGGTGAAGTTCATGGGGATTGAATGAAAATAAATAGGGAAATATAATTATTGGACGTAGAAGTATAGATTTTAGAGTGACGGACTAAAATCCCCAATTTGGTCATATTGTTTGAGTACTGAAGTGGTGATGTTAGCCCTCAGGCGAGGGGAACGTGGGAGCTCCAAAGTGAGAGCCAGTATCCTCCCAGCCTAGCCACGGATTCAGTAAGCAAGCATAGGATTAGTCAATGCTTTTTATGCCTGGACCAAAGGGTAAAGAATAGGATTGCTCCTATTTGACACATATAAAATTTAATGCATCTCATTCTTATAAATTATCAATTTCATTACACAAGAACAGTAATTTTTAGTATCTCAAAATTTTTCCAAACCAATTCATCCAAAAAGGGTTATCTTTAGAATTAATATTTGCATTTAGTTATAGTTACTATCTTTAGAATTAATACTTGCATTTAGGAGTAGTTTCTAGATAAAACATCATTTTAATCGACATTCCAAACTAAGGAGTAATTGTAGTAGACTAGAATTAGACTAAGGACCTTTTATCTCGCTTCCCTGTAGGATCAATAACCAGGACTCTACTAGAGCCCTGTATTACTTGAGCGATATGTATACTTGCGTTAATATAAGTGACTTTATTATTAATCAATGATACTCATTTTTATCACTATAAAAAATCGCGGTCACTCATGCCTCCTCATTCGGATCTCTCTTCTGAATTTCTTTCAACTCGATCTTCCTCTCCTAGCCCAAAATACTTTTAGCTCGTTTCCTCTTGTGCAGCAAGTGATAAGGAATTTCATCCTCTGAGCATTTGAACCGTAGGAAACTTCAATTGGTAAGCCTAAATCTCCATTCCTTTATTACTTGCACATGATGACTCACATCTCCTTATGAATCGTTAATATTTTCAGGCATAGATTTGCTTTGAGATTCTTGATCATCTACTTTGCTCTTATGGGTTTACACTTTCTGAATCTTCTTTTTATTTGGAATGTTTGAATCTTAGCTTATAGTTTTATTAAATGATTTGCAAGGATTACTAAGGGCTGATTGTTCGGTGTTTATATGTGTTTAGAATTCATTTAATGTGGAGTTACTCTCTCCTAAATTTTGCTAAATGCTGTTGAAACTGAGCTAACTAAATGAATGCTTTATTCTTATTCAAGTATCTTTAAAATGTTGTCCAAATTTCATTAGAACCTTGTCAATTTATTGTCAAATTTTGCTACAAGAATGATAGATTAAATTGATTTGAAATTTACTTGAATATTTATATATCTTTTCAGGGAAGTACTTGGATGTTGATAATCTTCTTCCATGTAAAGTTTGTATGTATTGAGCATTAAACTGCTCTTTGATATACCTAAAATATATAGTGTTTTTAAATACATTTTTAAACCTTTTTTTGATGATATTGCACTTTAATTGTAGGTATTTTTATGTTTTTCTTGCGGGTATGATTAAAATAACAGACTATGATGAAAGGAGCAAAAAATGATCAAATTTAGAGCAAAAATTGAAAATGTGCAAAATTGGCCTCTAGCGGCTAAGCGCCGGACCCTTGGCGCATAACGCCACAGTTAAAGTGACGAATTTTATTTGATTTTGGCACAAATTTGAAGGGGTTTTTGAAGCATCCTTTAGTTTAAAATTCACCAACTTCCCATCAGCGCCAAAACTCATTTAAAATTTGAATGGATGGATGCATTCTTGGTGGATACATTGAATCTGGACATATTTTGAAGAGACACCAAGGCACCTTTGAAAAATTTTAAGAAGACTTGAAGATCAGAAAAATGGCTGTTGTTGGAGGGTGTAATTAGTGCTAAGAGTCAAGGTTATGTTAGAGAGTTATCCAGAGCACACATTTCAACTTCACCACTTTTATTATCAATTGTATCTAGTTTTTATTAAGAGTAGAATAGAGATTCGGAGTCAACAGAGTTGGGTGCCTGTTGACCTCATTTTTTATGAGGACTTTTCTCTTCTCTCTCCTTAGTACTTAGGATCTAGCCATAGGGCTTCTCCTTGACTATCTTAGAGGACTAGAAATGGGAACCATCACTTAGAAATTCAAAACAGTTCTTGGCTCCCTTCAAACCCCACAAGTTTTATTGTAAACCCCTAAGCCACTTGGAGGGTTAAAATCAAATGTGGAGGTTTAAAGGATGAGTTTCCTATAGAACTCTTTGGCCTTAGGATTACCCTGGTGGGCCTGGTCTGGTGAGGGTAAGCTTGCACACACCACACTCCCACACACACATTCCAAACCCTAAAACTACCTTTAACCAATTTGACTCCCTGACCATGTAGGTAACTCATATGGATGGACCTTGACCCCTAGGCCCCTGGCTAAGAGGGTTAGGAACGGCATATTGAGTGCCTAAAATGAGTCCTCTTATGGCTTTTGTGAGCTTAACATGGTTTCATGGCTCAACCAAAATGATTTCATTTCACTCACACTTGATCAATCTTCATTTTTCCAAAATTTCAATTTTTTACCCCCGGGACCCTAAACCCACCAAGCCTACCAAATACCCTTGAAATTGCCCAAAATTTGCAGAATTGCCTAAATTACCCAAAATTCCTCAAAACCAATCCCAGACATTTCCCACCACTCAAATTGATCATCCATTGCTAAATACACCAAAATTTCCAAAAATATCCTCCAATTTTCGAAAATACCCAAAATACCCTTTTAGCCCAAAAATCCAAAAATTCCAAAAATTCCCAAAAAATTTCAGAAAATCCCAAATATTCCCAATTTCATTTTGTTCAACTACACCTTAGGCCAATTTTGCCAATTTAACCCACTTTTACCAAAACCCCCAATTTGACCCATTTTTAATCCAAAGTGAACCCAATGTCAAACCAAACCACTCCAATTAACCTCAATGTTGATCCAATTCAATTCTAAACTTCCATTCCATATCCCTAATACCAATTTAGACCAAATCCAAGCCCAATTTGATGAAAATTTGGATCCAATTTCAATTTGAAGCCTAAGGCCCAATTTTGGCCCATGACCTAAACCTAGCCCAAACCAACCCAACTCAACCCCAATTGGCCCCAAATCTTTTCTAAAACCTTCCTAACATCCCCAAAAACAAAACACTATCTTGATTTGCCCCAAATTTGAACCTAAACTCCACCCAAACCTAACCCAAAACCAAAATCCCCTAAATTGGCCTAAACCCAAACCTAACCCAAATAGGCCCAAATCCCTAAATCAAAACCCAACCAAAATTGAAAACTCTTTGTAACACTCCCATAAACATTTCCCAACATTAAATTTACATTAAAACCAACATTAGCCCAACATTAGCCCAAGATAGCCCAAGTTAGTCCTTTTTGGCCCATTTTGAACCCATTATCAAAAAGAACCAAATTAAATCCAATTCAACTCAAATGACACCAAACCTTTTCCAAATCACTCATGATACATCCTTAAACTAAACCCAACATTTATTTGGCATGGCCCTTCACAAAACATTCATCCAAAAGTCCATTTTAAAATCTAAAAGCCCACTGCCATAAAGCCTTTAAAAGCCCATTTTCACCAAAGTTCAAAAAGCCCAAAATTTATTCTAAAGCTCACATGACATCTTCATTGATCATCCATTCAATCAACACCACCCCTTATGTCCAAAATCCATCATGTTGATCAAACCAAAATGGCATCATGATAAATCCCATCAAAAGAATTCAAAATTTTCAAAATTCCAAATAACCCATTTCCATGAAATTGAGCCAAGCCATGAGCAAGCCATAGACAAGCCTTGGAGCCATGCTTAAGCCACATGGAAGCCATGAGAATCTTAGGATTGTCAACCCTCCCTAAATTGCAAAAGGAGGAGATCCGTTAAACACTCCCTAAAAGTCATTAGCCATACCCATGTTCCACCCTAACCAAAAATTAATCCAAATATATTTGGATGGGGACTTCTCCACTCCAAACCAAGCTCGACTCACTCGACCTCCCTCAGCCCAAATCAGTCCCTTGGTGAGTGCACCAAACCCAAATACATGAATCGACCAAAATCAAGCCAAAATGACCCTTGCCCCATGCCATTTTAATCAAACCTCCTTACACATGGCAATAGCCAATCGACCTTACCAAATTCAACCCCCGACCACACCGAGTCGATGGTGACTCGACCACCGGCCGGCCGACCACCGAGCCGCCAGAAAACACCATGGTCGATAGGTTTAAATGGATTCAAAAATTTAATTCCCCCTTGCTGACCTCTCCCAACTCAATTGGACACCATGGTTGTTCTTCCCTTGCATAGAGCAGCTGATCCCAAGCCTCAACTCCCCCTGGGAAGCCCTCCAGCCACCTCTATTTAAACACCACCACCCCTCGGCCAATTAAGGTGATGAACCAGAGCTTAACAAAACTCTGCCAAAATTGCTCCAGAACCTTCTCCTAACCTAGAGCAATTGATTTCCAGTGTCCCTTTGCCCTAATCCCCATTAACACAGCTCAATTTCTCAATCAAAAATCCACCCAAAAACCAGGAAAACTCTGAAACCTCCAAAAAAATCAAATTAAACTCACTCACACCTGCACAAGACCTAGAGAAGGAGTTCCCCAGATGAAAGCCCCCTCACTGTGCCAGCCCATCCTCTCTATCTGCCAAGCTTTGAAATCGGCCTTGGTCACTTTCATACCTAGCAATTCCCGCAGCTGAGACTTCATCCGGAGCTTCCTCGGGTGCAATCAAAGGTGCCGCAACTCTCCGATCGAAGCTTTACTTCTCGCAGCCAAGGTATGGACCCCTTCTTCCTCCCGAGCTTCCAGCAATTCTCTATTTTGCTTGGCTTAATTTCATAGCATGTAAACCGTATGGATGTGTTCGTCTCCTCAAGACGAATCCATAAAGCCTAAGAACACAAAAATTCATTGGGAAATGAGTGAGATCTTAGGGTTTTAGTGTGGACGGCTCACGGGACACACTAGTCGTAGACGATGACCAGGCGTCATCCGATCGCGCGTGTATAGAATGGACGGTCCAGATTGCACCGGATCGAAGGCTGGAGCGAGACCGCGGGCCGCGTGGCATCCAAGTCAGATGGCGGCGAAGAATGGGAGCGCGTCGCATGGGCTTTCGGATCCGCCGAGCTTGAGTCAACGCCGCGCTGGATAAGTAGATCAATAGGCTATTTTCTATTTATTTAAATACCCAAAAATTGAAAAATCCATAACTTTGTATAGAAAAATCAGAAAAATAAAATAAAAATACCCTCTTGCTTAGTGAACAGAGGAGAGCAATGTGGAAAAGAAATCAAGTCATTTTGTTGAGTATTTTATTTTTAATTAATTATTTACTCATTTCAATGTTTTAATTCTCCATTTACATAGACAATTTACCATGACATGAGATCATAGGGCTTTTGTAGCCTCTGATCTTGGGAACATTCCCTGAATTTTTCAATGTCAGAGGCCATCTCTATGGCAAGTTATTGATTTTCCAAATTTTTGTGCCTGTTTTGATATTTTAATTCCACCAATTAGCATGTTACTTAGAAAATTCAAGGAAAATTTGGGGAAGTATCTTAGGACCAGAGGACCCTAGAAAAATTATGGTTTGAGTTAATTCATTAAGAACAATCCTAATTGGCCTAAACACTCAAAATTGAATTTTAATTAATTAGGATTAACCACACATCAAAATAACTTGAAAATAATTCTCCACTGGTTTTTAGGATCAGAGGAACCTCACATAAAAATTTGAGATCAATTGGAAGTGATTAGTCCCACTAAATGGATTACTTAAATCACATGATCAAAATTAAACTTTAAAAATTCATAACTCCAAAAAATTCTTTTTCAAAATTCACCAAATTGGTTTTGGGACTTCTCTAATATTAGAGGAGTCTAAGAAAATTAAAATTGGAATTTTCCAAAATCTTCATTTTCTACCTTATTTTAATATTTTAAATAATTAAAAAATAATAAAAATCACAAAAATATTAAAAATCATAAAAATGTCACATTTTGCCTCCTAATCACTTAGGAACAAACCAAATATTTCTCCCAAGTCTCTAGGTTAAGATATTGAATTTTAAAGGCTTAAAACAATTTTTAATATTAAAAATGGATTTTTCAACCTTTTCACCAAATTAATTCTAATAAATCAAAGAAAAATCAGAAAAATATAAAATTTATTTCTCTGAACTCCTTGAGGTCAGAGAGACTTGAGAAAAATATAAAATCTATTTTCCAACTTTAATTTAATTTTTTAATCAATTAACACTCCAAAACTCAAAATAATTATAATAAATAAAATATAATTCAAAAAATCACTAAAATTGGTCCAAGTGGTCCTCTGGTCATTAGGAACATCCCATATTTTTCTCAAGGACAGTAATCTTGCCTTGGTCATATTGTTGAATATTACAAAAATAATTATATAAATTAAATTAAATTCAGAAAAATCACATTTCCTCCTCTAATGTCTTAATTGACATGTGAGTGAAGTGACATAAAAATTTCAAGTTTATTTGAGCTCAATTTAGTGAGTTATGACATAAATAAGCTCAAAAGGGCATAAAGGTAATTAAAAGATTTAATCCTAATTAATATTTTAGGCTTAATCAAAGGGGAGGGTAAAATATATGATTTTAAATTTTGATTAGATGATTGAAACCTAGGCAATTAAGAGGTAGAAACCCACTAATAACCTTAAAAACATTTAAAGTAAATTTTAATTAATTAAATAATTTAAATTTTGGAAGATTAAATTAAAATTTTGGATTATTAAGGTTAGTGGATATAACTTTGGAAGATATTAATTCTTTAATTTAAAATCCCTAAATAAATCACTTCAATAAGATCTAATTCTTAATTAAACTTAAAATAATAATTGGAATTAATAAATTAAAAAATTAGAAGAAAATAACCCTTAATTAAATTAATATTTAAAATATTAAGTGATTTAACAATTAAATTAAATTAAATTTAAATTTAATTCAACATCACTTAATAACAAACTTAAAGCAAATTTGAAATATTAAATAATATTAAAACAATTCATAATTAAGCATATATAAAAAATAAAAAAAGTTTAAAGATTTAAACTAAATTTAAAACAATTTGTACACTATTCCAAACTTAAAATTATTAAAATTTCATAATTAAACCAAATCACTTTAAATCATCAATTCCAATTTTAAATTAAGAATTGCTAAAAACTTTAACAAACTAATTTGCCCTTAAAGGCTTGCGTTATCATAACTCTTAAATGGAGCATTAAGTGAAATATCACTTTACTCATAGAATAATGAAACATCCTAATTCACTGAGCAAGAAGCAAAATTTAATTGAATTCTTGAATGATTAATTCACCAGTACAATAAAATTCATTTGGACTCAAAATAATCTCAGAAGTATTGAAAAGAAATTTAGGACTCGTCCTAAGCACTTTCTCAATATGATGAGATCTTTTAGAAGAACAACTGAACTTAATTGTTCTTTGATGAAGAAAATCATCCTTAACAAAAAAAAAACAAAAGAACCTAAACGTCATAGGGATTGACTAGCAATAGGATTAGGATTTTGGTAGACAACTGAACCTTTCCTTAGCTTTACCTGAGTACTTATCGCAAATATATAAATGCCTTAACATGTGTTTTAAGTGTAGCTTGGAATGACGGAAGACCCTCCAGGTACGCTTTTATTTTATTGCAATTTACTTACTCGTATCGCACTTTACTTTTCTTGCATGTTAAACAAGAATGTGACCCTGCATGAAAACTGAAACCTTTAGGATAGCCACAAAACTGAAACCCAAAACTAAATTAAACGTCACAACAAGATAAAATCCACCGACACAATATTTCAAAATATAAAACAACTCAAAATTTAATCACAAACAGAACACAAAACTACAACTATAACTAAATTAAAACGTCTTGTTGGATGATCGGGAATACCACGGATGATGTAACCTACGTGTTGCTAACGGGATTTCCCATGGTCTAAATGAAAGTGTGGAACTCATTCAGTTGAGTTTAGCAAATTCATCTGGACTAAGTGAATCCGATAAAAATAATGGTGCCGGAATGATGGAACCTTGGGATCTTAACCGGTGTTTTTATAATCAACTTTAAGATTCCCCTAATAAAACATTAAAGACATTTGAACTTTAAGACTCTTCTAAACCAAAACACTTCTCTCATCTCCTGATTTTCACTTTCTAAAACTAAACCTCTGCAACGACAAGGAGCTTGGAGCATAGTGGGCAGCACGGCCATCGTCGTCAGCAAAACTAGGGTCTACTTCAGCAAAACCTTTCTTAGAATTAAATAACCAAGCCATAGGATTTCGAGGTAGTTTGCCTAGTGCAACATAAATCCTCAACCTTTTCGTTAGGTATTTGCATAATCATGTTATGCAAATTAAGTCCTAACCGGTCTTACTACTCCGAGGTAGTCATTTGGTACAACATAAACCCTCCCATCTTCCAGGCTATTTGTATGATCATGTCATACAAATATAAGTCCTAATTAATTAAAATTGGCAGGATTATAATATTAAATAAACTCCCAAATTGAAGCCAAAAAATAGGATAGTTTAGCAAGTTGCCAAGATTCTTCTTGGATCCTCAGCTTCTCCTGCTTCTCTTCCTTTGGACTCCTGAAATTAATTGTTCCAAATTTGAGCTAATCCCTTTTTGAAATTCCAAAATTCAATCCTTTGAAACCTTAAACTTTGAAATTCTTGAGAGCAAAACTACTGATCATTATCGAGAGTTTTCTTAAATGATTCCCGTCATTTAAGATGTATTTAACTATAGGGGCTTGCCCTTATAGGAAAATTTAAGAACCTGAGTAATATAAACCTCGTTTAATTTTTTTATATTAATCGGGGAACTTGTCGGCTTATAAAATTGGTTCGCGGACCAAACGGATGTCATGAATCTTCTAGTTTATTTAATCGAGCCCCATCATCAAGCAGTGTGTCTATTCTTCGGGATAGATACACGGTTTGTGGTGTGGTGCTCGTTTATATAAACTATTTAGGATATGAGATCGGTTTGATTTCACATTTTATAATTTTCAAACTTAAAATTATTTTCAAAATCAAATGCTACTTTTCAAACTATATATATTTAAATTAAATTCAAAATTTAAAATCCGCCGACAATTTTTGTTAGGGGAGCCATTTTCAAAAATACAACACACAAACCTAAAAATATGCCGACAACTTCTTAGGCTGGAGCCGAACTTCCAGTTCTCTTCGAGGCTAGAGCCGAACTTCTAGCTCTCTTTCAAATTTCCGAGGCTGGAGCCGAACTTCCAGTTCTCTTTGAGGCTAGAGTCGAACTTCTAGCTCTCTTTCAAACTTCCGAGGCTGGAGCCGAACTTCCAGTTCTCTTCGAGGCTAGAGTCGAACTTCTAGCTCTCTTTCAAATTTCCGAGGCTGGAGCCGAACTTCCAGTTCTCTTCGAGGCTAGAGCCGAACTTCTACCTCTCTTTCAAACTTCTGAGGCTGGAGCCGAACTTTCAGTTCTCTTCGAGGCTAGAGTCGAACTTCTAGCTCTCTTTCAAATTTCCGAGCATGGAGCCTAAATTCCAACTCTCTTCTTGAGGCTAGAGCCTAAATTCTAGTTCCTTCAAACTCCAACCCTCTTCTTGAGGCTAGAGCCTAAATTCTAGTTCTCTTCAAATTCTAACTCTCTTCTTGAGGCAAGAGCCTAAATTCTAATTCTCTTCAAATCCCGAGGTTGGAACCTAGGTTCCGATGCTCACCTCAAATCCAGGATTTCCATGAAATCCCTCTTGAAATAAATCTTGAATCGAACTTCAATCGGAATTAAAACTCAAACCAAAATCCAAACTCACACATTAAAACTTGAAATAGAAAATGAAACGAATCTAAAATCAAATCTCTCTAGATCTTGTGATCTAGAATTCACTTCCTTTTCTCTTCCCCAGCGAGAGTTCTGGAATCTTCAGCCTTGGAGGTTTACGTGTTACTCCCCAGCGGAAATTTTTATGTGCTTCATTCTAAGTGTGTCACTTAGACGTCTGTTTTGGTTCTGTTGATCTTTTCAGTCAACGCCAATACTCGCGGTGTGCTTAGTTAGCACACCACACCTATTTTGGGGTCCATTTGTTGACCTCATTTTTTATGAGGTCTTTTCTCTTCTCTCTCCTTAAGATTTCAGGATCTAGCCATAGTGGCTTCTCCTTGACTATCCTAGAGGACTAGAAATGGGACCCATCACTTAGAAATTCAAAACACTTCTTAGCTCCCTTCAAACCCCACAAGTTTGATTGTAAACCCCTAAGCCACTTGGAGGGTTAAAATCAAATGTGGAGGTTTAAAGGATGAGTTTCCTATAGGACTCTTTGGCCTTAGGATTACCCCCGGTGGCTCGGTCCGGTGAGGGTAAGCATGCACACACCACACTCCCACACACACATTCCAAACCCTAAAACTACCTTTAACCAATTTGACTCCCTGACTCATGTAGGTAACTCATATGGATGGACCTTGACCCTTAGGCCCCTCGCTAAGAGGGTTAGGAACAACATATTGAGTGCCTAAAATGAGTCCTCTCATGGATTTTGTGAGCTTAACATGACTTCATGGCTCAACCAAAATGATTTCATTTCACTCACACTTGATCAATCTTCATTTTTCCAAAATTTCAATTTTTGACCCCCGGGACCCTAAACCAACCAAGCCTACCAAATGCCCTTGAAATTGCCCAAAATTTGCAAAATTGCCTAAATTACCCAAAATTCCTCAAAACCAATCCCAGAAATTTCCCACCACTCAAATTGATCATCCATAGCCAAATACACCAAAATTTCCAATAATATCCTCCAATTTTCAAAAATACCCAAAATACCCTTTTAGCCCAAAAATCCAAAAATTCCAAAAATTCCCAAAAAAATTCCAGAAAATCCCAAATATTCCCAATTTCATTTTGTTCACTTATACCTTAGGCCAATTTTTCCAATTTAACCCACTTTTACCAAAACCCCAAATTTGACCCATTTTTAATCCAAAGTGAACCCAATGTGAAACCAAACCACTCCAATTAACCTCAATGTTGTTCCAATTCAATTATAAACTTCAATTACATATTCCTAATACCAATTTAGACCAAATCCAAGCCTAATTTAATGAACATTTGGATCCAATTTCAATTTGAAGCCTAAGGAGGCCCAATTTTGGCCCATGACCTAAACCTAGCCCAAACCAACCCAACTCAACCCCAATTGGCCCCAAATCTTTTCTAAAACCTTCCTAACATCCCAACAAACAAAACACTAACTTGATTTTCCTCAAATTTGAACCTAAACTCCACCCAAACCTAACCCAAAACCAAAATCCCCTAAATTGGCCTAAACCCAAACCTAACCCAAATAGGCCCAAATCCCTAAATCAAAACCCAACCAAAATTAAAAACTCTTTGTAATACTCTCATAAACATTTCCCAACATTAATTTTACATTAAAACCATCATTAGCCCAACCTTAGCCCAAGATAGCCCAAGTTAGTCCTTTTTGGCCCATTTTGAACCCATTATCAAAAAGACCCAAATTAAATCCAATTCAACTCAAATGACACCAAACCTTTTCCAAATCACTCATGATACATCCCTATACTAAACCCAACATTTATTTGGCATGGTTCTTCACAAAACGTTCATCCAAAAGTCCATTTTAAAATATAAAAGCCCGCTTCCATAAAGCCTTTAAAAGCCCATTTTCACCAAAGTTCAAAAAGCCCAAAATTTATTCTAAAGCTCACATGACATCTTCATTGATCATCCATTCAATCAAGACCACCCCTATGTCCAAAATATTTCATGTTGATCAAACCAAAATGGCATCATGACAAATCCCATTAAAAGAATTCAAAATTTTCAAAATTCCAAATAACCCATTTCCATGAAATTGAGCCAAGCCATGAGCAAGCCATGTACAAGCCTTCGGAGCCATGCTTAAGCCACATGGAAGCCATGAGAACTTAGGATTGTCAACCCTCCCTAAATGGCAAAAGGAGGAGATCCTTTAAACACTCCCTAAAAGTCAATAGCCATACCCATGTTCCACCCTAACCCAAAATTAATCCAAATTTATTTGGATGGGGACTTCTCCACTCCAAACCAATCGACTCACTCGACCTCCTCACCCAAATCAGTCCCTTGGTGGGTGCACCAAACCCAAATACATGAATTGACCAAAATCAAGCCAAAATGACCCTTGCCCCATGCCATTTTAATCAAACCTCCTTACACATGGCAATAGCCAATTGACCTTACCAAATTCAACCCCTGACCACACCGAGTCGGATGGTGACTCGACCTCGGCCGGCCAGCCCACCGAGCCGCGGAAAACGCCATGGCCGAAAGGTTTAAATGGATTCAAAAATTCAATTCCCCCTTGCTGACTTGTCTCAACTCAATTGGACACCATAGCTGTTCTTCCCTTGCATAGAGCAGCTGATCCCAAGCCTCAACTCCTCCTGGGAGGCCTTCCAGCCACCTCTATTTAAACACCACCACCTCTCGGCCAATTAAGGTGATGAACCAGAGCTTAACAAAACTCTGCCAAAATTGCTCCAGGACCTTCTCCTAACCCAGAGCAATTGATTCCCAGTGTCCCTTTGCCCTAATCCCCATTAACAGAGCTCAATTTCTCGATCAAAATCCACCCAAAAATCAAGACAACTCTGAAACCTCCACCAAGATCAAATTAAACTCACCCACACCTGCACAAGACCTAGAGAAGGAGTTCCCCAGTGAAAGCCCCCTCGCCAGGCCAGCCATCCTCCCTATCGGTCAAGCTTTGAAATCAGCCTTGGTCACTTTCATACCTAGGCAATTCCCCAGAGCTAGAGACGTCATCTGGAGCTTCCTTGGGTGCAATGCCGGGGAAGTGAAGTAAAGTAATTATTAAGGTAATTAATAGAATTATTAAAGTAATTACTAGAGTAACGGACTATTTTAAATATTACTTAAAAATTGTATGCGAAAATTTGGAAACGAAAATTTAACACCTTACGATTCAGAATTAGAGCGCACAATTAAAAGAATTAGAAAACAAAAGTGAGAGATTATAAATTTAACACAAATGTTTAATAATCCAGAAATTGAAAATATAAACCAATAAAGACCATTAAGAGATTATGACAACCCTACATTAGATGAAATTCACCTAACTATTCAAAACCCTGATGTAGATGCTAACTCATTTGAACTTAAACCTGCAATTATCCAAATGGTACAGAATAATCAATTTAGTGGTTCATTTAATGAAGATCCTAATTTACATCTTGCTAATTTTTTGGAACTATGTGCTACTTTTAAATATGAATGAGTATCTAATGATGCTATTAGACTTAGGCTTTTTCCTTTTTCTTTAAGGGATAAGGCAAAGATGTGGTTAAATTCATTAGCACCTGGATCTATTAAAACTTGAGGAGAATTATCACAAAAATTTCTATCCAAATATTTTTCTCCTTCGAAAACTGCAAAACTTAGAAATGATATAACATCTTTTAGTCGATTGATGGAGAATCCATATATGAAGCTTGGGAGAGATTTAAAGGACTTTTTAGGAAATGCCCACATCATGCATTACCAGATTGGTTAATTATACAAACTTTTTACAATGGATTAGTAGGATCTCTTAGATCAATCATTGATGCTGATGTTGGAGGTTCATTAATGTCAAAACCATTTGATGCAGCCTATGCATTAATTGAAGAAATGGCTACTAAAAATTTTCAATGGCCTGCTGAAAGAATAAATCCTAAAAAAATAGCTAGTGTTCATGAAAATGATGCAATATCTATGTTAACTTCTCAAATTGCTGCTATATCAAAGAAATTAGATCATTTTGGAATGAATTACTCTCCTACTATATTAGAAGAAAACTCATCTCGGACAAATTATAGATTCTCAATCTCCTTATGAAACTATAAATGCTATTAATAATAGACCCAATAATCCTTATGCGAATTATTATAATTCTGGTTGGAAGAATCATCCAAATTTTAATTGGAATAACAATACAGCTAATCAACAATGGATGAACAACTCTATAGGAAATCCACCTAATCAAGGAAATACAAATTATAAACCTTCTTATCCACCTGGATTTAATAACAATCAATTTAAAGAAAAGAAGTTATCTATAGAAGAATTAATATTAAGTATGGGTCAAGACTTGCAAAATCAAGGAAATCAATTACAAATTCAAGGAAATCAATTACAAAATCAAGGAACAACAATTAAAAATATTGAAACTCAACTTGGACATATCGCTACCGCACTTAACAATAGAATTCCTGGAACTTTTCCTAGTAATGTGGAAATAAATCCTAAAGACCAAGGAAAAGAACAAATTAAAGCGATACAATTACGAAGTGGAAAAGAGTTAGAAACTAAAATTCAGAAGAAACGAAAGTAAAAATGAGGAAGTGGAAATCAAAAAAGAAAAGGATCAGCAGGATCAAAACTTAGAATATCCATTGATCCCTATGAAAATATCTATAGAAAAACCACCACCACCATTTCCTCAACGATTAAAACAACATAAAAAAGATAAGCAATTTGCTAAATTTCTTGAAATTTTAAAAAAATTAACAGTAAATATTCTTTTTGTAGAAGCATTAGAACAAATGCCTAATTATGTAAAATTTATGAAAGATATTTTAAATAAAAAAAGAAAATTTATAGATAGTGAAACTGTTGCACTTAGCGAAGAATGTAGTGCAATTATTCAGAAAAAGCTTCCTGAAAAATTAAAAGATCCTGGAGTTTCACTATACCTCGCGCTATCGTGAGAAAAATTTTATGGAAAAGCTTTGTGTGACTTAGAGCAAGCATAAATCTAATGCCTCTATCAATTTTTAAAAGATTAGAACTAGGAGAAATTTCACCTACTTCAATAACTCTTCAGTTAGCTGATCGTTTTGTGATTTATCATAAGGGAGTTATTGAAGATGTGTTAGTAAAAGTGGATAAATTTATCTTCCCAGTAGATTTTATTGTTCTAGATATGGAAGAAGACAAAGAAATTCCCATAATATTAGGAAGACCCTTTTTAACCACTCGGAAAAGCTATGATTGATGTTCGTAAAGGAGAATCGACTATGAGAGTAAACGATCAAAAAGTAACTTTTAACATAAGCAAAATCAATGAAATATCCCGCTTTAGAAAAAGATGATGAATGTTTTCGAATGGAAATACTTGAGCATTTGCAAAATGAACATTTTAAAGAATATTATGAAGAAAATTTAGAAAAAGAAAATACTGAATTAATTGATGAAGCAAATAATGAAAAACTGGATTATATACAGGAAAAATTTGAAATGTTGGATAATACTGAAAACGCTGAAAAGAATATAGTTCCATCAATTATTAGACCTCCTGAACTCGAATTAAAAATTTTACCTAATCATTTAAAATATGCTTACTTAGGTAACCATTCAATCCTACCAGTTATTATATCAGCTGAATTGAATGAATCACAAGAACAAAAATTGTTAGACGTATTAAAAAAATATAAGAAAACTTTTGGTTGGACTTTAGCAGATATTAAAGGAATTAGTTCTTTAATCTGTATGCACGGAATTATTTTAGATAATGAATATAAGCCAAGAGTAGATCCCCAAAGGAGATTAAACCCAATAACAAAAGAAGTAGTCAAGAAAGAAATATTAAAATGGTTAGATAATGGTATTATATATCCTATTTCTGACGATACTGTCGGTAAGCCTAATTCATTGTGTTCCTAAGAAAGGAGGAGTGACCGTTAAAGCTAATGAAAATAATGATTTACTACCTATAAGACAAGTTACTGGATGGCGTATTTGTATTGACTATAGAAAATTAAATGCAGCCACCAAAAAAGATCACTTCCCATTACCATTTCTAGACTAAATGTTGGATAGATTAGCCGGACATAAATATTTTTTTTTTTAGATGGATATACCAGTTATCATCAGATACATATTGCTCCTGAGGATCAAGAGAAAACTACATTTACTTGTCCTTATGGATCATTTGCTTTTCGAAGAATGCCTTTTAGATTATGTAATGCACCTGCAACATTCCAGAGATGTATGATGTCTATATTTAGTAAATTAATTGATGATGGAATATAAGTATTTATGGATGATTTCTCTGTATTTGGAACGTCATTTGATGCATGCTTGAATCATCTTGAAAAAGTATTAGAGGTATGCGAGAAAACTAACTTAGTTCTAAATTGGGAGAAATGTCAATTTATGGTTGCAGGAGGAATTGTATTAGGGCATAAAATTTCGAAAAATGACATGGAAGTAGACCCTGCAAAAATTCAAGTTATAGCTAAATTACCACCTCCAACTACAAGTAAAAGGGGTAAGCAGTTTTCTGGACATGCTCGGATTCTACGGACGCTACATAAAAGATTTTTCAAAAATTACTAAACCTCTATGCCAACTTTTAGAAAAGGACAAGAAATTTGAATTCACAACCGAATGTCTAAATGCTTTTGAATTATTAATAGATAAATTAATCACAAGACTCTATAATAGTTTCACCCGATCGGGAGAAACCATTTGAACTTATGTGTGATGCTAGTGATTATGCTATAAGAGCAAGATTTCGAGCGAGATATGATAAAATTTTCAAAGTTATATACTATGCTAAGAAAACTCTTAATAATGTCGAATTGAATTATACGACTATCGAAAAAGAGCTATTAGAAATTGTTTATGCTTTTGATAAATTTAGGCCTTATTTAATCGGAAATAAATGTATCGTGCATACTGATCACTCTGCTATTAAATATCTAATGCAAAAGAAATATTCCAAACCAAGATTAATTAGATGGATATTACTAATGCAAGAATTTGATTTTGAAATCATTAACAAAAAAAGAACTGAAAATCAAATTACAGATCATTTATCAAGGCTAGAATATAATGAATTATCTGACACTGATAATGAAATTACTGATAGTTTTCCTGATGAACAACTATATAATATAAATGAGTGGAAAATACCATGGTATGCTGACATAGTAAATTATATTGTAAGTGATATTTTACCACCTATGTTAACTTTGCAACAACAAAAAAAATTCATTCATGATGCTAGAACATGTTTTTGGGATGAACCATATTTATATAAGCAATGTAAGGATCTTATAATTAGAAGATGCGTGCCTTATGAAGAAACAGAACAAATCATTCAGAAATGTCATGATTCTGATTTTGGAGGACATTTTGAAACAAATAAAACTCGCTTATAAAATTTTACAATCTGGATTTTATTGGCCTACTCTTTTTAGAGATGTTTATAGATATATCAGAACTTGCGATAGATGCCAACGAGTAGGTAATATATTTAGAAGAAATGAAATGCCTCTAAATTTTATATTAGAAGTTGAGATTTTTGATATTTGGGGATTAGATTTTATGGGAGCATTTGTTCCTTCATTTGAAAACTCATATATATTAGTTGCTGTTGATTATGTTTCTAAATGGATTGAAGCACAAGCTTTACCTCGATGTGACGCTAAGAGTGTTTCAAAATTTCTAATGAAAAATATTTTTACTAGATTTGGAATGCCAAGAGTGATTATCACTGACGGAGGATCTCATTTTAGAAATAAATATATTCACAAACTAGTAGAAAAATTCAACATTATTCATAAAATATCAACTGCTTATCATCCACAAACTAGTGTATTAGCTGAAGTTTCTAATCAAGAAATTAAACGTATTTTAGTAAAGACTGTAAACCCTAATAAATTGGATTGGTCTATAAGACTAGACACTGCATTATGGACATACATAACTGCTTATAAAACTCCAATTGGAATGACCTCTTACGAGCTTATTTATGGAATGACTTGCCACTTACCAATTGAATTAGAACATAAAGCTTATTGGGCAATTAAAGAATTTAATTATAATCTGAAAGAAGTCGGTGAGAAGAGATTATTGCAATTAAATGAATTAGATGAATTAAGAAATGAATCTTATCATAATGACAGAATTTATAAAGAAAAAATGAAATTATGGCATGATCGGAAGATTAACCCGAAGAATTTTGAGCCAGGATAAGAAGTTTTACTTTATAATACAAGATTGAAATTATTTCTCGGAAATTCAAATCTCGATGGTTAGGGCCTTTCACTATAACTCAAATATTTTCATATAGAACTATAGAAATTGAAGATCCAAAACTAGGCATAGAGTTAAAGTAAACGGACACAAATTAAAACCTTATTTTGAAGGGAGAAGACCAAATTTTAAAGAGGTTTTAATACTCAGTCAACCTAATTACTAACTAAATTAGGTCGGGCTGACGACGTTAAACCAATCGTTTTATGGGAGGCAACCCATAATATTAATTATGATCTATTTATCTATGTTATTGAAAATTAAAATATAGAAAATATTCTACTACTCATTTTACTTTTTAGAATCATCACAAATTTGAATCTATACGAAGAAATCAGAAAATATTCGGACCAGAACGAAAATTGGGCAATTTACCTAATCTCACCGACAGCGAGATCGATCCCGCTGACAACGAGTTCGGCGCGCCCAAATTCAGTTTAAATAGATTAACTATCCCGCCGACGGCAAGATCGTTACCGCCGACGGTGAGATAGTTAAAATGTGGTTTTTGTGAGTTATTTTGCGGTTTTGGACGGTTCTAAGGCCATTTCTCTATAAAAAACGTTTAAAACTTCATTTTTACATTATCTTCATCCTTAGAAACGATTAGAGTCCCTCCAAAACAATCTATTATGGCCTCCAAACCACTAGAAACCACGAAATTCGGAGTTTTTAACCGACGAAAGTTCGTCAGTTCTGAGGCTCAGCGACTATTCAACAAAGTTCTGATGAAGAAGCGCCAGAATAAAGAAAGAGGGTTCGTAAACAGAGGAGTTGAGAATTCAATAACAATAATTGAAGAAATGATTGTTCAGCGACGTTGGGAGGTATTCTGCTATACCAGATCTACCGTAGTCATTCCAGTAGTCAAGGAATTCTACTCTAATCTGCATGCGATCCATAATGGAAGTGTTTACGTAAGAGGCAGATGGGTAACTTTCACTCCTTCTCGAATCAATGAATTATACTCGATTGAAAATACCCCTGTTTGCCACTATTTGAATTTTGTTCCTACAAGATACAACATGAATGAGATATACAGATATCTGACTGACGATCCTGATGATTGGGAATTACGAGAAGACAGGTACGTTAGTTTTTCTGCGTCACTTCTTAACCCCGTCTCAAAGCATTGGCATTTCTTTATTTCATCAAAGTTATTACCCACTGTGAGGGTAAACAAAGTCTCGAAGGAATGCGCAATCTTAAATTATTGTATTCGATATGGATTGCCTATTGATGTTGGATCTATTATTGTGAAGTCTACATAAGGATTAACTGTGCATGGGTCAATTCATGGACTTGGATACCCATCAACTATATTTGCTTTATGTAGTCAGTACCACGTTTCCTACGAAGCTTGGGAAAAGTGCTATTGCCTTGGAAACCACTAGATCCGACAGATATGTTCCCTACATTAGATAACAATAATGAAACAGTAATTATTTCTGATTAAGCATCACAAAACAATCCTTTAGTTAAGCCCCCGATCGATGAACAAACCTCATTTTGCGGAAACTTAAAGGATTGGAGAAGGAACTACGAGAATGTGATGAATTCTATCGATAATATCTCCGATTTATTCGATCACATCGATTGGAGAATGAATGAGCACTTTGACCATACAGGACATTTGGAGGCAAGTTTTATACGACTATTGAGACAGAAAGAATGGATTGAAGAATATTCTACTACAGAATTACCTTTCAGACATTTCTATAATTTGTTTGTGCACCTGCGTTCTATTGGAAACATCAGAGAAGAGATCAGTTCAGATTCCGATGAGTAGCAGAAATTTCTATTCATATTTTATATATGTGTGTTGATTTAAATTTAGTTTTTGATTTAGTTTGAACTTTACGTAGATAATCTCAGTTTATATGAGATTGTATGTTGTTTTTTTAGTCTCAGCATTTAGAGTATCGTGGTGTGGATTGCAATGCTATGTTAGATGTGTTTGGGTTAATTTGATAAGTCAATTGTAGTTTTGTGGTATTTGAAGTTTGTAAATTCATGCATTTCATTTATAAAGTTATAATGTTTGTGTTGTGTGAATTTATGTGTTAATATAGAATCTAATCTTAAAAAAATATATCAAATTAAGTGACTGGAACAATGAACGAGGCTTAATCTAAGTAGAATATAATTGAAAAATTAAAAAATATTAAATTTTCGGAAACCTCGCCGACAGCGAGAGAAATCCCACCGACGGTGAGATTTTCCCGAAACTTTGGCCTTGGTGAATTAATTAGCTCGCCGACAGCAAGATCACGAAATGTACTATATTTTGACCAGTCAACCGACACTATTCATCATCCCCTTCCTCAAAACTTCAAAAAACTGACATAGGGCTTGTGGAATCTTGGATTTGAAGCGATTTCAACACATTTTGACGCCGCATTTCATCTTCCCTCGGTAAGAGCTTCACTCCTATGTAAAAATTTTTTATTTTCACCATGAATTTCTTCTACATTGAGGATTTTGAAAAAATGTTGAAATGTGAAGAAAAGACTTGGAAGAAATTCATGAAACTTGATTTAGATTGATTTTAGTAACTATTGGAAGCCATCTTAGTAATATTTAGAAGTTTAGTTAAGATTTTTTGTAAATTTTACAGATCGAAAAATGGCTCCATGACAAAAGAGAAGAGTGGATTATGACGAAACCCGCTTTGTGAATGCAAGAGCACAATCAAGATATTTTCACAATATTCAAGCAAGAAAATGCATTTAGGATCGAGTTTTCAAAAATCCTGGAGGTGAAGTAGAGCGAATAATTAAAGAAAGAGGATGGGAAAATTTTTGTTACATAACCAACAGAGCCGCTGTGGAAGTAGTAAAAGAATTCTATGCCAACCTAACTGCTATCAAAGATGCACCAATCAAGGTGAGAGGATTTTTGGTAGATTTCAGTGCTGCAAGGATTAATTCATTTTACGAAGTACGAGATGTATACAGCAGTGAGTACGATACCTTTGGAACTATGGAAGGACCACTAGAGGAAGTGAACAACTTTCTCACTGACGGGAAAGGAGTTTGGAAGCTTAAGCAGCGTGAAAGGGTAAACTTTCCTCTCTCTATGTTGAATGCATCATCTAAAGCCTAGCACTATTTTATTTGTTCTACCTTGTTACCCACTTACCACCATAGTGAGGTAACAAGAGATAGAGCAGTTTTGAATTTTTGTATTCAGAACCAAAGAAGTATTAATGTGGGAAGTATAATTTATAAGAATATATTAGCCATCGCAAGAGTGAAAGTGGAGGAGGACTAGGACACCCTGGTCTGATTTATGCACTTTGCCAATTATCTGGGGTAGAGGCAAGAGACGATGAGGAATGGGTGGAGCCTATGAAGCCCATTACTCCGGCTAATATTAAGAAATATGAATCCCATGAAGGATGGAGATCTGGGACTAGTAGCTATGTACCTTCTTTTAGTAGAGATATTCCCTCTACCAGTTATGACCCACCTCCCTATAGTACTCCTAACCTTCAGGATTTGATGAATGAAATGACTCTACAGCGGAAAAGTTTTGAGAAAATAGAAGAAAAACTGGAGCATATCGATCGCAGAATCGGAGGCTTGAGAGAAGACACGATTATGACAACGAGTATCTCCGCAGACATTCAGAGTATGAGATAGCCTATTATGATGCTGAGAATCGTTATAGGAGAGGAGAGCTCGTTGTTGTATTTCCTGAGAGCCCCCGATATACTCATTACCATCCTAATCCACCCACTGATCCAGGAAATGACGATATAGTTTGGGACTTTGATGCAGAAGATTAGATACTATGTTTATTTGTTTTGTTTTCAACTCTGATGTTGTGATTGTTTGTTTGTCGTTTTAAATTTTAGTATTAATGTTTTAGTTTATGAACTTGATTATGATGTAGTGTAGATTGTTTTAATATTGTTGTTTAAGTTATTTAGTTTTTAAATTTTTAATGTTTTTAGACTGCTATTGTAACCTTGGATTGAATTAGTAAATATATGTGGATGTAGTATAATATGTTAGTATAAAATGATGTAATATTGTGTTAAACTTCTTTACCCAGCACTTTCTTTAATATTTTGTATGTAGAAAAATACTAACAGTACAGGTTAATTAAGTAATGGAAAAAGCGTGCAGAATTTCAAAAAGAAGAAATACCTAAAGCTCGAAGGTATGATTTAAATATTACAGTTTATTTCCTTTACACCCTATATAGATAGATAGAAAAATTTAAGTTTGGGGGAGGGAAAAATACAAATTTAATTATTAAATTGTTCTCAATTTACATTTTCAAAATTATTATAAAAATGAATTTTTGTAGTAATTTTAATTCAGTAAGCTAAAATTAATTTATTTAATTATTATAGAAAGTTAAGAGAAATACTTTTAATGATTAACTAATTTTATATATTAAGAAATTTAGTTTAAAAAGGATAAGAATATAGTTAACTATTTAAAGTAAGAAAAATTATATTTTCAAATATAAAATTCTTAAGTATTTAGTCGAGAAAGAAAAGATTGAAACTCAACGAAGTAAAAGCTTTCAAATATATATTAAGTAAGGAAATGTTTCGCATTCAAATTTAGGAAGAAGAAAATGAAGTTCAAAATTATTAACAAGCTAACCATAAACAGTGATCCTCACTTAAAAAAGTAAAGAAAAAGAGATTGAAAATCAATCCAGAAAAAAAGAAAAGAAAAAGAAAAATATATATATATATAAGTGAGGAGAAACTTGAGGAGATGTCTTATCAAAAATTGGTTTCATTTGAATCAACCTAAAGGGTAAACTTCAATTACATTTCTGAACTTATATATATGGATTAGTATTTTACTAAGTTGTGCTTCTATGAAATTCCTATCATCTGAATATCTTAAGTAATTTAATATTTGAAAAGTATAATCATTCTTAAAATAAATAAGACTAAAAATCTTATACTTAAAAACTAAATAAATCTTTATATCTATAGAATTAGTTTAATTATTTTAAAAATATTCCTATTAAACTTTACTATAATACTTATTTAAATCAAATTCATAGTATATCTGAATTAAAACTTTACTATAAATAATCATTACTTTTATTTAGTATTAAAATTACTTGAGGACAAGTAATAGTTAAGTTTGGGGGATTTTGACCACAGAAAAATGTATTAAAAAATTAATATCAATTTTTATATGAAATTGCACTTTAAAGAAAGGTATTTTCTTTGTTTTATTGCAGGAATGAAGATTTATAAGTACTGAAAGCAAAAAAACACAAAATAAACAGATTTGGAGCAAAAAGGACTCAATTAGATGAAAATTGAACTATCCCGCTGACGGCGAGGAAAAGGCCGCCGACGGCGAGTTTTTCCCGAAAGTTTTGAATATATTATAAGGAGCCCGCAGACGGCGAGATCGAGCCCACCAACAGCGAGATCAGCGCGGTTAGCCCATCTTTTAGAAGCCTGCCGACGGCGAGATCAAGCCGCTGACGACGAGATCAAGCCACCGACGGCGAGATCAAGCCACCGACGGCGAGACAGTTGAAAAGAGCCAAAATACATTGAACTTGGACGCTTTTTGAAGAGGTGCTTAAGCAACCTTTAGAGATTTGACCCCTTATATAAATAGAGACGAATTCTAGTCAGTTGTGTGTCAGTTTTGTGTCATTTGTGTGGAAGTTAAGTGTAATTAAGAGTCTTCTTAGTGAGTAGATAATGTTTTTAGCGTTTTGGTGTGCTGTACTGGAAGGAAGAGTCAAAGGAACTTCAAGGAGTCTGCTTGGAGAGAAGAATTGAGATAAGTATATTTGTTATTTGTTTGATTACTTTAATGAAATCCATGCTTTGTGTTACTTTTCTCATGCATTCTGAGTAGTTACCTTAGTCTTTCTCCTTGTTATTAAGATTTTGTGAAATGATGAATTAAAGTAGTTGTGCCTTAAAAATATAGAAATTGTGCTAATCTTCTACTTAAATCTTAATTTACTTTCAATCTGGTCAATTGATTTGTTAACATATGTTGAATTATCAACTATAGTAAAGATTACATCCAAGATTCAGGGAAGTCAAAAGCCTTGGAAGGAGGGTGCAAATAAATAGGGAAATATTAACTATCGAGCGTAGACTCGGCATTTTAGTGCTGACGTGACTAAAATATTCAATTCAGTCTTAATGTTCGAGAGCCGAAGTGTAGATGTTAGCCCTCGAGCGAGGGGAATGTGGGAGCTCGAAGTGGCAATCGGTATCCTCCCGACTCAAGCTGCAGATTCAAGTAATCAAACATAAGACTAGTCAATGTTCTTTGCACCTAGACCAAAGGGTAAAGAATAGGAATGCTCCTATTTGGCACAATATAATTAAAAACTCATTTAATTCTTCATTCACTTAATTATCTAAAAACAAGGAGAAAGATTTTTTTTCTGAAATCTTATATTAAACCTTTAAAAGCATTAGTTTATTTTAGTCTAAGTGTTCTTAATTTCCGTATACTAGATTAGTAAGTAAGTTTACTTTAATTTGTCTTTGAAATTCTCTAACTTCCCTGTGGGATCGATATCTAGGACTCCATTAGAGCCATATATTACTTGATAACGATACGTATACTTGCGTAGTATCCACAATATAAATCATAAATTCATAACAGAATCATCAGTATCTATATATATTCAGTGCGGGATCAAGTTTTTGGTGTCGTTGCTAACTTTTAATATCATAGTTGTAAGTATAAATATCGAAAAGTGGATCATTAAACAAGAATGTCACCCTGCATGAAAACTGAAACCTTTAAGATAGCCACAAAACTGAAACCCAAAACTAAATGAAAAGTCACAACAAGATAAAATCCACCGCTACAATATTTCAAAATATAAAACAACTCAAAATTTAATCACAAACATAACACAAAACTACAACTATAACTAAATTAAAACATATTGTTGGATGATCGGAAATACCTCGGATGATGTAACCTACGTGTTGCTAACGGGATTTCCCACGATCTAAATGAAAGTGTGGAACTCATTCAAATCGAGTTTAGCAAATTCATTCTGGACTAAGTGAATCCGATAAAAATAATGGTGTTCGAATGATGGAACTGCGGATCTTAACCTATGTTGTTATAATCAACTTTAAGATTCCCCTAATAAAACATTAAAGACATTTGAACTTTAAGACTCTTCTAAACCAAAACACTTCTCTTATCTCCTGATTTTCACTTTCTAAAACTAAACCTTTGCAACGACAAGGAGCTTGGAGCATAGTGGGCAGCACAGCCATCATCGTCAGCAAAACTCGGGTCTACTTCAGCAAAAACATTCTTATAATTAAATAACCAAGCCATAGGATTTTGAGGTAGTTTGCCTAGTGCAACATAAATCCTCAACCTTTTCGTTAGGTATTTGCATAATCGTGTTATGCAAATTAAGTCCTAACCGGTCTTAGGACTCCGAGGTAGTCGTTTGGTACAACATAAACCCCCCCCATCTTTCAGGCTATTTGTATGATCATGTCATACAAATATAAGTCCTAATTAATTAAAATTGGCAGGATTATAATATTAAATAAACTCCCAAATTAAAGCCAAACAATAGGATAGTTTGGGAAGTTGCCAAGATTCTTCTGGATCCTCGACTTCTCCTACTTCTCTTCCTTTCGAACTCCCGAAATTAATCGTTCCAAATTTGAGCTAATCCATTTTCGAAATTCCAAAATTCAATCCTTTGAAACCTTAAACTTTGAAATTCTCGAGAGCAAAACCACCGATTATTATCGAGAGTTTTCTTAAATGATTCTCGTCATTTAAGATGTAATTAACTATAGGGGCTTGCCCTTATAGGGAACTTTAAGAACCCATGTAATATAAACCCTGTTTAATTTTTTTATATTAAGCAGAAGAACTTGTCGGCTTATAAAATTGGTTCGCAGACCAAACAGATGTCACAAATCTTCTAGTTTATTTAGTCGAGCCCCATCATCAAGCAGTGTGTCTATTCTTCTGGATGTATACACGGTTGTGGTGTGGTGCTCGTTTATATAAACTATTCGGGATATGAGATCGGTTTGATTTCACATCTTATAATTTTCAAACATAAAATTATTTTCAAAATCAAATGCTACTTTTGAAATTATATATATATTTAAATTAAATTCAAAATTTAAAATCCGCCGACAATTTCTGTTAGGCGACCCCTTTTCAAAAATACAACACACAAATCTAAAAATATGCTGACAGCGCTAACCTCTATTGTGTCTTGTAAAGGGATAGCAAAGTTTCAAAGGAACTTCAAGAGTCTTGTGGAAATGATTTTCAGATAAGTTTTAACTTTGTTTTACATTTGGTTTTAAAGTAAGACTTGTTGTGTTTTTACTATGATTTCTAATTTCAAATCAAATTGTGATTGTGTTTTATCTATGGATTCTGAGTAGTTTTCTTTATCTTTTCCTTTTAAATGATGAAACAATTAAATTAAGGAAGGAAGTTGTGAGAAGTATAGGATTTTAATGTTGGAAGAATTTGTGATGATTCACTACCTTGCACTTCATTTACCTCTTGATTTGGCCAATTAAGATGTTAAAATTTGTTGTGAGAACATGTAAGAATTAATGCACTCTTGTCTCAATCAACAATTGTAAAGAATCACATGCAATTGTATTGGTGAGTGTAATCCATATGGTTGGGTGCAAATAAATAGGAAGATATGTTTATAATGGGGAGTAAAATTAGAGGACTTTAGAGTGACAAGCTAAAGCCCTCTAATTTGGTTTGATGTGAAAAATTTTGTTATGAGATGTTAGCCCCCAGGTGGAGGGAATCGAGGGAACTCTAGAGTGAGAACTAGTATCTTCCCTACCTAACCCATCTACATTATTTCAAAACATCAAATTAACCAATGTTCTTTATAAAGCCAAGTAAGGGTAAAGAATATAATTGTTTCTAGTTGGCACAACACATTTTAGATACTTCCACAATGAAATTTCATAATTATTACTGATTCATTGAAAGAGGAAAAAGATATTTTATTCTCATTTGCTTTCATACTATTTTATAATTGTGTTAACTTTAGTTGTTTGCTTTACTTTTTATTCAGAAAATACCAAAAATAAATTTTAAAAACTTTATATCTTAAAACATAATTTACAAAATCATTTTAAAAAGTAAAAAGTTATTTTTCTTATTTCTTTAAAATTTTAGACATTTCCCTGTGGGTTCGATATCTCGGGGCTTAATCAGAAAGTCCTATATTACTTGATAAATGATACATATACTTGCGTAGTATCCCATATTATAAATAATTAAAGTATAATTTCTTATCAAAATCGTAAGCATAAATATTCAGCGAAGTCAAGTTTTTGGCATCGTTGCAAAGAAAGAGATAATATCATTGGAAAGAAATATAAATTGAAAAATGTAAGGATAAATATTCAAGGATCAAGTTTTTTGCGCCATTGTTGGGGAAATTAATTAAAATATCTTTTAAAGAAAATTTAAGAAAAATTAAGTTTTTATTTTTCATTGTTTTTGTTAGTGTGTTTTATTTTATTTTATTAATTGTGTATGCGTAGTTCAGGTTCTGAGGGACTTGTGCCTTACGAATCTGAATTAGAGAGGACTATCAGAAAAGTAAAAAAAAATTAAAAATACAAAAAAAGATAAAAATATTCAAGAAATGACAAATCAAGATCATCAAAATGTTGAAATCCATCAAGAATTTATACTTGTAAGAGATTATGCTAACCCTATAGTGGATGAACTTAATGATAGTATTCAACACCCTGCTATAGCTGTTAATTCATTTGAACTTACACCTGTTATTATCTACATGGTATCTAATAATCAGTTTGAGGTAGCACTAACTGAAGATCTTAATTTACATCTTGCCAATTTTCTAGAAATGTGCGCTACATTTATATACGATGGTGTTTCGGATGATGCTATTAGACTTAGACTTTTTCCCTTTTTCACTGAGGGATAAAGCTACAATTTGGTTAAATTTGTTAGTACTTGGATCTATCAGAACTTGGGTTGATTTAGCACAAAAATTTCTTACTAAATATTTTCCACTATCGAAGACTACGAAGCTTAGAAATGATATTACATATTTTTGTCAGTTTGAAGGGGAATCTATACATGAAGTATGGGAACGTTTTAAAGATCTCCTAAGAAAGTTTACACATCATTCGATACCAGATTGGTTAATAATTCAGACTTTTTATAATGGATTAGTTGGATCTCTTAGATCAATTATCGATGCAGCTGCTGCTGGTTCATTGATGTCTAAACAGTTTGCTGATGCTTATTCTTTAATTGAAGAAATGAATACTAATAATTTTCAATGGTCTTCTGAAATGGTAAATCCTAAAAAAGTAGCCAACATTCATGACAATGATGCTTTTGCGATGCTAGCAAATCAAGTTGCTGCACTTTCAAGGAAGATAGAGCAATTTGGGATGAATTTTTCTCAGCCAATTTCCATGATTGAAGAAAATTCATTAAGCCAAATGGTTGATTCTCAAACTTCACAAGAAACCTTGAATGTCATAGTAAGCCTAATAACCCATATTCCAATTATTATAACCTAGGTTGGAAAAACCATCCAAACTTTAACTGGAATACCAATAATTATGGTGGTAGTAATCAACAATGGGGAACAACCAAGTAAACCCATTGGGGAAATGGAACAGCCACGGGAATAATAATTATAAACCTACCCATCCTCCAGGTTTTAACAATACTTCACAATTTAAGGAGAATAAGTTATCTATTGAAGAAGTGGTGTTACAAATGGGAAATCAATTACAAATTCAAGGAGCTACAATCAGAAATATTGAGAATCAATTGGGACAGATTGTCAATTCATTAAGTAATAGATCCCAAGGAACGCTTCCTAGTAATACTGAAATAAATCCAAGAGAGAAGACTAAAGAGCAAGTATAAGCTACTCAGTTGAGAAGTGGAAGAGAGTTGGAAGGTAGAGTTCAAAAAGAGACTGAAGTAGAGAAAGAAGAGACTGAAAAACTGAAAGAGGATGCTCTGAAAGGTTTGGAATGACCTATTTCTCCACCTAAGGTTGATTTAGAAAAGCCACCACCTCCATTTCCTCAGAGAATTCAACAACAAAAATTAGATAAGCAATTTTCAAAATTCTTGGAGATATTTAAGAAGCTTACAATCAATATTCCATTTGTTGAATCCTTAAAATAAATGCCAAGCTATGTGAAATTTATGAAGGATGTTCTCAACAAAAAGAAGAAGTTTGAAGATAATGAGACTATTGCACTTAGTGAAGAGTGCAGTTCAATAATTCAGAAAAAGCTTCTTGAAAAACTTAAAGATCTTGGAAGTTTCACAGTTTCATGTGCAATCAGAGACAGATTTTTTGGAAAAGCTTTATGTGATTTGGGTGCAAGCATTAACATTATTCTGTTATCAATATTCAAAAGATTGGGATTAGGAGAAATAATATGTACTACTGTAACTTTGCAATCAATCACATAACCTAAAGAAGTTATAGAAGATGTTTTGGTGAAAGTGGATCAATTTATTTTTCCTATTGATTTCATTGTGTTAGATATGGAGGAAGATAAAGAGATACCCATAATTTTAGGGAGACCTTTCTTAGCCACAGGCAGAGCGATGATAGATGTGCAAAAAGAGGAATTAAAGATGTGAGTTAATGATCAAACTGTTACATTCAATATTTCAAAGTCCATGAAATATCCTGCAAGAGGAAAAGATGATGATTGTTATAGGATGTATGTTATCAAATATTTGAGTGAATGTCATTTCAAATCAACTTATGAAGAAAATTTTGAAAGTAAAGAATTAGAGCTGCACAAGCAAGAAGTGGAATTATAAGATTCTGAAGATTTTCATGAGGAAGGTTTAAATTTTGTTCATGAAAATTTTAAAATGTTGGACATGACTGAAAAGAATGAATCTTTTGGTCCATCAATTGAAAAACCTCCTGAACTTCATTTAAAAATGCTTCCTAATCATTTAAAGTATGCCTTTTTAAGTGATTTCTCAACTTTGTTAATTTTATGTTCCTATCAATTAACTGAAAGAGAAGGAGAGAGTTTGCTTGAAATTTTAAAGAAATATAAGAAAGCATTTGGATGGACAATAGCTGGTATTAAAGAAATCAGTCCTTCAATTTGTATACATAGAATCCTTATGGATAATAATTGCAAACCTCGGGCTATCTTCAAAGGAGATTAAATCCTATTATGAAAGAAGTTGTTAAGAAAGAAATCTTAAAGTGGTTGGATGCTGGAATTATCTACCCTATTTCAGATAGTGCATGGGTTAGTTCTATTCACTGTGTACCTAAGAAAAGAGGAGTTACTGTGACTGTGAATAAAAAGAATGAAGAAATACCAGTAAGACAAGTTACAGGATGGCGCATATGCATTGATTATAGAAAATTAAACCTTGCCACCAGGAAAGACCATTTTCCACTTCCCTTTCTAGATCAGATGTTGGATAGACTGGTTGGGCATAAATATTTTTGTTTTCTGGATGGATATACTGGTTACCACCAAATTCAAATTGCTTCTGAGGATCAAGATAAAACAATATTTACTAGTCCTTATGGTACATTTGCTTTTAGAAGAATGCCATTTGGTTTATGTAATGACTCTGCTACATTTCAGAGATGTATGATGGCAATTTTTTGTGATTTAATAGAAAAAGGAGTCGAAGTTTTTATGGATGACTTTTTAGTGTTTGGAATTGCATTTGAATCCTATTTAGAACATCTATCTAAAGTTCTGAAACATTGTGAAGAAACTAATTTGGTCCTTAACTGGGAGGAATACCAATTTATGGTAGCATGAGGAATTATTTTGGGACATCGTATCTCAGAAAATGGTATGGAAGTAGATCCTTCAAAAATTCAAGTTATCTCTAATTTACCTTGCCCAACTAATGTAAGGGGAATTAAAAGTATTGATATACCCAAAATATATAGTATTTTTAAATATATTTTTATATCTATTTTTGATGATATTGCACTTTAATGAAAGGTATTTTTCTGTTTTTCTTGCAGTTATGACTAAAATGACTGACTATGATGAAAGGAGTAATAAAGGATCATATTTGGAGCAATAATTGAAAGGTGTGCAAAATTGACCTCTGGTGGCTAATCGTCGAATCCTTGGCGCATAGGCGCCATAGTTAAAGTGATGAATTTTATTTAATTTTGGCGCAAATTTGAAGGGGTTTTTGAAGCATCCTTTCGTTTAAACTTCACTAACTTCCCATCAGTGCCAAAACACATCTAAAATTTGAACAGATGGATGCATTCTTGGTGGATACATTGAATCTGGACATATTTTGAAAAGATACTAAGGCACCTTTTGGAAAATTTTAAAAAGAAGACTTGAAGATCAAAATAATGGTTGTTGTTGGAGGGTTTGATTAGTGTTAGGAGTTAAGTTTATGTTAGAGAGATATTTAGAGCACACATTTCCACTTCACTACTTTTATTATCAATTATATCTAGTTTTTATTAAGAGTAGAATAAAGATTCAGAGTCAATGAAGTTGGGTGCCAACCTCTATTGTGTCTTATAAAGGGAAAGCAAAGTTTCAAAGGAACTTCAAGAGTCTTGTGGAGAGAATTTTCATATAAGTGTTTAACTTTGTTTTACATTTGTTTTTAAAGTAAGACTTGTTGTGTTTTCACTATGATTTCTACTTTCAAATGAAACTGTAATTGTGTTTTCTCCATGGATTTTGAGTAGTTCTCTTTATCCTTTTCCTTTTAAATGATGAAATAATTAAATTATGGAAGAAAGTTGTGTGAAGTATAGAATTTCAATGTTGGAAGAAGTTGTGATGATTCACTACTATGCACTTCATTTATTTATTGATTTGGCCAATTAAGATGTTAAAATTTGTTGTGAGAACATGTAAGAACCAATGCGATATTGTCTCAATCAACAATTGGAAAGAATCACATGCAATTGTATGGGTGAGAATTGTAGTCCATATAGTTGGGTGCAAATAAATAGGAAGAAATGTTTATAATGGGGAATAAAATTAAAGAACTTTAGAGTGACAGGCTAAAGCCCCCTAATTTGGTTTGATGTGAAAAATTTTATTATGAGATGTTAGCCCCCAGGTGGAGGGAATCGAAGGAACTCTAAAGTAAGAGCTAGTATCTTCCCTGCTTAACCCATCTACATTATTTCAAAATATCAAATTAACTAATGTTCTTTATAGAACCAAGTAAGGATAAATAATATAATTGCTTCTATTTGGCAAAACACATTTTAGATACTTCCAGAACGAAATTCCATAATTATTATTGATTCATTGAAAGAGAAAAAAAATATTTTATTTTCATTTGCTTTCATACTATTTTATAGTTGTATTAACTTTAGTTGTTTGCTTTACTTTATATTCAGAAAATACCAAAAATAAATTTGAAAAACTTTATATCTGAAAACATACTTTACAAAATCATTTTAAAAAGTAAAAATTTATTTTTCTTATTTCTTTAAAATTTTAGACATTTCTCTGTGGGTTCGATATCTCGGGGCTTAATCAAAAAGTCCTTGTTAGGTATGTCTCATATACCTATTATGGAATTAATGTTGGAGCGGAGCGAGCGAATCTGGGGAGTTCATTATGTGGGTTGGGGGTGCGGGAGCAAGGCCCCGCGGTTTAGTAGAGTGGTAATTTTGTAATTACATGTTGTACTCTATGGTTATAAATAAGCCTTGTTAGTAACCCTAGGGCTTATGGTTGTAATCCTGTATTCTGTACTCTTTTCTGAATAGTGAAAAGAAAGTCGCCGCTCTGCTCCCGAGGACGTAGGCATCTTTGCCGAACCTCGTTAAATCTCTTTGTGTTCTTCTGAATTGTGTCGATTCTTGATTGCTTTGCACTAAATATCTCAACAAGTGGTATCAGAGCGAGGTTCGAGGGCAAAGGAGATCGGCTCAGGGAAGAAGAAGAGTCTGTAGCGGCTAGGGCTTCGACGGCTTTGGAAGATTCGGCGAGTTTTGTTCGTGCGAAGAAGACGAAGAGGAGATCGGCTCAGGGAAGAAGAAGAGTCTGTGGCGGCTAGGGCTTCGACGGCTTTGGAAGATTCGGTGAGTTTTGTTCGTGCGAAGAAGACGAAGAGGAGGTCGCACAGTACTTCGTTGAAATTCACGCAGCATTTCGGGTACTGTCCGGAGCAGAGGAGTTGCGGGACCACCACCATTCAAGGCTTCCGGCGGCAAGGCGGAGGCGGAGGCGGAGACGAGACTCTTTTGGAAGGCTATCTTTCTCCAATTTTATCTTCTGCTGCAAGGAAACTAATTAAGGGAAATTTTAATTGGAATTATTACTGAAATCAAGGGAATAATCCCAATTAAGGGATAGCTTAATTGATTTTCGATTTCCTGAAGTTATTTGGAGGCAGAGAAGGAATTTCGGAGGAGAAAAGGGAATTAATTTCTGTTGCTTAAATCATGAAAGCTAATTAATTTCTGCTAATTAATTCTTGGGCACGAAGAAAGAAAATTTTATTTCCTTTTCTGCTGGACGCTGAAGAAGAAATTTTTTGAAAAAGATTCTAAGAAATTTCTGGGTTCAGTAATTGCAGAGGAATTTTTGCAGAAAAGTTCTTTGCAATCTCATTCTTGCAGGAGAATGTTCGTTGCAGGATCAATTTTCAGATGACGATTTCTGGTGCGAAATTCGAGGTGGTGAAGTTCGATGGAACTGGTAACTTTGGATTGTGGCAAACACGGGTGAAGGATTTGTTGGCACAACAAGGGATCCTGAAGGCTTTGCGGGCAACGAAACCAGATGCTATAGAGGATGAAGATTGGGAAGAATTGCAACAACGAGAGGCAGCAACCATACGACTAAGTCTGGTATATGAAGTTATGTACCACGTGATGAATCTGAAATCTTCAGGGGAGGTTTGGAAGAAATTGGAGACTCAATTTATGGCGAAATCCCTGACGAATAAATTGTATCTGAAGTAAAAGCTGTATGAGCTGAAGATGCAGGAAGGTTCTGATCTGGCGCATCACGTTAATGGCTTCAATCAAATAATCATGGATTTATCAAGGCTTGATGTGAATATTGATGATGAAGACCGAGCGATGATTTTGTTGTGTTCGTTGCCTTCTTCCTATGAACACCTGGTAACTACTCTGACATATGGGAAAGAAACTATCAAAGTTGATGAGATTACTGCAGCGTTGTTGGCTCACAACCAGCGGAAGCAGAATGCAGGAGAAAATTCTCATGGTGACAGTTTATATGTTAAGGGTAAACAAGATCGTGGAAGGAAGAAAGAGAAGGAGGGATCTAGGAGGAAAAATTCCAGATCCAAGTCTAAAGGCATACAGACGATTCGTTGCTACAAGTGCAAGGATCCAGGTCATATGAGGAGGGATTGTCCAAAGCTGAAGAAATAGACTGGTGAGAAAGGTGATGTATCATCGAAGTCTGTGAATGTGGTGCAGGGTGAAAATTCAGATGTCAGTGATGGTGATATGCTTTCAGTTTCAGCAACTCAGTTCATGGATGCATGGATTCTTGATTCAGGATGCTCTTATCACATAACACCTAACAGGGAGTGGTTTACTTCATACAGGTCAACTAATTCTGGCTCAGTTTATCTTGGTGATGATAGATGCTGCAATATTGCTGGTATTGGAGAAGTCAGAATTAAGATGTATGATGGCACAGTTAGAACATTATGTGATGTCAGGCACATTCCAGATTTGAAGAAGAATCTGATTTCCTTGGGCACTCTACATCGAAATGGTTTTATTCCTAAGGCAGATGAGGATAGGGAAACCATCAGGATTGTGAAGGGTGCACTCGACCGTGTTGAAAGGAAAGTTAACTCGCATGTAATATCTACAAGCCGTTGGGGAATACAACAGCAGGTGGAGTTCATTCGTTGAGTCGATGATGATAAGTACAAAGCTATGAGCATATGCGTCCGGGTCATCTCGATGAACATGGGATGACGAATCGCATAAAAGGAATTTGTTGCATGGTGTGAAAAGTCAGCAAGCTGGAATTCCGTAAGTTCCGTATTCTTGGAAAACAGACCAGAGTGAGTTTTATGACTGGAGAGCATAAAACTAAAGGGATTCTTGATTATGTGCATTCTGATGTATGGGGCCCCACTAGGGAAGCATCAGTGGGAGGATCTCGGAATTATGTTACCTTTATTGATGATTTTTCTAAGAAAGTTTGGGTGTATTTCTTGAAGCAGAAATCTGAAGTTTTCTCTAAATTCAAGTCATGGAAAGCCGAGGTAGAGAACCAAACCGGTAGAAAAATCAAGTATCCGAGATCCGATAATGGCACGGAGTACACGGATTCACAGCTTAAGAAGTTTTGTGAGGAGCATGGGATTCGGAGGAATTTTTCGGCTCGGAAGACACCGCAAGAGAATGGTGTCGTGCAAAGGAAGAACGTGTCCTTAGCCGAGACGACAAGATGCTTCGAGATCGAATGCGGTGGCTTCCTAAAAACTTCTGGCGTAGGCCGTGAATATGGCATGCTATCTCATCAATAGATCACCTCGGGCTTCATTAGGTGGCAAGGTTGCAGAAGAAGTATGGACAGGTAATCCAGTTAAGTTTGATCACTTACGAATTTTTTGTTGTCCTGCCTATGTGCATGTACCTGAAGATGAAAGATCGAAACTTGATCCAAAATCTAAGAAGTGCATCTTTCTGGGCTATAAGAAAGGTGTGAAAGGATTCAAGTTTTGGGATCCTATTGCAAAGAAGGCGGTGATAAGTAGAGATGCGCTCTTGACGAGCAATCCATGTTGCAGCAGAATCAAGACAAGGTGTCGTGGAACAGTTCCAGTTCAGAGACAGTGCAGATGGATCTAGAAGCAAGCGTTCGCAGCAGTAGCTGAGAGAGTTGAAGGTTCAGATCCTACACCTGGTGATTCCATTCCAGATGATCTGCATAATTACAATCTAGCCAGAGACAGACAGAGACACACCAATATAAGACCTCCTAGCAGATTGGGCTACGAAGACTTGGTCTCTTTTGCACTTCTCGCCAGCAGTGACGATCCAACCACTTTTCAAGGAGCTATTACCAGCCAGGAGAAAAAGAAGTGGATGGGTGCAATGGTTGAGGAGATGGAGTCTTTGCAGAAGAATCACACTTGGGAGCTAGTTCGGCTTCCCGAGGGAAAGAAGGCTATTGGGTGCAAGTGGGTCTCATAAAAGGAAGCCGACGAAGATCGTAAAAAGAAGGGAAAAGTTCAAGGCTCGACTGGTAGCAAAGGGATTTTCTCAGCAGAAGGGGATAAATCATGATAAAATTTTCTCCCCCGTAGTCGGACATACTTCAATCGTGGCGGTGCTTGCATTGGTAGCTATTTGGGATCTGCATCTGGAGCAGATGGATGTTAAAACTGCTTTCTTACATGGTGATTTGGAGGAGCAGATTTACATGGAGTAGCCAGAAAGGTTCACTCAACCTAGACAGGAGCATCTGGTTTGCAGGTTAAAGAAATCGATGTATGGGTTGAAGCAGTCTCCAAGACAATGGTACAAGCGGTTTGACTCCTACATGATTCAGATTGGCTACAGGCGATGTGAGTATGATTGTTGTGTTTATGTTAAGGGCCTTGATGATGGTACTTTTATTTTTCTGCTACTATATGTTGATGATATTCTGATTGTTGCAAAGAATATGAATGATGTCCGTGGTTTGAAAGCTTTGTTAAGCCAGGAATTTGACATGAAAGATTTGGGCCCTACCAAGAAGATTCTCGGAATGGAGATTCAACGGGATAGAGGCTCAAGACGACTGTGTCTATCTCAACGAGGCTATGTTGAGAAAGTGCTAGACATGTTTGAGATAAGCAATGCTAAGCCTGTAAGCACTCCATTGGCAAATCATTTCAAGCTTTCTTCGCAACGTTGTTCGAAGACGGATGAGGAAATCGAAGACATGGCAAAGGTTCCTTATGCCAAGTGCAATGGTTGCTCGATGTATGCAATGGTATGTACTCGTCCCGATTTGGCTCATGCCGTTAGTCAAGTCCGCAAATATATGTCTAAACCAGAAGGCGACATTGGGAAGCAACCAAGTGGATTTTCGAGTATCCGAAGAGCACCGTAGGACATGGAATTATATTCGGCGACGTGCAGAATGATCCTTCAGCCAGTGGGGTACGTGGATTCAGACTATGCATGTGATTTGGATGTCCGAAGGTCTACAACTGGGTATGTGTTTACTCTTGGTGGAGGGCCTATATGTTGGAAATCAACAGTTCGCTTTATCGTGGCATTATCTACAACCGAAGCGAGTACATGGCGATGGTCGAAGTCGCTAAAGAAGCTTTATGACTTACCGGGCTAGTGAAGGAACTGGCGCTCGAGCAAGGTGGAGTTCGGCTGCATCGTGATAGTCGAGTGCTATTTACTCGGCTAAGAACCGTGTGTACCATGCGAGGACTAAGCACATTGATGTCAAGTATCACAAGAACAGAGAATTGATTACTTCTGGTGAGATACTATTGCAGAAGGTTCATACTGATGAGAATGCAGCTGATATGTTGACCAAGCCAGTTACTATCAACAAGTTCTTGCATTGCTTGGACTTGTTGAACATTTACAGTTGATAGAGAAGCATGGTGGCCCAACCCACATTGGTGCATGAAAAACTCCCAGGTATTTATCTCCTAAGGGGCTGGATATTCGCCAAGGTGGAGATTTGTTAGGTATGGCTCATATACCTATTATGAAATTAATGTTGGAGCGGAGCGAGCGAATCTGGGGAGTTCATTATGTGGGTTGGGGGTGCGAGAGCAAGGCCCCGCGGTTTAGTAGAGGGGTAATTTTGTAATTACATGTTGTACTATATGGTTATAAGTAAGCACTGTTAGTAACCCTAGGGCTTATGGTTGTAATCCTGTATTCTGTACTCTTTTCTGAATAGTGAAAAGAAAGTCGCCGCTCTGCTCTCGAGGACGTAGGCATCTTTGCCGAACCTCGTTAAATCTCTTTGTGTTCTTCTAAATTGTGTCGATTCTTGATTGCTTTGCACTAAATATCTTAACAGTCCTATATTACATGATAAACGATACGTATACTTGCGTAGTATCTCATATTATAAATAATTAAAGTATAATTTCATATCTAAATCATAAGCATAAATATTCGGCGATGTCAAGTTGTTGGCACCGTTGCAAAGAAAGAGATAATATCATTGAAAAGAAATATAAATTGAAAAACGTAAGGATAAATATTCGGGGATCATTCTTCCATATAAACCTATGCGAACAATTGCTATCTTGTGCTATTGTTCTTTAACCATTTGTGAAATCTTGATCTATATTATACAGTTCTTGTGTGCATTGCAAGATGTTTTAGTTGGGAAAATTTACATGCATACCACCAGCTTCATATGTATTTTCATATCTAACACCTAAAGTTTTCCTTTCTACATTTAAGCCACCCAAATCTTCCATATCACATTAAAATTATTGAATTGTATGTAAATATATAAGACTCGTGGTATGCATGTGAATGTAACTTTTTCTCAATTGCCAATTCTCCATAGGTTGTAACTTCGATTTTGAAACTAAAACATGCTCATATAAAACTTATTTATGTTTTTATTGAGAGGTGAATTTTCTTGATATCTCGGCTTTGCTTCCAACAGATTCGACACGGTCTCTTGCATTTGGGCCTTACCAACATGCAACCTTCACAACATTGTGTCAAGGGCCCTGTACAGGCTTGGAGTAATTCTTCGCCATCTAGGGGTTTCTTGCTCAAGTGACCAGGTTGACGATGACACGACCTTAGTGCTTTTGGGGATGTTATGGTCGTTGCTTAAAAAAAAAAAAGCTCTTCAGCTCTTGGAGAATGGTAGTTTGTCAGCAGCCGCTAGCCGTGCTCTTTCTGAGGCAATCCATTCTTCTGAATCATGAGTGCTATATAAGAATAGTTGCTGTTATCATTGAAGAATATGGTTATAGGGAAGAATATGGAACCTTATGCATCAACACTTTTGAGAGGATGTTGTAGCTTGTTCTGGCACCCTGCTTGAGATATCATTCCAAAAGGCTACTATATGTTGTACAACCTTGCACCGAGGACCTGCTTTGACTGCCATGTCATGTATGTCTTGCTTCTTTGAGACTTGCCTTACTTCTCTGCTGGAATCTTCTGCTTCCATTAGTGATGGATCTCTAAGCGCTGTGATGATTCATGTTTTATCTACAAAGGTGGAAAGGTAGACGCAGGTACTAAATCTTTAAATTTATATATATATCACCTAAATTTTTAAAATGAGTGTGCAAATTTTCTGATTTTCATTACTATTCACAGACCTAACATTTATATCTTTAAGTATTTATACATTTAACACCTAAATCTAAATATATCATACGTACAGGTTTTATGTAACTCAATATATTTTCATACTTGACATATAATAAAAATCTGTGTAATTTTCGGATTTCTATATATATATACAATACCTAAATTATAATATTTATTTACAAATATATCACATCCTTATATCTATACATTGCTAATATTTGAATTTTAATTTTTATAAGTTTCGACCATCCAAACATTAACTTTTCTTGTATAAAAAAATATAACACATGCAAAATAATAATAATAATAATAATAATAATAATAATAATAATAATATACATATGAGGTTTTGGATGGTAAATGTGTAAATATAAAAAATTGTATGGTGTAAATATCTCATAATTTTAACGTCATGATATTTAAATATGAAATGCAAACATTAAAGTGGTATGCGATGAACTTGATTGCATAAGAATACTAACACAATTTTTGAGTTGGAAGATTTATATACTTAGCATACAATTCATATGTACTTAATATCTCACACCTACATTTTTATATCTGTATACATAACACTTTGGAAATTTTAACACGTATAAAAATGTGTACTTTGTTTGAAAAAAAAAAAAAGAAAAGAAAATAGCAATATTTTGATGTGGTATTAAAGACTTGAATATCTTATGTGTAAACATGAAAGCTTAAGTGTGGGATATATATAGATACATAAGAATTGAGTGGATCGTTACTAAACCTTCCAATCACCACATCACACAGTCATTTTTTTTTAAATTTATTTTAGAATTTATACATACATATCACCTTATTATGTTCCCAAATTCTTAAACGAACTTCTCGGTGCGCCTTTGCAAGTTACATTTGATCGTGGTCAAGACGTTGAAAAATCGTGAAGCTACTCCAAGGCGGACAAAACAGACAACATCAAACTTCATTTCGGTGAGATCTTTCCAAAAACACCGCTTTTAATTTCAACACTATAAAAGCCAAATTATAGGTTAGTTTGGGATATCATTGAAGCTTCTTCAGTATCTTCAACATCTTTTATTCTTCACTCCTTTGGGTTCCTAAAATAACTGTTCCACATTGGGCCTTTCCCTTTTAACGTTTCTATAAATAATCATGGAAACCTAAACATTAAAATTCTTGAAGACGAAGCCCATGATCATAATCGAGAGTTTTCTTATGTAACTCCAGTTGCCTAAGATGTAATTAACTTTAGGGGTTTGTCTCTATATGGAATTAAAAATCCAGATTAATTTAAACCCTATCTAATCTGTGTATTAGATAGAAGAATTTGTTGGCTATAAAATTCGCAGACCAAAATAGAGTCATAAACTTTTAAGTTTAGATAGTTAAGTCTACTAACAAGTGATATGCTCTTCTTTTGGGATGATATGTCACTTGTGGTATTGTGCTCAATTATTTAAACTAATAAGATATATGAGATTTATCTGGTCTCGTTATTTTTTGAAATAAAGAATATAATTTTTTAACTCAAAATTCAAAATTATATTATATATTATATTAAATTTAAATTTTAAAATATCATCTTCAAAAGAAAAAATAAAAATAAAAATGGCTGATACTTCGTTAGTAATGCTATCCAAATTGGTAAGAGTACGAGTAATAGGGGAAAGATATCTAATATAATTTTTATAGCCTCAAATTTTAATACCTAGATAGATAAATATTAGATATCTTTCATCCATAGATAACTAGAAATATTTCGCTTTTTGCTAACCCCATTTATATTCAAAATTAGATGCCTAATTAAACTTATGTTGAACATTAAAAGCTTTAGAAAGAAGGTTTTCACATAGAGGGACTTAGGTAAGAAAGATGTGTTTTCAATGAAGCTTTAATTTAGTAATGGAATTGAAAATGAAGTTACAGAGTTCCATT
This sequence comes from Papilionanthe hookeriana x Papilionanthe teres, assembly GCA_022702705.1. NCBI lineage: Eukaryota > Viridiplantae > Streptophyta > Magnoliopsida > Asparagales > Orchidaceae > Papilionanthe > Papilionanthe hookeriana x Papilionanthe teres. Next base: position 96,772,795 of record CM040425.1, read on the forward strand.
AACTTTTGAGAGTTACCTTGACCGACTTTATTTTCTTTTTCAAAATGTAAGGACAGGATCTCCAATCAAAAGTAATGCCCGAGCCTTTTAAATAATATTAAAAAAAATTGACTTTCCACTCCATTAATTCTTATATATAAATCTATAAGTGAGGATAATATTATTATGATGAATAATGACAGGTGAGTGATCAAAGGTAAGGGTTTCCATAACTTTAAAGTAAAATAAAAGAACTTTTTCAGCCAAGCACTATTACATAAAGAGATCTATTTAGTAAGCATTTAATCGGATTAGGGTATTTCTGATTAAACCCAATGAAAAAAATTGGCCTTGGAGGTTTCAAAAGATCAGATGAAATCCACAGAAGAACTAAAATCAACAAGTTTAAAACGAGGGGGGGGTGGGGTGGGGGGGGGGGGGGTTGAGATGGTGGGGTGGGGGGTGGGCAACACCACCCACTTTATCTTCTATATTCAAGATATAATTAAAGTTGGCTAAAACAAGTCATGGTTCGTCAGCATTAACAACAATTGTTGAGATAGAGTTCCACATGTTGCTTCTCATTATAAGACAATTTTTAATATAGACAAAAGCAACTGCAAATTTGACGGTAGAAGAGAATTCCAACAATCCTTGACTATATTGGGCATGAGTCTTAATTAAAATTCTACAATTATAAAGAGGGGAATTATAATAACCTCTTTCATTAGGAAAGACTGAAAGCTGCTGAGAAAGCCAAGGATCAAACAAAGTAGGTTGGAAATTTTAATTCTTAGAGAGACAGATAAAATCATTTTTATGGCTCTAAATAAAATTTGTACAATTGATGTCATGCACATCACCATTGAAACTTCTTACGAGCTAGGCTGCAAAAGAGGGAAAATGCATAGCTTAATGATGATAAGAAGAGGATCCTCCTTTATAATGCTTGTTTGGCTTTGGTGGCAACGGGGTAGGAGCTATATTGACATTGCCAGAATTTTTGAGTTAAGGTTGAGATTCAAAAATATGTTTGGGAGATGAAATAGGTAGATTATTGGAGTTTTCATTGTTGAGAGGAGGAGCCGTGGGATTATTCAAAAAGTAAGTGGATCATCCAGAGGTGCAAAAGGTGGCTTAGCAATGGTAGATTTGATCTTGTTCTCAAGTTTTTTAAAAGGCTTATTGAGGTTTAGAGCAAGTGAAGGGGCGGAAGATTGCATAATAAAATGAGCAAAAGCCACATATATTTTTACATGAACTTCTACATGTTGGGTTGCAAGTTAAGGTGCTGGTATGACTCCTTCCATGATGGATAGTGATAATAAGTGTAGGTTTAAGGAAGGGAATTTTAGGCAAGAGGAAAACTCATGGGTAAAAGTATGGTAAACTTTACACGGAGAGGTTTCCTTCATAAAGGGCTGGTTTTCGCACATCTTTACCCTTGATAGAAAGAGTAATGAGGTCAAGAAGTAGGAAACTAATAAAGATCTAGATATTTTCTCTTTCAAATAACAATCTATTTCTCTTAACAAAAAAGGGACCCAAAGTGATTAGAATACCAATCAATTTGACAATCTCAAACCAGTTGGTTTCGGTCCAAAAATATAAAAGAATGGTAGAAACTTCACTCAAAAGGGTACTTTAGCAAAATATTCTCTAACATGTTTACAATATTAAGCTCCTCATTTAAAAATAAAAGATTTTCTACTAATGAACATGGTCCACCATCAATGACCATTTCCAGATATTCCTTGCAATTGAAATTGCCAAGGATGCAGGAAAAGAATAAGGGAGTGAAGAGGGGAGAAAATTGTACGATCCATATAGTCGAAGCGCCTTAGCTGTATGGGAGGAGGAACGATGACTACAACTAGGATTTATTTATTGGCAAAGGAGGAGAAATTATAGAAGAGAATATAACATGTTAAATGTGAATTGTGTATATTTTCGGGTGTATTTAATATGTATTCACCCGAATATACCTTAAATACACCCTAAAATATAACCAATGGGCACCCATTTTATGACATAATTTTTTAAAATTGGGGAAAGATGAATGGTACTGTGAGCGACCGACAAATGAGCCCGCGCATAGTAGAGTCTACGTGGCACTGGCCACACCCACCAAGCCACGCGCGCGCAACGATCTGCGTCCTCATCTCCTTCACCCACTTCTCCGCTATTCTGCCGATCAAATCTATGGCTATCACCACCGCTCTCAGCTTCCTCAGCCTCTCTCCGAATTCCAAAATCCCAGCTCTAAAACCCGCGAAACCCACTACCCCCCTCCTTACTCTCTCTCCTCACACCCTCGATGCCACCCTCCCCTCATCCACGGCCGGCATCGCCATCGCTGCCGCCTCCTCAGCAACCGCTTTCTCGCTACCGGAATTTGTCCTTCCTCCGGATGCGCTCGCAGTTGCTGGGGAGTTCGGGATCCTCGAGGGGCGCTCTTTCGCGCTCATACACCCGATAGTGATGGGCGGCCTCTTCTTCTACACTGTTTGGACTGGCTACCTTGGATGGCAATGGCGACGCGTACGCACCATCCAGGAAGAGATTAACGAGCTCAAAAAGCAGGTCAAGTCACCTGTACCCGCCGCCGTCGCCGCTGGAGGTGTCGATACGGGCAGCCGTGAGCCGGCACCGCCGCCACAAACAGAGTCTTCCTCTGTGGAGCGGAAGATATTGCTGCTTACTGAGGTAGGGATGAAGTTAAGTTTTTTGCGTTCTGAAGGTGTTCGACGAAAGTTCTGAGCGAATTTCATTTCCTTTATTCGTTGAATAGGAGAGGAAGGAGCTGTTGAAAGGCGGGTTTAGGGACCGACACTTCAATGCTGGATCAATATTGTTGGGGTTTGGTGTGTTTGAGTCTGTGGGAGGTGCAGTCAATACCTGGTTCCGGACTGGGAAGCTCTTTCCTGGACCTCACCTATTCGCCGGAGCAGGTGATCACTTAATATTCTTTATTTACATTAATCATTCCTGATATGCTGCGTTCGAAATTTTGTGCTGTCATTTATTTGCTTGATTCAGCTACGGCTGTGTGAATTCTATTTAGAGCATGCTGAATTCAAGATGAAATTGAAATTTTAGTTTTGACATGTAATCAAGTTTCAGGGTGAGTAAAATAATGTTTTATTCAACAACATACCCCACAATTTTTATGTATTTTCACATTTTATATTTAGAATTTGATATTTACTTATCTAGCATTTTAGTTTTACAATCACATCAAAAGATATACATGAAAGAGTGTATTTTAATTAAAAAAATAATATTGGTGATATTTTTTTTATGTTGTTTAAAATTTGATATTATACAATAAACAAATCAAGATTTGACTATAAGGAAATATCTTGGTCTTCCTATTAATATATTTATGTCTCTTTCATAAAGAGGACATCTTCATCTACATATAGCCTCCACACTACATGTAACTCTCTAATTTCTATATATGGTGACAACCATAATCCTTTGGCATCATTGGAGTTTTTAATCCTCATTCCAATGAAGAAAAGGTTGTTGTTTTGGAGTCACAAACACTTTTTTTGTTGAAGTGTACTAATAATGAATTATGTTCCAATCTGCCCCTCCTATAATCATCTTTCTCTTGTGACAAAAAAACATCAAATCATCTTTTGTTGGAATCTTTGTTACGCTTTTTTCATGTGGATATCTATTTTTAATTTTTATTTTGTATATGAATTATTGATGGAAAAAAAAAAGAACGAGACAAACACACAAGTGGAAAAGCGTTATAAAAGGTGTGCTTGGCTAGGACATAAATGGAATACTATGGATTGAATGTAAGGGATGACTGAGAGAGATATAGAACAAAGGAAGATGTTTTATCATTTAACATCTTTATCATGAGAATATCCTGTGATGTAATAAAGGTTACAAACCACAACGACTACAACAACAAGTCTTTAGCCCACTAAGTGGAGTTGGCTACATGGATTATTTTTCTTCGTTGCACCCTACTGAGTGTCATATTTTCATTTAATTCTAATAAATTAAGATTATTTTTTATATAACATGGACAAGTCTTTTTAGGTCTACCTCTACTTTTCTTAACATAAGTCAAATCTAAAACACCTACCCTCTTAATTGGGTTGAAGCCGACTCTCTCTAATTTTCTCTACCACTGGAGCTACTCCAACCCTTTCACAAATAAATTCATTTCACATTTTTCTCTAAGTGTAAAGACTCTCATCCACCTAAGCATTCTCATCTCAATAATACTTAATTCAATTTTATGCTTCTCTTTTACAAGTCATATTTTTTGTGTCATAAAGTATTTCTGGTCTCACCATTATCTTATAAAATTTTCCTTTAGACTAAGTGCTACTTTTTTATCTTGCAATATAGGCCCTATGCATTTATCCACTTCAACCATCCAACTTCAATTCTACTAATAACATCCCCATCCATATCACCATCACATTGAACAATATACCTGAGATATCTAAAATTTCACTCCTTTTAATGCCTTGATCACCCATAATTACAACCCCACCAACCACTACTAACATTACATTCCATGTATTCAGGTTTAGATGTACTCAAAAGAAAGCCTTCAGGCTCTAAAGTTGATCTCCATAATGCTTTTTTTTTTTTTTTGAACGTTCTCTAGTCTTATCCACAAGAATGATGTAATAAAGGTTCAACATAAAAAAATAAGAGAGTTCAAATAATTTTTACAACACAATTTCATCAAGATTGGCATGCAATTGTTGAATATATTGAGAAAACCATATAATAATGATGTTTGTTTCTTATTTATTGCCATCATTATTTTAATTAATATGCCAATATTCACAGATAAAATGGAACCATTTATGATATGGTTGAGCTCTTTAAGTCCATGCATTATGAAATTCGGCTATTTTCTCTCTCTTCCATGTATGGTGGCACTTCTCTTTTAATGTAATATCTTCATTGCAAAACTTTTGCATAAGTAGCATTTTCTCTTTTTTCTTAATTTCAGGAAAAGGTGACCAAAAACTTGAATAATGGAAGAGTTACACAAATTTATTCTCTTAAGTTGATGTAGAACAAAGGGGGATGTTTCATCCCTTAATATCTTTATCAAGCGGACATTTATGATGATCATTAATGACTCCACTTTGAAGTTGAGTGATCAAATAGTTATTGCAACACAATTTTATCATCAAGAGTGACGTGCAATTATTCAACACAAAGAGGACATTGATCACCATATATTTATGATATCTACATTCACGTGTATCATGTGTACAATCTTAAGTTGTCTTGCCCCAAGGTACTATTCTATTGAGATCTATAGGATATTTTCCTAATGTTCACTTCTCTGCTCATTTCTCTAACCCTCTTTTTTAAGTAGGGTTTTAGTGTGTTCCACAAACAGACAAATCAAGATTTGAGAATAAAGAAATATCTTGGTCTTCCTATTAGTGTATTTATGTATCTTTCATATAAAGGGCCTCTTCATCTACATATAACCACCACTCTCTATTTGTAACCATTACTCCCAACCTAATTTCTATGTAAGGATGTCAACCATAAGCCTTAGGCATAGTTGGAGTTTATAATCCTCATTCTCATGAATAAAAGCTTGTTGTTTTGAAGTCACAAACACTTATTTGTTGAAGTTTACTAACTGTGAATTATCTGCCAACCAACACCTCATATAATGATATCTTTCTTTATTGATAATAACATCAAATCATCTTTTATTGGCATCTTTGTTACACTTTTTCTATGTGGATCTCTATTGATTCTTCTTATTCCATATATGAATTGTTAAGGAGAAGAAAAAAATGAGACAAACACACAAATGGAAAAGAGTTATAAAATGCATGTGTGGCTATGACGTAAAGTGGAATACTATGAATTTAGGGCAAGGGATGATTGAGAGAGATATGGAACAAAGGAAGATGTTTTATCCTTTATCATCTTTATCATGAGAACTGTGATGTAATAAATGTTATGAACAACAACAAGAACAACAACAAGCCTTTATGCTAAGTGGGGTCGGCTCCTTTTCCTCCTTTGTATCCTATTGAGTGTCATGTTTGCATTTAATTCTAATAAATCCTTTCTTAGCATAAGTCAAATTTAAAACATCTACTATATTAACTAGGTCATCAGATGGTCGGTGTTTAATGTGAACAAAACATTGAAGAAAACTCTCTATAATCTTTTCTGCCATTGGAGCTACTCTAATCCTTTCACGATATATTCGTTTCGCTTTTTATCTCTAAGTGTAAAACCACTCATTCACCTGAGCATTCTCATCTCAGTAACACTTAATTTATGTTTCTCTTTTACAAGCCAATATTCTATGCCATAAAGTCTTACCACCATCTTATTAAAATTTTCCTTAGCTCTAAGTGGTATTTTTTTATCACACAAAAGACTTGCTGTATTCCTCCACTTGAATCATCCAACTTGAATTCTACTAGTAAAATCCCCATCTATATTCCTATCACTTTGAACAATTAACCTGAGATATCTAAAATATTCGCTTCTTTTAATGACTTGATCATCCATAGTTGCAACTCCACCACTAGATCTACTACTCTAGTAAATTCCATTCAATGTATTCAATTTTAGATCTACTCAAAAGAAAGCCTTTAAACTTTAAAGTTGACCTCTATAATTCAAGTGTGTCCTGAACTATCTTTCTAGTCCTATCCACAAGAATGATGTAATAAAGGTTCAACAATTAAAATACGAGAGATCAAATAATTGTTGCGACACAATTTCATCTTGATTGCCATGCAATTGTTGAACATATCGAGGGAACCATATAACATTGATATATGTTTCTTTTCTATTTCCATCATTATTATAAATAATATGTCAACATTCATGATTAAAATGGATCCATTTATGATATGGCTGAGCCCTTTAAGTCCATGCATTATGAAATTAGGCTACTTTATCTCTTTTCCATGTATGGTGGCACCTTCTCTCTTTTAATGTAGTATCTTCATTGCAAGTTTTTTGGATAAGCATCATTTTCTCTGATTTCTTAATTTTAGACGCATTATGAGAAAAAGAAAATTTAAAATAAGAAAGAGGTGGCCAATGCTTGAGTTGTGGAAGAGTTATGCAAATTTTTTCTCTTAAGTTGATGTTGAACAAAGGAGAGTGTTTCATCCTTTAATATCTTTATCAATAGAACATTTATGGTGGTTAGTAATGACTCCACTTTGAAGATGAGAGATCAAATAGTTGTTGTAGCACAATGTTATCATCTAGAATGGCATGCAATTATTCAACTCTTATGAGAAAAAGAAATTTTAAACTAAGAAAGAGCTGACCAAGGATCGAATTATGGAAGAGTTATACAAATGTTTTCTCTTAAGTTGATGTTGAACAAAGGAGAGTGTTTCATCCTTCAATATCTTTATCAATAGAACATTTCTGGTGATTAGTAATGACTCCACTTTGAGAGATCAAATAGTTATTGTAACACAATTTTATCATCTAGAATGGCATGCATTATTCAACACAACGAGGACATTGATTACCATATAGTTATGATATGTTCATTATTTAGTTTAATCATTATTTTCAAGCAAATATCTGCATTCACAATCAAAATAAAGCCATTCATGCTATAGCAAACCTTTCAAGATCATGAATTAAGAAATTCAACCGTTTTCTCTTTTTTCTATATGTTAGCACCTCTACTCTCTTAAAATGTTATTCCATGCAAGATTTCAACCAAAGCATCATTCACACTCACTTTTTTAATTTAAGTCTTCTCATGAAGAAATGGAAATTTAAAATTCAAATGATGAGACCAAGGCTTGAATTATGGAGGGTAATATAAATGAAGCCTAGAGGCACTTCAAAATTTAAATCCTAAAATTATTTGGTTGGCCCCATGAATGATACTATTTGGAACATTCTCGCATCTCTATGCAAGGCTTGATTTATGGAGGAATTACACAAATGAAGCTTTAATTGGAACATTTAAATTCACGAAGCACACAGTTAAGCATAAAATTGTTTTATCGAAGTAATTATCATGAAGTAACTATAAATTGTTTTATCGAAGTAATTATTAGAAATAGCTTAGGTTGTATATTGTACAATGTTTTTGACATTTTCTTCAAATAGAGCTTGGACGCTCTCTCTTTTCGGGAACTTTGGTAAGTTGCCCATGACAAAATATTATATATATATATATATATATATATATATATATATATATATATATATACAATAATGAATAAATCCCACAATTATTTTTCCACAGTTGCATTCATGTACCCATATTTTATCATGATGTTATCTCCACTCTCCAGCAATCTGTTTCTTACACGTCAAGGTTTGGCCCTCTTCCTTTGTTCCACTTTGTCCAAGATCAACTCCTATCTTCATTGAACCATCTGATTAGTTTATGTTTATTCAAATACAAATTAAGGTGAATAATTTTTTATTAAATATTTATGCATTCTATACTCGTGATTACCAAATTAATATTTTCTTTACTCCATAATCAATTCTTCATAAATAACTAGATGGGATTCCTCCTTCCCCCCAAGCACCCTCGCTTTCATCCATCACCATTTCCCATGCCTTTTCAAGGTGCCTCAAGAGGTGAAACAAAGATAACTGAGTCTCAAGGGAATATCTAGGGCCTTCTAACACAAAATAAAATTTTCTCCAATAACAACCCTAATTTGGCTTGTGGTTTTGTTAGATCAGATCTTAATTCCAGTTTCTCCTTCAGAATAATAGTGCATGTGAGAATCATTTAGAATTACCTACCTGTCATCTTCTTCGTTGTATCTTAACTGTAAAAATTCATAGGCAAAAATAACAGATCTATGCAAAAGTATAATCGTCAATAACCGTTATGGTGTGGAGGAACACTGAAGTTGTCTCAGACAGAGTATGTTGAGAAGATCTTATAGAGGTTCAACATGAGTGAGACAAAACCAGTTAGCGTTCCCTTAGGTAGTCACTTCAAACTATCTAAGGAGTTATCACCTAACTCGGAATCAGAGCAAGCACAAATCGAGAGAACTCCGTATGCTTCAGCAGTTGGAAGTTTGATGTATACAATGTGCAATCCAGGCATGTATCATTGGGAGGCGGTAAAGTGAATTCTCAGGTATTTGAGGGGAACAGTCAATAGTGCACTTTGCTATGGAAGTGCAGGGATCAGTCTACATGGATTTGTAGATTCAACTATGGTAGATGTGGATAGTAAAAGTACGACGAGGTATATATTAACATTGGGGAACACAACAGTGAGTTGGATTTCCAGGTTGCAAAAGATCATTACACTTTCAACTACGAATGCCGAATATATTTTTATCACTGAGACTAGCAAGGAGATGATTTGGCTAAGAGTTTTATGACAGAATTGGGTAAGGAGCAAGAGATTGAAAAACTCTACAGTGACAGTATGAGTGTGATTTATTTGCTAAGAACGCTGCTTTTCGTGCCAGGACGAAACGTATTCAGCTGAAGTGTCATTTTATTCGCTTTCTTCTTGAAGATAGCAATTTTTCTTGGAGAAGATACATACAGCTCAACATTCTGCGGATATGTTCACTAAGGTGGTGACTGTTGAGAAACTGAAGCTACGCTTGGCTTCAGTTGGGTTTCATGAAAGTTCAGACCAGGGTTGAACCACACTACGTACGTGACCACGGTACATTATTATGAAGGCAATTCAGATAGAGGTGCAGGTACAGAGGATTGGTGATCGATGTTATCATCTCTAAGTGGGAGATTGTTATGGTGTGGAGCCGAAGCAGCCCGAGCAACACAGAAGCTGGTGCATATGCGCTTATGGGCGCATATGCGCCCATCATATAGGCGCGACAACAGAAAGGCCGGCGCATATGCACTAGCTATTTGGCGTATATGCGGTCACTTATCGTGGGCACAGTGAAGTTGGTGCATAGGAACCAACATTTGGGTGCCTATGCACCCAACTTATGTGTTGCGCGTTAAAAAGCTTGGCACATATGTGCCAAGTTCGGGTTGCACATGTGCCAGGGGCAGTTTCACACAAATTTTGGTTTTAAGTCTAAATTCAAGCGACATAACTAATAGGGCTTGGAGTTTCTTCTTGAGTATTCTTTGACAAGCATCCCGGTGAAGGTGACGACTCAAAGTGGTGGATTTCGGTGATTCAACGTGATGTTTGCATCGGATTGAAGAGGGGAATTGTGGAGTAAGTCCTGTAAGTTTATTTGTGTAGAGAAGAAACAAGTGTGAGTTCTTTGTAAAAACATTCTGAATTTCTTAATTAATTTTTGGTGGTGTTGCTCCTTGATTTTTTTTCATTCTCGGATTTTTTCACGTAAAATTCTCATGTGCATTCTTTATTGTATTGATTGTGTTTTCTATTTATTCTTTATTCCCATTTTCTCGAATTGGGGTGATCCTCTTATTTTATGTTGTGATTTAGTTTCTAATTAATCCTAAGCCTTGATAAACTTAAGAATTATTTCTTGATGTTTCTTATCAATAACAAATTAGGAACTGCGATATCACATGCTTTCCAAAGGCTACAATTGGGTATTTTAAATGGCCAATTTGGTTGGGACATCAAGAGATTTAAATCCAATAACTATGGTGTTAGTAAGATTTGGTTAATAGTTGTTGATTCAGACTGCAACTTGAATTGTACATAACTCTGGATTTCATATGGGTTGGAAATTGAGCTAAGATTGACCATAACATGCTACCTTCATGGGATTGCTCAAATTCTTAGATTTTACTTTGTATATTGTGGTTTAACATGACATAATGGTGCAGTTTTTTAATAATGGTTGAGAACATAGTTAGCTGATACTAATTGTTTATTACCTTGAGTTAGCGCTATCAATCTGCTGGTGGTCATGGATGTTTTTTGCAGCACTTTAATAAAATTTATTTGCTCTTCATAACATGCCAGCGTTCGGTACAATGCAAATTAGTTACATGCTGACACTATAATGGTAATGTATATGCATGTGTTGGTCGTCAAATTGGAAATTGTCGGCCACCGAGATGGGTATCCCGACGTCCGCTTTGAAAATATTTAATTTAATTTAATTTAATGTATATATGTAATTTGTAAAAATATCATTTTTTATTTAAAAAAACGAAATCAAACCGATCTTACATCCTTACTTAGCTTTAAATAAACGAACACCGCACCACAAGAATGCATCTATTCCAGTGAATGTACACATTACTTCGATAATACGACTCGATTAAATAAACTAATAAATTTGTGACATCCGTTCTAGTCTGCGAACCTTTTATGTTGACCGACAAGTTCTCATATTTAATACAAAAGAATTAAATAGGATTTATATTACATGGGTTCTTAAAGCTTCCTATAGAGGCAAACCCCTATAGTTAATTACCCCTCAAATGACCGAAGTCACCTAAGAGAACTCTCGATTTTAATCAGAGTTATCTATTTTCATGAATTCAGAGGTTAGGGTTTTCAAGGTAGTATGTAGGAAAGTCAAGTAGGAGAGGACCAAATATGAACAATTATTTTCAGAGTCAAAAGAGCGAGGACTAGGGGATGTACAGAATAGAGGCGAACCTCAATGACTACCCAGACTATCCTATTGTTGGGCTTTAAATTTTAAAAATGAATTTATTTAAATTTCGATCCTGCCAATTATTAATTATAAGAATTATATTTGCATGATATCTGATTATGCAAACAACCTAGAAGATAGGAGGATTTACGTCGTGGCGGACGACGACCTCGAAATTCTAAGGCAAGTTAGGGCTTATATTGCACAACATGATTGTGCAAAGGCCTAAAAGAAAAGGTGAGGATTTATGTCGCACTATGCGGACTACCTCGAAGTCCTATGACTTGTTATTTAAACTAAGGAAAAGTTTTGCTAATGTAGTCCTATTTTGTTGTTGCAGATTGTTCTTCTCCGTCCGCTGCATCATCGTTGTGCTGCCCTCGAAATTTGGTCCATGTTTCATGTTGTAGCAGTGTTGAATTTTAGGTTTAAAGTTTAAAGTAGACATGCAATTGTCAAGTTAGTATTTTATTTTTGGATGTGTGTTTTACAGTAAACAGAGGTATTCTACAGTAAACAGGAGTATTCTACAATAAACATAAGTGTATGTTACAAGAACAAGAGTACATGCTATAGTAAACATGAGTACATGCTATAATAAACAAAAGTATACTAAAGTAAACAGTAGGAATATGAAAATACTGTAAATTTTGATTACCTGTAATGCGCCACTATTTATTTTTATTCCTGTAGGAAAAAGAATTGTAGGACCAAGTAAATGATAGGGGTCTAGTATCCCGAGCTATCTGTGAAAGGTAAAACCCAAAACACCGTGCGGAAAGCCAAAAGCGAGAAAATTTGGAAAGAAATCTGTGAAAAGCTCAAAAGAAATCAAAATAAGCCGTAGAAAACCGGAAAAGAAAGAAATCAAAAGGAGTCCGTAGAAAACTTAAGGAAAGCCACAAAAGCCCGAAAGGACCGAAAGGACCGTAAATGCTTACGGTCCTTTCGGGCTTTTAGGGCAGCACAACGATGTAGTCCGAAAGGACCGTAAGCATGATGGTGGGGAGGACTCAGAATCAATACTCGGGTCAAATCAAGACCCTAGTGCCCTAACGAATCACCATACATATGTGATCCAACACTAAGTAAAATGTTCTCAGTCTAACAGCTACAGAAGAAGGAAACTCCTAATGTGGTTCATACGACTGACCCGTAAATTTTCTTTTTATAAAATATTTAGGAAAGATTTCATTTCATTTTTATTTTTTTAAAGGAATTTTGTTTTATCATTCATTTAAAAGAAAGTTTGATATAATATGTCAAACATATAATGGGTCAAACAGTTTTAGAAAGCTTCAAAAGTACGACTAAAGACTCTCAAAACCCACAGCCCAAAGTCAAGCCACACAAGCTCTAAAACCGAACCTAACATGCCCATAACTGAGCCCAACATGAGACAAAACCGAGCCCAAACAACAGGCCAAAACCCAACTTAATCAAGCCATGAAACCGAGCCCTGCATGAAACAAAACCGAGCCCAAACAACATACCAAACCCAACTTAATCAAGCCATGAAACCGAGCCCTGCATGAAACAAAACCGAGCCCAAACAACAGGCTAAAACCCAGCTTAATCCAGCCATGAAACCGAGCCCAAACAACAGGTCAAAACCCTGCTTAATCAAGCCATGAAACCGAGCCCCAAGCTATGTTAATCTCTCCCAATATTTCCCTACTTTTGTATATTTTTCCAACAAATGCAAGCTTTTCATATGTGTCATGATACAACAGTGAAATAGAATAAATGTTGGTTACAACAAATGATTCTCAAATGAGCATTCCAACACAAAGCCTCGGTGTTAAACCCATACAACAAGGAAAAACCACAGCCCAGAGGGATAAAACAGACCTGAAATTTTAATATACCAGTATGTATGTGATAAGAACATAAGAAAGAAGCTAGCACATGCGTAAGAAATGAACCATGCCTTTCTTATAGGCCTACACTTCCAGCTAAGTATCCTACATCATTTAAAACAGGCCCAACAATATGCGTTATTCAACTAAAGCCAACAGAGATCCATAGCCACTCCAGCCAGCTAAATCCCCACGATTAGCAATAGTCTTAGCATTAAATACCAGCCAAGACAGATAAAACTACCTTATGCATGCATTCCCTCTTTTTTTTATGTAGAGGAAAAGTTTACACACAACCCTAGGAACGAATTTGGTAGAACCTATCCCAAATTCTCAGCTCATCCCTAAATTTCCCAAGTGAAGCACATTAAGTTCAGGGAAGCATTAATAAGGAAAGTATAACATGTCATTCAAAATCTTCCCTAACCTCTAATACCACACCATATGCATTTGATGCCACTTCCAAGCAAACAAGAAGTTGTAGAGCTTGTAACAAGAAGCGGAGAAGAGATGCTAATAGGCCTAGCTAATTAACCTTGCCACCAAAAGAAACTCTCACCCAACAAGAGGGGTTGTACCTCAGTGATGAAGCAAGTAACCAAGCAACAAAATCGAGCAGACAGGGAAACCGAGCAAGCCACAAGAATTCAACGGCACTTTCCCCTTCCTCCAAGAAAATTGGCCAACCCCAAAGAACTCCCCAAATGGGGATTTTATAGCTGGGAGAGGAGCAAGCCCACCCTCTCCTACAGGAGAGGTGAGTCGAAGTCGAGATGGAGGGAAAAATGGCGACAAAGAGCTGGGAGGAGGAGTTATCGGGAAGAAGGGAATTACCATCCTAATGCTTCGGGACAGGCTCCTAGGGGTCAAACTTACCCGAGTAGGAAAATGAAGGCTCCCGAAATTGTCCTCAATCGGCAAGACGAAGCAGAGGAAGCTTCGGGAAGGAGAATTCTTGGGCAGAGCCTGTCGAGCAAGGAGTCAACTCTCCTTGTGAAGGAGATGGCTCGAGCGGCAGGCGCGGCTAAGGCTCGATCTGGACCGCAGAAGAGCTCGGTCGCTCGTGGGAGAGAAAATAGGGCACGTGCTTGCTCGAATCGAAGGAGGAGAGGGCTCGTGAACGGGGAAGAAGAGGGTGCCAAGTGCGTGAGTTTTAGGGGTTTAGGGTTAATAGAAAAAAAAACATATTAAATTAATTTAATTTACTTAAACGCGCCGAATTCGGGGTGATTTATTCGTGCGCAGAACTATAGCAAACTGTATGTCTTTCCTAAGTAAATTCGACGTTCCGGACGTGTCGGCGCAGTCTGTTTCGTCATCCGGGGTCGTTCGGACAACCTCGTCGACGATCGGGTCAAAAATGTGTCGCATTTCAATTCTTTGAAATTATGGCTCGCTGTCGGTCATTTTGGAGGATTGACTTCAGCTCCGATCAACTGTAAGGTATTTAAAGGCGTCAAAGCCGTGAATTGTGGAATTTGTGCGCGTAGTGGTGCAAGATGTGCACGTGGCAATCCTAGTGCTCAAGGGTCCTATGGGGACTCCCTTTGAGTTCCTCACGTTAATTCCAACCTTCTACGTGCTAGAGGTACATAATTACACGCGGGACTCCAAAAAGAGTAACAAAGTGGTTTCAAACTTACTAAAATGAGGTGGGTCTCATACTAAGGTTCTAAGATAGTCGAAGGGAAGACCCTAGGGCTAAAATCCTAAATCCTAAGGGAAAACTAGACCTCGACAAAAGGGAGGTCAACAGCATGATACTACGTTATTGTCAGAACAATTTTTTCCAACGTACTTTTGGTATAGAATTATATGCGGGTATGGCTTAAACATAATTCCTATATGTTTAATCAGTTATCACAGTAATCTTTTCATTTTTATGTTTAAAATACACCTCAGTGATCCAGACCATCCTTCTCTTCGTGATTTCCCTTATATTCCTCTTTCTTCGTCCCGCTTTAATGGTAAACAGATGTTAGTTCCGAAGATAAAAATGCAAGATACAACGTTTTATTAAAATATTTGGTAACAAGATATAATAATTTATAAATTGATAAATTTATGATTAAGAAGTTCTTAAAGCGGATATCAAAAGTTGGGTACATGCTAGTAAAGACGCTCCTTCATTGAGACGAAGGATAAACTATTTTTCTTAGCTTATAAAATTTTGTGGCATATTTATGTTTGAGATATAAAATTATTTATAACTAGCCAGATCTGTAGCTAAAAACTGTTAGAACGGGCGGGTGTACACGGTAAGAGTTTGCTCCATGCTAGAAAACAATGCCTCTATTTCATTGCTTTCAATACAGTTTGAAATTAGATGAGAAAATTTTGCGTGATATGTATTGATATGCTTTTAGAATACCAAAGGCTTAAGAATATTGTATTTTCTAAGTTTTTAGTATAGATATATGCTCATGAATGATGAAACTATCAATTCTCTTCCTTATGCTGTTGGTATTACTGCACCTGATCTCTAAGATCTATCATTATATATTGTAGAGTGTGGTTATGAATGAATTGAATTGTAGATCATCAGTTTTACCTATAGTTTGTGTCATTGCTTGATGTCAGAAATCATGTTATAATAAATGAGTAAGCTCATTAAATCTATCTTTTAATTTGATGTATTGAGACACCAACATTAATTTCAAAGTCTAAAAACCTCGTCAAAATGCCTTCAAACGTGATAATTTTCTTCTCTAAAAAAAAATTAAAATAAAATCATCAGTTTCTAAAGCAGATTTTCTGTTTACCAGCAACCACATGAGCCCTTATTTTATTGGTTTGTTGGTTTTTGATATATAACATTTGTGTAGCTGATTTGTAAGGTTGATTTGTAGGGATCACGATCTTATGGGCGCTGGCAGCAGCACTTGTTCCTCTGATGCAGAAGGGAAATGAAACTGCCAGAAATCTGCACATTGCATTGAACGCATTGAACGTTCTGCTCTTTATATGGCAGATTCCCACTGGTATTGAAATTGTTTACAAAGTGTTTGAATTCACTAATTGGCCCTGATTTCTGCATCTCTCTTTTTTCTTCTTACCGACTTAGGACTTCATTATTCTGTTAGTTCTTACCGTAGATTTCATATGTATATCACATGATGCTTGTTAACTATATATTTTCTTATGAGGTAGCGTTGGTAATGGTGATTAAACTCTGTTTAATGTTTGTATACGGAACTCCTGAATAGTTAAATATCAAGCTTGGAAGGTCCTGTTGCTCGTAAATATAATGTATGTTCTAAAATGGATTTAATTTTTATAGTTTTTTTTTTCCCAACGACACTTATTCACTCTTTCATATTGCTTCCGAAGCTGCTATAATATATATTTATAAACAAAAAAACTCCTTGAACTGCTTCTCAGCTATTCTTCTTAGAAGGATACAATTAGTTCTTTAACTTTTGGATGCGGGAAGAACTCCCGGTTTACATCAAGGCATTTCCCTGCTACAATAATAATCTACGATATCTGTTCTCTACTGAAATGACCATTTCTGCTGCAGTTGAAACAGAAACTTATGAGGTCCTCGAGATTGAAATTCGTGTAGGAGAAGACCACAACTGGTGGACGCGAAACATTCATTACATAGATAGTTACACGTACCAATCATAAGGTAGGTTAAGTGAAGAACATTGAAGGAAAATAGGGAATCATTGCATTTCTGCCCCATTCTTTTAGTTATTTAGCACGCTACTGTTAGGATTGGAAGTTTAGAACACATAACGGAAGAGAGAGAGGTGCATATTCGTATTGTGTAGCAGATTTATCCTTGAGAGTTGTGATTGATCTTCATCTTCTATTTTTTTTCCCTCAAACAATCAGTAATTCACAAAAAAGAAAAAAATTGTTACAACTCTGTTGTTGCTCTCAGTTTCTTACAGCACACTTGATATACAAGGGGAAAAACATGATCATGCCAATCACTTGTGTCTTCTCAGATTATCAAGTTTGCATAGGGGAATCTGGCTCAACTATGTACTCGGCCAACCGTTGGACTTAGCAGATCATGGCCATTCGCATTTAACTGGCTATTTTTTTATTCCCTGCTGCCCATCTCTGCCTTATCAAATTTTCACAGGTGCTCTTCTATTTATAGCTCGCTAGCCTAACTCAGAACGTTATACTCTCTTTAGCCTTTCTCCTCCCTTTTTGCATCTTTGGTGCTCAAACTATTCTTATGTCAATTGCTAGCCTGCACCTGTGCTAGGATTTTAGTAATCTGAAGGTTGTCTCACAAACTTCACTTCTTTCAGATAGAGAAGTCTAGTGCACCTATGTACTCTCTTATATTGGTCAGTAAAACAAAGTACAATATAAGATTTGTGATATGTTAAAGTCAAAGGTAAAGAAATATACAGCTTAATATATGATAACAATATTTTGCAAAATGGGAGAACATAAATGTTAATGATTATGTTTGCAAACTTGATAGATCACCTTACTATCAACAAATATTGCAATAATTATGTTAAATTCACAAGATTTACAAAGTAGATTTAGCTTAGCATCTTAAATAGAACTTTAAAATAATTCTAAAACTAAAAAGTTATCATGAAGGAAAAAAAATTGAGCTCATTGCTTTTTGATTGAAAGACTAAGGTTTCTGAGTTCAATAAAATTGATAGAAAAAAAAAAGAATAATGAAATAGTAGCATGGTCTACTGTTCTCCTCACATGTATATATAGCTAATATTTTTCTCTTCACGTTGTATATGTAAGGCGAGAGAGAAAAAACTCTGGTAAAACTTGAATTATGGAGGTCTACCTTGGAGTCCAATGGCCTTCGTTTGAG
The DNA here is from genome assembly GCA_022702705.1 of Papilionanthe hookeriana x Papilionanthe teres. NCBI lineage: Eukaryota > Viridiplantae > Streptophyta > Magnoliopsida > Asparagales > Orchidaceae > Papilionanthe > Papilionanthe hookeriana x Papilionanthe teres. The sequence goes on from CM040425.1 coordinate 96,791,007, forward strand.
TAGAACTAAAACTGAATACATGTAATGTAATTTTAGTAGTAGCAACTCTAGTGATAGTAATGTAACTATGGGTGATCAAATTATTAAAAGGTGTGAACGCTATAGATATTTCGGGTCTATTCAAAGTGACAGTGATATTGGTGGGGGATGTTATTAGTAGAATTCATGTTGGTTAGTTGAAGTGGAGGAATGCTTCGAGCCTATTGTGTGATAGAAAAGTTTCGCTTAGACTGGAAGAAAAATTTTATAAGATGGTGGTGAGACTTGCAATGCTCTATGGTGTTGAATGTTGGCCTTTAAAAGAGAAGCATGATACTAAGTGTTGCTGAGATGAGAATGTTTAGGTGGATGAGTGGCTTTACACTTAGAGACAAAATGTGAAATGAATGTATCTGTGATAGGGTTGGTGTAGCTCCAGTGACGGACAAAATTAGAGAGAGTCATCTTAGATGGTTTGGTTACATTAAACGTCAACCATCTGATGATTATGTTAAGAAAGGCAGAGGTAGACCTAGAAAAACATGGGCATATTGTATAAAAAATGATCTTAATTTATTAGAATTAAATAAAAATATGACTCTGAATAGGATGCAATGAAGAAAAGGGATTCATGTTACCAACCCCCCTTAGTGGGATAAAGGTTTTGTTTGTTGTTGTATATGTTGCTGAAACAAAAAGTGGCGATGGGAAAATCTCTAGAGATTAAAAATCATTTAAACATAAAAACAAACTCATTCAAGACCCAAATAAATTAGATGTTGTGTAAATTGAAGCTTGCAAGTGAAGAGTATTTTTTTGAAGGTTGAAGAGCTCTTCGAGTAGGTAACAAATTTCTCTCTATTTCTTATATATGGACATGAGGGTTGTAATCAAGTCGAGTCGAGTGTGTCATGATTTGGACTTAGCTTAGTCAACTCATAAGTTATTTTTGTTCAGTTCAAACTTGAGATGAGCTTTCCCACATATATTTATATTTAGCTTGTTTAAAATTTTTAATGTTGATACTTTAATTTATATTTGACTTGTTTATATTAATTAAGACACTAAAATTCAATTGAGTACTTAATTTTTCATATAAATTAAAAATTTTACCGTGCATGATTTTTCATACAAAACTAGTAAATAATTTAAGATTTAAATGAGTATTTGATTTTTTATATAAAATTATTAACAAATAATTTTATGAATCTAATAAACACTTGAATAAATTTCAAATTTTATCTAATTAGTTTATCCTAAGTAAATATTATAATATATAAGCTATAACTCTATTTTTTTAATCATTTGAAATAAATAAGTAATAATAATTTGTTCATTGAAATAAAATAAAAATAAAAAATTACAGAAAATTTATATGCATATTGATATTAAATTGTAATATATTACTATTAAATATATTATTACAAAAATTTAAATCAATACAATTTTATTTAAAAAATATATCATGTAAGGAATAGGTCATTAAACAAGTTGTTTGATGAACACAATGATTTTTTCATGAACCTAACCACCGAGTTGGAATATATCCAAATGCGATCAATTAAGCTGTGAGTTTTTAAAAGAAGTTCAAACATGTTTATTTATTATTTTGAATAAACATGATCGAGTATTATTCGAGTTGAGTTTGTGTTGTTCATCAAGTGCATTGATTCATATACAACCATAATACTTAAAAAATCATAATAAAATCAAATTGAAATAAAAGTTTTTCATCAGAACATATGTAGTCTTATTTAAAAATTTAAATGAATCTAATGGAATAAAAATTTAGTCCAAATTAGTTAACCATAAAATAATTTCTTAGAATTGTCAATTTTGTTATAATTATATGATTTTTTAAATGAGATAGTTACATACATACACATACATACAACTAGGGGTGTAAACGAACCGAACACGAACCAATAGAGCTTGTGTTTGTGTTCGGTTTGTTTGAAATAAGCTCATGTTTGAAATTGTTCGTGAAATCACTGTTTGTGTTCGTTTCTTAACGAACGAGTCGAACACGAGCTGTTTGCGAACGACAAGCCAGTTTGATAGCCCAAAATTAATATATAAAAATAATATATTATATCAATTATATAACTTATATTATATAAATATATAATATCTATATTAGTATATTATTAATATAGTACATTAATATATTATTATTATTAATATATTATATATTATAATTTATAAAATTTAATTTTTTAAAATATCATAAAAAATATATATATAATTATTTTAAATTATTTTATATTTCGAACAATAACGAATCGAACACGAACGAACGCATCACTGTTCGTGTATGGTTCATTGAACTAACCGAACGAAAAAAAAATTGTTCATGTTCGTCTCGTTTACTTATCGAAGGAATTGAACAGGAACTCCTTGACGAACCGAACACGAACTGTTCGTGGACAACGAGCTTTTTTGACAGCCCTACTTACAACACAATTCTTACATTTTTACATATCTAACACCAAAATTTTCATATGTATATACAAAATACTCAAATCATTTACACTAAATATAAAAATACCACTATTGCAAACTATTTAAAGGCGAAATGCACATTTTCATAATAGGTTTGAGAGCTCGTGTCAGATATGTAAATACATCAGAATTGTGTGGTATGTCTGTAATTTTTGAATTAATCAGGACTAAAACTCTTATAAATATATTAAGATGATAAATTATGAAGCTCATGGAACTAAAATCTTATATTTTCTCATGATAATAGCCTTATATGTTATAGAGAATATGGTAAAGATGCAAAATGACTTTTGTTCTCAATTTTAAGCAACCAAACCTATTTCAATTTATCTAACTTAAATATAAAGTGCGGATGTGATATATAAGGGTCTGTTTGGCAGTAATGAAACTTTCTAACTTTTCAACTACAACTTAGCTACCTCGTAAGTTGCATTATGAAGTCTAATTATTTATCGCAAATTATGTGAAAAAAGCAGTGTGACAGTTATTTCTGGACAAATGATCATTTTTCCCCTATTTAGTAATATTGTGTATGAAATATTTTTTTATATTTAACAAAAGATTTTGTGTGTTCTCCTTGTGATTCAAAAGAAAATATAACAATGAAGAAGAAGAGAATCAAAGCCAAAGATGCAAAAATTTGAAGGAAGAGAAATATTTTATTTCATTTTGCAAATCTATCTATTTATAAATTTTCAAAATAATTAAAGTTGATCTAAATTCATCCATGTAATCAAATAAAAAACTGTCAAAATATCAGTCAAGTCAATATGTTATTAAGAGCACCATGACCAAGTCAATTTCAATCCAAAGTTCATACTCTACTCAAAATATCCATTATTTGGTAATTTATTCACGTTATTTTTATCTCATCAAGTCAAAAATTTCATCATTGTAGTCGACAATCATAATAGATTAGCGTAAGTGCAAGGCAAGATACCTTAGATTCAATTTTTTTATATTGAATCCTTTGAAAACAAAATGACTTTTCAATTAAACACGTCTTAATTGGCAACCCTGCACACAACATTTCATAATGAAAACTACATAAAGAGCAATCACAAAATGCCAAGCATCTTCCTTTTTTCCTCGCAATTCATATTTCCTTATTCTTGTGCAATTTTCTATAAATAATATGAAAATATCTCAATCATTATTCACATGATAAAGATCACAAAAAGCCAAATTTCTCTATTTTCATGTGTTGTGTTGCTTCTTCATGTTCATGTATTCTTGTTAGCTGAATGAATCAATTAATTCCCTTACTTCAATCAAATTGATAGGAGAACTATAATTCCTTCTCCGCCCATCTGAGTATTGCATTTCCCATTGTTGATCATTCTGGATGATAGGTTTAAGCCTAAGTAATAAGAGAATGAAGCATAATTGGGAAAAAAAACTTTCCTTAAGGGGAGACAAAGGGCGGAGATATGAATATTGTGATGTAAAAAGACATCTCAGGCCATGGAAAATATGCTCAAATAAAAATCAACTTAAAATCCCAAGTGAATTAAAGCTCGGCTACATCATCTATATAAAAAAAATAATAAAGTAGTGGCATGTGAAAAGCATCGAGATAATAAAATACTATCCTTTGAATTGGACAATTTCTCGTTCAACTAAAGAATTATTCATGCTTGTCCAGTTCAAAAAGCAAACCATCCAATCTTAACTTGTTCACTGAATGATTCAAACATGAACAACAGTCAACTTGATTAGGCAAGACTTAATAGCAACTTTACATACATACATACATACATACATATAAAGAAACATAAAAATGCACACACACGCACGCACGCACAGGTATGTGTGAGTGTCTGTATGTATGTATGTATATATATATATATATATATATATATATTCTTCAATACTTGAGAAGTGAAGTGTTAAAATAATCATAAATACTTCAAAAATCATTTGTAATTGTTGGAATATTTGCTTAGGGCTGCTCACAAGTTTCCAAGTTTGGTTGGATTAAGATTAGTCCTTAATCATAGGAATTGGTATTATTTTCTTTAAATCTTGTTTTAAAGTTTTTGATTTCTTTTAGCTATTTTTATGGACGTTGATTAGGGAGCTTTTACAACTTTCCTTTTTCTCTGATTTTGTATTTGGCAGCATTTCTATTTTAGCGCTGCTGCTCTCTTTTTCGAATTAAGATTATTCCTTCTTCTTCCTTTTTCTCTTGTTCAAGAAAACTTCAATTTGGTATCAGAGCTCACTTCTTAAGGGGCCTGTGTGTGCGTGCGGTTGTTATGGAGATCGGCACCAGTTTTTCCTCGATCGTTCCACCCTTGTTCGACGGTGAGAACTATCGGATTTGGGCGGTACGCATGGAGACTTACCTGGAAGCCCTGGATCTCTGGGAAGCAGTGGAAGAAGACTACAATATTCCTCCTCTTCCTGACAATCCCACCATAGCACAAATTAAAGAACAAAAGAAGAGTAAGACGAAGAAATCCAAGGCAAAAGCCTGTCTGTTTTCTGCAGTTTCCTCCACAATCTTCACTCGAATTATGTCATTAAAAACAGCAAAGGAGATCTGGGATTATCTCAAAGCTGAGTATGAGGGAGATGAAAGAATTCGAGGGATGCAGGTATTGAATTTAATTCGTGACTTTGAGTTGCAAAAGATGAAGGAGATAGAAAATATAAATGAATACTTTGACGGGCTACTCAACATAGCAAATCACGTCAAATTATTGGGTTCTTCATTGGAAGATTCAAGGATTGTTCGGAAAATCCTCGTAACGATTGCTCGAAAGATTTGAGGCTACCATCACCACCTTAGAAAACACAAAGGATCTGACAAAGATTACTTTGTCAGAACTCTTAAGTGCCTTGCAATCACAAGAGCAAAGGCGTGCAATGAAGGAAGAAGGAGTCGTTGAAGGAGCCTTACAAGTTAAGCATCAAGAAGATGAAAAGAATTGGAGATTCAAAAACAAGAAGTCTCAAGCCACAAATGGACAAAGTTCTACATCTGGGAACAGAAGCAAAGTTGGAATAAAGAAAGATTTTCCTCCATGTCAGCATTGTGGCAAGAAAGGTCATCCTCCTTTTAGATGTTGGAGAAAATCGGATGCAAAGTGCGAGAAGTGTAATTAATTGGGACATGAAGTTCGTCATTTGTAAGAATGAAAATCGACAGCAGAAGATGAAGCAAAATGACGGATCAGAAGAAGAAGATCAGCTTTTCATCGCAACTTGCTTCACGGGTCATGAAACAAGTGAAAGCCGGCTTATTGATAGTGGTTGCACTAATCATATGACACATGACAAGGAGTTGTTCGAGGAATTAAAGAGTACTCGAGTCTAAGAAGGTCAGAATTGGGAACGGTGATTATATTGCAGTCAAAGGAAAGGGCACGGTAGCCATTGCAAGCTGTTCAGGAACCAAATTGATCACTGATGTTCTCTTTGTACCAGATATTGATCATAACTTGCTCAGTGTGGGTCAATTGATAGAGAAGGGATTCAAAGTGATCTTTATGGAGAATGCCTGTGTGATAGAGGATGCTACAGGCCAAAAGATGTTCGAAATCAAGATGGCAAGGAGGAGTTTTTTACTCAATCCAATGCAGGAGGAGCAATCAGCCTTTCTAATCAAAGAAAGTCCTTCAATGATATGGCACAAAAGACTCGGGCATTATCATTATCAAGGACAATTACAAATGAAGTCAAAAGGAATGGCAACTTGGCTTCCAGAGCTCGATGATCATATACCATGCTGTAAGGCTTGTCAATTTGGAAAGCAAAACAGGAAGTCCTTTCCAAAATCAACATGGAGAGCCACTCATAAGCTGTAGTTAGTTCATACAGATGTTTGTGGACCTCAGAGAACTCCCTCATTAGCAGGTAGTAGATATTATAATGTGTTCATTGATGATTTCACTCGAATGTGTTGGATTTTTTTTCTTAAAATCTAAATCAAAAGTAGCTGGAGTATTTTTGAAGTTCAAAAGGTTTGTGGAAAATCAAAGTGGCAATAAAATTCAAATATTGAGGTCTGACAATGGCAAGGAGTACACGTCAGAAAATTTCAACACATTTTGTGAAGAAGCTGGCATTAAACATCAGTTAACAACTCCTTACACTCCACAACAAAATGGAGTTAGTGAAAGATGAAATAAATACATTCTAGAAATGACTAGATGTATGTTGCATGAGAAGAAGCTACCCAAACATTTTTTGGCTGAAGCGGCTCATACGGCGGTTTATTTGCAAAATAGGTTACCAACAAAAGCAGTCAAGGATCGTACACCTTATGAGGCATGGTATGGTTATAAACCTTCTGTAAGCTTTCTCAAAGTATTTGGTTGTTTGTGTTTCACTCATACTCCAAAGAACAAGAGAAACAAGTTAGACAAAAGAGCACTTCCAGGTATCTTTATTGGCTACAGCACTGTTTCAAAAGCTTATAAAATTTTTCAACCACAAACTGGAAATATTGTTATAAGCAGAGATGTCCACTTTATGGAAGATGAAGAATTCAATTGGGATAAGACAAAGGAAATCAGCCAAACAGTAACTAATCTGCAGCATGAGTTTCCTACTTCAAGTATGGAAGAAGGAGAAAATTGGCAGAATGAATTGGTGGATGATGCTCCTGTAAGAGGTACTAGATTACTTACTGACATTTATGAAAGATGCAACATAGTTGTATGTGAACCTGCAGATTTTGAAGTTGCCATGAAAGATAAAAATTGGGTGGCTGCAATGGAGGAGTTATTCATGATTGAGAAAAACAAAACATGGGAGTTGGTTGATCGACCCCAAAATAGGAAGGTGATTGGGGTCAAATGGGTGTACAGAACCAAGCTTAATGCTAATGGCTCAATTAACAAGTATAAAGCAAGACTTGTGGTTAAAGGCTATGCTCAAGTTTTTGGCGTGGACTACTCAGATACCTTTGCACCAGTTGCTCGTTTAGACACCATAAGACTTTAACTTGCTATAGCTGCTCAAATGAATTGGAAAGTGTATCAGCTTGATGTAAAATCTGTTTTTTTAAATGTCATCGTGCAGGAAGAGATATATGTTGAGCAACCTAAAGGTTTTGTGAAGAAAGGAGAGGAGGACAAAGTTCTTCTTCTCAAGAAGGCTCTTTATGGATTGAAACAAGCTCCAAGAGCTTGGTATAGCAAGATAGATGATCACTTGCTAAGCTTAGGCTTTAAAAAAAGCCTGTCTGAGGCTACTCTTTATGTCAAACACCAAAATAATGATGTTTTGATAGTTTCTCTTTATGTTGATGATCTTTTATTGACAGGAAATAATGTAAGTCTGATGGAAAACTTCAAGTAAGAGATGATGAAGGTGTTTGAGATGACAGATTTTGGGTTGATGACTTTTTTCCTTGGAATGGAAATCAAGCAAGCCGAGCACGAAGTCTTTATTTGCCAGAAGAAATATGTCAAGGAGATTTTGAAAAAGTTTAAGCTTGAAGAATGCAGGGAAGCAAGCACTCCTATGAATCAAAAAGAGAAGCTATGTAAGGAAGATGGAGCTGATAAAGTTGATGAAAGACATTTTAGAAGTTTGATTGGTTGCTTAATGTATCTTACAGCAACACGTCCAGATATTTTAAATGTTGTAAGTATTTTATCCAGATTTATGCATTGTGCAAGTGAATTGCATCTCAGGGCAGCCAAAAGAGTAATTCGATATGTCAAGGGTACAAGTGGTTTTGGTATTAAATTTACAAGAAGTAAGGAGTTCAAGCTGGTTGGTTTTTCTGATAGTGACTGGGGAGGTTCCATTGATGATATGAAGAGTACTTCTGGCTATTGTTTTACTCTTGGATTAGGTATTTTCTCGTGGAATTCGAAGAAGCAAGAAACTGCAGCTCAATCTACAGCTAAAGCAGAATTCGTTGCTACAACAACTGCTGTAAATCAAGCATTATGGCTGAAAAAAATTTTAATTGATCTCAATATGGAGCAAAATGAAAGTACTGAGATTTTCGTTGACAATCAAGCTGCTATTGCCATTTCTCATAATCCTGTGTTTCATGGGAAAACTAAGCATTTCAATATCAAGTTGTTTTTTCTAAGAGAAGTTCAGAAAGAAAAATATGTGACTCTGACTTATTGCAAATCTGAAGATCAGTTGGCAGACTTGTTCACAAAACCGCTTCCAGTTAACAGGTTTGAATTTCTGAGGTAGGAGATTGGTGTTCGCAGCTCCTAAAGCAAGGAGGAGTGTTGGAATATTTGCTTAGGGCTGCTCACAAGTTTCCAAGTTTGGTTGGATTAAGATTAGTCCTTAATCATAGGAATTAAGTTTATTTTCTTTAAATCTTGTTTTAAAGTTTTTTTATTTCTTTTAGCTATTTTTATGGACGTTGATTAGGACGCTTTTATAACTTTCTTTTTTCTCTGGTTTTGTATTTGGCGGCATTTCTATTTTAGCGGTGCGGCTCTCTTTTTCGAATTAAGAAGATTCAAACTTTTTCTTCCTTCTTCCTCTCTCTCTTGTTCAAGAAACCTTCAGTAATATATAGAAAAGTACTATGGTCTTTTTTTAGCTCGTTGCTGAACTTGAGATCATTTGTATTTTCTCAGTGGTTATGAATTGAGCCAAACACCAACTGTGCATCCATATTGACAAAGCCAAATGAATATGTTACATATCTATATTAAGAATTGGTTCATCACTAGTGGATAGATCCAAGGTTGGCTGTGCAGTAATGCCCATTGACATAACCAGCATCAATACAAGCAGTTTAGCATGTGTGGCCTTGCAACTACAATATCCAGAAGTAAATTTAGTAAAATTTCTTATCCAGGTGTTTAACAATATTAACAATATACTGAAGATAACAATAAAAATGCAAACTTCCCATTTCTAAGAGTATCCACCCCAAGCACAAATCTTTGGAATAATCTTCAGAGGTCGGGTTGATAGAATGCACTAAACATGAAAGGCAACATAACAAATAGAATATCTCAAGAGATTAAGCACACAAAGCTGATATCCCATGCATTAAAGTTAAATATCGGAAATACAACAGTATCTACAGGGGATACAACTACATTAGCATTATTCGACAAGGAAGCTGTCCGTCGGGCAAGCAAAATTATCAAAGGATTACCACTCGACGAAGATCTGCTACATAACTATATAATGAGAGGGATTCAAATAAAGGGGCAGCGTCGGTCAGTTGGGCAGAACAAGATCAGAAAAGAAAATTACCCACTGAAGGCCCTAGTGCGAGAAGCGGATACGTTGAAGATCCAGCCCAGCGGCTTCTTGTTCTTTCAAAGGCAGGAGAGAGAAAGAGCAGACAGGGATGAGGAATGGAGATGGAGATCGCCAGAGAGCGCGAGGTTCACCGGGGACGACATGTTTCGGTAACAGAGGGCATGGCGGTAAAGAGCTGAACCATCAAGCTAGGCCGCACCTACCTGATCGCGTTCCGCTTTCGGGACAAATTGCAGAACGGCGCAAGCGGCTCCACCGCCCCAATCAGGCAAATATCATGGCGCGGTGCCGCTCCGCAGTTCAGCTGCCGCCCCAAACGCAGGACAGCCCTACCTGGGCGCGTTCCGCTTTTGGGGCAAATCGCGGCACGCAGTGGCAGCACCGCTTCCCCAGACGGGCAAATATCACGGAGCGGTACCGTGCCGCAATCCAGCCGCCGCCCCAAATGCAGCGTAAAGCTCAAGAGTTGCGAGGTTGTTGTGGGCGTGCGGACGTGATAACGGGAGGGAGAGGGAGAGGTGCTCCACTGGGTGCTTGAGGTCGTTCGCTTCTCTGTGCAAAACGGAGACACGGGGGATCAATCTTTCTGCAAACAGGGAAGAGATTTTTAGAGGGAGGGCTTCAGCTGAAGGGAGTTCGAACCAGAGAAGAGAGGGATACCGCAGAGGCGTAACAGACTGGCGAACGACTTACACCAATCATAATTTTGATCGAGTATTCGGAATCAGACCCGAACAGAACAAAATAGCGTACCAAATATAATCCATTTGTATTATTTAAGATGCGTGTTCAATGCCATGATTTATAGTTTGATCATTGGAAATTTTTCTGAATATAATAATTATATATCCTATTTTTGGACGTGTTGGTAAAAGAGTACAGAAATTTGATGTAGAGGCGGCGATGCGAGCAAGGTTTGGGAGGCTCGCAGCCCCATCCTCCCCATGGCTGACCTCCCAAAGCCTGCTCGTATCGCCACCTGGTCTGCCCACATCACTTCCCATAGGCAGACTGTCTGCTTAAAGGAAAACCCTCTCCGAAATAGAAACACTACCAACCTATACACAAAAATGCACTCCTCAACCTGGAGCTTCTCAAGGTGCTGGTAAAGGTGTACCTTTGCAACAGATTATCCGCAACACAATTGCCAGCTGTCTCTTGATGCCAAGCTCGGCAAGCTGAAAGTTTGCCGTGCCTTCTTCATGAAACCAACGAAGCACCAAAATGCTTCATATTCATCCTCTATCACTGTTAATATTGGTGACAGGAGATTACTCATTCCTTGACAGTAGCTATTTCTGGGTCATAGATAGCATGTCTCAAGTGCTGCAACTAGATGTGAAGCATGGTATACCAGGTGATCGTAATCCTTCAACCCAACAGCTTTGGCATATTGCTTTGCAGCCTTCTCGGATACGTCAGTTGGAGTTGGGAAGCGGATAACCAACTCAGGATCAGCTCTTACTGCATCAAGTCGGACAATCCGCTGCCAGTTTCTCAAGTCTTCAATGTTATGAAAATAATTCGGAACGAAAACAAGAATCGACACAAATCAGAAGAACACAAGAGATTTAACGAGGTTCGGCAAAGAATTGCCTACGTCCTCGGGAGCGAGCCGGCGAATTTCACTATTTCAAAGGAGTTCAATCTTACATCCCATGGGTTACACATATATATAGACATAAACCCACATGTAAAATTACAAAAACGCCCTCGCTCCCCCCAACCCACTAACTTCCAAGAGTTCTTTCACCAGGAGTCACACCTCTTCACCAAGAAACTCCAACTCCCTAGATATGAGCCATACCTAACAATTCTCCACCTTGGCGAATATCAAGCACTTTAGGAGAAATGCTTAACAGTTTCCGCGAGCCACGAATCCTTTTCGCACCTGTTCGAGGAAAACCTCCACGAAGCTCCTGTTCACGAAATAATCGTGTCTGCTCGCCACCTGCACCTTGCCGAACTCCACCTGTCGCAAAATCTCCAGCGACAAACCGGCGAATTTAACTGGTTGAACACCTCAATTTCCCGCAAAACGAGGCTCCTGTTCGCGGTGGACAACCTCTGTTTCCCGCGGATTTTTGAACCGGCCGAACTCCTCTGTGGAATTAAAAATTCCCTCCGCGCAGCAATTAAAATATCTCCGTCAGCGCCTCTTCCAGCAAAATGGAAAGGGAATATTCCCTCTAGTAAAAATCCCAGATTCCCTTCTCCTTGAAACAATTAATTCTTCCCTGGCTTACTGCTTCCCAGCAATTTAATTCCTACTCGCGGGGAATATTCTTCTAGTAGGAATGGAAGATTCCTTTATTTCTTCCTTCCACTCCCTCCTCCCTCCTTCTTCCCAGCGTTGCTAGAGGTGGAGGGAATATTCCCTTAGTAGAAATCAAAGATTCTTTCATTCCCTTCCTACTGCAACCGCTAGAACCCGAACGCTCCTCCTACGAACCGCTTCGGCTAGAACTGCCTCACGCGCCTGGAACCGTCCGAACTGCTCGCTAACTGCCCGAACCCTCAAACCGACGCAACCCTTCCCGCGAACTGCTTCGCCGACCTGCTTCCGGCGAAATTTTTCGGGCGCCGACCTACCGGACTTCCTTCTTTGCTGCTTCCGCAAGCCCTGCCGGACCAAGAGACAGCCTTGCAAGAACCAGCCCCGCGCCCGCGAACGCCGTGCGAACCGCTCGTCGCGCCTATTCGGCCGCGAGCCGCCTCCTCCGTAAGCCCTCGCGAACGGCCCTTCACCTCTTCCGCGACCGCGAACTCCAACCCGCGACGACGACGCTTCCTTCCCACTAGCGGCTCCGAACTCCTCGCTCCAAGCCAAACTCCCGTCTAGAATACCGCAATTCTTCCAACCTCGAACCGAAATCTTCTTTTCGTCTCTGATTTCCCGCGTCGATCTCCTCCTGTTCCCTCGAACGAGGCTCTGATACCAATTGTTATGAAAATAATTCGGAACGAAAACAAGAATCGACACAAATCGAAGAACACAAGAGATTTAACGAGGTTCGACGAAAGCACTGCCTACGTCCTCGGAGCGAGCCGGCGAATTTCACTATTTCGGAGGAGTTCAATCTTACATCCCACGGTTACACATATATATAGACATAAACCCACATGTAAAATTACAAAACGCCCTCGCTCCCCCCAACCCACTAACTTCCAAGAGACTCTTTCACTGTGAGTCACACCTCTTCACCAAGAAACTCCAACTCCCTAGATATGAGCCATACCTAACATTCAACAGTCAGGGCTCCTGTCATATAAATGAGTTTGGGGTCGGGTTCTGCTACACTTCCCTGTATTTTAATTGAGCAATCGGAATGAGATGTGTCATCTTCCCAATTAAAATTAGTGGTAACATCAGGGCTCCTGTCATATACTGGTCGGTCTACATTGCCACTCCATCAAGAAAGTGAACACCGTGATGTTCCAACTTCAGTGGTTTTAGGAGAGCATGGATCTTCGATAAGATAAAGCCACGCTTCACCACCGTATATCTTGTCAGAAGTAATCAATATGTTCCCTTGATTGGAATGGTTTGAGATCGCAGGGCCTATTATCCTAATTTTTTCATATTCTTTCCAGCATGGCCGAAAGAAAAGGTCATAGTTCCAACTCTCCAGTAATAAAAAATAAATAAATAGATACAGGTCATGACAAAAAAAAAGGTTCAAAGTGAAGTCCTTTAGAGAGGTATTGATATATACATATATATATTCAAGTTTTTAAATATATGTATACTAGAATTATTGTTTGTGTTCGAACAGGAGGATTAACCAAGTATTTTTCTATTTTAGTTAGATTACATCAAAGATCGACTTTAAACCCATATCTTTTTGCTTTAGTTATAGATGCTCTTACTAGATATTTATAGAAGGATGTACCTTGATGTATGCTTTTCACTGATGCTATGTTTCTTGTGGATAAGACAAGAGAAAGAGTTCAGGAAAAAATTGAATTATAGAGGTTTTATATTGGAGTTCAAAGGCCTTCATTTGAGTATATATAAAACTAAATACATGGAATGTAAGTTTAGTTTTAGACATCTCGGGTATTATTCAAAGTGATGGTGATATGGATGGGGATGTTATTAGTAGAGTTCAAGTTGGTTAGTTGAAGTGAAGGAATGCGTCGGTCTATTGTTTGATAGAAATGTACCACTTAAGACTTAAAAGGAAAATTTTATAAGATGGTGGTAAGACATGCAATGCTCAATATTGACCTTTAAAAGAGAAGCATAAAACAAAGTCAAGTTTTGCTGAGATGAGAATGCTTAGGTGGATGAGTGTCTTGACACTACGAGAAAAAAATGTGAAATGAATATATCCGTGATAGGGTTGTAGTTCCAGTGGTAAACAAGATTAGAGAGAGTCATCTTAGATGATTTGGTCACATTAAATATCGACCATCTAATGATCCACTTGGGGATTAGATGTTTTAGATTCAACTTATGTTAAGAAAGATGGAGGTGGACCTAAAAAGACTTTTGGGTATGTTGTATAAAAAATGATCATTAGAATTCAATGAAAATATGAGACTTAATAGGATGCAATGGAGAAAAAGGATTCATGTAGCCAGCCCCACTTAGTGGGATAAAGTCTTTGTTGTTCTCGTTGTTGTTGTTGTATACATGTCATGACATTTAAATAGTTTGAGCACAATTAATAATATACTTCAATTACTCTACAATTCAAGAATCACATGATATAATAGCACAAAAAATATTGGAATAAGAATACAACAAATACTTCAAGTACCTCTTCCGCTCTTTAACTGCATTCCATTCCACCTCAGATCTGTTTAGACCATACCTGCAAAACCAAAGAATTAAAGTTCAAAGACAAAATCTTGTAGAGAACATGAAATAGACAATATAGACGACAATGAAAGTAGGAATTTCTCTAAAATGTAATGGATAAGTATATATCCTGAGAGAAGAAAACGTTCATAGACAGCATTTAACTTGCTCAAGTTGATAAAAATCATATGCTCAATTCAACATTCTGTTGCCATCTATCATTTTTTTATCCATCAATATTAATTCCTATTCATGAAGCACGAAAAAAAATTACCAGAGGGCTTATTTCACAATTTCAGAAGCCTGGAATGCTCATTTCTTCCTGCCATTTTCTGTCTCATTTTCATTTTAAAAGAATTTCCAATATCGTTTATGACCATTTGAGCATATCACCATCATGTGCTACAAACAATCAAGACAGAACCTACGCCCCTCTAACCTCATAACGAAACTTAATGAACTGTTGAAGGTTTTTATACCACACTATGCAGTGATACTGCGGCTTACATGATAAGTGATTCTAAAAAAAGCCTTAAGATGCTATCAATGGTATTTTTCTTGAAGTTAAAGATGAGGATATAAACAACCTGTGTGTGTGCATGCAAGCATGCATGTGTGTATATCTCTACAACATTGGGTGCGACAAGTACAGAAATTTCAAGGTTTTACGATAAGGAGAAACTGATTAAATGATTTTACTCTGTTATAATTGATTAAGTTTATGAAATAAATGATAAAGACTTTATATAGGTCCATTGCTTACTTATTAAGAACATAAACCCAAACATGGAACATAATCAAGTTGGCATTACAAGTCAAATATCAAAGAAAATCTTTAGAAAGAAAATGATGCTTTGGCCCAATAAATTTTATCTAAATGAGCGAGGTTAGCAGCATTAAATGGAAAGGATTTGTAAGACATTAGTTGCTTGTAGTGAAGCAAATCTTCATAGACATTTCACTAATATAGTCTGCATCCTCAAAGTATCTTTGACGCCTTATTAAGCATTGCTCCTGATATATAAACATAAGATTTATTTCCCAATGCGTCTGTTTTGTTACAAGCTTTGAGCAAACACAATTGTGACAAATTTTACTACTACAACGCAATGTATCTAAGATGTACCTAGCACTATGTTTTCAAGATTTTTCATGCCGCTCTATTTCTTTCAGCATCCATCCACTAGAATTCTCTATATCTTCGTAAACTTCTAACAATAGCTTTATTTACAGAAGTTTAGCCAAGTCCTACGATCAGTGAAAAAGACATTTGAAAAAAACAATGCAATGGTACAAGTAAACTTTGATATTGTTGTATATATTGTTGGATATATGATGTATAAAATAGTGTGGAACACCAAGACACACGTCATTTTTGGATATATGATAGATTCTGTCTTGAATACAAGCAATATCAGGGCAGGTAATCATGCAGCACAATATAACAGTGAGAGTACAGGACAGGTAGCCAGTATATACTTTGTCAAAAGACATCCAGTATCTTTGATGACGCTCAATTCTTTCAGACTGTTTTGCTATTTTCAACTGAGAACGATTTCTTCCTATTGTAACAACAATTTCAGTGATAAATTATGCTTGGCAAACAAAATGAATAAAATAGACAGTTGTGGAGGGTTTTAACCATATTTTCATTTCATAGACAAAAAAGCAAAAAACCATCACATAGACAAGAATAGCAACTAACTATTACCTAATCTTAGCTCACGCAAAACAAAGGCGAAGGTTGTTGTGCATTGCAGAGTTACTGGTAAGTCATCAAGCCAAGTACTTTTAAGAAAAAACTAATAGATATTATTGGCCCAATGTTTTTCATGCATTTGGAGTGGTTTATTCTTATCGCATGCAACAAACAGCTTAACATATTTCCAACTCTTCACCTGTTAAACAAAAGGTATCACAGCAAATAAGGCCATCTGCTCAAACACTCAAATTCCTAAAAGAAAATTAAGGTAGCAATTGAAAATTTTTTCCTATTTGGCGTCACTTTTATTTCTTGTTTTTGTCTAGATTTTTTGTTTTGTTTTTGAAAATATGTTTTGTTCATCTAATTTTTATATATTTTATATTTTATTTTTGAAAATAAGTTATTTTGTTTTTAAAATACTCAAAATAGCTAAAAGATTTTTGAGTGTTTTTAAAACAACTAATTCAACTAAACATGTTTTAGTTTAAATCAAAACATTAACAAGAGAAAATAAAAAAAAATGAAGAAAAAATGATCCAAAATGGCCCCTTATTTTTTATATTTGACGCTTCTATACGGTGCTAATCCACCATGCACACATATAAACTTTATTCAGAAACTTCGTCCAACAGAAATTTTAGATTTACTTTATCCCTTGCTGTTGAGAAATTTAGGGCGAAGAAAACAAGAATCGACACAAATCCAGAACAACAAAGAAATTTAATGAAGTTCGGCAAAGATGTCTACATCCTCGAGAGCAAAGCGGCGAATTCACTATTTCGGAGGAGTTACAAGTTTGGTTTCATACCCATAGGGTTACACATCTATTTATAGATAAAACCCACAGATAAATTACTAAAATGCACTTGCTCCCCCCAACCCAATAAATTACAAGAGACACTCATTTTCACCAGGAGACGCACCTCTTTATTTCAAGAGACTCCAAATTTCCGGTATATGAGCCATACCTAACAAATCTCCACTCTAGCGAATATCCAACTTCTGTGAGAAATACATCGCGAGTTCTTACACCATAGTGAGTTGGGCAACCATGCCTACTCGAAACCCTTACCTGTTCGCACCAGCACCTTGGTCAAACTGCTGTCTTGCGAGCCCTGAATCCCTTCGCGTCTGTTCGCGGAAACCTCTGCGAAACCCCTGTTAGCGAACAATCACTCATGCTCGATTCTTGCATCCTGTCGAACTCCACCTGTCGCAAATCCTTCTGCGACGAACTGACGAATTTCGTTGGCCGAACTCTTCTGTTCACAAAACGAGATTCTTGTTCGCGGTAACTGCACGCGAACTCAACCCATCACAACTCCTCCTGCGACAAACTTGCGAAAAATCTGCGAAATTCACAAACCACTCCTGTTCGCTGATCACCTGGCTGAACTCCTCTGTTCCTGCTCCGAACCGCCCTAGCAATTCCTCGAACTTTGTCGCGTCGAATCGTGAAAACCCTCGCCGAACTTCCAGTGAGATGCCGCGATTCGCCTATGGCAGAATAACTTGCGTTGAATGTCTCCTTTGTCGTTGTAATTCGCTTATGACAGAATAACTTGCGTCGAACACCTCTTCTTTCTCCGCGATTCGCCTATGGTAGAATAACCCGCATCGAAAGCCTCATCTGCCGCCGTGATTCACCTATGGCAGAATAACTTGCGTTCGACTTGCATGGAATGCCTCCTCTGCTCGGTTGCCAAATTGTTTAAGCCGAAAATCACTATTTCCTTATTAATTAAGTTTTCCTGAAAAGCAATTTCCTTTTCCGCGAATCAGAAATTTCCTTTTCCAGCATAAAAGTTTGAAATATTTTTAATTAAATATTTCCCTTAATTGAGCAATTTTTTTGTCCAAAATAAATAATTGCCTCTCTTTCCTTGAGCAACAGTTTTCTTTCAGCAAGAAAGAGAATTAATTAAGTTTCCCTTAATTAAGCTTTCCAGAAAAGTAATTTCTCTTAATTAAGATTTTCTCTTTTTCCTAACAAAAGTAATTTTATTTCCTTCCTAAAACAGTATTAGTTCCTTCCTTTTCCTGCTCTGCCAGAAGGAATTTAATTTCCTTTCTTTTCCTGCCTCTACCAAAAAGAATTCTTAGGAGGAATACTCCACTAGATTCCTTCTCCTTCCTCCGTCGGACCTGGATCTGCTGGCGACTTTCCTCCTTTGCAAGTAATCCCACGAGCTTGCTCACCTGAACAGCTTCGGCCTGCGAAATCCTGCGCCTGATTCGCTCCTTCTGCTTCGCGAACTGCTCCGCGAATCTCCTGGCAGAAAACAGAAAGGAATCGCCTGTCGAAGCTTGGTCGCGAAGGTGCGAAGCTCTTCCACCTGTGGCCGCGATTTGCAAGCTCTCCCTCCTGCACCGTGCAGAGCTCTCCTGTCGTCGAACACCTGTCGCAAAAGACTCCCGTCTGCCGCTATTCGTGAACGAACTGTTTCGCCTGTTCTGCTCAAATACTCATTCGCCGAATTTGCACAAGTCTGTCACCGAACCCTGAAAAACCCTCACCGAAAACCCAGTGAGTTGTCGTTGTTCGCCTCCTCTATCACGATCCAAACCGTTGAAATTTTCCGCCGAAGCCCTTCTATTCTGCGCCGAATCGAACGCCCTAGCCGAGCAAAATCCTCAAATTCTTCTTCCTCCCTGCGCCGATCTCTTCTATGCCCTCGAACCAGGCTCTGATACCACTTGTTGAGAAATTTAGGGCGAAGAAAACAAGAATCGACACAAATCCAGAAGAACACAGAGATTTAACAAAATTCGACAAAGATGCCTACATCCTCGGGAGCAAAACGGCGAATTCATTATTTCAGAGGAGTTACAAGTTTGGTTTCATACCCATAGGGTTACACATCTATTTATAGATAAAATTCACTGATAAATTACTAAAACGCCCTCACTCCCCCCAACCCACTAAATTCCAAGAGATACTACTTTTCACCAGGAGACACACCTCTTTATTCCAAGAGACTCTAAATTTCCAGTATATGAGCCATACCTAATACTTGCCTTGTATGTTGTGTACTTGTCCCATGTCCATCTACAGGCTTCAGGGATGAGAAGTCAACAAGCCAGCAAAGAAATCATGACTTATGCCTTCAAAGAAACATGAATGCTCAGTCTACGATTTTGACGTCCTTCAATTTAACTTCGCTAAGCACATTATATGGAAACCTTATCAGCATAGACCACTGGTGTATATGGTGGACTTCCTGGTCACAAACCTTGTCACACGTCATATTAATTAATGTAGGGCGTCTTAAGATCTATGATTTCCAAACAAAGATCTGCCATGAGATGTTTAAAATTATGCACACAGATTCAAATGCAATTCATAAACCTTTAAGTTGGATAACATTTCATTCAATTCATAAAAACAAAAAATGCAAAGTATCCTGCATAAACAATAATTTAATAGATATTTCTCAGAAATAAAGTACATAAAACTTGTAAAGCGTGGAAAGTCATGGCTAAAGTTGAAATTTATGTCACAATCAAAAACAAAATTATATCAAATTCAACATCCACACGCGAATACACCAAAGAAATTAAAGATCATTAGAGAAAAAAAAAAGAACAAAAGATAAGAGACTATGAAATAGTAACATAAGTCTCATGACTAAACAAAGATATCACTTTTCTGAAAATTTTCAATCTCTACTTGCACTAAGAAAAGTTTTGAAGAAATTACATCTAATAAAAGTTTATAAATCTTGATAGAATAAGAGTAGAATGTATCGGACATTTCTCAAGGTCCCACATTTATAATTATAAAGCATATTCGATTATAATTAAAAAAATCATATGGAAAGTAAACGACTTTATTCTGAAGCCAAGAGTACCACTAGCATCATATAACTACCAATATTCCATAATAGAAGCTATCAGCATCCATAGAAGCCTTGAATGTACAACATCGTGATCTTATAACAGGACTGCCAACACCAAAGCGTAAGAACTAGATGCCCATAAAATAAGCAAGACAAAATTGAAGCCTGTTAATTGAAAAATCCCAAATAAAAAGCATCCCAAATAACTACATATGAAGTTCCCTTCTCAAAACTAGGGCAACCAAACAGAGATTAAGTAACGCAGATAGAGAAACATCTTAAGTAGCCAAAATTAACTAAGCTTATTGCTATCTACTATAACAATAAACCAAGATTTAAAATTACATAGTTGGGTTTTAAGGCATTTTATTTTTATGAGATAAGAAGGAAGCCTCAAGGCATCTTGATGGGTAGACATCAAAATTAAACCATTAAACTAATCTAGTCTATGCAAACAAGACATTTGATAATAATCCTCGCTAAGCCTTAAGAGCATCACAAAAATTTGAGCTTGATTTTCTTCCAATAAAGCATATGATAGTAATCCCAAAGCATCGAAGTAAATAAAATAGCAAAAGCGCTTAACAAAAAGCGCAATGTATAAGTTAAACCGATAAACGTAAATAAAAAATTTAAAATAAGCATGTAAACATATCTGAAGCTAAACTAGTTATGACATAGGATACCAAAAACAAAAGCCTCTTTCACTCCCATCATTTTGAGATTTTCATCAGAATTATCATCATAATTGATCGTTTTATTGGCCACGGTATCCTCACTTTCATCAACAGCCTTCTAAACCTCAACATCATTCTCGAGTGCTATGCAAGTAATCAGCACTGCCCCTGTGATTTCTATCACAATAAAAGCATCCTGAGAATAATTTAGATGGTAAAACGTACCCAAGTTGTTCCAACGTAAACAAGGAAAATTAATAAAAAGGTGATTTCACAACTCGAAACGAGAAAAAAAAAAATCAAAATCTTCCATCTCTGAAGAGAAATTTCGCCCGCACACAATCATTGCTACCAGGAGACAAATTAAACTACAGTCAAGGAAAAATAGACGAGCGAGGAGACGACTAAAATTATGCAAATTATCACCGAATGGAGGCTCACAGAATTTAACAAAAGACTAGCCGAGTGAAGGAATGAAGCAAACAGTCATAGTATGAGAAATCCAACAGTAAAAACAGAAACCCACCGATCGGGAGCATTCGAGGCAATAAGGAGAAGCGACCTGAAATGAATCCATGACAATGCAGAAGACGATGTAGTTGGCCTGCTCGAAGAAGACGTGTTTGATCGTCTTAATGTTTTCATCTATTTCCTTCCTTCCTGAACCTTTGCTGATTCCGAGCTTTCTTCTTTTTCACTGTTCTTTGAGGAGAAGGAAACGCTGTGCAGTCGGCGAAAGCAAGCCTGCTATCGCCGCCGCTAGGTTTCACCTCGGGAATCACCGCCCACTACCGCCGACGATCAAGATCTCCGAGCAGTTCCAGATCCTCTCTCGCTAGTCATGTGACATAAATATGGTCGTACTCGAAATCACAGTCAAAAGGCGCACTTACAGATTAGCTGCCACTTGTTAAGTGTGCCCTATTTATAAAATAGCTGTGAGATGTTAAGTTGGCTCTGTCATTATATACTAAATATTAGTAAGTGTTAATGGTGGTGGTCCTATTTGCCACATGGCACCCCGTCATTGAAAAATAGTATGTGCAGAGTCCACACCTAATATTTTTTCATCAAAAGTAGGGCCATCAAAACGGTTCGTTGTTCGCTGTAGTTTCGATCGTTCGCGCTCGTTCAGTTGTTTTCAGCTGTTATGTTAATCTAACTAGTAAAACGAACAAAGATTTGTTCGTTCATGTTCGGCTCGTTTTAACTCGAAATATGGCTGATCAAATATATATATATATATATTATGATGAGTAGTATTTTAAAAAATTTAATTTACTGCAATGCTACAATACTTTATAATCAATTAAAAGTATTAATTAAGAAAATAGAATAAAAATTATTAAATTAGATTCAAATGATGTTTTAATATAAATAATAATTTTTAAATTTTGCCCCAATCCTTAACATCTTACGAGTACGTTGATTAGTAATACAAAACAACTCTTCGATTGTGAACGACTACAGTCTGCGGCTCGTGTTCGACTCGTTAAGTAAATGAGCCGAACAACGAACACACTTTTTGAGCTCGAAATATAAACGAGCCGAACACAAGCTGAGCCTGGCTCGCCCGTGTTTGACTCATTTACGCCCCTAGTCAAAAGAAAACAAGGACGGATGCAACGCAAGGAACAGATCGGATAGGATTTTAAAATATTTTAATTTTGTTGCATTAAATAGGTTGTTTGCCCCTATTTGGAGCGTATTGTAGTCTATTATTCTATGAGACATTTTAGTATCTCAAATCAAACTGTTTTTTTGGTAGGCATTTTTTGGATATGTTCACTTTTAGCATATGGCTATCTCCCCTGAATTGATTAGCGTTAGCTCCTTGCCAATTGTGACATATATTTGCTCGCTCCCTAGTTCCCTCTATTAACCCCACGCTTACTCTATTGTGTCCTTCCTTTTCCTTTTATTTATTTATTTATTTTTTATTTTTTTATTTTTAATTTTTTGTTTTTGACTGCTTGTCTCCTACCTGCACCTTCCGTGCTTAGCATCTCCCTAATCCTCACTTCTTCTAATTTTATAAATAAAAGATGAGGGAGAAGAAAAATAATTAGAATTTATATGTATATTAGAAATATGACTGCAAAAATCTCGAGGAGATCCAATGAATCACACGAGGAAAGAAGCAGAAGTGCGGATATTCATCATTGCACCAACCGACTAAATTTTAGGCTAATCGAACGAAAGCCTGATTGAACCAAAGAACACCACACGCTCATATTGACAACTACTGAACCGACATCTGACAATAGAAAGATTAATAACCACTCAGAGAGAATTTATTTTATACAGGCTCATCGGAGGAAGATTGTCTACTGCTTGATGGAAGAATCCTTCTTAAGGACAGTGAGCCTTTGCAATGAATTTTTTTCGGAGAAGATAATTGAAAATCATTTGATAAGATTAACTCTTGGCTGACCAAATAAACACAAAGCGATCAATCAGACAGCTACAAGCACAAAACGATGTCAAATACAATTACAAATGTAGAACAACACGAACAATGATTACAGTGTCAAATCATGCGGACCAACAACTCCGTAGAAGGACCGAACATCGAAAATTGATGAACAAGGATGAAATAAACATTTGACACGTACGCTGGCTCAGAAATCATAATAAATGCAAAAAATCACATAATAAAATAAACCATAAGCTAATAGTAATCAATCTTATACAGGGTCTTTAGGATTAGATTGTTATTTCAGTAATCCCCAATCTCTCATCTCAATTGTAAGCTATCTTGGAGAATCAACCAAATCCTCAAATAGTTCTACACTATCTAGCACTTTCAATGCATATCTATCCGGTTTTATCTCCTAGTTTAGGTTTTGTGGTAACCTCTTATCTCCAATCAGATAATCATTAATACTCACTAAGGTTAAGCTAAGGTTTCCACCTAATAATTCTTGACCAACTATCTATTTATTCTCATTTAAAATAAACATTTTATATATGTAATATCAAAAATTGATGTAAATTCTTATTTATATTACTTTATAATTCCTAAAAAGATACCAATTATCTATGTACATTCTCAGTATGAATGAATAAGCTTAATTATGAAATTTCCTGCAACAATTAAGCAAGACATTATTACACCAAAATATATATTTGTTATCATCAAAATTCAATGATAAGTGATAAGGCTCTTGGAGTTAATAAACTATTATTTGTCAACTTCTAAATAAAGGCATAGTGACTCGAAATGTTTGGCCTTGGAAAGATCTCTAAACTCAAAAAATGCATACAGGATATAGAATAAAAATGCACCACCATAGAAAATAACAAGCTGGAGATAATATTATTTATCTACCACAATATTTGATTCACACAAATAAATATTGCCAAAGATCTCTACAGATCTATATAATCATCATTTATGTATATATCATAGTAGAATTACTCTTACATAATGAAAGAGAATTAATGAAAGAGGATGACTGATAAACAATAATTTGGAAAAATAATAGGCTTCCACTATTATTCTTTCTCTTCTACCCCTTCTTTTCTCCTTTCATAGCTTCTATTGAGATGTGAATCCATATTCAAAACAAAACAGGATTCAATGAGCACACACACAAAATATATATATATATATATATATATATATATATATATATATATATATATATATATATATATATATATATATATATATATATATAGAAACATATGGATTTGGGAGTTGGCTGTCACGATTCTCATCCTCTCCAATTCTAGGGTTTGAATCTGGTCTACTTGTATGGTTTCCTCAAATTTCCTTGGTAAGCTTCATCATTTTAATCTTTGTCGTTGATGTTCTGGTTTTCTTTTGTGGCTTCTCCGTGGGTACTGTTACATTGATCATTTTGTTGGTTTATTGGTGCCTTTAGTTTTGAGTTTCGTCGGAGTTTGTTTTTAGCAATGTCTAATCCCTTCTTTACTGATGTTTTAAGAGGAAACAAATCTAATAATGTAACTACTGATTTTTTTTCCAATCTTTTCATTTGAACTTTTTGGGCAACTTGGATTCTAGTTTATTGAAGAAATTTAACAGGATGATACTCAGCTTTTGATTGGTCCTCTAAAAATTTATTTCGCATAGCGCATCCAAATATGGAATTAATCCAAAAATTCTTTGGATATTTGAAACTACTTGGTGAGTGACAAGTTGGGGTCATGGATGGGAGACACAATATCATTAAGCTTGGAAGTGAGGAGGATTATGCTAAGCTTTTTTTGCAGTAAATTGTGTTTGATTTATAATATGCAAATGAAAACTCTTAATAGAACACCTAATTTAGACCTAGCCACTGAACTACCAATAATCACTATTTGGATCACTTTCCCGGGTCTAAGACTTCATTTTTCGAATTAACAAGTTTTGTATTCATTAGAAGCTATATTCCACAAAGCTTTAAAAGTGGACTTGGCGACTTTAAATCTACAGACCTTCAGCTGCTAAAGTCATGGTGGAAAGAGATATCATCTTCCTTTACCTGAAGAAGTTTGGATGGTCACTCTTAATGTTGGTTATTAGAAAAAAATATAGAAGTTGAATATAAACAAAAGTATTGTTCCAAATATAAATTATCTGGACATAATTTTGATGTTAATTTTATTACCCACCCTTATTTAGGACCAAATATGTTTAAGCCTGGAAATAATCAACAAATACCAAATAAGGATCAAAGAATGGTTACTCAAGGAGATATACTTGATAAACAACAACATCCACCTAACAAGTGCTCCATGGGTAATGAACCTAAGATGCTTTCCAAAAACAATAATGCATAACCAAATTATCTTCATGTGATTAATGAGAAACATCAGCCTAATCAAGATGTTGAATTAAATCAACTAGTCGACACTTGGATTCAGCCTGGTATCCTGACTTATCAGTTACATCTTTATAGGAACAATTAAATTAGCTGCCTTCAATCACTATGGAGAAATTTGAAACTGTTAAGGAAGCTTTTGAATGCGAATGACAAGTGCAAACTCAAGTAAACATAAAGGAAAGGAACATAACAAACTTAATTGTATTGAACCAAATGTTTGTTTAAATTATGAAGGCACACCCTCAACTAGAATACTTGTAAAAATTGATAATGGGGCTCCTCTTAGAGTTACTGTGGAGAATAAATCCATTGAATTCCTAATTTAGAATGTTAGAGATAGTTCTAAGCTTGAGGCCTATAATAGATTATTGAATCTTTTCTGGATTCACAAGCTTATATGTTTTGCATTGTTTAAACCTAAGACTATTGAGAACAAAATTCAAAAAGACCATTATGAGGTTGGGGAAGTTGAAATATGCATATAATTGTAACATTAGAGCGCAATTTCATTTGAAAATGGGGGTGGTTATCAAAATCTTATATGATAATCAACATTTCTTCATTTAGAGGTTGAGATATATAATTGCAAGGTACAAATTTATGTTATCTTTGATGGATGCAATTCTTCTATTAGGGAAGAGCTTTGGCATGGAAGAATCTTGGATTGTCGGTGGAGACTTTAATGTTATTACATTCCCTTTAGAAAAGAAGGGTGGCGGGCCACCATCTTTCTTTTTGATGCAAATCTTTTGATAATATATCCAATAATATCCTTTTTGAGGCTAGATACTCAGGAAATTTATACTTGGAGAAGAGGAAAATTTTTTGAAAGATTGGATACAATTTTGATTAATATCATGTAGATTGAATCCTTTCAATTTACTAAAGTTGCTCATCTTGGGTTCACTGGTTCTAACCATGCTCTTCTTTTGGTTAAAATAGCTTTAACAAATAAACCTCTCAATAAGGCATTTAGATTCCTTAATGTTTGGATCATGCATGATAATTTCCTAACCTTCGCTAGTGCTAATTGGAAACTAGATGTTAATGTTTCTCCCTCGATTGATTTATGGAAATTACATAAAAATATGGCTCACAGTTAAAACGTTAGAATTAGAATGTTTTTGGTGACATCACCAATAAAATTATGTAGGCCGAAAAAATTAGCTTGTAAAATGAAGGAGGATTTCAATAATGATTCAGTGCAAGAAGTTGAGGTGTTAAAAGCCCACACCGAACTGAATGAAGCCATAATTGAAACTGTTTTCCTTAAACAAATAACTTTATTCTCTTCCATGATTGCATTGAATAAAGAAGAGAAGATAACTATATTTTGAAAACAAGAAGCAAATGGAGTATGGTTATATAACAAGGATCAAATAATTGATAGTGTCATCTCTTATTTTCAGGAACCTTTTGCTTCATTACAGGTGGATCTCTCAGGTTTTGAACATGATGCTTTCTTCACTGACTCTTATTTTATTAATAATCACTTGTAAATGATATACCTCAGAAAAGAAGATTTATAACATTGTGTAACCCATAGATTGCAAGGTTGGATGGATTTAGTTTTGCTTTTTATATACACATTTGGGAGTTCACAAAATTTGATATTATTACAACCATTCAAATTTTATTTTCTTGGTGCACTTCCTCACAAATTTTTCAGATACTCTCCCATTACCTTGATTCCTAAACATGGTTTTAAACATAATTAGGAGAGTTTCAGACGCATTTGTCTCTTAAATGATTACAATATACTCTTCCTAATCTAATAAGCATTCAACATTCTTCTTTTGTAGCTGGTAGATGTTTATTTGATAACATTATGATTACATAGGGATATATACAAAACTTGGAATATAAAGCAAGAGGTGGCAAACTAATTTTGAAATTAAATATGAAAAAGGCATATGGTATCATTAGTTGGGAGTTCATCTTGACTGTGATGGAGACTAAAGGTCTTTCTATTAAATGTTGCAATTTAATTCTTATGATTCTAGATAATAGCTTTTATTCCATTATAGTTAATGGTAAAAGTCATGAACACTTTAAATCAAGCAGGGGTCTTAAGTAAGGGAACCCCTCTCTCCTCTCTTTTTTTTATCATTGCTTTAGATTATCTTTCTTGCCTTCTCAATAAGAATTTTGCTACTAATCCACAAGGGTACATTTCTGCCAAGAGCGGTGAGCTTATTTCACACTCAGCATTTGTGTATGATCCTATCTTTTTTACAATGCTAGTAGAAGTAATATAAAAAAAAGGTTTACGATATAGTAAATCATTTTAAGATTGCTTCAAGTATAAATTTTAATAAAGCTAAATGTGACGTTATGTTAGCAATATTGTGTCTATGAATAGTAGACACTAGATTGAGAATTTTAGTGGTTTACTATCAAAACTCTCCCCATCAACTACCTTGTTATTCAATTGTCCCATAATAGGAGCAAAAACTTGATCTTTAATAGAATGGTGCATAAAATTTCTTAAATAATTCATAGTTGGGAGAATTCATTTTTTTCTTTTGGTGGTAGAACTAATCTACTACATAATGTTTTTTCCTTCTTATCTCTTTATATTCTTGAGGTTACCAAAATGTCCAAAATTGAGAGAATCTTTAACAACTTTTTATAGTTTGGTCATGGGAAGGGCATACATTGGACATCTTCGAGGAAATTGTTCCAACCCATGCTTTTCTCAAACTATGAACATTAATCATTGCAAGATTTCAATTAAACATATAACTAAAAAATTATCTTTGGAAATTCATGAAACTTAAGTACTTTTAGAGAGCACATCCATTTTTAAGCAATGTCAAAATTGTTGATTCCATTATATGAAAAGAAATATCAAAAGTAGAGGAAAAGTCCGAATTTTTTTTTGTAGTAGCCTCGAAAGGGAATGTAAGTTTTTGGCTTGATAATTGGTTCCTTTTGGGGCCTTTAAAAAATCTGTTACAATTTGAAAATTATTGCAATTTGAAGGAGTATGTGTGGCTTGTGAAAAATAAATGGGTCAATGACATTGCTAACAATTCTTTTATATGGAAATGATAATTTCATGATAGATAAAGCTGTCGTGGGTAGTTCTTTCTCAAAAGTGATAGTTGGTTCCCTTTTAGCTAACCATTCTTAGATTGATTTTGATGCCATATTGAATGCTGGATTGAAGCCATCATAATCCTTTTTTGCTTGGAGGCTGCAATTGAAATTTCTTCACATGGATAACATTTTGAAGCTCAAGGGTATTTATCTTCCTTGTGCTTTTCTTCTCTGCAAACAAGAGGAGGAATTTCTCACTCACCTTTTCTTCTCTAGCAGGATTTCCTATTTTTTTGGACTAATGTGGCTAACTTATTTAAACTCTCTATTCTTAGAAAGTGTTATCAATTTTTTTTTCTCACTGTTTGGAGAGATGGAGGTGGAAGCAATCCAATGCTCATCTAACAAGTAAAGTCCCTTATATAATTTGTTGGTTTATCTGGATGGAGACAAACTCTAAGAAGCATAATTAACTCTGCCATCACGAGGTAAGAATTGTGTTTAATATTAAGGCTTTCACACATAAAGTCTCTAGCTTTCAATACAATCAATTTAAAACATTCTCAAGTATTGGATTTTTTATTGTCTATATTTCAAAGTCATCAAAATCTTGTTCTTTGTAATTTTGTTTAATTGGTTAGATGGATGAAACCAGTGATCTTTTACCTCAAAGTTAACTTTGATGGAAGTCTTAGGCCTCACAGAATCGATTTAAGTGGCATATTTAGAGCCCAATCAGGGAAATGTATCTTATTTTTTTATGCACCATGTAAGCCAACCTCTGTTCCTTACTTAGAACTAGCTGTTATTCTTTGCAATTGTCAAATTACCAGCGAGCTAAAACTTAGTTGCTTGCAAATTGAAATTGACTTGATGTTAATCTTCAAAATTTATGATGGTGAAATTTTTTGTTCCTTGGTATAATCTACTACTTTGGAATAAGATTTTAGTATTTTTTGCTCTTTAATATTTCTTAGTTGTCTATATTAAGGAAGGGCAACACACCAGCTAGTTATCTTGCTAAAAGAGGTGCTACTTCAGATTCTCTTATCATGGGTTGTTCTTCACGAGTGGAGCTTGCTAAATTACTTCATGGCGATCTTTCAAATTTTCTTTTGTTAGAACTCGGTTTTAGTGAGCACTTCTTTTTGTAAATTTTGATTGACCAAATATAGATCTTCTTTTACTTATATATATATATATATTAAATATGCTCTAAACATATATATATTTATATATTTTTTGAGCTTTCACTTAAAGAGATAAAAAGAGTATACATTAAAAATAGCTATACATTACAAACCATAGAAAAGCTACAAAAAGGAACTTCCACGCAACTTATTTACAACGGTATATTACACATTTTCTATTATATGACCCCTGTTTTATTGCCGCATTTAGGCCCCATATTTATCACCCACCTCAGATGATGACTGGGAAATGAGAGGCTCAGCACTTGACCTTCCTATTCAAACGAAGAAAATCTTATTCGTAAGACAAAAACTCCCACCACTGAGAGCAACCACTGCCAGTCATCAGCTGATCGGAAGGCCAACCATTATTATGGAAGCAGAACTGTTTCTGTTCAGTGTTGTCACCTGAAACCAAACTCCTGCCGCCCCCTACTTCCTTTGTTTTGTGCGGATGATGATGCTCCAGCTCCTTTTCCACAAAAATAGGATTCACTTTCTTCTTCACATCGGAATTGTTCGTCTTTGATGACAAGCTCAGTATCTGCGTTTGATCCGCTTCACTCCCTGTTGCAGTGAAGTCAAACTGCTTGCCACTCTCCTTTTTCTCCTTCTTATCCTGTTGATTATTAGCCTCCAGCATCTCCGCTAGCCTTTGCACCTGCACATGAATCAGATGCTAATTACCTCCTAATTAATAAATTAAGAAGAGAAAACAGGGGATATGATCAATAAGTGTCTCCCTCAACCTGCATCGAGAGGACATTTTTCTGGTGGAGGAGGGTATCATAGGAGGAAAGGAGAGCATCGTAGTCTGCGCTGAGGGCTGCATAAGCGCGCTCAAGCTGCTTGGATTTCCATCGAGCACGTTTGTTCTGGAACCATATTGCCACTTGCCGGGGCTCTAACCCAAGCTCCTTCGCCAGCTGCTGTTTCTTCCTAGGCTCCAGCTTCGCCTGCTCCTCAAACATCACTTCCAGTGACTTCACCTGCGCCTCACTGAACCTCCTCTTCTTCTCCCCCGCCGCCCCTGTCGCCGCCGCAGCAGAAGCAGCATCGTTCTCATACCCGCTGCTACTACTGTTGCTGCTGCTCAGCATCATCATATCGATCAAATTGCCCACCGCATTCGAATCCCTCATCATATCCGCACAGCATTCATGAAATTGGAAGAGAAAGTGGTGGGTGTTCTAGAAAAAAAAAAGGAGCTTTGCCGGCGAAGTTTGCGGGAGAAATAGATAAGTTTGTTGGCTGGGAGAAGGGGGGGAGTAAGCCAATGGAGAGAAGGCGGGCTGGAGGTGGCGTGAAGGACTTGGCCGCCTTGGATTGCTAGCTGTCTTTCTAATTGATTCCACGTAGCTGTTGCTTCAGACTTTGTTCCAC
Organism: Papilionanthe hookeriana x Papilionanthe teres; assembly: GCA_022702705.1. Lineage (NCBI taxonomy): Eukaryota > Viridiplantae > Streptophyta > Magnoliopsida > Asparagales > Orchidaceae > Papilionanthe > Papilionanthe hookeriana x Papilionanthe teres. Next base: position 96,822,178 of record CM040425.1, read on the forward strand.
ATCGATCTCTCTGTGTCTTTTCCTACTTGGGGGCCCACATTGCTCTCCCAGTTTTGTAGCGCGATGGACTGGCGCCTCATGATTGCGAAATTCATCATTGCGTATTTATTGTTAATACAATACTAATAATTTTGTATTTTCTTGATTAGTATATTGTACTTGAGGGAATTATCTCACATTCTATTCATAACTGAAATTATAATAACGGAAAATAAACTATGTATTTGATAAATAGTTTGAAGTGTTATTGATATCTGTTAGAAAAATCACGGTGGTAGAGTAATAAATTATCATTTTAGTGTTGCATGAGAGGTCAACATATACTCACATAAAAAAAAAATAATAATTAGTAATGACACCATAAGTTTTTACTGTTAAAACTCATAAGATAAAAAATCACGGCGACTTGACCCAAGATCGAAAGCGTTAACTGTGTCTTTCAATAATAACGTTTGATTGACGACATCCGACTAGGTAGATTTCGACGCTGAATGCGTAGTGATCGGCGATGGTCGATGGCGTAGAACAACGATCGGTGGTTGTTGACTGCGATGGTAGTATTTGACGACTGTTAATGGTTGTCGACGGCGGTCGGTGGTTATTAAGGAAGGTCGATAGTGGTCGATAGTGATTGGCGGATGTCGATGAAGGCCGGCAAGTGGTCGAGTGTTGCGTCATGGTGGTCCGACAATCTGTCGGCTCGGCGGTCCACGACGCTCATGGCGGTCCACAACGGTTGGTGGCGGTCACGACGGTCGGTGGTGGTCCACGGCGGTCGGCAGTGGTCCATGGTGGTCGGCGGTGGTCTACGGCGGGCGGCGGCGATTGATAATAACAGGGATGATATTGAAATTCAGCTTATTATCAAAGTTTCTTGTTTTCTCTCGTGCCTCAGTTCACTTTTTCGTGCTCAGTTCTTTAGAAAGACTTAGTCTCTCTCCTCTCATTAGAGGGGTGGCTCTATCTATATTGTTCTGGATGCAATTAATACAAGAATATGAACTACTTTGATCAGACGATCCAGAGGGCTTCCTTCGATCAAATGACATTTGATGAACATTCGAGTGCCTGAACGATGTCGGAATTCAGCAATCTTAGGCTTATTGGATTCATCTTCTCAAGACACTCGATTTGATAATTTTCTTGCTAGGCTAGATTCAACATTTGTTTTACCTTCTAAATATATCCGAAAAAACTTATGAAAGTGATTTAATGACTTGATCTGAGCTTGATTTGACTCAGGTTGGACTAATTTTGATAAAAATGGGTTCTTCTTGTCGAGCCGGTCAATTTGACTGTAAGCTTGCTGAAATCAAAATTCTGGTTAAGTTTTTATCGAGATTTGAATATTACTTGTTTAAAAAGTCGCATCAAGATCTATCTCATGCTTCGAGATTCACGCCAGATCATCAAGATTTGTTGGAGATGTATTAGTTGCCCCTATTTTCAAATGAGATCATTTTATCAACCAAAAATATGAAGATCTAAAGCTTTTTTTTTTGTCATGTATATATATACATATGAGTATATATTATATTATTGTGAATAATATAAACCTCTAATATCGAAGCAAATAAGTGTAGCTTGTAGGGGCTTTTTCTTCACGTGGCTCGTTTGATCCCTGTGCAGGACAATAAATTAAGATTTTTTTTACCACGGGGTTTAAGAATCTGAACCACCGAATTTGGATCAGATTTAGCCGAAAAGAGCAATTTGAACAGATCTTAAGAGCTAAAATAATGGAATTTGTGTGTGTGTGTCTATATATATATATATATGATTAAACTTCACATAATTTAAAGTTCTATACAACAAATCAGTACTATAATATTTGTCAACTATCACCGACGATCGATCATTGTCGACCGCTGACTACCGTCGAACATCACCAATCATTATTGACCACCATTGACCGAAAGTTGACAGTCGACATTGTAACTTGGAAAATCTAGTAACTCTTTCCCGTTTGTGGAATAATGATCTCTGTAATCATCAACCTATAGTAGATTTTTATATTTGGGCTAATCGCCCGTGATTGTTTTTCTTTGTACTAAATTTCCACGTAAAAACTTCTTGTGTCATTACTGTTTATTTTTTTTAACCTGAGTATATACTAAATTATCCTCAAATTTTCTAGCACCCAAGTTATAATTTTTTGAACAATATTATGGAGCAAGAATTTAGTTTTCTTAATGATTGTAAGGGGTAATTTATAACTTATATAATACAAAATAAATAATTTCTTTAGAGAGCCACATACACCCATTTATTATTTAAATAATATATTTTAAAAGACTATTCATTAAGATTAGAAAATTATATTGTAGTTTTATAATCGTAATTTAAATTATAATACATGTAATTATTGAAATAAAAAAAAGAAATTAAATAGCAGTGATTTCGCTTTAAGATGTGGGCCGACAGCCCGAGGACGTGGCGGGTGATGAAAGTGGCTTCGGTCTTCTTTGAAGACAGGTGGGAGTTTAGCCCAAAATGCGTGGGAGTGTGGGATACGCTGCTGGGGTTCGCGGTCGCCGTCGAGCAGCGCAGGCCAAGCGCGGCGGGTAAGGGGCGTGGGCCTTTCTTCTCATTTCCGCTTCTTCATGTTTCATTCCTCATGTTTATCTTGATTTTTTTTATTTATTGAGTATATAATACTCTCGCCGGACACGTGTTCTGGCTCAAATATGTGTCCGTACACTTCTATAATGTGTCTGATTTTAATAATATTTTTTTTTAAAAAAATAACGTGTGTTAAATTAATAAATTAAAATTTTTTAAAAATATCTTTTAAAACATGATATATTTTTTATAAGTAAAATAAAAAAAAAATTATTTTTGTAAAGTCATGATATTGGCCAGTCGGCTGATATAGTATAGTTGTTTATCATTGATTGTTGATGGGAGCCTTAGGACGTCTTTGAGATAGTTGGAGATACTAGAGAACTGGATCTTCACTTGAATGTAAATAGGCATTCTTATGCCAATTGGCTCGAATACTTTTTTGCCTTCTTTTTAACTGAGTGACTCGTTCTGATGTTCTCCGGTTGATTTAGTCTATCATGTGGTTCAGTCTACTTTGGCATTGTTCGCTTGTCTTGGACAACATCACCCAATCAGATAAGTGTCATTGTCTTTTGTTAAAGGGTAGTCCTTCTTTATACTCTTTCATCCGGACCATTTCGTCTTCTCAAGATCAGTGCTGAGACTTTTTTATATACATATTTTTAGCTTCTTGATTCCACTATTTCTTGAATGCAATGTTGCAAAGAATAAGGGAATTTAATGTAAAAAAGTAGAATACATTTTTTCTTATTTAATGATTCAATAGTTGAACTCTTTGTATTTATGAACCTTTGATTCTTCTAAATAAGAAGTGAAATGTCCCTTTTCATTCCATATTTTCTTTGCATCCATTCCTATTTGAATTGGTTGGGTTTTGAGTGTAGCAATGGAGAGCATGCCAAATCCCTCGGTTGACATTCCAAAAAAAGATTTTTTTCGTGTTGCCTTTGAGAGATCAAAGGAGCGGTATCACCCAAAAGATGAATACAAAAAGAAAACCATAGCTAAGAAGAGAAAAGCGGTTGAGTTGATGGATCAAGAGGAGTCGTTAGATTCATTTCTTTGCTCTCGATGAAGGAACATTAAGGTGACCGACTTGACTATCGATTCATCGACTCAACCTTCTTTTGTGGCATAGCACCCATCGACCGAACATACTGTGCAAAATGTTGTTGGCTCTCCTCCACTGCCCAGGTTGCAATATTAGTGCTTTGCTGCCACCTGGTGAGAGTGTCGTGTTAGTTAAATCATCTTAGTGGGATCTACTCATTAGTATGAGGAGCATGGATCTTTCTTGTTATATTTTGATTTTTCTATATGTTCTACTTTAGGGCTGTAAACGAGCCGAGCTTGAGCGAGCTCAGGCTTGGCTCGTGTTCGGCTCGTTCGAAATTAGCTCGGCTCGAAATCGGCTCGTGTTCGAAATGGCTCGTGAAAGGTGTGTTCGTGTTCGGCTCGAATTAAATATTCTCGTTCGTGTTCGGCTCGTGTTCGACTCGAAATTGGCTCGTTAAAATTAATTAGAAAAATATATGTCTAAGACCGGATTCGAACCCGGACTAAAATGAATTGAAATAAGAAGCATAACCACGCTATCGCATAAAGAATTATGATTTAAATTTAAATATAAATATATATAATATATTAATATATAAATAATATATATAATAAATTATTTAATAAATAATTATATGATTATTTTTTATTTCGAGCTAATTCGAGCCGAACACGAGCGAACAAACGATTGTTCGTGTTCGGCTCGTTAACATTTCGAGCTTAAAAATTTGTTCGTGTTCTGGCTCGTTAGAGCGTAACGAACGAGCCGAACACGAGCCTACTTAACGAGCCGAACACGAGCCGTTCGCGAACAACGAGCCAAATTGCCACCCTACTCTACTTTATGCTGTCATTTGATTCAACTGACTCAATTTCGATAAATCCTGGTGAAATGTTGGTGTGAATCTGAACACAGTCCCAGTCGTAGTTGCCCAAGCTTTGGACCAGAATGACCGACTCTCGAGCATGTATGGTGGGAAGGACAACCTAGGTAATCCTAATGAGATTCACAAGAATGAAACTATTAGACAATTTACGTCCTTCATGACACTGTCTCACCGCTTGGATGAGATTGAGAAATCCTTCATTTGGTCAGCTAAGATTTATAGAGGTTAGTGAATATACACGTTGCTTGCTCGAGTGCAGAAGTTGGAGAGGATGGAGGATGAGATGTCCACTGTTTGCTAGGAGTCGCTAGACGTCATACTCCGGGCACAAGTCAAGGCAGATTTGACGACCGGTTTAAGTTTGGGGAAGAAGTTTTGTATAAGAGTTTACATCGACTGTGGTATGTCTTGGTTGAAGTCGTGGGCCTTTCTTCTGCCATTATCGCAAATTACCGCTATCGTTGCTCGTCATGCGAAAGAACATGTAGGGAAGTTGATTAGCTGTTTGGTTACAGAACTGTTCGAGAATGAGCATGGAGCAACTGCTTTCAAGAGAATTGACCAAGCTGCCCCTGTTTGGTATAACTGTTAAAAAAATCCTGCTGTCATGCAACACTGCTTGGTAAAACTGTTACAAAAATGTAACTCAATAATTTCAGATTTTGTAAAAATGTCACTTCACGATTTCAGGTTTTGCACAAATGAATTATGTTCACTTAAAGCATGCAGCAATAATATCATTATTATAAAACCAAATCTGAGAATAAGCTTAACCATAAAGCCCCATGATAGTGGAATACCAAGATAGGTAAAATATGAATTAGAGCCACCAAATCCAAAACGTCACTCAGATCTCTAGAGTTATAAACATTTTTTTTTTTGCGAAGATAATTAGGCTTTTGGCCAAATTAATCTATGGATGTTATTGCATATATAATTCGACTAGCTGTACATGAAATGATAGTCACACCATGCAATGCAATAGTGGTGTGTATGTAAGAAACAAAGTTTAAGTGAAATAAACGTAAGAAGCACAAGAATTGAATGTCAAATGCTTGAAGCCTCTCCGGCATCCCATCAGGTAATGCCGTAACCATTTTCATTCAACAAGAATTTAATTTGCAAACCCACTCATATGTTTCAACTCCTCAATCCTGTAACCATTCTCATTCCTCAAATTAAATTCATTTAGAAAATTCATTAGGGGAGGGGCAATTCCAAGTAACCCAGATTAGAAAGATTAATCACATCAAAAAAATTATAAAATAAATAAAATTTGGATAAAAATTATTAATATTAACCAAATAAAACCCTTTCAAAGAACTTTTGGATTTATTAATTTTTTATTAAAATTAGGACGTTCTTTTCAAAACAAAAAAGATTGAAACTTTTTTAGGAAGTTCCACTTAAAATCCTTTTCAAAATTAGAACTTATAATGAACTAAAAATTGAAACCTTTTTCATAAAGAATTAAAACCTGTTAAAACCTTAATTAAAAAAGTTTTTCAATGCCTATTAAATATTAATTTAAAATCTAATAAATAAAACTAAAGTTAACAAAGTCAAAATAGAACAAAAAAATAACTAACTTCTACCAAACCATAAATTAACCTAAGAAATTAGCATTAATCAGCATGCACATCAAAATTATTATTTTCTCCACAAATTATCGAAGAGCTTGAAACTTCATCTTAATATTTGCATGTTCTTTATTATCACATATAAAAACAATGCAAACAAGTTCAATGATTATATGATGTAATTTTTACATAAATCATTTCATTTCAAATTTTGATGCATGAATAGTGCTCCTTACTCCTTGAAATTATAGTCTTCTCCACAGAACAATTTTGTGCTCAAAATTTTATTATATAAGTTGCATTATATTAAAAATAATATATGAGAAACATGAAAATAATTTTGATGAAGATTGGATATACTCTTTAAGTAAAATTTTGCATTCTATATTTTTACGCATGAAATTATTTCAACAAATTATTATTTTTTAAAATAGAGTTAACGAGTGCATTAGAATTACATAAATCTTTTAAATAGATTTCTCAGTGGCCAAATCAGACTCTATTTTGGGTCTATTAAACTTATGATAATTTGGACAATAATTTCAATAATAAAAAGAATAATCCTAATAATTCACCCAAAATAAACTAAAATCAAAACCAAATTTTAAATAAAGTGAATATGAGCTAACATTGCTTAATTTAATCTATTATAACCCACCAAAATTTTTAATTCAAAATTCACCAAATTTTCTCTCTCCTAGGATGGTCCTACACTGACCCAATATATATTAAGAAAGGGATCACTCCAACTAAAATCAATTGCAGTATCAAATTTATTGTATTTTTCACTACCAAATGAGTCAAGGTCAAAATTTTAGCCATAACCACCATAATCAGTTATAATCACTTTGTCATTTCAAATTAAAGTATGTTAAGCTTGTGACCACCTCTTCCAAAACCAATTAAACCATTGGATTCCTTTAATTTTTTTTTCTTTCAAATAAGCTAGGGTGTATTTTTGGGGCATGACCACCATAACCAGCCCAAAAATTTAAACTTTCCCACCCTTTCACTCAATTTCTTTAGGGAATACCTCCAAACCATTTTCTCCTTAAACCCCCATCCATGGAGAAAATTATTATAGTCCCTCTCATCCACTCCCATACCAACAACCTCTCCCTCCTTCCCTTCCTCTCCATAGAAAAAAATTCCCATCTCTTTCCTCTTTTTCTTCTCCTATATTTGAACTCCTCTCTTCCGTTCATTCCTCCATATAAGGTTGAGAATCTCATCAAGGAGGCTAAGGAGAATCCATCATCTAAGCAAGAATAACTAAGGAAATTGTAAAAAAGGTATAAACTACTCACACTTTCTTATTTCAAAGTTTTGTGTGGAATAAATTGTGAAATTGTGGTGAATTTCTTTATTTTAATATCTCTCCCATGAGTTCTCTCTTACTCTGTCCTCCTTTCCCTCATAGCCAAGCCCCTCTTTCCTTATCCCTTTTTTCTCTTCCACATCTTAACCATCCTACACAATAACAATTCCTCACTCACTTCTTCTTACCTTCAATAAACTTGAACCCCACTCATAATTCCCCACTCACTTCTTCTTGCCTTCATTATACCCAAACCATATAATAATTCCCCATTCACTTATTATTGCCTTCACCATACCCAAACCCTACCATATTCTCCTACTCATTTATATTTCCATTACCATATTCAAACACCACCAAATTCCCTCTCTCTCTCTCTCTCTCTCTCTCTCTCTCTCTCTCTCTCTCTCTCTCTCTCTCTCTCTCTCTCTCTCTCTCTTTCTATGCCTACCTAAAACCTAGTCCAAATTCCTACCTCTCTTTCATTCTCTTCCAAGGTTACCTGAAACAAACTCCAATGATAATATAGCAAAAAACTAGCCATAATTTTCTCACCCCCTTCTTTACTTTCCCATACCTTAAACCCAGCCATAATCATGGACACTTCCTCCTCTTCACCCTAGCTGAAAAGCTCAATGATTAATCCTTCCTGTCTAGCCTGCATGAAGCTCCACTCTAAAATCCTATCCTCTCTCCCTCTCTAGCTTACTCAAAACCCTACTTAACACATTCTCAAATTCATTAGCCTACAGAAAATCATCCCTCACCAAAATCCACACATTCCTCACTTCATATTGCCCAAATATAAGCCCTGACTCTTTTTTATATTTTGCTTTGTTAAATTCAAGAGAAATCTCCAAATGAACTATTTGTTTGAGAGTATATATATTAAAAAGTGCTCTAAATGAACTATCTTTGTAAGAATTTATACAAATGTGCTCTTAAAAATTACCTTTACTTAAGTGAGCTTTAAAAAAGGAGAATAAAATAAGTCTTTGTATGTTCAAGCTTTTACTCTTTTCATAAACTTATTTTCTTATACTTTGAATTATTCTAACTTAAGTCCTTAAAACTTTTGATAATCAAAGATAATTTTTACTGGGGGAAAAAATAAAACAAGAGCAAAACTCTTTTGAAAAAGAAAAAAAAAAGATATTAATAAAAACATTTCAAAAGAAAGCTTAGAAACGTAAATAAAAAATTTTCAAATATAACTTTAACAAAATCTTTTCAACAAGAACCCTATTTTACATTAACCTAAACACAAAAATTTCATAAATAAAAAGAGCTTAAATGTTTTAAGAATAAAACATTTCAAAGACAAAACTTAAATAGAAACTCACCTCAAAATAGAAACTCAAATAAAGTTTTAATTTTTTTTTTTCTTATAACTTAAGAAATTTTTTCTAGAGCAAAGTCAAATATTTTTCAAAGTGTAAATTAAATACTACCTAAACAAAACCAAAACATAAAATTTTTCTTTAAAAAAAATAACAAAACCTTCTTTTAAAATAATAAAAGTTAAGCAAAACATAAATATCTTAAAATGTAACTCATGTAAAAATTTTTAAACATAAGTGAAACCATTTCAAAGCAATAATCTATTATGAGTTTACCAATTATATCAAAACTATATGATTTTAAAAATCTCCTTTAATAGCTTGATTATACAAAATTTCTACATGTTAATTAGTTCAGTCTATAAATAAAGTTTACTTTCAAGAAATGTGATTTATAAGCATCTCATAAGTATACATCTCTTGAGCAATTGCATGCATACACCTTTCCCATATTGAAGTTCACTTCCATTCTTTATAATATATTTGTACGAGAAAACAAAATATTTTATTTTCTTTTTCATATGCATGAAAATTTAAAGAGTAAGCATGTGAATGGAACTTAAGTATGAAAAGTGAAAATATGAAAGGTTGGGACTCTTTTCTAGCACGTAAGCTTTAATATAAAATAGTAAACCAAAAATTAAAAATCAAACTTAGGAGGGAGAATCAACGAAAAATACCTAGAATAGAAAACTAACTTTAAGAACACTTATATATACAAATGTTTAGTAACATTATTTTCCTTAAACTTTTTTGGTCAATTAATGATGAGGGCTTTTGATTATTAACTCACTATTGCCTTATGAAGGACTCATTCTTCATGGTAATACGTCTACTACATATTATTAGAGTATTTTTAAGGTATGATTGAATTCACTTTGTATATACTAACGAATTAATTTGACTAATAGTTTATGTGTTGCTAAACTTCTATTTCATTTTCCTTGCATTTTAGGTGTGATTCTCTTAAACATCACATGAGACATCCATCACAAGGGATCGTTGTTTGAGACAAGACAATAATTGGGTGTCTCACGTATATATAGTTTTTATAATACTCTTAAGTTAAGCATATATTTAGTTTATTAAATTATATATTTGTTTTAAGGAATTCAAGCATACGCAATGATGCAAACATACTAACCCTTATCATTTTGAAAATCTGAATATGATAGCATTGAATAAACAAATACATGAACTTGAAAAACACCACTCATTATCACTTAACATTTTGAAAATCTGAATATGATAGCATTGAATGTATGACGTACTGAAATGAAACTCAAAGATTAAGGGTGTGTTTGGGACAAATTCTGCTTCTCCAGATAAACCGTTTATCTGAATACGTGAACCGCATTGTTCGACTGCATTCTGAGTTTAGTGTAAAACACCAATTGCATTTTCGGATAAGCTGCTGCGCAAACTTAATTTCCAAACAGTGATGCGGCATTTTTCAAAACATCGCTGCAACAAATAAACTACCCCAAACGCACCTTAAATCAAAGTGCAACTTAAGAAGAGAAAAAAGAAGGAAATGCGCACTTGGTTCAAACTTGTCCTAGCATGTAGCCAGCTCTTATTTGTCTTTTTTCTTTCTTCTAGTGTACAAGCTTAAAAGGTGGTATTGGAGAGCTGCAGATGAATCGCTGTAGTAAATAGGAAAAGAGGCATACTGTAGCGCCTAGACGTAGCTGGTTGACAGCTTATATTTGTTCAGAAATGAATTAGAAGTGAAAAAGAAAGAAGATAGAATGTAGAGCTATGATCAGCTAATATAGAGGTAGGCCGATATAGACAATACAGTCACAATCACAAGAAATGACAACACATGAGAAAACTTCCATGGTTCTTTGCAACGACACTATTGATCTTCACATGATTATCTAACTCAACTTAAACGTGAAAAGTTTTTGTTTTGGTTAAACATAAACAAATGTAACTTTTGTACTGATTATCACTATTTATAAATAGATTGTGATTCTTATAACCTTTTTGTTTTAATTCTTATGTTTTAGTTGAGAAATATTTAAATCTATCAGTTTAAAATCATTAAAGTCCAACCCCATTTAGTGGGGTAAAATCATTCAAGAAAAACTGTAATTGAACAAAGCCTCAAATAAATAAATGTATTTAAATCGAACCAAACACAAATATACTACTGATGAGTCATGTCTTACACAAGCAATATTTGAACAAATAAAATTTCAAATTAGCCGAACACAAACAAATATTAGGCTTACTTAAACTCATCTTGTATACACATCTAGGGCTGTCAAAAAAGCTCGTTGTTCGTGAACATTTCGTGTTCGGTTCGCTAAGAAGTTCTTGTTCGATTCGTTCGATAAGCAAACGAGACGAACACGAATAAATTTTTTGTTCGGTTTGTTAAACGAAGCAAACACGAACACTGATGTGTTCGTTCGTGTTCTGTTTGTTATTGTTCGAAATATAAAATAATTTAAAATAATTATGTATAAAAAATTTATGATATTTTAAAAATAATTATATGTTATGAAAATTTATCATATTATAGATAATTAAACTTCAATAAATTATAATATATGATAAATTGTTAATAACAATAATAATATTATAGTATTAATAATATTAATATAAATACTATAATATTATAATTAATATACTATACTATATATTAAAATAAAACCCTAAACAAAACCCTAAACACCTTATTCGGTTTGCTTCATTTTGAGAAAGTTTGGATTACCTGATGTATATGGAATACCTGATCAATTTGCTTCATTTTGAGACAGTATGCTATCAAAGCTAAGGCTGTCAAAAAAACTCGTTGTTCGCGAACAGTTCGTGCTCGGTTCGCCAAGAAGTTCGTGTTCAATTCGTTTGATAAGCAAATGAGACGAACATGAACAATTTTTTTTTCGTTCGGTTTGTTAAACGAACCAAACACGAACAGTGATGTGTTCGAACATTTGGAACACGAACACTAGTTCTGTTCGTTCGTGTTTGGTTCGTTTACACCCCTATACACCTCTAGTTAAGTGATTCATTGACTTTTACTGGCCTATTAATTTGTCATACAGAAGTTAGAACTACTTTATTTTTCTTACTAATATACAATTTATTAAATTAATTTATCAAAATGATCATTAGCAAATGTTTTTAAATTCAAATGTCATCATCAAAATTGAATTCTATGTTCTAACTGTAGTAACATAAACATATTTGTTTAGCTTATAATGCTTATTACTCTGATTTTTTTTATTATATCTAAATTTATAAATAGAAAAAGAGTTTGTTAGAAAATTGAGCTTCGAAAAAAAATATATATGATTTTTTGACGATGTTTATTTAATTATTAAGAAAGAACATAAAAAATTTTAAGAAAAATTTACATACGCAACACCCAAATCTTATGCATTTACTTATCTCACACCTAAACTTCAATTTTTACACGAAAATCAACTTACCTATACATGAAAATGTGTATTTCACAGTTATTGCCCGTAAAAATTGAAGTTTAAGTGAGGGATAGGTAAATAGATAAGATTTGCGGGCTGGGTATGTAAATTTCCCAAATTTTAAATATAAAATAGAATTTATAAATTTAAGAAATTTAAAAAATTTAATCTTATCAAGTTGTCATCATTTAGATTTGCTTTTTCCATCTCATATATCTATTCTTAGGGGAGACATTATGTGCAGACAACATAGGTGCGAGTTTAATTGTATTGTGATGGTATTCATCACAATACCACACAATACTATACATTATCACCATAATATCATCATAATCTTAAGTGACATGATGTCAAATTTATTACTCATTATTCAAAAAATTATTGTATTTCATAAAAGTTTTGTTAGGTGGTCGAATATAACATGCCATCATTACTTCACTTGAAATGAATAAGATTTTACGAGTACATTGTTAATGTTCACGAAAGAAGTAACATATTCTTAGTTCAATGACAATCATGCTAGATTGTATGTAAAAGTCACTCATTTAGTATGGCAATATTTGAAGTCAAATATAATTTTATATTGATATTTTATTCTTATTGACATTAGTCATCCCTTAAATGATTTGACATTTTATATCAACAATTGTAAAATTATTTTGTTACAATAATTCAATATCTATATTATTGACATCTTGTTGTAACGTAACATTGAATTAAACACAAAACATGTGGCACATGTCACTAACATCTATCCGTAACATTTAACATTTTATTAATATTGAACCTAATAGCCTATAAATGTTGGTATTTTGATTTTGTCTTTAATGCAGAATCATAGTTTTAGAGGTTGTATTTTCAAAAGCAAAAATTTGGAGGATAGATTTACTGAACCAAAACAAAAGTAAAAAATAGGCCTCATCATAAAACTCTCCAAAAGATGAGTATTATTTATCTACCATTTTTAAGCTGCTTCTATTATAGAGTTCGTAGTTGCTTCTTTTATGGAGTTCCTAAATTTATAGTCGATATTATGACCTGTTTAATATTAATGAAAATTATTTGAAGCATTTGAATCTTGTCTTGATATGTCCGGTTGGACAACTGGGCCTCTAGGGCTTCTACCGGTTGAGTTGATACGAACAAAATGCAGCATAGTACTGGCGAATCACAAAAGTATACGGGTCATCCGAGTAATATGCGGAACAATGTCTGTGTCGTTATCCCATATGGAACGAATCAATTCCAAAGCAAAAAAATTCTATCCTACATGTTTTGAACTAGGTTGAATATTCCAAGTGTTGGTATTTTGTTAAATTGACTAATCCTAATATTTGAAATTCAACGATAATATGCTAATAAGATTAAAGAGTTTAAGAGTTTTCCAATGCTTGAAAATTTCTCCCCTGAATTGATTCTGCAAGAATTTTAGTTGAAATTAGTGCTTTGACAAGTATGTGAGAATCAGGAGTAACACTCTTCGTTATCCCCTCCCTGACATCTAAGAAAGTTTGGTAATCAAACTTGTTAGTCACTTAAAATAAGTGATTAGCCCAAGATACCACTTCTCCCAAAATGATTGCACTAATCTAGAGGCAATATTCCTATTTTCCTAATTATTGTGTGTTGAGCTGATCATTTTACTAAGGATTCTCTCGAATCTCATAGTTCACGATCATTTTAAGCTTTTAACTAGCCAGTTGGGATGTAAATTATGCACTAAAAGTTCAAACATCAAAATTTAAGAAATTGCATTAAATCACACGAAAATTCTCAATTTTCATTCCTACATAGCTAATCAAAGGGAGAAAAAAGAATCTACCACAAATTATACTTTTAAACAACAACATGATGATTTTATTGAAAGGGAAGATCATAAACTTAAAGTTAATGGAAAAAACTCAGTTGAAATAAAAAAAAATTACAAACATATCTCCTTACTTTCTCCAAATAAAACGTTAAAGTTTACAACATGACTGCACACTTTGATATACTCAGAAATATCTTCTCACCCTTCTCTCTTCTCTATTACAGAACTTCTCTTGGTTTTGGATCTTTCTCCAAAGCTTTTGAAGTCTTCTTGTGCTTTGAGTATTGTGGATATACTCTCCAAACCAACAGTTGCATGTTTTATGGCTTAATATTGTGAATAAATGTCTGTGAACTGCTCCCAATCATCAAATCACGTGAACTAGTTCCTATGTGATGATCTCTAGCTCCTAGGCACTGGTCTATCGTACCTTTGCACTGATCTGTGGTGCCTATCTGCTGGTCACTTGTAGCTAGACGCTGCAGTCACGGTGCCTTCTTTTAGCCTTTTATTTACTTTCTTTAGTTAGATTTCTATGGCTCCGGGCGCCTAGAGGCCTGAATGTAGCACCTAGGCACAAAGGCTGCAGCGCCTACATGCTTCTATCATGGCAAATACTTCACAACTTCTCAATATTTTAAGTAAAATTTAGAGCACTTAGGGTGCCTAGGCACTTGGCTCTGACACCTAGGTGCTGGACATTGCCTTAGCTTTTTCACTTGGTTCCCCAGCTCCAATAAAATTTTGACCCACCCGCAAAACATATCATAAATACCTTCCAAATATTTAAAATTAGCAAAATTATGATTAAAATAACAACATAAATTAGCAAATTTTCTATACACATCAAAATCTCACAAACTTAAATATTACTTGCCCTCAAATAATTTCAAAATTTAAAATTGAAATATTACAAAATGTAGTGGTATCTAGAGGTTAAGGATTAACATCATTTAATTAAAAAGAGAAGGTAATAAGTAAATGTAAACTAAAACCAGTACAACCTAATGTCTGAACGAGCCAAAGTCAGGACAACCTGAGGCCTGGATGAATCAAAGCAAAAAACCCAAAGCTTGGACAATCTGAAGCCTGGACGACACAATATAGCCGAGTTGAAGGCTATGACATGTAAAATACCAAAAATAACATGAAAAATCCTCATTAGAAAGGGTTATAAATTTAATATATTCATAGTGAGCTTGGTCCCAAACAAATAGGAAATCATTTCATGTAAGAGTGACCCCTTTTCATACTTTTGGGCTCTCTCTCTTCCCCCATATTTATAAAATATTCGATTATATAAAATGTACCACAAGAATGCGAGACTACCCCAGATTGCCCTAGAGGTCGTCGTGCACTCCTCCTCCCTCTATCTCTACCTACCTCTCTCTCTCTCTCTCTCTCTCCCTCTCACTCTCTCTCCCCCCTTCAAACACTCAAATCCCTTAAAGTGTCATTTTTAAACAAATCTGGATTCAACATCTTAAAAGGTGAGGTGAGTGTGGATCAGGCCATCAACAAGCATAGGAGCAACACAAGGAGAAGAATCGAGGATTAGGTTCCTTCAGGCCAATTCTTAATGAATTATAGTCTGGATCACCTGCATTATGAATGACCAAAAATGTGGGTGACCCACAGTATGGACAACCCTGGATGACTAGCAGCTGGGACGATCATTCGTTTAGACGACATGCGGTAATAAAAGTCCGACTGATCGACACTCGGGAAACTTAGAAAATTTTGTGTAATAGATGTTCAAAGTTTGAATAACACTTGAGGAACTCAAGGAGCTCATGCGATTCAATTTCTAGAAAACACTCAAAGAACTTGAAACTGAGTAGTAAACCGACAATGATGCCAAGGCACTAATACAGTGAAATGCATAAATAACTAGCCTGCAACACTCATGCATCATAAACCTATTCTCTAAACTAAAATTGGATAAGACTTTAGAGGTTGTTCTTTACCCACTAGCGACAAACTCAGTGAAGGGTACCAAATAAACCAACCTAGAAGTGAGTCTGGACATTCAGTCCTGTGAACACAGAGATAAGAGCCACTTTGTGAGCCTAGCACAAGGTATAGTCCGTTCGAGGCGGAGATCCGACCAAGCTTCCGAGACTCGATAAGTGTAAGATACGAGTCAGACATCAATACCCAAAAATCGACAACGATGCAATTTATTTGATCAGTAGAAAATTCATAAAATAACTGATAGTGATGAAAGACATCTGGTTAGTATTTAATACCAATAACCGAACCATCAATCATCATAGGAAAAGCATTTTTATAAGAAAAATAAAACACCTTGTAAGAAGTAAAATAAAAAAACAAAGGTAAAAACCGTCAGAGAACTTCACTTTATTTTATGGTAAAAAAATTTACATAAAACTTTTTATATTTTTTCTCATAAATGTTAAAAATGAAAACAAAATTTCTCCAAATTATAGATAAGGTTGACAACCAGGCCTGATCAATTGATTGACAAATACCAATCGAGATAGAGGTCAGGAAATCCTAGCTAACCAAGCAATTCCTACTGATCCAAATACCTTAAGATGGCACTTTGGAGTCATAAATAATGAAGGAAGTTTAATTATTGAATTGTCGATTAAGTGTTGATGAAATAATTTTTTACGTCAAAATTCTCTTATCCTTATTGCAACTTCACCTTCAAGAAGTAAGAGAATTGGGAATTAAAACATTTACATTAAAAATGTATCAGACTGAGTCTTTCAGTAAGATGACTTGAGGCCTGGATGATCCAAGGCCAAGATGACTCGAAGCCCGAAAAACTCGAAGTCAAGATAACCCCTAGATGACCCAAGGCTGATCCGAAGCCAGGATGACCCGAAGCAAAGATGAACCCAAAGCCAGGACGACCAGTGATCTAAACAAACCAAGGCAAGGATTGAAGCCTGGACAACTCCAAGCCAGGATGACCCGAGGCCTGGATGACTCAAAGGCAAAATGACCAAAGGCCTCAACGATATTCCAAAATAAGGACGACCCAAAGCCTAGATGACTCAAAGTCAAGACGACCTAAAGATAAGATACCTAAGGACTGAAAAAAATTGAAGCCAAGATGACTTGATGCCTAGACGAAGGACGATCCAAAGCCATGAGGATCCGAAGCTAGGATGACTTGAAGCCATAATCACCCAAAGCCTAGACGATGCACAATGTCAGGATGACTCAAAGCCAGAAAGATGCAAGGATTGGACGATCCAAAATTAGGATGACCCAAAGCCAGGATGGCCCAAAAATTGGATAAACGGAAGATGTGATGAGACCCAAGTCCTGAAAATACTAATGCCAGAACAACTCGATGCCTGGACAAACTGAGGCTAGGATGACCCAAATCTTGGACGACTTGAAGTCAGAGAGACCCGAAGCTTGCATAACTCAAAGACAAGACGACCTGATGCCTGAACGTCTAAGGGAAGGACTTCCTGAGGCCTGAATGACCCAAGGCCAGGATAACCCGAAGCCTGGGTAATCAAAAGCTTGCATGACTCAAAGTCTGAATGATCCAAAGAGTGGATTGACTTGAAGCGTGGATGACTCAGTGCCTTAACGATCTAAAGCCTGGACGACCCAATGCCCGGAGTACCCAAACCTGAGGCGTGGATGGCGCGAATACTTGACAACCTGAAGCCAGGACAACTCGAAGCAAGTACACCCCAAGGCTTGGACGGCTTGAGGCCTTGATTATCTGAGACCAGGACAAGTCAAAGCCTAGAGGACCTAAAACCAGGACAACTTGAAGCCATGATGACTTGAAGCATGGATAAGTTGAAGCCAGAATGACCTGAGGCCTGGACAACCCCAGGCATGAACGACCTAATTTAACATAGTTGAAGGCTTATACATGTAAAAAACCTAAAATAACTTGTACAACGCTTATTAAAGCATGGCTAAAAATGTAATATGTTAGTATTGTACTCCATCTTCTGAATATAGGGGATCATTTAATGCAAGTGGGACCCCTTTTTTAATTTGGGCTTTCTCCCTTCTCTCAAGTATAAAAAATATTTGATTAAATAAAAAAGGCCACAATAGTCTGGAAATACCCCAGTTTACCTCAGAGGAGTGATTTACGAACAAATCTAAGTTCAACTCACAAACTTGTCACTAATGTTATCTCAAATGATATATAAGATAATAAACTCGATTTTATTATAGTACAATAACATCAACAACAATAAGTCTTTATCCCACTCAGTGGGGTTGGCTGCATGAATCATTTTTCTCCATTTTATTATAGTGCACCAATTAAAAATATTTCTTATATTGACCCTTTCTTTATCTTTGTACATAAACACTGTTTATCTATTAGTTGGACATAATAAACTTAAATATTCAAGCCCTAAGAAAATTTTAAATTTTCTTTTATGTCAACAGTTATATTTATTTAAAATGCCGTTTATGTGATACTACAACAAACTAATATAGATTCATTAAACCATTGGCAATTCATACACCTGATTCTGCATAGTCTACACTACAAAAATGATAAAAGGGTTAGCTGTTGCAAAGTAGCAAGCAATAAGTCGCTTGCGTTTTGCAACATTTTTGGTAGAAAATTTGTTCTTTTTCAAGTGATGATATGACGTACATTATATCAAAAAAATTTTGAAAAATTAATTTTTGTATGTGTTAGCGTGATTGATGATAATCTTCAACCAAAATCCAAAAAATGATTTAAAATTCAACTCTAAAATCTAAAAAAAAAGAAAAAAAAAACTTGATCCAAATTTCTTTTTAAAGAAACGACTTTCATCTTTATTCCTTATTAGAACTCGCATTAAGTTCACTGATTTTATCGTCTTTTCCCTAAGGACGAGTCCATTAGATGCTTTCCACAAATGAAGAAAAGCGCGGCGATGTGAATAAGAAAGTAGTCCGCTACATTGATCGAATATTTTCTCCTAAAGCTCACCACCTAAAAAAATGGGATAATTACATTCATTCAGATTAATTGAAACATTCATACTTATAAATTAATCTATCAAATCAATATATTTAATAAAAAATATGAATTGATCTTTTATGATGAATTTTGATGTTTGAATGAGAATGTGAAAAATGAATAAAAGAGAGGGGTTGGTTTGTAAATAGCAGACATATCCGTAGAGAAGCTAGCGGCTGTCTCAGTCTCTGTTATTATTTACAGCTGCCCGTAGAAGTAGGGCACCATCCTTTATTGAATTTCGAGATTTTACAAGTCAAAAGAGTACAATATGGTTCAAAAAGTTAAGTCAATGATGTATTCTTACCAGCTGTTCATTTCAAGCTTTTCACCCACTTTTACGGGTGATAGATAGCTGCTTGCCCTTCTTTAATTGGCCGAGAACTTTGAATATCAAATGTTTTAAATACCCAATTTTTTTAATTAAAGCATTAGGGACAATTAAAATAAAAAATAGTGATTAGGACAAATTCTAATTTTACGTCTCTTAATTAGAGAAAAGTCTGTTAACCAATTTGAATCTTTTGAACACAAAAAAGTACGGAATCACTTCCAAAGAATAGAGCACATTAGATAAGCACAAATGATCAGTAAAATGAGTCCTTATTGCATGTTCTTTTCTCATAATGTGTCTCTTATTTAAATCAAGACTAAATAAATAATTTTTCTAAGTTTCTACGTGATGTGCTGCCACTCTATAAATATGATGACATTAGGGATTGTGGCCCTGACAGTTTTTCCTTGCTTGAGTTTTTTGGTTGTCTTCTTTGCGGGAGCTCTGATGGCGAATGTAAAGAATGGGTTTGTCGGAGGACCTTCAGACAACTGTCAGTCGCCAAATAAGGTGTAAGTTGATTTAAAAATATGTTTAATTTAATTAATATATATAATTTTAAAAAGTAGTATTTTAATTTTGAAAATACGAGATCAAACTGATCTACATTTAATAGTTTAAATAAACGAGCATTATGCCACAAACCATGCACCTATCCCAATGAATAGACATAGTGAGTTTTGATTAAACAAACTAAAAAAAATTATGACATCTGCATGGTTTGCGAAACCTTTATGTTGACCGACATATATTCTTATCTAATGTAAAAGATTAGATAAGGTTTGTATAAGTTGGGTTCTTAAAGTTTCCTGTAAGGGAAACCCCCTATAGTTAATTACATCTTAAACACTGAAGTCACCTAAAAAACTCTCGATTTATATAAGATATATTGTCTTTATGAATTTTAATGTTTAGGGTTTCAAATTTGGACAAAGAAATTCAAAGGAGATATGATCACAATATGAACAGTTATTATAGAATACAAGGGAAGGAAATGTGGGGGATGTTACAGATCTTGAGGAGAACCTCGGTGACTTTTCAATCTATCTTATGGTTTGGCTTCAATTTCAGAGAGATATTATTAAATGTTTCATCCTGCAAATTTTATTATTTAGGGTTTACATTTACATGATACCATCATACAAATAGTCTGGAAGATAAATAAGCTTACGTTGTACCGAACGATAACATCGGAATCCTAAGACGAGTTAGGGCTTATATTGCACAACATGGTTGTTCAAATGGCTAAAGGATGAGTTGAGGATTTATGTCACACCAGACAGACTACCTCAAAGTCTTATGACTTGTTGTTTAAAATAAGGAAATGATTTTCTGCTGTAGACTTGTTTGCTCTCTCAAAGATGTTATTCTGCATGTTCTTATCGTGCTGCCCACGGTGTACGCTCCAAACTCCTTCTTGAAGTAGCAGTCCTAAGGTCTAAGGTTCAGAATGTTTTACCAGGTACATTTCAATGTTTTCGGTTTTTTGTTGTTGTGCTTTATATGGGGGAATTTTAATTTAATTAGAGTGACACTGGTTAGAATTCCACAGTCCCCTTGACCCACTTTTTATGTTTGCAAATTATGTTAATACTAACGGCACCAAAAACTTGATCCCGCTTTAATATATATATATTTGATTTTATGATGGAATGTATAATGTGGATTCTACGCAAGTATACGTATCGCATCAAGTAATACAGGGCTCTAGTGGAGTCCTGGTTATCGATCCCACAGGGAAGTTTTTAAAAGATTTGTAACAGCTAAATTTAAAGGATTTACTTACTAATATAATATACGGAAATTTAGAATATGTAACTAAAGCGAACTAAAGTAAACTAATGCTTTAAATAAAGTTGATTTAAAGATTTCAGAAAAAGTATCATTCTCCTTGTTTTTAGAAAATTAAGTGAATGATGAATTCAAATAAATTTTATTGTATTGTGACAAATAGGAGCATTCCTATTCTTTACCCTTTGGTCCAGAGTGCGAAGAACATTGACTAGTCCTATGTTTGATTATCGAATCGCGGCTAGGTCGGGAGGATACTTGTTGCCACTTCGAGCTCCCACGTTCCCTCACCTGAGGGCTAACATCTACACTTCACTCTCAAACAATAGGACCAAATTGAATATTTTAATCAGTCACACTAAAATGTCCAACTCTACGTCCGATAAATAATATTTCCCTATTTATTTGCATCCTCCTTCCAAGGCTTTTGACTTCCCTGAATATTGGATGTAATCTTTACTATAGTTGATAATTCAACATATTTTAACAAATCAATGAGCCAGATTGAAAAGTAAATTAAGTTTTAAGTAAAAACTATCACAATTTATTTTAATATAATAGGCACTTATATTTAATTTCATCAATTCACATAATTTCATAAAACAAGGAGAAAGACTAAGAAAACTACTCAGAATGCATGAGAATTAAACAAAGCATGGATTTCATTTAAAGTTAACAACAATAAACAAAGATACTTATTTCTATTTCCTCCCGAAGCAGACTCCTTGAAGTTCCTTTGACTTTTCCTTCTAGTACAACACACTTCTAAACTCACTAATTACACTTACTAAAACTGAAAACAGACACACAATAGACTCTCTAAAATTGACTCACAGAAGACACAAAATAGACACACAATAGACTAAAATTCGTCGTCTATTTATAGAGGTAGACAAAAGTCCAAGGGGTACTTAAGCACCTCTTCAAAAAGCGTCCAGGTTCAATGTATCTAGCATTTTGACCAATCTCGCCGTCGGCGAGAAACGACCTCGACGTCAGCGGGGCTTCAAGAAGGTCTCCAAACCGCGCGGCGAGGTAGTTATAAATCCTTCAAAAATTCTCCTCATGATCTCGCCGTCGGCGGGCTCGATCTCGCCGTCGGCGGCTTAGTTCATTTTGCATGAATTTCTTCCTTTTTTGATCCAAACTCGCTCCATTTCGTGCTTTTTGCTTCTATCACTTATAAATCTTCATTCCTGCAATAAAATAAAGAAAATACATTTCTTTAAAGTGCAATTTCATAAAAAATAGGTATGAATTTCTTAATATATTTTTACGTGATCAAAATCCCCAAACTTAATTATTACTTGTCATCAAGTAATTTTAAGTACTAAATAAAAATAATGATTTCTGTAATAGAATTTTTCAATTCAGATATACTATGAATTAAGTTTAAATAATACTATAGTAAAATTAAATAGAAATATTTTTAGGTAATTAAATTAACTTTATAGATATAAGATTATTTAGTTATCGAATCTAAGATTTCTAAATTGCTATTTATTTCGG
Organism: Papilionanthe hookeriana x Papilionanthe teres; assembly: GCA_022702705.1. Lineage (NCBI taxonomy): Eukaryota > Viridiplantae > Streptophyta > Magnoliopsida > Asparagales > Orchidaceae > Papilionanthe > Papilionanthe hookeriana x Papilionanthe teres. The sequence continues at coordinate 96,844,777 of CM040425.1, forward strand.
GAAAAGACTATATTAAAAAGAGTAATTTACTTAAGAAATTTAGATGATAGGAAGTTCAAGAAAACACTATTTAGTAAAATACTAATCTATATATATAAGTTTAGAAATATATTTGAGTTTTACCATTTAGGTTGATTCCATTGAAGCCAATTTTTGATAAGGCATTTCCTCAAGCTTCTCCTCACTTATATATATATATATATATTCTTTTCTATTTTTCTTTTTCAAGTGAGGATTACTATATCAGATAGCTTGTTAATAATTTTGAACTTCAACTTTCTCTTCCTAAATTTGTATCTTAAAATATTTCTTTGCTTATATGTATTTCATAGCCTTTACTTCATTGAGTTTCAATATATTCTTTTTCATCTAAATACTTAAGAATTTCAATTTTAGAATATAGTTTCCCTTACTTTAAATAGTTCACTATATTCTTATTTCTTTTAACCAAATATCTTATTCTATTAAATAATTGAATTACTAGAAACAATTTATTTAACTTTCTATAATAATTAAATAAAGTAATTCATGTTTATTGAATTGAAAAATTACTATAGAAAAATCATTTGATAATAATTTTTGAAAATAGAAATTGAGAACAATTTAATAATTAAATTTGTATTTTTCCTCCCCCAAACTTTAATTTTTCTATCTATTTCTAAATGGTGAAAAGGAAAATATACAATGAATCATACATTTGAGCTTTAGGTATTTTTTTTCCTTGAAATTTTTGCAGGCTTTTTTATTATTTAAAGAACCTGTACTGTTAGTATTCTTCTATATATATAGTATTTAAAAGAAAATGCTGGGATAAAAATTTTTTAATAAGTATAAAACACAAAAAATGAAAACTTAATCTATTACTACATATACAATCAACTAACCTACTTTAAACATATTAAAACAATCTAAACATATTAAAAGTTCATAACTTATAAAAACTTAAACAACACATTAAAGAAAAACTAACATCTTTTTTAAAAGAAAAATTGCAAACTAACATAAAAAATCTAAAATTACAACATAAGCAAACACACAAACACACCAAAATCACAGTCCACAGAAGTACAGAATAATACACACAGAACAATAAAGTTTTCAAAATAACAATTAATCTAAACAAACTAAACAAAGTTTCTAATCCTTCGCATCAAAATCCTAGGCTATATCATCTCCCTGATCTCCAGGCTGAGAAGGCTGAGCAGGCTGATACTGTGTGTAGCGGGGGCACTCAGGAAAGACAACATCTAAATCACCACTCCTATATCGACGTTCAACCTCATAATATGTAATTTCGTACTTTGAATGCCGCTGGAGATATTCACTATCATAATCATGTCTTCTTTCCAAACCATCAATCCTGTGATCCATATGCTCAAATTTTCTTTCCATATTCTCTCCAAATTGTTCAAAACTATTTCTACTTAGGGTCGCCTCATTCATCGGATCTTGAATGGTAGGAGTGGTGTAGCGAGGGGTTCATAACTAGTAGAGGTATATCTCTACTTGAAGAAGGTACATAATCCCTCGTCCCAAATCTCCATCCTTCGTGGGATTCATATTTCTTAATATTAGCCGGAGTAATGGGTTTCATGGCTCAACCCATTCCTCATCATCTCTTGCCTCTACCCCAGATAATTGGCAGAGTGCATAGATACGACCAGTATGTCCTAGTCCTCCTCCACTTTCACTTCTTGAGGTGACTAATATATTTTTATAAATTACATTTCCTACATTAATACTTTTTTGGTTATGAATACAGAAATTCAGAACTGCTCTATCCCTTGTTACCTCACTATGGTGGTAAGTAGGTAACAAAGTAAAACAAATAAAATAGTGCCAGGCTTTTGAAGTTGCATTTAACTTAGAAAGAGGAAAATTTACCCTTTCCCGTTGCTTGATCTTCCAGACGCCTTTCCCATCAGTGAGAAAGTCGATCACCTCTTCCAGTGGTCCTTCCATCGTCCCAAAAGCCTCGTACTCACTGGTGTAGGTGTCTCGTACCTCATAATACGCATTTATTCTTGCAGCGCTGAATTCCACAAAAAATCCTCTAACCTTAATTGGTGCATCTTCAGTTGTAGTCAAATTAGCATAGAACTCCTTAACTACCTCCACAGCTGCTCTGTATGAAACATAGCAAAAATTCTCCCATCCTCGTTCCTTTATTAATCACTCCACCTCTCCTCCTGGATTCTTAAAAACTCGATCTTGAATGCATTTTCTTGATTGAATCTTGTGAAAATATCTTGATTGTGCTTTTGCATTCACAAATCGGGTTTCATCATAATCCAACCGTCGCTTTTGTCGTGGAGCCATTTTTCGATCTGTGAAATTTGCAAATAATCTTAACTAAACTCCCAAATATTACTAAAAAGGTTTCCTATAACATCTAAAATCCATTTAAATTAATCTTGTTGACCTCATTTTTGATGAGGTCTTCTCTTCTTCTCTTTAGTACTTAGGATCTAGCCTTAGGCTTTTCCTTTGACTATCTTAGAGGACTAGAATCGGGACCCACCACCTAGAATTTCAAACCACTTCTTAACTCCCTGCAAACTCCACAAACTTGACTGTAGACCCCTAATCACCTAGAGGGTTGAAATCAAGTGTGGAAGTTTAAAGGATGAGTTCCTATAGGACTCTTTGGCCTTAGGATTGCCCCAGGTGGCCCGGTCCAGTGAGGGCCGACTTACACACACACTACACTTACACACACACTACACTCATACACTACACTTCCATACACCTCCTAAAACCACACCTATACCTAACTCGACCTCCCGACTCATGTAAGTGATTCACATGGATGGTCCTTAACCCCTAAGCCCTCGGCTAAGAGGGTTAGGAACAACATAGTGAATGCCTCAAATGAGTCCCTTCATGGCTCATATGGGCTTGATGTGGCTTCATGGCTCAACCAAAATGATTTTATTCCACTTATATTCACCCAATCTTCAATTTTCCAAATTTTCAATTTTTGACCCCCGGGACCCTACACCCGCCTAACCTACCAAATGCCCTTGAAACTACCCAAAATTTCCAAAATCACCTAAATTACCCAAAATTCTCCAAAATCATTCCCAAACATTTCCTCATCACTCAAATTGACCATCCATAACCAAAATACCAAAAATTCCAAAAATACCTCCCAATACCCTCCAAATACCCAAAATACCCCTCTTAGCCAAAAAATCCAAAAATTCAGAAAATTCCCAGAAAATTCCAGAAAATCCCAAATATTCCCAATTTCATTTTGTTCAACTACACCATGGGCCAATTTTGCCAATTTACCCCACGTTTATCAAAAACCCCAATTTGCCCATTTTAACCCAAAGTAAACCCAATGTCAAACCTAACCTACCCAATTGACCAAAATTCTGGTCCAATTCAATTCTAAACTTCAATTCAATATCCCCAACACCAATCTAGACCCAATCCAAGCCCAATTTGATTGGCATTTGGATCCAATTTCACTTTGGGCCTTAAAGCCCAAATTTGGACCCATGACCCAAACTTAGCCCAAACTAACCCAATTCAACTCCAATTAACCCCAAATCTTTTCTAAGCCTTCCTTAACATCCCCATAAACAAAACACTAACATGATTTGCCCAAGATTTTGACCCAAACCCCACTCAAATTCAACCCAAAATCAAAAAGCCCAATTTCGACCTAAACCCAAACCTAACCCAAATAGGCCCAAACCTCAAAATCAAAACCCAACCAAAGCCAAAACCTCTTTGAAACACTCCCATAAACATTTCTCAACATTTATTTTACATCAATTTCAACCCTAGCCCAACATTGGCCCAAGTTAGCCCAATTTGACCTACATTGGCCCATTTACCAAATAAACCCAAATTCAACCCAATTCAAACCCAAACCACCTTAAATCTATTTCAAATTATTCATGAAACATCCCTAAACCAAAACCAACAACTATTTGGCCCAAACTTTTACAAAATTCCCATCCATGAACACATCCTTAAACTTAAAAGCCCACTTCCCTTAAACTTGCTTAAAAGCCCATCTCCTTCAAAATTCAAAAGCCCAAATCATCCTAAAGCCCACATGACACTTCCCCTCATCATCCATTTGATCAAAATCACCCCTAAGTTTCAAAATCATCAATTAAACCATTCCAAATCAAGCCACATGTCAAATTACCCCTAAATGTCAAATATTTCTAAAACCCTTTTCATGAAACAAATCAACCTTTTCCCAAGCCAAATGGAGCCATGAACAAGCCATTCTCAAGCCACATGAAGCCATGAGGGCTTTGACTTGTCATTAGTCCATTTATGGCAAGAAGAGGGGGTTCTTTCTTAAACCTCCTTTAACCCTTTTTACCCTAATCATGTCACACACTAAACCATGTTTAGCCACCTCATCATGGATGGAGACTTCACCACTCCTCCTAAGCCGACCTAAATGATTCCCTCAGCTCAAAATCGAGCTTGGAAGGGTGCACCAAGCCCAAAATGGTGGGTTGACCCAAACCAAGCCAAAGTGAGCCTTCTCCCATTCCATTTAAATCAAACTCCTTTACACATGTCAAACCTCAATCGATCGCACAAGCCTCCAACCCCGACCCACCCGAGCTTCGAGGGTGACCTCGACCTCGGCCGGCCGGCCACCTGGCCGCCGGAAAACACCATGCCCGAAACCTCGGGAGGAGCCAAATTTTGGAATTCCACCTTGCCGAGCTGCCTCACTCCAAATGGCCATTGCAGCTGTTCTTCTCCTCACCAGAGCAGCTGATCCCAACCATTAAACCCCCCTGGGAGAGCCTCCAGCCATGCCTATTTAAACCCCTCACCCTCTCGGCCAAAGGGGGTGCTGAACCAAACCTTAAGGAAACTCTGCCAAAATTGTTCCAGACTACTCCCCACACATAGAGGACTTGATCCCCACCGAAATCCCCCCGCCATTTCCTCTCCGCGAGCTCAATTTCGCAGTTGAAATCCAAGCCCAAAACCAGGACACTTCTTCACAATGAGCCAATTCCCAAATTGATTGGTCCTACACCTTCACCGGACCAAGAGGAGAAGTTCCCCACCGAAAGCCCCATCTCCGAGCCACCCAGTTGCTCCAGCCTCCAAGCTTTGTGATCGGCTATGGTCGAAGTCCAACCTAGACAATTCACCAGACCAGGAGACTTCATCTGGAGCTTACTAGGATCCAATCGAAGGTGCAACAACTCTCAGATCGAAGCTTCACTTCTCTGAGCAAAGGTATGGACACCCTCTTCTTCCCGAGCTTCCAGAGATTCTCATTTTAATTTGAGTCAATTTAAATGCATGTTTACCGTATGGATGTGTTCGTCTCTTCAAGATGAATCCATAGAGCATAAGAACACAAAAATCCATTGAGAATCGAGTGAGAAATTAGGGTTAGAAGGTTGACGGTCACAGGTGCACACCAGTCGTAGACGATGACTGGGAGCCGTCGGATTGAGCGTGTATCGAGCGGACGGTCTAGATCGAGCCGGACCGCGCAATGGTGCATGAACCGCAGGCCCCTGGAGCGCTGAGTCGGATGGCGGTGTCGAATCAGGAGACGACGCGTGGCCTTTCGGAGCTGCCGAGGATGGCGTGGCGCCGCGTGGATAAGTAGGAAATTAGGGTTATTTTCTATTTATTTAAATATCAGAAACTTTAAAAATCCATAACTTTGTGTAGGAAAATCACAAAAATAAAATAAAAATACCCTCTTTCTCAGTGAACAGAGGAGAATAATGTGGAAAAGAAATCATTTAATTTCATCAAGTATTTTATTTTTTATAATTTATTTACTCTCTGCATACATTTAATTCTCCATGCATGTATACAATTCACCATGGCATGAGACCATAGGGCTTTGAAGCCTCCGAACTCGGGAAGATTCCCCGAATTTTCCAAGGTCGAGGTCATCTCGTGAAAAGTTATTGATTTTTCAAATGCATATTGGTGTTTTGAGTATTTTAATTCCAATAAATAGCATGTTGTGAAATAAATTCTAGGAAAATTTGGTGATGTTCCTTATGACCAGAGAACCCTAGAAAAAATAGGACTTGAGTTAATTCACTCAGATGAACCCTAATTGGCTTAAATACCCAAAATAGGTCCCTAATTAATTAGAGCTAACCATACATCAAATTGACTTGAAATCAATTCTCCACTGACCTTTAGGATCAGAGGAATCCACCATAAAAGTTTGAAGTCAATTGGACTTGGTTAGCCCTATTAATTGGGTTGATTAAGCCATTTAGTCATTTTAAACTTTAAAAATTCATAACTTTCAAAATATCTTTCAAAAATTCACCAAATTGGTTTTGAAGCCTCTCTAATATCAGGGGAATTTAAGAAAATTAAAATTTCAATTTTCTAAAAAAGTTGATTTTTAATATTATTTTAATATTTTTAATAATTAAAAAATAATAAAAATCACAAAAATAATAAAATTCACCAAAATGTCACATTTTGAATTTTAATCACTTAGGAACAAACCCCATATTTTTCTTAGGCCTATTTGGTGAGATATTAATTTTTAAAGCTCTAGGGTAATTTTAAAATTAAAAAATGTATTTTCTAGCATTTTCACTAAAATAATTATAATAAATCAAAGAAAAATCAGAAAATTGTAAAATTTGGTTCTATAGAATCCTTGATATTAGAGAGAATTTTAAAAATTATGAAATTCATTTTTCAACTTATATTCTATTTTTAAATTAATTAATACTCCAGAACTTAAAATAATTCTAATAAATAAAATATAATTCAAAAAATCATAAAATTTGGTCCAAGTGGTCCTATGGTCATTAGGAATGTCTCATAATTTTCTTAAGGACAGAAACTTTCCCTTGGTCATATTATTAAATTTTCCTTGGAAATCCTTATTTTCCACCAAAAATAATTATATAAATAAATTAAATACAGAAAAACCACATTTTCTCCTCTAATGTCTTTATTGACATATGAGTGAAGTCACATAAAAATTTCAAGTTCATTTGAGCTCAATTTAGTGAGTTATGAAATTATTAGGCTTCAAGGGCAAAATGGTAATTAAAATCTTAACCCTTTAATTAAAACTTTAGGCTTAATAAAATTAATAGGTAAAATATTTGATCCTAATCTGATTTGGATGATTGAAATTTAATAATTAAAGGGTAGAAACCTACTAAACAATTTAAAATAATTGAAACAAACCTTAATTAAATAATTAATTAAATTTGGAAGAATAATGAAATTGGAATTATTAAAATGGGGATATTATTAGGAGGAGATTTGTTCTTTAATTTAAAAATCCCTAAATTAATCATCCCAATAATATTTAATTCCTAATTAAAATGATAATCCAAATATAAGATTTAAAATGCTAAAAGACTTAATCATTAAATTAAATTAAAGTTAAATTATTTAAAACAAATTCCTTTAAAATTAAAAATTAAATTAAAAATTAAGAATTAAATTAAACTAAATTAAATTAAATTAAACTAAATTAAATTAAATTAAATTAAATTAAATCACATTAAATTAAATTGAATTAAATTAAATTAAATTAAATTAAATTAAATTAAATTAAATTAAATTAAATTAACTTAAATTAAATTAATTTAAATTAAACCACATTAAATTAAACTAAATTAAATTAAATTAAATTAAATTAAATATAAAGACATGAAGAATTCAAAAATAAATCTAAAATAACTTGAACACTATTCCAAACTTAAATCATTAATTTGAACTTAAATTTGAATCACAAATCATTAAATATCATTTCGCCCTTAGGAGCTTTTACTATTATAACTCCTAAATGGAGTATCAAGTGAAACGACACTTCACTTATAGGACATTCAAATATCCTAGTTCACCGAGCAAGTTAACAAAACTTCAAAACCTCGGACGATCGATTCATTTACATAATTAAATTCATTTCGACTTAAAACAATCCTGAAACATCGAAAAGATGTTTAAGATTCTTCTTAAGCACTTCCTCAATATGATAGGATATTTATAAGAACAATCGAACTTAATTGTTCTTCGATGAAGAAAATCGTCTTCAAACCAAAATCGAAGACCCAGACGTCATAGGAGATGACTAAGTTATAGGATTAGGAATTTGGTAAAACCATAACCCTTACCTTAGCTTTACCTAGGAACTTGCTTAAATGTTCTAATCGTGTTTTAAGTGCAGCTTGGAATGACTGGAAGACCCTCCGTGTACGCTTTTATTTCATTGCGATTTACTCTATCGCAATTTATTTTATTGCGAAATGCACCTTACTTTTCTTGCATGATAAACAACGGTTGCATGAAAACCTACACCTTTAGTGATGAAAACCAAAACCGAAACCAAAACTAAGTTAAAAGTCATTGCAAGATAAAATTCACCGCCACAACATTTTAAAATATAAAGCAACTCAAAATTTAATCACAAACAGAACAACAAAACTACAACTATAACTAAATTAAAACGTCTTGTTGGATGATCGGGAATACCTCGGATGATGTAACCTACGTGTTGCTAACGGGATTTCCCACGTGTCTAAATGAAAGTGTGGAACTCATTCAGTTGAGTTTAGCAAATTCATCCGGACTAAGTGAATCCGATAAAAATAATGATGCCGAAGGATGGAACCGTGGGATCTTAACCTAGTGTTGTTATAATCAACTTTAAGATTTGTTTTAATTAAAACACAAAAAAAAACACTTGGAAATTAAGACTTCTCTAAACCAAAACACTTTTCTCATCCCCCGATTTATGATTTCTAAAACTAAACCTCTGCAACAACAAGGAGCTCTGAGCATGGTGGGCAAGACGGCCATCATCGTCACAAGAAACTCGAATCTACTTCAACGAAACTTTCCTAGAATTAAACAACAAAGCCATAGGACTTCGAGGTAGTTTGCCTAGTGCAACATAAATCCTCAACTCTTCGTTAGGCATTTGCATTGCAAATTAAGCCCTAACCTGGTCTTAGGATTCCGAGGTAGTCGTCCGATACGACATAAACCCTCATATCTTCCAGTGCTATTTGTATGATTCTATCATATAAATATAAGCCCTAATTAATTAAAATTGGCAAGATTAAAACATTAAATGAACATTAGGACTTTCCTAAATTCAAGCCAAACAATAGGATAGTTTGGGAAGTTGTCAAGATTCTTCTTGGATCCTCAGCTTCTCCTACTTTTCTTCCATTGGACTCCTGAAAATAAATGTTCCAAACTTGATCCATTCCCTATTGAGATTCAAAAAATTCAATCCTTTCGAAAACTTAAACTTTGAAATTCTTGAGAGCAGAATTATCGATTATTATCGAGAGTTTTCTTAGGTGATTCCCGTCACTTAATATGTAATTAACTATAGGGCTTGCCCTTATAGGGAATTTTAAAGAACCTGGTAATATAAACCCCGTTTAATGTTTTCATATTAAGCGAGGAATTTGTCGGCTTATAAAATCGGTTCGTAGACCAAACGGATGTCACAAATCTTCTAGTTTATTTAACCGAGCCCCACCATCAAGCGGTGTGTCTATCCTTAGGGATAGATACACGAGCTTGTGATGCGGTGCTCGTTTATATAAACTATTCGGGATGTGAGATCGGCTTGATTTCATATCTTAAAATTTAAAATTATTTTCAACATAAAATACTACTTTTCAAATTATTTATTTAAATTAAATTAAAAATTCGCCGACAATTTCGTAGCGACCTCTTTTCAAAATAAAACACATAACCCAAAAATATGCCGACAAATCTCCATGAATTTCTTCCAAGTATTTTCTCCACATTTCGAATATTTTCAAAATTTCCCAATGTAGAAGAAATCCATGGTGAAAATAAAAAATTTTTGCATAGGAGTGAAGCTCTTACCAAGGGAAGATGAAATCCGGTGTCAAAAAGTGTTGAAATCGCCTCAAATCCAAGATCTCACAAGCCCTAGGTCGGTTTTTTTGAAGTTTTGAGGAAGGGGATGATGAATAGTGTCGGTTGACTGGTCAAATATAAGACTTTTCGCGATCTCGCTGTCGGCGAGATTTTTCTTGCCGTCGGCGAGCTAATTAATTTGACAGAGGCAAAAGTTTCAGGAAAAATCCACCGTCAACGAGATCGTTCTCGCTGTCAGCGGGATTTCCCTCACTGTTGGCGGGATAATTCTCGCCGTCGGCGAGATCCCAAAATTTTAAATTTTTGAAATTCGTAAATCATTTTCAACCTCGATTTGCCCTTAATCAATCTTCCGATCACTTAATTTAATAATTAGTATGAAGATTAGATACTTATACTCACAAAAAGTTCACACAACACAAACAACATAACTTTATATATGAAATCCATGAGACTTAAAAACTTCACACTAACAACTAACAACATACTTAACTTAAATGTACAAATCCATAATACTCAGCATCGCAATCCAAACCACTATACACTAAATGCTGAGACATAACAAATACATATAATTTCATCAAATCTGAGATGATCAAATTAAAATTTAAATCATAATAAAACCTAAATCCAAATCAACACAAATATACACACAAATATAACATAGGATAGAAATCTTTACTACTCCTCAGTGTCTGAACTAACATCCTCTCTGATATTTCCGATGTGACGCAGGTGCACAAATAAATTGTAGAAAGGCTCGAACGAGAATTCCGCAGATAGATTCTTCATCAATCCACCCTTTCGTCTCGATAAATGAATAAAACTCGCCTCCGGATGTCCAAGATGATCAAAGTGCTCCTTCATCCTCCAACTAATGTGATCAAACATATCGTAGATATTATCGATGGAATTCATCACGTTTTACAATTCTTTCTCTAATCCTTTAATCTTTTTCGAATGAAATTTGTTTTATCGCAAGAGGCCTCGCTAAAGGATTGTTCCGTGATGCTCTATCGGAAATAATGGTAATCTCATCATTGTTATCCAAAGTTGGAAACATATCCGTAGGATCGAATGGTTTCCATGGCAAAAGTACCTTTTCCCAAGCCTCATAAGAAACTTGCATCGATCGAATAAAGCAAATATAGTCGATGGGTGTCCAAGTCCATGAACCGACCCATGCACAATCAATCCCAATGCAGATTTTACTATAATTGATCCAACATCGATAGGTAGTCCAATTTGAATACAAGTAATTTAATATAACGCATTCCTTTCGAAACCTTATTTACCCTCATAAGTGGGTAATAATTTTCGATGATATAAAGAAATGCCAATGCTTCGAGACAGGGTTAAGAAGTGATGCGTAAAACCGACATACCCGTCTTCGCGCAACTCCCAATCATCGGGTTCGTCGGTCGGTGTCTATAAATCTCGTTCATATTGTATCTCGAAGGAACAAAGTTCGAATAATGACAGACAGGGGTATTTTCTATAGAAAATAATTCATTTACCCTCGAAGGAGTAAATGTTACCCATCTTCCTCTCGACGTAGACACTTTCATTGTTGATGGCATGTAGATTAGAGTAAAACTCTTTAACTACGTGAATAACTACAACGGATGTCATATAAAGAAAATACCTCCCAATGCGCCGCGCGATCATTTCTTCAATTTTTGTGGTGGAATTTTCTACTCCTCTCGTCGACAAATCCCCTTTCTTTAATAAGTCGCTTTTTCATCAAAACTTTGTTGAAAATACGCCGCGCCTCCGAACCGACGAATTTTCTTCGGTCGAAAACTCCGCTTTTGTGGTTTCTAAGAGTTTGGTGGCCATTTCGGATTGAAAGGAATGGTCTCTAGTCGTTTCTTAGGAAGAAAACAGTGTAAAAATGATATTGGGATGGTTTTCTACAAACAAATGGCTTTAGAACCGTCCAAAACCGCACATAAAACTTAAGAGAACCATTTTTTAACTGCCTCGCCGTCGGCGGGAAGTTTCTCGCCGTCGGCGAGCTAGTTATAAAACTGATTTGTAATTAGGCGCTGTTCTCGCTGTCGGCGAGATTTCATAAAATTGCCCAATTTCGCTCTGGTCCGAATATTTTCTGATCTCATCATATAGGTTCAAATTTGTGATGATTCTAATTAAAAATTGAGTAAGTAAGATTTGTTTTAATAATACGTACTCACTAATTCGTATATAATTAAAATAAAAGACTACTACGGGTCGCCTCCCATAAAGCGCTTTGTTTAACGTCGTCGCTCGACCTAATTTCGCTTAGTAATCGTGTCGACTAAGCATTAAAACCTCTTTAAAATTTGGTCTTCTTCCTTCGAAATATGGTTTTAATCTATGTCCGTTTACCTTAAATCTATGTCCTGCTTTTGGATCTTCAATTTCTATAGTTCCATATGAAAATATTTCGAGTTATAGTGAAAGGTCCTAACCATCGAGATTTCAATTTCCCAGAAATAATTTCAATCTAGTATTATATAGAAAAACTTCTTGTCCTCGGTTCAAAATTTCTCTCGATTAATCTTCCTATCATGCCATAATTTCATCCTTTCTTTATAAATCCTATCATTATCATATGATTCATTCCTTAATTCTTCTAATTCATTTAATTGCAACAATTTCTTCTCACCAGCTTCTTTCATATTATAATTAAATTCTTTAATTTCCCAATATGGTTTATGTTCTAATTCAACTGGTAAGTGGTAAGTTTTTCCATATATAAGCTTGTAAGGAGTCATTCCAATCGGAGTTTTATAAGCAGTCCTGTATGCCCATAATGCAGTGTCTAGTCTTATAGACTAGTCCAATTTATTAGTGGTTTACAGACTTTTCTAAAATACGCTTAATCTATCGATTATAAACTTCAGCCTAATCCACTAGTTCATGGATGATAAGCGATTGATATCTTATGAATAATATTATATTTTTCTACTAGTTTGCGAATATATTTGTTTCTAAAATGAGTTCCTCCATCAATGATAATCACTCGCATTCCAAATCTAGTAAAAATATTTTTCATTAAAAATTTTGAAACACTTTTAGCATCACACCTAGGTAAAGCTTGTGCTTCAATCCATTTGGAAACATAATTAACGACTACTAATATATATGAGTTTCCAAATGAAGGAATAAAAGGTCCCATGAAATCTAATCCCCAAACATAAAAAATTTCAACTTCTAATATAAAATTCGTAGGCATTTCATTTTTCCTCGATATATTTCCTACTCTTTCGGCATTTATCGCAGTTTTTATATATCCGTATACATCTCTAAATAGAGTAGACCAAAGAGAATCCAGATTGTAGAATTTTATACGCATTTTTATCAGTCCCAAAATGTCCTCCAAAATCAGAATCATGACATTTTTGAATAATTGGTTCAGTTTCTTTATAAGGCACGCATCTTCTAATAATTAAATTCTTACATTGCATATATAAGTATGGTTCATCCCAAAAATATGTTTTAGTATCATGAATGAATTTTTTCTATTGTTGCAAAGTTAACATAGGTGGTAAAATGTCACTTACAATATAATTTACTATATCAGCATACCAAGATATTTTCCACTCATTTGTATTATAAAGTTGTTCATCATGAAAACTGTCTATAATTTCATTATCAGTATCAGTTAATTCATGATATTCTAATCTTGATAAATGATCAGCAATTTGATTATCAGTTTCCTTTATGTTAACGATCTCAAAATCAAATTCTCGCATTAATAACATCCATCTAATTAATCTTGGTTTAGAATCTTTCTTTTGCATTAAATACTTAATAATGGAGTGATCGATATGCATAATACATTTAGATCCTATTAGATAATGCTGAAATTTATTAAAAGCATATACAACTCGCTAATAATTCTCTTTCGAGAATCGTATAATTTATTTCAAAGCATCATTTAGAGTTTTACTAAGATAATATATAACTTGAAAATCTTATCATATCTTCGCTCAAGAACTCGCTCCTATAAGCATAATCACTAAGCATCACACATAAGCTCAAATGGTTTCTCCCAATTAGGTGAAACTATTATAGGTGTTGTAATTAATTTATTTTTTAATAATTCAAAAGCATTCGGACATTCGAATAGAATTCAAATTTCTTATCCTTTTCAAGAAGTTGGCATAGTAGGTTTAGTAATTTTTAAAAAATCTTTTATATAACGTCCGTAGAATCCAACGTGTCCAAGAAAACTTCTTACCCCTTTCACCGTAGTTGGAGGTGGTAATTTAGCTATAACTTGAATTTTTGCAGGGTCTACTTCCATGCCTTTTTCCGAAATTTTATGCCCTAATACAATGTTTTGGCCTATGATCATTAAAGATCATGATGTTTTAATTATCTCATGAGTGGGGTAACTAATCACTTGACATTAAATTTGAGGATTATGGAGGTGGACACCCTTAAGGGTAACTTATGTCATTAAGGAGTCCTCCCCCCTCTCTTTACAAAGGTTGAGCTTATAGTGTTTTCAAATCTTGTGATTAGTTATGTTCTTCTTTTCTAAACCTAATTAGATGTTATTTTAGATCAACCCTAATTCACTACCAAGCTCTTAAATATTATAAGGTGGATTTTTAATTTTAAGGAAACTTCATGTAGTGTAAATTCTCATCAAAAAAATTAAATTACCACTCAACCATTAGTTTAGGGCTTCTAATTGGTGAATTAACATCTTCCCAACACAAGCCCCTCACACTAGGTTCTTCCAAACTTAGCTATCTTCCAATACTCACTAATATAGTCAATTGCAATTATATCCTTTAAGAAAAGGTAGTGTGAGTTGGTTTCTACCAAATATCTGCTTATGTTTCAATCATCCTAAAAAGATAATCATAATCAGAATTACCCATTGCCCTCTTGGTTTAGTCCTAAATCTTAATGAGGATAAGGAATTTCTAAAATTACCGTTTTTGCCCTTAGAGACTCCCACCTCATAATTCTTTAAATTTAATTCAAATGAGCATGGAAATTTACTATTTCCCCACTCATGGGTCAAAAGAAATATCAAAGAAATTTTTATGATTTTTCTGAACTAAATTTAATTTATATAATTATTTTAATTTGAAAATAAGGATTTTTAAAGATAATTAAAATGACTAAGTAAAATAAGGCATTTGTCCTTAGAAAAATTATTGCAGGTTCATTTTGGTTAGAGGACCACTAGGAACAAATCTCATGAATTTTTTAAATTTTATTTTCAATTTTTATAATTATTAAATGAATTTTTTAAAGAATAAATAAATAAATATATATATTTTTATCGTTAAGATTCATTTTATATTTTTCATAAATCTTTCTGACCTCAAGAAACTCAGAAAAAATTATTTTATAAATTTCTCATTTTTATTTTATTTAAAATAATTTTTAAGGTGAAAATAGGCTAAAAATAAAGTAATTATTTTCACTTAAATTTTATTTTTCTTAGGTGCCCTTGGTCATAAGTAACAACCCAAAATATTTTTTATATTATTTTAACTTTTATTTTTAAATTATGTAATTATTTAAATAAAAATCCATATTTATTTAGAAAATTGATTTTTATGTCAACTATAATTTTTATGGCCCTATGATTTTTACAGGAGCCTCGCGAAAAGGTAAGCTTCATTTGGCCCAATTTGGAAATTATTTTAATTATTTTGCATTTTTCTTGATTTTAAAATAAAAAAATAGTTTTTAAAATTTTAAATTATATTTTTTATTTTTTCTAGGTTTCTTTGACTATTGTGAACTTACCAAAGCCATTTTACAATTTTTTGACTTATATTTAATTTTTTATAGTTATTTTGAGCAAATAATAATGATTTTTAATGAAAATTAGGGTTTTCATGTTAGAGATGCTTTCTAACTTTGTAAAAATCAGACAATATCCCTAAGCATAAGAAGAATGAATCCCTCAATTTCCATATTTTTATGAATTATAATTAATTATTCATGATTTAAATATAATTATGAGTATTTAATTAATTTAAAAATAAATCTAAGGAAAATATTTTTAATTTTTTATCCACATGTTTCTCCTCTGTTCACTGAGTATTAGAATATTTTTCTTTTTTTAGCATTTTCCTACACCAAGTTGTACATTTTTAAAGTTTCTATAATTTATTTAAATAAAAAATACTCCTATTTTTGTACTTATCCAAGTCAGTGCCACCGCAACCTCAAACGCTTTGAGCATTCTATGCAGAGTGCTCTAATTTGATGTCGCCATCCGTGTCAGCTTCCACGCGGCTCTGCATTCCCAAATAGCTCCTTCGTCTGGCGCGATGTAGGCCGTCCATCCGATACACGCGGAATCGGATGGCTCCTGGTCATTATCTCCAGTTTGCCATAACCCATAAACCGTTCGTTTTCTAAACCTAATTTCTCCCTAGATTCCTACCCAAATCTTGTGGGGTCTGTTCCTACACCTTCATCTAGATGAGACAAACCTATCCATATGGTAAATCAAGCATGAAATACAAGCTCATTTCACAAAGGTTCAAATCGAGAGCAAAATGGAGATTTCAAGCTATACCTTGGTCCGAGAGGTGTGGCCTTAATTGGATGCTTGAAGAAGCTTTAGTGGAGTCCAACAAACATCCTCAAAGTGCTAATTTGATCGATGGTTGGGTCTGTGTAGGAGTTCGGCTTGAGGGTGGTGCGGCCTATGTAGCAGTTTAGTACAGAGAGCTCGGGAAGAGGCAATTTTGACGGGGAAACTACCTCTTTTGCTATGTTGAAGCTTAAGAGCACTTCAATTTAAGGTTTGGTTGAGTTTGGTGGGATGGCCGTGAAATTTCCTAGTTTGGAATAAGGGCTGAAAAACGGTGGAGATGAGCTTCTCTGGGCTGCTAGGAGCTGTGGGATAATTTTGGCAGAGTTTTGGTAAGGCTTTGCGCTCTTCATATTTTGCCCTTGGAGGTTCTCTTATTTATAGAGGAGGTGATGGTTGTCATAAGGGCAAGCCATGGTGGTAAGGCAGCCGCTTAGGTGGAGGGAAGAGAGGTTGTGATGTCCAGTTGGGATGGGCTAGCTCAGGGAGTCCTAGTTTTGGGTTTAATCCATTTGAGACCTATGGGGCATGGTGCCTTATGACGGCTAGGGTGGCTAGCCGGCCAGAGTTAGGTCACCTCCACACTCAAGGAAGTCAAGGAGGTTGAGTGGTCAACTCAATTTGGTCCCAAGGTGGCTTTAAGACTTTGGTCCAAGGGGAATTGAGGTTTCGGCAAATTGGGATAGGTTGGGTTTAACCCCTTGGTCAAGTGGCTAGGTCTATTCCCAAGGTGGTTAGGGTGCTTGGCCTGACCCTAAGGCATGTTTGAGCTAGGTTAGATGGATGACATGGCATAGGGCAAGGATTTAAATGTTGCATGGAAGAGGCAAGTCCAAGTGAAAGAGGGAGAGGGAGTGGTCACCTCCACTTGCCACATTTGGAAAATTTAACTAATATGATAGCCATGGAAGGCTCCATGAGACATGCCATGCCATGTATGATGCCATATGAAACTTTCAAGAAAATGGAATTTTTAAATTTTATGAAAATGGGGAAAAAATGCCATGATGCCCAAATTTGGATAAAAGTCCATGTTCATGTATGGTATGCTTGATATAATGCCATGATGGATGATTTAAATTAAAATGGGATGATGAGGCATGGATTTTTCTCATGTGGCTTAATTTGATCCTTTTAAAATTCATGTCATGATGGGCTTTTATAATATGCACATGTACATGAGCCTTTAAAATATGCATGATGAATTTAATTTTGAAATTGATCATGGGCTTAATCAAATGTGCTTGAATTTGATTCCCATTGGATTTGAACATGATGAAATTCAATGTAGATTTGAAACTTGGAGAATTTGAAATCAATTTGGTGGAGATTGGGAGTAATTTGGGGATTTTGTGCCTTTAGGGGAAATTTCAGAAATTTTGGTGAATTTGAGCACCATTGGAGACATTGGGTGATTCAAATTTTTTTTGGGGACATTTAGAATGAATTTGGAGATTTTAAGACTTTTTGGGCTATGGGAGGCATTTTGGTAATTTTGGAAAATATGGGGGTATTTTTGGAATTTTTTAGGAAAGTTGAGATATTCTAGGCAATTTGAGCAGTTTGGAATGGTTTGAAATAATTTTTGGAGGGAAGTTGATAATTTGGCCAAATTTGGGAAAAATTAGGATTCTAGGGGCATTTTGGTAATGATAGGGAAGTTTGGGGGTAAAAGGTCAAAATGGAGGTTATTTGTGAAATTGGGGTTTACTGAAGATGCCAACCACAATGCTAGCCTTTTGGGTGCCACAAGACCAAGGGGAATCCCATGGGTCCTCCATGTGTTGGTCCTAGCCATCCCACCCAAAGGCTCAGGATTTGGAGGACCACTCAATGAGTTCCTAAAAAAGTAGGGAGAATGGGTTAGAGATGAATGATCATAGGGTTGTAAGTTATAAGTGAAACTATGGTGAGGTGTGTGAGTGAAAGTGAGGGGTTCAGGTGTGTGTATGTAAGACTAACTAAGGCCCCACCACCCAGGCCTAACCCTAAGGCCAGAGAATCATATGTGGACTCCTCTTGAGCTCCCTCATGTTTGGCTACATTCTATTAAGTTCTAGAGGTCAAAACCAAACACATGGAACTTCAAGAAGAGTAAAGAGGTGTTTAGAATTTCTAGAAGAGGTAGGGTTCCATTACTCGTCCTCTAAGATAGTCAACAAGAAAGTCTGATAGCTAGATCATAGGCTCCTAAGAGAAAAGGGCTAAACCTCAACAAAAGTGAGGTCAACAACAACATCCTAATGAAGGCTTTCAGGATGACTACCGAGAAATTTCTCCCCCTCCCCCCCACTTAACCATGGCGAGGGCTGTCAAACCCATGCCAATTTGATTGACGAGAGGCGAAGACGAACTTTATACAGTCATCCTACCAAGAAAGAATAAAATAGTTGGGTGTTAAAAGGGGTTCCACGGGTGAATGAGATGATGAGATCAATACATTGGACAAGCGTCGGAGGCCTGAGAATGGTTCAAGCATCACCCATACACAGGTGTCAGACGTTCCGAGTGGATGGAGGGTGGCACTCAGAGGACTTCTAGGAGTACACAGTCTGACGTCCGATCTTTTTCAAGCAAAAGATTGAGCTGAAGTATTCTTCCTGTGTTTGGTGAAATTTCCTCATCTTTGATCAGTTCTGAAGTGGATCAAATCCTTGTTAGGATTATGATTCCTAATTTAATTATGAATATTATTATTTAACTTTTCCTGATTTCACTTTTTTGTGTAGCAACCTAAATTCCTATTTCTGATTTACTAGAGGTTGTTGGAGGGCAGGTGTGGACTCCTCAAAAAGTCATGGAAGAGCAGTCAATGGTAGCTGAAAGGGAGTCGATTGACTCAGTGGTCTGTCGTATGGACGAGACGACAAACTTCTTTGTCCATGAGGTCAAAGCTACAAAGATAGATGAGGCTCAACGAGAAGCTACTGTACACGAGTTGAAATTGCAGTTAGACTCTCTTTCCGAGAAGCTGTTAACTGAGATTGTCAAACTCAAAATTCAGGTCACGGACCATTGGATTAAACTAGGCGCCTTTAGATGGAGGATGGGATTTACATTTGAAAATGACTGATGTGCGAGAAGTTTGCTCGGTTTTCAAGTTCTAGGCGGAGATTGATAGAGTTGATAGGTTTAAGTTAGGTGGTCGGGTCCCGCACAAAGAGTTATTGAGGCATGGGTTAGTCGCTATTCAGACATTCAGCTAGTTGTAAAGTTCATTTTATCTAAATGAATGAAAATTTCTTTATTTCCGCGCACACAGTTTCTTTTTGCATGAATTCTTTAATATCTCTCTTTCTTGTGATGTGATGTGTTCTGTATCCTTGAGATATAGCCATGACGCTTCCTATCTGCACTCCACATACGTATGTGCATATAGATAGGTGGCTGGGGACCATCCTTGGCCTTACTTTTTCTCATTGAATCTTTTTTCATTTCTTTTTTACTCTCTCATCCCTCCCCTACTCCTTATGGATTCAAAATACTCATCCCAAGAGTTTAGGAAGGTGTGTTCCTCAAAGTGCTCTGTGCTTTCTTCTAACGAGGTCTTAAGGTTGCAGAGCAGTGCAACTATGAACACGGGATAGAGTTAGAGCCCCGAGGCTGAATGATCAGGCAACTGATGATTATGAGGGGCAACTTGTGTTATATCAGAAGTAATTTGCTCAGGGGCTTCATCTTACATTCCATCATGGGCTTTGAGATATCCTGAATCATTATGATGTCGTTTCGGCCCAGCTGAAGGTGAACTGCATTGCAGTGGTAATGACTTTCGTTGTTCATTGTTTCTGCATGGTGATCCCTTGGTCGGAGAAGATTTTCTCGCATGTATTCTCCTTCGTGAATTACTTTGATGGTTATGCTAATTTTACTTCAAATAGAAAAATCATTTGATTGATGTGGAGAAGAAGGTGGAGAATTGGAAGTGTAACTTCCTTTTGGAGTTGGCAAGGGAATGGGGAGTCCTGATTCTTCCGTTTAGAGAATCATACATGAAGGAGATGCTTCTTCCTTTTATGTGGGGCCTTGCTTCATCTATCTAAATGAAGAGTCTCTCTATGGTCTAATATCCCACAAGGACATCGTTAAAAGAGTTTTGAATTCTCGAAAGTGTGGCTGGTGACTTGAGAACTGTGGGACACAGACCCGACCTGCATTCACGTAGATATTTTATATATTCAAGAGAACAATATCCTTAGAAGTATAAATATCTGCGTAATTGCGAGTCAGGTCATTGATGCACAAGACTTATATTTTACAAGAATTTAGGAACTCAAATTTATATATTTATAATGATTTTGTTAAGTCCAAGCATTCATCGCAAGTATATGTATCGTATCAAGTAATACAGGGCTCTAATGGAGTCTTGGTTATCGATCCCACAGGGAAGTTCGAAATATAAGAAAGCGTTCAAAATATAAATAATATAACACTAAAATCCAATATTTAAATAGGACTTAAGGTTTAATACATACTCTTACTAACACTATGCAGAAAACAGTAACAATTAACTAAACTACAATTACTTCTAACAACTTTAAAAACAAAATTAACTAACAGACACACCAAACTAAGTATTTGAAAGTTTTTTAATATATGAGAAAAGTATCTTTTCTCTTGCGATGAGAATATGATATGTGGATTGATATGGAACAATTATCTATGTTATTGTGTCAAATAGGAGCATAGATGATTCTTTACCCTTAAGACAATACCCCCTCTTCTAAGCAAGAAAAGAACATTGACATATCCTAAGTTTAGTCACTAAATCTAAGGTTAGGCTGGGAGGATACCTGCTCTCACTTCAGAGCTCCCACTCACCCTTCACCTGAAGGCTAACCTTTGATATCAGTTACTAATCTTAGAACCAATTTGGGGAGTTCAACCTCGTCACCTCGAAATCTCCACATTGAAGTCCATCAAAACATATTTCTCTATTTATTTGCACTCAATTCTCATGAACTACGCAATTCATCCATAAAAATTGAATGGATCTTTCATTATTGTTGTTGGATATTAAATCCTTTCAAACTTAATGTTCAACAACCTATTTTAACGTTTCAATTGGCCAAATCGAAAAGTAAATTAAGTTAAAATGAAAAACCATCACAATTTCTTCATTACATTAAAAGCACATTAAATCCACATCAATCCATCATCACATCTCTATGCAAGAAGAAAGACAAGGGAGACTACTCAGAATTCATGGAGAAGATTAAATAAAATATGGATTTTATATATAAAAGAAAGTCATAAAAACCACAACAGAAAATACAACTTTTCTCTTTCTCTTCCCCAATGCAATTCCCTTAAAGTTCCTTTGAATCCTCTTCTCTCTTTTCTTTACAACACTTGTTTCTCTCTTTAGAATGGAAAGGAAGAAGCAATCTCTCACTTTACTCCTTCTCCTTCACTCCTTAGAGAAGAATCCCTCTCAAATCCTCACTCTAAACACACTTCTCCTAAACCCTAACACTTAACACTCACTAAAACTACTCTAAAAGACACAAGACACGCTCCATTTTCTTCCAAAAACAGTTACTCATAAGATAGAGATGAAATCCCAAGAGTTTCCATTGGCATCCCTTGAAAAAGTCGCCAAAACTCTTCAAATTTTAATTCCACCGACTTCGGGCACAGGCGGCGCCAGATAGGGCGCCACCGGCGCTCTATCCTGCAAATATTTTCTAGAGTCTCTGGATTTGGGCGCCGGCAGCGCCAAAACCCTTTTTCCACCATTTTACTCCTTTTTGCTCCGAATTCGTTCCTTTTCACTTCTTTTCACTCCAATCGCCTAAAATCATCATACCTGCAACAAATCATGAAAAATACCTCTCTTTAAAGTGCAATATCACCAAAAATGAGTAAAATTATATAGCAAAAACTGTATATATTTTTGGTGCATCAGAATCCCTCAAACTTTAACTATTACTTATCCTCAAGTAATCTTTTTACTACATAAAATTATAACTCTAAGCAATGTACTTTTCAACTGTAGGACACTAAAATTTTTCATTCAAAAGAATATATTGGTTAGATATTCAGAAAGAAATTTAGTAATTCAGGTTAACACTACAGGTATAAGAATATTCAACAATCAAGTCTAAGAGCTCTAGTCTTCTATTTATTTCAAGATGAACCATAATTTGTCACATTAAGAGTGTCTCAGATGACTATGTGAAAAAGAATTTCATGTAAACTTCATTAGAATGCAGGCCAGTACTTAAAACATAAATTCAGAAATGAAATCATGCTCTCCCTTTAAGGTGATTCAAGTGAAGTCATTTTTTGATTAGACATCTCCTCAAGCTTCTCCTCATAAATATTTTTCTTTCTTTTTCTTTTCTTTTCTTTTTCTCTTTTTCTTTTTGGGATTGCTTTCCAATCCTTCTTTTCCTCTTTTCTTCTTCTTTTTTTAATGAGGATTACTATATCGGGATAGTCTTTAATGATTTTGAACTTCACTCTCCTCTTTCTAAAGTTCAAACTTGAAACACCTCTTTACTTTATAGCTAAGTACAAGCTTTATTATTCATTATAAAGTCACAATCTCTTCTTAACACACAATACTTTAAGTCCCTTAACATTTCAAAAATACAGTTTTTATTTCTTTAAATAGTTAACTATAATCAAATCCTTTCATACCAAATATCTTATTTCTATAAAATCAACCTTTATCACTAAAAATTTTCTTCATATCCTTCCATAATATTCAACTGAAATAAAAAGTTTTAGTTATCTTACAATGAGGTTCAACTGCAATAAGTTATGTTAATAATTTTTGAAAATATAATAATTGAGAACAAATAAAAGTTAGTATTTCTCTACCCTCCCCCAAACTTAAAATTTTCAGTGAATTTGAAACAGTTGAGAGTAAAAGAAAACTAACCTTTCTGTGCTGGGATCTTGAAATCTTCAATAGCTATCTGGTATTAATCAAAATTTACAACTAGCAGGCATGAAACAATTAGTAGCAGTGATATAACAATTTTAAATATTTGCATGGGTAAAGAAAAATTAACTTTAAACATCTAAACATCCAACATAACACTATAACATGAAACAAACTATCACAATACTACACAATCCAGCTAACAATTTTAATGTTTCAGTACAACATAACAGTACACCAACGAGATTACACAACATATGAAAATAAATACTACATCACAACAGTACAACACAACCCAACAAGATCAACATAAATAAAAACAAACAATCTACCAGTCTCTATCACCAGGATCAGCAGCAGGGTCATCAGCAGGGTCATTAGCAGGGTCAGGTCTATATGGTGTATAGCTGGGGCAAGTAGGAAATATCACATCGGACTCCCCCCTCATAAATCTGACCTGAGCATGATAATAAGAATATCGGACTCAACTCTCATCTGCAGATAATCTTCATTCACATCACTCCTCGCCTCAAATACATCCATGCGATCATGGAGTCTATCCACACTAGCACTCTATAATCTCAGCTGCTCCATAATATCAGATAAGGTAGCCGGCTCAGAAGTAGATGGAACATCATAACTAGAGTAGGAATATCAGTACTCCTACGCTCAACTCTGGCTCCCACATGAGACTCATAAGTACGGATAATATTCTTTGTAATTGGTCTCAATGGTATAGCCACTTTTTCAGAACTATTAAACTCCACTCCAGACTGAACACACTGGGCATGAACTAAAGCACGTCCTAAACCACTAGTGGTCTCGCCTCTAGCAATAGTCTGAATATTCTTGTAGATAATAGCCCCAAAATCAATATTTTTCATCTTCTGTATACAATAGTTCAGAATCGCTTTATCCCTTGTAACTTCGCTGTGGTGATAAGATGACAATAGTCTTGCATAAATGAAATAATGCCAAACTTTTGAAGCAACATTCAATGTGGAGGCGATGAAGTTAATTAACTATTTTTGACTTACTTTCCATTCCCCTCGCCCGTCGGTCAGAAAAGCAATCACTTCTCTCATATTCTCTCCTCGAGTGTCAAAGTTTTCGTATTCACAAACAAATGGTTCCCGAGTCTGATAGAAAGCATTGATATGCTGAGGAGTAAACTCAACCATTTTTCCTCTAACAAGCACATACTCTATCTCAGTCCAGGGTACATTCGAATAGAACTCTCTAACAACTCCCATAACAACATTCCCAGTGAAATAACAAAATCGCTCCCAGTTCCGCTCTGCAATTAATTGTTCTACAGATCCTCCAGGACTATCAAAAGCTCGATCTTGGATACACTTCTTGTTGTAAAGGTAAGAGTTAAAGCGAAATTGGGCTTTAATATTAACGAATTTCTCCTCATCAAAATCCAATTTCCTCTTCCGTTTACTCAACATAGGAGCCATGTGAATTTCTAAAATTTGCAAGAAAATTCTAATAAATTCAAAATTCACAATGTAACAAACTCCAAATACTATTCTAAACAAGTAAGAGCAAATTTCATCATGGAAATCTCAAAATCTCTTTAAAACTCCAAAAATTCCAACCCAAGCAATGTAAGAGATTTCCATGGTGAAAATAAAAAAGTTTTAACTTAAAGTGAAGCTCTTACCAAGAGAAGTGTGGATCCGGTGTCGAAGAGCTTTGAAATCTCCTTAAATCTGAGATCTAGCAAGCCCTATATCTTCAAAATTGTGAAAATGGAGGAAAATGAAGGAAATGGAAGAATTTTCGGGGGCCAGAGTAAAAATCACAAAAAAAAGGTTTTTTGGCCTTTTACTGGGTTCGGGTGCCGGCAGCGCTCTATTTAATAGAATTAGCCAAACTCTCTGGATTCTGGCGCCGGCGGCGCCGGTCCAAAATATTTTCTGGGTTGAAAAATTTTTTCAAAATTTGGATCGTTTCGACATCCACAATGATGTTTAACACTTTAATAGACATCTACATCATCCCATAAGCAATAATTAACACAATTCTTCACATAAACAATATACAATAATCATATATATATATAAAATCCAAGTACATCATAGAGACCAAATATATTCATTCAAACCAACTACTCTTAGATATTTAATGCAGCAAGTACTCTACGATAGGCAAACACTAAGATCTAAGCACACAATGAAAGTAAGCACATCCAAATCTAAGTTTAAATTTCAAAGCAAATACTACACAAGCCAAACATAACTAAGCAAAGTAAACTAAACACACAACAAACATAAGTAGAATCCATTAATTACTCCGCATCAGTTTCAGAACTATCCTCTCCTCTAATGTCTCCAATTGATTGCTGATGCACAAACAAATTATAGAATGGACGAATTGGAAATTCGTCAGATGATTCCTCAGCAATCACTGTGTTCTTCTTCATCAGATTGATCAAGTCCATCTCAATTCGACCAGTGTGATCGAATTGCTCTTTCATTCTCCAATCTATATGATCAAATAAATAAAAAATGTTATTGATTGCATTCATAACGTTCCGTACCTCTTTCTCCAACTGTTTGATCCTCTTTAATATCTTTCTGGAACCTTCAGGAAAATAGGTTTGAATCAGTTGTGAAGTCTGTGTTGGTTGATCAGCAAGCAAATTTATGTCATCTTCATCTCCATCTGTCTGGTAGTCATAGGGATTAGTTGGATCATAGGCCTCCATCAAAGAAGAACATTTTCCTAACTTTCATAAGGAACCTGTGACTGACTACATAATAGAAATATGGTGGATGGGGGTCTAAGCCCATATTTAGATCCATGCACAATTAATCCCAGAACTGATTTCACAATAATATTACCAATGTCAACCGCCCTCCTAGTTTGATTACAGAAATTCAAAATGACACTTTCCTTGGTTACCTTGCTAATCTTCAATGTCAGAAATAATTTTGCCGAAATAAAGTAGTGTCACTGCTTCGATACTGGATTGAGAGATGCAGATGGGAAACTAATGTATCCATTCTCTCTAACTTCCCATTCCTCATTCTCATCCGTCAAATATCGATACACATCATTCATATTATCTCTCGTGTCATTGAAATTAGAATAATGGCAAATAGGTACGTTCTCGATCATAAAGAGATCGTTAATTTGTGCAGGAGTGAATTGCACAAATCTATCACGCACAAATACGAACCCTTGGATAATCTCGTGAAGATTTACATAAAACTCTTTCTCGACAGGAACAACAACGGCAGCGGTAGTGTAGCAAAGCACTTTCCAACGTCTCTCCTTAATAATTTCATCAATTCTAGTAGTAGGATTATCCATACCTCGATTAATGAAGCCCCTTTCCTTGATAATCCTTCTTTTCATCATCACTTTGTTGAACAAACGTTGTGCCTCGAAACTTGTGAACTTCATTCAGTTGAAGACATGAAATTGAGGGGTTTCAATGGGGTAGGAATCCATAGGATACGAATTGGGATTAGTGGTTTTCGTTTTCCTGGAGTTAAGAAGTAAAAAACGGAGTTTAGGGCGTTATAAGGACGAAGATCCCGCCAAAAACCGCAAAAACTCGCATTTTAAAACTTAAAAGCCGTCAACAGGTTTTGGGCGCTGGCGGCGCTCAAACAGGTAAGTTCAGTGTATTAACAGTGATAGAGCACCGGCGGCGCCATTGGTAAAAAATTCTCACTGAACTTCGTTTGGCCCAAAATATTCTAATATCTCGATTCGATCCATCATTTATCAGTTTTTAAATTATTTAGGAGTAATTAGGAGTAATTAGAATTCAAAAACAACTGTCTAAAAAGCACAACTACATCGAACAAGCAAACACACCACAAAGATACATATGGGTTGCCTCCCATAAAGCGTCTGGTTTAACGTTGTCATCATGACAAACCATTTAGTTAATCGAGATGACTCGGCATTAAAACCTCTTTGAATTCAGGTTGAAACCCATCAAAGTGAGGCTTTAATCGATGCCCATTAGCCTTGAAAATCATTCCAGTATTAGGATCTTTAATATCAACAGCTCCAAAAGAATGAACTTTTACAACTGTAAAAGGTCCTAACCATCTAGACTTGAGCTTTCCAGAAATAACTTCAATCTTGTGTTGTATAATAAAACTTTTTGTCCAAATTCCAAGTTCTTTTTCAATATCTTTCGATCATGCCATAATTTTCTTTTCTCTTTATAGATCCTATCATTTTGATAAGATGCATTTCTAATCTCTTCCAATTCATTCAATTGCATAAATATTTTCTCTCCAGCATTTTTCAAATTAAAATTTAACTCATTTATTGCTCAATATGCTTTATGCTCCAATTCAACTGGTAAATGGCAAGTCTTACCAAAAACTAGTCTATAAGAAGACATTCCAATAGGGGTTTTAAAAGCAGTCCTATAAGCCCATAAAGCAGTTTCTAATCAAGCAGACCAATCTAATTTATGATTATCCACAGTTTTCTCCAAAATTCTTTTAATTTCACGATTAGACACTTCTGATAAACCACTAGTATGGGGATGATAAGCAGTAGAGATTTTATGAATAATATTATATTTCTCAATTAATCTCTTAGTTCGATTATTCTTGAAATTGTATCCACCATCGGTTATGATCTCTGTCGGCATTCCATATCTTGCAAATATATTTTTCTTTAAAAATTTTGAAACACTCCAAGCATCACATCTAGGTAAAGCAATAGCTTCAATCCATTTCAAAACATAATCAACGACAACCAATATATATAAATTTCCAAATGAAGGAGTACATGGTCCCATAAAATCTAATCCCCATACATCAAAGATTTCAACTTCCAAATTATAATTTAGAGACATTTCATTTCTTCTAGAGATATTACTTACTCTCTGACATCGATCACATGATTTAATATATCTATAAACATCTCTAAAAAGATTAAGCCAATAAAATCCAGACTGTAGAATCTTAAAAGCAATTTTATCAACACCAAAATGAACTCCAAATTCAAAATCATGACATCATTGAATAATCAAATTTGTTTCTTCTTGTGGCACACATTTCCTAATAATCAGATCCTTACATTGTTTATAAACATAGGGCTCATCTCAAAAATAAAATTTTGCATCATATTTGAACTTCTTTTGTTGTTGCCTTGTTAAATCAGGTGGTACAATATCACTTACAATATAATTCGCAATATCAACATACCGAGGCAAGTTGCTTCCCATAATAGTATAGAGTTGCTTATTAGGGAGAATTTTAGTAATTTCCTTCTCAAATTCAGATAATTTATCATATTCTATTCTTGACAGATGATAAGCTATTTGATTATCAGCTCCCTTCCTATCAACTATCATAAAAATCAAATTCTTGCATAAGAAGTATCCATCTTATGAGTCTAGGTTTTGCATCCTTCTTTTGCATTAAATATTTGATAGTCAAAGGTTCTGTATGCACAATACTTTTAGCTCCATTTAAATAAGGTCTGAATTTTTCAAAAGCAAATACTATAGCTAAAAACTCTCTTTCAGTTGTGGTATAATTAATTTGAGCCTCATTAAGAGTTTTACTAGCATAGTAAATGACTTTGAAAACTTTATCATGCCTTTGCCCCAATGCTACTCCGATCGCATAACCACTAGCATCACACATAAGTTAAAATGGTTTCTCCCAATCGGGTGAAACAATTATAGGTGCAGTGATTAATTTTTCTTTCAATAGTTTGAAAGCTCTCAAGCATTCATCATTAAAATCAAACTTTCTATCATTTAATAACAGTCGGCACAAAGGTTTAGTAATTTTAGAGAAATCTTTAATATATCGCCTGTAAAATTCAGCAAGTCCTAAGGAACTCCTCACCTCTCTCACAGTAATGGGTGGTGGTGACCCGACCCGCAATAACGCAGTAATTTTTGCTTATCAAAGATGGCCAAAAACTTGACCCAATTTATAAATAGCGGCTAGTGTATAAAATTAAAATGTTGTAAAATTTTAGAAAATATTTTACACACTAGGGGTACAACGCAAGTATACGTATCGTTTTAAGTAATATAGGGTTTTCTTTTATAACCCCAGTATCAATCCCACAGAGAAGCGATGTAAGAAATTATTTAGGCTAATTCCAATATATTTCTATAAGGCCTAAATTTGAAATGTTGATTAAAATGGGTTTCCTAATAACTAATCATAAATAAAGTTCTTAAATAAAAAGATAACTTATCTGAATAAATTGGTTTGGAGAATTTTGAGACATTAAAAACTACCTTTCTCTTGCAATTACATAGATAATGTGTAGGAAAGAAATGCTTAGAATTTTATGTAGTAGTGCCAAATAGAAGCATTCCTATTCTTTACCTTCGCTCGATAGTATAAAGAACATTAGTTAATCTATAGATCGGTTCAGGATGTATTATTAGTAGAATGGGTTAATACAGGCTCACACTTCTAGATGTCTAAGGGTGGCTATGGTCGACCCTACTAGTGACTCGTTCCCTTTCTATAAACCAAATTAATAGAATTTAGTCTGTCACTCTAAAAACTAATTAATTTTATGCCCAATAAACAATATCTCCCTATTTATTTGCACTTCAAAATGAATAACCCGCTCAAGGCCTTCGATTATCCAAAAATCCATGTGATATCAACTAGTTAAGAACTCATCTCCGGTTAGGTCTCTGAATTCTTCAACAGATTTTAACAATACAAGTGATCAATTTGAAAAGTAAATGAAGATCTGGTATGAATATCATCACCATAATTTAATAAGAGAATATCTAAGCAAATCTTAATTCCTAAACATGCATCTATTTCATTACAAAATAAAAGTAAATGAAAATTATGGCATAAGAAGTAAAAGAATTGATAGAATTATGTAATAAATTAAGTGCCAACAAGAAACTTATTTCATTAGTATTCTATTAAATTTATGCAACTATCTGTCACCTAGAAGCATCTAATAGATAATTCTATCATAAAAATAATTTTCTTGCACATGCCACTACTTCATATTAAAAGAAAGAGTAAAAAAATCACTTATGAAGCACAGATAATTCACGACAGAAAACTCGGTTTAAAACAAAGAAAATCCACTAGAAAGTGTTTACAACAATTACAAGAGAATGAAGAACACAATACTTAGCTATTTCTCTCTGAAGAAAATAAGAAAATCTCTCCACCAAAGTCTCCCACTGATCCATGCGCCGCTAGTATATCCCTTACATAAATATCTCAAAATCCCTCACCAATCTCTTGATAAGATGTAGAAACCTACATCTTCATGACTGTAAAATGACTCTAAAATGACTAAGGAGGAAGAGAGAGAGAGAAAGAGAGGAGAGAGACCGCCCCCTTGCTGTAGAATTGGTCCCTATTTATAGAGCTTCAAAAATGACCAAGGGTTGCTTCAGACACCTCTTCAAAATTCGGTCCAGATTCAACGAATCTTCTAGAAACAAATTCTGGCGCCTATGCGCCAAGTTCTGGCGCCTAGGCGCCAGATCATTTATGTGAAGGGTCGCACCCCTTCACTTAAGAGACACACCTCTTCATTTAAAAACCGTTTCAATATTTCTAGATTCATTATATTACTTGTTGACATGTAGAAGTTCGTCCATAGGCTTCTAGAATGCTTTGGAACCACCCAAAACTGTCCAATAACCGTTCGTAACCGTCTATAACCGCCCCTAGACTGATTCTGGAGCCTAGGCTTTGATTCTGGTGCCTAGGCGCCGCTTTCTCATCGTCACTGGCGCCTAGGCGCCCCTTTGTGCGCAGCTCCACTATTTTGCTCTGTTTGGCTCTGTTTCAACTCCGTTTCGCCCCATTTCAGTTGCATTGTGTTCCTAACATCTTCACCAACAAGATAAACATAAAAAGAACCTTTCTCAAAAGTATAATTTCATACGAAGACATGTGAGAAGTATAAAAGATATTAAGCATATAAATGCATATCGATATGTGCCAAATCAGAATTTTCTTCCTTGCTCATTTTGGCTCAAAATTGCATGGTTTTTGCTTCATTTTCTCTAAAATCATATTTTTATACTTGAAGACAAAAATATGCAAAATTTATTCCTTTAAAGTGTAATATCATTAAAAATGTGCATAAAATGAGCTTGAAATTTGCACTGAAAAATAGATAATTTTTAAGTGGATCAGGTAGCAATCTCTCAATCACTCTAATTTTAGCAGGGTCGACCTCCATACCATGTTCAGAAATTTTATGCTCAAGCACAATTCCTCCTGCAACCATAAATTGACATTTCTCCCAATTCAGAACTAGATTTGTTTTCTCACAAAGTTCCAAAATTTTGCTAAGTTTTCCAGTCAAATTTCAAATGAAGTCCTGAATATAGAGAAATCATCCATAAAAACTTATATTCGATTATCTATCATACTACTGAAGATAGACATTATACATCTCTGAAATGTTGCAGGTGCGTTACACAGTCCAAAAGGCATTCTTTGAAAAGCAAAGGTTCCATAAGGGCTAGTAAATATTTTCTTTTCTTGATCATCAGGAGCAATAGGTATTTGATGATAACCAGTATATCCATCCAGAAAATAGTAGTACTTGTGTCCAGCAAGTCTATCTAGCATTTGATCAAGAAAAAAAAGAGGAAAGTGATCTTTTCTGGTGGCGGCATTTAATTTCTATAATCAATACAAATTCATCATCCATTAATTTGTCTTGTGGGTATAATTTCATTACATTCATTCACTTCAACAGTCACTCCTCCCTTTTTCAGTACACAATGTATTAGACTCACCCAAGCACTATCCGAAATAGAATAAATAATTCCAGCATCCAACCATTTTAAAATCTCTTTCTTAACTACTTCTTTCATTATAGGATTCAATCTCCTTTGTGAATCAACTCTCGGTTTATGTTCTTCATCTAATAAAATTCTGTGCATACAAGTCTAAGGACTAACTCCTTTAATATCTGCCAAAGTCTATCCAAAATCTTTCTTGTATCTTTTTAAAGTTTCCAACAACTTCTGTTCTTGATAATCGTTTAACTCCGAAGATACAATAACTGACAAGGTAGATGATTCTCCTAAAAACATATACTTTAAATGATTAGGGAGAATTTCCATCTCAAGTTCAGGAGGTTTTATGATAGATGGAATTAAGCTTTTATTTCCACCTTCCAAAGTATCTAATTCTTCGAATCTCTCCTGAACATACTCAAAGTCTTCATTTTTCTTACTATCTGAATTTTCTTCATCTTCAATTTCTTCTTCAAACATATTTTTATATTCTTCTTGTTTTTCAAATATATTTTCAAAATGATCGTTTCTCAAGTAATCACAGACCTCCATCCTAAAACATTCATTATCTTTTTCCATTGAGGGATACTTCATAGATTTTAAAATATTAAAGGTCACCTCTCGATCATTAACTCTCATAGTTAATTCTCCTTTTGAACATCAATTACCGCTCCTCCAGTAGCAAGGAATGGTCTTCCCAAAATGATTAAAATTTCTTTATCTTCCTCCATATCAAGTACAATAAAATCCACAGGAAGGATAAATTTATCCACTTTTACTAACACATCTTCCACCACTCCTTTAGGGTAAGTAATGGAACGATCAGCCAACTGAAGAGTCACAGATGTAGGAGAAATTTCTCTTATTCCCAACCTTTTGAAAGTTGATAAAGGTATATGATTAATACTAGCTCCCAGATCACATAAAGCTTTTTCGAAAAAATTTTCAGCTATAACACACGGAATAGTGAAACTATCAGGATCTTTAAGTTTTTCAAGAAGCTTCTTCTGAATAATTGCACTACACTCTCCGCTAAGTGCAACAGTTTTATGATCTGTAAACTTTCTTTTCTTTCTCTGGATATCCTTCATAAACTTGGCATAGTCAAGCATCTGTTCTAATGCTTCAAGAAAAGGAATATTTATCGTTAATTTCTTAAGGATCTCCAAAAAATTTCCAAATCTATTATCCTTGTTTTGTTTCTTCAATCTTTGAGGAAATGGAGGTGGTGGTTTTTCAATAGTTATCTTCATTAGCTCAAGAGGATAATCCATGTCTGGATAAATCTTGTTCGAACCTTTTTCGATTTCCACCTTGTCCTTTTCTATTTAAACTTCTTTTTACACTCTAGTTTCCAATTCTTTTCCACTCCTTAATTAAATAACCTTAATTTGTTTCTTGTTTGGATATTTTAGATTGATCTCAACATTACTTAGAAGTGTTCCAGAAGGTCTATTATTAAGTGCAGTGAAAATATGTCCCAATTGATTTTCAATATTTTTCATAGCAACACCTTGAGCTTGTAATTAATTTTCCATATTTAGAATCATTTCTTCGTTAGAAAACTCTTATCCTTAAATTGTGGGTTACTATTAAATCCAGTAGGATATGATGGTCTAAAATTATATTTCCTTGATTGTTTGAATTTTCAATTGGATTTATAGAACTGTTAGCCCTGTGAGGGTTAACATTAGCATTGTTATTATTCCCATTGAAGTTTAGGTGACTCTTCCAACCAGGATTATAATAATTTGAATAAGGATTGTTAGGTCCATTAATAGCATTTAAAGTCTCATAAGGTGTTTGAGATTCTGTTATCTGTCCAAATGAATTTTCCTCCAACACTTGAGGGGTTGAGAATGATTCACTCCATATTGATCTATTTTATTAGAAAGGGATGCAATTTGAGAAACTACCATAGTCATCATATCGAAATGATGAACACTAGCTACTCTCTTAGGATTTATCTATTCAGAGGGCCATTGAAGTTTATTGGTAGTCATTTCATCAATTAATGTGTATGCTTCATCAAAAGGTTTTAACATTAATGATCCGCCAGCAGCAGCATCTATAATAGATCTCAATGATCCTACTAATCCGTTATAAAATATTTGAATTATTAACCAATCTGGTAAAGCATGATGTGGGCACTTCCTAAGAAGATCTTTAAATCTCTCCCAAGCTTCATATATTGACTCTCCTTTAAACTGACAAAAGGATGTAATATTATTTCTTAGTTTAGTAGTCTTTGATGGAGGGAAATATTTTGATAGAAACTTTTGAGATAATTCTCCCCAAGTTCTAAAAGATCTAGGTGCTAACAAGTTTAACCACGCCTTAGCTTTATCCCTTAATGAAAAGGAAAAAAGTCTAAGTCTAACAGCGTCACTAGACACTCCATCATATTTAAAAGTAGCACACAATTCTAGAAAACTTGCGAGATGTAAATTTGGATCCTCATTAAGTGTTCCTCCGAATTAAATAATTTGTACCATTTGGATAATAACAGGTTTAAGTTCAAATGAATTAGCAGCAACATCAGGATTTTGAAAAGTTATGTGAATTTCATCTCTTGTTGGGTTAGCTTAATCTCTTAAAGGTCTTGGCAAATTTCCAATATCATTTCTCTGATTATCTTGATTATTCATCATTTTGCAAGGATTTTCAATTTCTTTTTGTTGTTTTCTAATTTTTCTGACAGTACACTCTAACTCCGAACGTAAGGCACTAAACCTATAAATCCACTACTACGCATATACAATAACACAAAGACTTTTATAAAGATAAACAAACACACAATTACACACTACAAAATAAAGGTTTTCTATTACTATATTATCAATAAATACTGTTTATAATTTCTTACTTACTACTTCGTTACCTCCCCGGCAACAACGCGAGAACATGATGCACGGGACTTATATTTTGCAAGAATTTATGAACTCAAATTTATGTATTTATAATGATTTTGTTAAGTCAAAGCATTCAACGCAAGTATACGTATCATATCAAGTATTACAGGGCTCTAATGGAGTCTTAGTTATTGATCCCACAAGGAAGTTCAAAGTATAAGAAAGCGTTCACAATATAAAAAATATAGCACTAAAATCAGATATTTAAATAGCACTTAAGGTTTAACACATACTCCTACTAACACTATGCAGAACAAGTAACAATTAACTATATTACAATTACTTCTAACAACTTTAAAAATAGAATTAACTAAAAGACACACTGAACTGAGTATTTGAAAGGTTTTTGATATATGAGAAAAGTATCTTTCCTCTTGCGAAGAGAATATGATGTGTGGATTCATATGGAACAATTATCTATGTTATTGTGTCAAATAAGAGCATAGATGATTCTTTACCCTTAAAGAGTACCCCCTCTTCTAAGCAAGAAAAGAACATTGACATATCCTAAGTTTAGTCACTAAATCTAAGGCAAGGGTGGGAGGATAACGGCTCTCACTTCGGAGCTCCCATTCACCCTTCACCCGAAGGCTAACCTTTGATATTAGTTACTAATTTTAGAACCAATTTGGTGATTTCAGCCTGTCACCCTGAAATCTCCACATTGAAGTCCATCAAAACATATTTCCCTACTTATTTGCACTCAATTCCTATTAACTACGCAATTAATCCATAGAAATTGAATGGATCTTTCATTATTATTGTTGGACATTAAATCCTTTCAAACTTAATGTTCAACAACATATTTTAACATTTCAATTGGCCAAATTAAAAAGTAAATTAAGTTTGAAATGAAAAACCATCACAATTTCTTCATTACATTAAAAGCACATTAAATCCACATCAATCCATCATCACATCTTAATGCAAGAGGAAAGACAAGGGAGACTACTCAGAATTCATGGAGAAGATACAATAAAACATGGATTTTATATATAAAAGAAAAGTCATACAAACCACAAAAGAAAATACAACTTATCTCTTTCTCTTCCCCAATGCAATTCCCTTGAAGTTCCTTTGAATCCTCTTCTCTCTTTTCTTTAAAACACTTGATTCTCTCTTTAGAATGGAAAGGAAGTAGCAATCTCTCACTTTACTCCTTCTCCTTCACTACTTAGAGAAGAATTCCTCTCAAATCCTCACTCTAAACACACTTCTTCTAAACCCTAACACTTAACACTCACAAAAACTACTCTAAAGACACAAGACACACTCCATTTTCGTCCAAAAACAATTACTTATAAGATAGGGACAAAATCCCAAGAGTTTCCATAGGCATCCCTTCAAAAAGTCGCCAAAACTCTTCAAATTTGAATTCCACCGACTTTGGGTGCCGGGATGCCAGATATGGCGTCGGCGGTGCTCTATCCTGCCAATATTTTCTGGAGTCTCTGGATTTGGGCACCTGCGGTGCCAGAACCCTTTTTCCACCATTTTGCTCCTTTTTGCTCTGAATTCGTTCATTTTTGCTTCTTTTCGCTCCAATCCTCTAAAATCATCATACCTGCAACAAATCATGAAAAATACATTTCTTTAAAGTGCAATATTACCAAAAATTGTTAAAATTATATAGCAATAACTGTATATATTTTTGGTGCATCAGTCATCACCTCTTCAAAATTCATCTAAATTCAATATCAAAATGTCATAACTAATTCTGGTGCCTATGCGCTTAACTGTGAGCCTAGGCGCCAGCCTTCTTGAAGATCATGTAACTACCTAGCGCTTATGCGCCATATCTTGCGCCTAGGCACCATGTCATTTTTTGTTTCGTTTGACCGATTTTTGCTCTATTTTTTCTTCTTTTGCACTTAAACTCCATTTCTTGCACCTGTAATAGAAAACACACAATACATTTCATTAAAGCACGATATTCTTAAAAATTAGTGTGTGTGTGTATACACACACACTAATTTTTAAGAATATCGTGCTTTAATGAAATGTATTTTGTGTGTTTTCTATTACAGGTGAAGTAGTAATATGTCACTGTGTATGAAGGCGTCGGGAGCTCTAGGGTTTCGCCATTGCGATTCTCCATGATCTCCTTTCTTTGGCTTCGTCGAATACGACGAGATCTTTCTGCACGGCTACTCCTCTTTGTCATCTACCAGCGTTTGCTTTGTCCAGCTCCGTGCTCGACCTCGCACCTTCTAGGAGCTCATTTTCAGTTCCCATCTCGTTCCTCGGCTTCCTCGAACATGAAGAGATCCTTCACGACGACGAAGGCCAGCTTCCTCTTCGTCGTCTCTTCCCTAATAGGTCGTTTGCTTCGTCGTTCGTCCAGCTGTGTCGTTCGGCTCACGGCTTCATCAAACACGACGCGATCCTGCACGATGACGAACCTCTGCGTTGTCTATTGTTGCATATTACGTTGTTTGCTTCGCCCACCTACGCAGTTCGACTCACTCGGACTGCTTCGCCTATGATTCTTCAGCCTCATCGTATCCTGCACGACGACTTCCATTGCTATCGGGTACAGCTCTCTGTCGCACTCTTGGAGCTCAGCTCCTCGGCTCTGTGCAAGAAGAAGGGCTCCAACGTCTTCATCTTCGGCTACTGTGATTGCAGCGAAGCCCACCTCTGCGTGCGTTGTCTCGCGTCATAACGCTGATCTTCTGCTCGCAACAAAATTTGCTGATTTAAGGGGCCTCTCGATCTGCGACTGTGAGTTTTCCTTCTTAGTTTGTGTCTGTCTTCATGATAGCTAAGTGTTGACCTCATTTTTGATGAGGTATTCTCTTCTTCTTTTAGTGCTTAGGATCTAGCCTTAGGCTTTTCCTTTGACTATCTTAGAGGACTAGAATTTGGATCCACCATCTAGAATTTCAAACCACTTCTTAACTCCCCGCAAACTCCACAAACTTGATTGTAGACCCCTAATCACCTAGAGGGTTGAGATCAAATGTGGAAGTTTAAAGGATGAGTTCCTATAGGACTCTTCGGCCTTAGGATCGCCCAGGTGGCCCGGTCCGGTGAAGGGTCGACTTACACACACACTACACCTATACACTACACTTTCACACACCTCCTAAAACCATACCCATACCCAACTTGATCTCCCGACTCATGCAGGTGATTCACATGGATGGTCTTTAACCCCTAAGCCCTCGGCTAAGAGGGTTAGGAACAACATAGCTGAATGCCTCAAATGAGTCCCTTCATGGCTCATATGGGCTTGATGTGGCTTCATGGCTCAACCAAAATGATTTTATTCCACTTATATTTACCCAATCTTCAATTTTCCAAATTTTCAATTTTTGACCCCCGGACCCTACACCCGCCTAACCTACCAAATGCCCTTGAAACTACCCAAAATCTCCAAAATCACCTAAATTACCCAAAATTCCTCAAGACCAATCCTAAAAATTTCCCCCACTCAAATTGATCATCCATAACCAAAAATACCAAAAATTCCAAAAATACCTCCCAATACCCTCCAAATACCCAAAATACCCCTCTTAGTCAAAAAAATCCAAAAATTCAGAAAATTCCCAGAAAATTCCAAAAAATCCTAAATATTCCCAATTTCATTTTGTTCAACTACACCATGGGCCAATTTTGTTAATTTACCCCACTTTTATCTAAACCCCCAATTTGACCCATTTTAACCCAAAGTAAACCCAATGTCAAACCTAACCTACCCAATTGACCCAAATTCTGGTCCAATTCAATTCTAAACTTCAATTTAACATCCCCAACACCAATCTAGACCAAATCCAAGCCCAATTTGATTGGCATTGGGATCCAATTTCACTTTTGGCCTTGAAGCCCAATTTGGACCCATGACCCAAACTTAGCCCAAACTCATCCAATTCAACTCCAATTAACCCCAAATCTTTTCTAAACCCTCCTTGACATCCCCATAAACAAAACACTAACATGATTTGCCCAAAATTTAGACCCAAACCCCACTTAAATTCAACCCAAAATCAAAAAGCCCAATTTCGACCTAAGCCCAAACTTAACCCAAATGAGCCCAAACCCCAAAATCAAAGCCCAACCAAAGTCAAAACCTCTTTGGAACATTCCCATAAACATTTCCCAACATTAATTTTACATCAATTTCAACCCTAGCCCAACATTGGCCCATGCTAGCCCATTTTGGCCCACCTTAGCCTCATTACCAAAAAGCCCATATCCAACCCAATTCAAACCCAAATCACCTCAAATTTGTTTCAAACCACTCATGACACATCCCTAAACCAAACTCAACAATTATTTGGCCCAAGCCTTTACCAAAATTTCATCCCAAAATCCATTTTAAAATTCAAAAGCCCACTTTCCTAAACCATTTAAAAGCCCATCTAAAACCATTTCAATGAGCCCAAAATCTACCCTAAAGCCCACATGACATTTCCATTTGCCATCCACTTAATCAAAGCCATTCCCTAAGTTCTAATCACATCATCAAATAATTCCAAATCAAGCCTCATGCTAAATCACCCCTAAATACCAAAATTTTTCTTAAATCCATTTCCATGAAATTGACTTGACTTTTCCCAAGCCAAAGGTGAGCCATGAAGCCATGCATGAGCCACATGGAAGCCATGAGAGCCTCTTTACATGTCACCATGCCATTTTGGGCAAAAGGAGGAGACTCTTTCCTTAATTCCTAAAGGTGATTAACCACTCCCATGATTTCACTAAATCTTGCTTAAGCTTAATTGTACTTGGATGGTGACCATTCCCCACCGATTAAGCCGACCTAAATCACTTTCTATTCAGCCTAAACAAAGCCTTGGGTGGTGCACCTAGCCCAAATGGATGGGTTGACCAATTTCAAGCCAAAGTGGCCTCTCCCCCATACCATTTTAATCCAAACACTTTACACATGTCCAAGCCCAATCGACTTCACCATTGCCAAGCCCCGACCTCCCCGGTCAAGATGGTGACCCATGCTCGCCGGCCAGCCGCCCGGATCGCCGGAAAACACCATACCCGAGAGCTCACATGTGAGCCAACTTTGGAATTCCACCTTGCCGAGCCGCCCCATGCCCAATGGCCACCATGGTCGTTCTTCCCATGACCGAGCAGCTCGATCCCAACCCTTGGCCATCCCCGGGAGGCTCTCCGACTCACCTCTATTTAAACCCTTCAATTGAAATTAAGCTAAATCACAAACCATTTGAACACCAATTTACCCTCAAAAGCTTTAGTTATCATAACCCCTAAACAGAATATTAAATGAAATGTTACTTCACTTATAGGACATTCAAATATCCTAGTTCACTGAGCAAGTTAACAAAACTTGAAAACCTCGAACGATCGATTCATTTACATAATTAAATTCATTTGGACTTAAAACAATCCTAGAAATATTGAAAAGATGTTTAAGATTCTTCTTAAGCACTTCCTCAATATGATAGGATATTTATAAGAACAATTGAACTTAGTTGTTCTTTGATGAAGAAAATCGTCTTCAAACCAAAAACACAAGGAACCTAGACGTCATAGGAAATGACTAGCTATAGGATTAGGAATTTGGTAGAAAACCATAACCCTTACCTTAGCTTTACCTAGGAACTTGCTTAAATGTTCTAATCGTGTTTTAAGTGCAGCTCTGGAATGACGGGAAGACCCTCCGGTACGCTTTTATTTTATCGCAATTTACTTTCCTGCAATTTACTTTCTTGCAATTTACTTTATTGCAAATGCACTTTACTTTTCTTGCATGATAAAACAACTCGTTGCATGAAAACCCACACCTTTAGGATAGTACCTAAAACCGAAACCAAAACTAAGTTAAAAGTCATTGCAAGATAAAATTCACCGCCACAACATTTCAAAATATAAAGCAACTCAAAATTTAATCACAAACAGAACACAAAACTACAATTACAACCGAATTAAAACGTCCCGTTGGATGATCGGGAATACCTCGGATGATGTAACCTACGTGTTGCTAACGGGATTTCCCACGGTCTAAATGAAAGTGTGGAACTCATTCAGTTGAGTTTAGCAAATTCATCTGGACTAAGTGAATCCGATAAAAATAATGATGCCGGAAGGATTGAACCGTGGGATCTTAACCGGTGTTGTTATAATCAACTTTAAGATTTATTTTAATTAAAACACAAAAAACACTTGGAAATTAAGACTTCTCTAAACCAAAACAATTTTCTCATCCCCTGATTTATGATTTCTAAAACTAAACCTCTGCAACAACAAGAAGCTCGGAGCATGGTGGGCAGCACGGCCATCGTCGTCAAGCAAAACTTGAACCTACTTCAGCAGAAACTTTCCTAGAATTAAACAACAAAGCCATAGGACTTCGAG
This sequence comes from Papilionanthe hookeriana x Papilionanthe teres, assembly GCA_022702705.1. Taxonomy (NCBI): domain Eukaryota; kingdom Viridiplantae; phylum Streptophyta; class Magnoliopsida; order Asparagales; family Orchidaceae; genus Papilionanthe; species Papilionanthe hookeriana x Papilionanthe teres. Next base: position 96,886,107 of record CM040425.1, read on the forward strand.
GTAGTTTGCCTAGTGCAACATAAATCCTCAACTCTTCGTTCGGCATTTGCATTGCAAATTAAGCCCTAACCTGGTCTTAGGATTCCGAGGTAGTCGTCCGATACGACATAAACCCTCATATCTTCTAGTGCAATTTGTATGATTCTATCATATAAATATAAGCCCTAATTAACTAAAATTGGCAAGATTAAAACATTAAATAAACATTAGGACTTTCCTAAATCCGAGCCAAATAATAGGATAGTCGAGAAATTATCGAAGTCCGCTTCGGATCCGTAATTTCTCCTACTTTTCTTCCTTTGAATTTCCAAAAATAAAATGTTCCAAATTCGAGCTAATCCCTTTTGAAATTTCAAAAATTCAATCCTTTGAAAACTTAAACTTTGAAATTCTTGAGAGCGAGAATTATTGATTATTATCGAGAGTTTTCTTAGGTGATTCCCGTCACTTAAGATGTAATTAACTATGGGGCTTGCCCTTATAGGGAATTTTAAAGAACCTGAGTAATATAAACCCCGTTTAATAATTTCATATTAAGCGGTGGAATTTGTCGACTTATAAAATTGGTTCGCGGACCAAACGGATGTCACGAATCTTCTAGTTTATTTAACCGAGCCCCACCATCAAGCAGTGTGTCTAGCTTTAGGGATAGATACACGGTTTGCGGTGCGGTGCTCGTTCATATAAACTATTTGGGATGTGAGATCGGTTTGATTTCATATCTTAAAATCTTCAAATTTAAAATTATTTTCAAAATCAAATATTACTTTCTAAATTATATCTATATTTAAATTTAAAATTCGCCGACAACTTCTGTTAGGCGACCCCTTTTTTAAAATACGACACGCAACCTAAAAATATGCCGACAAACTTCTGGCGACTCCGCTGGGGACTAGTTCCTCTCTCCATCTTAATCAAATAATTTTGCTTCCAAAAATCGGTAGTGTATCCATATCCCTTGTGGGTCAAACTACCCTTCCTTCCGTTGGGATACTATGTTCATTTCTATCTTGAACAAGTATAACCAACATTCTCTCGGATTTAGGAGCCACTGTTTAGACACCCATAAACAGAGAGGTTCCGAGATCCTTTTACCTCATTTCTGAGGTGGGGTGGACCCCCGATAGGTGTTAGTTTAGGAGTGATCCTTCGGGTCGAGAAGTCTTGCTTAAGACTCTCTTTTCCTTCCAACTCCGATTCAGATTCCTTACCTTCTCTACACCTTTGAACACTCCGTTCTAAATAAACAAACCCTTTAATAAGTGATTCCTTTTTATAAATACATGAACATGAATGAGTTCGGACTCTTTTCAATTCCTTTCTTTTCGTCCTAAAGAAAAGAAGCATAACTCGGGACCGACAACCTGAATCTACCCTACGAAATGGAAGCCCCAAAACCGATTTTCTCCTTCACCAATGGATCGGACCTCGCCGTCTATAAGGATGAGTCGCCCGACAATGGAATCATCCGATTTGGACAAGGATTTGAAAACACGAACGTCAAGATCACCGACGTCTCCCTTTTCGCACCGATGAACAAGGTATCCGAAGCCGAAGAACCGCCGCTCGAGTTCAACCTTAGGTCGACCCAAGAATTCCCTCCTCCGCAAAGGATCCCGACTAAGAGGAATACCGTTGCCCGCAGGAGGACTCGTTCTTTCTACCCCACCGGTCTCAGTTGTTTCGCACCTGCCCCGACTTTTGCCAAATCAAAGGGGAAAGAAATCCGGAATTATGATGGACCCGTTACCGTGGAGGGTACGGATCTTCCCGTAAGACCTTCGTTTTCGAGATCGGGTCCGGCTCAAGAATTCCGTCACTAACAAAGACCCGCAGAAGAAACGAAATAGAAGGATCGCTAAAGAAGCCGTGGCCGCCGAAATTGCTTTCCTAGAAGAAATTCCGGAATCGCCGTAATATACACCGCCGCTCGAATACATACCACTCTTGGGAGGAAGCGGGTTTCATCCCCTCTCCGCCGCAGAAGATGAAGAAAATATTCGCAAGATTGCTCGCCACATTACCACGACCCGCATATTACAACGATAGCCGCAAGAAAAGAGCTAGAACTACGCCGTTTGCTCGACCGCAAACTTTGGTAGAAAAGTTAGCGAAGAAGGAAAACCGCCCCGTATCGAAATTCTACGGAGGATAGGGCGGGTGCCGCTCAAATCCCGTCTTGGGCCCCGAGTAGAACCCGCCATCACGGCGGAAAAGCCAAGTAAAAGGATGAAGGCTAGTCCGCCCGTTGTCGTCTCGGGATTACAGATTAGGGAGGATACCACCTTCCAAAGCATTTGGCCGACGGACCATCCGGTCCTAGCACCTGTCGCCGCGAAGGATGGTATGGCATCCCACCACCGGGCGCTGAGATCGAAACAGACGGCTCGAGAAAGAAAGTCTCGCCAGAGACTCGAATCCGAAGAAAGTGCTACCGCGATGAAGGGGACTCGTGAGAAGGGGACCCGGCAGCCTATCGCACGACAACCACGAAGACACACGAAAGCCCCGCTAGAAGATGCTATGGAAAAGTTGAGAACCGATATCCGACGGTTGGCAAAAGAAAGAGAGGAAAAGTTCGGAGACGAGATTGATTCATCGGAATTCATGGACGACGAATACGCGGAAATCAACATGGTCGAGACACGAGCTTCATCGCCTTCGCAAGGTGCTCCTCGGCACGCGCAGAAGAGAGGAGCCGGAACCGATGAGAAGGCAGCTTCGGGAAAAAGACGACACGATCGCTCAAATGGCAAAAAGGATGGAAGAGATGGCCGTAGCTCCGGCCACTCTCCGCAGTCAAGTACAACCACAAAGGGAAATACCCCGCAGGTCATTCACATCGTAGACGGAGGAAAGGAGATTACGTCCGTCAATGGGGATGATCGACTGAAAAGGATACGACACAAAGTATGATTCCCGAAAAGGATATCAAGAACTTGGTGGAACAGACAGAGTGCGAGAAGCCTTAGCACTATCAAAGAGCGGGACATCCATTCGGACGGGTAGACCTTACCCCGAAGAATTCGACGCTGTCCAATACCCGAAAGGCTTCGTACCACCTCTGTTCAAGACCTTCGACGGAACCGGGAACCCCCGACAGCATGTGTCACACTTTCGTGCCGCTTGTTGCAATGCCGGCGGGAGCGATGCATTACTCTTCCGACGGTTCGTCGCCGATCCGTCGGGAATCGCCTTCGACCGGTATGCGAATTACCAAACGGTTCGGTTAAGACATTCTCGCAGCTAGAGAACCTCTTCATCAAGCGATTCGCCGGAGCTCAACACCACATCACTATAGGTGATTTAGTGGTAGAGAAGCGAAGCCGAATGAGACTTTGGTGGATTACATACTTCGATGGAGGAACTTAAGTATGAAGTGTGAACCACAACCGCAAGAACAACACGCGATCGGCATTTTACTTAAAAGCATTCACGGCCCGATAGCACTTCTCCTCAAGGGATTCACTATTAAGACTTTTGAGAAGTTGTTAAGCAAGGCCGGAAGCTTGCAAGAGGAGGCAAAGCAATTAAGTTTCACCGATAAAACAGATAAACAAAAGCCTGTAAAGACTTTTGAAAAGAAATCCGGGATCGTTGCAGCAGTTGACAAAGGCAAGCAACCGATGCAAATACCACCGTAACGGCCGCAACGAACCACAACAGAATTACCAGCAACCCGGCCCACGCTATCGATCATCTCCGCAAGATGAACAACCGCCTCGTCCGCAACGTACATTAAGAGAGCTTTTGAGCGAGAGAATATCCGTTCAAGAATGAAGCAAGTGCCAAAAATGTTCCGTAGTCCGATGAAGACTCCGGATTTCCGACACGCCGAGCCTAAAAGACCGAAGAGGTCAACAAGAAAGGTGATCCCAACTTTTGCCCTTACCACCGGATGCTTGGGCACAAGATAGAAGATTGTATTACCTTCAAAAGTTGGCTCAATGACAACTCGCGGAAAGGAAATATAACGATCCCGAAGGAATACATGAAGGAACCCCAGAAAGGAGGTTCCGTCAATGTTGTCTCGATTGATCCCATCATTCCGATAGATCCCTATACGGCTAACGATGGATGGACTACCGCTTGGACGAGGTCTTCGAAAAAGATTTTAGACAGCATCCAGACCGCTTCGGTACGAGCTTCAATTCGTAGTTTGAAACCCGTTAAGCCGGTACTTATCACTTGCGATAGAAGAACCACCTCAACAGAGACGATTGAAGAGAAGAAGAAAATCGACGAAGAAGAGAAGACCGAGGCACCTAGGGCTAGACTAGGGGCCGCTTATCCTAGGATAGTTGTTTCCGATTCGGGGAGAAATCCCTCGAACCCCGACTCGTATGATTATCTCGCTCACTTCGGTGGGATCATATAATGATAAGGGTGATGGCGTTGGCTACGTTTTGATCGTTTCTAACGATTACGTAACTAACGATAATCCGGATATCGATTTCGATACCAACGACAATTCTCAAATCATACACGATCTCGACAAGCAAAATAATGAAGAAGACATCCATCAAGGAGGCTACGAGAGTTCAACAAGCAACGAATCTATCTCGCGAGTTTCGAGGAGCTCCGATCACGATAGAGTTAGAGCCTTCGGACTCCGAAGCTAATCCGGAAGAGCTCGTCATTCCGATTCAAGAAGAGACACCGGCGAGCTCAACAATAGATTCGAAGAAATTACGAAGTCAGCTTAAGGAGTGGAAAAGTTCTACCTCCGAGAATGGGTCCAAAAGACAAAGGGAAGCGTGTGGTTGTTCGGGAAGAACCAACCCCGGCAGGAGAAATACCCTTTCGAGAAGAAGCAGAGACACATGAAAGCAAAGTGGACTACAACGTGCTAGCCCATCTTAGGAAACTGCCGACCAACCGAGCATCTACGACGCTCTCATCTTATCAAAGGAGATGAGAGAAGCTCCGATCAAGGCCTTACTTGATCCGGAAATTTGCTTAGCTCAAATGGCCGGAGAGTCCTTAGATGAGGTTTGCTCGTTAAAGGAACAACGAGGTGTTACCTTCACGGACGACGACCTACTACTTGGAACAGCAGATCACAACCGACCGTTGTACATTTCAGTTACAATCGGAAAATTTACACTCTCCAGAGTATTGGTGGATCCAGGAGCATCAATCAATATAATGAATCTTCGAACACTAGCATACTTGGAAATTGATGCCCGCGAGCTCGAGGCGGACAAAATGTTATTAAGAGGATTCAACCAGAAAGGAGAAAGAGCCCTCGGCTCAATAACGCTACTGATGAAGACCGGTGACTTAGCAAAGACAACCGCGAAATTTCACATAATTGATTCAGAAACATCATTCAACGCTCTACTGGGCCGACCATGGATACATGAAAACAGGATGGTACCATCATCTCTACATCAATGCATCAAGTACTACGATGGAGGAGAACAGTGCATCAAAGGTGACTTACAACCATTCTCCGTACATGAAATTGGAATCCACGAGGATGCAGCTTATTATGCACCGCCGAAGAAAACGATCTTCTCCGGAGATACCATAACAAATGAAGCAAAGAAAGTTCGGGACAACGAAGAACCCGAAGTTCTAGTCCAACGAGTCACTCACCACTCCCTTACGGCGAGATGGTGAAGGTTTCTCCACAACTCGCATCCGAGGTCGAGGCCGGGGACGAGGTCGTGGTGGAGACGTTAGGACGATCGGACGGAGGAAACCAACCATCAATGTCGATTGGGAAGATAGTTCGAAGAAGAAAGAGAAATCAAACAAGAAGCAGACGACAATAAGTCGAAAGAAGCCGCAATTCAAAATCCCTATTGAAGATGAAAGAAACGAAGAATATAAATCGATGTACGAAAAGATTAACCACTATGTACATACTATGACCCTGACCCCGATCCATTCTAATAAGATCGAGGGTATGGAGGTCAAAGAGGTACGTAGCAGTGGTGCAAAACCAATCAAATTCTACCGTGGTGCTTCTTCCTCCAAAACTGAAAATAATGTACAATTTGAAGATGCTACTTCATCAGAATTAATGGAATTGCCTTTTGAGTGGTACTCTCCCTGTGTTCAAAATTTAATTCAACGTGGTTTCTTACCTCGACAGTGGACAAAAGGTCAATCACAACGTTTTGAAAATTTATGGAATAACTCCGGTCGTCCACCCAACTCAAAACATGGTCTCGGATTTGGCACAGTAGGATCAGTTGACGATACTGAATTTTGCTTGGTTGTCACCTGCGAATCTAATGAAAACTGCATGGAAACTACGGACGAACTCGAAGATTTACAAATTGGAGACGCTCCACCAGAATTCGAAGAAGAAATCAAATCTACGATAGATGAGTTAACGGAAGTTAACTTAGGTACTAGCGAAGAGCCCAAACCTACCTTTGTTAGCTCCTTACTCAATAAAGAAGACTCGAAGAAATAATCAAGTTATTAATGGAATTTAAAGACTCGTTTTGCTTGGAGCTACGATGAGATGCCGTGTTTAGCTCCGCAGGTCGCGATCCATAAACTAGGAGTGGACCCTACTTCGTTCCAGTCGGACAAGGTCCCGTAAGAATGCGTCTAGAAATCGAACAACAAGTCATAGCCGAGGTTAAAAAGTTAATAGACGCTAAATTTGTCCGTGAAGAACAATACCCGACTTGGTTAGCCAACGTGGTACCGGTCGGGAAGAAGAATGGTCGGATCGAATTTGTGTGGATTTCGGAGATTTAAACAAGGCATGTCCAAAAGATGAATTTCCTCTACCGATCCTGCAATTAATGATCGACATCGCTTCAACACACGAAATATTCTCATTCATGGATGGATCTTCGTGATACAACCAAATAAAAATGGCTCCGTAAGATGAGAAACTTACGACATTCGAACGCCGATCGGAGTATATTGCTACACGGTGATGCCATTCGGATCGAAGAACGCAGGAGCAACCTACCAAAGAGCAATGACAAGAATTTTTGATGATCTCATCCACAATCAAGTCGAATGCTACGTGGACGATGTGGTCATCAAAAGCAAAGTAAAGGACAACCACTTGTATGATTTGAGAATTGTTTTCGAACGATTAAGGCAATTTAACCTTAAGATGAATCCCTTAAAATGCGCCTTCGGCGTCACCTCCGGAAATTCTTTGGATTCGTTGTCCGACATCGTGGGATTGAAATCGACCCGAAAAGATTAAAGCTATCTTAGAAATGCCGCCTCCCAAAACCTTAAAACAACTACGATCTTTTCAAGGGAAGTCGGCATATCTTCGACGCTTTATCTCGAACTTGTCGAGTAGGTGTCAGCCTTTCTCGGCACTAGTTAAAAAGGACGCCAAATTTATTTGGGAAGAGAAATGCCGAAGGCCTTCGAGGACATTAAACAATACTTAATGACACCTCCCGTCTTAGCAGCCCCGGCCTCGGGTAGACCGCTAATACTTTATACCGCGGCTTTAGACGACTCTCTCTGAGCCCCGTTAGCCTGTGTCAATGATGAGGGTAGAGAAAATGCTCTTTACTACTTAAGCCGTCGTTTGCTGCCGACGGAAATAAGGTATCCCGCAATTGAAAAGCATTGTTTGGCCCGATCTTTGCCGCTCAAAAGCTCAGGCATTACATGCTTTCTCATAAGGTCAACCTAATCTCGAAGTTTAATCCATTGCAATACTTGATGACTCGTCCAACGCTTTCCGGCAGACTTGCCAGATGGTCGATGATATTATTGCAATTTGATATAACTTTCGTGCCTCTTCATGCCGTAAAGGGACAAGCCCTAGCAGACTTCCTCGCAAAGACACCCTTTGCGGCAGAATCTCCTCTCAATGACGATCCGCCGGATGAACAAATAATGAATCTAGAAGACCTCGATGATCGACGTTGGGAATTATATTTCGACGGAGCATCTTCAGCGCACAAAGACGAAGAATCGCAAGTGATAGTGCCCGTAAGGCAGGAATCGGGCTAATCTTTATAACACCGGAGCGGGGGATGTTAAGATACTCCTACCACTCGACGAGCCGTGTACAAACAACGAAGCGGAATACGAAGCCCTCATAACGGGATCTGGAATTAACCATTCAAATGGGGATAACAGACATCAACATCTACGGGGATTCACGAGTTAATCATTCAACGGATCGCTGGACAATACAGAATTTTAAAACCAAGACTCGAGCAATACTTCCAAGTATGCCATACAACTGTTGGAACATATTCCAAATGTGAAAATCTACAAAATTCCCGAAAGAAAACGCTCTAAGCGGATGCGCTAGCTCGTCTCGCAAAAGAATTTGCTCGTTTGCAAGATGAATCGATGGAAGTGTCGCTTCACGGACGCCGGGTCCTATCACAGCTTGACATTGACACGATACACAAATCGAAAAGGAAGAAGAATCGATCGCAGCGGTAACGAAAAACACGGAAGATCGGCGATGCACCATTGATGGATTACCCGCAAACAGGAAAACTACCGGACGATAGGTCGTTAGCTCCATCGGATCAAGAAAAGAACTCGTCCTACGCACTAATAAACAACACATTATACGAAGGTCTTTTGATCAAATGTGGCTAAGGTGCCTAAGTGGGTCCGAAGCCCGTGAAATTGTTAAGGAGGTGCATTCGGGACTCGTGGCGCTCACCGATCGGGTCCGAAGATGAAAATGAAAATTAAAAGACTAGGGTACTACCGGCCCTCGATGATGACCGATCGCATGAAAATCGCCAAGGGCCGTCATCAATGCCAAGTGCACGGAGTGGTTCTACACCAACCTCCAAATGTGCTACATCCGACAATCGCATCGCGGCCATTTGAATGTTGGGGCACGGATATAGTTGGTCCAATAGAACCACCATCGTCAAAAGGACATCGCTTCATTCTTGCAGCTACAGATTACTTTTCCAAGTGGGCAGAGGCAGTTCCACTAAGAGAAGTGAAAGCACATCACGTACTACAATTTTTTAAGAACCAAGTTGTTTACCGTTTCGGGGTGCCGCGCAGGATCATCTCGTATAATGGGTCGGCATTCGAAGCACACAAATCAACAATTTTGTCGTGAGACACGGAATCGACCGGCGATATTCAACAATTTACTACCCAAGAGCAAACGGCCTAGCCGAGGCTTTTAATAAAACTCTCGTTCAAATTTTAAAGAAGACTTTAGACGACAATAAGAGAAATTGGCACGAGAAGTTGTTAGAAGCCTTATGGGCTTACCGGACAACCTTCAGAACTCCTACGCAAGCTACACCTTACGCTCTGGTGTATGGGTCCGAGGCAGTGTTACCTTTAGAGGTTCAGCTCCCTTCACTCAGAATTGCAGTTGCAAATAAAATCACAACAGAAGAGAACGCCAAATTACGACTCGAAGAATTAGAGAGCCTGGAAGGGAAAAGACTTGCAGCGCAACAGAATTTAGAACTATACCAAGCTAAGATGGTTCAAGCCCATGACAAACTGGTCCGCCCAAGAACCTTCAAAGTTGGTGATCTAGTTCTCGTTCTCAAAAGACCTATTCTTGCACACCGCAAGATAGGAGGAAAATTTGAACCCACTGGGAAGGACCGTTTGTGGTTGAAGCAAGTATACTCGGAGGTTCCTACCAGCTAGTGAATTGCCGGGAGAACGACATATGCTTCCGATCAATGGACGATACTTGAAAAAGTACTACGCTACTCGATGTTTCGAAGGAATGAACTTTCCATCCCTAGAAGCACGAGTGAAGTGATTACTTATGATCGGGTCCGAACCCAAAAATAATAAAATGTGCCAAAATAAATAAAATCCTGACAATAAAATTTTCCTTGTTTTCTTTTCCAAATCAAAATCTCTTACCTGATCTTATCCCACTTCATTCCTGTTAAGTTTGAAAATATAAGAATAATAAAAAAAATGTCTTTAATAAACATTTTCTTAATGTTCTTGTTCTTAAGTACGACCCCCGATCCTTTTCCTTGTCTTTTCGCAGGGAAATGTCGAACGGGCGGTTGGTCCCGAACTTTAAGAATGGCGTAAGCCTTGCACTCGATGAAAAGAGGGTGAAAGATGGAGCGATAATCGAGATTGACTCGGATTTCGCACCGCAGAGCTCACAAGTACGAGGAAAGTGACCGGGTCCCGGCTGATCGAGAAGAACTGCCTGGACGGACGGTGATGAAAGTGGGTGGCCCAAGCCACCAATCCAAGCAGAAGAAAAGAAAGACAAACATTGAAGAAGATAAGAAAATGAAGTCCGTAGTCGCTACGGCAGAGCGGCGGCTTGTCGGCGCCGCGCCCACGGAGATTCAAGAAGTTCGAAGAGCTACTCTCACAGCAACGCAACGAAGAAATAAGAATCGCCGTATCCGTAAGATGTTAACAAAACTAGCCGCGGACCCGGCGCGACGAGACAGATTGCTAATGTCGGTGCATACACTTCAAGGACACCGGTTCACCAGGAACCTGAAGAAAGGAGGCCAGCTCCTAGGATAACAGAAAGAACCAAGGAAATCTCCAGAAGATCAGAAGAAAGAAGGCTACCACGCCACCGGATAGAACCACCAATGATGCATGACCTTGTTGCGGAAGCAACCCCGGGGGATGTCCCGACAGGCATCATCCCTGAGGAGCCAAGGTATGCAGGAGAACGTGAAGGGATTGAACCGTATATTCCACAATATGTCACCAGGCCTCGCCATCCGCGATCATTCCGAATACGAGCTGGAGAGAATGCGGAATGTTGAAAAGAAAACCTTTGAATACTTCGAGAGAATTAAAGGCGGAAGAATCAATATACTAGAGGGCCTCGAGCTACATACGGACGTATTCTCGGAGTATGAACAAGACAGAATCGTGGATTGCATCCGGATTTGAAAAGAATGGGCCGAGCAGGCCGCCTAAGGGAAAACACATACTCGTAACCCCGGAGATGGATGCCGTGGAAAGGAAGAATCACAATACAATGTGGATGTCGTTACAACTTTGCGGAGGACGGGAAGGGAAACCCACCGGAATACTCCGTCATGGGCAAGTGGATCCGATGCCATTAGTCATCAAGAGAATGGTAAAGAGATTGATAACATGGAGGGTATCGCCAGCAGATTGCATACCCAATAGCTGCATTATCAACATCTACAAACGAGGTGATCGCATACCCCCACACATAGATCACCACGACTTTGTCGGACCTTTCGCACGCTCTCTTTCCCGAGCGAGTGTAACATCATGTTCGGATCCGACCTCCGGATAGCAGGGTCCGAGTGAGTTCCGAGGGCCGGTAAAGATACCTTTACCGGTAGGTTCCGTCATGATACCGAAGGGCAACGGAGCGGATATCGCTAAGCATTGCATACCGTGAGTACCGAGTGAAGCGGATCTCGGTTACTTTCGAAGGATGGACGACGAGAAGACACCTTACCATTTCCAGCGGACCGGAGCTAGAGAGCCTCCGGCCTTACGAGTCGTGAGTTACATGGAAAATATCACACCTCCAATGTACATCCATACGGCATCCTTGCCAAGGATGGCTTGGAAGGTGATGTTATTGACCATGTACCCCACTATTCGGACATGGATTTTTGACGGATGCTTCTTTGGATGGATCGACAAAGATCATACACGATCTGTTTTGAGTTTACATGGATTGTATGAAATATATTCCGTATCAAGATGTATGATGTATCTTCTACATGATTGGAATGAAAGTGACCATGTCACATTTTTGGCCTTCACCTCTTTTGTGCAAATTGATTGGGAAACGCCGTTAAAGTTAAATGAACTTCGAACAAAGAACAGAAAAGGAATAAAAAAAAAGAAAATAAAAGAAAACTTTCCTTAAAAAAAAAAAATCTAAAAAAAAAAAAATGACAAACACCAAATTCACATGAACATTAAATAAACGATAAAATAAAATTTGAATCATTAAAAGATAAACAAAATCAACAAAAATGTTAAATCAAATTCTCAATCAAATTTCAAATGTGATCTTCCAAATTTCAAATCAAATCTTAAATCAAATTTCAACCGAGTTCAAACTCATCCTTCCAAATTTCAAATTCAATCTTTCCAGACTCCAAATCTCAATCAATTTCAAATTCAATCTTTCCAGACTCCAAATCTCAATCAAATTCAAGTTCAATCTTTCCCGATTCCAAATCTCTATCAAATCTCAAATTTGATCTTCCGGATCTTAAATCAAATCTCAATCGAAAATTCAAATTCAATCTCCCAAATCCGAAATCCAATCCGTTCGTTCTCTCCTTGTCTGGGATGGAAGCGGTTGATTCCATTGACACGGATCGAATCTGATGGCGAGGAATTATATCCAATCCAAACCAGCAACTTCCGATCAACTCTTTTGAATGGGATATGTGACATCTACGTATTCTCTCCTAATCTATTTCATTCCACGAAAGTCTTTTACAACTTTCATGAAATTCTCAAAAAAACCAAAATTCCACACTCTTCAAATCAACACTACAAATCTTTGCAAAATCAATTACCAAAAAAAAAATTCAAATTCAAACTTTTGGGTCGAGGATTTTACATCCAAGACTGCACTGCTTTAGGATTCTTTCCTATTGCACTGAAATACATCAAATTCAAACTTTTGGGTCGAGGATTTTACATCCAAGACTGCACTGCTTTAGGATTCTTTCCCTATTGCACTGAAATACATCAAAATTCAAACTTTTGGGTCGAGGATTTTACATCCAAGACTGCACTGCTTTAGGATTCTTTCCCTATTGCACTGAAATACATCAAAATTCAAACTTTTGGGTCGAGGATTTTACATCCAAGACTGCACTGCTTTAGGATTCTTTCCCTATCGCAATGAAATACATCAAATTCAAACTTTTGGGTCGAGGATTTTACATCCAAGACCGCATCGCTTTAGGTTTCTTTCCCTATTGCACTCGAAATACATCAAATTCAAACTTTTGGGTCGAGGATTTTACATCCAAGACCGCACTCGCTTTAGGATTGTTTCCCTATTGCACTCGAAATACATCAAATTCAAACTTTTGGGTCGAGGATTTTACATCCAAGATCGCACTCGCTTTAGGATTCTTTCCCTATCGCACCGAAATACATCAAATTCAAACTTTTGGGTCGAGGATTTTACATCCAAGATCGCACCGCTCTAGGATTCTTTCCCTATTGCACTCGAAATACATCAAATTCAAACTTTTGGGTCGAGGATTTTACATCCAAGACCGCATCGCTTTAGGATTCTTTCCCTATCGCACCGAAATACATCAAATTCAAACTTTTGGGTCGAGGATTTTACATCCAAGACTGCATCGCTTTAGGATTCTTTCCCTATTGCACCGAAATACATCAAATTCAAACTTTTGGGTCGAGGATTTTACATCCAAGACCGCATCGCTTTAGGATTCTTTCCCTATCGCACTCGAAATACATCAAATTCAAACTTTTGGGTCGAGGATTTTACATCCAAGACCGCATCGCTTTAGGATTCTTTCCCTATCGCACTCGAAATACATCAAATTCAAACTTTTGGGTCGAGGATTTTACATCCAGCATCGCATCGCTTTAGGATTCTTTCCCTATTGCACTGAAATACATCAAATTCAAATTTTTGGGGTTGAGGATTTTACATCCGAGACTGCATTGCTTTAGGATTCTTTCCCTATCGCAATGAAATACATCAAAATCAAAATTTTGGGGTTGAGGATTTTACATCCGAGACTGCATTGCTTTAGGATTCTTTCCCTATCGCAATGAAATACATCAAAATCAAACTTTGAGGTTGAGGATTTTACATCCGAGACTGCATTGCTTTAGGATTCTTTCCCTATTGCAATGAAATACATCAAAATCAAACTCTTGAGGTTAAGGATTTTACATCCAATACCGCATTACTCTGAGATCTTTCCTCATTGTAATGATCCAATCCAATCGATTCGATCTTCTTTTGGGGTTGAAGATGTTGCATCTAAAACCTCAAAATTCCAATTTTCATTTCAAATCAATTCCCTTCAAATTAATCTTGACAAACTTCAATCTAAATTGAAACTCCAAATTGAAATCTAAACTCACACATCATGACTTGAACATGAGACAAAATAAAATCTAAATCAAAATTCTCCCAGATCATGTGATTTGGGATTCACCTCCTTTTCCTTTCCCAGGCGAGAGTTCAAGAATCTCCGAGTTCCGGAGATATACTTGACACTCCCCGACAGGCTCTTCTACTTCGTCCTAAGTTTGTTACTTGGACATCCGTGTTGGTTTTGTTGATCGCTTCGGTTAACACCAATACGCGCGGTGTGCTCCGTCGACTCACCACACCTATTGGGGGTCCATTTGTTGACCTCATTTTTGATGAGGTATTCTCTTCTTCTTTTAGTGCTTAGGATCTAGCCTTCAGGCTTTTCCTTTCGACTATCTTAGAGGACTAGAATTTGGATCCACTATCTAGAATTTCAAACCACTTCTTAACTCCCCGCAAACTCCACAAACTTGATTGTAGACCCCTAATCACCTAGAGGGTTGAGATCAAATGTGGAAGTTTAAAGGATGAGTTCCTATAGGACTCTTTGGCCTTAGGATTGCCCTGGGTGGCCTGGCTGCAGTGAAGGGTTGACTTACACACACACTACACCTATACACTACACTTTCACACACCTCCTAAAACCATACCCATACCCAACTTGATCTCCCGACTCATGCGGTGTGATTCACATGGATGGTCTTTAACCCCTAAGCCCTCGAGCAAGAGGGTTAGGAACAACATAGTGAATGCCTCAAATGAGTCCCTTCATGGCTCATATGGGCTTGATGTGGCTTCATGGCTCAACCAAAATGATTTTATTCCACTTATATTTACCCAATCTTCAATTTTCCAAATTTTCAATTTTTGACCCCCGGACCCTACACCCGCCTAACCTACCAAATGCCCTTGAAACTACCCAAAATCTCCAAAATCACCTAAATTACCCAAAATTCCTCAAGACCAATCCTAAAAATTTCCCCCACTCAAATTGATCATCCATAACCAAAAATACCAAAAATTCCAAAAATACCTCCCAATACCCTCCAAATACCCAAAATACCCCTCTTAGTCAAAAAATCCAAAAATTCAGAAAATTCCCAGAAAATTCCAAAAAATCCTAAATATTCCCAATTTCATTTTGTTCAACTACACCATGGGCCAATTTTGTTAATTTACCCCACTTTTATCTAAACCCCCAATTTGACCCATTTTAACCCAAAGTAAACCCAATGTCAAACCTAACCTACCCAATTGACCCAAATTCTGGTCCAATTCAATTCTAAACTTCAATTTAACATCCCCAACACCAATCTAGACCAAATCCAAGCCCAATTTGATTGGCATTGGGATCCAATTTCACTTTTGGCCTCGAAGCCCAATTTGGACCCATGACCCAAACTTAGCCCAAACTCATCCAATTCAACTCCAATTAACCCCAAATCTTTTCTAAACCCTCCTTGACATCCCCATAAACAAAACACTAACATGATTTGCCCAAAATTTAGACCCAAACCCCACTTAAATTCAACCCAAAATCAAAAAAGCCAATTTTCGACCTAAGCCCAAACTTAACCCAAATGAGCCCAAACCCCAAAATCAAAGCCCAACCAAAGTCAAAACCTCTTTGGAACATTCCCATAAACATTTCCCAACATTAATTTTACATCAATTTCAACCCTAGCCCAACATTGGCCCATGCTAGCCCATTTTGGCCCACCTAAACCTCATTACCAAAAAGCCCATATCCAACCCAATTCAAACCCAAATCACCTCAAATTTGTTTCAAACCACTCATGACACATCCCTAAACCAAACTCAACAATTATTTGGCCCAAGCCTTTACCAAAATTTCATCCCAAAATCCATTTTAAAATTCAAAAGCCCACTTTCCTAAACCATTTAAAAGCCCATCTAAAACCATTTCAATGAGCCCAAAATCTACCCTAAAGCCCACATGACATTTCCATTTGCCATCCACTTAATCAAAGCCATTCCCTAAGTTCTAATCACATCATCAAATAATTCCAAATCAAGCCTCATGCTAAATCACCCCTAAATACCAAAATTTTTCTTAAATCCATTTCCATGAAATTGACTTGACTTTTCCCAAGCCAAAGGTGAGCCATGAAGCCATGCATGAGCCACATGGAAGCCATGAGAGCCTCTTTACATGTCACCATGCCATTTTGGGCAAAAGGAGGAGACTCTTTCCTTAATTCCTAAAGGTGATTAACCACTCCCATGATTTCACTAAATCTTGCTTAAGCTTAATTGTACTTGGATGGTGACCATTCCCCACTCGATTAAGCCGACCTAAATCACTTTCTATTCAGCCTAAACAAAGCCTTGGGTGGTGCACCTAGCCCAAATGGATGGGTTGACCAATTTCAAGCCAAAGTGGCCTCTCCCCCATACCATTTTAATCCAAACACTTTACACATGTCCAAGCCCAATCGACTTCACCATTGCCAAGCCCCGACCTCCCCGGTCAAGATGGTGACCCATGCTCGCGGCCAGCCGCCCGGATCGCCGGAAAACACCATACCCGAGAGCTCACATGTGAGCCAACTTTGGAATTCCACCTTGCTGAGCTGCCCCATGCCCAATGGCCACCATGGCTGTTCTTCCCATGACCAGAGCAGCTGATCCCAACCCTTGGCCATCCCTGGGAGGCTCTCCAGTCACCTCTATTTAAACCCTTCAATTGAAATTAAGCTAAATCACAAACCATTTGAACACCAATTTACCCTCAAAAGCTTTAGTTATCATAACCCCTAAACAGAATATTAAATGAAATGTTACTTCACTTATAGGACATTCAAATATCCTAGTTCACTGAGCAAGTTAACAAAACTTGAAAACCTCGAACGATCGATTCATTTACATAATTAAATTCATTTGGACTTAAAACAATCCTAGAAATATTGAAAAGATGTTTAAGATTCTTCTTAAGCACTTCCTCAATATGATAGGATATTTATAAGAACAATTGAACTTAGTTGTTCTTCGATGAAGAAAATCGTCTTCAAACCAAAAACACAAGGAACCTAGACGTCATAGGAAATGACTAGCTATAGGATTAGGAATTTGGTAGAAAACCATAACCCTTACCTTAGCTTTACCTAGGAACTTGCTTAAATGTTCTAATCGTGTTTTAAGTGCAACTGGAATGACGGGAAGACCCTCCAGGTACGCTTTTATTTTATCGCAATTTACTTTCCTGCAATTTACTTTCTTGCAATTTACTTTATTGCAAATGCACTTTACTTTTCTTGCATGATAAAACAACTGTTGCATGAAAACCCACACCTTTAGGATAGTACCTAAAACTGAAACCAAAACTAAGTTAAAAGTCATTGCAAGATAAAATTCACCGCCACAACATTTCAAAATATAAAGCAACTCAAAATTTAATCACAAACAGAACACAAAACTACAATTACAACTCGAATTAAAACGTCCTGTTGGATGATCGGGAATACCTCGGATGATGTAACCTACGTGTTGCTAACGGGATTTCCCACGGTCTAAATGAAAGTGTGGAACTCATTCGGCTGAGTTTAGCAAATTCATCTGGACTAAGTGAATCCGATAAAAATAATGATGCCGGAAGGATGGAACCGTGGGATCTTAACCGGTGTTGTTATAATCAACTTTAAGATTTATTTTAATTAAAACACAAAAAACACTTGGAAATTAAGACTTCTCTAAACCAAAACAATTTTCTCATCCCCGATTTATGATTTCTAAAACTAAACCTCTGCAACAACAAGAAGCTCCGAGCATGGTGGGCGACACGGCCATCGTCGTCGGCAAAACTCGAACCTACTTCAACAAAACTTTCCTAGAATTAAACAACAAAGCCATAGGACTTCGAGGTAGTTCGCACTAGTGCAACATAAATCCTCAACTCTTCGTTAGGCATTTGCATTGCAAATTAAGCCCTAACCGGTCTTAGGATTCCGAGGTAGTCGTCCGATACGACATAAACCCTCATATCTTCTAGGCAATTTGTATGATTCTATCATATAAATATAAGCCCTAATTAACTAAAATTGGCAAGATTAAAACATTAAATAAACATTAGGACTTTCCTAAATCCGAGCCAAATAATAGGATAGTCGGGAAATTATCGAAGTCCGCTTCGGATCCGTAATTTCTCCTACTTTTCTTCCTTTGAATTTCCAAAAATAAAATGTTCCAAATTTGAGCTAATCCCTTTTGAAATTTCAAAAATTCAATCCTTTGAAAACTTAAACTTTGAAATTCTTGAGAGCGAATTATTGATTATTATCGAGAGTTTTCTTAGGTGATTCCCGTCACTTAAGATGTAATTAACTATGGGGCTTGCCCTTATAGGGAATTTTAAAGAACCTGTGTAATATAAACCTCGTTTAATAGTTTCATATTAAGCTGGGGAATTTGTCGGCTTATAAAATTGGTTCGCGGACCAAACGGATGTCACAAATCTTCTAGTTTATTTAACCGAGCCCCACCGTCAAGCGGTATGTCTATCCTTGGGGATAGATACACGGTTTGCGGTGCGGTGCTCGTTCATATAAACTATTTGGGATGTGAGATCGGTTTGATTTCATATCTTAAAATCTTCAAATTTAAAATTATTTTCAAAATCAAATATTACTTTCTAAATTATATCTATATTTAAATTTAAAATTCGCCGACAACTTCTGTTAGGCGACCCCTTTTTTAAAATACGACACTCAACCTAAAAATATGCCGACACTAAGGCGTCTTATGTTGGAGCTGTGGCAGTAATTCCCACAAAAACTTTGATCATCTCTTTTTTCCATAAGAGTTTCATGACACTGTAGCTGGAAAATGGCAGGGTACTTTTATCAGGCCGATAGGTGTTAAAGATGGGAAACCTGCTGTTATCTTCACCACCCATGAAATGAAGGTTCTCTCTGATGATATTAAGTTCACTTTAGTTGAGAAATTCTAATTTGGTCACCCCAAGATGGATTTAGTTAGAAAATTTTTTGAGAATCTGAAGCTCATTGGAGCATGGAAGTTGGGAGTTTTGGATGGCAGACACTTACTTATTAGAATACAAAAGGAAGAAGATTATGCTAGAATCTTTGCTCAACAATCTGTTTTGGTTGTTGGCACCCATATGAAGCTTATCAAATGGACTCCTGATTTTGACCCATCTAAGGAACCTCCTATCGTTCCTATGTGGTTCAAACTTCCGGGACTCCCCTTTCATTTGTACAATCCACGTGCTTTGTATAACATAAGCCAAGCTCTTGGTACTCCTCTCAGAGTTGATTCACCTACTTTTGATAGGGTCTCGCTAGGTGGTGCCAGGGTTTAGGTGGAGAGGGATTTCACTCTTCCAGATGTGGATCGATTTTGGATCACAGATGGTGCGTATGGGTTTTGACAGGAGACTGTGATGGAGAACAGGTCTCTCTTTTACTAGCATTGTAAAATGTTCTGGTACATTAGGGACACTAGTTATAGACTGCATCCTCCATCAAGAAAAATGGCTTCTAGGCCTTCTGCTGTTGTTGGGATTTGCCAAAAAAGAGTCAATTCTACCCTGACTCAGGAGAATAGGGTAGCATCTGATGCTGATAACAGTTTAAACTCAGCTGACAAGGCTATCGGGGAGATTCCTCAACCGGCTGTACAAATTGCCAATCCGGTGACTACAGTGGTTACTGAACAAGCTGGAAGTGTTGCCCTTCCTCCTGTGGTGCAAGCCATCCAGGGGGCTATGCCTAGCTTGGTTGTTCAACCTGATCATAGGATAGGACAGTCTCAAGCAGTGGAACCTATCACAGCAACAGCCTTTCCCAATTCAGCTCAGACTGTCAGGTCTACTGAAGAAGAATGACAAGTGTATACCTCACGAAGGAAGAAGAAAGCGGGGGCCCTATCCCCCTTGGAAACATTATGGAGGACATTTTGGTTTCCCCTGGAAATGGGGATGCTCTTCAGAATGCGATTTCTAAATGCGCTTTCATAGCTAGGGGCAGGGGGAAGCCTTGGCGACCTCGTCCTCTTTAGTTGCTAATGTTCTTTTGTTGTATTTTTTATATCACTCTGTTTGAGCATTATTGTACCTTTTGGTTTTATGAGGTGAGCTCGATTATTTTTGGGCCCTCTCATACTATTTGTTTTGTACCCCTCTTTTAATTCAATGCAATAGGCCTACGGCCCTTCCTTTTAAATATACATATAGTCGCACATTTTAAGGTGTATCAGTAGGGCGCCTAGTTAGGAGATACAGTACAACGAGCCACTAACCAAACCATTGCATGCACCCCTTAAATCTAAAACCCGTGACCGCTATGATAAGGAGCTCGAAGCAAGCTTTCCAGGAAGCGGGGTGTGGATGCACACAGACGAAGGACAACATCAGGTGTCGATTGAGATAAACCACGAGGTAAGACAAGACATGAAGTTGATTTACTCCAACTAAATATTTTCTTAGCTTTAAATAACAAAGTCATAATAATTTGAGGTGGTTCGTCTAGCACGACGTAAATCCTCACATTATTTTTAGGCTCCTCCACGACTATGTTTTGCACATAAGTCTCAACTCTTCTCGGATTTCGAGGTTGTCCATCGGTACGACATAAATCCTCATATCTTCTTAGACAATTTGAATGATCGGATATCGTGTGAATGTAAGTCCTAAATTCTAAAATAGTTTGCAGGATTGAAACACTAAATAATATTATCTCCAAAACATTTAGGATAGTTTGGGAAGTCACCGGGGTTTTTATCGGATCCAAGACATCCCCTACTCTTCTCTTATTTGTTCTCCTAAAATAATTGTTTCTATCTTAAGCCATTCCCTTTTGACTTTCCTTTGTCCAACCTTGAAAACTAGACTATGAAATCTTGAAAACAAAACCACTGATCTAATTCGAATGTTTTCTTAAGTGACAACGGTCATTTTAGATGTTATTAGCTAATAAGGTTTGGTCTATAAAGAACAAAGAACCCAGGTAAAATAAACACTATTTAATCCTTATATTAGGTAGGGGAACTTGTTGGCCATACATAGAAGGTTCACAGACTAAACAAATGTCATAAATTATTTAGTTTATTTAATCTAGCCCGCTGTCAAGTAGTATGTCTATCTCTCGAGTGTATTATTTGTAGTGTTGCGCTCAATTACTTAAACTAATAAATATATGAGATCTCCTTGGTCACATTTTTCAAATAAAATTAAAATACTATTTTTCGAAATTAAAATTATATATAAATTAAATTTAAATTATTTTCAAAAGCGATCGGTCCAAAATTTTGACCGACAATTTCTGGCGCAGACCTATGATTCCTGCCCGACAACTAACACTTCTGGTGTATCCACATCCGCTTCACAGGAGGAGGAGATGCGTCGTAAGGATGCTGTTGAGGTTGCTGCCCAAGTAGCCACCCTGAGATCGGAGATGACGGTAGAGATTGAAGCGGTGCTGCATTCGAAACTATATAAAGGGAAGGAGCTAGTGTCAGATGAGGGTGGGGATGATGATGAGTAGGATAGGACAAATAATGATGAGGAGGATGAGTATGTATTGAACAATTTATTGTTAGCGAACATTAGTTTAGTTGTAAAGTTATACATTAAATTTGTTTTAATTCAATTGATTTTCTTTAATTTGTGTATATGATTTGTGCGTTAATTAGTTTTGTTACTGTGTTGTGCTGAGTTTTGATTGATCTGTTACGATTGCAGAGTGCTTTATATTTTTTTCTAATGGTACATGTTTTCAACAACATATAATGGTTTTATGATGATTTATCAAACAAGAGTTGATATTTTGACGGTTCGTTGAACAAGATGCATCAAGGCAAAGCACTGAACTTATGCTACGGATAGAACCGTCGTTAAATTTCCACAGTTAACCGACAGTTTGGCGAAAATTTATCGACAGAACTACGACATTTTTTCGACGAACTTCAACACTTTTCCTACATACGTTTTTTTCTGTTATATAACCGAAGGTCAAGCTTCGGCTAAACATGGCATGTTTTTGAATCTATAGCGATGGTGATGGTACCTCGGTTAACGTTCGGTTAATGTAAATCATCATTAAATCCGTCGATAATTTAATTACTGACAAACATTCTTGCTACGTCAACCTTGTCGCAGCTAAACTGTCGGTAAATATATTACTTACGGTTTATCCATCGTAATTGACGGTATTTGACCACAAACATTTTAACAATATTTTTAGTCCAAATTAAACATGATTTGCAACTAAATTGCGACATTCATATTGGTCATAAAATAATTGTTCCAAAAATGCTTGCTAGTTTTTTTCTCTTTTTTAAAAGCATCCTACGGATGTCCATGATAACTTTTGTAACTTTTGAAAAGCTTAGATTTAAAGCCATAAAAACCTTTTGGAAATTAACCTAATAGCCTTTTTAAAATAATTTTTTTTTAGAGTTATTTTGAATTTTTTATTTCTATAATATATTTATTCTATTCAATTTATAACATGTTTTTATATTTTATTTCTAAAAAGTAATTTTCTTTCTAAAATTATTAAAAAAAACTATATGTGCATCGAGTATTATTAAAAGATAAATTTTTTTTAAATACAAAAATCTTTATTTTAAATCAAAATATAAATAATTTTTAAAAATAATAAATAATAAAGTAAATCCCTATATGCCGTTATACTTTCACCAATATTGACCCCCAATTTTCTCTATATGTCGTTATACTTTCACCAATATATAATAAAGCAACTTATGATAATGCCATTCAAAAGATAAAGCAATAGTCACTTCACTACTATTTATAGTTCATTGGCGACAATTATAGCTTTTTATAAATGCTGTTTTAAATTTGATATGGGCAAAGAAATATTTTAGAGAGTTGTTGTGGATATTATAATTTTAATAAAAAAAATTATAAGGTAACAACTTATTATAGCTATCACACTTTAGCATATCTTGTTACAAATAGTGGCTTATAATTCTAATTCACTTATCTATTCTAATGACCATTTAAGTCTTCATGAACAAGACTTGAGCTTCAATTGAACATCACTTAATTTTTGTGAGTTTTTCCTTATGATCTTAAATCTACAATTAATCTTATGAGGTCAACTCCTTTAATATGTGAAAAGTCTAACATAGAAAGATAAATATTATTAGCTTTAAACAACTGTTTGCTATTAAAAATGAGCTCAAATATACCATTGGCTCATGAGGTCAACTCCTTTAATGTTACCTATAGATTGTCATTAACCCCAAGATTCTTAGTT
Source organism: Papilionanthe hookeriana x Papilionanthe teres (assembly GCA_022702705.1). NCBI lineage: Eukaryota > Viridiplantae > Streptophyta > Magnoliopsida > Asparagales > Orchidaceae > Papilionanthe > Papilionanthe hookeriana x Papilionanthe teres. Next base: position 96,909,351 of record CM040425.1, read on the forward strand.
GCTTGATCTCCTCTCATGTAAGAAAGATGATCAAGTTAAACACATGTAAACAACTAACATTTGAAATTCTTATAGGACATCATCTAATGCATGTAAACAATTTAAAAAATTTGCAGATAAAGAAAAATGCTTAAGGGCTAGGAGTGATAAAGTCACTACTAAGATAAAGGAAGTAGAAAATTAAACGAGCATAAAATGTAGAATTCAAACCCGAAACCCTTGGATTTCCCTGAGATTCTCTATTCATAAGCAGGATTCCATGATTTCAAGCACTTCAAAAAAAGCTTTAAAATAACCCATGGATTTAATAAAAACATAGGAAAAAAAATGGAAAAAATAAATACATCATTCAAGTACAAACAAAGACTAGTATTAATAATTGGCAATCGAATAAGAAAGCCATTAGATCATATGATGATAACCACATAATAACTTTATGACTAAGGCTTCAAGTCTTATGACAGTATTGGTCCAGCCCCTTGAGAGCCAAATTGAATATTCCATTCTTCAATTTGCAAGTGATTCTTGTTAGAACTTGACTAATGAGTTCACATAGGTCTTAGCTGCATTATAGGAAAAAATACTAAAACCGATGAAAAAATTGACGGCTTTTTAAACAATAAAAAAATTGTTCTAATTGTCGATGGTTTTGTGGATTGTTTATGTTCTTAGTTATTTGTGACAACATAACTACAATATATGCTATCGCTTATCAACAATATTTTGTTTGCCAACGGTTTTTAATTATAACTGACACAATAATCTGTCGTTTATAATCAAATATTAACTGGCAAGTATAATTCGTCAGTTATCCTCAAACCAGCTATATGGCTGAGTTTTAACTGACGCATTTTATTATAAAAACAATAGGAAAGACCGTCGATCATAGTTTTAATATTTGACGCAATTAAAGCTGTTGATAGACCGTCAGAACTAATCCTTTATCACGTCCGATATCACCTCCTTACTGACCTTGCCTTAATTTCTCTCGCAGCCTTCTCCACCCGAAACCCTCGCCTCTCACTGAAACTATCTACTAAAGCCTTCATTCTCTCCCTGAAATCATCGCCTTCATCCCCGAGAACATCGCCTTCGTCCCTAAAACCATCACCTTCATCGAAATAGGAGCTAGTTGGGAACATAGCGGCAGAAGCGTGACTTACAGTGACCAGAAACTCTCATTTTTCTTCTTCTGTTCCTCTGCTACCCTATACAATCGAGGAAGGTAACTTGTTATCTTCATTTTTATTTTTATTTTCTTTTGCTTGAAGAATATGTTTAGGGTTTAGGGTTTAGCAACTAGGATTATTGTCAAATGTTGTCTTATTTTAGTTGGAATACATCTAGGGCTATGAGTTTAGCTTAAAAATCTTTAATCACTTGACGGTTGATTCAAATTTTGGCTCGGATAGAGAGCAGGTCGAATTAAACGAGTCAACCTACAAACCAAAATTTTGGAGTGAATTTTTTAGGAGTCGATTTGGAGCCAACCGCTCGAAATCAGATTATTAACAACATATGACTTTGAATTTAGCGAATTTAGCTCAAAGATGGTTGATCACTTAAAACATTGATTAGAATTTTTAAATGAAATCAGATCGAAATAAACGAGTCGAGCTATGAGCCAAAATACTTGATTGAATTTTTTTCAAGGCGATTTTCAGCACCCCTTGATAGGCTCAAAATTGGATCATTAACAACCCTAATTACATCAGAGATTATATTCAAACACATATTTTTGCTTTATTTATGGATGTTATTACTTGACATTTACAGAAGGATGTATCTTGGTGTATGCTTTTTGTTGATGATAACATTCTTGTTGATAAGAAAAGAGAACGGGTTTAAGAAAAACTTAAATTATGGAGGCTGATATTGGAGGCTAAAGTCCTTTGTTTGAATAGATCTAAAACTGAATACTTGAAATGTAATGCCAGTAGTAATGGTAGCTCTAGTGGTAGAGTTGTAACTATAGGTGATTAAATCATATAAAAGGTGTGAACATTCTAGATATCTCAAGTCTCTTGTTCAAAGTGATGGTGATATAGAAGGGTATGTGATTTAATTAGTAGAGTTCATGTTGTTTGGTTGGAACCCATGTCATCTCGGCTTGAATTCGGATCGTTTAAGATCTTAGTATGTTAGTTCTATCGATGATCATTAAATAACGAACATTGACTCTTAATTAATTAAAGCGTCTCCCTTAATAGTGTATGTCATTGTAGCTATACCAGTTCGCTCACAAATATATTTGTTTCATAGTTTGTATATAAGTTAAAAGCCAATCACAAACCCCATGGATCACTGACTTCACACTTATAGATAAAATGTGAAAGAAATATACTTGTGAATGAGTTAGTGTAGCTATGGTGACAAACAAGATTAGAGATAAAATAATGATAAATGTTTGTTAATTATCGACAGCCTTAAAAAGCACAGTAAACTTTTAACATTTTGATTTCGAGCTTAACTATTTTTGGCTCTAAAGAAGTCCAAGTCAAAATTAAAATTAGTCAATCTTCGAGTGGTATTTGTTGTTTCGTATTAAGAAAACTTTATTCTTACTGTTTATTTTAACTTCATGATATCTCATTCTAATATTGCATACATCTGTAGCTACTCGAACCCTATCATAGACATATTTGTTTCGTATTTGTTTCCAAATATAAAGCAGTCATAGAAATAAAGATGCTCGTCACCGCAGCCTCTTACGTGATTGATTGCATACGTGAATATATATTCTTAAAGAAGATACTCCATATGATGTAAAGAGTATCTACTCTTCCTCCATTGTAAAGTCTAATTTTCACTTCTAAAATAAAAATTCACTTTGAAAGCTAATTTGTTAGTCATAAAATGAAAATTCACTTTGAAATCTATTTTCTATTACTGTAATTCTCATTGTGGTAATGCATATGAGATTTCAAAGTGAATTTCCATTTTAAAACTAAAAACTTAAATTTCAAAGTGAAATTTGATTCTGGAAGTGGAAATTAGACTTCTCATTTGGCGTATGTAGTGAAAACTCTTAAATCATAAGAAATACATCCTTTTAAGAATATATTTTCAAGTGTGCAATTAATTGAGTATGGCGTTTGCGGCGACAAGTATATTTAGTGCAATGATTGGCTTTCCATTTCCAAAATAAATTGCAAAAGAAACAAACTTGTGCAAGATTTGGTGTAGCTACGGTGACAAACAATATTATATCTACTACAAGTCAAATCATTTGAAATTTTAGTAATGTTAGCTTCATTGAAGATCATTATTGATCTAACATTGATTTCCAATCTATTAGGATGGATTTCTCTAATATTGTATGCCACTCTAGCTCACTAGCATTCACATAAATATATTTTTGTCATATTTATCCCTTGAAAGGGTTGTTGTTGCTACAATGATATCCAAGTTTAGAGAGAAATATGGACAAAGGTTCATCAATATTCGGTCTTCGATAGCCCTAACGGTCTTAACATGCTGTTAACATTTTGGCTTCAAAGTTATCTAATACATTCACTCCTTTTAAAATGTGTTGATTATTGTCAGATTTCATCACGTTTTGTTACCAATCGACCAATATATCTACTAAAATAATTAAATATAATGAATTCAGTTTAATGCATTTATAATGTATTTATTATTATCATGTTTGAAGGTACACATGGATATTCATACATTGAGATTGTGGATGTACAATAGACTTTCTCCAAATAGAAAAGGGATCATCCAAGAGTTCTTGAATGATCTTAATGAATTTGTGGCGCCTGCTTCTCAACTGTCGCTTTACCTATCTGAGGGTAGGTTTCGATGTGCAATTTTGTAACACAGAAATCGATCACACCTAATTCTGGATGCAGTAAAATATAATATACCTCGTAGGGGATTTTAGCTAGATTACTGAATTTAGACTTCACATGGGAAAGTTAACCCTACAAGATTCAGCTCTGCTCCTTCAATGAGTATTGATTCTCCACCTGAAATTGACTTATGTAAATTTGAAAAAATGATCTTTGATGGAACAAGCCAACATTATGCGAGCTAATCACAACTGGAAGAGGCACCAAATCCCAAGGCTCCAATGTGATGATTTATTGAATGTTGCATAAAGGCCACTGTAGGATGGTTGCAAATCTCATTCTGAGTTATTTGTAGGTCTTAGAATGTTGAAAATCAAAACATAGTATAAAATTTCCCAAGAGTGCTTCAATCAGTTTGTCGGCCTGCTAAAAGAGACCAATCTACCTGAACTTTATCCCTGAAGATTTATACAAGACGAAAAAGTTAGTCTCAAAGTTAGGGCTTAAAGAAGAGAAGATTAATTGTTGTGTAAATGGATGTATACTATATCATAAGAGCAGTGTGATAGAGACTCATTACAAATTTTATAATTCTCCTAGATTCAAACCTCGAAGAAGAAAAGTAACATGCAAAAAGAAGTTCCATTCATGTGGCTCTATAGCGGCTATGCAATTGTATGTGTACTGCTTCACATATGATGTGGCATCTGAGCATATCAGGAGAAAACAACTCAATGAGTCATTCAGGAGATAAGTAGGCGTGGAAATCTTTTGATCGCTCCTATCTTGATTTTGTTGTGGAGGCACATAACATCCAACTAATTTTATGCTCTGACAGTTTCATACCGTACGGTCATACTGTATTGCCCTACTTTTGTTGGATGTTGATTGTTACATTATACAATTTGTTACCCAAGATGTGCGTAACAACCCATTTCTTCTTCCTGATACTGATTATACATAGTCCCTGTAGCCCTAAAGAAAGGATTGTTGTATATTTGCAAGCGTTGATAAACGACATGCAAATTCTTTCGGAAATAGGTTTTATGACTTACGTCATCTCCAATAAATACAATTTGCAAATGAAAGCAGTATTAATGTGGACAATAAAAGATTTTCCTGCATATGGAATGTTATATGGGTGGAGTACCTCTAAAAAGTTTGCCTACCTATATTGAATAAATTCATCTTAGGCATTGATACTATAGCATGGCAGAAAGAATTCACGATTTAACTATCACTGTATGTTTCTATATGTTGAACATCCAATCAAAAGGAACAAGAATACATTCAGAAGAAATAAAATTGAGAAATCCTAGCCACCTCCAAGAATATTTGGGGAAGATATAATGCAGATTATTAGCGACATTCTAAAGATTATTGTATGCACTGAACTTTATTCACCTCATCCACCCGGATTTGGTGTCACTCATGATTGGACAAAGAAGTCAATTTTTTAGGAACTGTATTATTAGAGGGATAAAATGATCTAAAATAATCTAGTTGTCACGCACATAAAAAAAAATTCTTTGATAATATCGTTAACACTGTGATGGATGTTACCGGAAACACGAAGAATAGCGTGAATGACATAATTGATTTGAATGAGATATGCAAAAGGTGAGAGTTTGAGATCTAAGAAACTACTACGGGCAAGATCATTAAGGCCAAAGTAAAATATTCCCTCACTTTGACCCAGTGAAGAACAATTTGTGAGTGGCTCCAATCACTAAAATTTCCGAGTGGGCATGCTTCGAATTTGAGCCATTGTGTTGATGTGGGTGTTAGAAAATTTTTTGGAATAAAAAGTCATGACTCTCATAATTTTTTTACAAAATTGGATGCCAACCACATTTGGCTAATTTCTGAGCAAATTCCCTAATCCATCAATTGAAATCAGAGTCTTCTTTAGGGAACTATGTGCAACTAATTTGAAGCTTGATGGTGTACGCCAGCTAGAAGCAAACATTCATGCAAAACTTCGCAAGATTGAGAGAATATTTCCCCATAGTTTCTTTGACTTGATGGAGCATCTCCCCATACATTTACCCCATGGTGCATTAATTGTAGGTCCAGCACAGTACCACTAGATGTATCTGTTTGAGAGGTAATTACATTAGGACTAGATAGCTAGCCACTCATTTATAAAGAATACTGGTAATATATAATGATCAACATTTATTATTTAGATTTTTGAATAAAATGAACATAATTGTGAAGAATAAGGCCTCGGCAGAAGGATTGATATGTGAAACATATTTACTGCAAGAGATAACGACATTTTTCTCTTACTATTTCGCGGAATAAGACTCCACGAAAGAGTCATTGGGTTTGGTGCCACCATCGATCTATCTATTTTCCAGCAGTTATGTAAAGCATCTTTGAGGTGCACATTACATTACCTTAATGATCAGAAACTTCGAGCAGCAACACTTTATATTTTTTTTAATTACAATGGAGTACAACCCATTATTGACTAAGTCATTTTTCATTGTAATTTTAACTCATTTATTTGAAAAGTGTTAGGATTAACTATTATAGTGATACTTCAATGTTTAAACAATTTATTTATGGATTCATTAAATTTAATTGAAGACGATGACCCGAGTAGGGAGATTGAGAATAACTTCTCCTAGTAGTTTACAATGCATGTGAGTTAAAATTGACAAATTCATTCCTTATATGACACAAAGCTATTCATTAATACAAGATTTCTTATGCATTTACTAATAAATTCATGATTGGAGAAATAGAGTGATAGATCATGGGTTAATAGAACTTACTTGAGAACTAATGCATAACGTGAAAATCTGATGAATTTACGATGTTAATGGGTACAGGTTTCATACAAGATTCTAGTCTAAAGAAAAAGAGCCTTTTAATTCTAGTGTTTGTTAAAGAAAATGATAAGTCTGATGATAAGAAAGACTATCATGAGATTCTGGAAGAAGTTGTTGAACTATCTTATCTAGACTCTATTGGAGGGAGTGTATTCCTATTCAATCATACTTGGTTTGATTCTGATCTTGATCGTGGAACAAGGGTAAAACAACTATATATATCACAAAAATGAAAGTGAACAGAAAATATGCTAATTTGTTTCCTTTCGTTCTAGCCCGATAAGCGAGTTAGGTTTACTATCTTTGATATCCACATAAAACAGGAGATAATGTTGATTGGGCAGTTATTATTTCGAGTAAACTAAGAGCCAGCATTAATATTCAGAATAACATTACCTTTCCATCAAGAAACTGAAATGACAAGTTTCTATTTTCCGCTTGATGCAATCAATGAAAAGATCAATCTAGAGGTTGCTAGTGGAGAATATGAAAAAATTAATCTCACTGATTAGTATGATTAGTCGTTTGTCATTTCCCACTCTTACCCCAACCTCGTAACCTCCCCCCACCCCTCCCCCACCCCTACCTCCACCCTGATCGCAGTGGGGTTGAGTGCATCATAGGACCACGCTGACTCTACCAGGCAGGAGTTGGCAGGCAGTAGTTACCACATCGAGCCTGTCAATAACACAAATTTTTTGAAGATATTATCAGTAATATTTTTATTTTTTTAATTGAATATAAAACTAACAAATTTTTGTTTTAAAGTTCCCCCCCCCACGAACCAGACAATTCATGTCATTCAGGATATCATTCGGAGCAAGTACGACTTAGCATACTTATCGTGAAAGGAGATCCCGATAACCTATGGATATCTTTGGTTTAAGGAGTCTGCAGTAAGTATCATTAACAAATAACTTAAAATTTGTATTTATTTATCAATCGAACATAATCACTATAATATTTACAAAAACAATTCTCCTAGCGCTCTGAGCATGAGGTGCACATCCGACGCCCTTCGAGCTTATGTGGTAGCAATCGTCTCCGGGATATGTTTGGCAATATCTAGAAATAGTGACATCATTTTCTATGGCTCGGAGAGGATGCTTTTGTCATACTTCTAGGGCATGGGATTCTCGAGACTACCAGAAGATGAGGGAGCAGGAAAAGCAGAATAGGGTTAAACTGTGGAGGCAAGGAGCCCTCCAAGCATAATGTGGGGCACTTCCACATACAAAATACAAGTGCAAGTTTATAAGATTTTATTATTCAAAGATGTAATCTAACTATTTCGTTTTATAGACAAACTGTGGAGATTGAATAAGAGCCCTCCATCGCCTATATACATGAGCGCACCCATAGAAGGTTGTTCAACTATTCTTGGATTGATGACAGATCTGTGCGACCCTGGTAATTGATGAGCTAAACTAGTTTAATGTTAATGCATGTTAGCTCTAATAAATGTAACTACTTTTGTTTGCAGAAAAGATTCCAACAGCTGAAGGAGAGCCGATCCCAGGCATCCGAAGGTATTACAATCTGCTAGTGTGATCCTTCTGAGTATGACCTATTAGGGAGGCTGCTGGAGGGAAGAACAAGGGTCGAGTGTACGGGCTCAGGTTGCAGGGATTTGCCTACGACTCTCACCCCCCCCCCTCCCCAACCCCCTACTAGTGTATCTATAGCTTCTAACTCTACTTCACAAGATGAGGAGATTTACAGGCATGTTGCAGCATTCTCTGCCGAGATGGAGGCCCGCTTCTCTCCAAATGAGGTTGGAACCAGAGGCCAACATGGAGGCCAAGTTGAAGGCTGAGTTAGATTCTTTCCGGCAAGGGATAAGGGAGCGTAGAAAGGCAACCCCAACATTGGAGGAGTAGGAAGTTGCAGAGGATGATGAGGATGAGATTGACGAGATATAAGAGGACAATTAAGAGGGGCACTTTTCATTTTTTTTTAATGTAAATTTGGACATATTTTTTCTGTAAATGGTGAAGTACATATTTTAGAGTAGATACATTTTTTTTATTTCACAATTTGAGTGGATAAATTACTATTGTATAGCTATGTTATTTCATTAAATGCTTGAAATTGTAAATTAATTTTGTGATAGTAGATGTAATAATGTAAATACAAAAGAAAGAATTTGTTTTTTTCTTCCTTATGCTACAGGTTTATGACGGCTTTTCGTCAGTTCTGCGACTATTTCAAAGCTATCTGTAGGACGGCTAGCCGATGAAAATTTTTACCGGCGTCTGACTGATACATAACCGACGCTTAAAGTACGTCACACAAAAATGACATGTGCAACACATTCCGATGGTTAACTCGTCGGTTATAAAAAAGGACGCATAAATGACACTTAACGGTCAATTTTTCAATGCCGGGTTTTGCCTGTATCCAAAAAAGGACGGGTGCGACACTTTTCTAATAGTTAACCTGTGGCTTATAAAGAACAACACATAAATGACGTATAACTGATGGTTTTGCTTGCTTCAAAAAATTGACTGGTGCGGCACTTTTATGTTGTATATGCCATCGTTTTTACCAACAGACGAACTATCAGTGATGCAAAACGACAATTACCGACAATTTGATTTTTCTTTAAAAAAGCTACGACATTAGATTATTGGATAACCGTCAGTAACATATATCGTCGGAATAATGGTCAGTTTTTGGAATTACCGACAAGCATTTTACACGAGCCTAAAATCTTTGGTAAACTAGTTTTCTTATCATAACTAATGGATTGTGACCATCGGAAAAAGCTTAAATTTCTATAGTGTTGGATTTCACATAAGATCTAGCCAGCGAGCCTACTTAGGACTTAGTTGTCATGCTGACACCATGGTTGGCTAGTGAGTCCCTTTCTCAAGCCCATGTGACTTGTTTCACTTGGCCCAAGCCTATCAAATTTGTTCCCTTTTCTTTCATTTGGGTGATTTACTCCTTCGATATAGATAAAGCAATATTTATTGAAGCACCAAATTACATCAATTTTTAAAATATATAAACATCAATATTTAAGGTTAGTACATAATTTTGCACTCAATAAAAGATTAGTACTCAACAAGTAATATTCAACAAATTTCCCCTCCAATCAAATAATAATAATAAAAGATTTCCCAATCAATCAAACATAATCACTATAATATTTACATAAACAATTCTCCCAGCTCCTAGAGCACGAGGTGCACATCCGACGCCCTTTGAGCACATGTGGCAGCAATCGTCTCCGGGATATGTTTGACAATATCTAGAAATAACAACATTATTTTTTGTGGCTTGGAGAGGATGCTTTTGTCATACAACTTGGGGCATGGGATTCTCCATACTACCAGAAGATGAGAGAGCAAGAAAAGCAGAATAGAGTTAAACTGTGGAGGCATGGGGCCCTCCAAGCATATGTGGGGCATTTCCACATACGAAATAAAATTGGAAGTAGATAAGTTTTTATTATTCGAAGATGCATTCTAACTATTTCATTTTATAGACAAATCGTGAAGATTGAACGAGAGCCCTCCACCGCCTATGTACATGAGTGCACACACAGGAGGCAGCTCGGCTGATCCTGGATCGACGACAGATCCCGTGTGACCCTGGTAATTGACGAGCTAAACTAGTTTGATTTTAATGCATGTTAGCTCTAATAAATGTAACTACTTTTGTTTGCAGGAAAGATTCCAACAATTGAAGGAGAGCCGATCCCAGGCATCCAGAGATATTATGATCCACGAGTGTGATTCTTTTGAGTATGACCTATTAGGGAGGCTGCTGGAGGGAAGAAGAATAGTCGAGTGTGCGGGCTCAGGTTGCAGGGATTTGCCTACGACTCTCACCCCCCTCCCCCAACTAGTGTATCTACAGCTTTTACCTCTATCTCACAAGATGAGGAGATCCCCAGACGTGTTGCGGCATTCTCTGCCGAGATGAAGGCCTGCTTCTCTCCAAATGAGGTTGGAACCGGATGCCAACATGGAGGCCAAGTTGAAGACTGAGTTAGATTCCTTCCGGCAACGGATGAGGGAGCGTGGTAAGACAGCGACAACATTGGAGTTGGAAGTTGCGGAGGATGATGAGGATGAAATTGATGAGATAGAAGAGGACAATTAAGAGGGGCACTTTTCTTTTTTTATGTTTATGTAAATTTGGACATATTTTTTTCTATAAATGGTGAAGTACATATTTTAGAGTAAATACATTTTATTTATTTTACCATTTAAGTGGATAAATTACTGCTTCAATGCTATGTTATTTGGTTAAATGCTTGGAATTGTAAATTAATTTTGTGATAGTAGGTGTGATAATGTAAATACAAAAGAAAGACTTTGTTTTTTTCTTCCTTATGCTACAGGTTTTATGACGCCTTTTCGTCAGTTCTGCAATGGTTTCACAGTTATCTGTAGGCAAAATCGACAGTTAGCCAATGAACATTTTTATCGGCGTCTAACCGACACATTACCGACGTTTTAAGTATGTCACACAAAAATAACATGCGCGACACTTTCTGATGGTTAACTCGTCGGTTATAAAAAAGGACGCATAAATGACACTTAATCATCAATTTTTCGATGTCGGGTTTTGCCTGCATCGAAAAATCGACGGGTGCGACACTTTTCGAACAGTTAACATGTCGGTTATAAAAAACAACGCATAAATGACGTATAACCGACGGTTTTGCTTGCTTCAAAAAATCGACAAATGCGGCACTATGATAATATATATGTCGTTGCTTTTACCGACGGACGAACCATCAGTGATGCAAAACGACAATTACTAACGATTTGATTTTTCTTGAAAAAAGCTACAACATTAAATTGTTGGATAACCGTCGATAACATATATATCGTCGAAATAACGGTCAGTTTTTGGAATTATCGACAATCTTTTTACCTACAAGCTTAAAACAGCCGGTAAACCGGTTTTGCTTATCATAACCAATGGAGATTGTGATTGTCTGAAAAAGCTTAAATTTCACATAAGACCTGGCCAGCGAGCCTACTTAGGACTTGGCTGTCATGCTGACACCAAGGTTGGCTAGTGAGTCCCTTTCTCAATCCCCCGTGGCTTGTTTTGCTTGGCCCAAGCCTACCAAATTTGTTCCCTTTCCTTTCATTTGGGTGATTTACTCGTTAGGTATAGATAAAGCAATATTTATTGAAGCACCAAATTACATCAATTTGTAAAATCTATAAAAACATCAATATTTAAGGTTAGTACATAATTTTGCACTCAATAAAAGATTAGTACTCAACAAGTAATATTAAACAAATTTCCCCTCCAATCAAATAATAATAATAATAATAATAATAATAATAATAATAATAATAATAATAATAATAATAAAAGATTTGCCAAATAATTGATCATCCATCATAACCTCAGTTTTGATTTTCCTTTAGGCCATTTGACACTCACCACAAGTTGATAACTATGAAATCAAAAAACGATTCTTATCACCATAATAGCTTAATGTCTCACACAATGCAAACTTGCTATATCATATTAACATCATCTTTGACAATACTTAAAAACACAATATGTTATTATTGGATGCCATTAGCGAAGCAATTTAATATTTCTGTCTCACGACTTCTTCTTCTATTTAAAGTATTAGGTGAGCTACTCTTAGTTTATCCATGCATATTCAATTTTTTCTTGAAACTCTAATATAACAAAATTGAAATTTGAACTTTACTAATAACAAAAATTAAATTTAAAACCATACATAAAATATTTAGAGTTTCCTTTTCCAAAATCTTATCTAATCTATTATATGTAGACTTTATTCAACATTTCTGTGAGTTTTAACTTAATTGGCAATGATCTTTGAAGTTATTTCGAGCATTATCAATTGAATTTCCTTCACTTATCTGCACTTCAAATAAGCAAAATAACAATGATAACAATGATGAAAGAGTTAACAGTTATACAGTTACTATATTTACACACACCCTAAGAGAGTAATGTTGTCTTCATTGGAAAGCAATTCAAATGCCAAACTTACGACTATTAGGAACAATCTTTTTCTACCATTTAATGACTTGTCGGTGATAAATATGAGTAACGGATTCCGACGCGTAACAGCTGACGATGAGTTTTCCATTTCATAGCTTGCATTCGTGGCAGAGTTAAAGCCAACATTTTCTTCATAGTTAGCTCAATCATCTTCTTTACTAATAAAATCATTCCTCCTTTCAATGTTCACTGTTACAGAATAATTAAAGATAAAAGAGAGAATGCATAATAAAAGAGAAGCCCAAACAGTAAAAACCCTACTTCTACATCTGTACAGTCCCCTCTCTATCTCTATCTCCCTCTCTCTCTATCTCTGAGAGGTTCAGGGCGACAACTATGCCTATTCACACAAGCAAAACACAACATCACACGTGTTTCCGGATCTATATATGTGCTCTTCATCCCTGCAACTTTCTTCAGTCTTTCAGAATGTGTGAGAGGTGTCAAATCCGCATTAAGTAGGAAGGTTAATTATAGTTTACTAATAAGAGCTCTCTCTCTATATACTCGTATATGATTATATAAAGAGAGTGAAAGTTGAATGAAGGAGAGAACTAAACAAAGTATCTCGGGAGTTCATTTGTTAAATGAGCTCCTGGGAGCATCTTCCCTTGGAAAACGTTGAGTCCGAAAGACATCATTTTACTTCCATAGTCAGCAGCTTTAAACAATGATACTGGTTCAAATAAACTTATGGGGAATGCAAAAGAGGCCATCGAAAATGAGAGGCTGGTCTCAATGAATGATGTTTTAGTGATTAAGAAACACAAAGAATAATAGATTAAAAATTTGAAGATGGTATCCCAACATATAATAAAATACATAGTAGATTGAGCATCACACATAATAATTGTGAGGTACGAGTACCCATTTTCTCCCGTGAATGCCTCTTAGTTGACTTGTTATTGCTGTCCCTGCATAAAAATATGCTGTAGAACTGGTTCCCAAGATAAAAACAACAAAGTCGGGTGAGAGCATCTCTAGAGATGTGCACTTAATAATTTTTTTTTATTTCTATTTTTTCTTAAACAGATGGCTGAAATTTTCAAACGTAGCTAGTATATTAGTTAATGAAGCGCTGATATCAAGACCTGTGAATTTGTTTTCATCAAAAAGTTAAAGACAATTACTCACAGCATATCTAACAGTTCAAGTGACTAACAGATGAATTAAATCCTTACATTTCTTATTCTGTAAGAGTTGGAAAATCTTCAGGAAATTATAAAAGAGAATCATTTCCAACTATTGCCATATGACAGAAACTGTTTCTTTGAAGTGTATTCATTTCCAAATAGAAGCAGAAGTTAAGAAGAACAAAAAAGAAAGACAATTGCTTTAAATTAATAAAATAAAATGAAAGAACTTTAACCATAATTTTTATCTGCAGGCAGTCTGATCATTGCATAAAGCTCTTACCTTTATGATATCTAAGGATGGATCTAATCAAATTCGTATCCTAAGAACACAAAGGAGACAACTCAAACTTCTATCCAATCCTCCTCTATTCCCTTTCATCCATCTTCGACCCTCAGTATTCAAGACAAATAATTGTTAAAAAAAAAACAGGCTAAGTAAAGAAAAAACCTACAGATCAATGTTTGCAAAACATGAACAACCTTGATCTGAACCTGCAGCCAACTTTAAAACTGTTTGAAAATGGCAAACAAATAAACTGTAAAAGAAAAAAGAAAACTTGAAAATGGAAGATGAGAGAAGACAGAGAAAGAAGCAAACAACAAAGATGATGAAGTAAACAAGCGGAAACTAAGAAAATCATGGGAGGCTCAAAGCATGGCGAGAAAGAGAAATGAAATAAGTAATAAAGATGAAATGATGCCCAAAAGGTCAAAAGGAGACGCAATAATGAAAATCTTTATCCCTGCCGACATGGAGGCAGAGAAATAAAACAAAAATACCAAGAAGATGAAAAGAAAGAAAGCAAAAAAAAAAATACAGATATAAAAAGTCTAAGCCATCCATAGTCAAACCCTCATATCATTACATCAATCTGCACTCCTTTTTCTCTCTCCCTCCCATTCATAACAAAATTTTCTTCTCAGTAAAAGAAAAAAAACAAAGATGCGAAGGAGAAGAGGAATACAGACCTGATGAGAGTTTATGGCGTGGAGAGGGAAGCAGTGATTGGGGGGAATGAAGCCTGGTCCGAGACTTCACATGGAAAGCTCTCTTAGAACACCATCATGTAAAAGGATGGGAGAGAGAGAGTGAGATTCCACCGGAGGCCTCGAGCCAGACAACATTCCCCTCAAAAAGAAAGCTTCCACTTTTACTGATTTGCAACGGCAGCAAAACCCCCGCTTAGTTTTCTCTCATTCTATCTCACCCATGACACCATGATTCTCTCAGGCCCAGGTTGGGGCGGAGATAAAGAGGCGGTGAAGAGGTTATGATGACCTAAATGATTACACTGAACAGAGAGAGAAAAAGGACAGGAGAGTAAAAGCCCAACCAATCTCCAACAGTTAAAAAATGAGAAATTTAGAGAGGTAGAGAGAGAGGAGTAAATGGAGTGGGTCAGCAGCAGAAGAGTCGTCGGCAGGAGCAATAAAGAAGAGAGAAGAAGAAAAAGACGGAGTAAAAGACAACACCAAGCTGCAGGTTCCGGTCCCCACCCTCTCTCTCTCTCTCTCTCTCTCTAAACTTCTCTTTTACAGAAATGACCACGACCGCTGTCATGCATTGCACAACCCCCACTCTCTCTCTAACTGCTTTCCTCACCACGTGATGCTCCATCCCCTTTCTCTCTCCTCAGGTTTTCTCCCCATCTCCCCTTCTCCCCGCCTCTCATTTCTACATAATTACTGCCGTCAGCCCCGGGGGATCTGTTGCCCACGTAGGCCGTCCGATTGCCCCTCGACGGTGGAGATCAGTCCTGAACAGAACAGAGTAAAGCCCTAGAGAGATCAAGCTCGTGGTTTGATCGTGTACAATAAAAATGGCAGCACGAATTCAGGCGACTGAAGTCTAGTGCATAAAAAGAAGATGCGTTGGACAAGTGATCGGTCCACACACAACCAAATCAAGCATCGACAGAGTGGCCTCGACTGAGGAATCAGACAAATTTGATTGATCGACTCGATCCCTCGGCGAAAGCGATATGATATAGATGATTAGTCGATATAATCGGTCGAAGCTGAAGCGTCCACGATCAACTTATATTATATTTTGTTTATATTATAACGTAATTTTCATTCTGCAGACACGCTGATTCAGTTATTTGAGCGGGTATTATAACTATTTCCTCTCTTTTCTGTATCTGTATTTTTTAATACCCTATAAGTAGGAGGTTGGGACAAAAATGAAGGGGCATTTCACTCTTTCTTTCCCTCACTCTCTCTCTCTCTCTCTCTCTCGACTTGTATTCTCTTATCTTATCTCAGCTCTAACTCTTGGGGTGTGTATTCCGAAAGAAAGGATCTAACATCATAAAAGATGGTGCGGTGAGCATGGACATGTCACAAACAAAAAGCGAAGCACACTATAAAGGCGGACCACAACAAAGAGACGCAACATCTATAGAGCTCATAAGGGAGTCGGTGCATCAAGAAATTCAACAGCTAGTTCAGAAGTTGTGGGAGCAAATGATGGGTGACTCGACCCACAATTACGTTCATATTTATCTTCCTTAAAATTGCCAAAAATTTGTCCCAAATCATGTTTAGTGCCTAGTGTAAATAAATAAAATGATTTAAAAATATATGGAAGTTTTCACACTATTGATACTACGGAATTATACGTATCGTTTCAAGTAATAAAAGATTTTCTTAAAAACCTATGTATCAATCCAACAGAGAAAGTACAACTTTAAATATTTAAGTGGAAAAAACTCTATTTAAACTACAGATAAATAAAATAGGAGAACAATGTTGATATGTTTGCAATGGTTAAAACTAATTTTAAGCAAAATGTAATAACTAAATTTAAAATTTTGATAACATGCAAATGACTACTAAAGTTTAAAAATGAGATTGGATTTTATGAAAAGATTTTTCTCCTTGCAAAGGGATATTAATTAATGTATGATTTGAATGATTAGAAGTGCAGAATGATGTATTCTGACAAATAAGAGCATTCATATTCTTTACCCCCTCTCGGTGCTAGCAAAGATCATTGGCTAATCTAATGTTTGTCTTCAACTTGTGCAGTAGTACTGAGTAGATTCTGGCCTCTCACCTCCATATTACCCATTGCGTCCTCTTTATAGGATCTATCAGGACCCTTACGATCCAAAAATTTAAATCAAATTGATAAAAGAATCTAGTTTATCACCTTAGAAATATTAATTCTACGCCCATCAAAACTTATCTCTCTATCTATTTGCACTCCCCCTCGGGTGATCGCAACGACCCTTTCTAAAGTGAAGTGTGGTATTCACAAGTTGGGTGAAATCATAGCCCTCCCGGGTCATTATGTTTCTCAATGGATATTAATCTCACAAGTGACCAATTTTCAAAATCAATGAAGAATCGGTGAAAATATCATCACAACTTTTAGAATAAAAAAAAAGTCTTTAAAACATTCTCATCCTACAAGATTAATTCTCATATGCAAGGAGAAAGAAAGGGAATTACTCTATATTCATTGAGATAAAACCAAAACACATAATTTATATTGAAATCTAAGTCTTACAAAAAAAACTCAAACACAGATATAAGATACCTTTAGTCTTCCCCCCAAGCAAATACTGGAGTCTCCTTCCAACAATCTTCAAACTCTTACACAACGCTTACTTACACACTTACACTAAAAAGAACACTAACAAGCTACCAAGTCTCTTTAAAATCTCTTCAAAAGTTCTCTACAAGTCTTCTTTTTCTTGCCCATTTATAGGTATTTGAAAATAAACAAGGTTTGCTTCAAGCACCCCTTCAAAATTCAGTCAAATTCAATGTATTATTTAGAAGAGTAATTACTGGCATTATAGCGCGAGAATGGGGCGCTATAGTGTCAATTTCTTCTATCAGGTGGCGCTATGGTACCAAGGGTGGCGCTATAGCGTCCATTTAGGCTATCAGGCAGCTGTTAAAGCACACGCGACGCACTCTCATTCAACGTTGCCTTCTGCGTCAACTGCCACACGGCCCGTAGTTCACAAACCATAGCTCCGTCCGACGTGATTTGGGCCATCTGTTGAATACATGCGGGATCCAATGGCTACTTGCCTTCGTTCCCAATTAGTGTGACTCGAGAACCATCCATGCTAAAACCCTAAGATCTCACTCAAAACTCAACCAAATAGCATGGGGTTTTTTTCCTACACCTTCATCTAGTTTAGATGAACCTATCTATACTGTCACCTGCATATGAAATTAAAGTTTCTTCATGAAGACCCAAACTGAGCTCATATTTAGGAAAATTGGATCATACCTTAGCTCAAGAGGTGAGGCTTCGATAGGGTGTGTTTTGAAGCTTCGTTGTGAGTCCACGAATGTCCTCCAATCGTTGGTTCGAGCAGACGTTGAGTCTATGTGGGAGTTTCACCTATGGGTGGTGCGGCCTATGTGGAAGTCATGTGCAGAGTACTTGGGAGAAGGGGCTTTTGATTGGGGAAGTGTTCTTAACCTCTGGTGAAGCTTAAGAACATTTCAGTTTGGAGATTGGTGGAGTTTGGGGGGTTGGTAGTGAAAATGCCATGTTTTTAGGCTCTGAAATTGAGCTCAGGCAGAGAGCATGAGAGCTGGAAAAAAGAGGGGATGAGATTATCTAGGCTATCAGGAGGTCTGGAAGAATTTTTGTAGAGTTTCATTTAGGTTTTGGTTACTCTCTCTACTTGGTCGTGAGTTGGTGGTGTTTAAATAGCCATGGATTAGGGCTTAATTGGCCAGGTCAGGGGGTGCAAATGGCTGCCTAGGTGGGAGGCTAAGCGATGCAAGTGACAAATGGGGATGAGCCACATTGAATAGGTGCAATTCAAGCTTGGTCAATGGTGGAGGCTTCTCAGTTTTTGGGTTTTAAGGTGACTAAGCTTGTTGGCCAGGGTTGGGGTGGCAACTAGGTGGTACAGGAAGGTCAGTGGGGATTTTTAATGTGACCAAGATGGAGGTTTAATCAGGTGATGACAAGGTTGGGTCACTTAGCCAAATTTAGGAATGAGTTTACCAATTTTTGGGACCCTTAGTCTATGGCGTCAATTTAGGGTCATTAAGTAATGTGATTAGCATCCTAGGGTGCTTAAGTATGGCAGAAATGGTTAAGCTCGGGTTAATCCAAAAGGTTTGTGGTGGATTTGGATTTATGTTCAAAATGGCGATTTAAGTCTAGAATTGGATTTGCACTTGACTTTGGCTTGGATCCAAACCAATTCATAGCTTACTTTGGTTTAGAAGAATGTCATGAAGCTTTTAGGAAACAAATTTCATGGAATTGAATTGATTGCAAGGTTCAATTTAGTGGAATTTTGATTTATGGTAAATTTGGGGCATTTCATTTGGACTTAAATTTAGGGTTTGGAATTGGGTTCAATTGGGCTTGGATTTGGTTCAAATTGGGTTTAGGCGTGATAAAATTTGATGTGGATTTGGAATTAAGAGACTTTGAAATCAATTTGGTGGAAACTATGAGTGATTTGAGGAATTTAGGCACTTAGGGGCAATTTGGGAATTTTGTTCAATTTTGGTGGATATGAGCACAATTGAGGTCAATTGGTGGTTCAATTGATTTTGAGGATGTTTGGAGTGAATTTGGAGATTTTTGGGGCATGAGGGGTATTTTGGTGATTTGGGAAAATTTAGAGGTATTTTAGGAATTATGAGGAAAATGAGGTATTTTGTTCAATTAGTGTGGTTTGAAATGATTTGATATGATTTTTGAAAAAAATTTGAGAATTTGGGCAATTTTTGTGAATATTAGGGTTTCATAGCATTTTATAATTTGAAAAAAATTGGGGGTAAAAGGTCAAAGTTAGGGATTTTGGTGAAATATGGATCAATTAAGGATGCTAATAATAAAATTATCCTTTTTGAGCCATGAGACCAAGGAAAATCTCATTTTGGATCCTTCATGTGTTGGTCCTAGGCACCCTAGCCAAAGGCTAAGGGCTTGGGGGACCACCTACATGAGTTTCCAAAGAGTGAGGAACCAGGTTAAGGATGTTTGGTTTATGATTTTAGGTTGTGAGTGAAAGTGAGGGGTTAAAGTGTGTGTGTGCAAGACTAACTAAGGCCACATCACACAGGGCTAAATCTAAGGCCAGACAGTACCATGGGGACTCCTCTTGAGCTCCCCCATGTTGGTTTCATCCTACTATGTGCTAAATTTCAAAACCAAACATGGGGAACTCCAAGAAGAGTAAAGAACTGTTTAGAATTTCTAATGTGGTAGGGTTCCATCACTACTCCTCTAAGATAGTCAACAGGAAAGTCCTATGGCTAGATCCTAGGCTTCTAAGGAAGAAGGACTGGACCTCAACAAAAGTGAGGTCAACTCTCAACTTGAGTTTCAATATGTTGGATTTAATTGTCTCAACTTAATATGGAGGATTTAAAGTCACCCATATGAGACTACTAGGAGTAAAGAATTGGTTTGAATTTCTAACAATTGTGGGTCCCAACACTAGTCCTCTAGGAATGTCAAATAGGAAGTTCAAGGGCAAGACCCTTGGCTCTAATGAAAGGAAAAGAAAGAGATCATAAAAATGAGGTCAACAATGATTTAATTAAGTTATTAGATGTTTTGTTAGGATAATTTAATGATATTAAGGGTTTAATTTAGGGAAATTAGGGGTCTATGGTGGAGATTAGATGGTAATTAAGGGTTGAGACTTTGGATTAGAAAGTAATTAAGGGCTGAAAATTAATTTAAGGTGGTTTATAAGAAGATTAATGAGTGTTTAGTGGAGACTAGGCGTAGCAAGGTTGCAGATAGTGGGTTAGGCATGAGATTAGTGAAGGAAAGTAGAATTAGGCTTACATTTTATTCTATTTTGGGCATTAATGTTTGAATTGGTGTGTGTATAATATTTTAAATTCAGATTAGTGGGTTTTTGGATGTTTGTGGATTTCAATTTTGGTGGATAAAGAGAATTGTAGCTTTAGTTTTGGTGACTTATGGTGGAGAAACATAGTAATTGCACAATAAAACATAAAAGAAAATAAAACTCTATGATTTAAATATATAAAAGAAAACATATGTGACATATATCATATGGATATCAAAAGCACAATGATTAAGTCAACATACATAGTGAATTTTCAAAATTAAACATGAACAACAAATAAAATCATGAATAACTTTTAAATTGTATGGTGGAATTTTAAATTGGACACATATAATTGAGAAAATATATAGAATTTATGAATTGCATGGTGGAAATCCAAATTAAATATGTAAAATGAAATAAATCAAGAACTTTAAAATTTCATGGTGAAAATAAAAAATAAAGATGAAACATGATGAAATAAATGAAGAACATTTCCATGGTGGAAATCCAAATTGAGATGGAAAGAGAGTATTATAACTTCCTTTGATGTTGATTTTCCTTGAATTAGTGCTCTTTGGTTAAAGATCTTCCTTGCTTGTTCCTTGATCTCCATGTCTTTGAAGAAGAAATGAAGGATAAAGGTTCACTCTATTTCTTTTTGAAAACTGGGAGAAGGAATGTGTGATTTTGGGTCTGACAAGAACCAGGGAGGAAGAGAGGAATTTCAAAAATTGGTGGGTAATGTTGTGTGAGAGGAGAGTCATAGTTTGAAATGTGTTAGTGAGGAGATTTTTTTTTTTTTTCTTTTGTGGGAAAAAGAGTTATGGAATGGGTAGCTAAGATTGAATGGAGAGTTGAGAGATAAAATGGAGGGCTTGGATGTGGTGATATGGAGGAGAGAGAGGTGGAGGGGGCGGATGGATGGGGTGGACTAATGGGATGTAAGGAGAGATGACATGGTAATGTGAGGAGGGTCGGATGGAAGAATGAAGGGTGGAGATCAACGGGCATGGGTGGAAGTTTTGAAAATGACCGCAACATTTTGGAAATTCAGTCAAGATAGTTAGGGTAGTTATGAAAAAAATACAAGTATAGCTTATTTTGAAGAGGGAAAGACAAGGAATCTGATGATCCAAGCCAATTAAAAAAAATAAGACCCTAGCTTAAGTTATAAGTGTTTGAAGTGGCTAGGTAATTTGAAAGGTGGTTACATTATGGTTAAGAGTTTGTTATAGTCAAAATTTTCACTTGAGCTCATTTGGTAGAAAAAAATGCAAGGAATTTAATGGTCCAATTAGTTTTGGTCAATTCAAGCGCCATGTGAAAATATGATTAGTCAAAGTGGGCTCAAACATTTAGGAGAGAGAAAATAGTGAATTTTGAGTTGGATTTATTAATTGATTTTATTGAAAAATAACTTTAATCGAAATCCTACAATGATTTAAAGTCATTTTGAGGTGGTTATGGTCAAATTATTTTTTTATTATCAAAATTATTATTTTTTCTCACTTGATTATCATCGGCTAAAAAAGTCTCCAAACGGATTTCGATTTGGGAATGGAGGGACTCACTTAAAAGGTTTCAATGATACAGATGTAGTGAGGAAGTTCATTTTTTAAAAATAATGGATCGTTGAAAAATTTTTATGTGGGACCACTTTCAATCTATGAAAACCCTAAGTGCATAATTTTATGTAAAATGATGTCTAATGACTACCAAACTAGTTTACATGTTTCTCATATGTGATTATAAAGATCATGTAACTTACAAAAGGTAATTTGGATCACCATATTAGCCTATAGTAAAAAAAAATAAGTTTAGATTTATGATAATAGTATTCATGCAGAAAAGTTTGAATTAAAGAGTTTAACGTTAAAATTATATAAAACAATCGTCAAACTTTTTTTCATGGCATTTATAAGTGACAATAAGCCTCATGAATCATTCAAAATAAAAACTTGAGTCATACAATGATCTCAGGATAGAAAACAATAATCCTAGGGTTTCAATCGTTAAAATTGTATGTCTAAAGATTATTCTATTTTTTATTACTATTTTGTTACAATTCAATTTTCTTAAACTCAAGTGAAATTCAATTAAGCTTAAGACGTGAAAATATGGTTAACAAAATATGAGGTCAAAGCAATTATATCAAAATATATTCATAAGAATATTTTATTTTTCTTTGGATAAAATATGTTAGTGGCTTTTTTTGTAGAATCCAGAGATTAAGTTCTCCTATACTTTTATTGGGTATTAATTTTAATAATTCAATAACCCCCAATAATCTTCGTGGATTTTATTTCGGAGTTATACATAGGTAATTATGAGGATATTGCGAGGTTATTGAGATTACGCATGTAAAGTTACGTATCATCTCCATAGGTAATAATTTCTCCATGAAAACAGGGCAGTTGAGCATCTCCCGTTGCCTTGTAAGGGTGATGAGGTTTTCAACATTTGTGCCGTCTTAGGATTATTTTAATGCAGCCTCCGTGCTCTGGCTTAAGGTTTGCCACCTTTCTGGTGATCAAGGGTCAGCAATTCCGGTCGAACGCCGTCTGTATTGTTTCACATTGTACCTCGTTAAAATCAGCAGAAGGATGTCTTTAGAAATAACACTGCTGTCTGATATATATATATATATATATATATATATATATATATATATATACATAGACTACTATCCAAATGTTTAACCTTTTTAAAAGGATTACGAACTTCCTATACTAATGCAACGAAATTTAGAACTATTTTAAATAAAATTTTAACTAAAAAATAGTCTGGATAATTATTTTTAAAGATATGTGCAATATAATTACTTATGTATTGCCATTATTTAAAGAAAGAAAAATTAAAGGGCTGTATGAGCGCTAAGAAACAAATAGGAGTGCTTCAAGGCTAAGGAGAGAAAAATGATCTTATTTTAGAGCATGGTTATGTAAGACTGATGCAATTTTCTTTATAGCCAAATTGAATTTGTAAATTTGTTTATGAAATCCTATGCCTTCTTTCACTTGTCATTGTCATGTACATTACTAATGCCTTTATGCAAAAAAGGTACTATTTTAGTAATACTAAAATGTTTATCTCAAAATGATTTTGACCCTGTTTTAACCAAAGCATTCTGAAATAATATTTTTTGTTGTATCTTGCAACCTATTCTTTTAACTTTTTTATATAATATCATAATAATTTAGATTAATATAAAATATAGGATTAAAGAAATACCTTTGGGAAATATAAGGGTCAATACATGACTCGTACAAATTACAAAATAAAGCGAAGTAAGAAGAGAGACTGATAGAGAGACAGAGAGAGAGAGAGAGAGAGAGAGAGAGAGAAGATGATATAATATCATAATAATCAAAGGGTTGTAAGAGTAATAAGTAACTGTTTTTGAAGTCAAAATTCCCTACCATTTTTAAAAATTTCCCTTTGTTTTCTTCCCTTAACCACTCCCTCCAGATGACCCCATTAACTCCCTCATCCAAACTTACACCACACACTCTCTCCCTCTCTCATTCTTGTTATTCCCATCTCCTCTCCTCTTAAACATGAAACCATCAAGCCCTTCCATCTACTCTCCTCTCCTCTCCTCTCCTCTCAATTCCTCTACTAAAACTGAGACCCCTTACCATGGAAGATAAAGAGAAGATGGTTCATCCAAGGGCAAGGACACATACAAAGGAAAGAAAACAAGAATATCTTCAAGGAAGGTATAAATCACTCTTCTCCATT
The DNA here is from genome assembly GCA_022702705.1 of Papilionanthe hookeriana x Papilionanthe teres. NCBI lineage: Eukaryota > Viridiplantae > Streptophyta > Magnoliopsida > Asparagales > Orchidaceae > Papilionanthe > Papilionanthe hookeriana x Papilionanthe teres. The sequence continues at coordinate 96,933,686 of CM040425.1, forward strand.
CCATTTATTTATTTATTTATTTATTTTTATTAATTTTGTAAGATGTAGTTCATTGAATGGCAGTGATTATACTTTTTCTCTTCTCCTTTTCCCATGTCCGACCCTCCGACCCTCCCTCTCATTTCTTTTGTCTTTTCTTCCAATTGTCGTCCATCACTACATTTGTTTTTCTATATTCTCCCTACGTCCGACCCTCACCACCTCTCCTTCTCTCTTTTCTACCCGTGGCCAACCTTAATCACCTTTCTCTCCCTCTTTCCTTACTATACTTGGACCTAACAACATCTCACTCATATCACTTCCTTTACTAACGCTCAACAACAATACCTCACAGATTTCTACACTCTCACTAACTAAAAAACCCCACTACATCCTCCTCACTTACCCAACCACAAAACCCATCACAACACACACTACTTCCTCCTGTCTTTCCCAACCCCAAACCCCATAAAAACACCCACTACTCGCTTCTCTTACCCAACCTGAAAAACCTATCAAACTCACTACTTCCTTTTCTCTTACTCAAACTGAAAAGTTCATCAAAACACCTAAAATCACCTCCTCTACTAAGCACTAACTAAAACCCTAAACACATCCACTCACCCATCTACACTTTCTAAGCAATACCTGAAACCATAAACACATCCACTCACCCTATCCACACTTCCTAAACCTCACACAAAGCTCAATTTCACACCCAACATCCCCTTCTCTTTGACCCTAACCCAAACACCACCCAAATTTCCACTAAACTTCCCTCTTCTCTCCTACCCAAAAACACCACTTAAACACCCACTAATGTTCTTTCTTCTCTCCTACCGAAAAATACAAACTGAATTCCCACTAAACCTCCCTTTTTTTCTCCTACTAAAAAACACCACCTGAATTCCCACTAAAAATCTCTCTTCTCTTCTACTTGAAAACACCACATAAACTCCCACTAATCCTCTCTCTTCTCCCCTACCCAAAAGCACCACCCAAATTCCTACTCATTATCCTCTCCTACCCTAACTAGAAAACCCATTACACTCTTCACATCACCTCTACCTGAGAACTAGTCCACACAACTCACCATAATCTTCACTTTATCCCTACATGAATGCTCTAAATAAAAGGAAAGGAAACTTGCATATGATCGTTTGTGCTTTATGTTGGGAAAATTCACATGCTTAAGTTTACCATATGTAAAAACCAAACTCATGTCAAGGTTCTTTGAAATTCATGTGAGACCTAATTTTACTTTATGTTAATGTTCCTTGGAAAACCAAGTGATGTGTTTGTTTGTCTTATAAGTTTTAGACCCATGCGCTTACACGTTTAGTTTTAAGTTCCATGTTGAAGGAAATCCATGTGTTATTATGTCCATGCTATTTCTCATATGTTAGGTTATGTGTATATTAAATTTCAATGTGACTTTAAGTTCCATGCCAAAATCTCACGTATTATGTGATAGTTGCATATAAACTCCACGTGGTAGTTCTATATGTTTTAGTCAAATTCAAGGTTTTGTTCTTATGTCAAATGCAAAATTTTACATGTGTAGGTTTAGGTTCTTATATTACATGCAAAATTTCACATTTTTAGGGTTTTTTTCTTATGTCATATGCAAAATTGCACAATATTAAGTGTTGTGTACTTATGTCACATGAAAATTTGATATGCTTATGGTTGTGTTCTAAAGCCACATTATATATTTCACGTATTTAGGTTTATGTTTATATCTCACATGAAAAAGTTCATATGTTTAGGGTTATGTTCACTTATCACATGCAAAATTTTATATTTTTAGGTTTAAGTTTTCCATGTCAAATCATATGCAAGCTATGGATTTAAGTCTTCCATGCTAAATGCATATGCAAGTTGTGGCATTTTGTCATTTATGCACTATCGACTGCAAAGAGTTGATTGGTTGGGAAGTAGAAATTATCGGTTGTCGGAAAGGTATCCCGACACCTGTTTTATATATATATAGTTGATTTAAGGTATGTATGTATATTTAAAAAAATATATCATTTTTAATTTAGTTTTGAAAAAAGTATAAAATCAAACTGATCTCATATAAATGATAGTTTAAATAATCGAGCGCTTTATTACAAGACATGTATCTATCCCAAATAATAGATAAATTGCTTGGCAGTGAGGCTTGATTAAATAAATTAAAGAATGCATGGCATCCATTTGGTCTGCGAACCATTTATATTGACCGACAATTTCACCTATCTAGTATGAAGCAACTAGATAAGGTTTACATTAATCTGGAGTCTTTGAGTTTCATATAAGAGCAAGCCCCTATAGTTAATTACATCTAAGATAACTGAGGTTACCTAAGAAAACTATTGATATAGGTCAGGAAATATTTATATTCATGACTTCCAAAAAGGTTGGATTCTTCAAGAAAATGTGATGATTGGAAATCCAATAGGTGAGTGGCTCAAGTTTCGGAATAATTATTGTAGGAATCCAAAGGAAGAGGAGACTAGGGGAAGACATAGATCCAAGAGAGATCTTAGTTTTTTTCCAAACTACCCTATTTTTTGGCTTCAATTTGAGATATTTATTTGACGTTTTATCCTGCCAATTTTATTATTTAGGGCTTACATTCACTTAATATTGGTCATGTGAATAGCCTGGAAGATAGGAGGGTTTATGTCATACCCGATGATAACCTCGGAATCCTAAAACGAGTTAGGGCTTATATTGCACAACATAGTCATGCAAAGGCCTAAAGAGAAAAGGGTGAGGATTTATGCTGCACAAGGCAAGCTACCACGATGTCCTATGGCTTGTTGTTTTAATTTTAAAAATTTTAGCTGTTGAAGATGACCGTGCTGCCTACTGTACATGCTCCAAGCTCCTCATCGTCGCAGGTTTAGTTTAAAGAAGTGTCAATTGAAGAGAAAAGAGAAGTGTCATGTTTTGGAAAATTTTAATTTAAGATGTCTTAATGTCTTATTAGGGGAATATTAAAGTTGATTATAGTGACACCGGTTAGGATCTCACGGTTCCCTCATTCTGGCACCACTATTTTCTTCAGATTTTCTTAGTCCAAATGAATTTACTAAACTCAACTAAATGAGTTCCATACTTTCATTTATACCATAGGTAGGTTGCGTCCTCCGAGGTATTCCCGATCATCCGACGAGATATTTTAATTTAGTTGTAATTATGATTTTTGTTTTGTTTGTGATTAAATTTTGAGTTGTTTTATATTTTGAATGTTGCGTCGGTGAATTTTATCTTGTTTTGGTTTTAATTTTAATTTTGGTTTTGGTTTTGTAGCTGTTCTAAAATTTTTGGTTTTCATGCAGGGTGACATTGTTGTTTAACATGCAAGCTTATAAGTAAGAAAAGTACAATAAATGAAGTAAAAAAGGGAAGGTACTGTAAATTTATAAAAGTGTACCTGGCGAGTCTTCTCATTCCTCCACCTGAAATTTTAGTATCTTTTGTAACAGAATTTGTAGGAAAGTAAAGCTTATAGATGGGTTCGACACATGCTTTCAAAATCCTATGTCATAACTTGGTGGGTCATATTTGTTCATTTGAGAGATCTTTTCATTTAATAAATATGATAGGTTCAGTAGTCCTACAAGGTATCCAGAAGACTTGTGAAAAGATCCAGGGAGTACCTAGATATCTCATAATCCTTTTGAGCTTCCTTTAGTTCATTCTTGGACTTATCATAGTTATTAAATGATTCTATTTCATACCCTTACGCTTAGTGGATTAATGTTTTGATTATCCCATTAAGTGAGGTAATTATCATTTGTTATTTTATTTAGGAGTTATGTGGGTGGAAATCTTTTGGGGCAAAGTTATTTTATTTAGGAAAGTTAGCCAATTAATTTCATAATTGGGCTTGTAGTGTTTCCAGGTTTTTGAAGTTTGATTATGTTCGCTTTTCTAAACTTCTTTTAACAAATTTTGATTAGACCTAGCTCGCTACTAAGCCCTTAAGATTTAGTGAATAGGTTTGTAATTGTTTTAGGAAAAGTAAGTTATGTGAGTTTAGTTTTTTTTATCCAAATATTGGATTATTATTCAAAATGTCATTTAGGGGTGTTATATCAGTAGATTATTAGTTTCCAAAGTCAACCACTATCTTTAGGATCATTCAGTTTGATTCTCTTCCAAATAAAAATAATTAAGGAAATTATATATTTATTTTTGATGTGACAAAACAGAAGTGGATTTCTACCTTTTTTCCCTTGATATTTCAATCATTTCAATATGTCATTTAGGATCATTAGTTACCCATTTTACCCTTTAATTAAGCCTAAATATTAATTAAGGTTAAAATCTTAAAATTACAACTTTGCCCCTAAGGGCTTATCACCTCATAATTCATCAAATTTAATTCAAATGACTTTAAAATTTTTATGATACCTTACTGATGGGTTAATTAAAATATCAGAGGAGAAAATGTGTTTTTTCTAATTTTAATTTAATTTATATATTTATTTTAATGCATAATAAGGATTTTCCAATAAAAATTCAATAACTTGACCAAATTAGAACCTCTAGCCCTAAAATTTTTTCTAGAGGTAGAACTAAACCAGAAAACCATTGGACTAAATTTCATGATTTTTTTAGCTTTAATTTAATTGTTAGAATTATTATAATTTTTGTAGTTTTAATTAATTATAAAATATTTTAAAGTTGAAAATTAAGTTTTATATTTTTCTTAAATCTCTCTGAGGTCAGGGGACCCAGACAAAAAAATTTCACATTTTTTATTTTTGTTTTAATTTTTAAAATTATTTTAGTGGAAAGTTAAGGAAATTCATTTTTTTAGCCTTCAAAAATTAATTTAAGCCTTTGAAAATTAATATCTTGATTTAGTGACTTGGGAAAATTATTTGGATGGTTCATAAATAATCAGGAGACTAAATGTGACAATTTAGTGCTTTTTTATATTTTAGTAAATTTTATCATTTTTTAATTATTTTAAATATTTTGAAATTCAATTTTAGGCTCAAAAATGAATTGTTTTTTAATTACCATATTAGTTTTATAAATTTCACTAGTCATGAGGAACTCCCAAAACCATTTTTATAATTTTTTGACTTGTATTCTAATTATTAAAAATCATTTTAATGTTGAATATGTCATTTAACTTAGAAAATTCAATTAGGTGGCTAAATCAACTCCAAATGACTTCAAATTTTTCATGGGGATCCCTCTGACCCTAAACCACAGTGAAGAATTTTTTTTAAACTATTTCCATTCATATTTAATTCTATTTAATTTTCTTTAGGTTTAATGAGTTGATTAAAGTTAGGTATTTTTCCTATGGTCCACTGGTCACAGGGAACCTACCGAAATATTTTTATAATTTTATAAGCAACATGCTAATTTTTATAAATATGTGTATCCAAACATGCATGATAACTTGAAAAATAGAAATCTTCCCATGAAGATCTCCTCAGATCATGGACAAATCAGGGGAGATCCCCCATAACAGAGGCTACAAACAGCCTAAATCACATGTCATGGTGAAATGTTTAAATGCATGGAGAATCAAAAGACCTAAAACAGTATTTAATTAATTAAAAATCACACACATCAAATAAACTTGAAACCATTTTCACATTGTTCTCCTCTATCCACTCAGCAAGGGGGTATTTTTTTTATTTTTATAATTTTTCTACACCAAGTTATGTATTTTTGAAATTAGGGGTGCATTTTATGATTTATTTAAAACCCTATTTATCCACTTATCCGACACATCCTCGGCAGCTTCGAACACGTTGTGTCGTCTCATGGCTGGGTAGCGCGATTTGGGTTGGCGGTAAATTCACGGATGATCTCCTCGTATGACGCCATCAGAGTCATCCATTCATGATACGCGCAATCTGACGGCCACGGAGCTTCATCCCCAACTGGTGAGAACCAGAGACCGTCTGCACTAAAACCTTAATTTCTCGAGCTACACTCCACCAAATCACCTCATCCTATTGACTCATCAAAGCATGGCGAACATATCCATATGGTTAATCAAGGCTTAAATTAACCCTAATCACATGGAGAATCCAATGTAGCTCGGGAGAGGGAGAAGAGTTTATACCTTGCTCTGAGAGGGGAGGCCTCACTCAGAGATGCTCTTCACCTTCATGGAGGTCCAAGGAGCTCAGGGATGAAGCCTCAAGCCATGGTGAATTTCCTAAGCCCAAGTTTGACCAAGCTTGATTTCGAGTGTTGATCAAAGCCTGCCCTAGGGTGTCTCTGTGAAGGGGCTTTTATGGGGGATCGTCTTCATTCATTGTGCGGATAGTGTGGGTGTAAGCAATTTGATTTTTATCAAGTGTGGAGGTTTGTGGAGGAGTGTCCTGTTTCAGGCCAATTTTGAGCTTAAAAATTGGTCTTAGGCAGTGGGGATTAGAGAAGGGAGGTGGCTGGGATAAGCTTAGGAGGCCTCAAGGAAGCTGTAGGGGAAATTTGGCAGAGTTTCCTTAAGAAATTTTCAGCACCTAAACTTTGGTCATGAAGAGGGCTATTTAAATCCATGGCCAGAATTGGGAGCTTAAGGGCGATTAGGGTGCCAATGTGGGTGTTTTGGATTGCTTATGGAGAGGGTTGAGCAGTGCAATTGATCAATGAGGGGATGCCACACTGACAATGCTCAATTTTTGGTTTAAAGAGGTATGGGGCCTCTCGGGCTCAGCCATTCCAGCGGCTAGGTCGGCCGGCAAGGACAGACAAGGTGGCTGGCAGGCTGATGGGAGGTAAGAGAGGTATAAATGATGGTAATTTGGCAAGCTTGAGGAGTGGTTGCTAAGAGTAATGGGTTTAGCAAACATTTAAAGAGGAGTTGACTTTGGCTAAGGACCCTTGGTCCATAGCTCATTTGGTTTGGGCATGGTTGGCCTTGGCCGGTCCTTGGGGTCCCAAGGTTGGCTGTGGTGGAGTTAGTTAGACCAATTTGGCTAAATTTGGGGACATTTGGGTTATGGCCTGATTTGGGTCATTTAGGGTTTAGGTTGGGCTAGGCTGGGTTTGATCTTGGGTTGAGTCCAAATTATTGAGCAATTTGGTGTGTATGATTGTCATGAAGAGTTTAGAAAAGGATTGGAGTGGTTTTGAATTGATTTGGGGGTTCAATTTGGCTTAATTTGGGATTTTGGTCAATTTGGGGCAAGTTGGGTTAGCTTGACTCTAAGTTGGGCTAGAGTGGGGTTTAGGATGTTCAAAAAGGTCTAAGGGGATGTGGTGAAGAGTTTCCAACATAAATTGGGCGGCAATTTTAGGGTTAGGCCATCCAATTTGGTGCGAGTTAGGTCATGTGTCCAATTTGGGGAAAATTAGGGATTATGAATTTGGGTTGACTTGGGTGAGACTTGAGCTCAAATTAGAGGAAATTGAATGTTTCATTTGGCCTAGGGGATTTTCATGAGAAGTTTGGAATTCAAATTGAGTGGAAATTGATTGACATTAGGTCCAATTTGGGTAAAATGGGTCACTTGGTCAAAATTGGGGATTTTGAGTTTGGGTTGAAATTAGGTCCAAATGTGGGTCAAATTGGGCTTGTATTTGGTTTAGATTTAGGCTAGGGATGTTTAATGTTGGTTTGGAATTAAAATTGAGCAAAATTGGGTTAATTTGAGTTGACATTGGGTGTAATTTGGGCATTTTGGGCTTTAAAGGGCAATTTGGGGCTTTTGGTTAAATTGGGCAAATTTGGTTAAATTGTGTCAAATAAAGTGGTTTAAATTGAAATTGGGAATATTTTGAGGGTTTTGGAGATTTTTGGGAATTTTTGAAAATTTTGGCTATGAGGGGCATTTTGGTAATTTATAGGGGTTTTGGGCTTATTTTGGGTATTTTGGTAGATTTGAGCTCTTTTGGGTATTTTGAGTGGTGAGGAATGTTTTGGGGTGATTTTTGGAGGATTTTGGTAATTTTGATTGATTTTGGGGCAAAATTAGTGTTTTGGGGGTAATTTGGTCATTTGGTAAAGTTTAGGGCTAAGAAGTCAAAAATTGGAATTTTTCGTAAAATTTGGAGTTGGGTGAGATTAATAACACACTTGAGTCATGGACCCAGGGAATTTCCCATTTGGATCCTCCATTTGCTGGTACTAGTCAAACCCTAGCATGGGGCTAAAAGCTTTGGGAAAACACCCACATGAGTTTCCAAAAAGGGCAGGGGATTAAGTGAGGAGAAGTTTGGTATGCTTAGTTTAGGGTTGTGAGGTAGTGTGTGAGAGTGTCATATGCAAGTGTGTGTGTGTCAGCTTCAGACCAAACAGGGTCAGTCCTAAAGCTTAGGCTTCCTATAGGGAACTGCACTTTGAGCTTCCTAATGCTTGGTCTCATCCTCCTAAATACTTCGAGGTTAAACTTTAAAATTTGAAAACTACAAGTGAAGCAAAGAAGTATTTTGATTTTCCATCGGGTAATGGTTCAATTGCTAGTCTTCTAAGATAGTCATAAGGAGAGTCTTATGGTTAGACCCTAGGCTATTCTAAAGAAAGACTAGACCTCAACCAAAAGTGAGGTCAACATGCACCTTACAAGTTGTGGCTACGTGGATTCAAAATCGAGAGCATGCTTAGGATAGTTAAGAATATATGAATGGTATTTTTATGTTAAATTTGCTCAAAGGCAACTCTTTCTATATAAACCTAAATGTGTTCTAAAAGAGTTAGCTTTACCTAAATGTGTTCTAAAAGAGTTAGCTTTACCCGAGTTTGAAAGCTCTGAAAGAAAAAGTAATTTTTTTAAAGAAAAAATTATGTGTGCTTTAAATTCTAATAGCTCTATAAACTTATTTTAAACTTTAGTATTTAAGAATAAAGTTCTCAATAAATAACAAATAATTTGGAAAACTAAAAAATGGAAAAAAGACAAACAAAATCTTATTTTAAAATGAAAAAAAAAGACTTTTAAAAATAATTAAAATTATTCTTTCCATAGAACAAATCTTTAAAAATTATAAACTTTAAAAATAAAAATTTAATAAAAACTTTTCAAAAGTGACTTTCAAAAAATAAACAAGAAAAGACAATTAAAAATAAGTTTTTTAAGTGATCAACTTAATTAACAAAATTAATTTTTTTAAATTACTATTTTTTAAAAAACTAACCTTTGATAAAGTTTTAAAAATAAAAATTAACATATTTAAGGAGACAAAATCTAAATAAAAACAAAACCTTCTAAAACAAAGGTCTTTTAAGCAAACTAATACCTTTAAAATAAAAAGTAAAAAACAAAACCCTTCAAAAAAATTAAAACTAATAAAAAACTAGCTTTTAAGTTAAATTTAAGAAGACCTCCTCTTAAATAAAGCTGTAACTTTCAAGAATAATCATTCTAAAAACTTGAATAAAACTTTTTCTAGTAACCTTTTTCAAATAACACATGCATAAAAATAAAGATTTCCAAAGAAATTTGTGTCAAATTAAAAAAAAAACATTTTTTAAACAAAAAAAACATTTTTTTAAACAAAAAAAAGACCGCTTCAAAATAAAACATAAAACTTAAAAAAATTCTCAAAACTAAATTAAATCCTTTTAAATAAACTAAAATTAACCTCTAAGAAGCAGTACATAAACAAGTCTAACCTTAAGGAATTTTTATTTTAATAAGTAAATTAAAAGACTTTTGAAACATAGTGTGCTCACTAATTAACACTAAAATTACATGTTATCAAAAATCTGCTTGGAAATCTTACCTCACGTAAGACGTATATATGTTCACATGATTGGCTTATAAATGAATTTGTTCAAATTCAAGAACATGTGATTTACAAGCTTGTCAACTAAACATATAAGTCTTGGGAAATTTCATCCTTATACAGTTCCTACATCAAGATTTATCCGCATATTGATAGTATTTTTGTATGAAAAAAATAGAAATAATTTATAAAAACTATCTTTTTCATGTGTGAAATTGATGCGACTTTTTTATATTTATATATTTTTATATAGTCACAATGATGCAAACGCAAGTATAAGTATCGCTCAAGTAATACAAGGCTGAGCCTTGGTTATCGATCCCACAAAGAAGGTGAAAATTTATGATAGTAGTACTATAACACAACATTCAATCTATATAAAACTTACAAGTGAAAAGCACAAGGTGGCAATGTTTAATGTTGCTAATAGAACTAAGTTTACCAAACTACTTTCTAAACTTCAAAGTGAATTTACTAATTCTAAACAAAGCTTTACTATTTTGTAACGAAAGGTTCAAATAGGAGAAAATATCATTCCCCTTGCAATGAGGTTATGGTTAGTGAATTATTTAGATTGTTGGAAATTGTATTGTACCAAATAGGAGTATTTTTATTTTTTATCTTCTTCCGAGTGCATAAAAAATATTGGCTAATCTTATGTTTAGTCCCTAAATCTATGGTTAGGCTAGAAGGATATTGGCTCCCACCTCCCCCTCGCCTAAGAGCGGACTCTCTCTTTAGTTTCTAAACTAGGACCAAATTGGAGATTTTAGTCTGTCCCTAAAAATATATAATTCTACGCCCAACAAAATATATTTATCTATTTATTTGCACTCAACCCCATGGACTACATTCTCATCCATGGAATTGAATGTGATTCTCACTTTGTTGTAGACTGCATAGTCCTTTCGGATCATATGTTTCATAACAGATTTTAACATTTCAATTAGTCAGATCGAAAAGTAAATGAAGTAGGAAGTGTCAAATTATCATAATTATTTAACATTTAAATTAGATATCCAATCTATCTATTCATTTTACCATATCTCATTGCAAGGAGAAAGATAAAGAAATCTACTCAGAATTTATGAGAAAGATACGACAAAACATAAATTTTATATGTAAAAGTACTTTCATACAAACAAAAATTAATAAACACAACTTATCTGAAACTCCTCCCCAAAACAAATCCATTGAAGTTTCCTTGAATCTCTTTTTCTCTTTACAACAACACTCAATACACACACTCACACTTTTTTTAATCTCTTCACACACACTTTCTTCACACACTCTACCACTTAATCTGAACTCTACACATTCACTCCTCTTTTTTTTTTGGCATTCCAGCACTCTAATATAGTTTAGAGACAAATTTCTCAAGAGATACCTTAAGCCACCTTCTAAAAGTAGTCCCAATACATTGAATCTGCAAAAAAAAACTGCACTAACCGTCATGGGTGCCGTCGGCGCCTAAATTGGGCATCGTCGGCGCCCAAGCTCTGTCAAATAGTGTCGTCGGTGCCCAGACAATTCTGGATTCTACACCTTTTATGGATACCGGTGTCGTCGGTTCCAGAGCAATTTCTAAAAATGCCTCATTTGACTTTAAATTTCTTCCTTTTTTCTTCTATTTTGCTCCAAATGCCAAAAATCAACATACATGCAATAAAATATGGAAATACCCTCATTTAAATTGCAATATCACTAAAAATGAGTATAAAATATATGTGAAAAATCAAACATATTTTTTGTGTATCAAAATACCCCAAGCTTAACTGTTACTTGTCCCAAGTAACCTTTTACTACATAAAAATTATGACTCATGGTAGTGAACTTTACTTTACAATTGTTACGATTTTTGTTTCATAAATATAATAACAATACTTTTAAATCAGCTTTAATAATTTGGGTTAAACAATAGGTAAGATTATTTAGTAATCAAGTTTAAGAGTTTTAATCTTCTACTCATTTCAAGAATAAGTGCAATTTGTCATATTAAGAATACTTAGAAAAATCATATGAAAAAGAATTTTCTTGAAAGCTTTATTAATAAATACACTAACACATCAATATAAATTCAGAAATGTTGTTAAGTTCTTTCCTTTAGGTTAATTCAAGTGAATCCAATTTTTGATTAGGCATCTCTTTAAGCTTCTCCTCACATATATTATTCTTTTCTTTTGCTTTTCTTTATCTTTTTCTTTTTATATATGTGTGGATTGTTTTTCAATCCTTTCTTTTCTTAATTTTTTTTTCTTTCCATGTGAGGATTACTATATCTGTATAGCATTTAATGATTTTGAACTTCATCATCCTCTTCCTAAAGTTCTAACTCATTAAAATTATTTCATAGAGTTTCAATCCTTTCTTCTTACATGTAATCCTAAGACTCTTAATATTTCAAAAATATTCTTTCCTTCACTTTAAATAGTAAACTATAGTCTTATACTCTTATACTAAATATCTTATCCCTAGAGTTAACTTTTATTATTAAAATTTAATTTTTAAGTCTACTATATATTTAAATAAAATAAAAATAATAAATTTCTAAAGTTAAATTCTTACCAAAAATCATGTAAAAATAGTTTTTTAAAAAATATATATAGTTTATTGAAGACAAATAAAGTTTAGTATTTCCTCCCCAAACTTCAATTTTTCATCATATAACACATTAAAAATACAAAATGTAGGATGAAAGAACAAAAAGAACTAACCTTTTTATACAAGGTATTTGATATCTTTTCTTTAAAGCTATGCAAGTCTTGATTAAAGGTTTACACTAACAAATATATAATAGTGTAGAAAATTTGCTAAACAAAATATATTAAAGATTTGTAGGGTAAGAGACATTAAAAGATAAACTTTAAACATTTAACAATAACATCAAAACGCATAACAATTCAAATCTAAATCTAAACAGGTAGCATGAAATCAAACATATCAATCCATTCTGCAAAGTTTAACTATGCAATAAAGCAAAACAAAATATAAGTACCACTAATATCAATACATTACAAAAAATCATAACCACAACAAACTAGTATCACTAAAACACTACTCGTCATACTCCTCCTTTTCTTCATGTTCATCATCATCATCATCTTCTTCTTCGTCTACATCATGTTCTTGTTTTTGATAAGGATTGAAGCTAGGGCAAGTAGGAAATTCAACTGTATGATAACCTCTCATAAATCTAATCATAGCCTCATTATAAGCAACATCGTACTCAAATTTCCTCTTCATAATTTCATCATTATGAGCATTCTGAGCCTCTAAACCTTCGATCTTATTCTTTATTGTCAATATGTCTCCTTGTTGGATCATAAGCTGCTCCATGACACTATGAACTGAAAGAGTGCTAGAAGTAGATGGGTGATCTCTGATATTTATGCTTACGTTCTACATATGAATTGATACTTGTCTTTAATGATATCTCTTTCTTTACAACGATGCCAAAAACTTGATGTCAATGTAAATAAGAGATTTAAATGATATTTTAAAATGGGATACTACGCAACTACACATATCACTATCAAGTAATATAGGACTTTCTGATTAAGCCCCGAGATATCGAACCCACAGAGAAAGTGTTAAATAAATATTTTATTTTTAGCAAAGAAAACATAAAAATAACTTTTAACTTTTTTTAGAAAAGATCTTACCGAAACTAAAGACAAGATTTTAGGAAATAGATTTCATTCTTTTTTTTAATTTTTATAATTTGAAATGAAAGTAAGTGATTCCCGATAGATATAAATGCAACGGTTGCCAAAAACTTGACTCCACTGGATATAAGTGCGTTGATGATTTAAGAAATGAAAATTATGATTTTATAATATGGGATACTACACAAATATACGTATCGTTTACCAAGTAATATAGGATTTTTTGATTAAGCCCCGAGATATCGAACCCACAGGGAAAAGTTGAAAATCTTTAAAGGAATTTAGAAAATTATCTTTGTACTTTCTTTAATTGCTTTTGAAATAGTATGTCTTGATTTTGAAAAGTTTTAGAAAGTTGATTTATCTTTTAAAATTTTCTTAATAAAATGCTAAGCAATGAAAGTAAAGGTTTCAATAACTAATAACACAGGATGTAAAAATACTATTAACTAAAATATCTTTTTCTTTCCTTTCATGAAGTAGTAATAATTCTTAAAGTATTGTTGTGGAAGTATGTAAATTTTGTTGTGACAGATAGAAGCAAATATGTTCTTTACCCATACTTGGTTCTATAAAGAATGTAGGTTAATTTGAAATTTATATTATTTTGAACATGGTTAGGCAGGGAAGATACCAGTCTCTCACTCTAGAGTTCCCTCGATTCCCACCACCTAGGGGCTAACTTCTCATAACAAAACTCAAAACTTCAAACCAAATTATGGGGTTTTAGCCTGTCACTCTAAAATCCTCTAATTTTACTCCCTTCTATAAAAATATCTTCTAATATTACATTCACTTATATGAACTACAGTTCTCACCCACATAATTGCATGTGAATCCTACTAACTTTAATGAGATAATACCGCATTGGATCTTACATAATCTCAATAAATTTTACAACTTAACAGGCCAAATTAAGAAGTAAACAAAGTTCTTAGAATCAATCTTCACAACTTCTTCCAACTTTTAAAAACTGATACTTTCCACAACAGTTCTCTTTAAATTAATTACTTCTCCATTTTAAGAAAGAAAAGATAAAGTAAACGACTCAGAATGCATTGAGAAAATATAAAAATACATTGATTTGAAATTAAAAACGATAAGAAAAATAATAAATGAAAGAAACTATTGATAAACAAAATAAAAGTAACACTTATCTGAAAATCCTTTCCACAAAACTAAGAAAGTTCCTCTGAAACTTTGACTTTTCGCTAAACTACTCCTCAGAGCAAGTCTCCAACTCTGATGGCTCAGAATACAGACTTCAGACTTCAATAAAAACTAAACTAAAAGAAAGAAAAGAAGTGGGAGAAGAACTCTTAACTCTGACCCTTTTCTCATTTCTACTCTCTACTCCTACTCTAAATAAAAACTTAAAATGCAGTGGAAGAATCTCCTAAATACCTTTCTTTGAAATACAGTGAAGAGCCTCTTCAATTCTTCACTTCTTCACTTCTAAGACTCTCTTTAAATAGTGAACCAAAAGGTGCATTGGTGTCTCTTTAAAATGTGTCCAGATTCGATGTATCTACCAAGGAACGCACCCCTTCATTCAAATTTGTCGCCCAAAGAAAGTTATGGACGTTACCACCAAGAGTTGCATCCATTCCCATTTGAATTTGGTGCTAAATCTAATTAAAGTTCGATTTATAACTGTGGCGGCTAAGCGCCGGCCTAGCGGCGCTTAGGCCGGCGCTTAGCCGTGCCAAATTTTTGATTTTTCATTTTTTTGCTCCAAATTTGATCCAATTTTGCTTCTTTCATCATGGCCATCTATTTTCATCATACTAGCAAGAAAAACACAAAATACCTTCCATTAAAGTGCAATATCATTAAAAATAGGTATAAAAATGTGCATAAAAATACTATATATTTTAAGGGTATCAGTAAACAACTACTTTAACTAAATTTTTATAAGATGAAAACTAATGCAAATGAAATATCCTTTTCCTTAGTATGAATCAGTAATAAGTCATGGAATTTTTTGTAGAAGTATGCTAAATGTGTTGTGCCAAATAGGAGCAATTATATTCTTTACCCTTACTAGAGATGTTATAAAGAACATAGGTTAATATATTGTTTTATCAATCTTGAAGACGGGTTAGGAAGGAATGATACCAACTCTCACTCTAAAGTTTCCTCTTATCCCTCAACCTAAGGGATAACATCTTATATCAAAACATAAAACACTAAATCAAATTGGGGACTTTAGCCTGTCACTCTAAAGTCCTCTAAGTCTACACCCATCAAAGTATATCTGCCTATTTATTTGCATTAATCATATGCATTACATTCTCACTTATATAATCTCATGTGATTCTTACCAATTATTGACTGAGAAAATACCATGCCAGTTCTTATATGTTCTCACAACAAATTTTAACATCTTAATTGGCCAAATCAAGAAGTAAATGAAGTGCAAGGTTTTAAAGCATCACAACCTTTTCCAATATTGAGTTCTATACTTCACACAACATTCTTCCATATCTTTATTACTTCATCATTTTAAGGAAAAAGATAAAGAAAACTACTCAGAATGCATGAAGAAAATAAAATCACAACTTGGTTTAAAAGTAGAGATCATGGTGAAAACACAAGAAGTCTTAATTAAAAACCAAATGTAATTACAAAGATAAAGACTTATCTGAAAATTCTCTCCACAAACTCTTTAAGTTCCTCTTAAAACTTCGCTTTCCCTTACAATACTCCTTAGAGGTTGGCGCCCAACTCAAAAGACTCCAATTCACTATTCTAATCCAAATTTAAACTATAATATAAGTGAGTAGATAATAAATAGTAAAATTGAGTGGAGTGTTACTAAAATAACTCTCCTACACAAATAAACCACACCCTCCAACATCAACCACTTTTTTGATCTATAAGTCCTCTTTTTATACTTTTCCAACAAGTGTCTTCGTATCTCTTCAATTTGTGTCCATATTCAACGTGTCTTCCAAAAGATGCATCCATTCAAGAGTTGTTTGAATTGAATTCGGCGTCAATGTTCTTACCAAGAGTTGCCTCAAATACCTCTTCAAAAAGGTGCCAAAAATTAAATAACTCATCTTTAGAAACTGCCGTGCGTAAGCACGAGATCTCGGCGCTTAATCGCAGAGCTTCTGGCGCGTAAGCTCCAAAACTGGGCGCATAGCCATTGGGCCTTGGCTCATAGAGCTGGTTCCAACGCTTAGCCGCCACAGATAACTTTAATTGTCTTCATTTGTGCTTCAAATTTGATCATTTTTCACTCTTTTCATCACATTCATCCATCTAATTATATCTGCAAGAAACCACACAAAATACCTTCCATTAAAGTGCAATATCATCAAAAATAGGTATAAAAATGTGCATAAAAATACTAAATATTTTAGGTGTATCAATGGGATATCACGACTTCTGCTCCAAGTTCTCCAACCAACATGAGACTCATAAGTTTTAATATTGGCCCTTTCTATAGGCTTAAGAGGCTTAACCAATTCTTCATCCTTATCAAAATCAACTCTTGATTATTCACATAAAGTGAAAATCAGGGTAGGATGACCTAAACCTCTAGTAGTCTCACCCATAGCAATAACATAGATATTTCTATAAATAACAGAGCCGATATCAATCATTTTCATTTTTTGAATGTAGAAATTTAAAATAGTTTTATCCCTTATCACTTTACTATGGTGGTAGGTAGGCAGTAATCTAGCAAAATGAAAAGATGTCAGGCTTTGGATGGAACATTTAACATCGAGCAGAAAAATTTATCTTTTGGTTATGCTTCAACTTTCAAACTTCTTTTCCAACGGTCAGATAGGCAATGACTTCATCAAAAGCAGAATCAATAACACTAAATCAAGAATACTCACATGAAAATACACCCCTCAATTGATAGAAAGCTTCAATTCGATCATGGATGAACTCCACCATTTTACATTGTACAAACACATGTTCATCTGAGGTTTCCCTTAAATTAGCGTAAAAATCTTGCACTATGCCAACAATCGCCTCGGCTGTGAAGTAAAAAAAGTTTTCTCAGTCTCGCAATGATTAACCTTTGAACAACTCCGCCCAGACTTTGGAATGCTCAATCTTGAATAATCTTCTTTATTTTAAGTTGAGTATTGTAAAGAATAGGATTGCTCCTATTTGGCACATACAATATTTAATGCATCTCATTCCTTTACATTATCCAATTCATTACATAAGAATAGTAGATTTTATTATCTCAAAATTCACCAAACCAACTCATCCGGAAAGGTTATCTTTAGAAGTAATATTTGCATTTAGGAATAGTTATTAAGCTTACATATAATCATCTGCATTTAGGAGTAGTTGCTAGATAAAACACCACTTATATCAACCCTCCAAACTAAAGTCTAATAGTAGTAGACTAGAATTTGACTAAGAACCTCTTACCTCACTTCCCTGTGGGATCGATAAATGAGACTCTACTAGAGCCCTGTTTTACTTGAGCGATACGTATACTTGCGTTTGAAATTGTGACTTTACAAAATTATTATATATCTCTTGTTTATAAATACTTGCATATAAAAAGTTGCATCAAGTTTTTGGCGCCGTTTCTGGGAAGCTACTGTAAGAATTTTAGGAGAATTTTAGTTGAAGTAATTTGGCTTAGAATTGGAAAACTTTAGTTTCGTAAAATTTTTTTGTACGAAAAATGTTTTGTTGTATGAAAAAGTGTTGTGAAAAAACTGTTTGTGTGGAAAATAAAGTGTTTGTGAAAATGTTTTTTTGTGTTGAATATATTTTTTATTTTATTTATTTTATTGTTAATGTATTGGTTGTTGTGTTACGTATGCAAAATAAAGGATCTGTAGGACTTCTGTGTTATGTTCCCGAGTCAGAATAATGAAGAAAATAAAAAAATAAAACTTGAAAAACTAGAAATAGAAATGGTAAACATTCAAAATCATAACTTGGAAAATCATCATAAATCATAGAGGGATTACATAAATCCTACGATATATGAAATTCACTCAAGTATACAAAACCCTGTCGTAGAAGCTGGCTTGTTTGAACTAAATCTAGCGATTATCCAACTTGTGCAGAACAACCAGTTTTGGGGAACTCCTTCAGAAGATCCGTATTTACACTTATCTAGTTTTCTAGAACTTTGTGTGGCATGTCAGACGATGTTGTTAGGCTAAGGCTTTTTCCTTTCTCACTATGGGTTAAGGCTAAAATGTTGTTATACTCATTAGTGTCTTGTTCTATTAAAACTTAAGAGGAGTTAACTTAAAAATTCTTAGCTAAGTATTTTTCACCTTCAAGGACTACTAAAATTAGAAACGATATTATCTCATTTTGTCAGTATGAAGGGGAATCAATATACGAAGGCTGGGAAAGATTTAAGGAACTCCTAAGAAAGTATCCACATCATGCTCTGCTATATTGGTTAATCGTTCAAACTTTCTATAATGGGATAGTAGGATCCCATAGGACATTATTGATGCTACTGCTGGTGGTTCATTAATGTCAAAATCATTTGATGAAGCATATGCATTAATTGAAGAAATGGCTACAAATGAATTTCAATGGCCCTCTGCAAGGATAAATCATAAAAATGTAGCTAGTATTCATGATACAGAAGTGATTGCAATTCTTGCATCTCAGGTTGTTGCAATATCAAGGAAGTTGGAATAATTTGGAATGAACCAGCCTCAATTTACTCTTGTAAGTGAGGAAACTTCATTAGGGTGTATGATTGATTCTAACTTATTATATGAGATTTTAAATACCATAAACAACCTGTATTCTAACTTTTACAACCCAGATTGGAAAAACCATCCTAATTTTAACTAGAAGCATACTACTGAGGGTGGAAACTAACAATGGGAAAACAATCATGCAAATCCTAATGGAAGTTGGAATAGTCAGGGTAACACAAGCTATAGACCTTCATATCCACTGTAATCTAACAATGATCAACAATTTGAGGATGGGAATATGTCTATAGAAGAAGCGGTATTACAAATGGGAAACCAGTTGCAAAGTCAAAATGCTGCGGTTAGAAACATAGAGAATCAACTGGGACAAATTGCTAATTCACTTAGCATTAAACCTCAAAGAACACTTCCTAGCAACACTGAGATCAAACCTAAAAAGAACAATAATGATCCAACAGAGAGAAAATATGATAATTTTTTTTGGATGGATGAAATTTATTATCCAAGTAAAGACAATTTCCAAAAAAGTTTTGAAAGTAAGTTAATAGATGAGGTCAGAATGGATTTTCATGATGAGTTGAAAATGTTGTTTAAAGAAGACTGTATGTATATTCAGGAGAGGTGTGAAATGATGGATGCTACCAAAAATAGTGAACTTTTAATTCCATCTGTTGAAAAATCTCATGAACTAAAGATGGATGTATCCCATACAAGTTTAAAGCCTACCTATTTAGTAAATTCATCTACAGCACCAGTCTTTATATCTTCAGATTCAACTCAATCACAAGAAAAACCTGAATTAAATGACGAATAAATTAAAGATATTGAACTAAGACTTCGAAGGGAATTTGAGGATTTTTTTTCAAAATAACTTTGAGTTGAGAAATGAGGATAAGGATATTGAAAGACCAATGGAAGAAATTCCTAAAGAAGTAGAAAAACCTATTTCCTCAACTAAGATAGATATAGAAAGATCACCTCCATCATTTAATAATTATTAAGGGGAAGAATTGGAAGATAACTTGAAACTGAATAGTAACATAAAAGAATTTGATCCTGAATCTGAATTATGTAGAGAGAATTTGATCCAAATTTTGGGAGATCTTGAATTATCAATATGAATATCATTCTATTGATTTATCATCCAAATTTTGGGTCTTTATTAATAATATCCAAGGATGATATTAATATGAAAATTGAGAAAATCAATAGAATAATATTGGGTCTAGAAAAAAAATACGAGGAACAATGATATAAATCAATTTGAAAAAGAAGAGCTAAATGAAAAATTAAAATTTGAGGATTTTGTAGGAATCCCTGGATCTGAAAAAGATTAGGCGATTGATTGAGGATTACTTAATTGGAAATTTGATCCAGGAGGAATCATTTTTCAGGCTTACGACGTTAAACCTAGCGCTTTATGGGAGGCAACCCATAGTTATCAGTATGCTTTGATTTAGTATGCTTGGGAGTCATCATTGTTAGTGTTATATTATGTTTGCTTTAGTATGGAATTATCAGCTTGATTAATGATCGGTGAATGTTTGGATTGTTAGTGGATTGAGTTGATCTTTATGTGTCATTATGGATTGATCAGTTTGATTGTTGATTGGTAGATGTTTGTATTTTTAGTGGTTTGATTTGATCATTGTGTGTCATGAGGGAGGTGATTCCTCAACTTCTTATTATGGATAGACTTGTATGTTCTCTTTGTAATAGTTGGATTGACGAGTCCACTATGACTCGGGTCTCATACGGACTTGAGTTTTACAAGAGATATCATTAATTTGAACAATGACGTTCCATCTCAATTTTGCTACTTCCTTTCTCTGACTTTGATTTCATTTGATAGAATTCATGAACCTATTTGATGAATAACATTACGATGATCTTACACTACGATTTATAAGTGTTAGAGATGCTTAATTAAAGGGATTAGATGATGCTTATGTATGTTGCACGTGAACTAATATATCAGGAATAATCTTATCTTTGGAATGATAATTTATAAAATCATTCTAAAGTACTTAATTTATTAGTGTAGTGATTTCGTTAAAAATTGGATGTAAGTTAGTGAGATGTGATGAGTTAAAGGATAAATTGATCTCACTTATCATATGTGTTTGTGTTTGTGTTACAACTTTACATAAGACTTGAAGAACATTTTTATATTCCCATGTCGATACATGCTATACTAGTTAAACTTTTATTTAGTGAATTTCATTCTAGCATGATTAGTTTAGATTTACTTTTTGCTGCATATTGTTCTGTCCTGATTAATACTTGTAGATGTTTTTGATAAACATTTGTGGTAGATAGAATTTCTAAACTGTTTTTCTTCCTACTTATATTTTCTGTACTAAATGCTATACATGTTAAAAATTAAGTTTGAGTGTAGGAAGAAAAATAAAATTTTAAAGTGAGAATACTTCCTTTGAGTGTAACATTATTGCAAGCATGTTTTAGGCTAGATTTACTTTCTCCTGCAGTCATTCTATCCTGATTTTGCATGTATTTAAATTTGATAGAATGTTGTAATAGTTAGTAGATTCAGCTTTTACTTTTTCTTCCTGCTACATTTTATGGAAATAATTGCAAAATATTTAAAATTTTAAGTTTGGGGGAGAGAAAGAATTAACTATTAGTTGTTCTCATTTAAAAGTATTTTCAAAATTATTAACACGATTTCCTATGATAGAGCTCAATTTTAGATAACTATATTTTGATTTTATTTGAGTACTGTAGTGGACTTGAATGAAAGTTTTTGGTAATGAAAAGTAATTTTGTAAGCTAAGATATTTGGTATCAGAGAATAGGACTATAGTCAACTATTCAAAGTAAGAAAAAATGTATGGAAATAATGAGAATCTTAAAACTTTATGTGAAAGGAAATGATTGGGACTCTATGATGAATCAATAATAAGTTAAAGAAAAGTCTATAAGGTAAAGGATCGTGGTAAGTTTCAAATTTAGGGTGAGAAGGGTGAAGTTCAAAATTGTTAAAGGCTATCAAAATATAGTAATGCTCACTTGAAAAAAGCAAAAAGCAAAAAGCAAAAGAAAAAAAAAAGAGAAAAGAGAAAAAGAAAAAAAAAGAAAATAAAAATTAAGGAGAAGCTTGAGGAGATGCCTAATAAAAAATTGGCTTCACTTGGATCTACCTAAAGGGAAAAACTTAATTACTTTTCTGAACTTATATATATGGATTAGCAGCTTTACTAGTACTGTTCTCATAAACTTTTTTCATGTAATTCTTTTAAGTCCCTTAAGAGACAATCTATAGTCATTTTTGAAATGAATAGAAGGTTATAACTCTTAGACTTGATGACTAGATAGTCTTATACCTGCATAATTTACTTGAATTATTCAAAGATCTTACTAAAAATTTTACTACTGTATTTATCTAAATCAAAATCATGGTATTCTAGAAAGAAAGTTCATTGCAATGGATCATTATTTTATGTATTAACTAAATTACTTGAGGACAAGTAATAGTTAAGTTTGAGGGATCTTGATCTACTGAAAATTTGATAGCTTTTTAATGTTTATTTCATACCTAATTTTGATGACATCGCACTATAAAGGAAGGTATTTTGCATGTTTTTTTTTTGTTTTAGGTATAAGAAATGGCTTTTGGAGAAAAGGAAACAAAAATGATGTAATTTAGAGCAAAAACGAGCAAAGAAAGCAAATTTTAGCACATTCTGATAAGTCTTTCTTTGCTTAATCTCTTTTACACTTCTTGCATATTTTTGAATAAGACTATACTTTAAAGAAAGTTTATTTTTATGCTTATTTTATAGGGCTATCTATTAGGAACGCAACACAACTGAAATGGGGCGAATCAGAGCTAAAACGGAGCCAAACGAAGCAAAACGATGGAGCTGCGCAAAATAGGGCGCCCTATCCAGCGCCGAACCGCGCCAGCATCCAGAAAACATGAAAATTCAATGGAAAATAGCAGCTGACAACGCTGGACTGCGCCAGCAGCAGTTATCGATCATATATGTTGAATCTGGACGCTTTTTGGAAGGTTTCTTCAAGCACCTCTTGGGAAATTCGTCCCAACACTATTTTAAAGTAAATTTGAAGCCAAAAAAGGGTAGTAGATGTTAGGAAAAACGTGGAGAATTCCTAGAGATCTTAGAATAGGAGTAGATATGTAGATTTCTACCTTTTTAGAGAAATTGGTGAGGGGATTTTGAGAGAATCTGTAAGGGTTGGTACTAGCATTGCATGGATCAGCGGGAAACTTTGTGGGAGAGATCTTGTTTCTTTAAAGGGGAAAAAGCTAAGTATTGTACTCTTTGTTATCTTATGATTTTGTAAACACTTATTATATGGATTTGCTTTGAAATAAATTTTTCTATTGTGTTTTCTTCGCGCTTTGCGATGGCTTTCTATTACTCTTTCTTCTTATTTGGAAATAGTGGCATGAGAAGATTATGTCGTTATTTTCCTTCTACTTTTCTTTTTCAATGAGTATGATTCATGAGATGCATGTTAGAAAATGTTTTAATTATAAATGTGATGGTTTTTACTTGCACTTCATTTACATTACAAAAATAGCTCGTTGTAGTGTTAAAATTCGTTGTAATTGCATTAAGATCTGAGAGGGCGGTGTAATTCTCTACAAAAGTGGCACCACGTTCAAATTCCATGGATGGTAAAGTTCATAGAGGTTGAGTGTAAATAAATAGTGAAATATACATTAATGGACGAAGAATTGGAGATTTTAGGGTAACAGACTAAAATCCCCAATTTGATCCTAGTTTTTGGAAACTAAAGTGAGAGTCAGTATCCTCCCAGCCTAACCATGGATTTAGGGACTAAACATAAGATTAGCCAATGTTATTTATGCACTAGGAAGAGGGTAAAGAATAGGATTGCTCCTATTTAGCTCATACAATATTTAATGCATCTCATTCTTTTACATTATTCAATTCATTACATACGAATAGTAGATTTTATTATCTCAATTCACCAAACTAACTCATCAAGAAAGGTTATCTTTAGAAGTAATATTTGCATTTAGGAATAGTTGTTATCCTTACATATAATCATCTGCATTTATGAGTAGTTGCTAGATAATACAACATTTATATCGACCCTCCAAACTAAAGTCTAATAGTAGTAGAGTAGAATTTAACTAAAAACATCTTACCTCGCTTCCTTGTGAGATCGATAAACGGGACTCCACTAGAGCCATGTATTACTTGAGCAATACATATACTTGTGTTTGAAATTCTGACTTTACAAAATTTTTATATATCTCTTGTTCATAAATGCTTGCATATAAAAAGTCGCATCAATATACTTTCATAATAATGAATAGACTTAACCACCTAGACTTCAGTTTTACCGGAAATAATCTCATTCTTATATTATATAACAAAAGTTCTTGTCCATGTTCAAATTTCTTTCTCAATATCTTCCGATCATGTCATAATTTTCATTTTCTCTTTATAAATTTTAGTATTATCATAAGATTCATTTCTAATCTTTTCAAGTTCAGTAAGTTGCAACAATCTTTTCTTACCGACATCCTTTAAATTGAAATTAAATTCTTAAATAGCACAATATGCTTTATGTTCCAATTCTACTAGCAAGTGGCAAGTCTTTCCAAAAATTAGTCTATATGGATATTCCTATAGGAGCTTTATAAGCCATCCTATATGCCCATAATGCAATATCTAATCTAGCTGACCAATCTAATTTTTTGGGATTTACAATTTTTTCCAAAATTCGTTTAACTTCACGATTTGATACTTATGCTAGACCACTAGTTTGGGGATAATAAACAGTTGAAAATCTATGCATAATATTATATTTCCCAACCAATTTCTTAGTTCTTTTATTCCTAAAATGGGATCCTCCATCAGTAATGTCATTCTCGGCATTTCTTATTTTGTAAAAATATTTTTCATTAAAAAATTTGAAACACCCTGAGCATCACATTTAGGTAAAGTTATTGCTTCAATTCATTTTGATACATAGTTGTCGATTGCTGATTGTTTAAGATTTAATTTAATATATATGTATATTAGTTTTGAAAGTGAAATTTTAAAATTGAAAATATGAGAATGAGAATGGATGGATCTCATTCGTTTAGCAGTTTGAATGAACAAGTGTAATATCGCAGGTAACGCATCTATTCCGAAGAATAGACACTCTATTTGATGATATCGCTCGATCAAATAAACTACAGAATTCATGACATCCGTTCTGGTCTGTGAACCTTTATGTGGACCAACAAATTCCCCTATTTAATACAAAAAGAATTAAATAGGGTTTATATTACCTAGGTTCATAAAGCTCCCTATAGAGGCAAGCCCCTATAGTTAATTACCCCTCAAATGACCGAAGTCACCTGAGAGAACTCTCGATTTAGATCAGGGTTTCTATCTTCATGAAATCAAAATGTAGGGTCTTCAACGAAGTGTGATAGGAGGAAATCTAATAGGTGAAAGGTGCAATGTGGAACAGTTATTTCCAGAGTCAAAGAAAAGAGAGGTAGGGGACGTCACGGATCTCGAGGAGAACCTCGATGACTTCCCAGACTATCCTAATGTTGGGCTTTAAATTTTGGAAATGAATTTATTTAAGTTTCAATCCTGTCAATTAATTATAGGAATTACATTCACATGATCACCTGATTATGCAAATAACCTGAAAGATAGGAGGATTTACGCCGTACCGGACGACGACCTCGGAATCCTAAGCGAGTTAGGGCTTATATTGCACCGTAAGGCTGTGCAAAGGCCTAAAAGAACAGTTGAGGATTTATGTCGCACTAGGCGGACTACCTCAAAGTCCTATGGCTTGTTATTTAGACTAAAGAATGGTTTTGCTGATGTTGACACAAGTTTTGCTGTTGAAGATGGCTGTGCTGCCCACCGCGCTCCAAGCTCCACATCATAGCAAGATCGCAGTTTAGATTTAAAGCTTAAGTTAAAGTGAACATGCAAATTTGCTTTATTTCGTTTATTATTATTATTATCATTTTCATTGCAAGCATGAGGGTATGCTACAGTAACAGGAGCAGTAGTAAAAAAGAACAGGAAAACAGGTATATGTTATGGTAAGCAGTAAACATGCTACACTAAGCAGGAGTAAGTACGAAAAAGTAAAGCATGCTACGCTAACAAGAATATGTGTTGTAACAAGTAAAACATGTTATACTAACTGAAGCAAGTACTGAGGAAAGTAAAACATGCTACGCTAGCAGGTATATATGCTGAAAAGTAAAGCATGTAACGTAGTAGATAAAAGAAATGACAGTGCTACAAGTGTACCATAGGCGCTGATTACTCGCGGTGTATTGTTACATGTTTATTATTATCACTTTTATCTCCTGCTAGAAAGGCATCAATACCAAAACAAAGCAAGAGTGAACGTAGTAAGGAAAACCTGACTAAGTAGGGGTACTACCGTACGTGCAGGAAAAGCGAGGTGCAAAACCCGGCGGTAAATCCAAAAGAAAAAGGCGAAAAGAAGAAAAAGAAACCCAAAAGAAAGGCGAAAGAAAGCAAAGAAAATCGAGAAAGAAGACAAAGAAATCCCGTAGAAAACCTTGAAGAAAATCACGAACAAATAAGAAAAAGTCGTAGTGAAAACCACAAAAACACCAAAAGAAGAAACTCACAGATGTCCCGCTAAACTCACGGCGGACCATAAGAAAGCCATGGGGCATCTCAAAAAGGACCGTAAGCATGGTGACGGGGAGGACTCAGAGCTGGACTGTGTGCTTCCCAATCTTGGACAAGAGCTACCGGACCGACACCCTACAGAGGGCAGTCCTAACCTCGACTCGAGTAATTAACCGTGAACCTTTGCTAATTTTCATTCATTTCAATTTGCATGCATATAAAATTTTATAAGTAAGAAGTAATTTTGTTGTAGGAGAAATTTTGTTGCAAAAGCATTTTTTTATTTTATAAAGTAGTACAGTCCACAGGCTAACCACCCTAATCGAACTAGGACTACTAACAACTTCAGGGTATTAGTGGCAACAGTCTCGCCAAGAATTGGTGAATAGTATCGTCGGTCCCATGCCGTGACTCCAACGAAGATTTTACGCATTGGCAAAAAGGATACTATTCTAAACCATCTTTTTTAAGCACACATAAGCATTATCATCACCGTCCTACCCCAACCACCCTACTTACAGCCTTGCTTGATGGCCCCACATATAGCCTGAATGGGCTATATGTGCACACCTACACGTCCCCTGTAAATGTGGACATTGAGCCAAGAAGCAAGGAGAAAACCAAGGGACGAGGGATCAATAAAAGGAGAGGGGAAAGTAGCCCACCTAACGCAATTCTTGTAAAAGAGGTGAGCTGATTCCAACACCAGTCAAAACAAGTCAATCACCCTGGACTCCAAACCCTCCTTACACGACCTACAAAGACCTAAAGAAACATCGGCACTCTCGGAGAGGATGAGGACTGGACTCCTAGAGAAAACACTCCCTTTTCACAAATAACGGCAGTAAAGAACGAAAACGGACATGAAGTCATCGACAGAGCCCTCATACTCTAGACCACTGCTAAAGAAAGCTAGACTCAACCAGAGAAAACAACTCTGCAAAGCTAACACCAAATCCTGATACAAATGCTACAGTTGAGGTCACAAATGCCGCAGATACAAACCAAACAAATATTGTAATTTGAACCCTTCAAAAATTATAACACAAGTCCCTCAAAAATTAAAGCGCAGTCCCAATGTAAAGGGAACCCGAGCGCACCAAAGGGCCAAAGGAAGAGCACCAAAAGGAGTAAATCCAGTCTACCAAAGAGCAAAACCGAGAGCATCAAAGAGGGACAAAGCCAGCCCATTCAAAGAGCAAAACCGAGCATCAAAAGGGGCAAAACCAGCCCATTCAAAGGGCAAAACCGAGAGCAGTAACGGGGCAAAACCAGCCTGTTCAAACTCAAAACAGAGCCAAAAGTGCCCAGTTGAAACTCAAAGAACAGGGCAAAAAAGAATTGAATCACATATATAAAAAGCTCACTTAAAAGGAAGTTTCACTTTTCTCCCACAACCTCTTTTTTTTTCTTTTTTTTTTACATGCCAAATACCACAGGCTAGCTGCTAGGTAGTTGAAAACAGAAACCAAAACAGGCCCCTAACTCAAGTGCCAAGGGGACAACTGCAGGAGTAGCAAGAACACAAAACCGAGCCCCAAAGTACTGTGGGCTAGTTGCTAGGCAGCAGAAAACAGAAGCAAAAACAGTCCCCCAATTCAAGTGTAAAGGGGGCAACTATAATACATCAAAAACAAGCTCTCGGGTGGGGGCCAAGACAAATAAAATCGAGACCTCACAAAGCCTCAAAATCCAACTCCATGTAAGAATGAATCCGCACTACTGAATTAAGCATGATACTAAAACAAACACCTCCATATATTCCACATAGCAATGCATAGAGCCACCATATACTTAATATGAGAACAAACGTGAGACTTTCCAAATTAAATGAAAACTTCTTCCTAGCATGCCATTTTTATAAAGAGGAGCTACAAGGAGCAAAAGCCAAGCCCCATACATGCATATAAAAGAATCAAAAGGCTCCTCCGTAATTCATAACAACAAGAGTGACTGAAGAGCCTCATTCAAAATATTAGCTAGAGGAGTAATTTATTACGAGAAACAAATTTACCACATGCTTGCAAGATTCAAATGAACCCTTTCAACATCTCATACTTGCTAGGACCAAGTATAAAACCCCATTTTATCATTTTAAGCTAATAGAGGAAAAGAAAAAGGAGCTAAAATCAAGCTCTAGCCCCACCCCTTTAAGCAAGTAACCACACATAGGCCTTAGAACATACTTATTTTATTTTTATTCTTGACATGCTTCAAGTAATAAACGTGCTCAAAATAAGACTATGATAGCATGCTAACAAAATCCTCCTCAAAGCATATGAATGCCCCACCGAGAGGCTAAACAGGGAGAAATACACCAAAACTGCAAGCCACAAGGCATAACCGGCCAAACCGAGAGAAAATAAAGGAGGGGAGTAAGGAATGTTACCAATTAGGTTGAACAGCACAAAGAGAAAGAGGCCGG
Source organism: Papilionanthe hookeriana x Papilionanthe teres (assembly GCA_022702705.1). NCBI lineage: Eukaryota > Viridiplantae > Streptophyta > Magnoliopsida > Asparagales > Orchidaceae > Papilionanthe > Papilionanthe hookeriana x Papilionanthe teres. The sequence continues at coordinate 96,962,775 of CM040425.1, forward strand.
GTAAGCCAACCGGCAAACCGAACCCACTGCTGAGCAACTCAAGCCTCGGACAAACCAACAGAGAAAAGTATGCAGCACCTCTTCCTCCTTCTTGGCTAGGGCCAAGCTTTCTTCAAGCCCAGAACACACACTCACACAAGAAGAGAAGAGCAAGAGAGAAAATAACAGCACCCCCTCAAAGAGAAAATCAGTCAACCCTAACCCTCTCCTTAAGAGAGGTTTATATATCCAGCTCAAAGAAGAAGAGGCCACGCATACTTACCTGGAGAGGTCGGCTGGAGTGGAAGGAGGCGGGAGGAGTGGCGACAAATGTCGCAGAAAAGAGTGGCAACAGGAGGCGGGAGTGGCGCAGGGAATGCCGAAAGCACCTGCTACGAGCAGAGCCAGGGGAAATGGCGAGGCACAGTGGGGACCTCGACCGAAGTCACGCGAGAGGAGCGAATGGGGGAGAGGCTCGGTCGGGTAAGGCGAAGCCAAGCTCGCGAACGGAAGAAAGAGACAGACGGCCTCGTGCGTGAGGCGCGAGTATGATGTGGTTTAGGGATTTAATAGGATTAAAAAGTAATAATAATAAAATAAAACTTATTTTATTAATAATTTAATTCATTTTATTAAATTACATCAAATTGGTGTCGTTGACTCGTGCTCGGAAACATAGAAAATTATATATCCCTCCCTAGCAAATTCGACGTCCCGGACGCAATGGCGCAGTCCATTTCGAGATCCGAGGTCGTTCGGACAACCTCATCGTCGGTCGGGTTGAAAGTACGTCAAATTTGGTCCCGTTTGAATTTTGAGCTTGATGTTGATCGTCTCGACATTCTGACTTTCGATTCTGGTCCGTCGCGGAGAACTTGTAGATGTCGAGGCCGCAAAACGTAAAATTTGTGCTTGGTGGTGCAAGAACATGCGCAAGGATGTCCTAAGGTCCGGTGATCCTATGGGAACTCAATTTGGACTCCTAACATCAATTCCAACCTGCTATGAGCTAGAGGTACGAAATTTTGTCCGGGACTCCAAAAGAGTAAAGAGGTGGTTCCAGTCATTCTAAAACGAGGCGGGTCCACTGTTAGGAATCTAAGATCGTCAGGAAAGCTCTTAAGGCTAGAACCCTAAATCCTAGAGGAATACTAAAGCTCGACAAAAGTGAGATCAACAAATGGACCCCCAATAGGTGTGGTGCGCCGGACAGGCACACCGCGCATATTGGTGTTGACCGAAGAAGATCAACAAACCAACATAAAGCCGCCTAAGTAAAATACTTAGGACATAACGTAGAAATGGGAAAGTGAGTTGCGTCCGCTGGGGAATTAAGAGGGGGAATTATCAATTTAAGAGTTGCAATTTTAATTTTCGATTTTTCAAGTTTCAAACAAGGATTTGATTTCGATTTCAGATTTAATTTCAATTTCAACTTTAATTTTAATTTTGATTTTATGCAGAGAAAAGAGTAGAGCGAAGGCCCACCCAAATGCATTTGTATGCTGAGAAGGATGTAGGGCTGAGCCTACACAAAATGCAGAGTGCTTCAATTTCAATTGCAATTTCAATTTTAATTTTGTGTTGAGAAAGGAGTGGGGTGAAGGACTGCCCCGAATGCTGAGAAAAGAGTAAGACTGTGCCTATCTTAATGCGGAGAACTGCTGAGGGGGGAGTAGGGCGGAAGCCTATCCTGAGTGCTAAGAATATGCTGGGAAGGGAATGAGGCGGAAGCCTATCCTGAGTGCTGAGAATATGCTGAGAAGGGAATGAGATGGAAGCCTATCCCGAATGCTGAGAATATGCTGAGAATTGCTGAGAATTGCTGAGATTGCTGAGAATGCTGAGAATATGCTGAGAAATGCTGAAATTGCTGAGAATTGCTGAGAATTGCTGAGAATTACTGAGAAAATGCTAAGAATTGCTGAGAAATGCTGAGAATTGTTGAGAATATGCTGAGAATTGCTGAGTGCTGAGATTGCTAAGAATTGCTGAGAATTGCTGAGATTGTTGAGTGCTGAGATTGCTAAGAATTGCTGAGAATGCTGAGAATTGCTGAGAATGCTGAGATTGCTGAGAATTGCTGAGAATTGCTGAGAATTGCTGAGAATTACTGAGAATATACTAAGAATTGCTGAGAATTGCTGAGAATTGCTGAGAATGCTGAGAATGCTGAGAATATGCTGAGAAATGCTGAGATTGCTGAGAATTGCTGAGAATATGCTGAGAAATGCTGAGAATTTCTGAGAATATGCTGAGAATTGCTGAGAATTGCTGAGAATTGATGAGTGCTGAGATTGCTGAGAATTGCTGAGAATTGCTGAGATTGCTGAGTGTTGAGATTGCTGAGAATTGTTGAGAATGCTGAGAGTTGCTGGGAATATGCTGAGAATTGCTGTGAAATGCTGAGAATTGTTGAGAATTGCTGAGAATTTACGGATGCATAGACCGTGAAGAATTTTGGTGAGATGTATTTATGCAGAGATTCAAAACGATTTCGTTGATATTTGGGAATGTAGAGGTTTATGAATGCAAAGACTGGACATATTGTTGAGATTTATGAATGCAGAGATTGAAGATATTGCTGATATTTATGGACGCAGAGATCGTGAAAACATATTATAAAGTGCAGAGAATGTTTGTAGAAGTTCATGTAGTTCTGAATTTTATTGAAATGCTTGTGCAGAGATTTTGAAAATTCACAAGGTGCAAAAATCTTTTGTTTTGCTCAAATGTTGACTTTTATTTTGTTTGATGCAGAGTTTTATTTAGTTGCATTTGTTTTAGGATTTGGACCTAGTTTTAAACAAGTGCAACACCGGTGCTACGTAGAATAAGACTGTCTTTGAAACATCACGATGTGCAGTACTTCTTGAGGTCGTCCACTGACTAGAGACCAGTGCTAGAAAATAACTCATTCTTTAAGGTGCTATCGGAATCACATTCTTTCAAGCACCTATAAAGATGTGTTATTTCTAAGGACGTCGCTGCTGAAGAGGACGGAACTTCGTAGCTTCGTTTGCAGTAGTTGTCATTTATTTTGTTGCAGATTCTGTAAAGGTTGCTGAAGGTTTTTTTGAGAAATTGCTCTTACGTTCTTTGAACTGACGTTGGAGTCATATTTGCTGGGCGCTGAAGGATATGACTTCAGGATAAGACTTCGGGGTTGAATTTTCGTTAATTGCCAACAACGTGACCCTGTCTTTAATTCTTTCTTCCTGGGTCTAAGCAGATCCCAAAATTTATGTTTATGTGAGTAAAATATTTTTCACTGTTCAAAGATATTTTTGAGCCAATTAATGACCGACCAAAAGGCATGAAATCACTTGACTCTTTTCAAAGCATAATATCAGAATAAACTTCTTAAGTTTGACTTTCAAGTTTCATTAATCGGGGAGGATTAAGACACCAATTTTTGATTATATGCTTGCCTCAAGCTTCTTCTCATGGAGCATTCCTGTTTTCTCTTTTTTTTCTTTTTTTTCATTGAGGATTACTATATCTGGTGGAGCACATGTTAAAGATTTTGATTGTCTGAATTGGGACACCAATTTTTGATTTTATGCTCACCTCAAGCTTCTCCTCAGGAACACTTTTTTTTTGCTCTTTTTGTTTTCTGAGAATTACTCTATCTGGCAGGGCATATTTCATTTAAAGATTTTAAATGTCGGAACTCCCCTAATTAATAATTCTGAAATGTCCCTTAATATGAATCTTGGGATATTATAACTTTTTCGAAAATCCGGACCGAGCCATATGGCAGGAAATTAAAAGGCCCGTGATATCCCGAGTCAATTACTCATATTTCAACCACACTATTTCATTTTGAAATTCACTTAGGACCAAGTCCGAATTCCTTAAAGTAAAGGACCTAGCCATTTGGGCATTAACTTCATTCTTTCCTGAAGTCAAAGTCTTAGCAAAATATCCAATTTTGAGCTTTCCAAATATTGAGCGATTCTGGAAAAAAACAAACGCCTTTTTCTTTCATTCACTGCGATAAAAGAGATGGTACAGCTTAATACTGATCATGCTGAGCAACAAAAGTAGTGCAATAGTAATCAAAAAGTGTCCCGACCGTTGTCAATTGCGTAGGAAGTCAATCGAAGCAAACAAATCACCGAAATCATATTGATAGAACCTCTTCAAGTTCCTTTCAAATATTCATCGGGGATTGTTACGCTTCCATTCTTAAATTTCTTCTCCAGCCATTCTTTGAAACTAATACAGCCTTCAATGGTGTGCCCGAGCATTCTGTGATATGGGCAATAGTTGGGATGATTCTTCTTGTTAACCTCCGCTGGTTTCTTTGCCTCAGGCAATCTGAAATCAAGCTTCTTAATCAAATTCTGGAACTTCTGCGCTACTGCTTCATCGTTGAAGGGATATACTTTGTTCAACAAATCGGTCATAGACCGACCCTGCCTTCCATTCGTCTGGAGTGGCCTCTGTTGGGATGACTGTTGACTGTGTTGTTGATTGTACTTTTGACCGTAATGTTGGACATGCTGAATATACTGCAGTGGGCATGGACCATACCACTGACATGGCTGACTGAACTATAGAAGCGGCTGAGTGTATTGACAAAACGGCTGACTAAACTGAGGAAGCGGCTAACTGTACTGAGGAAGCGGCTGACTGTACTGATGTGGAAACTGACCGTACTGAGTAGGCTGCTGCTGCTGACTGTATCGAGGTGACTGCTCGGTCTGTATCTCTATCAACTGCTTTCCCTTATCGATCATTGCCACTACTCTAGATCTTTTCTCAAAAGCTTTCACTGTTCTGGGCTCTTCAATCTTTTCTTGCGGCTCCGCATGCTTGATCTCTTCTTGTAGACTACTGGCTTTGCTCAGTAGTTTCTCAAACGACTTGATAGTGAGTCCTTTAAGCATGAAAGTTATCGGTCCATGGATATTCTTGAGTAAGATCTCAATCGCATGTTGTTCCTGCAATTGGGGCTCGCACTTCATGCTTAAGTTTCTCCACCGTAGAATGTACTCCACCAAAGTCTCTGTAGATTTCTGATGTTCCATTATAAGATCTCCAATAGTAATGTGGTGATGTACTCCGGCAAATCTCTTCACAAACAAATTTTCCAACTCTGTAAACGTCTTGATCGACCCATTAGGCAATTCAGCATACCAATCAAATGCAAATCCTGAAAGACTGCTCACGAACTGGCGGAAAAGTAGTGCCTCGCTACCCCCCGGATTGCAGCAACTCGCTCGGAAGTGTGCAACGTGCTGACGAGGGTTGCCCGTTCCATCGAAAGTCTTTGAGGTTGGTGGTACAAAACCCTTAGGATATGGGACGGTATCGAACTCCTCCGGATAGGGTCTACCCTTTGAAACTGACGCGCCCCCTTTCGATTGGGCTAAGGCTTCCTTACTTGTTGTTCGACCAGCTGCTTAATGTCTTTTTCTGGCATCATATTCTGAGTTGAATCTTTCTTCAGCGGCTCATCTCGACTTATAAAAGCAACCTCCCTTCTTTCGTTGGTAATATGGAAAATCTCCGGTTGGTTCATCTCCGGAGATGCCACCTGCTGTGAGTGCGACTGTCCTTACATTATAGCCATAGCAGTCGTCATTTCTTCAATTTTCTTCTCGAGACAGCTGATATGTTCATCTCTTTGTTGGACGGCCCTCTTCCACTCATCCGCAGCGTTCTCCTCACAAAGGGGCGTGTTGCTCGCAGCTAACATGGCTTGAGTCTCGATCACGTTGATTTCTGCGAAATCACCTTCCATGTACTCTGCTAGGTTGTAATCTTCATCTTCAAAGTCTTCTTTCTGATCTTTAGATGTTGTGCAATTTCAGCTAGAAGCTTTTCCAAAGCGGACTCAATTGACTTTCCTTTGATAGCTTTAAAGTCAGTTGGAGGTTTTCGAGAAACATAATTTATTTCCTCGAGCAATGTCGTCGTGCAGAAGCAAATCGAATCACTCGACATCATATTTATAGAACCATTTTCAGGTTCTTTTAAATACTCATTCGGGATCGTTAAGTTTCCGCTTCTGAAATTCTTCTCAAGCCAATCCTTGAAGCTGAAGCACTCCTCAATGGTGTGTCCAACGAACCTGTGGTATAGACAATACCTTGGATGTCCTTTCTTGTTGATCTCGTCAGGTTTCTTCGGCTCTGGTAGTATGAATTCTGTCCTCTTGATTAGATTTTTGAACATCTTTGCCACTGCATCATCCTTGAAGGAATAGTTTTGGTGTAACCGATCTGACGTTGTTGGAACCTTTCTTCCGCTATCTGGTACAGTCTCATCTGGAACAACTGTTCTTCAGACTGTTGCAGGTGCTGTTGCGGATGCTTGATCTTCAGAATTCTTTGATTGCGTTTACATTCCTGTGCCTTTTTCATTTGCACGAACTTTGAATCAGAATAAATTTTGAATTTAGAAGACGGCAAAGCACAAGCATCGACTGACTCTTCCTCATGTAGAATATCTTTCCCATTAGTTAGTGGAGCGACTGGTACAGCGGTAGTGAATCCGATAGTAGGAGCAGAAATAGCCTTAGAAGATGTCCCAACGCTCGTAATGACAACAGAGTTCTTTTCAATCCATTCCTTCTTTGGCATGGGAAATTCCTCAACAGACTTCAGGTTGAACATTACAATAGGCTTAACGGACTTACTCATTTCAGGCTTCATCATTTCGATGGCCACATCCCCGAACTTGACTCCAACGTCGTTGAAACCTTGCCCAAACTTAATGACTGCCATATTAGGCAACTCATCCCTATTGACGGCGAACTCTACTCCGGAGGCAAAAGAAAAGATCAACTTTGGCGAAGACATCATTCCTGACATTTAAAGAATTTCTGGAAGTCAGTAATGTTTGTTCCTTGTAGCTTCAACGGAAGTACTCAAGCTATTGCACTTGTACTGCAAACTGGGCAATTCTCTTATCTCGTTTGGTGTTTTCACCTTATTTTATTTTTTTTGTTTTTCGGCTTTTATATTTGTTAACATTATTCGTTTAATTTCAAAATTTAAACGAAAGGTATAAGAGTGGAGATTTGGTTCAATTTGCCGATAGCAAATCAAATTCGAGAGACACGGAGTAAAAGTGAAATTCAGGACCCAGTCCTGGGCTGAATTCACAACGCACCTCGCGCACTAACACACCTATTGGGGGTCCGACCCCACACAAAAAGAAAACCCTAAAGATTCCTGAACCACTCTGTTTGAAGATGATCAAACAGATGGTTCTGAAATCAAGAGAGTTGACCGTGCTTGCCCAAGAAAGAAATGAGCAAAGCATGCCAACGGAAGAATGAAAATTTGGACCATGAGGGGCATGGACACATTGTCGATGTATGAAGATGAAAACCCTTGATCATAATGGAGAGTAGAGCTATTCCCCAGCGGAGTCGCCAGAAGTTGTCGGCCGCTGAATGTTTAAGATTTAATTTAATATATATGTATATTAGTTTTGAAAGTAAAATTTTAAATTTGAAAATATGAGAATGAGAATGTACGGATCTCATTCGTTTAGCAGTTTGAATGAACGAGCATAATATCGCAAGTAACGCATCTATTCCGAAGAATAGACACCCTATTTGAGAATATCGCTCGATCAAATAAACTACAGAATTCATGACATCTGTTCCGGTCTGCGAACCTTTATGTGGACTGATAATTCCTCTATTTAATACGAAAAGAATTAAATAGGGTTTATATTACCTGGGTTCATAAAGCTCCTTATAGAGGCAAGCCCCTATAGTCAATTACCCCTCAAATGACCGAAGTCACCTAAGAGAACTCTCGATTTAGATCAGGGTTTCTATCTTCATGAAATCAAAATGTAGGGTTTTCAATGAAGTATGATGGAGGAAATCCAATAGGTGAAAGGCGCAATGTGGAAAAGTTATTTCCAGAGTCAAAGAGAAGAGAGGCAGGGACATCTCGGATCTCAAGGAGAACCTCGATGACTTCCCAGACTACTCAATGTTGGGCTTTAAATTTTGGAAATGAATTTATTTAAGTTTCAATCCTGTCAATTAATTAAAGGAATTACATTCACATGATCACCTGATTATGCAAATAACCTGAAAGATAGAAGGATTTACGCCGTACCGGACGACAACCTCGGAATCCTAAGCGAGTTAGGGCTTATATTGCACAACAAGACTGTGCAAAGGCCTAAAAGAATATGTGAGGATTTATGTCGCACTAGGCGGACTACCTCGAAGTCCTATGGCTTGTTATTTAGACTAAAGAATGGTTTTGCTGAAGTTGACACAAGTTTTGCTGTTGAAGATGGCCATGCTGCCCACCGCGCTCCAAGCTCCACGTCGTAGCAAGATCGCAGTTTAGATTTAAAGTTTAGGTTAAAGTGAACATGCCAATTTGCTTTATTGCGTTTATTATTATTATTATCATTTTCATTGCAAGCGTGAGTGTGTGCTACAGTGACAGGAGCAGTAGTAAAAGAGAATAGGAAAACAAGTATATGCTACGGTAAGCAGTAAACATGCTACACTAAGCAGGAGTAGGTACGAAAAAGTAAAGCGTGCTACGCTAACAGGAATATGTGCTATAACAAGTAAAACATGTTATACTAACTGAAGCAAGTACTGAGGAAAGTAAAACATGCTACGCTAGCAGGTATATATGCTGAAAAGTAAAGCATGTAACGTAGTAGATAAAAGAAATGACAGTGCTACAAGTGTACCATAGGTGCTGATTACCCGCGGTGTATTGTTACCTGTTTATTATTATCACTTCTATCTCCTGCAAGAAAGGCTTTAGTTCCAAAAAAAAGCAAGAGTGAACGTAGTAAGGAAAACCTGACTAAGTAGGGGTACTACCGTACGTGCAGGAAAAGCGAGGTGCAAAACCCGGCGGTAAATCCAAAAGAAAAAGGCGAAAGGAAGAAAAAGAAACCCGAAAGAAAGGCGAAAGAAAGCAAAGAAAATCGAGAAAGAAGACAAAGAAATCTCGTAGAAAACCTTGAAGAAAATCAAGAAACAATACGAAAAAGTCGTAGTGAAAACCACAAAAACACCAAAAGAAGAAACTCACAGATGTCCCGCTAAACTCACGGCGGACCGTAAGAAAGTCATGGGGCATCTAAAAAAGGACCGTAAGCATGGTGACGGGGAGGACTTAGAGCTGGACTGTGTGCTTCCCAATCTTGGACAAGAGCTACCAGACCGACACCCTACAGAGAGCAGTCCTAACCTCGACTCGAGTAATTAACCCTGGACCTTTACTAATTTTTTTTTTCATTCATTTCAATTTGCATGCATATAATATTTTATAAGTAAGAAGTAATTTTGTTGTAGGAGAAATTTTGTTGCAAAAGCATTTTTTTTATTTTATAAAGTAGTACAGTCCACAGGCTAACCACCCTAATCGAACTAGGACTACTAACAACTTTAGGGTATTGGTGGCAATAGTCTCGCCAAGAATTGGTGAATAGTATCGTTGGTCCCATGTCGGGACTCCAGCGGAGATTTTACGCATTGGCGAAAGGGATATTATTTTAAACCCTATTTTTTTAAGCACACATAAGCAATATCATCGCCGTCCTACCCCAACCACCCTACTTACAGCCTTGCTTGATAGCCCCACATATAGCCAAAAGGGGCTATATGTGCACACCTACACTTCCCCTGTAGGTGTGGACATTGAGCCAAAAAGCAAGAAGAAAACCAAAGGACGAGGGATTAATAAAAGGAGAGGGGAAAGCAGCCCACCTATCGCAATTCTTGTAAAAGAGGTGAGCTGATTTCTAACAATAGTCAAAACAAGTCAATCACCCTGGACTCCCGACCGTCCTTACACGACCTACAAAGACCTAAAGAAACATCAGCACTCTCAGAGAGGATGAGGACTAGACTCCTAGGGAAAACACTCCCTTTTCCCAAGTAACGACAGTAAAGAACGAAAACGGACATAAAGCCATCGACAGAGCCCTCAGACTCTAGACCACTGCTAAAGAAAGCTAGACTCAACCAGAGAAAACAACTCTATAAAGCTGACACCAAATCCTGATACAAATGCTAAAGCTGAGGTCACAAATGCCGCAGATACAAACCAAAAAAATATTGTAATTTAAACCCTTCAAAAATTATAACACAAGTCCCTCAAAAATTAAAGCGCAGTCCCAACGTAAAGGGAACCCGAGCCCACCAAAGGGCCAAACCAAGAGCACCAAAAGAAGTAAAACCAGTCCACCAAAGAGCAAAACCGAGAGCATCAAAGAGGGGCAAAGCCAGCCCATTCAAAGAGCAAAACTGAGCATCAAAAGGGGCAAAACCAGCCCATTCAAATGGCAAAATCTAGAGCAGCAAGGGGGCAAAACCAGCCTGTTCAAACTCAAAACAGAGCCAAAAACCGCCCAGTTGAAACTCAAATAACAGGACAAAAAAGAATTGAATCACATATATAAAAAGCTCACTTAAAAGGAAGTTTCACTTTTCTCCCTCTACCTCTTTTTTTTTACATGCCAAATACCACAGGCTAGCTGCTAGGCAGCAGAAAACAGAAACCAAAACATGCCCCCAACTCAAGTGCCAAGGGGACAACTGCAGGAGCAGCAAGAACAAAAACCGAGCCCCAAAGTGTTGTGGGATAGCTGCTAGGCAGCAGAAAACAGAAGCAAAAACAGTCCCCCAACTCAAGTGCAAAGGGGACAACTATAATACATCAAAAACAAGCTCTCGGGTGGGGGCCAAGACAAATAAAACCGAGACCTCACAAAGCCTCAAAATCCAACTCCATGTAAGAATGAATCTGGGCTACTGAATTAAGCATGATACTAAAACAAACACCTCCATATATTCCACATAGCAATGCATAGAGCCACCATATACTTAATATGAGAACAAACGTGAGACTTTCCAAATTAAATTAAAACTTCTTCCTAGCATGCCATTTTTATAAAGAGGAGCTACAAGGAGCAAAAGCCAATCCCCATACATGCATATAAAAGAATCAAAAGGCTCCTCCGTAATTCATAACAACAAGAGTGAGTGAAGAGCCTCATTCAAAACATTTGCTAGAGGGGCAAGTAATTTATTACGAGAAACAAATTTACCACATGCTTGCAAGATTCAAATGAACCCTTTCAACATCTCATACTTGCTAGGACCGAGTATAAAACCCCATTGTATCATTTCAAGCTAATAGAGAAAAAGAAAAAGGAACCAAAATCAAGCCCTAGCCCCACCCCTCTAAGCAAGTAACCACATATAGGCCTTAGAACATACTTATTTTATTTTTATTCTTGACATGCTTCAAGTAATAAACGTGCTCAAAATAAGACTATGATAGCAAGCTAACAAAATCCTCCTCAAAGCATATGAATGCCCCATCGAGAGGCTAAACAGGGAGAAATACACCAAAACTGCAAGCCACAAGGCACAACCGGCCAAACCGAGAGAAAACAGAGGAGGGGAGTAAGGAATGTTACCAGTTAGGTTGAATAGCACAAAGAGAAAGAGGTCGGGTAAGCCAACCGGCAAACCGAACCCGCTACCGAGCAACTCAAGCCTTTGACAAACCAACAGAGAAAAGTATGCAGCACCTCTTCCTCCTCCTTGGCTAGGGCCAAGCTTTCTTCAAGCCCAGAACACACACTCACACAAGAAGAGAAGAACAAGAGAGAAAATAGCAGCACCCCCTCAAAGAGAAAATCAGTCAACCCTAACCCTCTCCTTAAGAGAGGTTTATATATCTAGCTCAAAGAAGAAGAGGCCACGCATACTTACCTGGAGAGGTCGACTGGAGTGGAAGGAGGCGGGAGGAGTAGCGACAAATGTCGCAGAAAAGAGTGGTGACAGGAGGCGGGAGTGGCAGCAGGGAATGAAGAAAGCACCTGCTGCGAGCAGAGCCAGGGGAAATGGCGAGGCACAATGGGGACCTCGACCGAAGTTACGTGAGTGGAGCAAATTGGGGAGAGGCTCGGTCGGGTAAGGCGAAGCCAAGCTCGAGAACGGGAGAAAAAGGCAGACGGCCACGTGCGTGAGGCGCGAGTATGATGTGCTTTAGGGATTTAATAGGATTAAAAATAATAATAATAATAAAATAAAACTTATTTTATTAATTTATTAATTCATTTCATTAAATTACGTCAAATTTTGGGTCGTTGACTCGTGCTCAGAAACATAGCAAATTATATGTCCCTCCCTAGCAAATTCGACGTCCCGGACGCAATGGTGCAGTCTGTTTCGCGATCCAAGGTCATTCGGACAACCTCATCTTCGGTCAGGTTGAAAGTACGTCAAATTTGGTCCCGTTTGAATTTCGAGCTTGTTGTTGATCATCTTGACATTCTAACTTTCAATTCTGGTCCATCTCGGAGAACTTGAAGACGTTGAGGCCGCAAAACGAAGAATTTGTGCTTGGTGGTGCAAGAACGTGGACAAGGCTGTCCTAAGGTCCGGTGATCCTATGGAAACTCAATTTGGACTCCTAACGTCAATTCCAACCTGCTATGAGCTAGAGGTACAGAATTTCGTCCGGGACTTCAAAAGAGTAAAGAGGTGGTTCCAGTCATTCTAAAACGAGGTGGGTCCACTGCTAGGAATCTAAGATCGTCGGGGAAGCTCCTAAGGCTAGAACCCTAAATCCTAGGAAGAAAACTAAACCTCGACAAAAGTGAGGTCAACAATAGTATGTCGTAATTAATATATATATATTTACAAATGAAGGAATAAATGGTCCCATAAAATCTAATCTCCATACTTCAAAAACTTCAAGTTCTAATGTATAATTTAGAGGCATCTCATTTCTTCTAGAAATATTTCATACTCGCTGACATCGATCACATGTTTAATATATTCATTAACATCTCTAAAAATAGTAGGCCAATAAAACTTAGTTTGTAAAATCTTATGTGCAGTTCTATCAATTCTAAAATATCATTCAAATTCAGTATCATGACATCTTTAAATAATTTATTCAATTTCTTCATAAGGCACACATTTCCTAATAACTAGATCTTTACACTATTTATATAGATATGGGTCATCCCAAAAGTAAAATGTAGCATTATACATAAATTTCCTTTGTTGTTTCTTTGTTAATTTAGATGGTAAAATATCATTCACAATATAATTTACATTGTCTGCATACCACGGTATATTCCCTCCATTAATACTATAAGATTGTTCATCAAAGAAAGTGGTGTAATTAACTTGAGCATCATTTAGAGTTTACTAGCATATTATATTACTTTAAAACTTTTGTCATATCTTTACCCTAAAACATCTTCAATGACATAATCATTAGCATCGCACATTAGCTCAAATAGTTTCTCCCAATCAGGTGAAACTATTATAGGTGCAGTGAATAATTTTTCTTTTAATAATTTAAAGGCCTTTATGCATTCTTCTTTATAATCAAATTTCACGGCTTTTTCTAAAAGTTGACATAGAGGCTTAGTAATTTTTTAAAACTCTTTTATATAACGCTTGTAGAAACAAACTTGAGCTAAAAACATCTAACCCCTCTCACTGTGATAGGAGGAGGTAGTTTTGCAATAATTTAGATTTTTTATGGATCTACTTTCATGCCATTTTTAACAATTTTATGCCCAATTTTAATTCCTGCTGCAGCCATAAATTGAAATTTCTCTCAATTTAATATTAAATTTATTTTCACATAATTCAAATTCTTTTCTAAATGATTTAAACATAAACCAAATGAAGTTCCAAACACTAAAAAATCATCCATAAATACTTTCATTTCATTTTCAATTAAATTACAAGAAATTGACATCATACATCTTTGAAATGTTGTTGGTGTATTACATAATCCAAAGGGCATTCTTTGAAAAGCAAATGTTCCATAAGGACTAGTAAATATTGTTGTTTCTTGATTTTGAGGAGCAATTGGAATTTGATTATAGATGGTGTATCCTTCCAAAAAACAATAATATTTGTCCCTAACTAATTTATCCAACATTTGGTCTAGAAAATGTAAAGGAAAGTGATCTTTCCTAGTGGCGGCATTTAATTTTCTATAGTCAATACAGATTCTCCACCCGGTGACTTGTCTTATTGGTATTAATTCATTTTTATCATTTATATCTACTATCACTCCTCCTTACTTTGGAATGCAGTAAATTGGACTTACTCAAGCACTACCTGAAATATAATATATTAATCTAGCATCTAACCATTTTAAAATTTCTTTCATAACTACTTCTTTCATCATTAGGTTTAATCTCCTTTAAGGATCAGTCTTAGGTTCATGATGTTCATCCAATAGAATTATGTGTATACAAATCGAAGGACTGATACCAATAATATCGGCTAAAGTTCATCTAAAGGCTATTTTGTATCTTTTTAAATTTTCTAATAGTTTTTTCTCTTGTGATTCAGTTAAATCGGAGGATGTAATAACATGTAATGTAGATGAATCTCATAAAAATACATATTTTAAATGGGTAGGTAATATTTTTATTTCAAGTTCAGGAGGTTTTATACTTGAATGAATGAGATTTTTATTATATTTTTCTGTTACATCCAACATCTTAAATCTTTCTTGAACATAATCTAACTTTTCATATTCTATCTCATCATTTTTATCTTGCCTTTCATCCTTATTCTCATATTTCAAATCTTCTTGCTCTAATTTCTCTTTAAACTTTTCCTTAAAATGCTCATTACTCAAATAACACAAACTTCCATTCTGAAATATTCATTATCTTTTTCTATTGTGAGATATTTATGGCTTTTGATATATTAAATGTTACCACTTGATCATTGACTCTCATAATTAATTCTCCTTTTTTGAACATCTATCATAGATCTTCCAGTTGCAAGGAATGGTCTCCCCAAAATAATAGGAATTTCTTTATCTTTCTTCATATCTAAAACAATAAAATCCACCGAAAAGATAAAGTTATCAACCTTTACCAATACATCTTCTATAACTCCTTTAGGATAGGTGATTGAATGATCAGTTAGCTAAAGAGTTACAACAATAGGTAAAATTTCTCATAAACCCAAGCTTCTAAAAATTGATAAAGCCATGAGTTTAATAATGGCTCCCAAATCACATAAGGCTCTTCCAAATATCGTTCACTAATAACGCAAGACATAGTAAAGTTATCAAGATCTTTTAATTTTTCGGGAAGCTTTTTTTGAATAATTGTGCTACACTCCTCACTAAGTGCAACAGTCTCATTATCAATAAACTTTCTTTTCTTGTTAAGTATATACTTCATAAACATCACATAATTTGGCATTTGTTCTAAGGCTTCAACAAATGGAATATTTATAGTTAACTTTTTAAGGATTTCTAAAAATTTTGAAAATTGTCTATCTCTCTGTTGTTGTTTCAATCTTTGAGGAAACAGAGGTGGAGGTCTTTCTACAGTAATTTTCATTGGTTTAATTGGATATTCTAAATTCGGATATGTGTCATCATTTCCCTTTTCAGTTTCAATTTAGTTTTGTACTCTTGTTCCCAATTCTTTTCTACTTCTTAGTTGAAAATCCTTAATTTGCTCTTTATTTTGATCTTTTGGATTAATCTCGACATTACTAGGAAGAATTCCTAAAGGTCTATTACTAAGTGCAGTCGCAATATGTCTCAATTGATTTTCAATATTTCTAATAGAAGCTCATTGACTTTGTAATTGATTACCTTGACTCTGTAATTGATTCCCCATGTTTAATACCAATTCTTCTATAGACAACTTCTTCTCCTTAGCTTGTGAGTTACCGATAAAACCTGGAGGATAATAAGGTCTATAGTTAGGCTTTCCTAGGTTGTTTGAATTTCTCAATGAGTTCATTGAATTGTTATTATTATTCCAATTTAAATTAGGGTAATTCTTCCAACCAGGATTATAATAACTAGAATAGGGATTATTAGTTGTATTATTTATGGCATTCAAGGTCTAATAAGATGATTGAGATTTCATTATTTGTCCTAATATGTTTTCCTCTAACACCGGAGACATTTGAGAATAGTTCATTCAAAATTAATTTATTTTCTTTGATATAGTAGCAAATTGAGAAGCCAAAATAGATATTGCATCAGAATCATGGATAATAGTTCTTCATTTTGGATTTACCCGTTCAGAGGGCCATTGAAAATTATTGGTAGACATACCCTCTATTAAAGAATATGCTTCATCAAAAGGTTTTGACATTAATGATCCACCAGCTACTGCATCGATAATAGATCTAAGAGTTCTAATTAGTCCATTGTAAAAAGTTTGAATTATTAACCAATCTGGTAAAGCATGGTGTGGACACTTTCCGAGGAGATCTTTAAATCTTTCCCAAGCTTTGTATATTTATTCCCCTTCAAACTAACAAAAAGATGTAATACCGTTCCTAAGTTTCACAGTTTTTGAAGGTGAAAAAATATTTAGGCAAAATTTTTGTAAATGGTTCTCCCCAAGTTCTGATAGATTCGGGTGTTAATGAATTTAATCATGACTTAGCTTTATCCCTTAATGAAAAAGGAAAAAGTCTAATTCTAAAAGCATCATTCGACACTCCATCATATTTAAAAGTGGCACACAATTATAAAATAACTAGCAAGAAGTAAATTAGGATCTTTAGTACGTGTTCCCCCAAACTGATTATTTTGTACCATCTGGATAATAGCAGGTTTAAACTCAAATGAATTAGCAACAACATCAGGATTTTGAATAGTTAAGTGAATTTCATCTTTTTTAGGGTTAACATGATCTCTTAAAGGTCTTTGTTGATGTTTGTTTTCGATCCTTTGATTATCTAAGTTGTTCACCATTTTGTTCAAATTATCAGATTCTTTTCATTGTTTTTGAATTTTTATAATAGTACATTCTAACTCTGGGTCGCAAGGTATTAAACTTTCAAATCCAATATTATGCATAAACAAACACAATCAACACACTTAAAAATAAGCAATAATAAAAATATAAGTTTTATAGATAAAACAAAAGTCTTTCAAATACTACTAACTTTATCGTTACCTTCCCTGAAAATGGTGCCAAAAACTTGATGCGGCTTTTCTATATTTATATATTTTATATAGTCACAATGATGCAAACACAATTATATGTATCACTCAAGTAATACAGGGCTCTAGTGGAGTCCTGGTTATCGATCTCACATGAAAGGAGGAACTTTATGATAGTAGCACTAAAACACAATGTTCAACCTATATAAAACTTACAAGTGAAAAGCACAAGTTGACAATGTTTAATGTTGCTAATAGAACTAAGTTTATCAAACTACTTTCTATGTTTCATAACAAATCGTAACATTTCAATTAGCCTGATCAAAAAGTAAATGAAGTATGAAGTGTAAAATCATCACAAGTATTTAACATTTAAATTACATATCCAATCTATCTTTTCATTTTACCATATCTCACTGCAAGGATAAAAATAAAGAAATCTACTCAGAATTTATGAGGAAGATAAGACAAAACACAGATTTTATATATAAAAGAAAGTTTATACAAACAACAATTAATAAACACATCTTATCTGAAACTCTTCCCCAAAGTAAATCCCTTAAAGTTCCTTTGAATCTCTTTTTCACTTTATAATAACACTCAATACACACACCACACACACTCATTCACTTTTTTTTACTCTCTTCACACACACACACTTTCTTCATACACTCTACCACTCACCGCTTACTTTGACCTCTACACACTCACTCCTCTCTTTTTTCTGGCATTCCAGCACTCTAATATAGTGTAGGGTTGAATTTCTTAAGAGATGTCTCAAGTAACTTTCCAAAAATTGTCTCAATACATTGAATCTATAAAAAAGAAACTACACTAACTGTCATGGGTGTCGTCGGCGCCCAAGCTCCTTCAAATGGCTTCGTCGGTGCCCACTCTGGCGTCGTCGGTGCCAGAACACAGTTTTGGATTCTGCACCTTTTCTGGATCTGGCTCTATCGGTGCCCATCCTGGTGCCATCGGCGCTAGAGCAATTTCAAAAAATGCCTCATTTGACTCCAAATTTCTTCCTTTCTTCTTTCTTTTTGCTCCAAATGCCAAAATCAACATACCTGCAATAAAACATGAAAATACCCTCATTTAAAGTGTAATATCACAAAAAATGAGTCTAAAATATATGTGAAAAATTAAATATATTTTTTGTATATCAGAAAATGTAAAAAATAAGCATGTGAATGAGACTTATAGTAAAAAACGTGTAAGTATGAAAGGCAGGAATAAGACTTTTCATAGCATATAAATTCAACATAGAACAAGAAACCAAATACTACAAGTCAAGCCTAGGAAGGAGAATCAAATAAAGAACACTTAGGAAAGATGCCAAATGAAAAACTTGAACCTAAAAAATCTTGATTTTCACATGTACTGATAAACTATGGATTAAAATAAATCACAAATTAAATATCAAACCCCTAAACAAATTTCAAATTTACAACCTTAAATCACATGAACGACCACTAGATAGATCAATTTTGAAGCCTAGATTAGCCAACTTAGAACCAAAACTCCTAATTTAGTTTACTAGGTGCCAATAATTAGTGTTAAGGACTATTAAATATAAAATAAATAGCCTTATCAAATCGGACTATGTAGGTGCCATAGAATTAAGAAACCTATGTTTTACTAACAATGGTACCTCAAACCACCAATAGAATTAAATTCTACATTCACCATCGCTATGGTAACAGTAGAGACCTCTAACTATGTGACTGCTTAATAGTCTAAGGAAACCAATGCATTTAAGATAATGTAAAGTCATGGACATCTTGAGTGGTGGTGTTATTACAAAATATTAGGTTAGTCTACCAATTTAGCCTCTTTTATACTCTATTTTAGAGTTAAGGCTTCACTTCCATCTAGAAATCCTTCCACCATATATTTTCCCTTAGTGTAGGGTTAAACATCAAATCCAAAACTTTCAATCTTAAATATTAAATTCAAACCTTCAATTTTAAAACCTCAAATCCAAACTTCAAATCCAAAACTTTCAATCTCAAATATCAAATCCAAACCTCCAATTTAAAACCTCAAATCTTATCCTCTAACTTGAGAACATTAAATCCAAACCTCCAATTTGAATACATTAAATTATAACCTCTAATTTCAAAAAATCACACCCTATTGTTTTAAATTTAAACTCTAGAATTCAAATCTTCAACTTTAAAAATTTTAACTTCAAACCTTCAACTTTAACTAGATCTTCTAAAAACTAAAAGATGAAACCCACTTGAGAACCTTCATCTCAAATTTAATAAACTTGAATAAATTTAACCAACCTTATCAAATGTCAATTAATTAAAAAACTTTAACAAATTTAACAAAATTAAAGTTTATAAACTTTAACTAATTTTAACAAACCTTAACTAATTTAACTAACTTTAACAAACCTTAATCAACTTAAGTAACTTTAACACACCTTAATCAACATATCAAATTTTAACAAACCTTAATAAATTTTAACAAACCTTAATAATATTTATGAAACCTTAACACAATTTTAACGAACCTTAACAAAATTAAACAAGCCTTTAAAAAAATTAAATTAATTTAGCAAGTTTTATTAAGTTAACAAACTTCAATTAATTTCATTATCAACTTTTAATAACTTTAACATAAAATAAAATAAACTTTTAACAACCTTAACACAAAATAAGTAATTTCAAGACAAGCTTTAAACACCTTAATAAATTTGATATAAACCTTAAGCAACCTCCAAATAAATTTTAAATGACCCTAAAGCAAGCCAAAAAGTTTTAAGTAATATTAAAAAGAAACTTTAAATAATATTAACAAAATTTATACAAGTGAACAAACAAATATAAATAAATAAACTTAAACTCCCTAAAAGTAAATCAAGCATTTTCAAATAAACTTCAAAGGCACTTCAAACACAACTCAAACAAGAAACCTTCATAACTTAATATAAATCCTAATTAATTAAAATAAATTAACTTAAAATAAACCCTTAACAATATTAATTCCAATCTACTCAAGTTTTAAGCTCAAGTGAAATATCCAAGTCATATTCTTTTCAACTAACAATCAACCCAAAATTAGTGTCAATCAAATCCAAAATATATCAAACAATCCAAATCAAACTCTTTCAAACTAAATTTAATTTTTTTTAAATAAAATCCAAAAATTAAGTCTTTCTCAACATACTTATCAATTTCAAATCACCAAGGTAAGCCTCCATCCCAAAATTGGCTAACCAACTTTTTGGTTCTTTCTATGGCACATCATTATTTGACTACAAGTCTCAATACCTCAATCTCATGTAAATCAATTAAACCCTCAGTCTATCAAACATGAGTTATAAACATCAATCTTATAGTCACTTATCAATTAATCATGCAAGATATTTGAAAATACTTTAATCGGGAGTATTCTCAGGATTCAAAAATCATGAGATGTAATTAACTATGAGAGATTCCCCTCATAGAGATACCAGACCCCATAATGAAATAAATTCTATCTTACACATATAAGATAAGAGAAACATACTTAGTTTCATAGACCCATAATTCTTGTAGGTTTTTCTCATCTGAGTGATTAGATGTACTTTATAGTGTTATTTTCTCCCTTGGGGTAGCATATTATTATCTGAATGATGCATCTGATCCGTTAGATATAAATCTTCTAAGGTTTATTGTGGATAATCAACCCATTATACAGAAATCTTCTCAAGTATTATGCATAAATATTTTGGTTTAGTAAACAACTTTGCTTAGATGTAAGCTATAAAAAAACCATATCAAGAAATTATTATTTAGTTATATAACTAGTTCATTTTAAATTATCAACTTAACCTTTAAATTTTTCCTTGAATGAAATTTAGGTTAATTATTATTTATTTTATATCTAAAAGAATATAAAATTAAATTTTAAAAAATTTAAATTCACCTCCTTCCCTCTTCTCCATAGCAAATGTAAAGAAGAAAACAACTTATTTTGTGCCCACCTTCTTAAAAAGCATTGTCTAATAATTGGTACTTATAATTTAACATGTTTAAAACATATCTCTACTTCTTGCCCGAGTATAAATCCCACAAAAATGTTTAGGACAATTATAATTGTAAATCCTTATGCTCCTGACATGGCGTGAACACAAGACTCATAGTAATCCTTTCTTACTTTCTTAAACATCTACCTATAGAACAGTGAAGTTATTAAAAAAATTTTCATTTATTGATTCTTGATTGTAATTATTAGTTTAAGAGATTTAGAACTCATTAAGATCAATAACATTTTTTAGTTGTCCCTCTGAGTGTTTATGATTTGCAAACATAATCTCTTGTAGTTGATGATCAGTGATGATTTGGTTTGAATGCTCCCATAATATAGTCATATTCTCCAAGTTGTGTTGATTAGCACACAAGAGAATATTTTCATTATCAAAGATATCAATATGAAACCGCTGAGAATTTTTCCAAAATAATATATGGACCTCTATTTTCTTCTGTCTTAATAAATGATACTGAGATAATAAGTTCTCTTCTGTCAAGAATGGAAGCCACTCTTTCCATTTGGTGGTGTCTTCAAAATCTTTATTCCATATGAAATTTTTTATGCTTCTTAGGAGTTTGAGAAAACTAAGTACTTACCTCTTGTATTTGAGATGAAGTAATATAAATCAAAAAGTAACCCAACCCATTATAATTCTTTTATTTTTCTTGGGAAATACTTCTCTGAAACTACTTTCAATTTATCTTAATCCATTTTTAAAACTTTTGGCTAAGTAAAAACACTTCAAAACTTCTAGACAAAACTCCTAAAATGCATTCTAGCAATTTTAGATCTATGTTGATTTTCTCATTATTGTGAATATATCTTATAAATCCTAATTATCTTATCTAAGTATTTTTTACACTATCAAATCATCATCATCATTATAGACCATGTTGCTTTTACATTTTGCTTTTTGAACACCTGTTATAACAACCTTCATAAGTTACCCTCGCATTTTTTCTCAAAGGCATTGCCTTAAGATGTTATAGTCCATCCATAGTAATAAAAGCATCATTTTTATAATTTGTTGGATGCTTTTTGATTGGCTGATATCTAGAGAAAGCTTATGTTAAAAAAAAATTAATGTTCAATCAATTATTATGCTATATGTAGGAAGTAGACTACCATTTTTAGGGCTTCAAATAGTTAAACTTTATATTTCTATCTAAGATTAGACATTTATACTATTATCATATTTATTTTTTAATATAATAACATAATTCTTTGTTGAATGTACCCACAAAAGTACATATTAATCACTTATTATTATTTCAACTAAAGTGACAACAATATTTTTAAGTTTCTAGTTGATAAAACTTACATTCTTAGTGAATTTTAGCCCATGACATTCGACATCAACTTCTATCTCTTGCATTTATATTGTAGTCTAGGAAAATAATTCATTGTTTTTTATATCATTTTGTTCAACTTATATTTATAAATGTTGCTGAAGGAAGTGCTGATGTAGTGGGTTTTCCTTGGGATTCAATCATTTTATCAGACCTCATTATCTTTTTTATGGTTTTTAGACATGATTTTTTTAATATTTAAACTACAGTAGCACTTCTTCACAATTATAACTACTTGTAGGTAGTGTGATATTTACTTGAATTTCTCATCTTTAGGTTACACATTTTGTGGCAACATGTTAAGTTAAGGTTACTAATTTAAAAGTATTCAAGTGAAGTCTTGTGAAGATTATAACATAATCTAATGGGGTAATAAATATGATGAATTTAGTTATCAACATATATTGACATTTTCTTTCTTCTAAGTGATGATCAATGCAATCATTCCATCTATTTATTTTTGTTCTCTACAAAATCTAATTAGTGATATAATGAATGGTTCCACGGAAGAAGTATTTCAATTAATCTAACTGAACACACTTTGGAATACGACGCTTAATGAGCTCCCTATCTGAATTAGGGTAGTACTAAATTTTAAATTTATAGTTTACACTATAATAAAAATAAGTTTAAGATTTTCATTTATTAACCCATATACTTTAGTGAAAATAATAATTGCAACTCTGGTACTGATGTCTCATGAATCTATGATCGTGTTCACTTACCCCAAGAAAAATTATTTAAAGTTAACTTGTCGGACAACTCCTCTTCTGACCCCTCAAATATAATCTCTAGCCATTTATATAGCTTGGGTTGAAATAAGCACATTCCAATACTCTTCCATGTGCACCTTCTCTTATGTTGCACTTGTGGCTACTAACATAAACTCCCTCAATAATTTGGCCTTAAAAAGTTCCTACATTAGATTTAATAGATTTTAATAATTATCTATCATGTTGGCTTTCTTTGTGGAAGATATAATGCTTTGAAGGGTTGCCAACATAGCCTCCTACTCTCATGGTACCAACTACATGAGAAATTTTTATTTATGATCCCCTCAATAACTTTGAATTTTAAAAAAGTTTTTAGAGTGAGTCGGGTTTAATAAATAATAACTAACATTTTTATTCTATTTATTTATGGTAAATGCTAATTTCTTTAATTGTGTTTTGGTTTTTATGGCCTTTTTTTTAATAATTTTGTTAGAAGTACAACATTATATATAGTCTTCATAACATTAGGTGGCTTTGATCTACTTTTAGAAGTTGATAGAACTTTTTTCTTAAAGAGAGATTATTTGGGTGATTTTTTATAGTGTACATAGATTTAATCACTACAAGAAATAGAACAAAAAATGATGGGAAAACGATGACCAATGTGGGAAGGTTGTGCATCCCACAGTTGGCAATTGAGCCACATTCACTAATTTATTAAACACATGATCTTCTTGATTTGGTAACTCTTCATTAACTTGACTATGATAATAAGATCTTATATTATTGAAGTCCAATTCCACAAATCTAATTGAGTCGAACTTAGGCTGAGTATCATAGCTTGTCAAAATAGTATAGCTAAATATTGAGGGGTCAACCTCACCTTGTGATGTCCAAAATAATCAGGTTGAAATCCTCAATGATATAAATCATACCTGACTTTATCAGGCATTAGGTGTGCACAATTTTGTGTTTGAACATAAACACTAAAACCTACCCTCAGAGAGGCAAGTCGGATACTGAGATGTTGCTTGTAAGAATGTCTCAACACCATTCAAGCACTCTTCAATGATTCTTTTTATATCTGGATATATTGTACATCGATGACATTAATATATGAATGTCGAAAAATAACAAATATATTTGATAAGGGAATTCATAAAACCCAACTACTACCTTGAAATATTATAATTTTTTCTTACGTATATCAAATATCTAAGAGATTTACATATTCCAAACATAGCATCAAAAGTATCACAATATGGTTTTTTAAAAGTGAAATACACATTTCATGTATAGATGTAAAGCAACAAAGCATCGGGTCTATAAATATAAAATTATTTGTTGTTAGAACTTCAATATCACATTTAACAATGATATACATCATCAAAATCATAAAAAATCGAATCAAATTTTTAAAATCTCAACAAGCAAAAAATTAAGCGGTTCAAATTAAAAAAAAATAAAATCAAGGAATATTGATATCGACATTCCTACAATTTGAGTGTAAGAATGCGAAAAATAGTTAACCCTGGTGAAATTGCATATCAATGTTGGTTTGGTCAGCTACAGAGCAGGGTAAGTGCGCACGAGAAAGTAACGAGTTCGAACGTCGGTTAACATATAAGGACATTTGTTTATTAAACATCTATAACCTATGGTTTCTATTTCTGATAATTAGTAGTTCTCTGTTTATAATTTGATATGAACTAATGATTTTGATCGTGAGTAATTAATTGAGGACCGTTGGTTACACTTTTCATCAAAAAATGACGGCTACACATGTTGGTTATATTTACCTATGCACCATTGGCCGTCAATTTTGCTGCCCATTGAATACAACAATTATTTACGCTAAGGTGGTTTGTTAAAAACAGGTTATTTTTTTCATTTTATTTTATAAAAAAATAAAGTAAGCTAACATATTAAATAATTGTTATTTTGATTTTTGGCTGGCCGTGATCAGTATAGGGCTGTCGAAAAAGCTTGTTGTTTGTGAATAGTTCGTGTTCGGCTCGCCAAAATTAAGTGTTCGATTAGTTCGAAAAGTATACGAGACGAAAACGATAATTTTTTTTTTTTTCATTCGGTTTATAAACAAACCAGACAAGAACAGTCGTATGTTCGATCGTGTTTGAATCGTTCTTGTTTGAAATATAAAATAATTTAAAATAATTATATATAAAAAATTTATTATATTTTAAAAGTAATTATTTATCGTAGTTTAAAAAATTAAATCATATAAAGTTTATTTAAAAATTTATTATTATTTTAACAATTTTGAAAGATTTTAATGAATTCAAACAATTCGAATAATTCAAACAATTCAAACCATTCAAATATTTCAAACTAATTTCAAACAAATCAAACTGAACACAAACAGTAGCTTCACAAGCAATGTCAAACACGAGCCTATTTCAAACACACTTAATTTCAAACGAACCAAACACAAACACGAGTTCTATTCGTTCGTTTTCGATTCATTTACACCCCTAGATCAGTAGCAGCAATGATGCTCGCGGCTTATAATGATTTTCAATCACGATGTTCATTATTATAGAGACTAAAATTGACTAAAAGTTAATTTTAATTTATATATATGGTCACAAAAATGTGATAATTTTGTTAAGAGACAGTTGTAATTTCAACAATTGGAGGGCATATTCATGCTGATTCATGAAGAACAGGACACATGAATGAGGCTTGCATGCTTCTATTACTTTTCTTTCTTTTAGTTTTTATATTTAGTACTTGCTACCTAATCCTCTTATTGTATCATATTTATGTAACCATCGTACAGGTAATGTGTTTTTTGGGAGGTAATAATTGGCTTGATGTGGCTAGCTGGTTCCTCCAAGGCAAACGCAATTTGCCTTCCAGAATTTATATATATATATAACTATAGAGAATAGAATAATTGGACGGCATTAACTGCTCTTTTGATTTCGTTCTCTTACGGTTCCAACTAAATACTGAATAGTTAGAAGGTTAGTGCCCAGCAGAGTATGGCTTAATAGTTGTACATGTCAATATGAATCTCAAAATTATCATGGAAAAAGTAGGTCGGTTAGAAAATGACTTGGCGGCCTATGAGACCGATCAGCCTACATTAGATAGAGATCATCTAAACTGATTCAAAAATGTATGCTCAAACGATCTATTTTGTAGCCAGAGACAACTTCCCTCGAAACATCATGGAGTCACAAGCTCCAACCACCCTTGATGGGATCTCCTCACCCAAGTGGTAAACTACCCATTGGGTTATGATGACTCGTCGCTACCCGATGGCCTAGCTTTACTCAACTAGCAGGAATACCCCTGGCGGGAACTGAGGGTTGATGACGTGATCATTGCATTCGACTGACAGATTCAACCGACCTGATCAATCCCGCTGGCTATCTTCAAAATTTTAGCCGATTGGTTCTGTCTGAAGGATCAACCAGCCGATGGTCCCTATACATACGGACGACCGACAGTATTGTTCACTTCAGTTTGTCAGCCCATTCTTCCTAGCCAAAAAACAGCAAGGTCGTGGGCCCACAGGATTATAATCCCTAGAATAACCTAAACAGATCCTATTTAAATATGGGCATAAATGTAATTTTAATTCTTGTAACCCTTATCTATAAATAGGGGAGCATTACATGAATAAAAGGTTACACAATTCTCTCATTTTACAATTCATTAGTGCATTGCTCTCTCTCTCTTATAGTAGCATCATAATTAATACTAGCAACTTTATGAACATGTTGTGCAAATTAATGTTTGATAAGAAAAGTTTGTAGCTATTTGACTGATTGCGTTGATCAGGCCACTCTACGATATTTTTTGTGAGAGAAAAGTGGTCTTGAGACTAATTCCTCTCACAGTCTCCTCGGGAAGGTGTCAAACGATTCACCTACATAGAAAATTTTATGGTGATAGACTTGTTAGGTATGGCTCATATCTAGGGAGTTGGAGTTTCTTGGTGAAGAGGTGTGACTCTTGGTGAAAAGGGGTGTCTCTTGGAAGTTAGTGGGTTGAGGGGGAGCGAGGGCGAGTTAGTAATTTATCCGTATGGTTTATCTATAAATATATGTGTAATCTTATGGATATGTGAACCGAACTATTGTAACTGCTCCGAAATAGTGAATTCGCCGCTCTGCTCCCGATGATGTAGGCATGTCTATGCCGAACCTCGTTAAATCTCTTTATGTTCTTCTTCTGGTTTGTGTCGATTCTTGTTTCTCGTTCCGATTTTTCATAACAACTGATATCAGAGCTATGGTTCTAGGGTGAAGGAGATCGACGCAGGAAGATCGAAGAAGAAAGAATTTTGAGATTTGATTTGCGGCAGAGGAAGGAGTTCGGTTTCGGCTCCGCGAATTCCAGATCCGGACAGGAGCAGTTCGGATGGAGGAGGAATTCGAGATCTAGGAACCCCAGAGGAAGATGTTCGGTTCCGGTGCGCTGCAGAAGGATTTTGATTGCGGAGAGTGGATGAAGGCGCAGCTTGGGTGCTGGAAGGCTCACAGCAATTCGTGGTTCCGATTGCAAAGAGTGGATGAAGGCGCAGAGAGCGCTGGAAGGCTCACAGTAGTTTGGCGCGAAAGGAATTTGTGGTTCTGATTGCAGAGAGTGGATGAAGGCGCAGATTGGGCGTTGGAAGGCTCGCAGCAGTTTGACCAAGCCAGGTTAGATGGTTTGGTTGCCCAACCCACTTTGGTGTAAGAAACTTCATGATCTATTTCTCCTAAAGGGCTGGATATTCGCAAGGTGGAGATTTTCCCCTAAGGGGCTGGATATTCACAAAGATGGAGATTGTTAGATGTATTTTTCTCCTAAGGGGCTGGATATTTGCTAAGGTGGAGATTTATTTGGTAGGCACATATACTGGGTGAAGCATTTATCCTAAGGTGCTAGATATTCGCCAAGGTGGAGAATTGTTAGGTATGGCTCATATCTAGGGAGTTGGAGTTTCTTGGTGAAGAGGTGTGACTCCTGGTGAAAATGAGTGTCTCTTAGAAGTTAGTGGGTTGAGATGGAGCGAGGGCGAGTTAGTAATTTATCCGTATGTTTTATCTATAAATAGATGTGTAATTCTATGGATATGTGAACCGAACTATTGTAACTCCTCCGAAATAGTGAATTCGTCGCTCTGCTCTCGAGGATGTAGGCATGTCTATGTCGAACCTCGTTGAATCTCTTTGTGTTCTTCTTCTGGTTTGTGTCAATTCTTGTTTCTCGTTTCGATTTTTCATAACAAGACTCGCCGCCAACATACAATGTTATTTTTCGGTAGCCACTTCTGAATAACTTCAAAGTGGTAGTCTCAACATACCACGTCAAAGACAAGTTTCTAAGAGACTAAGAAATCGTCACTGTTTGGGGAAATATGGTGGAGTGGTGGACTTTCTACCTCTAAGCGATTAGTATTGTGTGAAACAATAATCTGTTGACCTTATAGACCTGTATGAATGGAGTCTCGAAACCAATGAGATTAACCTGCAAATTATTTCCATTAAAGGGTAAGGCAAAAAATTTTTTCTAATAAGTAAGAAATTAAAAGCAAGAGTAAAGAAGGAACTGATCGAGACCTTGAGGGAGCATCCGAAAGTTTTTGCCTAGTTATCTACCGAGATGTTGGGTATTCTAATCGACCTAGCCTACCACAGACTGAACATCAACTCTTCTTTCCAATCGGTGAGGTAAAAGATGAGGTCATTGACTATGACCTTGATCTAACCAATCCACGAGGAGGTGTTGAAACTAAAGGAGGTCAGCTACATCTTGGAGGTGCAGTACCTTAATTGGGTTTCCAGTTTGGTGATCGTACAGAAAGCCAAAGGTAAGTGGGGGATGTGCATAGACTTCATCAACTTGAACTCCACTTGCCTGAAAGACAGTTACTTACTGCCAAGGATAGACGTGTTGGTGGACTTAGCAATCGACCATTCTGTAATAAGCTTACTGAATGCTTTTTTTTTTTTTTTTTTTTTTTTGCTACCATCAAATCAAAATGCGTCCAATCGATATAGAAAAAATGACTTTCACCACTAGTGAGGAAGTCTAGTATTATATTGTAATGCCCTTACTTTTTCTCAAAAAAAATATCATTATTATTTAGTTTTAAAAATTCAAATACATCTTATTAGAGTTAAAAATGTAAGAAAAATAGCTGCACAAAATAACATATATAAATATTTATAGATCTTTAGCCTTTCTGTCCATGACACGGATATCAGAGCCCCCCAAAGACCAAATGGCCCTTATTCTCGCTTTCCGAGACCAAAACAGCAACAGCAGCAGCGATTACACTTTTGTTAAAAAAGCCAGTAGACTTTTTTATTACAAATTAACCCCATGGATGAGATGAGGAGCCCGCGAGCTCCGCCCTTCCTCCTCCTCACAATGTTCTTTTAGCGAAATTATGTACTTCTGTAGATGCTTTGACCAAAAAATCAAATAATTTCATGAATTAAAATAGTATTATTTAGATATTATTAATTATTTATGCTAAACTTTATTTTATTTAATTATACTTAGTTTGCTAAAAAAATATAATTTCTGATTATATATTATTTTTTAATATTTTCTTTCATTGTGTTAAGTAATTATCAGATTATTTATTAAAAAAACATAAAAAAAAAGTATTACTTTATTAGTTCAATCAATAAACTGTAAATATATTTATATCTATACGCAACATAGCTTGGAAAAATTATATCATATATATATATTAAAATTCTATATATTCTTGTAACATTTTTAGAGAAAAAAATGCAAAATGAATATATTCGTAATAGGGTTGGTGTAGCTCTAGTGGTGGATAAAATTAGAGAGAGCCGTCTTAGATGGTTTGGTCACATTAAACGTCAACCAGTTGATGATCTGATTAGAATAGTAGATGTTTTAGATTCAATTTATGTTAAGAAAGGCAGATGTAGACCTTGGAAGACTTCGACATATTATATAAAAAATAATCTTAATTTATTAGAATTAAATGATAATATGACACTAAATACAATGCAATGGAGAAAAAGGATTCATGTAGCCAAGCCCATTTAGTGAGATAAAGGTTCTATTGTTGTTGTTGCTGTGTTATTTTTTAGAAAAAAATGATATTAAAATATTATATTTTATTTTTACTAAAATTTTTTTATATTGGATTCAGTGAATATAAATTTAAGCTGAATAAAGTTAAAAATCTAAATTTAAATCCAAAAATTTATAAATTCACGAAACTTTATATTTAACTGAATTTCATAAATTTGATAATAAATTTTATTAAAATGTTCTATTAAAGTGTCAAATATTTGTATTTTATTTTATTATTATTTTCCGAAAATATATATATATATATGTATAAATAAGAAAAAAAGTCAGCAAACAGCGAACAAGCAGCACGTTTCCCGGAGCGCGCGAGAAAAAAGGTTAGCCGTTCGATTCCCATCGAACGGCTTCAGTAAACACAAACAGGACATGAATAGGGTGAGAATTAATTAGAACCTGAAAACAGTACGCCCTGTCGAAGTTTTAACCGGGTTATGATCGGGAAGTGGGGATGGGTTACTTACATAAATAAGGCATTTATGAGGGGAGTAAATGAGAAGTGGCATCGGGCATCATGATGACAGTCATAATAGGATCTGTCTCAAATTCTAAATGCACGAGGGGTTGTGGTGCAATTAATATTTTAGAATCCCAAGGGCGGAAAAAGGTTAGGGCTGAGACGGTAAAGTTTAGTGTGGACCTGAGTGCAAAAATCGAGGATTCCAGTCTGGCACGTTTCTATTGGATCAAAACCACCGAGCCCCTCACAGGTTAAAATCCTGTAGAACCATGCTGTGTGGAATACAATATGGAATGTTCTGTGGCCGTTCGATTGAGTAAAGATTGATGTTGTGGACTTGGTTGGCCAGCCTCGTTGTTGCTTGCCGAAGAAGATTCGAGTGACTTAAATTCATATGAAATCATATTTGGAGAGTAATTAGACGTTATAAGTTTTAAATAAGATGAATTATTTTCTTAAGAGATATATATATATATATATATATATATATATATATATATATATATATATATATATATTTAATAAATCAACATTATATTTAATTGCATTCGAAGTGTGAGTCTGTTTGTTTAAGGTCCCTCCCCGTTTTGTTTCAAGTCGGATATCTAATATATATATATATATATATATATATATATATATATATATATATATATATATATATATATATATGTATAAATCTATAGATCTCTATACATATATACATACTTATGTATGTATGTATATGTATATATATATTTATGTATATGTATGCGGATATATATATATATATGTATGTATGCATGTGTACATACATGCATATATATTTATTTGTATATATATAATTACATACATATATATATGTATCTGCATACATACACATATATATATATATATATATATATATATATATATATATATATATATATATATATAGTCACACACAAGTGCGCGCGTGCTCACACACATACACATATATATTGCCATCTTTTGGGCTATCTCTATTGTTCATAGGTTCGGATTTGGTCAACTTTTGGTGGAATCAGACTCACTCACTTGTATCAAGATATTAAAGAATATTGAAGCTCCTCCTTGGCACATTATCAGATGGAAGAGTAGATTGGCCCCTTAAATCCAGACATCTATGATTACTTTTTTACACATTCTCAGGGAAGGTAATAGTCATGCTCATTGGTTAGCCTCCTTGGGGAAGAACACTGAGTCTATTGTAGTTGGTAATACCCCCTTCCCACTTAGCCCTTTTGTTACATGGGGATAATTTGTCCATTCCTCATCTAGAAGCCCCGTAATTGTATTTGCATATTTTTATTTTAATATATTGCTTGCCTATTATTCAAGTTTTTTGCATATATATATATATATATATATATATATATATATATATATATATATACATATACATATATTTATGTATATGTATACTTACATACATATATATACAAATGCATCTATTTTTTATTTATTATTATTATTTTTAATAAAAGTAATGGCCAGAGGCTGTTATTACGAGCCTCGGCCATCCCTAGCACGCTTCCCCTCTAGGTTTGGGGGTGGGGCGGTGTGCAAATATTTGGGGACCACACCATACACACATAAGGGTATTCGAACCCGAGACTCGAGGGGTCTTACGACATTCAAAGAGACAGTTCAACAAATAGGCCATGGAACAAGAACATATACATATGCACCTATATATGTACATACATACATACATATGTATACACATACATACATACATAAATATACATACATACATACATACATACCTACATACATACATACATACGTACATACATATATTGATACATAGATACATACATATATATACAGGCATCATATATATGTTACGTACATATATAGATATATATCTATGTACGTATGTATCTTTATCTAGTCACTTTGATTGAACTAGTCATCATGATGTAGGCGTGTAATAGGCAATGCATTAATCTACTACAAAACTTGGCCATTAATCTATCCTATTGCTAGGCTTTGCCTAATCACCTTTCTCTTATGAAATAATAATAATAATAATAAGGAAGAAAACCTGCTCATCATCAAATCAGCCAAAAAAAGGACAACTAGGGTTTAAGGTTTAGACGTAATAAAAATAAGATTAATAATTCTGCTATTCATTGTAAATCACCAAATTGATAAAATTGAAAGCGTCTTCGAGTACCAAGATAATAAAAGATTTAATAATTCAAAAATTAATCAAATTGACTTTAAATTTATGATAGTAAAATTTTCAAAACTTCATAAAAAATCAAGCCTCCTTCATGGATTTAAAAGACCTTGGCCATCCTTCACAAACCTATGATGTTGGATTTACATAAGAGATCAATGAAGCTTTATCGTGTGAAATTTGATATCTTTCAATATACAACACTCAATTTCTTTCCGAGGTGCAATATCAAAAGTTAATTTTAGGCGCAAATATTTTGTTACATTTTGAAACTAACTAATGGGCTTATAAGGATAAAGAATAACGAAAAGATTCAAGAAGATAGAGAAGGAAGAAGAGTAAGAACTTGTTCTTAAGTTATGAAGAGAAAATCCGAGTCAATATAATTAGTGGGCCTATAATTCTTAATTGCTAGAGTTTGTCAAATTTCCATCGGGTCATTTCTTTATAAATTTTTTTGGGGCCGCAACGAAAGCTATAATTTTTTTCAATGCCCAACTTCATTAAAAACTAACCATGTATGATTACAAACCCCCCAAAACAAAAAGAAAAAAATACAACTCTATAACTAGAACCCACAGAAAAGAAGACGAATTGAGATACCAACAAGGGTATCTAAAGATGCAATCATAACAACAATATTAGAAGAGCTACACATTGACCTTCGAAGAAATTTAAGAAAAATGTTATGGTAAGACTTGGTGCATCATTAAGAAATTATTATCATTCAGCTTCCATCTCGAGGAAATTTAAATAAGAAATATTTTAGATTCAAATTGAAGATCGTCTAAAGCCCCAATTTCAATATGTTTATAGTCAAACTGACCATCGACAAAACAAGCTTGATGGTATCAAAATTAGTTTGATCTGAATACAATTAAGCCCAAATCATTTCAGTAAAACACTTTTGGAGGCTTTTAATTTTCAATTAAATGGTCAAAATCAACTCCGAATTTGACATAATTATGTTCAAATCGAGTGTCTCGAGGAGAAAAATCCAACAAGCCTAAGCTCCCTTAATTTTGAGGTTATTAAGGCCATCAAATTATGAAACCATATTACGAAGGGATCAATATCGGCAGTTCAATCAGGTCGTTGCCAATGTACTAAATGCCCATTCCTAGAAGTTATAAATAGACCACTCTTCTCACTTGAAAGGGAGGAGGGAAAGAAGAAGGAATTCAAAAGTCTGTTATGAACCAAAGACCTAGTGTTAACATGCGACTTCTATAATAGTCGACAACTACTCGTTAGATCTGTAATTGAGCCGAGCCGAGTCGAGTATCTTATTGTTCGGACTTGGCTTGGTATAATTATAAGTTATTCATGCTTGGCTTGAGCTTGTGTCAAGCTTTCATACATTGTTCAAGCTTGATTTGTTTAACTTTTCAATGTTTGAACTTGATTTGCAGTTGATTTGCTTATGACAAGTGAACAAGTATTTAAACGAGCTAAAAATTCACACGAAAATCTAAATTTTCATATAAAAAGTTTAATAAATAAAAGTTATATGAATGGTCATTTATTTTATCATATTAAAAAAAATAATAGCAATAAGGCAACCCATTTTAATATTATTGGTAATTGCAGTGTAATGACTATAAAAAATGAACTCATTACATTCAAGGTTATGAAAACTCTACAAGAAAAATATTTTATGACACTCTTACAATTCACTTATCAATAAAATAAATATATCATTAATAATTAAACTAAAAATATTATGGATATAATAAGATATTACTATTAAATCTACAATTAAATAAACTCCAACAAATTAAATTTTCTTTAAATGATATATCACATATATAATATGAGTTATCATTGAGTTTAATATCGACTATTGAA
This sequence comes from Papilionanthe hookeriana x Papilionanthe teres, assembly GCA_022702705.1. Lineage (NCBI taxonomy): Eukaryota > Viridiplantae > Streptophyta > Magnoliopsida > Asparagales > Orchidaceae > Papilionanthe > Papilionanthe hookeriana x Papilionanthe teres. Next base: position 96,997,358 of record CM040425.1, read on the forward strand.
CAAGTTACTAGTTGAACGACAAACGAGTTTGTCGCGAACATAAACGAAAAAGTTCGACTACGTTCATGTTATGTTGGTTTAAGCTCCGAACATTTAAAAATTGTTCAAGCTTATTTATTTACTAATTTGAATGAACATGATCAAGCCTTAGTCGAGTCATGTTCAACAACTGCATTGGTTCATTTACAGCCCTACCGTCTACAAGCTGTCCCAGTTTGCCGCCTTTAGTGATCCCTGTTTGTTAACAATGTATCTGAAATAATGTCGTAACAACAATGTCATATTGATGACACGACGATAACTTCCAGCCACCATAGCCATCAACCACTGCCCGATGATTATCGTCGACCACCGTCGCCGCATCTATTTGCCTCCGGTGGCAACCCCTATTTGCTAATATCATATCCAATTAAATTACAATCGTACATATCACATCGTATTCAAGATCTGATGATAACTTCTGGGGACCACTATTTTTGTTGTCGTATTCAAAATATAGTGATTCTTTCCGAACTCAAGAAGTTTTCAATATATTGTATATGAAAAAGTCTTTTTATCTGATGTGGATTTATAACCTTTCCCATATAAAAAAAGCGTGTATCTTTATACTTACTCATTTATGGTGGATTACTTCGATTTGGCTAAGCCCCATGATTTTTTCCCTTTCTTAATTCTTCCATGTAAGGTATCTTCTCCTCCTACGTTTTTTTTAACTATCTACGTGCTAGATTTTTTATGCAATTTTATATATTAAATAATCACTCCACCATAGTGAATCTTTTGGAGTGCACCAATTTAACACCATCACTAAGAATTAATGTCTCATTGATAGAAGTCTACACTTCATCGATGATTAACAAGCACAATCAACGAGCTTCTCACTTTAACACCCATCATTTTATAATGCAAACTTGAAGTCTCATATGCCAGGCATCTACTTCTCTTCCCAATGATACACATCAACCTACTTATGAAAGAATCTCCATAGCACCACTTAAAAGATCGTGTATAAGAAATGAAGGAGTCTCGAAATGATATCCTCCAAGTTTTGCATGAGCCTGACTACTTGTGAAGGAACCTCCATAACACCACTTGAAGATCTTATATAAAAATGAAGTAGACTCGAAATGACATCCTCCAACTTTTACATGAGCCTTAACAACCGATGGTTGTGCATATTGGAGACCGATGGTTGTGCATATTGGAGGGGCACAATTACCTCAAAATCTATCGACTAGAGGTGCACAATTGATATGTGTGAAATTTGTGATAATTTTTGTAATTTTTTGTATCTTTCTCTATTATCTGTTCCCTATTTATGCATTGTCAGGTATTTTTGCGTGGAATTGTAGCGTACAGGTACTAATGTGAGCTTAAAGATGCATTAAAGAGGGAACAAACTTAAAGAAAGCAAACTCACAAAAAGTTGATTCATACACACCAAGTCCAACCTACAGTCTAGAGAGAGTGGTGCAAATGTGTCACCCTAGATTCACATAGGAGCCTTTCCCATAAAAAGTCTTGGAGCCAAGAAGACACGTATAGGGTGAGTAAGCTTCATCCAAGGACACTCCATATAGAGGGCTTGGATCCAAGGCGCCATACATGCGGCGTATCAGTGCCATTTCAACATTAGAGCACCACTTCAATTGGTGTCAAGGCGTCATCTATAGGGACTTCAACATTAAACACTGAAGTGATGTAGAACAAAGAGATTTTCTATGCTCCAAGGAGAAACTTGAACGTCGATCCACGTTAGGAGTTAAGGAGATTGTTACTTGTGTGACAACCCTTGGGCTACAAATGATAAAAGTTCAAATTAATTGGAGCTTTGCTGCTTCACCATTTACTGCACACTCGCCCCTTGTTGACACCGAGAGGAAGAGGATAGAAACTGGAGGGAGTCACTAGAGAAACTTGCAGTTGTCAACACGCTTCATTAGATCATGGATCCTTGAAAGTGTGTGAGAGTGTGCATGAGAGCTCCTAGGAGAGAATAAGTGTGTGTGTGAAATTATTATACTTACAGAGATGAAAATTCATATATTGTACTGTAATTTTTTGTAATTTGGAGAAGAACATTACTGAGATAATTATATATTTTTTACTTTATATTTTCAAAAACATTTGTGTTGTTTTCATCCATAATGAGTAAGATTTAAAATTCTCTCTCCTTCAATTAAATTTTATGCAAGTTTTTGAAAATTCTGTTAAGAGTCTGCATGTTAATTTGATTATAATTTGATACTTAACCTTTTGAACATAATTTACTCATAACTGGATCGCTTAGAATGTTAAAATGTATTGTGATCTTAAACTATAGAAGTAGGCTAGCGAAAAAATTAGGTTAACCTACACGATCCTAACATAATAGGAATATTGGTTTTAGGCTGTGCAATTGTGCAGGAAAATTTGCAAACACAATGATTTTTTTATGGTTAAGTGACTAACTATAATATGAAACCCCAAATTTTGTATGATCACTAAGACAAGCTAAGAAAGCTATTGTTCTTGGTTATCAATTTCATTAGAAGCACCAAAATAGATTTGATTTGAATAGGAACAACTTAGGGTGATTTTTCATTCACTTATTTAAACCTAAAAATTAGGATTAGATATTTTAAAATCACCAACATTTGAACATTCAAGCTAGAATAAAGACCATTATAGTAGGATGTTTTTAGATTTTAAAAGTTCACTCGTTCCTCGTAGGATTGATACATGGACTTAATTCTATATACTACTTTGTCAGCACATATACTTACACTGTAAAAATTTAGCTTATTACTGATGGTCAAATACAGTCAATAATAATGGATAAACCGTAGGTAATATATTTACCGACAGTTTAGTGACGACAACGTTAAAGTAGCAAAAATGTTTGTTAGTAATGAAGTACCGACGAATTTAGTGATGGTTTACATTAACTGACGCGTATCCGACTTGCCATAATCATAGCTTTAGATCCAAAAAAAAGTAGAATAACTCATAACAAAATCTATATAAGGCATTACTTCTATACATTGAGATAATCACTTTAAATGAGAGATTTCTTCAATTTAAAAATTCTAAAGCACTACTTGCTCTTGGTTGTCGACTAAAAACTACACCCAATTTTACCACTTTTCATTACTAGTTAACAATCCAGGCCTTTGTCATCCACCCTTTTAGTTGCCTAATTTCAATTTCAATTAAAAGAATACAATATATTTAATAACTTACTATTTCTCTATGTTTAAAGACTCTTCTCAATGTGATATAATGTCATGCCTATCAACCATTAACATTCAATGTTTATTTACTTATCACCAAATATCACCTTAACCAAGAGAGGAATCAAGCTACCATTAATTTACTTCAAATGCTCATCATTAATAATCATTTAATACCTACAAATAATCATAATTTGGCGCCTATCACCCACGGACATCTAGTGCATGCCTCTCTAATTATCTAGTCTCCCGTTATATAAAAAGGAATAATCAAGATTATTATCAGGAGTCATCTAATGCTCGACATTCCCATCAACTATAACCTAACAAATTTTGAAGATCATTTTTTGACAGCAATTAGCAATTCATGTTTAATACCTCCTTCTAAATTACTCGGTCTTTCTTTATATTATGAGAACCGTTAAGTCAACCACATGTCATCTCTCTACTCAATATTTCTCGATAATTTTCAACTAGTACATGCTAATGATTGCCATCCAATAATCGTCAACTAAAAATGTCTAACTTATTGGCTACATCTGTCCAACTAATCCCTCCAAAGGTCTAATCCAATCAAGAGCACAATTGAATTGATCAGTGACTATCACATAAATTTGGACATTCCTCATAAGCCTCTAGTCAATGTATGAACAAATCATCTAATGTCATTAAGCATCGATATTTGCAATCATATTGTCAGTTACCTCATGTCCTCTTGCATCAAGAGAGAATAATTAAATTACATCCATTGTTCAACATCCAACATTCCTTAACAACTACTGTTGATGTCAGCCAATGATCAAAATCTCATGCTCGTAATCCCAATCGCTCGACATTTGGTCAATTTGATTGCACATTATCATGATGAGAACTCTAATACCTCAAACTTCTCCTTAGAATATCATATGAGACTTCTTCCATTGTTCATATTTTTTAAATATATCTTGTGTGTTATTATTTTTGTATGTGCGTGATTTTTTATACAATGCTAATACATAAACACTTCTTATATTTTCACAAATATTTCAAAACACACCAAAATTATGAGTGAATTTTGTTCTTGATGCGTGCCGGAAAATTCGCGGTGGTAGAGTAATGGATTATTGTCTTAGTGTTGCACGATAATTCAACACACACTCAGGTAAAAGAAGAGAAGTAAACAGGATGAGACATCTTGATTGTTTACGTGGAAAACCCTTGGAAGGGAGAAAAACCACGGGGCCTAGCCCAGTTCAAATAATCCACTATGAGTGATGCGTACACATGTTCATTCTTCTCATAAATCAGGAAAGACGGAGTTACAAAGTTGTGTAACTATAACCTGGTTGTAGTTTTTGATGACATCAGGTTGCAAGAGTCATTGTTGATTGTTGTGGATGTAGTGATCTGTCGCGAGTGTTGTAGATGGTTGCTCCAGAAGCTTTGATTGGTCAGAAAAATCATAGTAAGCAGCAGTGGACTACGTAGGTCGTAGCTGACGAGTATTAATAACGTCTGTATGTCGCGGGGGCTGGAGTCAGGAGCTGCATGAGCTGTGAACCACGTAGTCCGTTGTGGAGAGTATGAATGACATCCGTAGGCCGCGGGGGCCAGAGCCATGACCCGCACGAGCTGATGACCACGTAGGTCGTTTTTGTCACATGAACTGTAGTGATGAGCTTTTGTCCCACAGACGAGAAATGGTTATTAGATCTTCCAAGTTATAATGTCGACTAATGGTTTCCGGTCAGTGGCGTTCGACGGTGATTGGTGGTGATTAATGGCTATTAGCGAAGGTTGACAATGTCCATGGTGGTTGACGGCGATACTAGTGCCCGACAGTGTGGGGGCGGTTGACTACGATCGACAGTGGTCAATGGCGGTCGGTGGTGGCCGACGCCTGCCAGCGGCGATCGACGACGGGATGGTGCTGAATTTCAGCTCCTTCTGAGAGCTTTGAGTTCTCTCTGAAGCTTCCAACCTCCTCACTCATGATAGGGTTGGGGCTCTATTTATAATGTTCTGCATGCAATTAATGTAGGAATATGAACCATTTTGATCGGACGGTCCAGAGAGCTTCCTTCGATCATACAACATTTAATGGACATTTAAGTGCCTTAATGATGTCGGAATTGAGTGATCTTGGGCTCGTTGGATTCTTCTTGTCGAGATGCTCGATTCGAGTATATGTTTGCTAGTGTTGGCGTTTGTTTGACCTTCCAAATGTGTCTGAAAAATCCTCCTAAAGTGGGTTGATGACTGGGCTTGATTTGACTCGGATTGGACTAGTTTTTATATCATTAGATCCGTCTCATTGTAATTATAATGTTATGTATGCAATTAATACAGAAATATGAACCATTTTGATCGAACGGTCTAGAGAGCTTCCTTTGATCATACAACATTTAATGGACATTTGAGTGTCATAATGATGTTAGAATTGAGTGATATTGGGCTCGTTTGATTCTTTTTGCCGAGAAGCTCGATTCGAGTATAAACTTGCTAGTGTTGGCATTTGTTTGACCTTCCAGATGTGTCAAAAAAAAATCTTCCAAAAGTGGATTGATGACTTGATATGGCTTGATTTGACTTGGATTGGACTAGTTTTTATATCATTAGGTCTGTCTCATTGAGCCGGTCATTTTGACTATAAATTTGCTGAAATCGAAGCTCTGGATGACTTTTTATCAAAATTTGAACGTTTCTTGCTCAAAAGATTGCACTGAAATTCGTGCCATATGATGAAAATTTGTTAATGGTGTATCAGTTCTATTAGTTTGAAAGTATTTAGAGAAAAATAACATTATTAGGTTTGAGATTCGACTTTTAGTCAGTATTAGGTATATTTTTATTACAATATTATGAACTAATTTGTAGTATAGAAGGATAAAATTATCTGGATTAAAAGCAGGTTAACACATAAAAAAACTAAAAAATAAAATGAAAAATTTGAGATGTTTGTATATAACAACCATCCAAAATATTGAATAGAATATTTTAACCATCTAAATTTTAAATATAGCATTTTATTCACCCAATGATTTATTTTAAATATTCTATTTAAAATTTAAATGAGTAGAAATTATATTTGATATTTCAGATAATAATATTTTGATTGATTAATATGAAAAAAAAAAACCCTTTCAATTCTTGCGAATATCCTTTGGGATGGAATGTGAAAGCGGCTTCTTTCCCATAAACCCCCAGAACGGCGCTATTGGGATGCCGAGGTGGTGCCATGGCGATGCGCTTACTCGGAAGGCGGTGGATGCAGCAGCTGAAGGAACAGCGCCTGATTTTCTCTTACTCGCTCTCAGCCTCAACCTCCTTCTCGCCGGCAACTGCAGAGACTGGGTTAAGTACTTGCGGCCGTGGTGACAAGAAGACAAAGCGTGGGAAGCGTTTCAAGGGATCATTTGGGAACGCGAGGCCAAAGAAGGAGAAGAAGATCGAGCGGATCAAGGATAGGATCGAGGTACCCAGGTCGACCCCTTGGCCCCTTCCCTTCAAACTCATCTGATCTAATCGCTTTACGCAAGAGTATTCTAGGGGCAGGAGCTCGGTTTTAGCTTATCATTGATATGTTGCTTTAGCAGCAGAACGGGTATTGCTACGAACATCTTATCATTTGTGTATTTTGTTAAGTTTGAAGCGGAAGCTGAAGGTTAGGGCGATGCCTGTTGTGCCTTGTGCGAAATTTCTAATTTCTTCTTTTATATGAACCTTGTTTTTAACTGGATACCCCAAAATTGCTATTTCTGTGGCTTTAAGCTATGAAACTCTTAGTTCAACTTGTGTGCTGGAGTTCAATTAGGATTTAATTGATTGATAAACTTGCAGATCATTAATGTTCTGTTTGGCTGACAAGGATTTGAGGGAATGGAATGAAAAATAAGTTAGGATATATCAAATCAAGCTCTGCTGCTTCCTATTCAACTAATTAATTTTTATTTTTTACTTTTGTTTCCTTAACTTGTAGTGCTATTAAATGCATTAAGTTTACTTTCTGCTGACTCTTAGATGGAATTCAGAGCATTACTTTCCCTTAATTCATTGAAGTCCATAGATTTTCCAAAAAATATGCTAATACTGAATGGCATTAGGCGTTCATTTTGAGTAGATTTATGAATATGATTTCAAACTTATTGCAAACAATGGTTCTTCACTGAACTTTGGAAAGTTAGTGTTAAGCATACCTAGTTTCGATTGATTTAAGTATCTCGAATTATACATAGAGGAGTGAGGTTATAGATAAAATTGTTAACTTTAAGTGTTAAGAATGTATGATTTTAAGCGGAGAAACAACAGGAGGTCATTAGGGAGACTTATAATGGAGGGCTTTGAGCTGTTATTAAGCCATCTCTTGTATAACATGAAGGACTTAGGTTCGAGTCAAATAAACAATTTCTTTGAAAATACCAGGGCACGATTGCTTGCATCAACACTTCCCAAAATCATTTATTTGTTATGCAGCCTATTTAAATATCATATAGACCTAAAGGTATGTTTTATAAAATTACAATTAGGCTATTTTTGTTATATGAATTCGAGTGTTGGATGATGAAAAAATCATTAATAATTAAGTTGTGTATGAAAAAATGAGTTTTCTAAGATGGATTAATGGAATACTATTAATTATCATGAGAAGCAAGGTAATCTGCGATGCCATGAACGTTATAACGAAATCCCGCATGGCTAGTATTAGTTAATCTTGCAACGAGTGCCTGTGTAATTAGGAGGTTAGATTCGCCTCCCTGCCAGTCTTGGTAGCCGTGTGTGAGCACTACCAACTCAATATGGTGCATGAAATCATGAATAGAAAGCAACATATCTGGGGTGATGTACACCAACTGTGTTCCTTGTGATAAGTCTATTTCTAACGTACCTATAATAGATACATCAGATCGCCATCGAGTGTCACGAAGAACAAACAAGGCAGTTGTCCCTGTATCGCGCCTGTGCAATGTATGAACTCTTATCATGATAAGTCCAAGATGGATATGCTGAATGCCTTCATTGACTAAGCGCTGATAGGATTGTTGTCGAATGAATGGCAGATTAACCTTAGTGTTGTCTGTATCCAACACTCGTTCCTCTGAATAGTGTTGATATACCTGGTGTCGTGAAGATGTCCATCCATGTTCATATAATATCTCAGCTGACACCATGCTAGCACGCTTCCTTTGAGAAAGCTGCAACTGTTGTTCTGGGTCAAGCCGACTTTCTAACGTTCTCTGATAAGAACGTCTTCGTGAAAGATGTCGCTGTAATTCATAAACAATTCAAGACCGCATGCGGTAGTCTCGTATTTGATCATTAAGGTTTGATACAGCTGAGGAAGAAGGTTCCATTTTTCGAACAGAAGAGTTTCGTGGTATGGTAACAGTGTGGGAGGAAGAAGTAGAAGCCATATTATTGCTTAGATTTTTCCTTTTCAGCAAGGAAGATTGTTCTAGGGTTTTTATAAACAAAGAATTGGCCTTTTGGACGAGAAGTGGGTGGTGGTTTAGGAGATGAAGATCCAAGAGAAAGGTTCTGAAGTTGTTTTTGTAAATCAAGGACAGAGGTCTCAATGCTCTTATCTTCCTTCGAAGATTGTTGCCTAAGATCCTTCAGCTGATCCTCAAGAGTAATCAGTTTATCAGAAACCTTTAACAAGAGCTATATGATAGTATTATTTTGTTTGACAATAGCGCTATAGGCAGAAGAAGCAATTTGTCGTTCCTCAGAAGGATTAACAAAACCTAGAGCAGGTGGCTCTAGTGATTCAGTGGCAGCAATAGCTGATTTATAATCAGTTAAAGCAGATGAGTGCTTCCAGTCGTTCATAAACAGAAGGATCAAAAGAGAGGAAAGAGCAAGATGAGGTACTTGGAAATTAACAGATGAAAGAGGTAGTGCCTTGGGTCACCTTTCAGATCTAATAAGATTTATTTCTGTTAGACTAAGTCTGTCCCCTCGAACACCTATCCTTTAATATTAAACAGGAATTTTCTTAAATAAGAACATATTTTTATAATTGTTAATCAATAAATTCTTAAAAATTATAACTCAAACACTTATTATTTAAGTATATTTGTTGTTATAAGTTTCTGTTACGTTTTTAAGCAGTCATGTTCATCCATACAATTCCGCAGTGCTCCTACTCTTTTCGGAGATCTCGTCGCGGCACTCAGGATTACTGGCTAACTGCTTAAATTCGCAGCTTCTTATAACAAAAATCATAGAGTAAATGTTCGTATTTGAATTATAAAAATTAAAAATTAATTCTGCATAACAACCATAATAACATATTCATATTAATGAAAATAGAAGTTCAATTAGACAGAGGAAAACAGTTGATTCTGGATAAATGACCATTCCGCCCCTTGTTTTGTGCATTTGGAAAACAGTTGATTATGGATAAATGACCATTCCGCCCTTAATCTGGATAAGTCGTTTAGCTGTTTGGTTTGTGCGTTTGAAAAACAGTTGATTTACAGTTTTTTTTTTTTGATAAATGACCATTCCAGCATTGCGCAGTGTTGTTGTTTGCACCAGAACTGTAACGGCTACACATTTGACAGTTGAGAAAAAAAAAGTTCATGACAATACCAAATTATTATACACACTCACTTAAAAGTGAGTGTCAAGATACCTAATAAAAAGAAAAAAAATATATTGAAATTACAATTAATAAAATGATGATAGTATTCATTTTAAATTGCAAAAGAAACATGTTATGAGCAACATTGTCTGGTTGGGACATCATCGAACCTTGAGCAACATTGTCCGGTTGGGAAACCGTCGAACTATAAGCGACGTTCTCCGGTTAGGATGCCGTCGAACATCAAGCAACGTTATCCGGTTGGGATACCGTAGAACCGAACGATGACTGCCCTGCTCGAAGAACCTACAACTCGGCTGTCGGTCTGTTTGCCCACCGCTGGCGCCTGTGGAATTGCCGCCCGTAGCTATGTGACTTTGCGCGAGGTGAGTAACACATAAGGTTGCTTGCAGTGGCATAACACTCGCCCTGAGTTCCCCGAAAACCTGTAGCTCATCTTCCTACAATTTTCAAGGTAGAACACATCAGCCATAAAATTAGATGAAATAAAGAAAAATTGCTGAAAGTGAAAATAATAAGCAATATTGCATAAAGAAACGAAAATCTGATAAATAAAAATAGCAGGCGGAAGTACGAAACAAAAAAACAAGCCCACGAAAAAAAACCCCATAAAAACTCAAAAACATAAGAAACAATATTGCATATAAAACTTTACTTTTTTACATTTATACCATCCTAGATTTTCACATCACATAGAAAACACCACTATTTTAACTGTTAAAAGTGAAATACACCATTTCATGCATAGGAAAGGTGGCGTATGCATCAAAATTAACTTTACGAGCTAGACATCTAAATACATGAGAACAAAATTATACTAAACATAAAATGAAAAAAAATAGCAGGTGTGAGGCCTCAGAGTAGTAACTAACCAACCAACAAGTCTATCTCAACCTGCAGACATTAGACCCTATAAAAAAATGAGTTCTTGGTCGTTTTTAAATTACATGGGACCAACGTCTTGTGTCATCATTTGCATATCACCAAAAAAATGCCATCCGGTAGATCCTTATATACCGATGCACATTTGAGAAGAAAGGACCTCAGTTGCCTTCATTAGAATTTCACGTGCAACACCAACGGGTAACCCACGGCTTGTGACACATATGCATATCACGCAAAAAGGTCATCCCTGTGGATCCTCATAAGCAGAGACACCAAAAATAAGAGAGGATCCTGGTTGCCAACGACGAACTAGTCATCCAGAAGAACTCATAAGGTCATATGTTTCATCATTTACCTCACGAACCTATAAAAAAACATAAAAACAACCAAAACATGTTAACATCATACAATCAAAAGTTACAATGGAACTAACGATGTAAGAATGCTACGTAGAGTATGCAAAATAAAGAAGATAAGGTCAATCAACAGTCACAAATAACATATGTAATACGCTCCCTCAAAGTAGTCATCTCCTCTGTACCTTCGTCATCTTGGGTGTCAAGTTCGTGCGACTCCATCACAACCTCTGGTATAGACTGTCCAACCTGAAATTCAAATGCTTCAGGCGGGATATGCATCTCGATATCGTCAGCCATGTTAAAATCTATATTTGACCGAGAGAGATGTCGTCTAATGTAATTGTGAAGCGTCATAGTGACCACCACAATATGTATCTATTTAGAAAATTGACACGTCGGCATATCGCGTAGGATGATTCATTTCTTCTTTCAAACCCCAAATATTTTTTTCGATCACACGCGTAAGGAAGAGTGATATTTGTTGAACATTTCTTTTCTACCACAGGTGACACCACTTGATCTCTCGAAATCAGGGATGTGGTATTTGATGTCTGAAAATGACTTTAAATTCCCTCTCTATAAGACATATTCAACATCCACCATATAATATTTATCTGTCACGAAAGACACTATTATTAATTATTGATAAAAAAACTAATATGTTCAAAAAAGTTAACCAATCTGGAGACGGGTGAGGGAAGTGTTGTTTGCTATTCCTTGTTGCATAGGCAAAAAGACGGAGTCCGGCCATCACAAATCCGAAGCACATTTTGAAGTCACACACGACTATCACATTTTAGGTAGGTGAACCATACAAACCAATGTACTCCACCTTTTTGCGGCTGGGTAGTTGAGCATTCACGTGCGTACTATCAATTGCTCTAATGCAGTTCTTTTTAGAAGTATTAGAGATGTCACTCTCAGCACAATAAGAACATTTTGAAGTAAACATAATGCACTAACAAAACTCACTTTGAAAAATGGCATGTAATGCTGGTCATTAGCAGGTTTTTCTGGAGTTATACCGAATATTGGATCTTCTGGCTTCATTATGTTTGACTCTAAGCTAATTAGTGCTCTCCGACCTTCAAAAAGTATCGCTTATTGTCTCTAAGGAATGCTGGAATTGCTCAATCGCTTCTCTGATTGATTCGTTCTGAGATAGAATGTACAGCATAATTGCCAACACCTCCCTTGTAGTCATTCTAGAAGAACCTCGGAGGTTGTGGTTGTACGTAGCTCGTGAAGGAGATCCAAAAAAATGGGTACACTCATGTGAAATATGTTGCTGAATCTTATTAGATGTCCAGCGAGCATCTCGCCCACCCATTTATCCCTAATAAAGGATGACATCATGCGCAGTATTCGAACAGTGATTGTAGTGGTATTCCAATACCAATGTAGCAACTATTGCATTCATTCTTTTGCGGCATTGTCGCTGTCGATCCATCCTTAATAAATGATTTGTTAGGATAACATGCTATGAATAAACTTATTCTTAAAATAAAAGAGAAAAAAACGTGCAATTATAAAGAAAAGCAAATATTTTCCACATGTACTAATTTAATGACAAAATCTTCCACATATCATTGCCTTGAACATATCCACTACAATTCGCAAATCAAAGATCCAAAAAATAACAAAGGCTCGTTTGTAAATCGAGAGACGTAATTGTTCGACTCGCAGCTCGGGCCGCAGCCTCATGAATATCTGTCTACGGGTCGGGTTCACATTTTAAATAGAAGGTTAGATCAGCCACAATTTCTGGGATTCCATCTAAAACTATCATAAAATCATCAATAGTGGTGTTAGCTATAGCAGAGGTTACAGAGCTGCAAATACTTGTATCAGTCTATCTATTGAGTTCTTTATGAAAACATTTTTATCTTTTGTTCTTTTTTTCATCTTGCGCCTCTTTGATAGACACATGACTCGAGCTCCCTCTTGTTTATGCTAGGCCCTTCACCAGAACCTGTAACTTGATCGGGTGGCAAGTCAACTGAGATGTCTGTAAACCCCTGCTCACTTAGGTTGAACGCATGTTGACCCGTCGCGACAACGCTCTTGAACATTACGTTCAATCTATCTTCCAAGTTCGGGTCAATTCCGCACAACTTAATTTTTTTTGCAGTCGGTACTGCCTGCAACGTGGAGGGAGTAGTGGGTAGGGAAGGGGGGCGTATTTGACGAAAGTATAATCATTACCTCTAATTTCTCAGTCCACCATTCCTCTGAAGCATTCACGGTACGCTTGATAGGATCCCATCCCAATCCCGTGGATCCGCGTTTCAGTTCCTTCAATAATTTCCAGTTCTTCTTTAGCTGATCTCACTTGTTCTTGAATTTTAACCTATCGCACTCCCGCCATGTCATTTATTTAAATTTCTTGGAAATATTCTGTCACCCTTCTTTGTTAAAGTAAGTGGTAGGTCTATTTTCAAGTTAAATCTCATTAATACAAAGACTGCAGAAAATGTTTGTCACATCCTTATCTCACATTGCTGACGTAGCCCCTTCTTTGTTCTTAGCGATGATGAAACTAATAAAAGATATAAATCAAAAAGTGCACTCATATTGATAGTAAAATAAAGCGGCAATAAAAACAATGGCATAACCTACTATAGAAAAGCATTTGAGGTATAAAACAAAAACCACCATAAACACCAACTCAAATACCCAAAGCCAGGAGAACCAAGCCACCTCACACATCCAGCACAACCAATCCACCACACACAGGCATACCTCACACATGCGCCACCAACTCACACTCAAAGCTAGGAGACACACTCAAGCCACCTCACACATCTACCACAACCAATCCACCACACACAAGCACACATCACACATCCATCACTAACTCACACACCCAAAGCAGGAGATCGCACCCAAGCCACCTCACACATCCACCACAACTAATCCACCTCACACAGCAAAACCAATCCTCCTCACACATCCACCACAACCAATCCACCACACACAAACACACCTCACATCCACAACCAACTCACACACACAAAGCTAGGAGAGCACACCGGAGCTACCTCACACATCCACCACACACAGAAACACCTCACACATCCACGACCAACTCACACACACAAAACCAGGAGAGCACACCCAAGCCACCTCACACCACACACAACCACACATCACACATCCAGCACCAACTCACACACTCATAGCCAGGAGATCACACCCAAGCCACCTCACACATCCACCACACACAGGCACACCTCACATATCCACCACTAACTCACACACCTAAAGCCAGGAGATCACACCCAAGCCACCTCACACATCCATCACAACTAGGCCACCGCACACAAGCACGCCTCGCAAATCCACCACCAACCCACACACCCAAAGTTATAAGATCACACCCAACCCACCTCACACATCCAACACACACAAGCACAACTCACTCATCCACCACCAACTCACTAACCCAAAGCCAGGAGATCACATCCAAGCCACCTCGCACATCCATCACAACCAACCCATCACACACAGGCACACCTCACACATCCACCACCAACTCACAAACACAAAGCCAGGAGATCACACCCAAGTCATCTCACACATCCACCACAATCAGTCCCCAACACACAAACACACTTCACAAATCCACCACCAACTCACATGCCCAAAGCCAGGAGATCACACCCAAGCCACCTCACACATCCACCACAACCAATCCACCACACACAAGCACACCTCACACATTCACCACCAACTCACACGTCCAAAGCCAGGAGATCCCACCCAAGCCACGTCACACATCCACCACAACCAATCCACCACACAAAATGCATCATGAGAACCTAAATGAGTATTTACATACACACCACACACTTTCTATCTATCTACATACATACCACCGGATTCTTTTGCTTGTATAGAAGGTAAAAGAAAAAGGGGATGCAGAATTTTACAAGAAATGGTCATTTCCATACATACCACCTAATTTTTATGTGTTAAATTGAGGCATTTACATAACACAACCCAATTCTTATGTACTTACATGTTTAAAGCTTGAACTTTACTATAAAATAATTGTACCACCCATTTCTTTCATATCACATAAATAATAGCACAAACTGATAATATAGATTCGCACTAGATCGCAGAGAGGCTAAGGAGATGGAGAAATCACTGAGAGGAGAAATTCAGGGGATGAAGAAGAATCGTAGTAGAGAACACAAACCTAGGTCACGGGATGAGGGGCAACAGAGAGAATAAGGAGAATCACACTAGATAGATCTAGAAGATGGAGAACCGCAACAAAAGAATCGCAGCTAGGGCACAGGGTGAAGAATCACAGCTGGGGCACAGGTTATTATCGCGATAGGTAGACACATATGCGGGCCGCGGGATACAACTCGTGGTCCGCATCTAATGCAATAAGATACGTGCTTATCCTGAAACACACGTCAACTGCACTAAATAAAAACACACAATGCGTTTTGAAAATGCATAAGCAGCAAATAAGCTATCCCAAACGGACCCTAAAGCAAAAAGATATGGGTTTAAAGCTAATACCTGATGTAGTCCAACTGAAAATACTTGATCGATCCTCCTTCTATTTGAACATAGGTAATAGCTCTAGTATACATATCTTTATAACTTGAATATAATTAATATGAACCCCTTTCTTTTGTAGAACTCTCCAAAGAACTTCTCTTGTAATCTTATCGTAAGCTTTTTCTAAGTCAATAAAAATCAAATGTGGATCCTCCTTGCTCTCTTTGTAATTCTCCATCAAAACTCTCAATAAATGTATAGCTTCCATGGTAGACTTGCCCGGCATATAAAACAAAAAGAAAAAAAAATATATCAATAAGGTGGCTTAGATAAATTTATATCAAAGACTTATAAAGAAAATTGGTAAATCAGCTATACTATTGAGAGATTGTATAAAAAAAAAAGAGGATTTTTTAACGCCAACTTCAAATAGTTGGGATAAAGCTAATGATGTGATAATGATAACTGATAATTGTTGTTGTTACATAATGTCCTTTTTTCACACATGCTTGAAATTCACAATTCATATTTTTCTAGTTTAGATGGCATTTGATCCCTTCAATGGAAATTGAAAATATGCAAAATATGCACACCTGATAATCTATTGGTCTTCTATTGGTAAAATTGCATTTAATTTTAGCAACATAAGAAAATAACATCATTGATAGAAACTTATAATGCAATAAAAAAATGATATTGCACCTGATTTGACTATAATCGATCATGAAAGCTAATAAATCACAAAATTAGATAATACAAATAGAGAAAATGAAAGAACAAACCAAATGGCATTCTAGAGCACATTTTGGTATAAAGCGATTATTTTCCCATAAATTTGTATTCTATAGTTATACCAAAAGTTAGAAAGAATACCATCCAAGTATCCAACACTTTCTTATATAGTCATATACATCCTGTGCTAGAAGTAACTGAAGTATGAAATTGTATCAATTATTGTTGTCAGGTACCAATGGTATTTTATGTGATGGCATGATAGGCTTGCTTGTGATGAATCGTGGATTACTCTGTTAGAACCACAATAATCATGACTAGATTTTCTTTAGGAATATCAATTGTTCAGTTTGTGAAAGCCATAAATTTTCAAGCTTGACAAAATTGTTGCAAGCCTTTAAAGTTTATACTTATCAGAACTTAGAATCTCAATACGTGTGATTGAGACTTGCAAAATTGACAATTTAAACATGAGTTTATTTTCTTTTACTTTATTTTGGTAGTTTTATCTTTTTTTTAACTTTTAATTTTTATTATGCCTATGCTAATCCCTCATAGAATGGGTCATGTAGGGAAAAAATTTGAATGCGTGAAGCGTACGCAGCGCTGCGTGCGTCCAGTAGGTTACATGGACGTTACATGGAGATTACATGGAGGGTATTTCCGTGTTTTATCCCTTGTAAACTCCCTGTAACCTCGTTATTTTTGCAGGTTACAAGTATGTTACATGGAGATTATACGTACGTGGCCGCCTCCTGTTGGATGACGTACGCAACGCTGCGCACGCTTTACGTACGCAAATTTTTTCCGTCATGTAGACCATTACTCTTGATTATGCTATTTTTTCATCTTACCATCCAAGATTTATTTTCTTCTCATCATTGTGGATTTTAACTTGCAGATCAAAGATTTTAGTTAGAGTGATTTGTGGCTATGTTAGTTACATGATTTTCTTAGTTTTGGTGTTCTATTTAGTGGAATTTTAACATTTTTAACTAATCAAAGATGAGTTGGCCAATTCAATCTTATTATTTTTTGTTATTTTAAATTTAATGGAATATGTAAGTTTAAATAGGCTTGCACTTGACAATTAAAACAGCTCCATGTTCGTTGTACTTTGATTGCACATTGTTTGCCACTTTGCTTGAGTGTTTATTTAATGATATTCATTCTATTGGTTGTTCCTTGGGGAACTAATCCTCTCGTTTCATTGTTAGTTTCATTATTTGTTTTCTTTGCTCTATGTTACAATCATCTAATTAGTGATATGTTTATGTAAATGTATATTTTCAAATACAGTGTAATCTGATTTTTTTTTTACAATATTGTTAGTTTTTTATTGAAGGTGTGATCTTTTTTTTTTTAATGATTTGGAATTTTTATATGAGTTTTCTATTTGGTACATATTAATGGTATGTTTGAGACAATTGTAGTTTATTGAATAATCTGCTGATAAGCTGATTAAAAATAATTTGCTGATAAGCTAGGTGCAGTGATTATTATAAATTTTTATTTTTTTTGGAAAAGCTAGACCACAGCTAGAAAGCTGTCACCGCACCTAGATAGATGCGGTGTGAAAACACTGTTTTCAACGTTTTGAAAACGCATGAGCTGTCAAAATGCAGTTTACCCAAACAGGTCATGTGTGTTTTCAAAACGCCACTGCACCAAATAAGTTGTCTCAAACAGACAGTAAATTATTATTTTGTGCAGATTTTATAATATTTTAAGTTTCTTCAAAAGTGGGGAATAATAAAGTAAATCAAAATGACCACTGATGTGGCCTTGTGTGCATGATATTAGGCTTTATTCTTAGATTTGTGTCAAGAGACCATAGACTATGATAATTTGCATCAGATTCAGTGAAGTATCATATTGTCTAGACACTGGACATGTAGTTGAGCAAGTTAACAAAAAAATTAAAAAAATTAAAAAAATAATAAAAAAATAAAAGTTGCAATATTAGTGAAAAGTGTTTTGAGGGGATGCCTCAGTCTAGTTATGAAAAATATTATATTCTATCTTATTATATTATTAATGTATTTGATATGATATTATTTTATAATTTTATCTTAAGTTATCTAATATAATACCTCAAAAGTCAAAAGTTAATTTAAGCATGATTACTTAATTATGTTTTTAACTTATTATTTTATTTTAAATTTTATTTGATATAATGTAAATTAACATAAGGAGAGAAAAAAAAAATTTTGTAAGTGAAGATTTGAAAGATGTAAATAAGAGAGAATAAGATTATAAGAAAATTATTAAATGTGATGATGATTCTAAAGATTATCAAAATGAAAATTAGAATGCTTACCTTAAATTATTTTTCATAATTTCAAATTATATTAACTTTTAAAGTTGAGATTCGTTGTTTGTCTTTGTGATAATAAATTAAATCAATATATTATTAACTTATTTATTGCTATGAATTATTTTTAATTTATAGATTTTCTTATATTTGACTTGTGCATCGAGCTTCAATGAGGCTTTCACCTTACCTCACTACAGCAAAAGTTCTTAGTTTCTATTTTCGCCTTTTTAAATCTTGTTAAATAAATGTTTGAGGCTTTACCTAGCAAGACGTACGCAAACGGAGTCCTACACAAAATGCTTCGAGGTTTAAGCCTCGCTATCACAAGTGAGGCTTTCACATTCTTTGCCTTAGGCATTTGAAATAATGCCTTAATCAATTTATGTAAAAAAATATATTATATAATACTATATTTTAATCTTAATTTATATTATATTATATTTAATATATCTAATAAATTGTCTAGAAAAGTAAAAAAGAATTATTTATGCATGATGATTTCATTATGATATCAATTTGTTGTTTTATTTTAAATTATATTTGATTTAAATGATTGATATAGAGAGAAAGAAATATGTAATTATTAAAGTAATATTTGGAAGATGCCATTGAGATATAATTAATTAGTTGATAAAATTATTACATATGATGATTCTTTAATAAATGAAGAAAGTAAGGATAAGACTGTTATGGATCTTAATCCTAATAACTTGATCTTATTTAAAACCTCCATTTTATATCAATATTTAAGTTTCAAATGGTGATTTTGTTTTTAAAATAACAAACTAAATGAATATATCAATATTTTATGCCATATTTATGAATTATTTTTTATTTTATGATTATTTTTTTCTATTTTAAGGCCTTCACATTAATTCATCTCACCTCACTAAAAAAACACCTTAATTCCTAACCTCACCTTTTAAATTCATGGTATATTCTTAGTTAATTTTCGGACTAAGGTTCTTTGGAGCAACTGCAACTTATTGAACAATCTGCTGATAAGCTGATTAAAAATAATCTGCTGATAAGCGAGGTGCGGTAGTTATTATAAATTTTTATTTTTTTGGAAAATTCAGACTGTAGACAGAAAACTCCCACCGCACCTAGGTAGGTGCGGTGTGAAAACGGTGTTTTCAGCATTTTGAAAACACATAAACTGTCAAAACGCATTTTACTCAAATAGGCAGGTGCTTTTTCAAAGCACTACCGCACCAAATAAGCTGCCCCAAACGGATCCTAAATCAATAACTAAGGTTATTTCTTCTAAAGTTTTCTTATGTTAGATTGAGTTAAGTTTGTAAATCAAAATTAGTGGGCCATGCTCAATTATTTGGTTAAGTGTCATTATTAGATTACATGAGCTAATATGAAACATAATAAACAATCTGATTATTTAGTTTACATAAGGTCCAATTATATTACTAGTTTAAAAATGCTAACTAAGGTGACTATAATGTTTTAAAATATTATATAAGGGTTAAAGGTCTCATAGTTAAATATTATATTCTTGACAATTATGTTATTATTAAAGAACTTTTGAAATAAACTAAGGTTGAATAAAGTTGCATTTGCCAAATATATTACATGAAATTTTATAGAAAGTATAATAAGTTGAGAAGTATTGTAATCATTGTATTAATATTAGTACAATTGTGTCTAAAATTCTTGACATATCCTTTCAAGTTTGTTAAACACTCCAATGCAAGAATCATATATAGTTGAAACTATTCCTATCAGGTAAATTGTAGATGATGAATTAGATGTTGTAGAAGATTTATAATTAAAAGGTTAATATGCATTTTCATTTTGTCAAATCTGAGTTCATAATTATAATATAACATGTTTTTGAATTAGAACTTATAGTTGAATAAGTCAAAATTTGTCTAAAATCAAAATTGAGCATGTGTTAAGGCTCAAAACTAAACTTACTATAGAAATTGAATCTACTTTTAATGTGAGTTTGGACTTATTATGCTTATTGTAGTTAATGAATTAATTTAACAAATTGATAAACTAATTCTTAAGTTGTTATGCGTTGATATTTTATTCTTTGGGGGATGATTAGATTAAAATTAATTTCATTATTGGTGATTTTTCCCTCAAATTTATAAAAAATAATTTTGTTGAGAGAATATAATTGTCTCTAACATTTTAAATGATCTATTAATAAGAATTGATTTAATGGAGACTTGAAATTAAAACTTTTATCTATTTTGTTATATCTAAGTTATTAATTCATCATGACTAATATCTAACTCATTTAGGTTAATTATTCTTAAAGAGAGTCTTAGATTATAAAAGTATTTTAATTGGGTGATTTGACTATTTACTTTTTTTTATTATCTTTAACTCTTAAATATTAGTGATAATGCATTCATTGGATGACATGTTAGTATTTTTTTATTATTATTTTATTACATGTATTATCATAAGCGTCATTAATTATATATTATTAAGAGTAAATCTCAAAATAGTCCCCTAATTATTTGTGTGTAGCAAATTTAACCACAACGTATCATTTTTCAATTCAATACCTCCATTTTACAATATTGATCCAAAATGATCACTCATGTAGAAATTGTGATACAAAATTAATCTCATTTTATTCCATTTAACTATATAAAATAGAACCTAATGCTTGAGGACTAAATTAGAAAAATGTGATCCTCTGAAGCTAAATTGATCACTTATGATTAGTTGGGGACTATTTTAGAATAAGATAACATTATTTATTGGCCGTAGAATTAATTAGTTTTTAGAGTGACAGACTAAATTCTAATAATTTGGTTTATAGAAAGGGAACGGGTCACTAGTAGGGCCGACCATAGCCACCCTTGGACATCTAGATGTGTGAGTCTAGATTAACCCATTCTACTAATAATACATCCTGAACCAATCTATAGATTAGCCAATGTTCTTTATACTATCAAGCGAAGGTAAAGAATAAGATTGCTTCTATTTGGCACAATACCATAATTTCAAGTTCTCCACGAATGATAGTTTTTCCGAAAAATCTTGGATTAGTTGAAAATGATAAAGTTGTTTTATTTATACTTGCATCAAACTTTATTTTATTGCTGCTTTACTTGCATCTAGTAGAAATTTCATAAAACTTAAAATCTAATTTTTGAAAAGACATAAAAGTTATAATTACTTTTAATTTGAAAATCTATTAATTTCTAAAATTAACCTTCCCTATGGGACCGATAACCAGGACTCCACTAGAGCTCTGTATTACTTGAGTGATACGTATACTTGCGTTTGAAATTGTGACTTTATGAAATCATTATAAATATATAAATCTAGGTTTATAAATTCTCGCATATAAAAAAAGTAGTCAACTACGTCAGCGGTAATCCGTGCAAGGACTTTTGCTTCTATCTATTTGAAAAAAATAATCCATGATGACTAAAATGAACTTTTGTTTCCCTTTCAAAGGCAAAATTGATATGAGAATATTGACATGCCTAAAAATGTGTTATTTTTTATACATTTTATGCTCATTTTTAATGATATTGCACTTTAATGGAAGGTATTTTATGTGTATTTGGTTTCATGTACAAGAGATGGAAATTTTGAGAAAATGAAGCAAAAATGAGGAAATTTGGAGTCAAATGGATCAAGGAAGAGAATTTTGACCTGTCACATTTTGATATGTCTTTCTTTTTTATGCTTAATTTTTTTTACATTTATCACATATTTTTGAATGAAATTGCACTTTAAAGAAAGATTATTTTCATACTTATATTGCAGGTATAACACTTAGAGCGTATTAGAACTGAAACGGGGCAAAACGGGAGAAAATGGGAGTGCAACCAGTAGACTTGCACCTAGTGGCTCCTAGGCGCCAGTCCTCACCCAGAAAAATGCAAATATGGCACCATGGCACCACTTTCTGGCTCCTAAGCGCCAGAAACGAATATGGACAGTTACGGAACATCTCAAGGAGTTATTAGGCAGATTTTCACACTTGGAAATGCATATTTTGCCATTTCAAAGTCCTGGAATCTCCAGGAATGCCTATAGGTCATAAATAGAAGTGGGAAATGTAGATTCCTACTATTTTTAAAGAGATTGGAGAGGGGATTTTGAGATATATCTACAAGGGATTGTATTAGCATTGTATGGATCAACATGAGAATTTGTTGGAGGAATTTTTATCTTTCTTTCAAAGGAAAAATCTAAGTGCTGTATTCTTCATTATCTTATAATTATTGTAAGCACTTATCTAGTGGATTTTCTTTGATTTAAAAGAAGTTTTCTGTCATATTTTCTCCATGCTTAGTGAGTAGTTTTTCTTAATCTTTCCTCTTATTATGAGGTAGTTGCATAAATGGGAAAATTTGTTTTATGATAAAATAATTTTAATTTCTATATGATGAGTAATATCTTCATTTCTTCATTGACAAAACGTACAAGTCATAGGTTATGTTAAAATCTCTTATAAGTTAAGACTGAGACTCGGAAGAACGGTGACTTCACAACTTGAGTGTATTCATATGATGAAATAGTTCAGGTAGCAATTCGACTTTTAAAGGAAATATACTTCATATGTTTCTATTAGGAGCTTCTAGGTGACAATTGATGTAGGTGAATGGGTACATTTCCATGAGTTGTAAGGCTTTTTAACCACCTTTGCATCTTTGCTAGTTGTGTAAACCTAATAGAATACTAAGTATGCCTATACACTCGGAAGAGGATAGATAGACATATGTTCCTTATTGGCACACATATTATTTTGTAATTCTATGAAGTTTTCTACTGCATATGTCATTATCTTCATTTTACTTTTCTTTTGTTATGAATTGGATGAATGTTTATGAATTTATATTTACTTATAAATGCTCTTATTTCATAAATGTGATGGTATTTCATTTGAACTTCATTTACATTGTAATTTGGTCTATTGTAGTGTTAAAATTTGTTGTAATTGCATTAGGATCCGGATGGACGGTGTAGTTCTCAACTAAGTGGAACTACATGGAACTTATGGGTGAAGGATAAGTAGTCCAGAGATTCAATGGAATGTTAGGGAGATATTCATTGATTGGTTGTAAATTAATGTTTTTAGGGTGACAGGCTAGAATCTTACCAATTTGATTTAGAGTTTGGAACTTAAAGCTAGGTTAGTCACATTGGTGGCATAGTGGATACTCTAGGGTGATAGGCTAGAACCTACCCAACATAACCAAGGATTTAGGAACTTAACTCTAGGTTGGCCAATTTTCTTTATGCACTCGACAAAGGGTAAAACTGGCCACATTAGATTCTAAGCATCCCATTCCTACACTTTATCTAAATACCTATATGAGAAAGACATTTTTTTACATCTCAAAATTCACCAAACCAATTTATCTAATTAGGTTTATCTTTAGATTTAGGTTTGCATTTAGAAGTTATATTTAGAAAAACAGCTTTAATCGACATTCCAATCTAAATCCTGATAGTAGTTGACGAGAATTAGCCTAAGAGATTCCTTACCTCGCTTTTCTATGAGATCGATACTTTAGGTTTTATAGAAAACCATATATTACTTAAATGATACGTATACTTTCGTAGAACCCCTAGTGTATAAATTATAGATCAAATTCTAAACTCTATAAGATATACATTTTGCACCTAGCTGCCTAAAGAAACCGGGTCAAGTTTTTGCCCAGGAAACTAAATAACTATGTTATTGTGGGTTGGGTCATGTTTTTGGTGCTGTTGTCGGTGAAGCAACAGTATGAACTTTAGGAGAATTTTAGTTTAACCTGTAAGACTTAGATATGGAAATTGTAGTGTTATTATCTAGTGTTTTTAATTATTGTGTGTTTATTTCAAAGAAAATCTATAATACTAAAAATATTTTTGATTGCTTAAAGTATTGGATATATGTCCTATTAGTTAAGTCTTTTGTTTGAATTTGTAGTTCAGGACCTGCAGACCTGGAACCATATGACTGAGAGGAGGATCATAAAACCCCAAGGATAAAATTAGTGAGCAAGTGAAATATGTATAACCTTGGGATTCGTCGGGCTGACAATGTTAAACCAAGCACTTCATAGGAGGAAACCCATATGTTATTTATGTTAGTGTGTCTATGAGTTGTAACTTTTTAAGGTGCAATGTGTTTGTTTTAGTGTGGATTGATTAGTTTGATTGATGTTGGTGGATGTTTGGATTGTTAGTGGATTGATTTAATCTTTGTGTGTCATGAGTGAGGTGATTCCTTAACTTCTCATTATAGCTAGACTTGTATATGATCTCTTGTATTAGTTGGATTAACGAGTACATTATAGCTCAGTTCTAAAAAGAACTTGAGGATTAACTGGAGACATGATGAGTTTGGACATAGAACAATTTTATCTAAATTTTGTTACTTCCTTTATTTAACTTTGTTTTCTTTAATATGGTTCAATAAACTAGTTGAAGAATAACCTGATGATGATCTTACACTATCCTTATATATGTTAGAGGTGCTTACTTAATGGGATAAGATGATACTTGGGGTTGGTGCTTGTGAGCCAATATACCAGGGATAATTGTATCCATAATGTAAGGCCCTGTGGAAACATTTAAACATACCTAATTGATTGGTGATGAGATTCTGTTAGAATTGGAAGTAAGGAAAGGAGTTGTAATGAGTTATGGGATGAATTGATGTCATTTAACAAGTGTGTTTGTGTTTGTGTTGTAACAATATAAAGGACTTGGGGAACACTTAAATATATATTCCTATGTTAATACTTGTTATGCTAGTTAGACTTTTCTTTTGTTCAATTTCATTCTAGTATATTTAGTTTACATTTATTGTCTACTACACACTATTCTGTTATGAGTATATTTGCAAATGTTCTGATAGGCATTTGTTGTAGATATAATTTTTTAGTTGTTTTTCTTTCTGCTTATATTTTTTGTACTGAATGTTATACATGTTAAAATTTAAGTTTGGGAGATGAAAAAAAAGTTTTAAAAACTAAGCTTTATTTGTCCTTAATAGACTACATTTAAAAAATATTTTGAAACAACCTATTGTATGTGGTGTTAACTTTAGAGAACTATATTGATGATTATATGAATTTTATAGTAGTCTTAAAATTTATGGTGATAAGGGGTAGTTATAGAGTTAATATATTTAAGATAAGAGAATAAGGATATGCTTTTACTATTTATAGTAGGGAAAATTATATTTTTGAAACACTTGGAATCTTGGATTTACACTTTAAAAAGAATTGAGACTATATAAAAAATCATTTTTATACTAATATATACTATCAAGTAAAGAAATATGAGAAGTTTTTAACTTTAAGAGGAGGATAGTGAAATACAAAGTCATTAAAGGTTATCCAGATATAGTAATCCTCACATAAAAAAATAAAAAAGGTAAGGTTTAAAAAGATCCTGAAAGAAAAAGAAAAGAAAAAAAAAGAAAGAGAAAAGTAAAATGAAAGAATGTGGCGAGAAGCTTGAGGAGATGCCTAATTAAAAATTGACTTCACTTGAATCATCTTAAAGAAAGGAACTTATTTACACTTCTGAGCTTATTCTTAATTTTAAATATATTAGTCAAATCTTTACTAATAGAGTTCTCATATAATTCTATATTTTAATTCTTCTAGGATTCCCATGTCTCACAACTTACAATTATTTTTGAAATGAATAGAAAATCAAAATTCCTAACTTGATTACTAGATATTTTTATACCCTAGTCCTAGCCTGAGTTATTGAAAATTTTTCTAAAGTTAAAATCAAATTTATTGGGCAAAACTATAAGAATCTTTAATGAAACCTACTACTATAAGTTAAAGCATTTGGTTTATAAAATAGGAGAGTTACTTGAAGACAAGTAACATTTAAGTTTAGGGGAATTGACACGCTTAAAAACGTGTTACTTATTATATACATTTTATGCCTCTTTTAATGATATTATACTTTAATGGAAGTTAGTTTGCATGTTTTTTGTTTTAGGTACAAGAGATGAAGTCTTGGAGAAAATGGAGCAAAATGGAGCAATTTGGAGTCAAATGGAGCGATGAAGAAAATTTTGACCTAACACGTTTTGATATGCCTTTCTTTTTTTATTTTCTTTACATTTGCCACGTATTTTTAAATGAAATTACACTTTAAAGAAAGTTATTTTCATGTTTATCTTGCAGTATAACACTTGGAGCTGATTGGAGCTGAAACAAGGTTAAACAGGAGCAAAATGGGGGGTACTTCCAATAGAGTGGTGCCTAGGCACCAGTCCCAGCCCAGAAAATAGAAATGGTGCCACATTTTGGTTCCTAGCCCCTAGAAATGGATACAGACAGTTACGACACGTCCCAAGGAGTTATTTAACATATTTTCACGCTTGGAAAGGCACCTTTTGGCATTTTAAAGCCCTGGAATCTCCAAGAATGCCTAGAGGTTGTAGATAGGAATAGTAAATGTATATTCTTACCTTTTCTAGAGAGATTGAAGAGGGGATTTTGAGATATATCTGTAAAAGATTGTATTAACATTGCATAGATCAGCAGGAGGCTTTGTTGGAGTGATTTTCATCTTGCTCTCAGATGGAAAAAGCTAAGTATTGTGTTCCTTATTATCTTATAATTGTTGTAAACACTTATCTAGTGGATTTACTTTGATTTAAATAAAATATTTTGTTGTTTTTTGTCCATGCTTAGTGAATATTTTTCCGTACTCTTTCCTTTCTTATAAAGTAGTAGCATAAATGGAGAATTTTGTTTTATGATAGAATAATTTTACTTTCTATGTGATGAGTAATATCTCTGTTGCTTCATTGACATAACGTACTGGTCATAGGTTATGTTAAAATCTATTGTAAGTTGAGATTAAGACTCAGAAGAGTGGTGACTTCACAACTTGAGTGCACTCACATTGTCCAGTTGGCTATGGTGAAGTAGTTCAGGCGACAATGTAACTTTTAATGGAAATATACTTCATGATTTGTTTCTATTAGGAGCTTTTTGGTGATAATTGATGTAAGTGAATGGGTACCTTACCATGGGTTGTAAGACTTTCTAACCACCTTCGCATCTCTACTAGTTGTGTAAGCCTACTAGAATACTTAGTGTACCTATACACTCGGAAGAGGGTAGGTAGACATATGTTCCTTATTGGCACAAAAATTATTACATAATTCTATGAGATCTTCTACTGCTTATGACATTATCTTTATTTAAATTTCCTTTTGCAATGAATTAGATGAATGTTTAGGAATTTAAATTTTCTTATAAATGCTCATATTTCATAAATGTGATGCTATTTCATTTGAACTTCATTTACATTGTAATTTGGCCTATTATAGTTTGAAATATGTTGTAATTGCATTAGGATCCAGAAGAGTGGTGTAATTCTAAACTAAGTGGAACCACATTGAACTTATGGGTGAAGGATAAGTAGTCCATAGATTCAATGCAATTTTAGGAAGATACTCATTGATTGGGTGTAAATTAGTATTTCTAGGGTGACAGGCTAGAATCTTACCAATTTAATTTAGCGTTTGGTACTTAAAGCTAGGTTAGTCACATTGGTGGCATAGTGGATACTCTAGGGTGACAGGCTAGAACCTACCCAGCATAACCAAGGATTTGGGAACTTAACTTTAGGTTAGCCAATGCTTTTTATGCACTCGTAAAATGGTAAGAATAGTTTCTCCTATTGTACTAGCCACATTAGATTCTAAGCATCTCATTCCTACACCATCTAAATACCCATATAAGAAAGGTAGTTTTTTACATCTCAAAAGTTAACAAACCAAATTAATTAGTTAGGTTTGTATTTAGGAGTAGTATTTAGAAAATACCTTTAATCGACACTCCAAGCTAAGACCTGATAGTAGTAGACTCGAACTAGCCTAAGGGATTTCTTAACTCGCTTTTCTATGGGATAAATTTTTTAGGTTTTAAAGAAAACTCTATATTACTTCAATGATATGTATACTTACATAGAACTCATAGTGTGTAAACTATAAATCAAATTCTAAACTTTGTAACATATCCATTTTACAATCTAGCTGCCTAAAGTAACTGGGTATTTATGGCATTGCGGGTTGGTTCAAGAAACTAAATAACTGTGTAATTGCGGATTGTGTCAAATATCAAGTCCATAAATGATGAAGGGACAAGGGCTAATAATTGGTTGTAATTTCTGTGCTGACTGATGTTGCTATGGAGCATATTTCTGGCATTGCTCACATCTTTGGGAAAACTTTTTCATATCTACTAAATGGGCCAGCCAGAAGTATCTTGTCTCTGGACAAGATGAGCTAAAATTTTACTACCTGAATGACTTCCACATTCGCATGAAATGCACATTTCAGAGGATTTCTTCCACCTCTCCTTCCTTGACGCACTTTAGAAGCAACAACGTAGTCAACCTTCAGAAGAGTGTATCTCTAATGAGGATGAATTTAGCGAATTTAATTTTAAACCTTTGATGATTGATCCACTTATAAAGTACCTATTTTTATGTCTTATTTATGATTCAATTCTTAAGGATATTATGCTTTAATGAAAGCTATTTTTATGTTTTTGGATATAGGTGATGAAAAAAGAGTTCAAGCAAGAAAAAAGGAGCAAAAATTGAGCTAAAAAACAAAGTTGCCAAAATTATAGGTCTGGCGCCTAGGCGCCAGAATCCGGCGCTTAAGCACCAGTTTGACACTAAAGCAGATAAGATTTTTGTCAACTTTGGGCAGTTATTTTGACGGTGTTAAGCGGTTATCAGACCTTCTAGAAGACTGGAAGTTACTTCTAATACATAGGACATGTGATACATTGCATCTGGACACATGAAAACAGTTTTAATCGCGAAGAAGTGCGATCTAAAGTGAAGAGGTGCGAAGACTTGGCGCCTAGGCACCACAGTTACTTTTTAGAAGATTCATTGAATTTGGACGAATTTTGAAGAGGTGCCTTAAGTAACCTCTGATCATTTTTGAAGCTATATAAATAGAAGAAATTTCTATAGAGAACCGTGCCCCCTAGATCTCCAGCATCAGGAGATAGATTTAGAGAGCCACCACATTTTCTTCTTAAGTATTTAGTGAGTTTATTTTAGTTGTTTTGAGAGTTACTACTCAATTCCTAGAGTAGTAAGTGAAAGTTTGTAAGTGTTGTTGCTGTTGAAGTTTAGTACCTTGCATTGGAGTCAGTAGGAGTCAAATGATCAGTTGAAGGAACATTGCAGATAAGTATTTGTAACTTGGTTCAAAGTTTTATAAACATATTTTGTTGTGTGAATTCAATATGTTATGAGTAGTTACTTTTCTTTCTCCTTTCAACTATGAAAAGATAATAAGATAATTTGATTTTGTTGGAGAACTTAACTTAATTTTAAAATCATTGTGATGATATTCATACCTGATCTTAATTTACTTTTTAAACTGTCCATTTGAATTATTAAAACCTGCTGAAGAATTCTGAGACATATCCAGAGATGAGTTCTTAACTAGTAGATATCACATGAATCCTTGGGGAATCGAAGGCTTTGAGCGGGTTATTCAAGGTGAAGTGCAAATAAATAGGGAGATATTATTTATTGGGCGTAGAGTTGATTAGTTTTTAGAGTGACAGACTAAATTCTAATAATTTGGTTTATAGAAAGGGAACGGGTCACTAGTAGTGCCGACCATAGCTACCCTTGGACATCGAGAAGTGTGAGCCTAGATTAACCCATTTTACTAATAATACATCCTGAATCGATCTATCAATTAGTCAATGTTCTTTATACTATCGAGCGAAGGTAAAGAATAAGAATGCTTTTATTTGGCACAATACCATAATTTCAAGTTCTCCACAAATGATAATTATTCTGAAAAATCTTAAATTAGTTGAAAAGGAGAAAATTGTTTTATTTGTACTTGCATTAACCTTTACTTTATTGCTGTATTATTTACATTTAGTAGAAATTTCATTCAACTTAAAATCTGAATTTTGAAAAGAAATAAAAATTATAATTACTTTTATTTGAAAATCTAATAAATTTCTTCAATTAATCTTCCCTTAATCTTCCACTGGGATCGATAACCGTGACTCGATAGAGCTCGTATTACTTGAAACGATACGTCTACTTGCGTTTGAAATTGTGACTTTACGAAATTATTATAAATATATAAATATAAGTTCATAAATTCTTGTAGTCGTAAAGTGCTTTCGGTATCAATGATCCATCACTTCTTTGAGGACTTTCTCTATTTAAGATAGTAGATGTAAGGATCAACCCAACTTTTTATATCTTTGATTTCTACCTCCATCATTTCTGACTCTTCTATGGTTGGTTCAGAAAGCCATCGAGGCACCTTATTTGTGGAGCATATGTTCTTCGACGAGAGGTCTGCCACTTGGTTCTCCTCTCATCCTATATGCTTAGTACGAAACTTTGAGAACTTTCCTATCTATGCCTTCAGTTTGTTCAAATATTTGGCCATCATTTCATCTCGAGCCTTGAATTCTCCATTAACTTGATCGATGACAAGTTAAGAATATGATTTTATAATAAGGCGTAGGACACTCATTTCATCACCTAATCGTAAACTGACTATCAGCACTTCATACTCCACTTGATTATTTTCCACTTAAAAATCAATGACGATAGAATGATATATATGCTCTCCAGTCAGACTGCATAGCACCAGCTCAATTCCCACTCTAGCTTGGTTAGAATCTCCATCGACATAGAGGGTCAAAGTCTGTTCGTTTGCTTCGGCCATCGCTCGACTCATCTAAATTGAAAAATTCCACTTGGAAATTTGCTATAGCTTGAGCCTTGATCGCCATCCAGGGATGTATCCGTTTTCATACTCACTGAGTTCCACTGCCTACCTCAGTAGTCGACGAGCGTGTTCCAATCGTGTGAGTACAAACTTAAGTGAATGGTCAATGATCACTCTAAATAGATGCATCTAGAAATACGGCTGGAGCCTATGAGTAAAGACAATTAAAACAAATGTTAACCTTTTCATAATAACTTACCTGACTTTGAATTCTATGAGAACTCGGTCGGTGTAATAGACGGAAAATCGCTTCCCCAACTCCTCTCAAATTAGCATTGAACTGATGGCCTCCAAACTAACTCCTAAATATAACGAGAGTTCTTTCTTTGGCTTCAGACTTTGTAATAGGGGTGTAGAGGCTAGTGAATGCTTCAAACTTTGGAAGGTCTGCTTGCACTCGGCCAACCATTCAAACTTCTTAGATTTTCTTAGTAGTTTAAAGAAAGCTGTGCATTTGTCTCCTGATTTGAAAATGAATATGCTCAACGTGGTTATTCAACCTATCAGCTTATGTACTTCTTTGGTATTTCAGGGAGAAGGCATGCTCATGAGTGCCTTTACCTTCTTAGTATTGGCCTTAATGCCTTTGTATGTTAATAGGTATCCTAAGAATTTTTCGGTCGAAGCCCCGAATGTGCATTTTAATGGGTTTAGCTTCATCTTTTATTTCTTGAGAGTTTGGAATGTTTCTATTAAATTGCTTATATGCTACTCGGCCGACCTAGTTTTTACTA
Organism: Papilionanthe hookeriana x Papilionanthe teres; assembly: GCA_022702705.1. Classification (NCBI taxonomy): domain Eukaryota; kingdom Viridiplantae; phylum Streptophyta; class Magnoliopsida; order Asparagales; family Orchidaceae; genus Papilionanthe; species Papilionanthe hookeriana x Papilionanthe teres. The sequence continues at coordinate 97,029,470 of CM040425.1, forward strand.
GAACATCATCAACATAGACTTCAATATTTCCTCCCTTTTATTTAAAAAAATTATATCAATGAGACGCTGATAGGTAGTAACAACATTTTTCAGCCCAAATGACATTGTAATAAAACAAAATAAACCTTCACTAGTAATAAAAGCTATTTTCTCAGCATTGGCTAGATGCATCTTGATTTGGTGATAGCCAGAAAATTCATCCACGAAACTCATGATTGAATATCCTTCAACAGAGTCCACTAGCGCATCTATCCAGAGTAATGGATATCTGTCCTTGGGACAAACAAAGTTCAGATTTGTGAAGTCCAAAAACATCCTTCACTTTCCATGGGTTTTCTGCATCAAGTCTACATTTGATACTCAGTGGGGGTATTGCACCTCTCTGATGTGCTCCTTAACTTGTTAAAGGCATGACTTCACCCTCACTACACTTTTTAGGTTGTAAAATCCCAAATTGTTCTGTGGATTAGTGAGAGAAAAGGGAGAAGGAGAAGGGTAAGTCGAGTAACTCTTAAATTTTAGTGGAATTGTTCAATCTTCCTTTTTTATGAAAATGACCTTCCTATTTATATGCCTTAGGAAGGGTATCATAAATTATACAATTGTCCACATTTAATAGAAACGCCACAATCATTTATGAATCATTTCACCATTACACATTTGTAACTGACATAGGCATAATTTAACCTTGTAACCGTTATCAACATCTCTTCATGTTTGTAGCTACGCTTAGCGTCTTTTCTTGTTTGTAACCATCTGGTATGATTACCTGCTATCCGTTCAATCAGCTACGAATTGATAGCCCGATCGAATGACTTATAGGCCACCCCAAAGGGTTTTATTGTAAAGGTGTTTCCTTTGGTCGGCTATCTTTAATGTGGGCACACATTATTCCTTTCCTCGGTTAGGCTTTCGTTGGATCGGTCTGGAATGAAGTTCGACAGGTGTAGTGATGTATGTTTGTACTTTTATTGTTCTTTTTCTTAGGTATCTTGGGGTCTCCTCGAGATTCATGCTGCCATATTAATGGTGTACAAATATCTTATTTATATTCCCCTTCATAAAATATGAGAATTTATTCACACCAAAAGCACATGCTTTAAATAAAATATATAATTAAGATTACTATCTTATTTAAGCAAGAGTATGACCAGATTCGAAAAAATGTTGAATTTACCAAAATTTGTTTCAAATCTTATTTAAAGGATATTAAATAAGGTTCTATTAATGCTAAAAAGAAACTCAATATTTGAATGTAGCGAACAATCTTTGAGTGAGCTTCTAAACATCTTTGAATTATATTCAAACATACTTCAAGTAAGGTTCAAGATGACTTAAATAAAATGGACGATGAATATAACGATATTTGAACTAGGTTTAAACAAGATTCAAATCTTTCTCAACTACTAATTAAACCAGGTTCATTTCAATTTTTAAGTTCTACTTTAAACAAGTCTCTATCGAAATGATTTTAATTTTCTTACTCAAAATAAATATTAATCATAATAATTATTTAAAAATAACTTTAATTCTATTTATAACTTTATCCAAATTTTAAAAAGTTTACCCATGACCTCCATTGATGAATTAAATTGTGTTGCTCAGAATTTCTATTGGAGATACAAACATACTAAAAAATATTTCATTCAAAATAATTTATTTATTCATTTATTCAAAAAGTATATATAATACCGTATTTCTCCGACTTTCAGAAGTATTATGCAAGCTGTCGCTGCGGTTCTCGGTCGGACACGATTGCCAGTTCAATTCTGCTGCATTTCTTCACAATAGTACTATTTTACCCCGTTCTATCTTCAAGCTCACTCCTCGCCCTCTTGTCCTCACTCCTGTTCTCTCGCTTTTCCCCAATGGTGTCATGCAGAGCTCCGCTTTCGCTCTTCATCGCATCGCCGGTCGAAAGTAGCGTGAACTACTTAACACCATCGATTTCTTTATTCCACATTTCCTCTCCTCTAAACAGCGATCTGGTTCTGCGGCGGCGCAGCTCCAATCGAGGGAGAGTTGTCTGTATGAGCGACAGCGACGGAGGGTTCGAAGCTTCGCAATCCTCCAAGGTAATTTGGTTTTTTTTGCTTGCTTGTGTGCGCTAGATTGCGCGGCCATTGCATATGCTGCTTCTGTATTTGGTATTTCGTTAATGATTTTGGCTTTGAAAGTGGAAAATGCAATTTCAGATGCTGAATTTGTTGGGCATTTCATTTGCAAAACAATATCTTGATGAGGTTTTTGTTGCATCTTTTGTTATGTTATTGTACCATGGCGCTGAAGTTTTTGTTAATTTATCATCATTGTTCTTTGAAGATGATGGTTCAATTAATGGTTTCATCTATGGTTTTGCAAGGATTAATTTCAAGGAAAAAGCATTTTTATTTCTCATGTGGTTATTAATAAAATGGCTGCGACCTTTAAAGCTAGCTTTAATGAGCGCAATATGTCTTTCTATTATTGGGCGGGCTTGAAGCAATGATTAAGTTACCTCTATTGTAATTTGGAGGTCGAGGGTTTGAAACAGCCTATTTGAATTGTTGGGCTATGATTTCTTACAATAACACACACTTTACTTTCGTAGGAGTTTTATGATCTAGGTATGTTCTACGCCCTTTAGGAAGACAGCCAAATGAATTGGAAGTTAAGATATTTTTTTCAGGAGGGCCAAATTATTAGACAAGAAAATTCTACCATAATTTTAGAAGTGAAGCATAAAAAGATGAAAAATTGAATTTAGGGCATAGAAGGTACAAACATATCTACCAGTATAACTTGAAGAGAACAAATTCAGTAAGAATTTTTGTAATTTAAAGTTTTTTCTGAAATGCTACAAGCATTGATTGATCGCTTGGAAAATATAATGAATTGTGATGTGGTGCTTTGGGTTAAGCATCAACACAATTTATATTTCAAGCTTTTTTTGTCGTGCTCCAATATAATCTATACAACATCATATTATAGCACAACTAAATGATAATCAACAACTATAAAACATGAAAGTTGAACCATGAAACTCATCTCAATATTTTTTTGTGTTGCTCTGGTGTATTCATATGATCAACATCCTAAAATGATACAATCAAAATTTGAAATATATAATAATAGGATATGCAAATTGTGGCTCAACAGTAGTTATCCTTCCATTTGCCAAGATTAAAAGTGTTGAGCACAAAAATTGTTTCAATTGTTGTCACTTCCAACATTACAGGTGTTCAACTATATTCAATTTACCCATTACATGTCCTCACCCTCTTATAGCTAGTATCTCATCATCATACTCATCATATATACTAAAAAAGCACGCATGTTCAATGCAACCATGATCACACTCAAATAAAAAAAAGTTACGAAGTCATATTTCTATAAGAACCCAATATCATGATAAGAACATATGATTGAGCTGTATTGATTGACACATGAATAGATGTCTTTCTCGAAATTGATTCAAAACTCTCTTTAATATTTTTTTTTCACGCCCTTTCTTGCTCCATGGTGTGACATCCCGATCCAAAAAATTTTACACCCCAACAACGCAATGCATACAACAACAACAACAAAGCCTTAATCCCACTAAGTGGGGTCGGCTACATGAATCCTTTTTCTCCATTGCGTCCTATTTAGTGTCAAATTTTCGTTTAATTCTAATAAATTTAGATCATTTTTTATACAATAAGCCCAAGTTTTCCTAGGTCTACCTCTGCCTTTCTTAACATAAGTTGTATTTAAAACATCTACTCTCCTAATCGGATCATCAGGTGGTCGACGTTTAATGTGACCAAACCATCTAAGGCGACTCTCAAAAGAAAAAAAAATTAAAAAAAGCAATAACAAAATAAGCAATAAAATATAACTTTTATTCCATAAATAAGGGTTCAATTGATACAATTGAAAAAAAAAGCAACTGATTGAAATAAACTACAGCGATAATAGGAAAATAATTACCCAACCCAAAATGAGAAAATGTAATAATGAAAGCAAAAAATTGAAAATACCAAAAAGAAAATCTAAATCTGCAGCATCTGTTTTTGTGGAGATGGTCCTTCAAGTGACTGAATGAAACTTATTATGCAAGAATATCAACGAGTGAATTAAAAATTTGAACTTAGTGAATAACTATTATTTATTAAAACATAAATGACAAGGAATTGGGGCATGTAGTACGAACAATGAAAAAGGGACAGTTTATTATTTGCATAACTGAATTTACAAAAAAGAGTATCAAATGCTTAACAATCATTAAAAAAATTTACTTGAGCCCATGCACTTTAATATAAATATTTATATTCCACAATCTCAAGCATTTTTCTACATATACGGTTTATTAATCTTTTATCACTATGTGATAAGATACAAGTGCAGTGTATATATATCAATATAATTACATATATAGTTGGTTTTCTTTGACACCCTGAAACAAGTAAAGGTGGGTAACAATCCAATAAGAATCCAACAATTTCTCTAAAGACTTCTCGCTTCGACTAGACATAATAAAGATTTAATACAAACATAATAGTACTATAATATCAAACATATTTCATACATTATAATTAAAGCACGGGGATATAACTACATGTCCACTAGTAGTTGTAGACAATTATGATTTTGCAATATTGAGATTTAACAGATCAAAATTATAAAAGAAATAATAAATACAGGAAACACAAGCCATCATTAATTAATCACGAGTTTATACAGTAATAATGCAAGACTAATTACTCATAAAATTTATTATAAAAAGTAATAAAATTTATTGCAAGTATATTAATAAAATTTGAAGGGTACGGTTGACAAATTATAATTAGCAGGATATCTAATATATGTAGCAAAGATAACACTCTTAACAATGAAGAGCATGTTTATCTCTTAATTAATAACAACTACTTAACTCGAGGCGGGTAAAATTCTCATTTTATATGAGATCTAAGCAGCACCAAGTAGGTGTTTTACACCAAAAAAGTATATTAGTCATAGAAACACATTAGTTATTATTATTATAATAATTTTATTATTAATTATTATTATTATCAATTTAATCCAATGTGATTATAATTTTTGAAAAAGTTAGGCATCCAATTAAGATTAATTATAACTAATTTTATCATAAAAAAATTAATTAAATAAAATAATTTAATCTAAATATCTACATATGCATATTTAATGACTACAAAAAAATGTTAAATTTGTTTTAGAAGAAGTCATGAAAGAGGGAAAAAAAGTACAGAGAAAAAAAAGAAGAATAAGAACTTATTGTTGAGTTGTTAACTGAGGAAAGAGGCTGATGAGGGACCTTGTCCCAACAGTGAGCATTAATTCTTGACTGGGTATGAGAGAAAGGGGCTTCAGTGCTTGTAAAAAGAGGAAGCTTAGAAACTACATGTGGGAGATGCATGATGCCTTAAGTTTGGTAGCTCATAAATAGCAAAGAGAGGTGTGGAGGAGTGCGGGAGACGGTCGATTCTCACTTTGATGTATCAAGAAAGTGACGAGTAGAAGAGAATTTAGTCGCATAAATCATACATTTGGAAGGGCAACCATACGAGAAAATAATAGGAAGAATAAAGAGAATTTGGAACAAAAGTGGCATTGAGCGAGAAAGAAAAAATTTCACTCAGAATTGTATGATTGCGGATGATAAGGCAATGCGAGGGCGAACAAATAAATAATGGTTTGATTATTATATATTATGCCCCTTAAACGAATTTGATCCTCAAATTCACATTTTAATTATGGAATACAATCATCTCTTCTTCATTCTCTCAAGTGACTTCTTGCTCTGAGTGGTTCTTCCAAATTACTTTGAGAAAAAGAATTGACTAACGATGAAGTTGCCAAACTTCACGCTTTAAAATACGATCGAACATTTCTTCATAAGCATGTCTTCTTGAATCACCAACGAATCAAAACTGAATAATGTGAGAATTGTCATGCACGTAAAGCTGAAGTAGTGAGACGTGAATGACATTATGTACTAATGCTTGTATTGGATGAAGAGCCAAACAATATGACACTCTACCTACTTTCTCGATCATATCAAAACGATCAATAGGGTGAGGTTGAAGTTTTTTACTCTTACCAGATCATATAACTCCACGCATAACCTTCAAAAAAATATGATCTCCAATATTGACTTCAATCTCTCTATACTTTGAGTCAAAATATTTTTTTTGATGATCCCAGGTCATATGTACTTGATCTCGAATTCGACGAACTTTCTCAGTCACTTCATAAACTAATTGAGATCCGAATGTTTATATTTATTATTCACAAACAAAATTGGTGCTATCCAAAGTGAACTTGGTCGAGTCTGTCTTATCAAGCAATTTTTGGAGTTTAGCAATGGCCATCCATTATGATGCTTGAAAAATTGTGTGGTCTTCTGAAGCAAATCTATGGTGAACTCGAAGTGGTATGCTAGACAAATCTTTAAGAAGTACAATAGCAAATCCTTTAACCACTCGATCATTATTTAAGCTAACACTAAATTTGCTAGAATCTACCATAAGAGTTAGATAACTAGCACTTCCGTGAGAGATCAATTTATAGGTCTTAATTAGGAAGATTAAGCAAGAAAGAACTCTTATACTATAAAACAAAAAGAAATTGAACTATGTATACAGAAGCTTAGCCCTCTCTTATGATAGTGTATGATAACATGATATATAGATAGCTAGTCTATAACTAAAATCATATCAAACTCAATCAGTAGGAATACTATAAGTATGGCAGACATGCATTTTGTTAATAATACTGTCAAAATCTTGAACACATTAAGTAGCAGTTACGAATGACTTATATGACGTTGTGATAGATAGATGTTATTAAGATGTACACATTTATGCATTAGATACAAATTTGGTTGATATGAATGAATGCGTGAGATAGAGATAATATTACTCATGTTAGTCAAATAATACTCTTGTTAGTTCTTAAAGATAGAGATAATATCTGTCACCACCTTCAAGGGTTTCTTGCTGCATCATAACAAATGCTCACAATTGAATTGGCTGTCTGGGTTGCTTCTGAGCTTGGGGTCACTTAGATTAATAATGCACCATTGGTGAGTGTTGATACCTTGGTGGTGGCTGCTGGTGTTGCTGGTACTACAGACCAGGAGGATGTTGCTAATATGGCTGAGGTACCATCACATATTTTGGTTATTATTGAGGCTGAAAGTAGTATTAATCTGTCTATCCTTTGTCAATTTGTTTCTGGTGTTGCTCTTTATTAGATTTATTCCACTTATTCTTATGCTACTTTAAGTTATTCTCTTAGTTTGTTGGGGGTTGAGTTTAGATCTTTAGAGGAATATCGTCAATTTTTTGATCGGTGTTGTAGTAGTCAATGATTAGGTTGCAAGGTCCAGGGTCTTTCTTCTAGTAGTGAGTGCAATTAAATTGCTCTTCAACTTATCTTCCTGGTGATTTTTCTTCCGTGATCCTACTTGATCATTTATGTTCTTTCATTTTGCGGCAACTTTTTCTTCACAAGCATTAAGTTTTAACTCTGCATGTATAGCACGATTCATTAACTCTCTGTAGGTAGTACATTTGACAACATAAAAGCTCCGCTAAATATCTTCTTGTAAGATGAAAAAAATGATATATTCTTTGATTCTCATGTTGGCCAATCGAAGGGACAAATTTAATGATCATTGGAAATTGGGTCTCATACTCATGAACGGTCTTCGATTCTTGCTCAAGCTTTCTTAAGTCATTCATCAGCTCGGCGTAGTCCATCTTAGAATATTATTGCTTCTGAAATAGGCTTTCAAAATTCGCCCAATGAATTATTGTAAGGTCCAAAAGTAGTGGGTTGTGACTCTCCCACTAATCATTAGCTCCTTCAAGTTACTGGAATGTAGCAATGTCCACCTTGCAGACATTTGGGGCACTTTATTCCATGAAGTCTCTTCTCAAAATCATGAAGCTATAGATCTAACTCGATCCAACCCACCGTGCCATTAAAAGTATAAGGGTGCATCTACAGAAATCGATCTATCACTTGATCCATAGTAACCTTATTAGCCATCACCATTGATTGATTAGGTTGAGCTTCCATGGTGGCAACTTCTGGGATAACCTGATTTGCCTGCATTATTTGAGTTGCAATACTAGCTTGTAGTGTTTGGGTGATGTTTTTGTGTCACCATCTTCACAAGAGGGAGTGCTTCTATAGTCTTGGTGGGTTGACAGGATCAACATAGCGGTGGTTAGAAGAACAAGGACCCCTATAGATAACTATTGCTTCTATAGTAGCTCTCGAGACTTTTATTACACGCGCAACTTCATCACTTATTCTCTGTGGAACTATTTTAAACAATTGAAATTTCTATGAAATCAAAATCAACTACATAACTAGCTAACCAATATTAGAATAACCTATCCCCTACATAGTCTTAAGATGATAAAGAGATATTAAAAACAAAAGATAATAAATTTTAAATACAAAGTATAGACTTTGATACGAATCTATCATATCTCAGATCCAAAAGACAATATATCCCGACAAGATAGGGATGAGAAAGAATTTTAATCTCTTTTGTATTCTCAAAAGAAAAAAAATTGTATATAAGTAATAATGAAAATAAGTAAGAAAAGTTAATTTATTTCATAAATAAGATTTCAACTGATACAATTGAAAGAAAAGTAAGAAAATGATTGAAAAAAAATGAAATGATAATAAAGAAACAATCACCCTACCCAAATATAGATATTATAATAACAAAAACAAAAAATTCTAAAGCTTGATTGTCTGCTTCCGTAGAGAAGATCTTCCAAATTACTAAGTAGGAAATACTTTGCAAAGATATTTAGTGAATTAAACTACTCGAACTCAATAAATAACTATTATTTTTGAAGCAATAAATGACAAAGAACTGAGATATACATTATTATGAATAATGAAAATGAACAATTTACTGTATGCATAGTAGAATTTGTAAAAAGAGTATTAAATGATCATGACCATAAATTTGAGAGACTCGATCCCTTGCACTTTAATATAAATATTTATATGTCACAGTCTCAGGCGTGTTTATACATATATGATTTATTAATCTTTTAATAATACCTGATAATATATAAGGGCAGTATATATATACATATAATTATATATATAATCAATTTTTTATGATACCATAAAACAAAGAATAGTCTGCAGCCATCTCATGAATATCTAATGATTTCTGTAAGGACATGTCAGTCTGACTAGCCATACGCAGGTTTAATTAAAATATAATAATATTATAATATCAAACATATTTTATGCACAATCAAAACACATGAATATAACTAGATGTCCACCAATATTCATAAATAATTATGACTTTACAATAATGAGATTTGACACATCAAAATTATAAAAAAAATAAACACAAGACAAGTAGTTAAACAGGGCATGACTAATTACTCACAAAATTCATTAAGGAAAAAAAGTGGAATTTCCTCCAAGTATAGTAATATAATTTGAAGGATACGACTGACAAACTTATAATTAGCTAGAAATCAAATGCTAATATAAAGAATAATATCCCTAACAACGAATGGTATATTTATCCTCTAATAAATCATAAATATTTACCTCGAGACGACAAAATCTCACTTTATGTGAAATCCACTAAGTTCCACTCAGTAGGTGTCGACCAAAGAAATATATTAGTTATTATTAGTATAATTATAATAAAACTAATAACAATTATTATTAATTTATTTCAACATCATTATAGTTTTTGAAATAGGTAGGAATCTGATAAGAATTAAGACAATTTTCCATAGAAATTAAGACAAACAATTTTTTTTTTCAATAACACAAAACAAGACAATCCGAATACATGAAGATAAACATTTACAATTCGAGAGGTAGGCGATCTCTCCAAACACCGACAATTCAAGAAGTAGGCGATCTCTCCAAACACCTACAATTCAAGAAGTAGGCGATCTCTCCCAAAACGTAAATCTAAGACCCAAGACAATAATCTCATGCATAACTCTAAACATATTATGCATATTTACACTCCACGATAATAAATAATAAATTACTAAATTGCTCTTTTAGCCTTGTGCCTAAAAGAAGTTTTCAAATTATTTAGCGGAGTCGACGTCGGTGTAACATTACTCGTCTCCCAAAAAAACACATTATCCTCAATTTAGAAAAAAACTATTGCTGGATCAAGTCATTTGAATCTTATGTGGCATCCTCATCTGTCAGTCATTTCCATTTAATTTGAACTTTTTAATGACCCTCATGTGTTTGAAATATAGTATTGTGCACATCTTTTGGCAACATTCGAACCTGTCGGTATTCTGATTTCAAGTCAATATTGGAGGATATTGCAGCTTATAAAACTCGTCCAGTAGCTCATCGGTCATTGGAATGAGAAATTTGTTAGATTATGTTTTTTCTTTCACTGTTTGATAATCCACACAAAAACGCCAACTCTTATCCTTCTTCACTAACGAGACTGGGTTAAAGAAAGAGCTGCAGGCTGTATGATCTTGACCTTCAATATCTCTCATATCCATCTCTTAATGTCATTCTTTTGTACCTTGGGGTGGTGGTATGGGCGCACAATGATGGAAGAAATCAACAATCTTAAGATTACTGCATGCTTGAGTCTGCTCCCAATTCAGTTACACTATCCCACAGTTTCAGATCTGCCTAAGTTAGCGATGCTACTTTGATGCCACACAATCCTTCAAATTGTAGCTGGTTGAGTCCACTCTCAATTCCTGTGCTTGATCCCGTGGCTACAGGTCCACCTAAAGCATTACCTTGCCCCGATGGTCCTAATTGTTGCAGCTCGCATCCGCTCTAGACACCATCACTCAATCCCACGTTACGTGTCAATAGTTTTGCATGACACTCTACGATGTTATTCTTCAGTTCTTTTAGGGTTGTAAATCTCTCCTCGAATTAACCCTTCATGGACAAGAATCACACCTCCATTGATACTAGAGTTAACCCAAACCACGACGTAAGACACGAATTTATTAATAACTTAGAAGATGGTTACAATAATGACTCAAAAGAAAGAAAGACACTGCATAAATCAGAATATAAAACAAAGCATTCGAACAAAGACTCAACAAACAAGACACAACAATCTCGATAATGAGTAAGTTCAGAGAGATGGTGCTGGAGCGGAGGGAACGTCGTTTGCGTTTGGAATCCGTAGTTAGCAAGATGGCGACCGAAGCTGAGGAGAGGAGGCAAGCGTGGCGGCCGAAGCCGAGGAGCAAAGACTAGAATGGCGACCGAAATCGAGGATTGGAGGTGGTGGGCTGCAGGAGGAGAGTCTGCAGTGACGGGAGGCACTGGGGGTGGCATGAGGTGGGCTGCAACCTGCTGGGAAGTATGCGGCAGTCTAGGAGATCAACAGGGCGCTGAGAATGTAGGTGGCTGTAGTGGGAGCGACTGGATGGTGGTTGGAACGTCGGCGGAGCTGCAAGACAGCAGGAGGATCGCAGACAGGTTGCTGGTCTAGGAGGACAGCAAGCTGTGGTGAAATGTCGGAAGGCTGCAGGGTGGAGGGCAGTGCGCTGGAACAGTGCTTCCGGTTGAACTTTTGGAACAGCTGATATATCGGTGAAGTTGCAGGACAACAGTAAGAATGCAGATGAGCCGCTGGTCTGCGGTGATCTGCCGGAAGACTGCATGGTGGATGATAATGCACTGAAACAGCAGGAGGAAGGCAGGGAAGCTGCCGGTGGGACTGTTTGAAGAGCTGGATCGTCGGCGAGTTGCAAGACAACATGAAGCAGTCGAAACAACGAAGATAGACACCATCTCGGACGTGACTACAGCTGGAGCACCTTCCTCTTCGTCGGATACAACCCTCTAGAGGGAAAACATGTAGGTAAAACTGAATTCAGATTTCAAAGTCAAGACCCTTGGCCCTGGCACATCAACTCCTATTTATAAAAGAATTGACTCAACTTAGGAAATAATTAAATTAAGAAAGGAGATAAAAATAAACTCTGGATCTCAGATTTAAGGAAGGAAAATCAAATTAGATATTAGGCTTTTAGTAAAAGGCTTTAAATTAGGAGAAGGAATAAAAATAAGATCTCTATTATAGGAAGAAGTTGGAATTATGAAAGGTTTAGGAAGGGAGGTTAGGCAAGGGAGTAAAAAAAAAAGGTAAGAAGAAGATAGGAGAAAAGGAAGGAGGGGCGGTGGGGCCCCCTTGAAGAGGGCTGCTTGGACCGGCCCCAATATAAGCCCTGCGTCATCCATGTTCGAGAAATGCTCATTCATTCCAGGATTTGGCTTACCCTTTCCCTTAATTTCTTCTATAAAGCATCTATTTCTTTTGGCTTTCATTACTCTTTGAATGGTTTCATAACTCCTTTATTCTTATTGTTGGCTTCCCTGCTGTCTTAAATTGCCACTTTATCATGCAGTCAGTGATTTCTTGACCATGTCAAGTCCCGACCTGATCGACACGATCCCGTCGTGACCCCTATATTGTGCCGCAATGCTTCCCAGTTAGCTCTTGTCACGTCATAACACTCTATACTACACCGTGATCGCATTGTTGATTCCTAACTAGCTCTTATCGCGACTGCATCGAACAGAGGTAGCATTTGTGTGTCATGATCTGGTTAGTGTTTGTGTCCAAATCGATCAGATTAAGCGCTTTGCATTGTGATACCTCTTCCTAGTCTTGTCACGATCCCCTGTTAGCTTCCCAACATGATCTGATCCCTCTGTTGGCTTCCTAGGCATGATCCTTCCTTTGCTTTAATTGAAGAGTCGTGATTCCTAAAGCCTTGTACCCCGAAGTCTTTCCACACACAGATTAGGGCAAAACAAATTCACACCCTGTAATTGGTGATCCTTCCTAGAATCAAATGTTCTGAAACCAATTTGATACGAATCACGATGATTTTTCAGAAAAATTAGGGTAAAATAATCTTTTCTTTTTTCAATGACACACAACTCAATCTGAATACATAAAGATAAGCACTTACAATTCGAGAAGTTGGTGATCTCTCCCAACACTTACAATTTAAGAGGAAGCTTATCTCTTCCAAACCCTAATTCTAAGACTTGAGATCACAATCTAATGCATAACCCTAACACTAAACATATTAGCCCTATTTAGATCCCACAATAATAATAAATTAGTAAATGGCTCTTTTAGCCTTCTACCTAAAATAAGTCTTCAAATTATTTGGCGGGCTCGGCGTTGGTGTAACATAATGCAATTAAGATTAACTATAACTAACCTTATTATAAAGGATTTAATTATATTAAATAATTTAATATAATATATGTATATGCATATATTAAAGTCTAGAAAAAAATGATAAAATTGCCTTTTTAATGGAAGAAGGGGAAAGACGTATAGAGAAAGAAAGTAGAAAAAAATAAGAACTTACTGTCAAATTTTTGAATTAGAGGACGGGAAAGCTTAAGTTGTCAACAAAGAGTGGTAATTCAATAGGGACTATAAGAGATGGAGGGGCAACGGTTTTGGTAAAGCAAGGAAGCTTAGCTACTGTAGGTGGGAAGCACGATCCCTCAAGTTTGGTAGCCCATAAATAACAAAGAGAGGCGGTGGGGTAGTGGGGGGAAGGTTTGTTCGCACGAATTTCATGAATCAGAAAAGACACTGACACGAGGCTCTATTGGGGGGGGGGGGGCTAGACCGACAAGTCCTTGCAAGGGGGCCCCACCACCCCTCCTTCCTCCCCTTTCCTTTTTTTCCTCCCTTTGCTTTCCTTTCTTCCTCTTTCTATTTTATTCCTAGGCTTTCCTAATTTAAACCTTTCCTAAAAGCCTAAAATCTGATTTGATTCTCAATTCCCAATTCTGAATCCTTCCTAAACTCTGAGATCTAATTTTATTTCTTCTCTTCATTTAAAACCTTTCCTAAAAGCCTAAAATCTTTTTTGATTCTCCTCCCTTAAATCTGAGATCTGATTTTATTATCTTTCTTAATTTAATGTTTCCTAATTGAGTCAAATCTCTATTATAAATAAGAGTTGTGTCTAGAGTTAGGGAGTTGTTCTTGAGATCTGATTTTAGTTCTAGCTGAGTGTTTTTTCCCTCGAGGGCTTTATCCGACGACGAGGAATGTCCTCCGGCTGTAACCTCATCCGAGGTGGTGATTATCTTGCCATCTTCTCACTCCACTCACCTCCCACATGTGCAGGAAGCCTCTTGTAGTTCAGGTCACCGCCCAACCACTACAGCTTCCCTGTTGTCCTAACTCTGTTGTCCCGTCCTTACTGTGCCTCTAGGTCACCGTCCAGCTTTCCAACAGTCTCTCCACTGAGTGCCGCCGATTTTCCCCTGCAGCTTTCTTTACCCTCTGCTGCCATTCAGCACCTCCCCAGGCAGCCTCCTTCAGGCCGGTCCCAGCGCCTCCAACCACTGCCTCTGCTCCTTAGCTTCAGTCGCCCTCGTGCCTCCGTTCCTCAGCTTCGACCACCCTTCATGCCTTTGTTCCTCGGCTTCGACCGTCTTCATGCCTCCGCTCCTCGGCTTCGGCCGCCCTTCTGCTGTCCGTCGTACCTCCACTCCTCAGCTTTAGTCGCCCTTCGTGGCTCCACTCATCGACTTCGACCGCCAGTCATGCCTCCACTGCTCGGCCTCGGCCGCTCTCCTGCCTCTGACCCTCTGCTTCGGCCGTCACTCCCGCACCACCGTTTAAGACTCCTCTCCTCGTCGAGTTCGTGTCTTTTATTGTTTAGTCTTGTTGTATTGTTTGCTTTATGTGATTTTTGTTTTGTGGTGTCTTCTTTCTTTTTGAGTATGTTGTAATCGTCTTTTGTGTCATGGTTTGGGTTTGGGTTAACTATGACATCATTTAGTATGAAAACTAGCCTAGCCCTAGTCTAATCCTAGGGTTTTCTAGCATCCGCACCCCTACCCAAGCCAATTTTTTTCCCCCTTCTTTTTTGTTTTTTTCCTTTTACTTCCCCCTCAACTTTCTTATTTCTACTAGTCAATCCTTCTTGCCCCTCTTTATTTTTCCCAATCTCCTTGTCTTCTTCTCACCCAAACCAACAACTACGCCCCCAAGAGAAACGTACGGGATGCAATCCAATATGAAATCCGCCATCTGCAACAACAATTGGCAGAACTTGATGAAAGCAACCAAGGCATGGTTACCCTCGATCGTGACTTACAAAGTCGACATGAAGATAGAGACGATGATCTCAATCCATTCCACAGGGAAGATGTAAGCGATGACAAATACTGTCCACGTCGTTTTGGCATTTAGCAGAGGAGTCCACGAGAAGAAACCCGAGGCCACCACAACTTCGACATGAAAATAGATCTCCCTGAATTTGATGGTGGTATGGATCCAGATGAAATCATTAACTGGCTAGGAGCTGTTGAACAAACTTTTGAATACAAGGAGATCCCTGAAGCCAAGTAGGTCAAGCTAGTAGCTTTTAAACTGAAAAAGCACGCCTCATTATGATGGGAAAACTTACAACATCAACGAATGAGGGACAACAACGACAAAATCATGAAGTCTGACAAAATTAAAAAAGCATTATTGCGGAAATGCCTGCAACCACACTACCGCCAAGATATATTCTTGAAGATCCACAACCTATAACATAGAGAGATGTTTGTAGAGGAATTCATAGCCAAATTCCATCAGTTACAAATCAAGTGTGAATTGGTTGAACAAGAGGAGCATACAATTTTCTGCTACCTCGGAGGCTTAAAGCCCGCCATTAGCAATGTGGTTCAATTACAATTCTATTTTTTCGCTAAGTGACATCCAAAGAGTTGAAAGGCAACAGAAGTAGGCTAGATCGCTGTTTTCCTTCCGACAACAATCCTTATATAGCCCACCCCAGCAACTACAACTGACAAAGGTATGCCGGGAACAGGGAAACCAACATCCGGGAATGCAAAAATTGATACAAGCAGTGAGAAACTTGAAAAAGGTAGCTCTTCAGGGCCAGTGTCAGCCATAAAATGTTTTAGATGCCATGGTTTCGACCACAACACCTCCAACTGTCCCACAATCCGAATTATCTCTTTTACAGACAACAGTGCCATGGAAGAAAGCGAGGATGAGGAACCAAAAGAAGATACCGATAAAGCACATAAGCTCCCAAAGGATGAAGGTGAGTTACTAGCATACGACGAGTCTTACAATCCGAACTAGCCCGGGAGTCATGGCTCCAAAACAGCATCTTTCACACAATGTTTACAGTTAAAGGGAAAGTTTGCAACTTGATAATCGATAGTGGCAGTTGTGAAAATGTTGTATCAACACTCATAATGACAAAGCTAGAATTACCCACACAAAATCATCCCCAACCCTATTCCCTTTCTTGGTTGAAAATAGGGAATGGAATCCGCGTAGATCAAATGTTGAATTCACAATGGGTAACCAATTAAAGGAATAAGTATGGTGTGATGTCTTTTCCATGGATGCATGCCATATTCTACTCGGACGACCTTGGCAGTTCGACCGCAAAGCTCAACATGACGAGTTTAAAAACACATACTCATTCAATAAAGATGGCAAACATATCATATTACTACCAAGTAAAGATGCATGAGGAATCAACGACACCGAAGAGACAGTCGTTCCAAGTGCCACGTTCATGTAGTTAGTTTGAGATGCACCGATAACACTAGCCCTAGTTCTACTCGAGGGATCCGAGGAAGAAAACTTAATACCAACACGCCTACAATCTCTATTATAAGACTTCTCGGACATCATGAAAGACAACCTTCTAGATGAACTATCACCATTGCGGGACATCTAGCATGCTATAGATCTCATATCGGGATTCGTCCTACCAAACCGACCTAAGGCCAACAGAATACGGGGACCTACAATGACAAGTGCAAGACCTCGTCATTAGAGGACTAGTTAGTGAAAGTAAAAGTCTTTGAGCCGCCCTAATGGTACCCAAGAAAGATAGAACATTAAGGATGTGTATCGACAACAAAGCCATCAACAAAATCACAATCAAATATCATGCTCCCAATACCTCGACTAGACATTATCTTGGACCAGTTGCATAGAACTACTCTGTTCTGAAAGATCGACTTACGCAGCAGATATCATCAATTACGGATGTGACTAGGTGACAAATTGAAGACCGCCTTCAAAACACGGGATGGGCTATACAAGTGGACAATCATGCTTTTTGGTTTTTTAAATGCACCCAACATCTTCATGCTATTAATGGATCAGATATTTCGCTACCTCATTGGGAAATTAATCATACTCTACTTTGACGATATACTAATATACAGTCATTTTGAAGAGGAGCATGTACAACACTTGACAGAGGTCTTCAAAGTACTCGAGAATGAGAAATTATATGCCCATCCAAATAAATGCACTTTCATGACAAATCATGATGTTTTTTGGGTTACGTTGTGTCCAGTGTAGGCATTCAAATGGACCAGGCAAAAATCGAAGCCATCATAAGTTGAACCACTCCTTGCTCGTTCACTGAGCTCAGACAGTTTTTGGGGGTTGGCCTCGTTCTACCACCGCTTCATAAAAGATTTCAGCACTGTTACCGCTCCTCTCACCGAACTTTTAAAAGGCACAGAGTTCACTTGGCCAAGTGCCGCTTAGACTAGCTTCGACACGCTAAAAAAGAAAGTAACTCGAGCACTAGTTCTAACCTTGCTAGGCTTTACAGAACTGTTCGAAGTAGAATGTGATGCCTCAGGCGTCAAAATAGGGGCCATACTGTGCTAGGGTGATCACCCCATCGCCTTTTTCAACGAGAAACTCAATGAGCACGGGAGGAAATATTAAACCTACGACAAATAATTCTATGCAATCGTTAGAGCCCTCGACCACTGGAGCCACTACCTACTTACAAACAAGTTCAAATTATTTACAGATCACGAAGCCTTGAAATTTTTAAACAGCCTGAGTAAGTTGAAAGATCCACACGCCACTTGGGTAGAATTTTTGGCATCATTCAATTTCATACTTAAACACAAAGCTGTGAGTTTGAACTGCGTCACGGATGCACAAAACAAACGTCACTTATTAACCACTTCGATGCAATCAAGAGTCATAGGATTTGAGATCATCAAAGTCTTGTATTCTGCAGGCGAAGACATTAAAGATATTTGGGAATAATGTCAAGGAAAACCAAATGGGCAATATTACCAAGCAGATAGATACTTGTTCTGCCGAAATAAACTATGCATTTGAAGATGTTCCCTGAGAGAAGAAATTATACAAGAGAACCATAATGGAGGCCTCACAGGCCATTTCAACAGAGACAAAACTCTCATTCTCGTCAAGAAGCACTTCTTCTGGCCTCGACTAACAAGGGATGTCGAGCGACACGTCCGACAATGTAGGATTTGCCTTTTGGCCAAAATAATAGGGCAAAATACATGGTTGTATACACCGTTGCTTGTACCAGAAGCACCCTAGGTGGATGTCAGCATGGACTTCATAGTGGTTTTCTCAAGACACAGAGGAACAAAGATTCTGTCATGATTGTTGTGGACTGATTTTTTAAAATGACACATTTCGTACCCTGTCACTACACACCTGACATCTCGCATATCGTTGACTTATACTTTAAAGATATTGTCAAGTTAGACAGGATCCCCAAAACTATTATTTCTGATAGGGATGTTAAATTTCTGAGCCACTTCTGACGTAATTTATGGGGGAAAGTTACGCACCAAACTCCAATTCAGTTCAACAACCCATCCACAAACTAACGGTCAGAAATAAGTAGTAAATCAAAGCTTGGAAAACCTACTGAGATGTTTTGTGGGAAATAATATCAAACAATAGGATCTTATTCTTTCCCAAGTAGAATTCACCTACAACAGATCTATGAGTTAGACAACGGGACGCAGTCAATTTGAGATTGTCTACAACCTCAACCCCCTTACACTGCTTGATCTAGTTTCACTTCTACCATCGCCAGAACTCAGCCAAAATGTTACAGAATGGGTTCACGAAATCCAACAAATACATGATGAAGTTCGCAAAGAGATTGCTAGACAAAACAGAAAATATCAAGCGCAAGCTAACAAATCAAGGAAAAAGGTAACATTCAAAGAGGGCGATCTTATCTGGATCCAGGTTGAAAAAGGAACGATTCCCTGTAGGAGTTTTTGGAAAATTGAAGCCTAGAACACACAGACCTTTCAGAATTCTACGACAACTCGTACAAGATTGACTTACTTAGGGACTACAACTTTTCAGCCATATTCAACATTGCAGATCTTACTCCGTACTTTGAGGATCCCAAAGCTTCGACAGCTGAGGTCGAAGATCTCCCAACTCTGGGTGACTGACGCAGGGCTCTGTTGGGGGCTGCTGGACCAGCCAACTCTTGGAGGGGGGCCCCACCACCCCTCTTTCCTCCCCTTTATTTTTTCCTTCTCCCCTTGCTTTCCTTTCTTCATATTTTTATTTTTTTCTAGGCTTTCCTAATTTAAAATGTTTCCTAAAAGCCTAAAATCTGATTTGATTCTCCTTTCTTATTTCCAAAACCTTCCTTAAAACACTGAGTTTTGATTTTATTTCTTCACCTAATTTAAAATTTTTCTTAAAAGCCTAAAACCTGATTTGATTCTCCTCCCTTAAATATGAGATATGATTTTATTGTCTTTCTTAATTTAATGTTTCCTAATTGAGTCAAATTTCTATTTTAAATAAGAGTTCTGTCTAGTGTTAGGAAGTTGATTTTGAGATCTGATTTCAGTTCTAGCTGTGTTTTTTTCCCTTTGAGGGCTCTATCCAACAATGAAAAAGGTGCTCCGGTTGTAATTTCGTTCGAGCTGGTGATTATCTTGTTGTCCACTCGCTGTATTCTCCTACCACTACTGCAGGAAGTTTCTTACAGTCCACGACTGCTCCTCCCCAGTTCACCACCCAACCACTGCAACTTCCTTGTAGTCCCAATTATGCTATCCCGTTCTTGTTGCGCCTCCAGGCCGCCATCCAGCCTTTCGACAGTCTCCCAACAAGTTGCCAGCTCTGTTGCTAGTTCAAAGTGTCGCCGATTTTGCCCCTGCAGCCTTCCCCGCGAGTCGACCACGACCATCCGTCGCCCTTTCGCCCACGAGCCCTCGTCGCCACGTGCACTTAGCAGTCCCCCTACTGTCTTTCAGCACCTCCCCAAGCAGCCTCTTTCAGGCCGGTCCTAGTGCCTCTAGCCACTGCCTCCACTCCTCGGCTTCGGCCACCTATGTGCCTCTGTTCTTCGGCTTTGCCATCCATCATACCTCCACTCCTCGGCTTCGGCTGCCCTTCTTGTCTCCGCTCCTCGACTCTGGCTGCCAGTCACGCCTTTGCCCCTCGGCTCCGGTCGCCAATCACACCTCTGCCCCTCAGCTTTGCCCGTCCTCCTGCCTCCGACTCTCAGCTCCGACCGCCACTCCCGCACCACCATTTAGGACTCCTCTCTTCGCTGAGCTAGTGTCTTTTATTGGTGAGTCTTGATGTATTTTTTGCTTTATGTGATTTCTGTTCCATAGTGTCTTTTTTCTTTTTGAGTCCATATTGTGATACTCTTTTAAGTTATTAATAAAAGTTGTGTCTTGTGTCATGGTTTGGGTTAACTCCGGTATCAGGAACAATCCCTATGTTCAGTAGCCCATAAGTGAATATTGAGTGAGTTAACAATTCAAACTCAATAAATAATTACTGTTTATGAAAGCATAAAAGACAATGAATCAAAAGATATAATATGAAGAATGAAAAAGGGCAATTTAATAGTATGCATAACAATTTGTAAAAAAAGTATCAAATGTTTATGGTCATAAATATGAGTGACTTGAACCCATACACGTTAATATAAATATTTATTTGCTAAAATCTCATGTTTTTTAATACATATATAGTTTATTAATCTTTTAACACTATATGATAATATATAGGTGTAATATGTATACACATATAATTATATATAGCGAGTCTTCTACGACATCCTACTATAAAGAAATGTATGCACCAAACTCATAGAAATCCAATTATTTCGCTAAGGACATGTTGGTATGGCTAGCCATAATAAGTATTTAATACAGACATAATAATATTATAATATTAGACATATTTCATGTACTACAATAAAAGTACATCCATATAGATACCACATGTCCACCAACATGTATACTTAATTATGACTTTGAAATAATAAAATTTAACACATCAAAATTATAAAAGAAATAATAAATATTAAAATCGCGAATTATTAGTAGTTAAACAGGGGTATATGCAGTAATACTGTAACACTAATTACTCATAAAATTTATTATGAAAGAAATAAAATCTATTGCAATTATATTAGAAGAATTTAAAGGATACGACTGATAAACCTACAATTAGCTATAAGTCTAATACGAGTAGCAAGCCTTTAACAATGAAATATATGTTTATCTTCTAATAAATAATTACTTATTTGAGAGAAGTAAAATCTCACTTTATGTAAAATCTATTAAGCACCACCAAGTAGGTATCCTGCACCACCAAGTTGGTATCCTGCACCACCAAGTAGGTATCCTGCACTAAAGAAATAAATTAGTTATTATTCTTATTATTATAATTATACTAATAATGATAATTATTAGGGGTTTTTACATACTAAGGTTCTCATACCCTCATATTTTACATACTCAGGTCCCGAAATATTTTATTTACGCGCGGAGGTCTCCATTATGCCTTCGTGCGTTCTTTTCATCTCACCTGCACTGACACCCGGCTTCACCACCCTGCTCATCCGTATCTCTCTTCTCTGGGGTATATTCGACATAACTGTCGCGTATGATATTTCACAGTGGGTGATCTCCATTACACAGGTGTTCTACGTCGTGCGATGGTGTGGGGATGAATTGGGGAAGGGACTCTCCTGGATAGCATTTAGGGATCTATGGGCCTTCGTCAAGCTCTCACTGTCTTCTGCTGTGAGCCTGTGATGCTTTGCCTTGAGATTTCCTCTACCATTAGTGAGAAATAATAGGCATCAGATCACATCAAACTTTTGATCAAAAGTGATACAATTAATATGCATTTCGATCAAAGAATTCATCCATAAACAAGATTTCTAACTGATTATGCGAGAGGATACCTAGAAAAGTTTCAGTGAATCATACAACCCTGTCTTGGGAAGTTGTGAGGGATCGCTTGCAGTGAGCAATGGCGCTCTAGATCCCATCCTGCCGCTCTAAAAGGAATCATTTTGCCGCTGCAGTGTAATGACAACCGACGAAGTGATGTTAGATGACATCGACAACTTGCTTTTTTTCTCAAATACTTGTAAGCAACTTAATCTGGTAAGAAACAACTGGTTTCTGTCTCTTCTTCCTTGTTTTCAAGCTCTTATATGCTTCCTTTTAATCTTGTTTCCATCGGTTTGAGGCTAAAAACCTCAGTATAGCAGAGTATCTCTTCGATACTCTAACCTATAGCAGCTTGATTTTGTTGAGCGGCGAAGCCGAGTGTCAGCGCGGGTGAGACGAAAATAACACACGAAGGTGTGGCGGAGAGCTATGTGCGTAAATAAAATAATTCAGAACTTTGTTGAATAGGAGAGTTTGGGGACCTTGAAATGTAAAACCACCTAATTATTATTAATTTAATTCAATATCTTTATAATTTTTGAAAAGATAGGAATTCAATTAATATTAACTATAACTTACCTTATTCTAAAAGATTTAATTATATGAAATAATTTAATCTAGATATATGTATATACATGTGTTAGAAACTATAAAAAAATTATAAAGTTGCCTTAAAAGATATCATGAAAGAAGGGGAAAGAACTGTAGAGAGCAGAAGAAGAATAAGAAAAAAATGTACCGTCGAGTTTTTCACTGAGGGAAGAGGCTAAGGAAGTTTAATTTGTCCATGGGTAGCAAGAATTCAATATGTATTATGAGAGAGGGAGGGGCTTCGGTGGTTGTAAAGGGAGGAAGCTAAGCGACTACATGTGGGACAAGTACGATCCTTAAGTTCGGTAGCCCATAAATAGTGAAGAGAGGCATTCAGGGAATGCGGGAGAAGTTTTGTTCATGAATTTGATGAATCAGAAAAGGGACAAGCAGAAGAGAAATGAGTCATGTGAATCACTTGATCGACAAGGGCAGCACGACGAGAAAATTCACGTGAAAAGCAAGGAAATTTTAAACAAAAGTGGCGGTGAACAAGAAAGGAAAGAACTTCACCCAAATTTGCGTGATCAGGGATGGCAAGGCAGTGCGAGTGCAAACAAAATAAAGTAAGGGTTCGGTTCTTACACCTGATATCTACCATCCTACATTGAAAGTTTTAGGGATTCGGCAGTCATATTTTTGGACAAAGCCTCCAATAAATTTGTTACAATAATTATATTAAAATATCTCAAAATCAAAAAATTAAATCACATTACTTTTCTCTAACATACAAAATCACGATATGACACTTTCACTGGATGTAGATTTCCGACAAATTCACCGTTTAATCAAACATTTGAGACTTATAATGGATTAGTTGGGATGAATCCAATAAAAATAAGTATGGCTTCAGGAAGTGTGTTTTTCAAATTTTTCGTTTGTGCAGCTTGTATCATTCTAGGCTTAGTTATTTTCCAAAAGTTTATTGTAATTATCTTAAAACTTATAATGGAGAATTTACTAGGCTGGCTACGATATGTCTAACATCTCACAAGCATTTTCAAACTATGTTGACTTTAAATTTGATGAGAACAATCACCTAAAACACTGAAATGGGCTTATGATTAGAAACTTTTTTTTTTTTTTTCCAAATGGATGGAAATATTCCTCATATCTTCATTAGGTGGGACAAAAGCCAATTTTTTTTATAAGATGAGTGTAGAGGCCAATTGTATATATTAAATCTATGTAATTCTGAATAAATTGATCATGGCTGCATCCACTGAGATTGTGCCTGAGAATTGTAGAGTAGAATTCCAGCATTATACCAGTTGAGCTAAGGCCTTGTGATAAAAATAATTAAAAAGAGGCTCATGATTAGGAGCTGTATCCAGAGGCATAATGTCTTCTAGGTTTTGCGCACGGTTGTGGTTTTATTGGCACATAATGTTGGTGATCTAGCCATTGGTCATTTGTTGAAGGTTGTTTTACTCTATGCATCTGTTTTTTCTTTTGCAAGTTGAGTAACCCATGACCAGACATGAATTTAGTGTTCTAGAGAGGATTGATGAAATGATTAATTTATTTCTTTTAGCCTTGTATTGTAATATATTACATAGAGCACTTGGAATTTTCAATGAAACTCTTGTCCAATTGTTATGATTATTTTAAGTTATACATCTCTTCACTTTTCATATTTATTGATGTTTATTTTTATCTACAATCTTTTTCGGTTTATTTCTTTTGTACCATGATCTTGTTTAGCTAGTAGGTTCATATTATATATATATATATATATATATATTTGTGAAAAGTTGCAATCATTTTTGTTTTTTTCTAAAAAGTTACTTTTTACGTTTTTGTGCATATTAATAACGTATCTATTTGCAGGAAAACTCGACTTTGAGTTATGTTAGTTTTTTTTTTAATCAGATGATTGTAGCCCTATGGTATAACCAATTATTTTCCTCTATGCTAGAAAAGCCAATTGGTAGTATCAATAACTGGCGCTACTGGGTTTATTGGCAGAAGATTGGTCCAAAAGTTAATTGCAGGTTTTCATCAAACTCTACCTACTAAAGATTACAATCATCACTATTGATATATGGAATTTTTATTTAAATAGATATATTCTGAGTTTGGGAATTTATATTAATAAATTTTGAGATGAGCTCCTACCAGTATATCTATTGTTAGTTTAGAATTGGCAAAAAATTCTCGTGGACTACATTTCTTTTTGTGTACTTGTGTGATATAACCCTAACAAAAAACCTTTCTTCACTATTTAATAAAGGACAATTTGATTATAGCATTATATAATTCTTACAGTGAACTTAAGTCGACTTTTGTTAAGAAAGAGATTGACCTAGAAAGGCTTGCATATATTGTCTAAAAATGATCTCAATTTATTAGAATTTAATGAAAATTTGACACTTAATAGGACGTAATGGAGAAAAAGGATTCATGTAGCCGACCCACTTAATGGGAGAAAGTCTTGTTTTGTTGTTGTTATAGTGAGCTTAATTCCTTTTTGTTACTTTTTTTAACCATGTTTTATTCCGAGTATTGAGACAAAAAGCCTACATCTAATGCATAACTGCACAAAAACCCAAGCAAGCAAAGAACAAGGGACATCCATATTTACATAATTCTGCTTAAACAAAGCTTATGTATGGATAGAATCGGATGCACCATAAATATCCACAAAGTGGTGTATAAAAATACAATGATATTTACTGGTCCTTTCCAACACATCTAAGTACACCAGTTCCAATAAAAAAAGAAGCTTTAAGAACTCAATAGTCTTAGATCACAATGGTCCTCTCGTAAGCAAAGAACTACTAATGTTGATGGTATGTCTAAATCATCAATCCTCCAAGAAACCCTAACCAATGAGAATGTATAACAATTGAGTATCTCAATCTATCAATCTTGCAGTCACATAATTGCCTCTAATAACCTAGACAACCAAGAATTTACTTGATACCTTACTTGCTGCCAATTATGTTGAATTGAAAGTGTATAATGTAAGTCAAAACTAAATTATATGGAAACCAAGAATCCTTTATTTTCATGATAACCATTCCTAGCTTCCAAATATTGACCTTGAGAGAAATCTCGTGCATTTATCCCAAAAAAATATGGATCCTGGCCTCCTATGCGTGCAATTTGATGTGGGTTTGATCTTAATAGTTCGATCATTCAACCTAAGAAAGGACTTCTTGGTATATTAGGTTGTATTATGCAACACTCCTTTAGGTTATTTGCAATGCAAGTTATGCCAAACAATACAATGTTGAGTTAATATTAAATAATTTCTTCCGTTGACATTTAATGCTTTCAAAGTCTCCAAGGGCTGAGCACATTTTTTTTTTATAATAAGTTTAAATGTCGCTTGAACATAATACCCATTAAAGACCTTTAAAACACAATTGTTGTGTGTTGAGGTTGATCCATTGAAAGTTATAGTGCATTTACTTCTTAATTTCTGTACCATTAATGTAATTGTCTTCTTGCCATAAATGTTACAATGGTATAAGCTTGACATTGGAGTGAATTGTGCAATACTAGAACGGTCCAGCTAATCATTTTCTCGAGTCTTTTTATAATCATGTGCCTTATTTTGTTTTAAAATTGTTCCGAAGCTAGTAACCTCTTTTTTGCTTCCACAAAATGTGATGTTCTAACACAGTTGAAGATAGAACTGATGCAACTATACACATATTTGTTTTCCTGAACAGATAGATTCCTCCAACTATAATGGCCTTCATGACAACCAATGCATTTTTGTAAACCTTAAGTACCTAAGCATCACCTGAAAATCTATGCCGGCATCACGGAGAGTGCTTAAAGATGTTAACCTATTCCTTAAAATCATATAGATATCATGCCTTTCCCAGTTTCACCATTCTACATTGTCAATAGATAGTGCTAAAATCATCCATCTTATGCTAATTATTACTTAAGTGAGAATCATTACATTATGATCTTCATATTATATAAACAAGACGAGTCAAGAATCTATTGATTGTTAAATTTTAGTTCTCGTCATTTAATGAACATTACCAGAACTTGTATGTAAAATTATTTTAGCATTGAATGACTTGGCCTCTTGATTATCACTGACCCGCTATTTCTCATCTTCCATGCATGAAAATCCATATTTATCTGCCCTATAACTTCATATGACAAAAATTTTGTTTCTTTCAATAGATATCCTTTATCATAACTAGAGGCAAACTGGTTTTCAAATATTTTCCTTCCTAACGAGTAATCTCTCATCCTGCCTTTCTTCTTCAACACCCTCAAATTTTGAAATTATATCCTTTGACTGAAATAGATTCTTCACATCCTTTATGTTAATTATAACTTTCCTATATATCATGATACAATGAAAATAAGTATAAAACGGTAATTAGACATTATTAATAAGCTTCATCCTCATTAGTAGTAGTCACACGAGTTTTCCAGAATCACTTATAATATAACTAAATTGATTAACTGTATGTTTGGTTGCAAGTAATACTAGTATAAAGTAAACTAAATGCAAGAAGTTTGATTTTTTTGATGTTTGGATGAAAATAAAAAAATAATAAATGTGAAGTAAAATGGTAATGTATGTGGAATAACCTATGGAGTTAATTTTCAACTCATTTGGAATTCTTTCAATTTGAGCAAATTTTAAATACATCACTTTTGTAAAGCGTCTTTGGTTGCTGCTGACCGCCACCCACCATTGACCCTTACAGCCACTCATCATCTCCATATGTCGTTCACTTACCTGCTGCCGTTTGGTCACTACCCTTCCCCTCTAACAATTGAAACTTACCAAAACTGTCGGTTGCTAGGCATTGACTATTGTTGATCATCATCCACAATTATCGGACCCCGCTAATGGGGCCGCGTGGATGCCCCATTGTCATTGCTGTCGATTTTAGACTGGATAAGTTTTATTTCAAACCAAACACAAAAAAATATTCACTTGTATTTGCAATGCACTCTATCAAACAATTCAAAAATATTTTTAATATATTGTATTCATTTTATACTGTATTTGTTTTACTCTGCATTACCTTCTCAACACAACAAATTTATTCTTAATTGTGTCTTTATAATCAGTCTTCTAGCTTGCAATGCATATTAAAAATTTTCTTAACTAGAATTTTTTAGAGGGACCTTTTGTGATATAAAGATTTCATCTTGTGCCACAGTCCTCCCTTTGCTAGTTTTTCCTCCAAGATCTCAACCACTAAACATAATTGGATCATTGAAAGAGCTATTTCATTCATCTGTTTCATATCTTCCTTACTCCTCATCACAAACATTTCCGAATACCCCATGCGTGCATGAGCTCATGTTGAATAAGATGAACAAGCATCTTGATATTTTGGTGGCCAAGGCTCTTTTGGCCATTAAATTTTCCGTTCTCAAAATTCGGTGCCTTCATACTTAATAATAGGCTTTGATATTTCTTTGGCGTAACGGAACACCTAAATCAAATGTGGACGTGTCCCTGGGATCAAAGTATGATGAGCCACATAAAAATACATTACTATTTATGTGGTTCAACTTGATCAACACTAACGTCCATGAGAGAGGAGAGGATCTAATACAATTTTAAAGATGCCGAAAAGCAGTATATACAAAACAACAAATGCTAGCACTTCCCAACACCTAATTAGATCTACTCTTAATCTTGGAGGAAGCTTAGTGAAATCTACAATATTGATTTATCAGAGAAAATCTTCTTGCATGAACCACAAAATCCTAGTAAAGATAATATGTAGAAATTGTTAATCCTTCATGAAGTGCTTGCCATTGATAGGGTAGCGAGATTAGGATCTCAAATCTATCAACCGTGTAGACACACAATCAACCTCTTATAGCTTAAAGAGGCCAGAGAGGTTACATGATATCTTACCTCCCATAAATCAAACACATTTCAAGATATATTATGTGAATCAAGATCGAACCACAACTTAATTTGAGAACCTTTAGTTCTCATGCATGCTGCTTTTATGTCGAGCTTATCCTGAGAGATATTTCACGCAGCTTAGAGAATATACTAAGTGGATTAGTTATTCAAATTTAAATCATGAATATTCTGGATATATTAGATCCGGCATGACACTTATTGTTCCTTGCTGCAACGTAAGTTGTACCAAACATCATAATATTTAGGCAATATTCAATATATAATTTTTCAATGATTTATTTTATTGAAGGAAGATGTTGAGTGAACATGATTTAGACATTTGCTTTTATGTTTTGTGCATTTTAAAAAACTGTGTTATATATGCTGTATAAATTGAAAGTAAGATTGAAATAAATAGAAAAAATTTCTCATTTGAAGAGCCACAAATGATTTGTTCTTGATTTAGGCTTTATATAAGCCAATGTTGAGCAAGTAGGGTCTTGTTTGGATAAGTTTATTCACTATTAAGCTAAAAGTTAGCCTACCTATTGATAATCCACAATACATTGTTCATGCTAACATCTTTTATTTTTGATTTAGCACGAACTAAATAAAAAATGACATGGAAGATTACATGTGGAATTGCGTAGCACTTATTAAGAGGTTAGAGGAACTTGGACTTTGGGATTTTGGTCATACATTTACGTGGTCGAAAACTTACTATCAACTATTAGATCATAATCACATGATCAAGATTAAGGTAAAATATTTTTGTATAGTTATGCATGTTGGCCAAGTGAAAGCACATACATGCTTGTGTATAGTTCATGCTCATCATTTAACACACTATCCAAGCCCACTCGGAGCATGTGCCACATAATCCAATTAATGATCCGAATACAAATTTTGCTAGAATATCAATGTAATTTAATAGCTCTATTGTTAATAAACCCTTTTTTGCATAAATGCTCATTTGAGACACTTCTTTATTGTATTATTCTCTTTAGTCGTGATCCCACCTCCTTCTCCTCCCACAATGTCTACTCCCAAGATGTTGAACCCCAATTAGGTTACTATCAACTATCTCGGTGGATTTTTACTTCACAGAGGCTCATCTTCCTTCCTTTCCTTTAGAGCCCAAGCCTCCAATTGCCCATCTTTCTCATTGCTTTTGCAAATTATATTAGTGGGCTAAATGATAGATTTCATTTCCCCTCATAAAATAAGCATTTTCTACTATTTTTCTTTCAACGTCCAGTATCACCTCGTCATAGATATCTATCCATATGTTAGCAATTATGCTCTGATCTTTATTATAAAGGAGATCTTAGAGCTTGCTAAGCTTATCTAATATTTTATTGTTGATAAATTCTCATTGGTATTTCCTAACTTGGAGATTATTCACCAATTTATATCTGATTTATACTTTGGTTGAGCTCATTGATCTCACATTATGCTATTATTAGACTATCTTCATGAGAATTTTACTCCAATCTTTTTCTTGGCATTCCTGCTATATTAATGATTCTTAATGCACGTACTAGAGTGGTCAATCTATTGACTCTTTTAAAAAATCACCTATCACTTTAGTCCGTATAGCATTCTTTGCACTTTGTTTGTAGTATCTTAACCAATCAACTTTATATTACCGGGTGTTATATTTGGCAAATCTCCGCAAGTGGATAATTACTATTGCTCATCTTTCCAGCCCTTTTGTGAGAATTTGATTGAACTAGATATTATTTATCATTAAGAAAACATGTGGATTGGCTTTTGAAGGCATCCTTCATATTCTTTATATTGTAAAAATTTTATGTAAAATTTCTCTTAATGCTTTAAGACGTAGCTAGATTTGAGTAAATTCAATTACGTAGCTAGATTTGAGTAAATTCAATTACAAGACAGAAGAGACACTATCAAATGATTAGATCCAGCTGCTTTCTATTTGGATGCAACTCTTCTATTAGATTAGATTTGCAATCGAAATCTGAAGCTAATTTTAGACTTTCCTTTGGGATTAGATGCATTTTTTTCTTGTAACATTTTTCCCTATATATACTGGTGGTCACATCAACAACTAAACGCATTGTCATTGATCTATAATACTGGGAAAGGTAATTTATTTACCATAGTAAACTTGATATTTGTTTGTTAATTTGGTGTTATTAATCAGTTTGTGAAAAAACTAACAAAGGAGCACTTGTTGCTGTATATTGGATACTCAGGTATCTTAAAGGATTCTGGGAATGCGGTTCTTCAAAAAGTGAATTGACACAAATATACAATCCTCCACCGATATCGATTGAGTAGGATATATAATTGAGATAAATCCACATCTAGTATTGCTCATTAAGGAAATTTAGTTCTACAAAAAGAACAAAATATCCTGTTGTTGTTTGGAGTAGCGTTGGTGAAGAATTTAGAGTTCCAGTCCATGGAATTTGAGATTGCTTGTGGCTTAAACGATTTTTGAAGCTTTATGGTTTTCACTCCAGAAATTATGATAATGAGATGTAAAACCAAGCTGCTATAGTATTGCCAGTCTACCATGATCAAATTAGTCATGTTTAAATTGATAGACACTTTATAATGGATAATATTGAAAACGAAAAATTCTAGTAGATCCATAAAACTTCATACTTTTGATTTCCCTTTCTGAAGCCCATGATCAATCACAATTTGTCAACCTTACCTCAAAGTTAGAAATGATCAACATCTATTCCTATCTTGAGGGGGAGTGTAGAAATCCTTCTCCCACAGTAGCCACCCCAAATAGCAGGCATGCTTCAATCAAACTAATAAATCCATTTGCTGCTAGCCACGGCAAAGCCACTTGTTACCAGCGACAGTGCTAGTTGCTGCCTCTCTTGCCTGATGTGTTCCATACGGGTCATGCTAGCTTGCTTTTTCTGCCTTGCTGCAGCTCAACCTGATTAAAGGCTGTAAGCTATACAATCTTCACGTTTGGGATGACTTTGAATTTTTATTTTTTGTTTTTAATTTTTATTTTGTTTTGTTTTTGTTTTTATTTGAAATAAAACATGTTTGGTATGTTAATGTTTAGTTGTTTCTAGAAACACTCTGATACTGAGTTTACCAACAACGATAGGAAAAACAAATATCATTACCCAGACCAAATAGGAAACTACAACCCAACAAAATGGAAATCTGAAATTACAATAAATGACAACAAAAAGTCAAATTTAGGTGGCTCGTGGGGTAGTCGTGGTGATCGGCGATATTTTGAAGCTCCCGAGAGGTAGCAATGGTGGTTATGGGTTGGAAGGTGTGCCGTTAGCAAACAGATGTTGGCAGTGGCGAGGGAGAAGTGTGAAGCTGTAGAAACAATAAGTGCGGTTGATATCTTGGGCGGCGGCAGTGACAGAGGATGTGGTGGAATGCAGGACAGCAAAAGGATTATTGTTTTGGGAGGTGGTATCTAGGACAGTTAGCTAGAAGGTGGGGAAGTTCAGGAAAGCTGCCAAGAGCTGCTGTTTGGGGTGGCTGCTGCAAGGGCAGGTGACGGGGAGTGATGTTAGATGGATGGGGAAGAGTAGGGGGAAAGATAATCACCACCTCTGGCTCGAGATACTATCGGAGCACAACTCTACTCTTGGGTACAGCTCTAGACTGGGAAAATAGAGACGCTGGCGGCAGTTCCAAACAAATACACGACAAAAACTGAACCCTAAGACATCATGAAAGCAAATATAAGGTACTAGTATGACTAACCCCACTCTCATTGGCGGCAAACACTAGGCTAAAGGAGGGCCGACCGTCCCCTCAAACTCCTGGACTGGTTCGGTCCAAATCGGGATGCAGCAATTGCCGTGCCTGTTTGATGCCTGCGTCACACTCAAAATAACTTTTATATATTTTGAGTGTTTTTATAAATAAGTTGATTTGTTTTTAAAAGCAAAAAAAAAAACATGAAAAAATACAATAAATAAACATATTTTTAAAATAAAAATAAAAATAAAAAATAAAGGTGATCCCAAACATGTCTTTAGCAGTTGCACTGCCTGTTTTCCATATGCAATCCACAAACATCTTTTCTTAGTGTGGAATTAAGTTTTTATATTCTGAAATTATTGTAATTGATTACATTAATTACATCATATTTTCCCCTTATTTGTAGGCCTTGTTTCACTTATATTATGTCTTCTACTTACCAATTGAAAAAAAAATAGTATTATCTTTTATATTACTCAGCTAGAAGGAATTTAGTGATTTCATATTGTTGTGCTATTTATTCCACACACTATCCTTGGGGGCTTACTTCTGCCAATGCATGTGTTGGCCCTCTTTTCAATTTGATGAATTGCAGTATGTTCAGGAAAACTGCGGTGCTTCAGTTTTTATATTGAACTTCTCCATTTGAGGATCAGACTTTCTTCATCATTCGTAGCAGCAGTTCCCATATTTTTCCAATTATTTGGATTCAGGCTTTATAAATCGTCATTCTTTACTCTTCACTATTTTTTCAATAGGGTGATATTTTTTTCCTTTTTTTTCCATGGGGGCTGAAAAGCAACCTTTTGCAAGGAAAAGTAGCCCATCTCTTCTTGACATGCAGCTGGTATTGCAGAAATTTGTATTTACTGAATGACTTGCTGACTCTGACTTTTGCCTAGTCGGGATAACTACAGCAGTGCATGCATTAGGTTTCTCGTATAATTGTTTCACTTACTTTTGTGTCATTATTCTATGTATTAAATTACTTTCAAGAGAGTCCATGTTTATTTTTCAATGTAACCTCCGTATGTTTCTTTCCAACAGATGGTCATATTGTCCGTATTTTAACAAGGTCGAGGAGAAATGCCGAGCTAGTTTTTCCTGGTAAGAAGGTAAATTATAATTTTATTTCTACTTTTCTTATTTAGTATATGAGGAGAAATCCACCATCTATTGGTCATGACAAGTTTCTTTTGATACTCTTCTTTTGATTCTTCAGAAGTCTTCCATATATAAAATGTTGAAGACTTTTTCGCAATAGATTTGTCATTAGGTCTATTCGGAAACTATTGTGATATTTATTTCATTTCTGTTTCTTCTGATGAGTATTTGTGGAGAAATCCAGCATTTGTTGGCCATGAATTCTTCTTAAAAAATCTTTATTGCAGTATTTTTCGCAAAGAATTTTGTTAAGTTTCATATTCATAATTTCCCGGGAAGCTATATATATATATATATATATTTGTGTGTGTGATATGTATATATATTTCTAAAGGAAAGAGAGAGATATCCTTTTCAAACGATTGAAAATACCAATTTTCTTATCCTTTTTTTTGGGGATACTTTAATTTCAGGATACTGAAATACAAATCAAGCTGTTTATCTTCATAAAAAATAACTGGAGTAAAACTCATTGAAATTTATTATCTTTAGATTTAAATCAACCACTCCAAAAACTTTTCTAATGGGTGACTGAGACATATGACGTTCCATTCTTGATGCTTCATGGATTGATCAAATCAAAAGAAATTATGAATGAATGTATAACATTTTGATTTAATTGAAATGATTTTGATTTTGCAGAAAAAAAAACTTTTTCATTTCATTAACATCTTGGCTTATATACAACCATACAACATTTACAAATAAATCCCTAGACTTATTCTATTTACAAATAAAACCCTATATTAGATACAAATTTCAATACTCCCTCCCTCAAAGCTGGCGAAGATATCCACTAAACCCATCTTGTCACATAATCTAGTTAACTCTACTGAGCTAAGTCTTTTAGTGAGACAGTCAACCATCTGCTTTCCTATAGCTACATGACTCAGTTCCAACAATCTATTACTTAGTTTCTCCTTAATGAAGAATCTATCAATCTCCACATGTTTAATTCTGTCGTGTTGCACCAAATTGTTAGCAATGTTGATTGCCGACTTATTGTCACACCACAACTTCATTTGAGTTCTCTGATCCACATTGAGTTCAACTAACAAGGCTTTCAGCTACATCATCTCAACAAGCCCTAATGTCATGACCTTGTGTTCTGCCTTTGATATTGATCTTGTTACAAGTGATTGTTTCTTGCAAATCAACAAGACCAAGTTGCCACCTACAACATGCAGTATTCTGATGTGGATGGTTTGTCATAAGCACAGCCTGCCCAGTCAGAATCACAAAAACCCTCAATATCTACACACCCATTCTTCCAGGTGCACTCTTCAGATACCTCATAATTCGATACACTGCATCCATATGCCCTTAAATTATGCATGTAGCGGCTCACCACACTTACTGCAAAAGAAATATCGGCTCAAGTGTGGTATAAATAGATCAGGCGGCCCACCAGCCTCTAGTACCCCTGACGTTCAATTGATTCACCTGCCTCTGTACCGAGCTTGAACTTATGATCAATTGGAGAGATTGCAGGTTTGCACACTTGCAATACCTATCTCCTTAAGAAGATCCAGTACATAATTTCTCTGGGATAGGACCATTCCCTTAGGTTCATATGTCACTTCAATCCCATTAAAATATCCGAGTTGTCTTAGATCCTTCATCTCAAATTGCTTCCCCAATCTTCGCTTCAGTTGAGCAATCTGTCTTATCTTCACTAATGAAAATTATGTCATCTACATACACAACAAGTATTGTAGTGCGACCTTTATGTTACCGAAAGAACATTTTGTGGTCTGCATCAATTTGCTAGTATCCCATGCCAACCATTGTCATTCAAAACTTGTCAAACCAGACTCAAGGAGATTGCTTCAAGCCATATAGTAATTTTTTGAGCCTACACACCTTGCCCACTCTCTGGGATGTACTAAATCCTGATGGTATGTCCATATATATACCTCATCCAGTTGCTCCTCATGAAGAAAATCATTCTTCACATCTAGTTGGTGGAGTCTCTATCCACCATTCACTGCTAGAGAAGCTAGTGTCCTCACTGTGCTCGTCTTTGCTACTGGTGCAAATATTTCATTATAGTTAATGTCATACGTTTAACTGTATTTTTTTGCGACTAGTCGTACTTTGTACCTCTTTACCTTCCTTTTTGGAGTTTGCTTTACCGTGAAGATCCACTTATATCCAACTGCCTTCTTCCCTGATGGTAGTAGTACAATCCTCCACGTTCGTTCTTTATCAAGAGCTCTAAGCTCTTCATGCATCGCCACTCTCCACTTGGGATCCTCTTTAGTAACCTATCAACATTTAGGTTTAGAGACAGAGTCCAATGCTGCAATTAATGCTCTATGCAAATGTGAAATGTTAGATAAGAAATAAAGTTTGCAATATCAAGTTCCTACCCAAAATGACCAGTAGGATGTCTCGTATTGCTGTGGAAGGTCCTCCTTAACATTGAGGGGGGGGGGGTAGTAAGAGTGGATGGAGGAAGAATAATATCACCAGGGAGTTTTGAATCAAATGTGAATAATGTTCAAGAGTTGGGGAAGATAGGGACAAGGGACTTGTTGGCACTGCAGGATGTGTTCTCTCAACTTGCTTCTTTCTTTGTGGATACCCCTTAGCTCACCTTCAGTCTGAATCCCACCACCACTGGGGTCAATCTCCTCGATTTTCGTCTCCTCAGTTAATTCATCCCACATCACAAGGAATGACATTTCTCACACTCTCTCTTCCCTTAAATCTTCAGTGGTTGTTGAGTCACCGAAATGTGAATTCACCTCCAGAGTGTCATATGGTTTAGGCTCTCTGAATGACACATCCATACTCACTAAGAGTCTCTTTTCAATCGGGCTCTAGCAAGCATACCCCTTCTGAGTAGCTGATCATCCCACGAACGCATATTTCACAGCTTTGAGATCTAACTTCCGTACATATGACTATTGTCTTTGACAAAAGTATACACATTCAAATACGTTCAATGGAAGGATCCCACTATTATTGCATTTCAACGTCTAACAAAGAGACTTCCAATCCAATACTCTCGAGGGAATTCTATTGATTAATTGAGCCACTGTCAATATTGTTTACCCCTATAAGTGCTTTGGGACATTCATCGTGGTCATCATGCTTCAAGCTTACCTCTAGAAGATGTCTAGTTTCTTTTTGCCACTCCTATTTGTTCTTGTATGGATGAGCAAGTGGTTTGATTTTGCACCCCTTAAGCTGACAAGTATTCCCTAAACATTTTGTTGGTATATTCTGCCTCATTATCAAACCTCAATACCTTTAATACAACATCATATTGAGTCTGAATCGCCCTGTGAAGGTCTTTAATACAATCATGCACATCACCTTTTTTTGATCAAATATAACCTAGTAACATGACAAAAATAATCAATGAAAGTCACAAAATATTCGTAACAATCCATCAACATTGTAGAACAAGTTCCCAATACATGTAAATGCACCAAATAAAAAATATAAAAACTCTTTTTTACTAGAACTAACATACGAGCTCCTGATATGCTTGTCATCACACAAGTTTTTGTTTATTTTCCTTTTCATACAATGATGGATGCAAATGCCTTAATAGGCTAAATGAAGAGCGCCCCATGTACCTGTGATGTAGCTGCAATACCTCCTTCACACTCCCCTCAGATTCTCCTGCTTTAGCATTCTAAACCATGGATGCTAAGGCTGAGTCCATCCCCTCTCTATCCAAGTATCAGAGTTCACTATGTCATGTACTAGTCCCAAGTTTCCAACCAATCTCCTTCCCTTGAAAGACACATTTGGATTATCAAATGAATCAACACATTTTAGTTGAAGTATAAGGACACTAATAGATAAAATGTTCACCGGAAAGAAAGAAGTATGCAAAACATTGGACAAAGTCATAGAGTTGGTAAACTTCATTGTACCCTTACCAACCATGAGCTGTGTGGTCCCATCAACAATCTGAATGCTCTCTAGAATTGCTAGGTGAGTATAGGAGAACTCACTAGAGGTACTTGTCACATGTTGAGATGGACTAGCATCTACTATACAATATGATAAACTTATGGTAGATATAGAGGCAAGAGCATGTGAAGCGCGATCACCTTTGATTGAGTGAGCATAACTAGCAGTGTTTTCTTTGGATGACGATAAGGTGGATGCATTCTCAGTGACGTCACATGTCGCTCTCTACCCCCTCTTCAACAACTTGTGATCCTCATCAATATTCTCTGCTACTATCAGATTTTTCAGTTAGCCCCTTCTAGACGATCCACAACCACCCATCTCTCTCTCCTTGGGTGGCTTTGGATAAGTCTTGCTGAGATGTCTCACTTTTCCACAGTTATAGCACTTGTTGGTCTCCCTAACACATGTCGTACGTGAGCTAGATGTAGTCAATTCCTCATTTTTCTTCCCTACGGTCACAAATCCTTCGCATGACGCAAGAACGACAGAAGTCTCACCCCCCTCCTTTTAACTCTTATGCACGACGCTTTAGTAATTGTTCTTGTGCACACAATCCAATGGAGTCTTTGCCTGTCTCCCTCGTACGGCTCTGTCGATCCCACGCCACGAGAAAATCGATTGCACAACTCTATTCACATGGACAGTTCAAACCGTTCGCTGCTCTCCTGCTGGAGTCGCCCAACAACACCTCACGATGCCTCTTCTCCTGGAGAAAAATTTCTGTCCGGACTCCGAACATAGAGCTACGTCCGGAGTCCTATCAAATATTGCCACGTGTTCTGCACCGAGTCCACCTCATAGTGAATCCATGAAGGTTATTGGAGTGTTATTGGGGGTTAAACCGCAGAGGTTATTCCCGGGTTATTGCGAGGTTCTTGGCGGGTTATTGTGGGGGTTATTGGGGGTTATTGTGTGGTTATTAAAATGAAACTACAGATGTTATTGAGGGGTTATTTCCTGGTTATTGCGGGGTTATTGCAGTTAATATCCCAATAAAACTGAAATAACCTCGCAATAACCCGATAATAACCTCCCAATAACCTCCGCGTTTTCCACTCTAATGGAACCGTAGAGGTTGTTTCCGGGTTATTGCAGGGTTATTGGAGTTAATACCCCAATGAAACTGAAATAACCCCCCATTAACCTCTGCGGTTCCACTACAAAAACCTCCGCGGATCTATTATGAGGCGAGCCTGGTGTAGGCCGCTTGACAATATTTGATAGGACTCCTGACGTAGAGCTACCTCCTGAGTCTGGACAGAAAATTTTTTCCTTCTCGAGTGCTTTCTCCTCACAACAAAAGCCCTGTTATTGTTTCTCCCATTCACTTCGTCCCCGCTGCATTGAGCCGCAACCCTAACAGAAGACGCTCGAACAGAATGCCCTACACTTCTTTCTCCTCACATCGAAGCCGCATCACTATTCTCCCCTTTGCTTCGTCTCTACAACATTGAGCGGCATACGAGGGTTCACGCCTCACACTTTGATTCCGTAGTTGCCGCATTACTGTTCTCCCCTTCAGGTTCTTCTCTACAGCATCGAGCCGCTTGCGAGGGTTCATGCCGCAAACTGCGATCCCATAGTTGCCTTCCCAACGACTATCACGAGTGTTCTCTGCCGCGATC
Organism: Papilionanthe hookeriana x Papilionanthe teres; assembly: GCA_022702705.1. NCBI lineage: Eukaryota > Viridiplantae > Streptophyta > Magnoliopsida > Asparagales > Orchidaceae > Papilionanthe > Papilionanthe hookeriana x Papilionanthe teres. Next base: position 97,068,425 of record CM040425.1, read on the forward strand.
CATCCCAGCGAGCCACGATCCTCTCGTTGTCTTCCTAGACGAGATGCGATCTTTTCACTACCCTCCCAACGAGCTCTGGTTGTGAAGCAGCGGCTGCCTCGCAACAAGGAAGCGTAAGAAAGAAAAGAAAATAGAGTTTTGGTTCTCTGCACCAACGACACCGATCAGGATCCCGATGATCGAGCAGTTGGCCAGAAGGTTAGGGCTCTGATACCAAATTGAAATGATTTTTGCAAAAAAAAAAAGAAAAAATTCATTTCATTAATATCTTGGCTTATATAGAGCCATATAATATTTACAAATAAACCCGACTTCTTTTATTTACAAATAGAAACCTACTTTAGATAAAATCTCAACAATTTTTATGATCTTTAGCTTTTGATCTAGTACTTCAAAAGCCTCTGCAACGAGTGACTCAGATATAGTGATTTGACTTCCCTTATTTGCATATCATATGATAGGCAAGAAATTATAGATGGACTGACACCGACCTAGGAATACTTGATTGTGTAGGGTGATCAAGAGAGGGATTAAGTTGCAGGAAGTTAAAATAGGGTGAAAAGATGATGGTGCTAGATATGAGAAATCACGGTTCTCGACGGTTAGACAAGTTGGAATAGCAAAATTATAGGTCGGTAATGTGTGTTAAATATACATGTTATTTCTATGTTATTTCTATATTATCTGCATCTTTAGATGTTTTTGTATGGTATTTTAATGCTGTATGCAGTATACAGGGTAGGAGCCGAAACATATTTCCTAAGGGCTATCCGGTTGCCCCTTGACAGTCCAAGGCGCCTAAGCACGCGAAGAGAGAGCCCAAGCACCCAGGCGCCAGTTCTGGGCGCCTAGGCACTTAAATATGTGTATTTACAGTTTTTTAGGCTTCTTTCACGTTTTTTCATGTCTGAGAATTTAAATTCGTCGAATACGTATTAGTGAGTGAGGCTTTTCACGGGGAAACATAAACACAAATGGAGGAAAGGGAGAGCGCTTAAAGAAGATGACACCACATTTGAGAGAGAAGTCGTTTAGAAGACCTCATTCTTATTTCTCCATATTTTATCCATTTGTTACTTATGGGAGTGTATTTCTAGTGAGGAAGTATCACACCCCAACTAGTCCTCCCTGGTAGATTCGATTGTGATTTGGTAGAGACTGACAGAATGGTCAAACCAACTATCACTAGCACTTGTCTTGACTTTATAATTAGGACCCAATGGGTGTTGAATTAATCTAATTAGTTCACTATAAGATACGTGATACATTGCATTTGATACACATATTCAGAAGCATGGACATTAAATCACCCAAAACATGATAACTTTACAGAGCCACCAAATCCAAAATTATAAAAATACGTACCCAAAACTTATGTATAAAACTCCCAAAACTATTGTGCAAAAGCCGTACAAAGACACACCTTGGTGCTCTTTTCCCCTACCTGAATAACGAAGAATGAACAAACAACAATCTTAGAGAAATAATCAGGGCTAATATAAGATTTTACACATTGAAAAAGCAACGCGCATGCTTTTATGAAAATTGTAAATGTCTACACAAAATCACAACATGCTAGCATAATAAAGATTATGAAAAGAGAACAGGTAGTATAAAATGACTACAGTATAACATCTAACTTGTAAGTATGAAATCATAAACATAATCAATAGTATTTTGATTCATGCCATAGATGCCATATCATAGTAATATCACTTGTTTAATATCCAGGGTTTAATTATTTCCATGTTCTTTCATAATGGGTCGTCACCTTGCTCCGAAGGCCATATAAACCCTCACTAAATGTTGGACTTCTCTCAACATAGCAGTTATCGATAACCCCTCTGATACCCACAGTTCCCTAATGTTCTGTCACCGTCTAATCCCAATGGTTTTCAGAGTTTATCCATGTATAAATATCAGGAGTCGGGAATACATTCTTTCATGTAATAGTCTACCATACATTACTCCTGACATTGCTTAAAGCATATTACATATAGAAACAATCCTCAGGCATTTCATAAATCATAATTCTTGAAATCAGTTATTTCATATCACTTAAGCATGAATCATAACATAATGAATACCCGAAAGAAGCAAGCAGTGTTGTATGCATAATCATCTGAATTATAAAATAATATAGAATCACGTGTAACATAATAAAAGTCAACTTGTATTCATAAAATAATTGTAGGTATCCATCTTGAACATGTCAGAATTCCTAAATGCATTAGTGACAACTAGCAATCATATGCAAACCTATAGAAGATTACTTTTTTTAAATTAGCACAAGATTATTTCACCCGACTTGACAGTGCAGCCCTATGCGAGTTTCTATACGCTTGCCTCGAGCTCGTCGCCTTGTACAGACAACCTAAAGGTTGTAGACAACATAGGATCTTCAATATATTTCATATTTTTTTTTAACTTTAATATCTTTATGTTAAACTCTCTACTCTGAATTTGAAACTCGTTTCCTTAACATTGTAATGTAAAACACATTGTGTATATCTAACATATCTGCAGGTCGGTCTAATTTATAGGGAACTGGATCGATCCTTTCTATAATTTCGAAAGGACTAATGTACCTAGTACTCAATTTGCCTCCTTGAACAAATCTAGTTGTACCTTTTAGTGGCCTTACTTTTAAAAATACGAAATCTCCAACTTCAAATTCAATTGTTTTGTGCTTTGGGTTGTATTATTTCTTCTATCGATCATGAGCAGCTTTCAATTTGTCTCTAATTAATTTAATTTTCTCTGTGGCTTTGTCAAGTAGATTGGGACCTAAAATTTGACGTTCACCTACTTCAACCAACTTAGTGGAGTTATGCACTTTCTGCCATACAGAGCTTCATAAGGAGTCATTTTGATGTTGGATTGATAGTTGTAAGCAAATTCAATCATTGAAATGTGATCTTCCCAACTGCCACCAAAGTCGAGAACACAAAGCCTCAGCAGATCTTCCAACACCTGAATTATCCTTTCTGATTTTCTGTCAGTTTGTGAATGAAATGTAGTTCTGAAATGTAAATTTGTACCCAAACCTTGTTGAATGCCTTTCCACAATCTAGACGTGAATCTTCCGTCTCTGTCAGAAATAATTACCTTTGAAATACCGTGCAATCTGATAATTTCTTTGACATCCCCTGAATCCGTCTGTCTGATAAGCAAAAAGTGAGCTAACTTGGTTAGTCTATCAATAATGACCCAAATGCTGTTGTGACCCTGCCTGGATCAAGTAAACCCCATAACAAAATCTATAGCAATTTCTTTTCATTTAGATTCATATATCGGCAATGATTGTAGCAATGCACTAGGTCTCTGATGCTCAGTTTTTACAATATGACATGCTTGACATTGAGATACATATTCAACATCTTTCTTCTTACTTGGCCATCAGAATGCCAACTATATATCGATGTTGGTATATTCTTCCAAGCAGTCAATGAAAAATAACTTGATGAATGGATCATCACTACATGCAAATGACTAAACAACCGTCATCTTTTGGTTTTCTGAATTGTGGATGCAGAAGGTGCATGAGATCATTGTTACTTCATAACAACATTTATGTCATTAATGATTGATCTGTGAAGGTGACTTTTAGAATGAGGTTTGTGAGAGATCGGGCTCGACAAAATCATCCCTTGTATTTTCCCCTTAAAGGTTACTAACAGGAAGATTTTGAGGGCTATTCCCCACCTGCAAAGCTTGTGGTGGTCATGAATTGATTCCTGACATTGAATTGTACAATATGGATAAATGTCTTCATAGTCTCCTTATTTAAGAACATCTGGTAAATGGAGTTGATTAGATCTGTGCTATGTGTGCATCCTAATCTATAATGCACATTAAAACATGAGATATGTGCATAATGTGTTTGACTGATACTCTACTACCTATGTTTCCAGCAGGCAAAAAGAAATGTGTCAATGTCCCATTTATTTTTCTTTTAGATCTTGTTTTAGTTCTTGTCTGCTCTGTTATCTTGTTGTTATGCATATATCTTGAAGTATGCTTGAACTGTTTTACTAGCATTTTGACATTTATTACCCCTATAACTCATGAACATTGGGATAATGTAAAGTAAAAATGGCCTTGACAAATTTTATGCTTTTTATATAATTATATTTATTCGTGCTTGGTACCTGGAAAGCGCAAGAACACTATCCAGTGCTCTCATGAAGTGGGCATAGTTTTCAGCGAAAACCAATGTATCGACGTCAATGAACTCTGTGTTCCAAAATGGTGGCGCTAAACAGCATCTTTAACTATTTTGCATAAACTTTTATTGATTAATTCTATGTTTGACTTGAACAAAATTTTGATAACTTTCAGGGCGAAGGTTTCCTGAGATTGTGATTGCGGAAGAAGAAGGGTGGAATAAATGTGTTGAAGGTTCAAATGCTGTTGTAAACCTGGCTGGAATGCCCATAAGTACTAGATGGTCCTCTGAGGTTAGTTGATGTTTGGTATCCATAATTTATTTATTTTTAAACATTATCTCAAATTTTATTAATTTTGCTGTTGTGATTGAGATCATCCTCCTGCCTTGATTTTCTGTCTGATAGGTCAAGAAAGAAATTAAGCAAAGCCGAGTCAGAGTTACTTCGAAGGTCTCTAACCTTTTTGCTTAATGAACTAGTTCTTTTTTGATTTTTCCAATTGGAGAATTCTCAAGATCTGACATTCAGCCATTTTGGAAGGTAATTGATCTGATTAATAAGATGAATTCAAAAACAAGGCCTTCTGTTCTGATCAGCGCAACAGCAATTGGCTATTATGGTACTTTTGCAAACTATGTAATTTTGATATTAACTTTAGAGAAAATGCTGCTGTCTCTCTTTATATTTCAACTTCCTAATCGGCGTGTTATTCGACTAACGATAGTCAATTTATTTTGGGTCAATTTTATCCATTTAAGGTGCTCTTTGGTTGCAAGCATTTAGTAATCACGTATTTAGAGAATGCAATGCAAAGTAAATGCAAAGCAAATACATTGAATTTCAATTTTATTTATGATTGTTTGGTTGGCTATGAAATAAAGGTAGGGAAATACTTGTGTTTGGCTAGTTATAAAATAACTAGTGAAAATTTTAATCTAATTAAATTTTAAATGTTTTAATGCAATATAATTTTATTAGTAACTGTCACAGAGCAACTTAAATAAAGACAGTACTTTATGTTTGGTTTTTCAGAGTTCTTTAAAGAGCTCTCACAGTCCTTGTAAGATATTATCTGTAGCAGCTCTTGAACCTCTCTCTAAGAACTGACTTTAAAGTTGTCTCTTTCATTTGCATCCCTTCGTCCTTGAACCATCCCGATACCTTAGAAGGCATCTTTCTTCTGTGGTTCTTGCAGAAAATACTCAATGCAATGGTGAAAAGTTGGTAACATTTTATTTTGTAGTCAAAAGTGATCTTGGTGAACAGATAAGCGGTCAATGAGGGGGAGTTGGTAGTCGGGAAATGATTGTGTAAAACCTGTAACTTTTTTCTAGCTGAATTGGGACCATCTATGGAGGGGGAGTCGGTAGTCGGAAAGTGATTTGAGTAAAACCTGTAATTGTTTTCTAACTGAATTGGGATGGTCCAACAGAATTGACTCAACTCAATTTCTTTCCCAGCACCTCAGGTTCCCCTTTTAAGCTTGAGTTTTGGGAGAGCTGCAATGAGCACAAGAGAGCAAACTATGGGTGAAAGGGGTTTGTATGACTGAGAATTGAGGTCACAACTGATCATGGCTCTTAGGCACTGCACCTATGCGTGAGCAGGTGCAATGAAGAGGAGATTCCTACCTTGTATTTAATGGCCTTATCTACTCGATTATGGCTATAATAAATTCAACGTAGAGGAAATTGAGTGGGAGAAGTGGGAGAAGAGGGAATGAATTAAGTTTTGAGGTCTTCTCCTTGCATCATCATCATCTTTATCTTAATGGACACAAGAAGGTAAACTCTAAACCTAAAGCTTCGATATGAATAGAGGTTAGTTTGCAAATATGACCAATTGATATTATGAGCGGTACTCTACTAGAAAATAAATCTAAATTAATTTTGATATTTATATTATAATGGCAAGATCTTAACATGCGGGACATTTTTCTATTGCAAAGATGATCAAGGTTTAGTCTTTTCGTTAGTGCCCAAAAATTATAGCTATAGGGTCTCAGGGTCAAAGGATCATTTTTGTAGGATCATCCTGTTGGGTATTTTGTGGTGGTAATTAAATTCTCATAAGTTCTCTTGTAAGGTCTATATGTAAGGGACTGTTTGAGATAGCTGCAGCTTTTTAAAAGCTGCTGCGTAGCAGCTATGAAATCTGAAACAATGCCATACTCTTGCTTTTTGACTTATTTTAGACAAGGTCTCTTTCATTTTGTTCCTAGGGAGCTCAATCGACTTCTCAATTTTGTGCCCAAATGGCTCATTTATATATTTTTTCTTTTGATATGGTCGTTGAATGAACAAAGCTTTTTGTCATTCTCTGCGTTGATAGGGCCTCTTTTGCACAGGTCCTCTTTTTGTACTCATTTTCATGTTTATTGCAATATCTACATCTTCACAGAAGTTGCTGTGCAGAAGCTGTGTGTATGTTTGTTTTGTATAACTGTATTACAGTTATTTATGATAAAAAGATTTTTAGGAATATGTATTGTTTTGTTGTTTATAACATAACCGGTTTATATTGAATAACTAATGTATAAAAATAGAAATTCATTTAGAATCCTCAAACACTCGTAAGTTTAAATATTTCACCTAAAAACTAACATCTTACTAATCAATAAGTAATACAACAATCAAAATTAAAAATAAAACTATTAAAATAACATTTTAACATTATCATGATATTGAATTTTAAATGCAGACTATCAATTTCACAAGGTAGCTTATTCTCCAAAGAAACTCTCAACGCCTAATTACTATTTTAGGTTGATTCATCTAACTGATCTGCCCACATGAAGAAGTCATAGCCCTCTATTGATATATTTACTGGACATCTGTAAAATTTCTCTGATAACCATACTCCTGTCTTGAAGTATGTAGAGAACACTACAATCCATAGTCGCAGTACAAGACTCTAAAGGCACCAGAGACCTCGAGCTCATATTTTCTAAAGGTTTAAAATCACAAACTACATACAGTTAGATGAAACATTAACTAATAAGAATAATATAAATACATAATTAAAGATTTATAAAACTGTGAGGTCTCAGAGTAAAGGATAAACCGATTAATAATCTTGCACTACAACAAGCCAGAAGACTATTACACCGCCTGTATGTGAACCGGTCTAGCATCCTCCAACCGGCCAGGCAGGCTGGACTCTTCCATGAGGAGTCGAGCGGCGGGTTGCTGCGACAGAAGAAGAAAAGGAGCGGGGTGCTGCGACAAAAGAAGGAAGGGAGCGAAGGGGTTCCACTAGGGTCTTACTCACATATTCAATGAGGAGAAATTAAAAGAGTTTGAGTGAAAAGGCTTGGAAGGAAAGCTTTTAAAATACCGAGAGAGAATTCTATTAAAGGGAGGAACCTAGGGTTTGTTTTTTATGCATATTTTATTGTAGCTACTATTTTATCTCTATTTATGGTGCCCCTAGCGACGTCTAGGGTGTGGGAGAGTCGACCTACCTCTTGAATAGTAGATCAACTTTGTATCTTTTATTTTCTTTGGATTTTGCAAGAGCATCCCTTGTTTGTGTTTTTTCCTCCTATCTATTGTCATTCTTCGTGGTTTGTTCACTGATTTGGGTGTAGAGGCGTATCAAATTGGTATCAGAGCATTGATTTCAGTGAGATGACAACGAAGAAAGTGGTGTTCTACAGGAGAGGTATGACAAATCAGATCTGGAATGGAAGTGTGGTTCACCACCATGGAGGACAGTTTTCCTTCCATTGAAAGTCGGATGGGGTTGGATTTGAGAGTATAGAAGAAATGCGGAAGATGATGAAAAAACACATGGAGATGCAAGCCAAGACCCTGCCGATCACTCCAGTTGCACATCCTTACCAAGGGTTGATTAAGGAATCCTTGAATAGGTCAAAATGGAAGGAGTTCGAGCGAGAAGAGAACGAAGAAGAACTCATCTACCTACATAGCATCCCTTTAGGATTCTGAGAGGGGAATGGGTTGAAAATTAGAGGGATGGTGTAAGTGGCGTGGAAGAGCACGATGGAGGAAGGAGGGATTCAAGAGTGAGATATGCCTATGACTGAAGGAGGAAGTTCCACCCTAGACACATAGGGGGAAATACTGGAGGAAGAGGTGGTTAGGGTGGAGATGCAAGGGTAGGGAAACTGAAGATGCCACCCTTCGAATGGGAGGATGCACATGGATGGGTGTAACGGGTGGAGCGATACTTTGCAATCAACTAGTTGATTGAAGAAGTGAAGCTCACGACAGTGGGATTATGCTTGGAGGGAAAGACTTTAGTGTGGTTTCAGTGGATGGAGGCAAGGTATCTGATGCACTCATGGGAGAAGTTTAAGGATTGCTTGTTGGAGCATTTCCGAGCCATTTGGGAAGGAGACCTACACAAGCAATTCTATGCTCTGACTGGAGAGGGGACGGTTGTGGAATACCAGGAAAAGTTTGAGATCTGGTTAGGGAGGTTGAGGGGGATTTTGCAACAGGATTGGAAGGGAACTTCTTGAAAGGCCTAAAGCCAAACATTAGAGCAACCATCCGCCCCTTAAGACCGCAAGACTCGAGGGAAATGATGGAGCTCTCCCAGATAATGGAAAACAAGAAACAAGTGAAGAAGGCTGGCAAAGGAAGCAACACCAGAGAATTCTACAAGAGCACCATAATAGTCACGACACCGATCGAGGACCTAGACAATGTCATTTCGGAAAGAGACGTTGAAGGAATAGAATACAGGACCATGTCCTGGGGGCAATTTTAAGCACCTCACAGATGCAAAAGTACAGGACAAAGGAGCCCAAGAATTGTGTTACCATTGTGACGAGAAATATGCCCCAAGACATCGTTTCAAGGAGCATGCCCTTCAGGTTCTTTTAGTTCAGGAGGAGGATACAAAGAGTGAGGAATCAGAAGAGGAAGCAGTGGAGGAGGAGCATTTGCATTTGGATGTGGCGGAGGTGTCCCTCAATTCAGTGGTGGTGGTCACCCCGAATCACAACATAAATGTGAGTGGATGGATCAGGGAACTGTCGATTATGGTGTTGGTGGATAGCGGGGCCACTCATAACTTTATATAAAATTGTAGAGAAGCTGGGGTTAAAGCTGATGACTGCAAGGAGCTTCGACGTCATGACGGGGACAGGGAAGGTGGAGAAAAGTTAGAAAATTTGTGAGGGGTTGGTTCTGATACTACATGACCTACAAGTGGCGGAAGACTTCCTTGCTTTAGATTTGGGCAACACAGTTATGATTTTGGGGATGAAGTGGCTGCGAACATTGGGAGAGATGAAGGTGGATTGGAATTCCTAGATGATGGAGTTCCAAGTGGAGGGTAAGAAGGTGGTGCTAATAGGAGATGCTAGCTTATACAAAACTATGGTGTCGCTTAAACCATGGTCAAGTCGATTTGGGGAGTAGGACCGGGCTACTTGGTGGCGTTGCAAAGCCTTGAGGAGATTTGAGATTTAGGGCTGGCAAAGTTTCTGGAAGGGGTCTAACAGCTCCTATAGCAGTTTACAGATGTCCTTCAACAGCTAAACGTGTTACCTTCTCTGAGGGAGCACGAGCATGCTATTACATTGAAGGAGGGTGTTCAGACCATACAAGTACACCCAGATTCAAAAGGATAAGATAGAGAAGTTGATCTGAGAGATGCTCGAGGCTGGACTTATCAAGTCTAGTGTGAGCCCTTTCTCCAGTCCCATCCTTTTGGTGAAGAAAAAAGATGGTAGTTGGAGATTCTGCGTGGACTACTGGTCTTTGAACAAGGGAATGATACCGAAAGTAATAGGAAAAATAGTGTAAACACAAAATATATACCTTCATTAATATTAAATAGAGTTACAATGTGACTCGAATAGAAACAATACAAACACAAAACGACACAAACAAACACTCCTAAATGTATTTCAATGGGTGGTGGAGATCGGTGCGGTGAGTCGGAATGGCTGGCGGCGGTGATGACAACAACAGAGTGATGGTGGTAGCGAGGGGAAGATGCGAACTATAGGGGTATCAACTGGGAAGGGTTGTAGGTGGTCAGCAGCGGTAGTGTGATAGTTTGGGAGAAGCATATAGTGGTCGGTGGCTAAAGGGGAGAGAAAGAGATAGGTTGGGAAAGATAAAAAGGGATGATACAATCACCTCCTCGGAGGGGATACATTCGGAGCATGACCACTTCTTTGGTATAGCCCACAAAGGAAAAGGAGACTCCCCACAAGAGATATGAAGCTAAACACGCTTAGAACTTGTTCCTTAAACACATCGGGGATAGCTATTTATAGCCTTCTAGTTCTACACAAGAGGAAGGAGAGTGGGGTGGTAAGAAGAATCCAGAAAAGCCCTTCTAGAAAAGATAAGTGTAGGAGCATGACGTAGCCTTGGATCGTGAAGATTCACGACCAGCCTTGTTCCTGCGCGCGGGATCGCGATCCTTCTTCCGCAATTCTGCGATCTTGTGACGACCTGTCTCGCTACTCGCGAATTCGCAGGTTTCTTGTGTCATGCGAGCTTTGTCAGGTTTCGCTTGGGGCGCTGTTTTGCACATAATTTCGGGCACTTTTCTATGCTCATGTCAGTTTCTTAGGGTTTGGGGAGCTTCAACTTCATTAGTCGAAGCTTCTATTTCATTGTCAGTCACCTTGGATCCCACTGGCGACTTCACTGTCTCACGACATATCCGAGGGTCTTCCTTATCTTGCAAGTAAATGTCCATATCGGTCTGTTCTTTTGAGGTCATGCACCGCGCTTATACTCGTAAATCTTCCCAAAGTACTCTATGATCGGTTTAATTGCCCGTACAGTGAGAGTAATCAGACCCTTCTAGCACAGCGGTTGTGCTGCTGGTATGGTTTTGACCTGACATAACCTTCATCGTATTGGTCCTATATCAGGGACATGTCTTTGTCCTCCTGTATGGTGTCATTACTAAAAATGATTCCACTGACATCATATTGTTGAAAAGGGATCCTGTGACCTCGGAATCCGTCGGAGGAAAGAGGGCTATGCGTTTCTCGTCTTTGGTGAAGGAATGCATGTTTTTATATTCATCGTGTTGATTCCTTCAGTCATATTGCCACGGTCGTCCCAACAAGAGGTGACAGACATCCATAGGGACCACGTTGCACCGCACCTGGTCTTGTAGCTGGCCTTCAATCGAAATTCTACCAAGCATCTTAGTTGATGCTAACCTGATTCTCCATCAGCCAAATCAGTAAATGTTGCTGGGAATGTTTCTGAGTTGTGAGTCCTGATTACTTTACCAACTGCGTCGACACCACATTTTTGCTGCTTCCGCTGTCGATGATGAGATGCATACCTTTATGTTCACTGTGCAGTTGGTGTAGAATATGTTATGAAGAAGCCACTGTGAATCCCTCGTGTCCTCGGTTTTTAGGATTCGTCACATCATCGAGTGCTTCTCCTTCATCTAGGGGAAGCTGATACTCATTCTTTTCGTCGGCTTTCTCTTCATTTCTAGTTTCTTCTACGGCGCCTTGATCTGTGAGTGTGATTACCCTGCTTGTAGAGCAGCTGGAGGCAATGTGGCCATAGTCGTGGCATCGGTAGCACTTCATAGCCGACACCATGTTGGAGGAGTTTCTCTTCTCATGTTTCTTTCCGCTTTGTTCCATAGTGTCATTCCCTTGTCTGGGCGTGCTTGTGTCTCTCGAGACGTCCCTATAAGTCGTGGTAATTGTTGGTGATAGCCTGCTTAAAAGTTACAACTTGAAAGATGATTGTTGTCGGCTCTACTTATGTTGCATTTCCACCTTCAAGGCTAATGTCTGAACATCCTTAGCATCCAATATGGCTGCAACTGTACCACATTGGTGATGGCAGGTTTTATATCTCTGAGATATCTAACTATCTTATGTTCCTTTGGCTCCGTCAGTTCGCATTTCATCTTTAAGTGGTCAAATTGGGCAATGAACACTTCAATTGTAAGATCCTTCTGCTACAAGTTGTGGAGTTTTAGAAACATATCCTGACGATAGTGTGGTGAGATATACATTTTCTGCATTACTTTCTTTATCTTCTCCCACCTAGTGATCTTTTCACTGTCTTCTCTCTTCCTCTGTCTTTGCACATTTTTCCACCACAGGGAAGCATCGTTCTTCAGCTTAATGGCGGCTAGCTTGAATTATTTGTCTTCCGACACATCTTTATATTCAAAAATTCATTTTACGGATTGCAGCTCATTGGGGTTCATATTTCCCTCAAACTCTGTGAGATCTATTTTAATGCCAAAGTCCCGCTGATCTCCATAAGAAGCCTCTTCTCCTAGCCTCCTTTGATATTGGATACTAAAAAGGCGCATGAAATGTTCTTCATCGTTGTGATCATCCTTGTGGAACGTTTAAGATCCTCATCTCTGTTTGCCTTATGACTCTCTTGATCACGGTCGAAAGTAATCTCATCCTGGTTCCTTCATCTCACTCAGCTAGTTTCTGCTGAAGATGATGATTTCATGTTGGATCTCTTCCCGAGTAGAGCATGATGCAGCTCTCTGTGGTGGCATGGCTCTAGTTGGGAATTGAAAGGAAAAAAATAAGTTGGAGGTGAATCTGGTAGGGGCGGGTGCTGGTGGATCTTAAGATAGGACTAGAGTTGAGCTAACTCTGATACTAAATGATACTAGAATTATTAGGGGAAATAATAGAAGCATGAAAAGTAAACCCTCATTAATATTAAAATAGGGTTACAACATGACTCAAACAGAAACAACAACACAAACACAAAACAATACAAGCAAACACTCCTAAATGTATTCAGATGGGTGGTGGAGATAGGCGAGGTCGGTCGGGATGGTTGTCAAGGGTGCTAACAGCAACAATGTTGATGGTAGCAAGGGGAAAATGCAGAACTGTAAGGGCAACAAGTAGGGGGGAGGGGGTTGCAGATGGTCGGTATCGGCTAAGGGGAGTGAAAGAGATAGGTTGGGGAACATAAAAGGGGATGATACAATCACCACGTTGGGGGGATACAAATGGTGCACCATCATCTCCTCGAATACAGCTCACAAAGGGAAAACAGACTCCGCACAGGATATCTGAAACTAAATGGATTATTTGGATCGAACATTGATATAATATTTCATACCACATAACACAGACAACCCCTTTCTAGATATTATATGGACGAGATCTACCTCACTTGATACATTATGGGCATAGTACCACACCGGTATCCAACGTCGATTAGTACTTAGAAGAGAGGTATAGGATACTAGCATTGTTCAAGGGACATTTACTGAGAGCTCAACAAATCATGAAGAGGAAGCGGACGAACACAGGAGGTGCTATTGGAACCAGAAGACATGGTCTACTTGAAATTGAGGCACTACTGACATAAGCGATTGGCCAGGAGGAGAAGCGAAAAACTTCCACTGTGATATTTTGGGCCTTATGAGATGATGACACGCATTGGGACGGTGGCCTACCTTTTGAAGTTACCACTATTGTCCGCACTACACCCGGTTTTCCATGTATCGCAGCTGACATGCAATTGGAGATCATATACTCCCGTCTACATTACCGTTGACACTGACAGAAGACTTAGAAGTGATTCTGGAGCCACTAGAGATCGAAGGAGTGTGTCGAGGAGTGGAGGGAGCCAAAGAGGTAATTGAAGTGCAAAGGATTGCCAAACTTTGAAGCAACATGGGAGCTTTATGATGTGATCCACAAGCAATTTTCATCCTTCCGCCTTGAGGATAAGGTACGCCTTTGGGAGGGGAGTATTGTTATGCCGTCTGTATGTGAACCGGTCCAGCATCCTCCGACCGGCCAGGCGGGCCGAATGCTTCTAAAAAGAGTCGAGCGGCGGGTTGCTATGACAGGAAAAGGAAAGGAGCGGGGTGTTGCGATAGAAAAAGGAAGTGAGCAAAGGAGATCCACGAGGGCCTTAATCACATATTCAAAGAGGAGAAATTTAAGGAGTTTGGGAGAGTAGGCTTAGAAGGAAAGTTTTTCAAATAATGATAGAGAATTCTATTAAAGGGAGAAATCTAGGGCTTGTTTTTTTATGCATATTTTATTGTGGCTGTTGTTTTATTTCATCTCATGGGGTTGCTAGCGACGTCTAGGGTGTGAGAGTCAATCTACCTCTCGAATAGTATATCAATCTTGTATCTTGCTTATTTTCTTTAAATTTTGTAAGAGCAGCCATTGTTTGTGTTTCTTCCACATATCTATTACTGCTCTTCATGGTTTGTTCGCTAATTTTGGTGTCGAGGTGTATCAAAGGCCTTAAAAGATGGGGTTTGGTTTTTAAATCATGTACTACTGAGACGTATGTGTCACAAAAGCATATCATCACAAAGACCATTCAAAAAAACCCCAACTGTCATATCACTAAAAAAAGAAGATTTTGGTTACCTTTAAATCATATAATACTGAGCTCGTGTGTGTTACATAATGACCCGACCCGCAATAACGCAGTAAATTAACTTCCAAAAGATGGCCAAAAACTTATCCCGATTTCTAAATAGCGGCTAGTGTGCAAAATCTTAAATGATATAAAAATTAGAAAATATTTTACGCACTGTAGAGATCTACGCAAGTATACGTATCGTTTCGAAGTAATATAGAGTTTTCTTTAAAAACCCCGAGTATCGATCCACGAGGAAGTGAAATAAGAGGTCTTTAGTCGAATTCTGATCTACTACTTAATAGTCCTTAGTTTGGAATGTCGATTAAAATTTTGTTTTATCTAAAAACTACTCCTAAATGCAAGTGTTAAATGTAATAGTAATTATAACTGAAGTACGAAATAATTCTAAAGATAACCCTTTTTGGATGAATTGGTTTGGAGAATTTTGAGATATTAAAAACTACTATTCTTATGTAATGAAATAGATAATGTATAGGAATGAGATGCATTTAATATTGTATGTGCCAGAATAGGAGCAATCATATTCTTTACCATTTAGTCAAGGCATAAAGAACATTGATTAATCACTATGCTTGAGTTCTCGAATCTGCTTAGACATGTGCAGGAGGATACGTGGCTGCCACTCGAGACTCCCGCGTTCCCTCGCCTCGAAGTGCTAACATCTACACTTCAAGACCGAACGATAGGACCGAATTAAGGATTTTAGCACGTCACTCTAAAATCTCCGATTCTGCGCTTGGATTAATATTATTTCCATATTTATTTGCATTCGAAACTTCATGAACTTCGCAATTCATGGAATTTAAATGTGGTTCAGTACTTAGTTGTAGAAAGCATAGCTCTCTCGGATCGTATGTTTTCACAACAAATTTTAACATTACAATGAGCTTTAATTGCGATGTAAATGAAGTGGAAGTAAAAGCAATCGCATTTATATCTAAATTAACTTAACATGCATCACAAAATCCTAAGCATGAATTCTACTCATTAGAAAGAAAAGTAAATTGAAAACAATGGCATAATCATCTCATGCCATTATTTCAAGAAGAAGAAAGAGTAAGAGAGATACGTCACAAAACACGAAGAAAACGCAAAGGAAACTTAATTTAAACAAAGTAAATTCACTACATAAATGTTTATAAAATCATAAGATAATGAAGAACAATACTTAGCTTTTTCCCTTTGAAAGAAAGAGGAATATCTCTCCCACAAAGTCTCCCGTCGATCCATGCAATGCTCGTACAATCCCTTACAAATTCTCTCGAAAATCTCCTCTCCAATCTCTCCAAAAGGGTAGAAATCTACATTTCTACTCTTAATCTAAGAATCCTAAACATTCCTCTAAGTTTTTCTCCAATTTTTTCTCTCTAATCTTCTCTTAATCTCTCCTTTTTCTAACCTATATTCGCCATTTTAAAGAGTTTGGACGAATTCCCAAGAGTTTCCTTACGCACCCCTTCGAAAAAGCGTCCAAATATGTCAATATTGGCCCAAAACCGCCAAAAGTCGGTTCGTGGTCGTCTGGGCCGCTGTCGGCGAGTTCGAGCTCGCTGTCGGCGAGCTTTTCGGCCACTTTTCGGTGGTCTCGGGAAAATCTCGCCGTAGGTGAGATCGATCTCGCCGTCGGCGAGATGGCTCTGAGCAGCTCCACCGTTTCGCTCCGTTTGGCCCCGTTTTAGCTTCGTTTCGCCCCGTTTCAGTTGCGTTGCGTTCGTAAGAGATAGCCTCTACAAAATAAGCGTAAAAACAACTTTCTTTAAAGTGTAATCTCGTTCAAAAATATGCGAATAAGTATAAAGAGATTAGACGTCGAAGAAACTTATCGAAAGGTGTCGGGATGAATTTCATTTCTGCTCATTTTTGCTCAAATCGCACCGATTTTGTTTCCTTTTGCTCCAATCGCCATTTCTTGTACCTAAAACCAAAAAACATACAAAATACCTTCCTTTAAAGTGTAATATCATCAAAAATAAGTAAAATAATATAATGAAAAGTGTATATATTTTAGGCGTGTCAAAATCCACAAACTTAATCGTTACATTGTCCTCAAATAACATTTTTACTACATAAAAATATAACTCGACGCAATGTACTTTTCACTCGTAAGACACTAAAATTTTTCATTTAAAAGAATATAATGGTTAGATTTTTAGAAAGAAATTCGATAACTCGGAGTTAATCGTTACGGTATAAGAATATTTAGCAATCAAATCAAAGGGTTTCAGTCTTCTATTTATTTCAAGATAAACCATAATTTGTCGCATTAAGAATGTCTTGAAAGATTATGTGAAAAAGAAGTTAAATGCAAACATCATTAGAATGTAGCGCAATACTTTAAATATAAATTCGAAATGAAATCGAGTTCTCGCTTTAGAGTGACTCAGTGAGCCGATTTTTGATTAGACGTCTCCTCGAAGCTTCTCCTCATAAGTATTTTTCATTCTCTTTTTTTTTTTCTTCTTCGGGATCATTTTCAATCTCTTTTTTTTTACACTCTTTTCTTTTTCTATATATATTTTTTTTAAATAAGGATTACTATATCTGGAGAGCCTATAATGATTTTGAATTTCACTCTCCTCTTTCTAAAGTTCAAACTTGAAACACATCCTTACTTTATAATTAGGTATTAGCTTTATTATTCATCATAAAGTCATAATCTATTCTTAACACACAATACTTTAAGTCTCTTAACATTTCAAAAATACAGTTTTCTTTACTTTAAATAGTTAACTATAATCAAATTCTTTCATACCAAATATCTTACCCTTATAAAATTAACCTTTATTACTAAAAACTTTCATCCAATCCTTCCATAATATTCAATTAAAATAAAAAGTTTTAGTTATCTCGAAAGCGAGTACAATTGCCGAAGTTATCTTAATAATTTTTTTGAAAATATAACAATTGAGAACAAATAAGAGTTAATATTTTTCTTCCCCCAAACTTAAATTGTAAAATATTTTGCAATTAATTTCATAAAATATAGCGAGGAAGAAAAAGTAAAGATTGAATATACTTACTACTACAACATTCTATCAAATTCATATTCATGCATAAACGAGGATAAAATGATCTGCAGAGAAAGTAAATCTAGCTTAAAATATATTTGTAATAAAATTACACTAAAAGGAAGTATTTTCACATTAAAATTTTATTTTTCTTCCTACCCCCAAACTTAATTTTTAACATATATAGCATTCAGGTATAGAAAATATAAGCGGGAAGAAAACAATTTAGAAATTCTATCTACCACAAATGTACATTAAAATCATTTGCAGTATTCATTAGGACAAAACAATATGCGATAGAAAGTAAATCTAAACTAATCATGTCAAAATGAAATTAACTAAACCAAAGTCTAACTAGCATAGCATGTATCGACGAGGATTATAAAAATGTTCTTCAATTCCTAAATAAAGTTGTAACACAAACATAAACACAAACACACAATTCAAATACAAACACGAAATGATAAATGAGGTCAATTCTTCCTTTAACTCATCTAATCTCACTATGTTACCTTCAATTTTTAACGGAATCACTACACTTAGTAAATTAGGTACTTTCAAATGATATTATAGATTATAATCTCAAAGATAAGATTATCCCCGATAAATTAGTTTCCGGACACCAATCTCGAAGTATCATCTAATTCTTATAATTAAGCACCTATAACAGTTATAAAGATAGTGTAAGATCATCCATATGGTATTCATCAAATAGGTTCGCGACTCCTACCTAATGAAAATAAAGTTGTAGAAAGGAAGTAACAAATTAAGATGAAATTATCAATGTTTGAAATTCATGATTTCTCTAGTAAAACTTAAGTACGGGTAAGACCCAAGTCACGAGTGGACTCGTTAATCCAATTACTACAAGAGATCATTTTTAGCCATAATAAGAAGTTAAGGAATCACCTCCCTCATGACACAGACAGATATCAAATCAAACTACTAACAATCCAAACATCTACCAATCATCAATCAAACTAATCAATCCACTATAAAGCAAATACAATAAATCACTAACAATCATGACTCTTAAGTACACTAAATCAAAGAACACTGATAACTATGGGTTGCTTCCCATAAAGCGCTTGGTTTAACGTCATTAGCCAGACAAATGATTCCTCCTGGATCAAAATTCCATTTAAGTAATCCTCGATCAATCGCCCAATCATTTCCAGATTCAGGAATTCCTATAAAATCCTCAAATTTTAATTTTTCATTCAGCTTTTCCTTTTCAGATGGATTTATATTATTTTTCCTCATATTTCTTTCTAGATCCAATATTCTTCTATTAATTTTCTCAATCCGCATATTAATATCATCCTGAAATTTATTAGAAATGGATCTTTATAAAATACTTCGATATCTCCTAAATTTTGGATCAAATTCTCTTTAAATAATTCGGATTCGGGATCAAATTCTTACATGTCACTCTTATGATTCAAGTTATCTTCCAATTCTTTCCCTTTATAATTATTAAATGATTGAGGATCTATCTTAGTTGAGGAAATAGGTTTTTCTAATTCCTTAGGAATTTCCTCCAATGGTCTTCCAATATCCTTATCCTCTTTTCTCAACTCAAAGTTCTTTTGAAATTTATCCTCAAATTCTCTTCTAAGTCTTAATTCGATAACTTTATCATGTTCATCATTCAATTCAAGTTCTTCTTGTGATTGAGTCAAATGCGAAGATATAAAAGCTGGTGGTGTAGATGAATTTCCTAAATAAGTAGAGCTTTAAAATTGTATGAGGTACATCCATCTTAAGTTCATGAGATTTTTCAACAAATGGAATTAAAAGTTTACTATTTTTAGTAGCGTCCATCATTTCACACCTCTACTGAACATACATACAGTCTTCTTTACATAACATTTTTTACTCATCATGAAAGTCTATTTCAATCTCATTTGTTAACTTACTCTCAAAACTTTCTTTGAAATGGTCTTTACTTAGATAATCAATTTCATCCATACAAAAATAATCATCATCTTTTTTTCAAATTTGGATATTTCATAATCTTTAATACATCAAAAGTAACTTCATGGTCATTAATATTTATAATCAACTCTCATTTTTGCACATCTATCATATCATGTCCGAAGAATGAGGAAAGGTCTCCCTAAAATAATTGGAATTTCATTATCTTCCTCCATGTCTACAATACGATAAAGTCGAAGGAAAGATAAATTTATCCACTTTAATAAGCACATCTTCTATAACTCCTTTTGGATAAATGATAGATCGATCAGCTAACAAAAGGAGTTACGATAGTGGGAGAAATATCGATTAAACCTAACCTCTAAATATAGATAGAGGCATCGATTTAATGCTCACTCCTATATCACATAAAGCCTTTCCACATAATCTTTTTCCATTGCATAAGGAATTGTAAAGCTACTGAGGATCTTTAAGTTTCGAGGAAAATTTTTCAAGTATAACACTTGCACTCCTCACTTAAGTCAGAATCGTCTCATAATTCCCAAATTTCCTTTTCTTGTTTAATATATCCTTTATAAACTTTGCATAATCAGCATATGTTCGAAAGCTTCGAATGAAAGGAATATTTATCGTTAACTTCTTGAAGTACTTTCATGAACTTTGAAAATTTTTTATCCAACTCATGCTTGTCTAAGTCTTTGAGGAAATAGAGGTGGTGGTTTTTCCAAGCCGATTCTAGTTGGAGATATTAATTTTCCGGATCCTTGAAACATGTTCTTCGAGCTTTTTAGTTTCCTTTGTTTCTCTCACATCTTTTTCTTTTCTAACCACGTCCTCTATCTCTCTTCCATATTTTAATTGGACAGCTTCTATTTGTTCATTAGTGTTCTCTTTAGGGTTGATCTCATTGTTGTTAAGAAGCGTTCCTTGTTGTCTATTGCTAAGTGAATTAGCAATTTGTCTCGATTGATTCTACTATGTTTCTAATCGCAGCATTTTGACTTTGCAGCTGGTTTCCCATTTGCAATACCACTTCTTCCATAGACATTTTCTTATCCTCAAATTGTTGATCATTGTTAGAGTCCGGTGGATATGAAAGTCTGTAGTTTATATTCCCCTGATTATTCCAACTTCCATTACGATTTGCATGATTATTTTTCCATTTTAGGTTTCCACCATCAGTAGTATGATTCCAGTTAAAATTAGGATGGTTCTCCCAATCTGGGCTGTAAAAGTTAGAGTACGGGTTGTTTATGGTATTTAAAGTCTCATATGATAATTTAGAATCAATTATAGGCCCTAATGAACTTTCCTCACTTACGGGGAGTAAATTGAGGTTGGTTCATTCCAATTTGGTCCAACTTCATTGATATTGCGACAATACGAGATGCAAGAGTTGTAATCGTATCCGTATCATGAACACTAGCTACATTTTTATGATTTACCCTTGCGAGAGGGCCATTGAAATTCATTTGTAGCCATTTCTTCAATTAATGCATACGCTTCATCAAATGATTTTGACATTAATGAACCACCAGAAGCAGCATCAATAATATACCTAAGGGATCCTACTAACCCATTGTAAAAAGTTTGTATGATTAACCAATCAGGCAGAGCATGGTGTGGACACTTTCTTAAAAGTTCCTTAAATCTTTCCCAGGCTTCGTATATTGATTCTCCTTCATACTGACAAAATGAGATAATATCATTTCTAAGTTTAGTAGTCTTGAAGGTGGAAAATACTTAGCTAAGAATTTACGAGTTAACTCCTTCCGATTTTTAATAGAACAGAGTCTTCAAGAATATAACCACATTTTAGCCTTATCCCTTAGTGAGAAAGGAAAAAGCGCTTAATCTAACGACGATCGTCCGACGTTCCATTATAACGAAATGTAGCACGAAAGTTCAGAAAATTTGATAAGTGTAAATAGGGATCCTCCGAAGGAGTTCCCCTAAATTGATTGTTCCGCACTAGGTTGGATAATCTCGGGATTTATTTCGAATGAGTCGAGCTACTACGATGAGGTTTTGTATACTTAGAGTGAATTTCATCCGTCGTAGGATTTACATAATCCTCGATGAAGTATGGTGATTTTCTAAGTTATTATCTTGAAAGTTTTCCATTTCCATTTCTAGTTTTTCGAGTCCTTTACGTATTTTTATTTTTTTATTTTTTTCAAACTCGGGATCATAAGGCACAAGTTCTGCAAATCCTTTGTTTCGCATACGTAACACAACAAACAATACATTAACAATTAAACAAATAACAAATGAAATATATTCAACACAACAAAACATTTTCACGAACACCTTATTTTTCACACAAACAGTTTTTTCACAATACTTTTTCATACAACAAAATACTTTTCACACAAAACAGTTTTTACGACACTACGGTTTTCCAAGTCTAAGCTTCAATTACTTCGACTAAAATTCTTCTAAAGTTCTTACCGAAGCTTCCACGCAACGGTGCCAAAAACTTGACCCGACCCGCAATAACGCGATAAATTAACTTCCAAAAGATGCGCAAAAACTTGTCTCGATTTCTAAATAAGCGAATAGTGTGCAAAATCTTAAATGATATAAAAATTAGAAAATATTTTACACACTAGAGAGTACTTACGCAAGTATACGTATCGTTTCAAGTAATATAGAGTTTTCTTTAAAAACCCCAGTATCGATCCCACGAGGAAGTGAAATAAGAGGTCTTTAGTCAAATTCTAATCTACTACTAATAATCCTTAGTTTGGAATGTCGATGAAAATTGTGTTTTATCTAACAACTACTCTTAAATGCAAGTGTTAAAGGTAAAGATAATAACTATAACTAAGTGCAAATAATTCTAAAGATAACCCTTTTGGATGAATTGGTTTGGAGAATTTTGAGATATTAAAAACTACTATTCTTATGTAATGAAATAGATAATGTATAGGAATGAGATGCATTTAATATTGTATGTGCTGAATAGGAGCAATCACTATTCTTTACGCTTTAGTCCAGGCATAAAGAACATTGACTAATCCTATGCTTGCGTTATCGAATCACGAGCTAAGTCGGGAGGATACTGGTACTCACTTCGAACTCCACGTTCCTCGCCCGAGTGCTAACATCCTGCACTTCAACACCGAAACGATAGGACCGAGATTAAGGATTTTAGCTCGTCACTCTAAAATCTCCGATCTCTGCGCTCGATTAATATTATTTCCCTATTTATTTGCATTCGAACTTGACGAACTTCACTATTCATGGAATTTAAATGTGGTTCGTACTTAGTTGTAGAAAGCATAGCTCTCTCGGATCGTATGTTTTCACAACAAATTTTAACATTACAACGAGCCTTAATTGCAATGTAAATGAAGTGGAAGTAAAAACCATCACATTTATATCTAAATTAACTTCTAACATGCATCACAAAATCCTAAGCATGAATTCTACTCATTAGAAAAGAAAAGTAAATTGAAAACAATGGCATAATCATCTCATGCCACTATTTCCAAAGAAGAAGAAAGAGTAAGAGAGATACGTCACAAAACACGAAGAAAACGCAAAGGAAACTTAATTTAAACAAAGTAAATTCACTACATAAATGTTTATAAAATCATAAGATAATGAAGAACAATACTTAGCTTTTTCCGCTGAAAGAAAGAGGAATATCTCTCCCACAAAGTCTCCGTCGATCCATGCAATGCTCGTACAATCCCTTACAAATTCTCTCAAAATCTCCTCTCCAATCTCTCCAAAAGGGTAGAAATCTACATTTCTACTCTTAATCTAAGAATCCTAAACATTCCTCTAAGTTTTTCTCCAATTTTTTCTCTACTAATCTTCTCTAATCTCTCCTTTTTCTAACCTATATTCGCCATTTTTAAAGAGTTTGGACGAATTCCCAAGAGTTTCCTTACGCACCCCTTCGAAAAGCGTCCAAATATGTCAATATTAGCTCAAAACCGCCAAAAGTTGGTTCGTGGTTGTCCGGGCACTGTCGGCGAGTTCGAGCTCGCTGTCGGCGAGCTTTTCGGTCACTTTTCGGTGGTCTCGGAAAAATCTCGCCGTAGGCGAGATCGATCTCGCCGTCGGCGAGATGGCTCTGAGCAGCTCCACCGTTTCGCTCCGTTTGGCCCCGTTTTAGCTTCGTTTCGCCCCATTTCAGTTGCGTTGCGTTCGTAAGAGATAGCCCTACAAAATAAGCATAAAAACAACTTTCTTTAAAGTGTAATCTCATTCAAAAATATGCAAATAGTATAAAAGAGTTAAGACGTCGAAAGACTTATCGAAAGCGTGTCGGGACGAATTTCATTTCTTGCTCATTTTTGCTCCAAATTGCACCGTTTTTGTTTCCTTTTGCTCCAATCGCCATTTCTTGTACCTAAAATCAAAAAACATACAAAATACCTTCCTTTAAAGTGTAATATCATCAAAAATAAGTAAAATAATATAGCAAAAAGCGTATATATTTTAGGCGTGTCACATAACAATATCACTATAAAGGTCTTCCAGAAGAATCCCAACAATCATATGACCGAAAAAGAAGGGGATCTTGGTTATCTTGATGGCAATTTCATACATGTCAAATTCATAGCAACATATAGGTCATCCAGAAAAACCTCCAAGGTTATATTTGTTATCAGAGACCTCAAAATAAATAAAAAAACATGCAAGGAAAAAAGTTTATACAAAACCCAGAACTGCTAGGAGGCCATCCATGTGTGAAAAAATACATGCATATATAATAAAAAAATACTTTGCACCGAATTCAGATTCCACATGAACATGATTGCATAAAGCGTCATTACAATAAACATTAAGCATTTTTGCAACACATGTTACATCAATAAAATGTAGCTTACAACATCATTTCACCCATCAACTATTGCACTTGTAATTTACCCTGTCAACTCATTCATCTCTCCAACACCTTCCTCATTCTATGTA
This sequence comes from Papilionanthe hookeriana x Papilionanthe teres, assembly GCA_022702705.1. Lineage (NCBI taxonomy): Eukaryota > Viridiplantae > Streptophyta > Magnoliopsida > Asparagales > Orchidaceae > Papilionanthe > Papilionanthe hookeriana x Papilionanthe teres. The sequence goes on from CM040425.1 coordinate 97,092,842, forward strand.
CGGGCACATTCAGCTTGTGGTATTGATTAGTCTAGGGGGATATTTGTATTCATCAGTAGGGATCTGTGATTGATTTTCATCCGCATTATTAAAATTAATACCACTGCGTGAATGACACCGACAAATATAATTGTGGATCACCATTATAGCGACAACAATATTCACTTGTTTGTTGAAAGGATTTGTTGTCATATCTCGTAGAATAATTCATTTTTTTTTAAAACCTCAAATGTACTCTGCGTAAAACCACGTAATGACCCGAGCTACGTTGTTATCTCTTTTAAAATTAGGAATATGATATTTTGCATTGGAAAAGGGTTTGAGATTTCCTTTTTGTAAGGAATATCAACATTAACCAAATAATATTTTTGTGTTATAAGTATATTCGTTAGTATTGTAATGAAATAATTATTTTATTATATTCATTTTAAAGCAAAGCTGTAGGCGGCATTGAAAGTTGTATTAATGAGTTTGCTTAGCAAATTTGAATATACGATTATCGTGTGCGCCGCCTTCTCGTCTAACTTTTACAAAGCTGAAACACATATTAAAATCACATACAACCATAACATTTATATTAGTGAACTGCAACGTTTAATATATGCAATATTTTTACTGTTGAACATGCGTGCATCCACTTGCGTTTCATTAATTGCTCAAATACAGTCTTAAGTCATTTATGTAAGACAGTAGAACTACTGCACTGAGAGTAAATTTTGGAAAAGACACACAAAGAAATCAACCTTGAAATATGACTTGTGGTGTTGATTTTGTGAAATCTTTATAGTGGTGCTTTGGAATATAAGGTCTTCAAGTCAAATAATTTTTTATGATAAACTAATCATAGCAGAGCATTCAAAAAAACTGAATAAATTTTATTAATTGGTTTTTATTAGTGTTGAAATCACTCCATGACTTTCCTCATAGACTCATTTGTGATTAAATATAGGGGATTATAGTTAACACCTCTTAAAGTCATCTTAGATGAGTCATGAAGTCCATAATTTATGTGAAGTTATTCTAATTGATTAGTAAATATGGCTTGTGTCATACATAACATATTGTTAAATCTTGTTAAATGACCCACAAACAACTCTCCAACACATTTATCGCCAATGTACGTGGATGTCATGTAAGGAGAGCGAGCAATATGAGTTTTAATACTCATATCTTAAGCATAATGCAGCTGTATTTTTTCTTTTCTTCATTTTTCTATCCATGTTATTCATTGTTGTTGTAGCTAAGGCATATAAATAACACTTATGTACTAGTAAGTGATAAATAAAAAAAAATCATGACAATGACAAGTCCTAAAATAATGAAAGATATAATAATAAGTCCTACACCCATATCAATCAAATATAAAATGTACAAAATTTAACATAATTATAATACATCGTGATTCTCATAGAAGTCGCGTAAATAATTAACTCTACAACTAGGTTTTATCGACATAAAGAACTCTCTCATAGTTAGATCTTCTAACTACTTCATGGAAAACAAGTAAATTTAAATGTTTTCGTAAATTTTTGCAGTTTCTTTTAGTATTCTAATAACTTTTTGAATAGAATTTGCATGTGATGTGCTTGGCTCATTAGTGCATGAAACAACTAATTATAAATCTTGTTTCTTATGAAAACTACACTATCTTTTGTTCTTGTTATCAGCTCTAGGATGTTTGAAACGACTACTAGATCAAACTTCGTTTAGTTTGGGATTGAGCCCCTCATTTGAGTCAGCAATTTGCTCAACCTCTACGTTCTAAGCTCTGATGGCGTGTACTCTCACTTGGCGCCCATGCATGATCACCTGCGGCCAAGTTTCAACCAAATGTTAGGTCCACCTTTTCTTAAAGATCAAGTTACATGCCTGTAAACTTGAACTTCTTGACAGTTAGCACAACCTATAAATTAATTGATAGTTGATATGTTGATATTATTGAGATGAAATTAAAAAAAAATGGAAAGCACTCAATGTTTAATAATTTTTTACCTCCAATCTCTCAGCCCACCGTTTTCTGAAACATTAATAGTTTCTTTATAGGATGTCAACCTAAGCCTGCGGAACCTTACTTTAAGTCTCTATATTTTTCAATCATTTTTAACTTATTTCATTTATTTTTCAGGTGCATTATATCATATTCTTTTCCAGTGTTTTTCTTAATTTTTTTTAATAATATTCTATCACCGTTCCTTGTTAAAATAGGTGGTTGGTGTATTTCCCGGTTCCACCTACTTTAGCCAGAGATCGTAAAAGATTAAATTCACATATTTATCGCAAGTACCAGACCATCCGATTTCTTTCTTCTTACCCATCACCACTACTAGCATGAAAAGAACTAATCAACTTAAATTTTTACAATCAACAACTTGATCTCATCGAAACAAAAATTAGCCAAGAAAGCAATCCAAAACTTCTCAAACCTTTCTAAACATGTCACAAAAGTGATAGTAATAAATTCTGAAATCCCAACAACAAGCAAGGCAACGGAAATACAATATTTGAAAGCCCAATAGCTAGCAAGATAACAAAGAATAAACATTTGAAATCTAGCAAAATAGTATATCTTGGGTGAACTCTTTTTTCCAAATTAAAATGTAACTATGCTTAGTTTTTTCAATCATTTCAATTCAGGGCATGCTCATACATGCAACTAAAGGACCCGTAAAAGTTTTATTAGAACAAAACTGTAAAATGCGGATGAGCGACAGCGGTTTAATGATGACAGTGCATCTAATTAAGCTTATGTATTCATTAAAGCATGTGCCACACAATCAACTACTGTGGCAAAAGTATTGGTCAAGCAATTTATGAACCAATTGAAGCATCCAATATAGCAAGGATATAGATCATGGCTGAATCTACTCCATGGAATAACCCAGCATATCTTCAGAGCAATTAGCCATGGATTAGCAACTTCTCCTACCGATAGTCCATGAGTTGCCAAAGATAGGAATCACAAACAACATAGAACAAACCAACAAAAATAACCATCAATCAAGGCCCTCAAAGGAATACACCATCAATGTAGCCCTCAATTTCATAAAACTTTAATCCAACAATTCTACTAGAAAAATGAATTAGGTTCCTCCTCTCATACAAAATAATTAAAATAGCTCTGGTAACTTTGATCATCTATGATCATGATGGGAAAATGTCTAATGCAATTAATTGGTTGGTATATGTTTGTCATGTCTTGGTTCCCAACCTTGTTTTGGTATTACATACGACACATTCTTAAGTGTTTCAGCATGAGCATGCTTAACTATGGAGTTATTTAAAAAACTCATTGTAAATTTACATACATGCCACACAATTCTTATGTATTTACATATTTAACACACAAAATTTTGACATTTACCTTTATAACACCTTGGTGCCATAAGCTTATGCATGAGAAATATGTGAATGGTATGTATGGAAATATGAATGCTTAGTTTTTAAATGTGTAAATACATAAACAGTAGTGTTATGTATGTAAATGCCCTACAACTCAAATCATCATCCCACCCATAGCCATGCATAACCTCAACCCAAATACCTCGCTTAGGATTTGGCATCCTTTCCAATAAACTTGTATGTGACTTAGGAAGATGGGATCGCAAGCCGGAGCTATAAGCATCCACCCTCATTTCAGCCAGTACAACACATTACAGGCCAATTTCTCAAAAAACTAAACTAAACTTCACATGAATTTCAAAGGCCACCATAAAAAAATCGAAGGTCATCAGAGATCATATTTCTCCAATTTTTTTTTTTTTTAATTTTCTTCATCATAAAAAAATCAAAAAGAGTAGAAACGACATAAAAAATCGAAGGTGTCCATAGAAAAATTGAAGGCCATCACAACAAAAATCCAAGGTCATCACAAAAAACATTTCTCTATATTTCTCCAAACTTCAAAAAAAATCTCATCAAATCTCTCCATCACATAAAAGATCATAAAGCTCATTGAAACAAACGAACCACTTTTGTGTTTGCATTGGGCCGATCTTGTTTATAATTGTCCAATCTGATTTAATTCTAACAAAAATGTTTAATTTACTTTTCTTTTTTTAGTTCATAATGTTTAATTGTCTATCGAAGGCCATCACATACTAGATTTCTCTAACAAAGGACTCCAAATTTCTCCATCATGGAAAAAACGCAAGTGCAACAACCACAAAAAAAATCGAAGGCATTCACATGAAGATCGATTGCTCGAAGGCATGCATAACAAAAAATTAAGGCCATAAAAAAAAACCAAAAAGCTCGGTGAGGTAGAGGAACCATGAACCACACAAAGTAAATACTAAAGGTAAATGATAGATGGTACCGGAGGACAAAGGAAAGCAAAGGAAGAATTTTGAGCTCTCATCATAGGTACTAGAGAACAAAGGAAATTGAAGGTAGAAAAAAATCCTACAGGCTCGATCATTTTTAGTTGGGCGAACCACGGAGCCTAGGGCAGCGTAGGAATTTTGCTATTCACAATAACCAATCGCTTTTTAGTTCGGTGGGTATGCGAGGGTGCCGGGATTCCACAGTGCGTTTAATAATGCATCCCCGTCGCTCTAACCATATGCATGTAAGGACGTTTTCGTGTCGCGCCATAGCTAAATCTTTTTTTTCTTCTACCCAAAATCATGTTTGTATCCTAGAAGATCAACTCGCTGTGATTAAGGGCTACTCACATGAATGAGATGAAGCTTGCTTTTTGAAGAAGGCTGGTTTTAACGGGATCTTTGATAAAGTTGCCAACTCCATTTCCGGAGAAGTTCGAGATTATAGCTACTTACAAGTTTCTATACTTATCTTGGTCGAGTCAAGTCTTGGCTAGTGGTGGTTGTTCTATGGCAAATTTTAGGGATTGGAGTTATTCCCTCTAATGCTGCTATCCCTTGTTCATATATTTTTTCTTTGTGACGAGTAAGACTGGAGCCTTCCTCGCATGATATTAATATAATGAACTTTTATATTTTGGTTCTATGTAATTGTTTCTTCTACGAGTGTTATCTAACTTGTGTGTGGGTTGTGTTTACTGCTATCTTTGTTATTTTTTTTTTTTTTGACTTCCTGACAAACATTTGAGCAATATAAATAAAGGTATTCTTTTTGAATGATAGAAAGAGGATTTCATTTTAAATTATGAGTTTTTAACATTAATGGTAGATGTGAAATATGTCTTGAGATTACCTTTTTTCCTCCATATAAATAGCCTTTAGGCCTTTATGAATTTCATATGTTTTTGTTACTCTTCTTACTTGCCTACCTCCTTTTGTTGCTGTGATTGTTTCTATTCATGGAGGCTTGATTTATAATGTGCTTTGACATGAGCATGACCTTCTCGTTCATCTCAAGGGACACGTAAATAGGGAAGGACCTAAACTGGTCTCAGTTCAGCGATTTTCTGCAGTAAGGGGGCCGAACAGCTTTAGTGTCCTTTGATACTTGGTAGGGCCAAAGTCATATACAAGCTAAGGTCTTGAATATTCCCCCAAATTTACATGGTTTCTTTAGATGAAACAACTCATGCTGCTGATATAGATCCTTTTCTTAGGTTGGATTAACTACATTTTCTGACTAAGTCGATCAGGGTCCATGACCAAAAATGACAGAACTATGAGATTTTGATTTGGTTTGTCATTATTCTCCCACAGTTTTCACTATAAGCCTATGGTGGTAAAATTTATCACCTACAATATAATCTATATCTTAATTGTTGCTACCACACACTTGAGCGATCAGCTTTTTAATTACTAGCCTTAATTGAAAATGCGCCCCTTATTGTTAAGAGGGGTAATTATGGGAAACCTTGAACTTCGGATCTTAAAAGTCCTCGCAAAATTATGGTGAAATATCTGTGTGGTGTCTTATCTGTTGACTCATCTACCTTTTGAAAATTTCAACCTCGCAATAAACTGCCTCTCTCATTCATTTCATTTTCATTTATTTCAAGGGAGACCAGGGCATTGAATTTTAGAGCCCACATTGCAGCCCCACTTATTTGTTCTCTAGTCTCTATAGTTCCTCGTAACTTGGCATAACAATTTTTTGTTGCATTATACTTATTTATTCAATATGTTTGAAATTTTCTGTATCTTGTAAGAAAGAATTTAGATATTATAGGAGGGTTTAACTTAATTTCCTACTAGCAACTTCAAGGTCCGTCACTGGACTGACGTCATTCATCATGAACAAACTAGATGATCTTTATAAATGCTGATCTTAGAGTTCAGGTATATGTCTAATAAAAAATTAAAAACTAAACATTCTTGCAAAAGCAAGGTGCACTAATTTGGAGTGGATGAATCATTATTGAAATAGCTTGACGACGAGTATTTAGTAGTTGTAATCTCACCCTAGTTTAGAAGCAAAGATTGTTATTTATCTTTTAAATCTTTTATCAATGATTCTAATGATTATGTTGTATTGCTAGTGGGTTTCATATGGAGAAACTTCTATTTTGTCCAGAATGATGTTCGCTGTCATGAATTTTCATTTTTTTTTTTCTTTTAATTTTCTATTTGGCATGTTCATAGGTACAAGTGAAACAGAAGTTTTTGATGAGAAAAGTCCTTCGGGAAATGACTATCTAGCTGAGGTGAGAAAGCAAATTAACCCCCTTTTTTCTTTGCATGTAGTTGGAAGACAGTAGCGTTTATTAGTTACTCTTGTAATACTGGATTACATTGATGAGGAAATGATGCTATCCCTCCATATGTTAACTCAATTGTCCACTTTTGCCTGTAACCGTGAAAGTAAGAACTCCATAATTAGATGCCTAATTGATTTTGCCTATAATATGTGAAATAACAAGTTTATTTTATATTCGATTACTTCTGCATCTGAAATCATTATTATACATCCTCTATAGGCTTTAAAAAGAGTTAATTAGCCCTCCCATTACTATCATAGAGATTTTTGATGCCCCTAAGTCAGCTTTCTAATTTAGACGATAGACTTCTGAGTATTGATGCCTATGTGAAAAGAAGGTTTCAAATTTTGTTTGTAGAACAGGCAGACATAATTTTTTTTTAAAAAATTATCGTTATTTCCCAATGAAAATGTATCATGGATCACTAGGCCTATCATATGGGCCTAGCACAAATGCAGAGGCACAAATGAAAATTTATCACGGATCACTATACCTATCATATGGGCATTTTCCACTTCATCATATTGTGATCCTTAATTTCTTTCTGTTATATTGTAATCTGTCTATCGTTGTTATTATCACATCTGTACTCATTTAATTATCTGGTGATAAATTTTTCTTTAAAAAAAAAGAAAATTAGGTTTCAGAATTAGCTCTACATTGATGTTTCAACTTATAAATGAGATAAAACATTTATTTGCATGGATGCAATGTATTCAACTGATTATATTTCATTTCTTATACATTCTATTTGCCTTTGTTGTCTTTTTATTTCTCAATGTGCTTGATATGTGCTATCAAGTGCTAAGTTTAACACCCTGGGCTCTTATCATATGGGCAAGCAGTTGTGCAGTAGAGGGCAGGACTCAGTCAGACTTAATTTCCACCAACACTCATCCTGATTTGCACGAATCAGGATCAAGCAGATGGAGAATTTAGTAGAAACACGCAGTTCATTTCAATTTTCATTCATATCCATAACATAGGGAAATATATATAATTAATTCACGAAATATATATAGAACTTTTAAATATTAAACCATGTAAATTTATATTTTTTGTGCTAAGCATGCCCTTAATAGTTCATTTGTTTTGATGCATGTAGAGGATGATAGGGAATTGTCTACCATACTTGTTGATGGTAGGTCTTTCTGTGTACATCATAGATGCATACATGTATAGTTTTCGTATAAAAAAAATCTTCAAAGTCAATCAAAATCTTTACATATCAAAAGTTGTACAAATTAAACCGCTTGGCTAATCGCTCTATTGCACTTTACCCCTTCCTGAAATCAATAACATACTAGAATAAGCTGCAAACTTAGTAAAATAATCATTGTTGAAGTAAAATTTCATAGAAGAAAAGGAAAAAAAATGCATACTCATCCACCACTCGTATGACTTACAACATCACAAAATAAACTTGTTTTAATTACTTGAAATGGGTAATGGAAATGAATAGAAGTAGTAATTAGTAACAAATAAACTATATATAGCACATGTTTCATTAAATTCATTGCATAATCATATGATTATTCTTTATTTGCTTCATACTCATTATATTTTATCTTAGGAATATCACTTGTACTTGTATAGATTTTGACTCGATCCATTTATTTGTGTCATCAACTAGCCTGTTTACTACGACAAACACTGATAAAATTTGATTATTTTCCAACATAACAATTATCAACAACTCCCCTTGATACCAAAATGTCCTCCCTAATCTCAATATCAAGAGTTGAGAAATCTAGAATTTTTATGTCATCTTTATTTGTGTTGGTCATCATTATAAAATTCTATTGATTTTTTTTTATCATTTTATTTATTAAAATCCTTTCTCGTATGTACTAACAATTATATGAATTACATGCTAGCAAGTCAGTTAATAAACGTGCCTAAGAATAGACTAAAATCAGTAAAATCATTTGTCTTCTCATGGATTTTTTTCTATAACATATGCAGATATTTGAGAATATGCGTAAAATTCTAAATACAATTTGTTATCAATATATCACATTTTAGTCATATATAATGATTTTCATCTTAATTTAACAAATGATTATCTCACCTTAGTTGGGAGAACTAGACGAGAGGATGAGAGAAGCGAGACAAAAGACTAGAAGGCCGTTTCGCGTGCATCAAAAAAACATGCAGTGACGCTCTACGTCCAAGCCGAAGGAGGAATCCATTGTGCTAAGTGCCTCAACATCTTTTGTGTGTGTGGCAGTGGTCTGTAAAAGCTTGCACTGAAGAAGATTCGGGAGAAGGCTTGCTATTTTTGAAGTGATTCGTGCCAGAGATCGGACCGTGCAACTTTAGTGTAGGGTTGTCTATGAGAAGGAAGAGGAGGCAGTGCACCCTTAGGGTTTGTTGCATGCAGTTGTTTGAAGGGGAAGTGGACAAGCCGAGCAACACCATCCTCTATGTGTGAAGGAAGAATAGGAAGGAGGAGGCAGGGGAAATTGAGCGGCTTTCAGAAGGGAATCGAGTCGAAGGGAAAGTGTTTCATGTGGGTAGGGAGGTTCAATTGAGAAATTTAAGGTAAGTTTTGGATTTATGTTTTTATTTTATTAAAAAAAAGAAATATATTTTATTTATTTAATTTGATTTTATTACTTTATATTAAACCTTATAAATTAATAATAAGGATTAAGGTGTCAAGAAATCAAATTAAAGGCAATGGAAGTATAAAATTGATCGGTCAAATAAGTTCTAGTATGGGAAGTTTAAGGTTAATTCTTAACTTGAGATTTTACATATTTAATTAAAAGTATTAATTATTATTTAATTGATAAATGTCAAAAGTAGAGAAGAATTTTTGTATTGGAAATTGAGGAGAAATGAAGGCAGTGAATGATGAGGTAAAAATTTATGTATTTATTTACGTATGATATTTTAATTAAATGTCATTAAGTAAATGTTGAGTTTCATGAGTGAGAATCAATGATTAGATTTGAAAGAGCATTTGATTTAAGAAGATGATTAGGAAAAAATATTTTATTTAATTATTTATATTTTAGGTCATTTATTTTTAAAGTAAGATTCTTATATATCTACTTTAGCTGATATAGGTGATGGTACTAGAGGATTAACCTTTTAAAGTGGTATTTGAAAGATTAATTTGAGTAATTATATTTCTAAATTTTAGTAATAATCATTATTTCTAAATGTATTTCTCATTTGATATATGTTTTGTTCTAGTGATTTAAATTACAATAGATTATTCATATTGTTAGACAGAAAAATATGCATGTTAAATAGTTGCACAATTTTTTCTATGAAGTGATTAGATTATTGCATGCCATTAAATTTTAATAAGTATTCATATATCCGATTATTACATGACCTTTAGATTATAGTAGAGATGCATATATTCATTGATAGGTAAATACAAAGTATATCATAAGTAAATAATTTATACTTGAAAGAATTATATAAAAATAGTATATATGAATGTTTATATGCATAATAAGAGTAGTTTACCTCATTATTGTACTGATAAGGGACGCTACTATACTTGCCCGCGTAGATATTTTCTGTCATCTCAGACCATTGTGTAATTTAGATTATTAATCGTTTTGCCGACGAGAGAGTATCAACCAGGGGTTAGTAGATAGTTTACCCACTCAGACTATCATGTAATTTAAAACGAACAACTATGACAACGAGAGAACATCAACTATGGTGAGTAGACACATTTCTACCTCAGCAAATAGTAGACATGTTCTGTACCTCACTGTGTCGATATGATATGTATCAGTCAGGGGTATGTTATGTTATGTATAGATAGTGTTTTTGAGATGAAGGTAAAGTTAAAGGTAAGAAATATATTGAAGCTTAAGGGATTATATGTTGAATAGTAAAGTAAAAGTTGATGCATTTAGAAATATTTAAATTTCTTTCATGAGTATATTCAAATTTCTTTCACGAGTAACTATCATGAATATATGATTTAAATTATTGAATAATTTTCTAGAACATATTAGAAAAGACCAACATATATTATTACCTTATTTTTCATTATTTATTATAGTTTAGAATTGTAATTGTTTCATTCAGTTATTTCGAATGACTCATTATGTTTTTTTAATATTTTTCAAGTTCAAGTTATTTAATCAAAGATGAATACTAGATTAAATGTTTACAAAAGACGAGATCAACAATTGAAATTATTTTCTTTAGTCACCCTTTCAATTAATATTTGGATTGTAAATTATTAGTGATAGAAAATAAAAATAAAAATAAAAAAATTAATTTTTTTGGCTGACCATCCATTCTTGCATTAGCGGATTGAGTTATGATAAAAGTGGTATAAAAAACAAATTATGTTTTAATCTTGATAAAAAAAGTCATTAGTTGGTTGAATTAAGTTATAAATTATATAAATTAAAATTTGAACAACGTCTAATTAGATTATTTTATCATGTTTCAAAATTATGGATGATCAGGAGAAAAAAGTTGAGCATGATAATGTCGGAGTTGATATGTCCCACAAAATCACGGTTGGTACTAATGTCCTTTTTAATATGATGAATGTTGTAACCCAACTTATTAGGAATTATCACCCTCAGATCAGTTGCAATGGGCAAGTACTTTAAATTTTCTTAGGATATGAAACCGCTATTTCTTTTAGGAGCAAGTGAACTAGTCGAAGCTAAAAACTAGTTGATGATGGTGAAAAAATTCTAGAGGGTATGAAATGTCCAACAGAGACAAGAGCTGCTCTTGCTACATTTGACTTCAATGGGGAAGTAAAGAAATGATGACAAGGGCATTTCAGAAGAAATTTGGTGATCAATTTAGCCACCCGGTACAATGGGAGGAGTTCTTGAGAACCTTTAGAGATGGTTCGTACCAATATCAGTGCAACTTCATTCGCTTCATAGCGCACCCGCTCCCGCTTCTACCAGATTCTTGTGCACCCTTGCCTGACATGAGCGCACCCGCACCTTGCTTTGCCAAAATACAGTGCGTCCACGTCGGGCTTGGGCGCACCCGCTCCCCATTCGCAAAATACAATTTTAGGAAAATTTCTTGCCTTTAGAGGAGCCCTAGCTATAAATACACTTCTTGGAATGATGGGAGATTTTGTGACTGCTGGAGGCTAGAATTTTCTGCAAAGAGGGGGTTTTGTGAGTTGCCCTAAAGGTTCCTCTCCTTCCTCCTTGAGGGAGAAAGCTTCTAGGGTTGTTTTTCTTTGAATTTTGAGAGGGAGATTATGAGAGAGAGGTGTGGGCTTTTAATGCATGAATATTATTTTGTCAACTTTATGCACTTAGTTTACTCTAATCTATCCAATTAGGATGTTAAAAATATTTGTTATCTTGGACTTCTAACTATCACCTAGTGGAACAAGCAGGTTAACACACAAAAATCTAGTAGAATAGGCATATTTCTATTAGGGTTTTGCAACCTAGATAGGGGATTCAAATAGTCTTGGGAAACGCTGCACGGTGAAATGCTCCTTAATGGCTTTTGTGTGTGGGGATGTGGCGTCTCGAAGATAATACTCGAGAAGACTTGGGAGAATGCTTGCTATTGCTGAAGCGAGTTGTGCAAGAGATTTGACTTGCAACTCAAGTGTGGGGCTGTCTACGAGAAGGAATAGGAGGCAGTGCACCCTTAGGGTTTGTGCATGTGGTTGCTTGAGGGAGAAGGGGACAAGTTGAGCAGCATCATCCTTTGTAGGCGAAGGAAGAATTGGAAGGAGTCAAGGGAAACCAATAGGCTTAGGGAGCTGAACTGAAGGAAATGTGATACCATAGTTAACTTAAGACACAATAGAAAAAACAAATATTATTACAGAAAATCTATTATGGACTTACAACAACCAACTGGAATAGGAAATAACAATAATCAGAACACCAAAAATCTATAGTAGCAACTGGCACGATACAAACACTCAACGAGAGTGCATCTCAAGGTGGTGATTGTGGTTGGTGAGGGTTTGTAAGGTGGCGCAGGGGTGGAAAAGATGGTTAGCAAGCAGAAATCATTAAGGCAGTAGTTTTCTCGAGGTCGGACAAGCAGACTGTTAAAATAGAACCTAAGATGATTCTTATTGATGCAAAGAGGGGTATAAATATCCATTACAGGATACACTAACAGGGAATAAAAACAGAATAAAGGAATAAAGGAAAGTAAATAAAAGCAATAAAAGTAATTAATATAGAATACTCTATTAATAAATATTCTAATATTCTAATACTCCCCCTTAAGTTGAAGTATAGATGTCAGTAATGTTCAATTTGGATTTGAACTCATTGAATAGTTATCGAGGAAAGTTTTTTGTGAGAATATCTGCCAGCTGACAACTTGATGATACAAACGGAACACAAATTCCCTTCGTCCGCACTGCTTCGGGCAATTATAGACTGCTTCTTATTTTTCCACGTGATCAAGTTTCCCCACACAAATGAACAGTATCCTGGGTAAATCATCGATCATGGACAGATCCGACCCAATCCACGTTTATGTAAAATGCAATAGACCGAGAGGTGTGGTGGGAAAAAAACAAATCTGAGCCCGGTGTCCTTTTAAATAGTGGAGAATTTGGTGGACAGGTTTGACGTGGTGCTCATAGGAATCATGCATGAATTGACTAACTGTCCTAACTGCGTGACATATATTGAGGCGTGTTATGGGCGAGATAGATGAGTTTCCTAACAAGACGTTAGTAGTGAGTCTTGTTTACAGGAACTGCATTAGGAACATCAAGAGGTTTTTCATTGGGATCCATCGAGACAGCCACTGGTTTGCACATAAGAAGATTGTTATCCGTCAAAAGCTCAATCATATATTTTCGTTATGATAGACAAATATTCTAAGATGACCGAGCAACTTTTATGCCTAAGAAGTACCGGAGAGAGCTTAAGTCCTTCATTTCAAAGAAAGCAACAAGTATGTCTCTCATAGACTCCAATGCTGGTAGATCACCACTTGTTAGAACAATATCGTCAACATAGATAATAAGGATAGCTACTTGGTCGTTGAGTGAATCCATGGCCTACCACCACATTTGTAAATTTCCCAAACCATGCCCGTGGTGATTGCTTCAATCCATAGAGGAATTTTCGCAGTCTACATGGTTGCCCTTGTGAGGCAGTGCAATCAAATCGTGGAGGAACATGTATACTTGTTATTTAAGAGCGCCGTTCAAGAACACAAATAAGGTCCAATCTAGATTCACTACAAGAAATAAGAGGACCTGAATGATATTTAATTTAGTATCTAGAAAAAATGTATCCTCAAAGTCAACTCTGTAGGCCTGTGAGTACCCTTTGGAAACCAACAACATCTTATTGCGTTCAAAGGATCCATCAGATTTAAATTTGATGCTAAAAATCCGTTGGCGTCCCACTGCTTTCTTACTCCGAGGAAGATCAGCAATGTCTCAAGTATGTTTCTACAGAAGAGCATTCATCTCCTCCATGACGGCAGCTTTCCAGGCTAGGTCTGCTAAGGCAGGTTTAATAGTAGATGGAAGCTGATGATTGGGCAGGGTCCTATCAAATGCTTTACAGGTTGGTGATAATTTGCAAAGAGAGACATAGTTTTGCCATGGGATTCAGAGAGTCTGTCTGATTGCGTACCTCTAGAAGAACTGACTTTCTCGTTTAGAGTAGGATCAGTGTTGGGGATGTTGTCTGGAGGGAATTCAGGGTTCAACAAGGGGTTAGCATGCTCCAAAGTAGGTGCATTAGAATGAGTGCGTTGACTGTAGACACGGAAAGTAGGAGGGTGTGATGGTGAAACCAAAGGGACAAAGGACTCCTTGGTGGTAAAAAAGTGAGTTTAACCAAAGGAACAGAGGGTTCCTCGATTGGAGGTGAGGTGGGGGGAATTTCTACAAGAGTAGGGTAAGGAACAGTATCCAAGAACTATAGCCTCCTTCATGAGAAGCCAAGTCAGGACAATAGGGAACATTTTCAAAAAAGGAGACATGCACTCACACAAATCTTATTTGTGTTAGGGTCAAAGCAACGATATCCCTTTTTGAGTGGCAGAGTATCTGAGGAATACACATTTTATGGACCTGGAATCAAGTTTACTCCGAGTTGGGGTTGTATTCTAAACAAATGTTGTGCATCCAATAATTTTGGGATCTAAAATGGAGAATAACCGATTGTTAGGAAAGTGAGATCATAAGACTGCTAAAGGGGTAAGTGAATTTTTTAGGAAACTCTATTTATGAGATAAGTGGTGGAAAGAATGATATCATTCTAAAAACATTTTGGGACATTAAAATGAAACATAATAGAATGGGTAATCTCGAAGAGATGTCAATTTTTCGTTTGGTTACTCCGTTTTGTTGAGGAGTGTTGGTACATGAGCTATGATGGAGGATGCCCTTACTAAGAATTCCCCTAATATAGAGTTAAAAATTCACGACCATTGTCAGTGCGAAGGACTTGAGTGAAAGTTTTGAATTTGTTCAAAATGAATGTGTGGAAGGTTTTGAAAGTGACAACTTCATATTTATCTTTTAAAATATAGACCCATGTCATCCGAGTGTGATCATCAATCAAAGTAAGAAACCACTGTTTATTGGTACATCTAGGAGTGTGAGAGAGTCATCATAAGTCACTGTGAATAAGAGAGAAAGAAGATGAATGTGTGTAATTGTGGGGTGGATAAAGAACATGATGATATTAGTTAACAGGTTTCACATTTGAAATTAGAAGGATTGTTCATAGTAAACATCAACAGATACAATTATTTTTGATACTGGAAACTAGGATGACCCAAACGATAGTGTAACAACATAATTGGACATTCATTAGACTGAGATACACTGCAACTAATGGGTAGAGTGTCCTTGTTCTCCGTGCTTTCCTCTTGAAAGAAGTAGAGTCCGTCATCCCGCTTAGCAGTTCCAATTATCTTCCCCCAACTACAATCCTAAATGAGAGACATTAGAGGAAAAATGAGTAATGAAATCAATGTCATATATCAGTTTACTGACAGATAAAATGTTACATTTCAGCATAGGCATATGTAACACAGATTCCAGAGTTATATCTGTTGTTAAAACAACAGACCCTTTACCAGTAATGAAACTTTGAGACCCGTCGATAATTTTAACAATATCTTTCCCTAAACAAGAATAGTATGTCGAGAAGGCTTGAGTGGTTTCAGTCATGTGATCCGTAGCACCTGAATTAATGATCCACAGACTGGAAGGAGCAAAAGAAGTGAGTGTCATAAGACTGGTACCTTAACAAATGTAGGAGGTCGACGGGCCGAAAGAGACCAGATTGGATCCAAACAACTTGATTAGGTGATCCATTTGACTTTTGACAGAATTGGAGGCTTCTGGATTGTTCTAGGTAGAGGCCAACTCTACTGTGTTGGATCCGATGTCGTAGCGAGTCCCTTGGTAGCGGAAGATTTGGCCGAAGGTCTGGATGCAGGTTTCCCGTGGAGCTTCCAACACTTATCACTGCTGTGGTTGGGTTTGTGATAGAAATCACAAGTGGGACGACCAGCCCGGGGTTGAGCAGCATTAGAGACCAAGACGGATGCTTCGATAGAAAGAGTGGAAGTACCGAGCATGACAAGCCTCCGACTCTCTTCGCTATGAATCTTAGTGACGCAACCCGAGTAGAAGGAAGGGGGTCCCGACCAAGGATACGGCCCCAGACTTTGTCAAGATCTTTGTTGAGACTTGCCAAAAATTGAAACATGCGCTCCTTTTCTACAATTTTCTGGAATAGAGACAGGTCGGTCGGAGATCTCAAGTGTAGTCATAATATAGGTCGCATTCCATCCATAATGCAACTAGATCATTATAGTACTGGGTCACGGTCCTAGATCCCTGTTTGCCTCACGAATTTTTCTTAGATACCTCATAGAGTTGGCTGTAATTCCCTACGTCTGAGTAGGTATAACGGACTGTCGTCCAGAGGCACTAGCTAAAGAAAGGAACATATATGATCGGCCAATAGAAGTCTCAGTGGAGTTTCTCAGCTACAATATGACCATGGAACTCTCTAGTTTTTAAGCTCCATATGCTGGGTCAGTTTTCGAAGGCTTACGAATCATATATTTGAGGTGATCGAACTTTCCACATCCTTTGATAAACAAAGACACAGCTTGGGATCATTGGAGAAAGTTACTATCGTTCAACTTATGGGTTGTCATCAAGAAATTGTTGATTTTTGGTCCTCTGGTCTGCAAGGGAGTTGAGGTTGGAGTTGATCCTCTGGTGGAATCAAGAACACCTTCTGAGTGTGATTCAGTGTTGGATGAATCCGCCATATTTCTGACAGAGCCAAAGGATATGTTGTTGTGGTTCTGAGCCATCAATGAATTCCAACAGGGTCCTCGTAGATGGATACAACTTCAGGAATTCATATATCTTCAGGAAGATAAGCGGTCCTCACAGTTTCAGCGGCTGTTTGGTATCGAAGAAATAAAAAGCAGCTGTTTGAAGGAAATTAAACTGCGGCAGGGAAAGAAATAAAAAGATGCTGCTGGAATTTCCTGTAGAAGCGGAAGGGAAAGAATAAAATAACTGCTGTTGGAATTCAATAAAACGGTGGTAGGGAATGAAATAAAACAGTTGTTGTTGAAACTTTATGTAGAAGTGGCTGCTGGGTATTGGCAGGGAAGTACAGGGGAAGCCTTGAAACGGAAGATCAACGACTGTTGAAACTTCCTGTAGAAATGGCGGCAGTTGGAACAGGTAGAGGAGGCCGGCGGTTAGGTGGCGGCTGTTGGAACCGGCAAAGGAGGCCGGCAGCTGCTAGAATTAGGGTTAAGCTCTGATACCATATTAGAATAGAACCCAAGATGATTTTTATTGATGTATAGAGGGGTATAAATACCCATTACAAGATTTACTAATAAGGAAACAAATAAAAACAAAATAAAGAAATAAAGTAAAGAAAGTAAAAAACAAATAAAAAGTAATTAATACAAAATCCTTTATTAATAAATATTTCAATATTCTAATATAGACAATTGGGAGATGATGCGTGAGGCCTGTCCGGGTTTATGGAAGCAAGGTGGAAGGGCGGAAACGATGTCGGCTGCAATGAGAATACGGCCGGAAGCTATCCGGTGGCTGGCCAGCCGGTTGGCGAGACTGTGAGGAAGGTTGAGTAGGGGAGGCAGTCGATTGGGAGGGTTGTGTGAGTTGTTGGGAGGTTGGCGGCAAGGTTGGCTACTGGCTGGAGGCGTTAGCTGCGAGGATGGAGAGTTGGAATGGTGATGTGGGCTGTCAGATAGCTAAAGGAAGGTTGTCCAGTGCAAGGCAGGGAGGAAAAGGGTTGGAGAATGAGGAAACTACAGGAAAACAACAAACAAACTACTGTAGGTGCAGACTTCAGCAAAGAGGAATGTAAGACAGCGAAGCCAGAGGGATGTGGGGGAGTTTGGGAAGATTAAAGAGCACTTGAAGATCAAGATACTGCTAAAGCACCACCTGGAAATCAAGATACAACCCTCGCAAGAAAGAAGAGACGTCCATAGTTGTTCTATTACAAAACACATTAAAAACTAACCCTAGACTCTTACGAAAACAAATTTAAAATTATAAAATAATTAGAGTATCTCAAGAAAACCCTCTGAAACCTCAACTAGGACCCGTCTTGGATTTGGTTCGGTCCAGGGTATTAGCGGCTTTTTTTATTCATGTAACTCTCGCTCGGGAGCTACAATGCCCCCTCTTGTGTTAAGTGTTTCATCCGGGTAAAGAGACTGAATCGAGAAATTTAAGGTATGTTTAGGATTTATGTTGTTTTTTATTAAAAAAAAATTAGTTATTTAATTTGATGTTATTAGTTTATGTTAAACCTTATGAATTAATAACAACAATTAAGGTGTCAAGAAATCAAATTAAAGGCAATGGGTGAATAGATTGATCAAATAAGTTCTAGTATGGTAAGTTCAAGGTTAATTTTCAATTTGAGGTTTGATATAATTAAATTAAAATATTAATTATTATTTTATTGATAAATGTCAAAAGCAGAAAGAAGAATTTTTGTATTAGAAATTGAGGGAAAGAGGTAAAGATTTATGTATTTATGTAAGTATGTTGTTTTTATTAAATTTCATCAAGTAAATGTTAAATTTTATAAGTTGGAATCAATGATTAGATTTGAAAGAACAATTGATTTAAAAAAGCTGATTATAAAAAATATTTTTTATACTTAGCTATATTTAAGTCACTTATAGAAAGAAGATCCTTATATATGTATTTTTAATTGATATAGGTAATAGTTAAATAAAGTAAAATGGAAGATTAAGTTTTTTAAGTTGTCTTTGAAAATTTAAGGTGAGTAATTATATTTTTAAATTATAGTAATATTTCATTATTTCTAAATATATTTTTTATTTAAAGTATGCTCTATTCCAATGTGATTTAAATTACAACAAATCTTTATATTATTAGACAAGGAAATTTGCATGTTAAATAGTTGCACAATTATTTTCTTATACAGTGATTAGATTATTGTATGGCATTTAGATTTAGTAGTTGTGTATATGTTAAATTATTGTAAGTCCTTTAGATTCTAGTAGAGATACATTTTTCATTGATAGATAAATACAATCTATCTCATAAGAAAATAATGTATGCTTGAAAAAATAAATTGAAAATAGTGTATGTATGAATGCTTTGTATGTGCATTCTAAAAGTTCATCCCCTTATAGTATTGACAATAGACATCAATGTACTCACGTGCATAGATGTTTTTCTACTAACTCAGACAATTGTATAAGTTCAATCACTAATCGTTGTGCTCACGGTAGAGTATCAGCGAGGGGTGAGTGGACACTCTATTACCTTAGACAATCGTGTAATTTGGATCTTGAATCATTGTGCTGAAGGGAGAATATCGGTTAGGAGAAGTAGACACATTTTCACTTCAGACAATAGTGCGCTAAAGTATTATGTGTGTAAATATGATAGTTTAGGTTTGAGATATGTAAATACATAAGAAATGATTACCACACATGTAAATTTCCATTGTTTCTTTCCAAGATATGACAGCTGTACTGAAGACTAAATCTTTTTTTTCTCTCTCTTTGCACTTTTTTTATGGCGTTTTAGCAGTAAATTTAGGGTTTGTTTTGGACCGCTGCAACTTATTCAAACTTATTCGGATAGTTCGCTTATCCCGATAAGTTATTGATAGCAAGTGATATGAATAATTCTGGTTGGCTGCATTTGGTTTAGTGCGTTTGGAAATACAGTGATTTCTTTGTTGTTTCTAGAGAAATGACCATTTTGCCCGTGGTCTATGTAAAATCCCTAATTATAATATG
Source organism: Papilionanthe hookeriana x Papilionanthe teres (assembly GCA_022702705.1). Lineage (NCBI taxonomy): Eukaryota > Viridiplantae > Streptophyta > Magnoliopsida > Asparagales > Orchidaceae > Papilionanthe > Papilionanthe hookeriana x Papilionanthe teres. The sequence continues at coordinate 97,112,754 of CM040425.1, forward strand.
TTCACCTAATTTCTACGCTTTATCATTTAATTACTGGACATTTGAAAATTACTTATCAAATTATAATATATCATATCTTTAATAAGCAATGTTTAAATTTTTTTAAACATTTGAATAAATATTGAAGTTTAGACGTTAGACATGTAAATACATAACAATTTTGTGTTTTACTCATGAAAGACAACAAAAATTCAATTATAAAATTTCCTATTTCATTAACTTAAATTAAAATCTAAAGCAAACAGCCAGAGATAAGTTCGTCTTCCTCCTCTGCCTAAAGCAATCGAAATCCTCCTTCTCCAACCAAGAAACTTCCTCCCTAGGCGAGATGGGCTTGTCTTCCTCCTCCTCCCGTGGCGAGATGGGCTCGCCTTCCTCGTCCTCCTCTTGGGCTCGTCTTCCTCCTCCGCCTAGAGTCTTCCTCGCCCTCTCATCCCTCGCGTATTGCGAAAGGGCTCGTCTTCCTCCTCCGCCTGGAGTCTTCCTGGCCCCCTCGCCCTCTCATCTCGCGAATGCCGAAACCCCCTCCTCCTCGGGCCTGCGCTGAAGAGGGCAACCCCGTCCAAAAAAAACCAAACGCGGAACGTGCCTTGGGAGCTGCGTACGGTGTCTAGTTTAAAAAAATGCTGTTTTGAAAAACACCACGAATACAAGAAAATCAAACAGTTAGGCGACGTTTTTCAAAAGGGCACTACTGTTTTAAGTTGCCCCAAATGGGCCCTTAACATGCTAGACAAATTTATGTTCTTCCTATAGAATTGTGAGTTTCATTGCATTTCATATTTTTAAGTGAAATGATGCTTATGGAAAATTTTTCTGTGGTATTCTATGTGCTTAATCGGTTGCATTTAATATCAGGTGGAATGTGTCCTACGCTGAAATTTTTTCTTCTAATTGCAAACTCAGTGCATGCTTAAGCCTCAACGTTCTATTCTATGCAATCGTTTCTTTAGGTCTGTAGAGAATGGGAAGCAAAAGCACTAGAAGTTGATAAAGATGTAAGGTTGCTACTTATTCGTGTAGGTATTGTTTTGGGACAAGATGGTGGTGCTCTAGGTTTGTGCTAATACCTATTATATTTTATGATACTTTTATGTCAGTTCTTGCATTGTAGATTATGATTATGCTTGCCTTGCCTCTATTTTGATTTTTTTTTTTAATTTTTTATTTACTGAGATATGCTTTGTAACCCATTTGATTATCTTTTATGATAAAACATTTTTGCATAACATCAAAATCTATGGCCTTGACTGTAATATAAGAGTTTTGGGATCAAATTTCACACAATGTCTTGAATTCACAAAGAACAATATCATTATGTCCACATTTTATTATAATTATTAATTCATGTATAGAAGTAGATGATAAGATTCTTTTCATGCCCTTAAGCACACTCATATCAACTTTTAATATCAAGTTGGCTGGTAAGCATACAATAGAAATAAGGCTTTTTACTTACTTTATTAATGCAGATATTACCTAACAATAAATTTATAATCTTGTTACTGATTTTCTTTTCTAAAATTAGTCCTCAACTTACAAGGAAACCATAATTCATGATACAAGATGGGCTCAATATACTTAAAGAAACTGCTATAGCTAGATTTAAACTTTAATCATGCTTAAACATATTTAACATCCAAACCCCCGTAGTTTCCCTTTTAATCTCTTCCTTAACCTTGGTTTCAACACATGTTAAATGATATGATCCTAATCAAACAAGTAAATGTCTAAAAACTGAAATAGATTCAGCAAATAATTGAAGTTTTTTTTTTTTTAAGGCCAAGGTAGTTTTTCTACACACCTCTTATAAAAACTTTTCTTTACGATGAATCAAAAAATATCATGTGCATCACACTCAAGGAATGAAATTGTTGGACGAATGAGAGGACTAAATAGAGAAATAAAAGTAGAGTGCAAAAATAACACAGGTTTATTGGGAAGGGATTCATTAGTCCCTTCTTGAAGAACTGACCCCCTATTTATAGTTCATAGGGGGGTGTCTAGTTAGTTTCATATTTTTCTATGTTTTAGTAAGAATGTTACATGTAATTAATGCACCATTACATTTTTACAAATTTGTGACCAACTCCGAAATCTTTTAATAATTGTAACCGTCGTTGACACCATTTTGTATTCATAACTATTTGAAGTGAGCATTAGTAGTCCATTGATATTAGCATTCGGTCGTCTAATAATTGTTTGGTCGATTGGAGGTTCTTTGGTCGGCTAGAAGGTTTTCGATCGGCCTTCTTGAGAGAACCACTTGTAGAGATCTTCTTATCATTAGAAATAACTTAGACTATCTGGTAGAGGGTATGTCACTGTAATCTGATGGGCAGCTCTCCTTCGGATAAGAAGTCTTCATAAAGGGTTGAAAAGATGTTCTAAGGAGCGACCATTGATTCTATTTGTGAAAGATCCTAGAATTGGTTGAGGGAGTTGATTACAAATGGTTGTCCGTCGGATCAGGTGTATAGTGCTCTTTAATTCGGTTGTACTTTCTTTTGGTTGGTCTATGATTCCGACAAAAGGAAACGATACTTGACGCTCCGTCTTTCGACTGCTCCGATGCAGTCCTTTGTTATCTTTTTAGCGAAATCCATTGAGTTTCTTCGAGATTTATGTGGTCATTTTTTGATGTACACCTAAAAAATCTATTTATCTTTCATTTTTCAAACCTGAAATAAAACTTAAAAATTCATTTTAAAAGTACTAAATTCGTAATTTAATTTATGAAAGAATGGTGTTTTTATAAGTGCATTATCTTGGTCCCTTCAATACCTTATTCTTTGGCCATAATATTTGCTCCACCATCAATCTTGATCAAACATGATGATGATGGTGGAAGACAAGCCTGAGATAACATAACGCCTATTCAAAGTGTCTTGCTCATATCAGAAGGATACAAAACTGCCATCCATTTCACAAAGTAGACCCACGCCAATACAATGTGAAGTCAAAATTAACTATAAAATAGTCCCCATAGTACTCAATCAATCACACAAGTAAAAAATTTGATCGCTTGATGAGGAAGAAATAACCTGTGCGATTACTAAATTTTGTGAGAAGAGAAATATCATAACTATTTTGGAGATAACTATCTCATTTTTCATTAAAATTATATTTTTTTAATGCTAGAAAGCTAACACAATCATCTATAACTTTTATTTTTTCCATTTTAGCCAACGCTAGAAGTAGCAAGTCAAGCAAGAGATACAAAGTCAAATGCATAATTTTGGATATCTTCTAATTAATTCGGGTAGACCTCTCCTATTTCTTGTTAGAATCTTGCGATTTATGTATCATTTGAAAACCAAATTATGCGGGAGCTTCCCCCGCAATCCCGCGATGTGGGATTTTGCCTGTCGTTGAATCAATCCTACTAATGTGGGATAGCCATCTAAGTTGAGAGGTCTCACGAGATATTTGTGATCCCGCATGCAAGAAGAGCGGGACTTTCCCTTCATTTCACTACAACGGACCTTAAGAGCTCTTTTTTGTTTATTTTAAAATTAGAATTAGGGTTATTTATAGAGGAGGCTATTTATATGAGTTGTTTTCTTGTTTTGTGGACTTATAGCTATTATTTTGTTCATCTAATTTATGCTTTTCGAAGCATTGTATTATTTTTCATTCGTAAGTGATGTGTTTGTATCTTGCTTGGGAATATATGGGGATCCCCTTGTCTTCTGTACCTCACCGTTTTGCCGTCGATCAATTGTTTTCAACTGGATAGTCGTCGAACTTTGCTGAATTTGTTGTCCAATAGCAGATTTCGCCATTTCCACTTTTGTTTCGACTCTCCCTACAACTCTCCTAACCCATTCCCTAACCTTCCCGCACTCGACCTGTTGCCCTAGTTTGGTGTCTTTTGGAGGATATGCAACGAGAAATTCTCCAACTATATAAGACTTTCTGTCTTTGAGAGAAGACAAGCCAGTTAAATTACCCATAAACACAACGTCAACTTGCCAGAGTAAGAGGAGGAAGTGAATCTCTTCCACCGTAAAGTTTTCAATGATGAAGGCCAATACCTTAACTTTTGGCATGGAATATTAGAGAAGCCTAGATTTTTTAGTAAAGGTAAATTTACCAGATTTTGATGGTCGCATGGATCTAAAAGAGTTTATTGAGTGACTCTAATCAACAGAACAAATGTTTTGAGTACAAAGACATTTCACCTAACAAAAGGGTGAAGTTAGCTGCCATTAAATTAAACAAAAATGTGTTCTTATGGTGGGAAAATTTGAAGCTCCTATGTCAGCGAGAGGAAAAGTAAAATCATAATATAATCCAAGATGAAAAGGGAGATGCAATGCAGTACCTATCAGCACATTACAAACAGGACTTATGCTTGAAACTTTATCACTTATAGTAAAAAGATCTCAAAAGACGAGTATACATTTGAGTATGAGCAATTTATGTTGAAATTCGAATAACTAGAACCCGAGGAGAACACCATAGTATGATAAATAAAGGGGATTGAAAATATCCATCAACAATGTGGTACAATTACTGACCTATTGGACATTACATGTTGTCGAATCCTTATCCTTGAGGTTGAAAAAAATAGCCACATCACCAGGTGATCATCACACCTTATAGACAAAACTCAAACCTAGGATCACCAGTAAGAATATACCCATTGGAGCACCTAAATTAACCCCTCCCGAGGATAAATCAATCTAAAATGGAGAAAAGGTTGAGACCACCAGCACTCCCAAAACAATCCAGCCAGAAAGTGCATATCACAAATTTGTGCACATTACATTTGATTGCACAAATATGATGATCTCTTTCGCTGAGTAATGAGCAATGAATAATGTAGATAGTCACACAAGAAACACTAGAGAAAGTGAGGATGCAAATGAGGAGTATCAGCTTCCAGTTAATAAGGGAGAGATACTAGTAATATGTGGGGTCTTTCAGACTGAGCCAACGAGAGAGAAAAATGACTCTGTCATAATATGTTTCGTACTAGTTACACCGTGAAGAAAAAGTATGCGGTCTCATTGTCGATGTACACAGTTGTGAAACGTGGTATCTGCACATGTGATGGATAATTTGAGCCGCACTACCCAATAACATTTTCTTCAGTATTCACTGACTTGGTTGAAGAATGGCAATAAGATTAGTGTTTATAAGAGACAATTTATAGAATTTTAAATTAGAGATAAGTTGCAGGATCAGGTTTGGTGTGATGTGGTGCCTATGGATGTGTGTCGCATTCTTTTAGGCCGATCATGGCAGTATAATAAGTGTACATTACATGATAGCCTCGTAAACACTTACTCATTTATTAGGGATGGGAAGCGTGTTTTACTTCCATCATTGAAGGAATTAGCAGTAATTAGCAATGATTGGTAATCAGAAAATGACAAGAATTTTAATGCCCCATGACATAATTTTACATGCTATGTGAGAGGCACTAGTGGAGCTAGCCTTGGTGATGCTAGAAAAGTCTTAGAAAAGAGCTGATCTCTGAGATAGTGCGAACTTTACTAGAGAGTTTTAGGATTTCCTAACATACAGTCTACCTTTGGTTTGTCACTGCTAAGAGAGATTCAACATTTAGTCACTTCAGAAAGAGAAGAGTAATTTTTAAGCTATTTTTTGGAAGGCTTTAGGAGCTAAGATGAGTACTAAGTTCCAGTTCAGTTTAGTTGTGCATTCCCAAACAAATGGTCTGATAGAAGTGGTGAATTGCTTACTTGGAATACTGTGCATGTATTTTGTGGAAAAGAATACCCAATAGTGGGATCTATGGTCTTCTAGAAACCTCTCCTAGCCAGACGTCCGGGCTTTCCCCATGATCCCACAGTTATGGGATTCCGCAATTTGTGAAATTGATTCCGCGAACGAAAGATAGCAAACCGGGATTGAATCCCATCTTCTGTAGAGAGGTCTTAAGAGATTTATGTGATTCTGCGCATGACACGAGCAGGACTTTCCGGTAATTTCATTTTTGCAGACCTTGATTTCTCTATTTTTTATTTAATTTTGAAATAGAAATGGGGTTAAGGTCCATTTATAGCTGTCAATTTTCTTTTATGCGGACTTTTAACTATTGCTTATGTGTTTTGGAGGCTTTATTATGCATTGTTATATCATCTTCTTTCTACAAGTAGCGTGTCTATATCTTGCTCCGGAATTGGTGATGGATCCCCTTGCCTCATTGTTTTCAGCTTGACAGCTGTCGCATTGCACTGAATCTGCTTTTCAACCGCATATTTTGTTATTTCCGCTTCTGTTTCTGTTCTACAACCCTCCTAATTCGTTCCCTAACCTTCCAACACCCGATTAATCGCCCTAGTTTGGTGTCACTAACACGATCCTTTGCAACATACTTTCTTTTTTGGTAGATTCCAATAGATCAATAGTAATTTTTGCGCAAAATGAGAAACAAGAAATTTGAATCTAGAAATATTCAGCCCGCGTGGCCTAGTGCTTGGAAGTTTTGCTCTCATTACAAAGTCATGAGTTCAAGGCCCATCACATATGTGTGTGTGTTTAGCTTATCATTTGCAAATTGTTAAGTAGAATTGTATGATTTTGCCTTAATTGGAAAGCTACAATAACATCCTCAATGTTTGTGTCTTTTCTTTATCAAGTCCCAACACAATAAGCCACACTTTTTGTGCAAATTGAGAAGTGAAAATCCAAATTTAGAGATTTCATTCTTGCCTCACGGATTTCTCCGTTACTCATTTATTTTAGTATCATTCAATTTACATAAGTTGGAAAACCAGCTTGAACATTGGTTGTCCGTTTGATGAATTTTGACCTTACAAAGCACAAGTTTTGATGCAATTAGCAGCCCCCAATTTCCAAAACAAACCTTTTTTAATTATTTTACTTTACCTTTTGTAAAGAAAGTACAAACTACAGGTGTTTTCTTTCCTATTATTTTGAATAATCTTTCCTCCCTTTACACTAAACTATACACAGTTCTCTACAAATCTCAAATTTTAAAAAAAAATTTGATCGGACCACCTTGCTTATAAGACAAAGTTGTAAATCTCACTTTTCAAACATGCCTCTCCATGAAATAAAGATAGAGTTGACCAACCTTGTGCCTATACAACTCTAAAATTTTTTTATGTTTCCAAAGAAATTTCATGATCCACTTTACCTATAAGACATGGTTGTAAGTCCCAAATTTTGAAATTTCAACCTCCACATCTCAAGGATTGGAGTCGAGAAGACTTATACCCCTTATAAATGTTTACAAAACAAATTTAGAACAATCATGATAAAAAAATTGATTTTAAATTTTTATTTATCATTTAATCAAATAAGTTCATATCGACTGGATCTCAAATGCTTGAACTTGAATCTTGCTTAAATTACTTTGTTTTATATTTGCGCGTAGTCTTGAAAGTCTTAGTTGAAAAATTCATTTTCGATTGAAAATTCTTGCGACCACCTCACCCATATGGCAGGCTGCGAGCTCTATATATCAAACCTGACATTCTGCCTGGATGGAGATTTCTCAAAACATAAACATTCTTTTGCAGTCAAATTTAACTCTTTCTAGAGATTATTTGCTGGTTTGATCTATGTGAAGCTACATCTTCGGCCATTATGATGCCAACCTTGTTTATTTGTGCACCACGCGCTAACGTCCAATCATGATATGAGGCATAACAAAAACATCAATATTACACAATTTCAGAATTTAACATTCATTTTCAATCCTCAAGTACTTTTATGGAACACAAGAGTCAAGAAAAACACACGATAAACTTTTATTTTCAGCTTTCACAATTTATGTCTAATTTTCTTTTACATGATACAGCTAAAATGATTCCTCTCTTTAGGACGTTTGCTGGAGGACCTCTTGGTAGTGGCAGACAATGGTGAGTTTTCCTATTTTTTTCTTTAAATAGAAAACTATGAAATAATTGGGACATTCTGAAGTAACTAATTTTCCTAGAAATCAGTGAAATGTTACATGTGATCATTTTAATTATTTATCTTCTTTCTCCAGTTATAAATGACCTGGCACTTTTTAGAGTAACATTTCCTTTATTCGGGTCATTTTATAGAACTGTGATGTGTTCTAGAACACTGGTGATGCTTGGCTTGATGGTTTATTGCCTCACCAGTCTAAATATATGAGAAATAAGTTTGTAATTCTGGCTAAAAGAAGTCATGTAAGGCATTGATATGTTTTTAAGCTCTCTCGGGAGAAAAGCATTGACTTGCTAAAAACGTAGCTTTTACGTCATTTTTTGTTGTTAATTAAGGTCTAGTTTCAAAGGTAGAAACAGATTACTCTTGTTCATTCTTAATAGGATCGAAGTTAAAATGTTAGTTGAAGTAATTATATCCATCAGTTGTCGTCTGTACCTTCAAGCTGTAATGCTTCCCCCGAATACCTTAAAACTTGCCATTGGTGCATATCTTTCTTTGCAAAGCTTAATATAGCAATTGTGTTTAAAGTTGACAACCTGGGCCTTGTGATAGTTAAGTGAAAGATAGTAGAATTTGAAGCTCAACAAAATCAGATTTAAATCTATAAGGTTGCATTGCATCCCTAAAGCCTTTTATAGTCATTGTAATATCTGCAATTAGTTATTATCACAACCTAGTTTATAACATTTTCAAGATAAGATTCGGACGGTAGAGTTTTATTATTTTAACAATAAACAGCAATCATCCAAAAGGTGAATAGCTATTAATTCTTAAACATCATCTAAACATATAAATTATCAAGTTTGTTATAGCAGTTTCTAGTAAAAAAAAATACTTTTTAGCACAAAATACAAAAACTTTCTGATACTTATTTTCATTAGCTCCATTTAATATCTCATATTAATCATTTAACTCGAAGGAACTTTTCCTGAAATAAATAGTTAAACAACATGTTAAGTTATACAGGAAATAAATAATTATATTTCTACAATATACTAATTCTTTTTGCATATCTCTAACATGCATCCTATTTAAAAATAATTACACATTAATCTTTCATTCAAGGAAAATTTTAAAACATTTACATTTCATTTTTTTATGAAGTCATCTCAAGACCATCATCTAAAATATGGTACAAGATTATTCATTTTCATATCATTTTTCGAGTCATGTCAATTTCTAATTCCATTTTCGTGCACAGGTATGGTAGCATTTTCAGCCAATATCATGAAGGAGAAACTCCTTTGATTGACTTATACAGTCATTTCATTTGATTATCATTTAAATTCTTTGAATCATTTAAAATATGTATTAAACTTTCAGTGAAGATGCAATGGAATTTTTAAAAAATTAATTTTAATGCTTATATGACTTCAATAAATTAAATGTTCAAATAATTTTCTCTATAACTATAAAGATTTAAACATTTTAAGCATGAATGTATTTAAATTTCTAAGAACTGAAATTTGTATAAGTACCACTTAGACTGAAAGGAAAATTTTATCAGACGGTGGTGAGACCTGCAATGCTCTATGGCGCTGAATGTTGGCCTTTAAAAGAGAAACTTAATATTAAGTGTTGCCGAGATGAGAATGATTAGGTGGATGAGTGGCTTTACACTTAGAGACAAAATGCGAAATAATTATATCTGTGATAGGGTTGGTGTAGCTCCTATGGCGGACAAAATTAGAGAGAGTCGTCTTAGATGGTTTGGTCACATTTAACGTCGACCGTCTGACCATCCGATTAGGAGAGTAGATGTTTTAGAGTCAACTTATATTAAGAAAGGCAGAGGTAAACCGAGGAAGACTTGGGCTAATTGTATAAAAAATAATCTTAATATATTAGAACTAACTGAGAATATGACTCTAAATAGGACACAATGGAGAAAAAGGATTCATGTAGCCGACCCCACGTAGTGGGATTAAGGCTTTGTTGTTGTTGTTGTTGTTGTGGAAATTTGTATAAGTAGAAAGGTAATTGCTCACCAAGACCTTTGAATGATATGTTTTATCACATAATCTTTAACGTCCATTTTCTCCAATGCAGTGCCTAATCACGGGAATCTTTTTTTCAATCATAATATTTACAACATGATTTTATATTACATTCATAAATTATTGAATACATTTAATTTGCTAATTTGTATCTTTATTAACTTGCTATTTTTGGAACTTAATATTTCTACTTTAATTTTTAAAACCTTAAAAAGTAATATTTAATTAATTTTCGAAAATTTCGAATCAATTTATAGCATTTCTAATTTAATTGCATACCTCAACTAGTCTTCTTCCTTTGCAGAATTAGTTATTCATCTTCCAAATCTATTTCTCTCAAAATCCCAAAATACATAAGTTTATACAAATTAAAAAAACTAGTAATATTATACCACAAAATAAGCTCATTTTTTTGCACAATCTATTGTTACCACTTACTACAACCCAATCTTCGATCACTTACCAAACTTATTATTTTCTTTTAGTCAAATCCTAAAATATTTCTTCAATTTTAAACTCATTTCAAATCTAAATATTTATACAAAATAAAATGAGTACATGTAAAATTTTATCTCAAATTCTCCATCTCTTCTTTTTCAAAATCAATAATCAATTTTCACCTTTTCGATTCATATACTCTTCCAATTGCAATCTCTAATACTAATTCATAGTATATAAAATTAATACATAATAAATTTTAAATGAAAGTAATCATTTTTAAAATAAGTAGTAAAACCCTAACCTCTATTTGTTGTCACAATATTCTGCCCACACAACTCGTCCACTGTCTGGTTCTGCCTCCTTTCCCACACAGAATTTTTCGTCGCCCGTGCAGTAACACGCCACATGCGACGTTGACACATGTATGTGATTCATCTCTTATATGCTACGCTCAATGCTCTTTCGCACGTGGTAATGCTTGCTTTGCACAAACACTGGCTCACATCCCCTCTCCCTCTGGTTCAATCTCTCATTAAGATATCATCTTGCGGGATCAATTTTAGCTCTTCGATTCTCATGAGAAGAATCTCTTATCATCCATTCTTTATCTCTCATCGGCAAAACTAACTCGTCAGTTCCATTGACCAACGCAGCCGATTATTTTAATCTCCCATAATGTGTAAAGAGAATCAGTAAGCCCAATTGAGTAGTCAACCACCAAGTTTAATCTTAATGGGAATTTATAAATCACATCCATGTTAGGATGACTCATGGAGAATTTACCCATAATTGACAATAAGAACAAATGGGCAAGCTCAAAGTTCTCAATCTTGAAGAAACTACATGCAGGTTTGCCTTTAAATGGTGATGGGCGTTTATGTTTTGTTGGAATTCCGACTGGATGGTATTTTTTAACCTTAAATTAGTCGAGTTACCTCTACAGCATGTCATGCTTAAAACTAATGTTAAATCTATGTTTTTCTGGTTTTTTGGGACAGAACATGAACATTAAAATACACTTCAGAGATTTTTTTATGCCTATCAAATTTTTTTTTACATCACATATCCATCTATTTTAAGTAGTTTGGTCTTTGTTGATTGTTATTGAACATATGGGTCATAAATCACCCCTCAACTCTTACACGTGTTTTAGAATGTTTGCAACTGCTCAATCTTTTGACTTGAACTTCCACCATCAGACTGTCATGCTTGTTTGCTTGCTGCTTACCTATTCGACAAATTGCATATTCTATCATAGAAATTTTCCTTCCAGTCTTCAAAGTGCTCTTTAGCGTTGAGATATTTAGAGCCCATTTAATATTTCAGAGTTTTATGATATTGCACTTAACCATTGAGATATTTGTAACCCATTTAAAAGTTCTAAATATTAGAACGAATACAAGTTTTCCTTATTATGCAGCAAAGAGATTTTTTTTTTAATTAACTTGGAAAAGTACAACACATGTCAGTTGATACTGGAGTTAATCAAATGACAATGAGAAATAAAACTTTTAGTATTGAAAGCAAATAGGGGTTACAACAAACACACCAAAATAAGAAATAATGAGAGACACACAACACGAACACCAAACTAGGGCATGGGTCGAAGGTGTTGGTAAGGCTACGGTAATGTTGTTGTGAGGGGAATGTAGTAGGTTGGAATGGTGGAGGCGGTAGCAGGGTATGCGAGGTGGTTGGCGGCTAGGACCGGAGGTTGGAAACAGAGAAACAAGAGGAATGCCGACAGAGCAATTCCGACTAGTCAGGCAGCTAGGATGAAGGTTGGGGAAGCAGGGAATCAGCAGAAAGGGAGATTGGTGGTAGAGAAGTGGCAGGAATGCTAGCATAGCAATTACGGCAGGGGCGGCAATAGGTTTGGTGGCTGGGATGAAGGTTGGGAAAAGAGAGAATGGTGGATGAGCACCATTCTCAGGATGAGTTACAACTAGAGCACTTTTTTGCCTTTAGATAGAATCATAGGAGGGAGAATTGGAGATGCGGATGGCTATCCCTATAGAAAATACGAGAAATTTGATATATACACAATGAAAACAACATATTATAGATCTTGTGCAACAAACTAGTGGACCTGAATATTCATAGGAGGCAAATCCATGCTTGGAAGGGCCAGTTCGTCCCTCCTTTGCCTGGGATCGAATCAGACCAGGTCGGGAGACCTAGAATTTCGTGTTTGGGCACTAGACTCCACATGTCATGATACATGTAAATTGCATTTAGGAGTGCATGGTTTGTTGCATATCCTTTTTGGTGAAATTCAAATCTTTCATGTAAATGTGACCAAACAAAAAGTAATGCAGCTAATTCGACTTCCTTTACTTTGTTGTAAATTTATGAAATTGAAATTTGCGATAGTAGAATTGCTTTACCTTTATCTATATTTGGTGAGGTTTTCTTATTTTTCTTTTCAAAGACTTTAAAGATTTTGTTTTTTGAGGAGAATTAGATGGTTTCTTTATATAAGTGTTTTCCTGACCTTCCAAATAATCATTGCCATTTTATTTATTAGGTCATGTTAAATGTCGACCATCTGATGACCCTGTTAAGAGAGTAGATGTTTTAGATTTGATTTATGTTAAGAAAGGTAGAGGTGGACCTAAAAGACTTGGGCATGTTGTGTAAAAAATTATCTTAATTTTGTTAGAGTTAAATGAAAACATGACACTCAATAGGACACAATAGAGAAAAAGAGTTCATGTAGCCTACCCCACTTAGCGGGATAAAAACAAGTTGTTGTCGTTGGTGGTGGTTAATTGTCATAGTTTCATTTAGTTGAATTCTAACGTATTGTTTCACAAACAATATTGTGTAATGTTACATTCAACTTTTAATAGAAACTTGGCCTACTTGGTTTTTGGCATGATCTTTTATGGTAGTTCTAGGAATCAGCTTACCTTTTCTTTTTCTTTTTTTTTTAATTTTGATCTGTCCTTGATAAAATGCATTATTCAACACCTTAATATACTGCAATTTTGTGATTGTACTTGTGCTAATCTTTTCTGCAGGTTTTCCTGGATTCATATAGATGATCTGGTGAGCCTCATCTATGAAGCTTTGAGGAATCCGTCCTATAAAGGTAGCATGCTATGTACCATGCTGAAATTATGGCAATTTAAATTAAGATCATTTTGTGAAATTCCTAGTGGCACATTTTCTATTTATTAAGAGTGAAAAATACATGGAAAAGCTCTTTGCCCAAGTTGGAATATTTAGTTTGCATTGCTTGAACCATTTTGTCTTTAGATTTTATGTTAGAAGTTACATCTAGTGATAGTTCTCGTCAAGCTAAATTTTTTAGCAAATTTTGAATATGTTAATTTTCATCATATACTCTCTACCCTTTACCCTTTAATATGACTTGAGTCATGAATTTTATAATAACACATACTCTCTTATGTCTATTGCCAACAATTTTATATGCTACCGCATAATCCCATTTAAAGAAAACATGCACTCCTTAGTGTATATAGATTGAATCTTTGTTATTTTTGTTACACGTAATTTGCATCCTTTATCATTTCTTTTTGACAATGGCTATATGCTACAATATATTTTCTTATGTTTCTATTTTGTTGAGTTTTTGTTCAAGTAATGTTGTATTTGGAATCCTTTAATGCCATGTCTCACAATGATGCTTGGTTAAATACTTAATTTATAGAGTATGATATATTGATCTTGAGCAAAACATTATAAATTATTATAAAATATAGAATAATCTAGTGCATTGCCTATAATCTTTATAAAGTGTTTTTTTAAGAAATAATATGTGAGAAAAACTTATTAAGTAAAATTTTGAAAGAGAATCATAATGTGCCTAGTCAACTTACAGTTGTCAGTATTAATGATAAATCATTTCATAATCATCATTTACTTAGTTTACTTAATTCTTATATTCAAATATTATATAGCTTTAAAATATGTCGTGTAGGTGGATCTAGATTGATTGGTCATAATAAGGTAATAAACTCTACTAGACCTACATTATATTACAGTGTTGAAAACCTAGCTTAAAGGATATATATTGATGACCTCTTTATCTTTATACAAGCAAACATTTGCCTGCCTACGCATATAAGTTATCATCATCATATTAATTTGTTGACTTCTTGCCTCCATGTGGGCTCACTTTTTTCACCATATTTATAGAGGATATCATAATTATATTAGTTTGAGGTTTCTTTCGTTTCTATATGAACTCGTTTTTTTCCCCCTGTTGTTAACCTATTATGACCTATGTTAAGCTTATTTTGTTTATACTACTGAACATTTGAATGCTTATATTATTCATCTTTAATATGGATTTATATTAAATGTATCGATTGTTGACCTCATTTTTAGTGAGGTCTTAGCTTCCTTCACATTAGACCCTAGGATCTAGCTGTAGAAGTTCCTTACTGACCATCCTAGCGGATTAGTAATGGAGCCCAACTTCCATGTAACTTCGAACCACTTCTTGACCCATTTTTGTGAAGACCTCGCATGATTAGTCCCAAGCACTCGACTCTTAGTTGCAAGGGCTAAGGACTAACATATAGAGGACCCGAAAATGAGTTCCCGTAGGATCAGACGACCTTAGGTGAACCATTAACTACCCGAGCACTCGCACACACCACAATTTGATACATATTTGGCCCGACCATCGGCTAACTCGTTCGAACGACCCCAGATGACAAAACGGACCACACGGATGCGTCGGGACGTCGACTTTTGCTTAGAAGAACACCCACATTGCTATAGCTTCGTGTGCTCGCAAACGACACGAAAATCGATGCAAATAAATAATTATTTAGGTGTTTCAGGTTCAGGCTCTGTCTAAGTCCGATTCGGGCTGAACGGGTCGGTTATTATGGGTCGAGTCAATAACGTAATTCGTAATTTGAAAATTCAAATTTCAAAATAAACCGCCTAATTTTATCTTAATGGAGTATTATGACATTTCAATTAGGTTGGAACTTGCTTGGAAACTAATTAATTTCCCGCGTAACGGCTATCTCGAGCGGGGACACGTACAAAATATTTTTGGTTATCATCTTCACTGTGAATCTCCCCTCTGAAAAAAAAAAGCTTTCTTCATTCTTATTCGACCTTCCCGGCTCTCCTCTTTGGTCGCGATGTGCTCCACCGCTCGCCTCTACAGCTTCAAGTATCGCGCCTCTCCTCTGCACCGCACCGAAGACCCTCGCCTGTTTGGTCCCCCTCTCCCCAGCTCAACTCCAGCTCCCTCACGCAGAAAGAATCTTGCTCGCCTGCTCCTCCCTTGGAGATCAAACGCCCCATTCGCTTCGCTTCTCCTCTCTGCACCTAGACATTCGACTAGATCTCATCTCGACACCAAAAGCATTTGGCAATCGCAACTCACCCGCTTGCCTCTTCTTCGCTCGAGCGAAGCACCCCCCCCCCCCCCCCCCGAGCCGCTCGCCTCTCCTGCTCGAAACCCCTGCGATAAATCTCGCTTACTTGCTCGCCTCTCTCTCTCGTGCCAAATCCCGCTCACCTGGTCGCCTCCTCCCTGCGCTGAACAAGCCCGAAATGAAATCAATAGTATATACTCTTTCCAACTAAAATTATGTAAGTCTCAGCATCTCCTCTAATACCTTGATAGCTCTTTATGATTGGTTATCAATCTGTTGATGAAATGTTAAATTGAAATGAAATCTAGTTTCCAAACTATCATGTATGTTTTTCCATAATCTAGATGTGAAACAACTCTCTATCTGATAGAGTTACTTTAGGAATCCCATTAAGCTTAATAGTTCTCTTCACAATAAGTTAAGCCAATTTTTCACTAAATTTGTTTGATAAATAAGCTGCAAGTATGCCAACTTTATCGATTTATCAATTACAATCTAAATATAATCATGCTTTAGTCTTGATTTTGAAATTTCTATGATAAATTCTATAATTATATCTTCTTCTTTTTCCTCTGGTGTTGGCAATGATTGTAACATTCCATTAGACTTTTGATATTTAGTTTTTATTACTTAATAAAATTGATATTTTGCTATATATTCAACTGCTTCTTTGATCATGCGCAACCAAAAAATACATTTAAATTTTTATGCATCTTGGTACTATCTCGATGAATTGAGTAGCTTGTAATGAGTCATATAATATCTCTTGTATCAATTCTTCTCTTGGAATCCATAGATGTATATTGCTTATGATCCACCATGTTTAACTCTTTACTAATATATTTTCTCTTGCTTGCTCGTAATGGATCGATTAGCTTTTGATATTCTTTATTAACATGCTACGCATCATTGATTTTTTTCTCTAAAGGAGGTTGTACAGTCATCTGATTTAAATTGCTAATACCCTGATTATTCTGTACTTTGACCTCTAATTGTAAGCCTATATATATGTCTAATCAACCCTACTTTATGGGTTAGCATGCAGCTTGCATTTTTGCTAGACATTCTACTTAATGTATTTGCTGTCGCATTTGCCTTTTCAAGCCAAACAATACATCAAGGTTATATTTTTCTTATCGGCTCTGATCATTTATTTTATCTCAATTTGAGTTCTTCTTAGATAAAAATATCTTTTAAATTTTTATCATCTGTGAATATTTCATATATTATCCCATTTAGATAATGCCTTCTAATTTTAAGAGAAAAAGCAATTAAATTTGACTTCAAATCATGTGTCAAATAATATAAATCATATGATTTTAATCCTCGAAAGGCATATGCATTAACCTTTCTATTTTACGTTAAAGCACATTTTAGACTCTTTAAAAATACATCACTGTATATTTAAAATCTCTTTAGTTGGATTAAATTATTAACATTGATTTATATGTCAAGCATCTCTTTAAATTCTTAAAAGATTTATTCATTGCTTATTAGTTTGATCAAATTTAATGTCATTTTTAGTCATTCTAGATAACGTAATTGCAATTTGTGAAAAAATCTCTTTTATAAATCTTCTAGCATAGCCAGTTACCTCAATACACTTCAAATCTCAACTACACTGTCAACTTCGGCTATTCCATCACTATTATAGTCTTTTTAGGATCAACTGACATACCTTCATTACTAATGATATGTCCCAAGGAAGCAACACTCAACTAAAATTCAAATTTAGAAACTTGTGAGACAACTTATTTTTTCTCAATCAACTCAAAACAATCCTCTGACTTGATCATTATTATTCTTGAAATAAAAAAATATAACATTGAGAAACTGATGCCAGCACTAGTTAGAAAATCAATGCAAACAAACGTAAATTTTTATTGGCATTGAATTAGGATTACAACACAACTCAACTGGAAAGGAAAATACAATTACACAGCTCTCCGATTAGGACCGGAAGAGAAGATCTGATGTGGTGGCGGCGTCGGTGAATTGGTAAGGGATCTGCAGGGTCGGAGTCTATGGAGTAGGTTACAGAGGGTGATTTGAAGGAAGGTAGGTGGGCTGGAGGAGTGGGACAGTTAGTAGATTGCAGGAAAATTGGTGGCCGGGTGTGGGGGTGAAGATGGGATAGCTGGACAGCACTGGTGTGTTGCAGGAAAGGGGTGGCAAAGTGCTGGGGTGAAGGCTGGAGGGCTGGACAGCTGTATTACACTGCAAGAAAGTGGCGACATGATGTTGGGGTGAAGGTTGAAGATGCCGGCAGCTAAGGGCAGTGGAGGAGAGTGGGTTGTACGGCGGGATGGTTATAGGAGGAGGGGTGGCAAGCCAGCAGGGATGAAAGGGAGAGGTTGGCGGCTTGTAGGGTTTGCAAAGGGGGAAGTTGGGAAGATAATCGCCACCTTGGGAGAAGGGTAAAGTCGGAGCACCACACAATCCGTCGGATACGGCCCTCAAGGAAGAAAACAGGACATCGATTGTTGTCTATGCATAACTGAAATCAGGAATCAAATGAACTGTATCAGATCGTGGTACCGTAGTGAGGAGCAAATACGCTGTCTCTGGGTAGCTCCCGCTTCAGTTTCTCAGGGTTGGGAGAGCTTCGACCTCATTTATCAATGCTTCTGTCTCCTCATAGTAGTCAGTTCAACTCCGTTAGCAATGTTGTAAGTTTCCGATAAGTCAATCTTGTAGGCGACATCGTTCTAAAGAACATCTTGATAGAATAGGTATTTGTCCTCTTTCGGCACAACTTGAGCTGGCACTGTAGATAGACGAGTATTCTCATTAATCAGGTATCGAGGCATCCCATTTGTAAACTGCTTCTTCCACTCGTAGTCGGCAGAAAGTAAGCTAGTATGTGAGCAGGAATCAACTCGGGCGAAATTTGTGGCAGACTGCAACCCTCACTAGCAACCACTCAAAAGAGACTTCTTCTTCACCAATAAAACTTGGATCCCATTGAAGAATTTTTTTTTCTCATCAAACTCCTAATATACATTTCAAAGTTGGGGTTCATCTCTCCTATCTAGACATCTGATGATGGGTACCATGATGAATTGAAAATAACCTCTGAATAATTTCACGTAATATTCCCTATATGGCACAAAATGGCTCTATTTTTAGAATAATTATTCCATACGGAGTACGTATGTATCGTTGCGAGCGGACGCCAATAGGAGCGCGCCACTTCAGCAATTCGCGCACCCGCACCATAACAGCCACTGCAATACCCATCTAGAATACCCACACAATACCCACACAATACCCATCCAGTAACCACCGCGCTTTATGTCTAATATCCGGCAGTAACCATTCAATACTCTCCAGTAACCACCTCCGCGCTCCTTTCGGTACCGCTCGAATATTTTGCGGTAACCATCGAGTACCCCGTAGTAAACAGATTAAATTTTGAGCGCCTGCTAGGTTTACTGTTTGCTGCCGAGCGACGAGCGAATTATTCCATCCTCCTGCCGACAGAACCATTTCGCGAAACTGCCCGCACTTCTGTACATGGAGGGCCTCATGGAGGACGTAAAGAGCTATGTTGGGTAAGGGGAAGAGTCATCCCGAAAACATAGAGAAAGGGAAGATGAAATTCGAGGTTTGTTTTCTTCGCCAATGCTTTATTTTAGACATTTCTTAAGTTGTGGCAAAGTTTTTCTTGCCTCTAGGTTATTGTTATTATTATGGTTTTGGGTTTTTTTTGAGCCGTATAGTCTCACGGATGTGTTAGGTATTTTTTTTAAGCTTTTATTATTAGGGTTAACTGGAGCAGATTTATGGGTTTAGAGTTACTGTGAGAAGAAGATGCAGGAAGGGATTCTTATGGATTGTGCTAAGAGATAGAAAAATGTGGATCTGTTTGACTGGCTAGATTTGGCAGATCTCTCATATGAGAATTTTTTGAGCCTGGGTTCAGTGATGGAGTCCCTTTTGAATTTTCACAGTATTGTAATCGCTGTTGTTTTTATCTAATGTTGTACATGTATTTATATGTGTATAAACAGTAAAAATGTATATGATCTGCTTAGAAGCTCCAGGGTGAGGTTTCAACAGATTTTTTTTTTCTTTTAGTAGTATTGAATTAAACTCTTTTGAGTGGAGAAATATATATGACATCAAAGTTTATGATAAAGTTGTGCTGTGTAATTATATATTTTTAAATCTTTTGTGAAATTTATTTATCCACCACACATATAGTTTTGAAGATGACCATTATGTATTGTGCAGGATAGCGGAGCTGGCGAGGGTGGAGATAATTGTATCCGGCAACATACTGACATATTACTTAACACTGTGGTCCAAAATGAGAAAGATGCCTTTGAATTATATTGTGCTCACGCGCATATTATTGGATTTAGTGTTCGTAAGGAATCTTAAGACGAAGGACTTCGTATGTGGAGAAGCTGGTTTTAAGAAAGAGTTAAAGAACACAGAAACTGTGAAATACAAAAGAGCTGACACAAGAAGTGGATGTCCTGCAATGATTCGATATGCGAGTGATGCTTAGGCGATTGGACTGTGAAAAGATTGATTGAATCTCATAACCAATCGTTAGCGAACCCCGATGATAAGCACCTATTGCGTTCCAGGAGAAGGATAAGTGATGTCAATGTAGATGTGCTCAGATCTTTACACGGTCTGGGGTAAGAATTACTGACGCATTTAACTATCTGGCTAAAAAAGTTGGAGGTGTGGAGAATCTAGAATGTACGAAGCGAGACGCGTTCAATTTCATCCAGAAAGAGAAGAGAGATCAGATTGAAAATGGCGACGCCAATGCTTTATTACAGTTGTTCACGGAAAGAAAGTTCGAGGATAGCATGTTTGAATGGAATTTCGAAGTTGATGACAGAGGAAGGATTACTAGTTTTTTTTGGAGCGATGGCACATCCAGGCTCGACTATAACTGTTTTGGTGACGTTATTTTTGATACTAGCTATAGACTCAATAAATATAACCTATGTTGTGCTCCCTTTGTCGGTGTTAATCACAATTGGCAAAATGTGTTGTTTGGAGTTGGTTTTTTGTCGGATAAGACGGTGGCGTCGTTTACATGGTTGTTTAAAACTTTTATCCGTATCATGGGTGATAATCATCCAATTACAATATACAATGATAAAGATCAAGCAATGGCTAAAGCCATAGAAGAGGTTCTACCAAATACACGCCACAGATTATGCCAATGGCATATTTACAAGAAGTTGCCTACAACGGAGATTTTCTATAAGTGTATGAGCAAATGTGAGACTGAAGAGGAGTTCGATAATACATGGGAGGTGATGATTGAGAAGGGTAATTTACATGACAATGTCTAGCTCGATGAGATGTATAATATTAGACATAGGTGGTCTACAACTTATAACAAGGATGTGTTTGGAATGCTAATTTTATCAACTCAAAGAAGTGAGTCAACAAATAATATTTGTCATGGTGTGTCAAAGCCCACGAGCTCTATTACAGAATGTTTTTTGGGACTTGAAACTGTCATGAGATCATGGAAGCGCAACGAAAAGGATAAGGATTTCAAACGCGATCAATCTGTTATCACTCCAGTTTCTAGAAGCAACCCAATACTGAGGCAAGCTGCTGCATTTTACTCAAAGAAGCTATACTCATTGTTCGAGGAGGAGTTCATTCATGGATCGTGTGGTCTTCAATTACATGCATCCACAACCAATGAATCTGAATTTTACATTACGAATTTCGACAATCACTTGACAGATAAACCTTGGGTTGTGTACTTTGACAAGTTAACTATGGATATTCAATGTAGCTGCAGGAAGTTCGAGATGATGGGGTTACTATGTGCACACTCTCTACGCGTCCTAAACTTCATGCATGTTAGAAAGATACCAGATAAATATCTCCTACTAAGATGGTCTGAAGCACTAAAAAATGTGCCCGAACGCACCCAGAAATGTCTAAAGGCACCCTCAAATTGTATCTGAATATACTCTCAAATTATACTTGAATGTGCACCTTTATCATTTCATTTAACATGCATGGGTACATTGCATCCCCTGCCAGTATCATCGGGAGTAATCTTGTATTACTTAACATTCACACACAAGGTTCGCTGCATCTTTGTGCTGTTTCGGCTTCTCTCGTGAAGACAACACGTCTTTGATTGCGTCGCAATCTAGGTAAACTCTCGACACCACTTCTTTCTCCTCCTTTTTTTCTCCTCCTTTTTTTTCTTCCCTGCACTGAATTTGCTTCCCTTCTCCTATGGTTTCCTCTTCTCCTTTCTCCCTGCACTTCTTCTTCCTTCCTCCACTAGGGCACAACCTCCTTTCCCGATATTTCTGCTCTCCCTCTCGTTCCCTTTCTGTTTTGAATGAGAGGAAGTATGGAAGGTGCATGAATATGGATTCCTACGAAGAGGTGCGACCTTCCCAACTGACAATTATTTTTATTTATTTTATCATTAATATTATTATTTATTAATATTATTCCTGTTTTATTCTTATATTAAAATTTTAGTTATGACATATTTTACTCGAAGAAACACACTCCCAATGCTCTCAAGCACAGTTTGCGCTTTTGGGTCATCTTCTTTCCAGTCATTTATTCCACATGCTATTTTTTCCATCACATCCAACTCTCTGGTTTTACTCTTTCCATGCTCTTCGAGCCTATTCCTAAAATCTGATCTCATTTGGACTGGAACAATCACTATAAATCCCTCTGGAACCTGACCTTGAGTGCTTCAGACCATCTTCAACAACGTTAGCCCAGCTCTTTCGTAGGGCTGTTAACATTGCTTGAAGGAATGTTGCTAGATGTTTAGTCCATTTTCAAGATCCTACCAGGCTACTTTAGCCTTTACTAAACTTGAATTGAATCGAATTTAGATTAAATTTTGAAATATTTACATCAATGCATGATCCATCTCTGCCTCCCTCGTTCGTTATCTTTAACATTATGAAGGATTGCATTAATTCATGGATGTGTTTTGCATGTATGAAGGCACCAAAATAAAAGTATATTAGTTTTATTGTGGATTGAATAATAGCCATTTCTAGCTGGTATTCAGATCAGCCAAAGATCATCAGAAGTCTAACTTTGCTCAGATCAACACTGTATCTAATCATTGTTAATCTGAACTTTTGTCCGGATTGAATTAGCAGCCATGCATACTCTTGGATCTGAGAAATTGCTAGAATATATGACAATAGACAATAACAATCTACCTTTTCCTTACAAATTTCAATTTTCTGAAAGAGAAAAAAAACATTATAAATTGTCAGGTATTATCAATGGAACTGCACCTAATCCAGTTCGATTATCGGAGATGTGTGATAAGCTTGGGCAAGTTATGGGCCGTCCGTCATGGCTTCCTGTTCCAGATTTTGTGCTCAAAGCAGTGCTTGGTGAAGGCGCCTCAATAGTATGTACTCTACACAACTCATTCAAGTTTTATAACTGCAAGAATCTGAATTTGCCTTTGTTGCAGGTTTTGGAAGGACAGAAGGTGCTCCCAGTTAAAGCAAGAGAATTGGGTTTCAAATATAAATACCCTTTCGTCAAAGATGCTCTCAGGGATATCGTTTCATCCGGAAGTACTTAGGCTATTGTATTGGTTTTTGTATGAATTATCTTTATGATTCAGCAAATCTTTGTATGATGGAGGTAGATGCATGCATGATTTTGTTCACTCTGATGCTCTGATATTTCCATTTAAGACCTTATGGTTGGTGGCAAAATGTGCTATAAATTATTCATTTAGTGATCTCAAATGGTGATTGGTCCTTGCTATCCTTCATGGTGATTGAACTTACTATCAGGGTTTTCTTTTTTGTTTGAACGATGAGAGATAAATCATAAAAGGTGATTTTCAAATTCTTGATTTTGGATTGAAACTACTCGGGTGGTTAGATTTTCTTCGAGATTCATGAACAAAGTTGAAGCTCCTTTTAATTTGGTATCAATTAAAAAAATGATAAACTAAAAATAAATAGATTTGTATTTAAATCAGTAAGATATTCATCGAAAAAAATGTTAATATTTTATTAAAATGATAATCTTTCATTAGGTAGCTTAATGTCATGCTCCCAAAAGAGTCCTTAAAAGAAGTGGGCAGACTAGCATTTATATACTATTTTTAATATTTACATCTAGCCAATGTTGGATTAAATGTTCTGATATTTTCTTCCACCCAATAACGTGATGCTCCACCGTGGAGAGTCTCCACACCCGACAAACAGTGTCACGTTCTGATATCACTTGTCACGTTCACAAAATAACTCTCAAGAAGGGTGGGCATCCCAGAATTTATATACTGTTTTTCGGTCTTTCACTTAGCCGATGTGGGACTAAATATCTCTGTCATGTAGCTTATTAATGAGTGGCTCTAAAGTTGTTGAAGAATAATGTAATATTGTAAGAAGCTGCAGCAGCCATTACAATTTTAAAAGCTGCCTAAATACAATTCTATCAATTTATCAGAACGGACAAACTCCAATGCAGTGCACCACCACCGCACAATTCATGGAAGGCCTAGAGAAAATTATCAGGCGTAGGGGAGCAAAGCGTAACGAGTCATTTACCATTTCAGTTTTCTCTGAGTCGCTTTCCAACATTTTTTTAATGCAACTATTTTTTTAAAATTATGAAACAAGCATATGTTGGGCCTCTTCATTTTTCGTACTGCTTCATTCCTAGAAAACATGCATGGCAAAATTAAATAAAATTAAAATTTTTTTTCTAAAAAATAACGTCCATCTCTTAAAATGATACTACCGAAGTTTGATTCTTCATTAAAGAAGCATCAAAATTATTTCTTGAACGAGAATCCTTATATAAAAAGCAGGCAGCATTTTCAGTTAAAATCTGGTGGTGTTATTTTATCAACTAAAAAATATAAGAACTTTATTTTTTATTGGAAATATAAAATGAGAATAGATATACATACATATATATATAATAAATAGAGATCTTGCTCTGTTTCGCCTGTAAAAGCTTTGTGTATTGCTTCACGTACAGGGTGCGACATCCAAGAAGGAAGAAACATTGGCATTTCTCAAGATTTGCGCATTAATAATGGTGTAATATCTAAGGCATAGTAGCATTTATTTTTTAAAAAATTATAATATTATAACGAGTTCAGCAAAATATTTTTCAGTTCAAGAGCTTAGCCTTCCATCTGAAAAACCGGAGTTCAGATACAGTATGGGTGCATCTGTAATTGAATTCACTCAAATGGTCTAAATAATATCTATTAAAAATCAAATGCTTTTGAATAATAATTAAATAAGACAAAAAAAAAAAGTATTACAAACTACTTGAAATTTATATGGTAAAAAATAATAAAATTAAATTATTTTAAAAAACAAAATATATTCAAAATATCTAAAAATTATCTTCATTACTTTCTAAAAACATATATTCTTATTTATTATTTTTTTATTCACATTTTAATTTGAAACAAAATATATTTAATAAAATTAAATTATTTTTAAAAGCACTGGGAAATATCTAAAAATTATCTTCACTACTTTTATCGGTTTATTTATTTTAAAAATTAAAAATACATTAAACAAACATACTTAAAAAGTAAAGTATACAAGAAAATAAAAAATAAAAAAGAAAATCCAAAAGTGATCCCATACAAGCCCCAAGCAATTCAAATAGGAGCATGCTAAGTTAAAAATAATAATAATAATAATAATAATACAGAAGAAGAAGAAACTTATTCTCATATATACCTAAGCAGCTTTCCTCAAGAGTACATTCATTAACCCATAATACCAGCAATGTTCACAAAAATTTGCAACACATTTTAAACACCCAAAGAAGATTCAGGTCCTCAAACACAGAAAAAAGAGAGTGAAATGGCCATATTAATTGGTTGTCTGATAATATGCACATTTGAATGCTTCTCAAGTTTAACTGTGGGTGTCTCCAACCCCAAATCAACAGAAATCAAAAAGGGCGTACTTTAGAAGCACCTTATCCAGACATAAATTCAAAAACATGGCACAACTTTGAAGGGAAGGAAAGAAAACAGAAGCATCGTAGCATAAGTCTGATCCAAAATCACCAACAACGTTTGATAAGGTTTACTCGCAAAGACGAGAACTTATTGCTTCAATCATTTTCCTCTTTCCCATAATTGTAAACAATTTCAACCTGCATCAAACATGCATTTCTTGAAATAAACTGCTAACACTATACTACTAACGTTTACAGATGACGATGATCAAATTTTCAGGTTCAGCAAAAATAAAATGTGGGGCTAAACATAAACCTAGTCAACAATCACCAGTAATTACACATTTTAGATCACTTTCACATAAAAATTAATCAACTTTGATATAACTGCTTATTGCGTGATTTTGGAACTTTGAAACTAATATGCTTTAAAGTGTAAAAAATACCAGAGCACGTCAATGCAAGTAACCATGTAAACTTTTGGCCTATTTTTTGACCAAGCTTTGAAAAAAAGCCAGTGGTTTAATCGAAGTTTCGTAAAGACAACTGTAGAAGCAGCCCAGTAAATGACCAGATAGTTTCTGTCAGAACAATCAGACCATGAGCACTCTGAACCAGCTTCAAACTATTTTTAGGATATTTCTGAGACATGCAGCTCTTTTTAAGGTAATTATTCAATTTTTCATTTTAAATTCTGATATGATGGGTTCATAAGGCAATAATGTTATTTATTATTTAGTGATAGTTCAAGTTTTTTAATTTCTTAGCATTTTAATCCATTAATAAACAAGATAACAGACTTCAGTTTAGTATAAAATAATGTTATATATTATTTACTTAGAGATGTTTCAAGTTTTTTAATTCCTTCGTATTCTAATCTGAAGTCTGTTATCTTGTTTATTAAACAAGATAACAGATTTAGTTTATTATCGACTTCCTCTAAATCATTAAATGATTTAAAGTTATATTTGTTAAGATAATATAATCATTTGGTTGTATTCATTTCCACTACTATGTAGTTCACACAATGAGATGTTAAAAGGCTATGATGTATGCATATCTTCCCCAAAATGCTATGTTGCTTCTAGGTTAAAAAATATGAATTGCCAAATAGGTAATATTTCATTCTTGTATTGATTAGGTTCCTAATAGTTTTAATCTTGAGAATATAAACTCTTGAGAAAAATTGCATACAAAATTGCAAGAAATAAAGGGCTTTCTGGTCCAGGATTTCAAAAAGAACTTGCAATAAAAGAGCATCATAAGTCCTAAATTCCACTAACAAAGACTTTCTCAACAAATCATAGTAGTTAAGTTTGATGTTGAATACATCGAGCGAGTGGCAAATAACAAATATGGAGTATAAGATTAAAGCAAATAGATTCTAGTTTGGGCATGTATAATGCTTGACTAAAAAAAATTATACTGCAAAGATGATGAAATAAAAACAAGGTGAAAGAAATTAAAATTTAAAAAATAAAGAGAATGCGGCCAAGGATAACAACGTTAGACGTTAGCCAAAAAAAAATTCATAAATTAAAATTAGTACGTAAAGCTCAATGAAATGAATGATAAAACAAAATGCCAAAAGGCAATTCTAAAGTGGGATAAAGCTACTGATGAAGAAATGATGTTACAAGAAGATAAATAAGAAGTCACAAAGGCATGATCCATAAAATCATAAGTCCCTACCAATTATGCGATCATGAGAACATCAAAAATGATTGATTGATCATGAGAGATCAAAAAAGCAATGATTTGAACATCAAATGATGAGATTTTGCATCTTTTTCAGCATAAATATATTAAGAGCTACATCAGACGCAAAAAGGGGATCATGATCAAGAGTACAAGTTATAGCGACTAAAGACAGAAATATATGGATTATAAATCAAAACGTGAGAGATCAAGGATGTGACCAGAACAACAAGAGCTCAAGTAATTAGCAATGATCGTGATAGGAAATATCTAATAATAAAAGAATAAAAAATGACAAAAATTGAACCAGATTGAATCCATACAAGATGGCTCAATGAGAGCCCTCCTATCTTTGTTTAATTAGAAGATAAATGCAGCATCCATTCATAAGAGAAAGGAATTAGCAAATATTCTTCCAACTGTTTGGAGGCAAATAATGCCAAAAAAATAGCACTGCATTAAGATATTTTTCATAATTATTATGTATTTGGAGGCTTAAAAGAGCATATATGTAACTCTGTTCTCCAAAGTAGGTATGCATCACCCAAACTACTAACAATTTTACTACATGCAAAATAACAAATAGAGCTTAATGGGTATAAGCACCAATAGGCAATGTGATCCAAATGAAAGCCCTTTTTCCATGACAAACAAGGGAAGAATACTTCAGAAACCAAATTAAGTAGTACTAAAAGCACAACCCAAATGTTTCACCCTCATTGGAGGACTTCATAATTTTAATTTGCAGTTTCCTATAGACAAAACCTCCAAGGTTAATTACTACTTCAAGGCTAATCACGAGCCTCTAGAAAAGATTCCTAGTGATGGCTTTCTATACAATCCAACCAATTAAGATGCTATTGAGTAGACCATCACTCACATGCTTACAAGAGGTGGATGGGTGAA
Organism: Papilionanthe hookeriana x Papilionanthe teres; assembly: GCA_022702705.1. Classification (NCBI taxonomy): domain Eukaryota; kingdom Viridiplantae; phylum Streptophyta; class Magnoliopsida; order Asparagales; family Orchidaceae; genus Papilionanthe; species Papilionanthe hookeriana x Papilionanthe teres. The sequence continues at coordinate 97,141,027 of CM040425.1, forward strand.
CAATGACAAAACCAATCAAGATCTCATGGTTCTTTAGCTTTCAATCTGTCACCACACAATGATCTAAATTGTCAATAGACAACAGAAGGAATCCTTAAAGACCAAAGGTGGAATCTTGCCAAGGAGGCAAAATTTGCATTTAAACTCACTAACAATTGGTCCTTGGAGCTATCAAATGCACCATATGAATGTTTGGCCATAGGGAACATCCAGACTTTCCCTTTTGTTCGATTATAATTGGTAACAATGAAGCTACAGTTCAAAGTCATTGTGTAGCAAGTCCTTCAGCATTATTCTTTCAAAGCAATGTATAAATTAAGTTTTTAAATTTTTGCGTAATTTGCATTATGCTTTTTTTTTATTTGAGTTATGTTCACGTCCATAAGATTCTATTAGGTTTTATTACCTAAAGAGTTTGCACAATTCACGTCAATAACCTCATAACATACCCATGTAAGGAACATTTGAGAGACTAGTATGCCATCCAAACATGCATAAAGCAATGTACATAATAGATGCCATCAGATATCGCAGTCAAAGTATATTTAAGCAAAGGATATTTAAACTCACCCTGCTTAAAAACACGCTCAAAGGCTCTCAACATTAGCACAAAAAGGTATAGAACAAAATTTCCCTAAACAAATTGAAACAACACTCACGAGTACTTATTTTGCATTTTTCCAACCATTTGGAACACACCACATGGGTACTTCAAAATTTTGCAATTTCTTTTTTTTTTTTTCATTTTAACTTATGATGCCGAAGTTGTGGCGTGGATCAAAACACAAAATTCTATCTTTTCCATTCTTCTTTTCCTTTATCTCATTTTTTTTAACATTTCTTTTTTTTTCCATTTTCTATTTGACTTTTTCTGATAATATTTTTAATAAAAGCGCTTTCTTTCTCTCACTAGTTCTAGAGCTCCTTCCCCCTTCTCTCTCTCTCTCTTTATATATATATATATATATATATATATATATATATAAAGAGGAGCTATAGAACTAGTGAGAGAAAGAAAATGCACTGTATTTTGATTTGCTGAAAAGAAAAGAGTAAAGAGCTGTTTGATTTGCTGAAAAAAAAAATACGATAAAAAAAATGTTGTGTAAAGGTAATGCACTGTATTTTGAATACTTAAAAATTGTTTGGTTTTATGTAAAATAAATGCAGGAGTTCACATTTTCTTGTTAGCCTGAAAAAAAAAATAAAGTTAATATGAAATATGTAGTTGGCGGCGATGGGTATTTTGTGGCCGACTAGCAAAGAGTTGCAGTTATCAAAAGCGGAGGCCGATGGCGGTGGATTTAAAATTTGCTCAAACCCAGCAAATTCCAAATGCATTGAAAATGAACTACTTTTACACTAAATTTGGAATTCAATCGACCAAACGCCCAAAATTTTAAACTTTTGCCAAAAAAATGCAATGTATTCCTTATGCAACAAACCAAATGGCCCCTAAGTGGGAAAGATATTTAGAGAGGGGGGTTGAGGAACGAAAAGGGCAATAAAGTAAGAAGATAAGATAGACAAAAGGTTGCGAGAATGAAGGAGAGCTCACCAGTGGCTGTGATGATTTGAGGTAGGCTTGAGTTAGAAACAAGGTAAGTCAAGCTGCTAGACCAAAGACTTCGGAGGTAAGGGAGTTCTGAGGTCGTTGACAGTGAAGTGATAAATTTGCCGATGAGTAGGGTAAAAGCACGAACTAAGAGCATTGGCACATAGGATGTTGTGAGAGGGCTTGACACCAAAATGGATGGAGAGTTAAAAAAAAGTTAGGTCTAGTGTTGGCTGGAGCACAAAAGAGCAGTTGTCGGTTTTAGGAGAGCATACGGTAATAGTCGCTCGATGGATTCGTGAGAGCGATGATAGGGTGTGATTGGATCATCCAACGAGATAATTGTGAAAGAGAAGAAGAGAGGACGGTCATTTTGGCGACATATTAATGACATAAGGTCCCTATGAGAGTATCATGCAATGCTACAGCATGATTATTATGCATGTATGTATGTCCCTATGAGAGTATCATGCAATGCTACAACATGATTATTATGTATATGTGTGTGTGCGCGCGCGCGCGTGTGTGTTTGTATGTCTGTGTGTGTGTGTATGTATGTATGTTTGTGTTTTATGTATGTATGTATGTATGTATGTTTGTATGTATGTATGTATGTTTGTGTATGTGTGTGTGCATGTCAGTATGTCTGTATGTATGTGTGTGTGTATGTCTGTATGTATGTCTGTATGTATATGTGTGTATGTCTGTATGTATGTGTGTGTATGTTTGTATGTCTGTGTGTATGTCTGTGTGTATGTCTATGTGTCTGTATGTCTGTCTGTATGTCTGTCTGTATGTATGTATGTGTGTCTGTATGTATGTTTGTATGTATGTATGTATGTATGTCTATATGTATTACATCTGTATGTATTTATGTGTGTATGTATGTGTGTATTACGTCTGTATGTATGAATGTCTGTATATATGTATGTATGTGTGTGTGTATGTATGTATGTATGTATGTATGTATGTATGTATATACGTATGTGTGTGTGTATGTATGTATCAATGCGCACGCGCATGTCTGTCTTTAAATTTTAATTTAGAGGTGAATTTTTTATAGCTTTTTCTAAAAATATACTCATTTAAATACCTAATAAATATTATTTTGAGCAAAATACTTCTATATGTACTTGTGAAAATTTACACTAGTTGATATAATATATTTTTTTAATTTAATTTTTTTATAAGAAGTTTTATTCTTAAAAAGTTTTCATTTACATATTTCAACTTCTTATCTGGTGTGTGGATAAGTACCTTGAACTTTCTCATGCTACAACTAATACAATTTGGGTGCCCTTTTTTTAGGGGTTTTTATATTTTGAACATAATGAGACTCTCTTTCATGAGACAAGAGAGCCTTTGAGCAACATCACGTCCAAGATTCATCATTTTTTCTGCTATTTGGTAATGTAAGAGTCTTTTATAAATATTTTCAGCAATCTAAACGTGACAGCAATACATTCTGAAAAACAAGCAACATTTTGATGAGTTTGATTTTGGCAATGCATCTTAAGATTAAGCCTATTAGCAGTCCAATCAAAACCATAATGAGGATCATTTTATGGTAATTTCACAATTCTGATTGCATCAGTGAAATCATTTCGTAAGATGAACAATGCTTGAATGATTTTGATTATGATCGAGATACATTTACATGATTTCAAGTAATGTTGTATTCAACAATAATTATTAACTTCAATTTTTTACTAGCTTTGATTTGTATCGCAACGTAATAGATGTCCAAATTAATGGGTAATAGTTTGAATGACAATTCCATTAATATCATGTTCATAATTTTGATGAGTAAAAAATATGAAAAGCATAACAGAAGCAGCAAGAGATGATTATGCAAGGTTCATATAAAATCTTTTTTGACGTAAAAGATAAGAATATTGAATTTTTTTTTAACTTAGCAGTTCAACAATTTCAAATAATGAATTAATACACTGGCTGCATAAACAAGAAAAAAGAATCCATGAGTATGACTTACCCCCTGTGGTGGAACTGGATTCCTCGAGAATTTAGAACCACCAGGAGCCCAAGGAACTGAAAATGGGAAAACAAAAAAATATACCAGTTAGCATAATCTATGGCAAAGCAAGGATCCTTATTTCTTAAACATGGAACTTTCATTACTGGCCCACTCTCTTCTTGATCAAATGCTGAAGAAAATTGAAACCTATTTGAGAAAATTCAACTTTTAAGGTAGGCATATTTACATACATAGCAGTTGAGAAATTGCTATTAAGAAAAATAGCACCTAGGTAATTTTTTGAACTAAAAAGCTAAGGCATTCATGCAGACCACGATCAAATCATTAAAAATTTGATAAAAAGGAAAAAAATATGAGTCAACTGGACGGCTTGGAGACAGCACTAGAAGGGGAGACTTTGGACATCGGCAGCTGTCCTGATAGAAAACACCATAAAAACTGACTTCCAAATTTTAATACAACACATAAAAAAAAAGAATTAAAAAGGAATGAAAGATAATAAGAAAGAAAGCATAAGAGAGGAATGGGACTGTTTTGGCGGCTTGTCTCCTGCAATACTGAAATCTGTGATACTATAGCAGCTACTGTACAACGTAAATTCATGCAGAAAAGCTCCCGCGTCCGTTTTATTTTGAATTTTAATATTTGTGTGAGAATTCAAAAAATGGATGAACGATGATGCTAGTTTTGTAAATATCAATGTTTCGAGTGTTATGTATGTAAATTGTCCCAAGTAAGATAATGAAAAGCATTCCCTTAAAGTAAAATGAGCAGCCAACAAACCAAAAGGAGAGACCACTGATAAGTTTCAAAATAATTGTGCAGATTGTTTGCACTGCAACTAATAACAAATTTCAATTTAATCGAACTACTCGCAAGAAGCTGGGAAAATGAATTGAAAATTTCCATACCTAATAAGAGTTCAAAAACTTCATAATTTATTTGATTTACTTATTTTTTCATGATGAAAAAGAAAGCATACAGGAAATACTCAATTAATAAAATGAGAAAGGAGTTTTTAATGATTAAATCCATTACTCCATATATAGTTAGATCTTCAAGAACGACCCCATCTATTCTAGATCTTTTTCTAAATGCGTAAGTCCAATTCATAAAGAATATATTTATCACAAAAGCTCCATAGCCAAATTTCATCGAATACTTGCATCAGTGGCCTTGAATTCTATTTTTTGGAGTTCTAACATTAAAACCAAAGGCAGGAGGATGTGGATTTCGATCACGTGAACTACAACTTGCTACATAGAAGAACAACAGGGGGCATTCACATACATAAAACATAATTCCCAAGTATTTACATATCTAATACCTTATACCACTCAAATCTTTCATATCACATCAAAAATATCACGATTTCAACTTTTGAAAAGTGAAATACACCTTCTTATGTGTAGGTAAGGTGGAATCTATGTGAAAAAAGAAGTTTAGGTGCTAGATATTTAAATTCATAAGAATTGAGTGGCATGTATGCAAATCTTCTAAAACGAAAACAAAAAAATAGGACATTATGCAGGGAATGGGTAATGGGTTGAGGCATAAAATCTTAGGTTAAATTGCATAAGCGCAAATGAACAAATGCACTAGCACAGAATCACCAACAAGTGCGCACAGGTTTACGGGATTTGTTCATCCACGTATGCATATATCTAGCCACAAGCATTCCCAACAGTTGTTATTTTGATTTTTTCTCCACTGAGTCCCTCAATTTATTTTTAGCTAGGTTTCTTCATTTTTATCCTTGTTTCTTTCATTTCCCATCATTTTAAAATAAGTTTAAAATATCTTCCAAAACGGAATTTCAATCATAGAATGTCGAAGATGATGAAATCAACGTTACATATTAACTTTGACAAATGTAATTTTAAAGCGTTCAAAATTCAGGAATGCAAGTGATATTTTATTCAACTTCAATTTTCAAAAATATCAAATGAACAAAAGTAGTTCTTTGAATTCTAACAAACAATGACTATAAAAGAATTTCATTTGCATTCAGTTATCAACTTATTGGAATAGAAGTCGAGACATTGTGCCATTAGTACTGAAAGTTCTGAACTTTCGTTGTTCTTCTCTACATTCAAAGTTTTAAGAACATTTAACATGTTCGCTCCTATGAGAGTCTCTGATGCTGGAGTTAACCCAAACCACGACGCAAGACGACAAACATTGAGGATACAATGGAGACTCAAAACAAAGGAAAATAATCATACAAAGCAAAAGTACATAAAGGATTTTAAACAAACGACACAAAAACAAGACAAATAATCCTGATGAGGAACTCTGGGGTGATGGTGCAAGGCAAATGACTACGGTGAAGGCCGGAGAGGTTGCAGGCCGTTGTAGAGGTGTCAAACCGCAGCTAGAGGAAGTAGAGAAGTCGTCGAAGGCTGGAATCCAGAGTGCAGCTAATGGCGGCCTGCAAGGAAATTGCAGGGAGAGGGAGAAGATGCAACAGCTGGAGGAGGAAGAGGGGCAATGGGTAGGATGGCCAAAAGGCGGCTGAAAGAGCTAGGAAGGGACAGTGGTGACTACGGCCTGCAGGGAAGCTACAGGGAGATCGGTGGCGGACTCCAGAGAGGCAGGGGAGGATTTGTCGGTCTGCAGATATTTGTCGGTGGTTGTTGAGGCCTGCTGGAAGAGCAGGGGCGGCGGTCTGCTGGTGGCTGAAGAGCTGTGACAGCCTGCTGGATAGATAGGGGAGGAGGTGCAGTGGCCTACTGGTGGCTGAGAAGTGGGTTGACAACAACAAGAATGGTGGAAATAGATAAATATTTCGCCGAGGTCGAGCTACAGCTAGAGCACCACCTGGACAAGTGGAGACAATCACCAACTCGAACAAGGGATGGCCGAAGCACTTCCTCGACGTCGAATACAACCCTTAATAGGAAAAACACCAAGGTTAAAACCTGAATTCAGATATTAAAAACAGGATCCCTAACTCAACGCATATCACCTCCTATTTATAAAGAGGCATAACTCATTTTAGGAAATATTTTTAAAACAAGAAAGGAGAATAAAATATGGTTTCAGATTTCAGGAAAGGTTTTTAAAATAAGGATAATGAAATAAAATCATAATTCAGATTTTTATAAAGGGTGTAGGAAGTAAAATAAGAAAAGAGGGAAAGGAAAGAAAAATGAAAGGAGGAAAAATGAAAGGAGGGGGCAGCAACCCCCCTCCCTTGAGGACCGGCCAGTCCAACCAGGCTCAACCGAGCCCGGGCCGGTCCTCCTCCCTAGCCCCGTGTTAATCTACCAGGGTTAGGGGAGCTTCGACCTTATCTGTCGAAGCTTCTAGTCCCTTATCTTTAATCTTGGCAGCACTTGGATCCCACTATCGATTGCACTGCCTCCCATAGCACTTGCGAGTGTACCTCCTCTCAGTCCAATCTCTCGGGACTGAAATCTCTCACATGGTAGTGGCCATGTGGTAGAAAATCGATTGTCACTAAAAACAGTCCCGCTACTCTGCTGGTAAGGACTCCTGTATCCTCGGGTGCTACCGAAGGAAGTAGAATGAGGTGTTTGTCGTCCTTGGTGAAAGAATACGTGTTTTTGAATCCATCAAGCTGAGTCTTCCAGTCAAATTGACACGGTCTTCCTAGCAGAAGGTGGCAAGCGTCTATGGAGACCACATCACATCATAACTGGTCCTACAGCTAACTCCCTATTGAAAACTCTAGTAGGCATTATCAGTCAATGTTGATCCTGTTTTTCTTCTTCAATCACGTCAGTGAATATGATTGAGAATGTCTCTGAGTCATGAGTCTCAATTTCCCTACCATCTAGGTTGATGCTACTCTTACTACAACCCCTGTTGATCATAAGACAGCATATCTTTCCGTTCACTGTGCAGCGGGTGTAGAAAACGTTGTGACGAAGCCACTGCGGATCCCTCGTGTCTTTGGCTTGTAGAACCCGTCGAATAACAAGTGTTTCTCCCTCATCTGGTGGAAGCTGATACTCTTCACCCTGTTCCTCAGCTTCCTGCTCCTCGCTAACCTCTTCCACAGAGCCCTGCTCGATAAAAGATACAACTCTGCTCGCCGGGCAACTAAGAGCTATGTGCCAAAATCTGTGGCATTTGAAACATTTTCTGGCAGACACCATAGTCAGCTTCTTCTCAGTAGGGGTAGCTTTATCCGTATCCGAACCAAATTTCTCAACTCTCTGTGTGTGCTCCTGCTGGTGTCTCCAACTGTGGGTAGCTGTCAAGCTGGTGGTGGTCGTTGGCTTTGCTTCTGCTACCTTTCCACTTTCATGCTAGTGTCAGGTCATCCCCCAGCGTCCAGTACAACTATAGCTACACCAAATTACTAACCATAGCTTCAAGCCCCCAAGATATCTGGCTATTATATTCTCCTCTGGTTTGTTGCACTTCAGCTATAAGTGGTCGACCTGAGTTGTGAACTCCTCCACTAAAAGGTCTCTCTGCTGTAGATTGTGCTGTTTAATAAATATGTCTTGGTGGTAATGAAGGGGAAGATATTTCTTCTATATGGTTTTCTTCATTTTCTCCCACATGGTAATCATTTCACTACCTTCTCATCTCCTATCATTGTATGTTCTCCCTTCATAAGGAGGCTCTTTTCTTCCATTTGATAGCGGCTAATTGACCCGCCTCTCTTCGGACACCTCTTTGTATTAGAAGATTTGCTCAACTATCTGTGACCATTCGATCAATTCATCTGGATCCATGCTCCCCTCAAACTCAGGCAAATCTACCTTGATCCCGTGGGCTTGGTGCCCTCCACTTGGCCGGTCCTCCCCGTGAGCCCTGCGTCAGTCTCAAAAGGCCTTGAACATCTATGCAAACTAAAAAAATCATATATTACCAATTCATGATAATACAAACAGGTAAAATTAGGATGAGAGCAAAATTTTTCAATCACTCATTGACTGCGCACTTTCTAAACTTATTTCAAGGATATTTGTCATAAGCATAGAGCCTTATCAACCCCAGTATTTAGGACATAGAGGATCATACTCCATATATAACACTTACAACCCTCTCCTATAAATAGGACGGCCCGCCTGAGTGCATGCACATAGCATGGTGATGAATCTGAAGTTTAAATTTAAGCTCGAGATTTTTCAAAATGGTTGCATACTATGTGAGTAGTTGCTCATTTCTTGAGGTAAGATTACAAAGAAATTTCATTTTCTAAAATATAAACTTTTATACTTCGTTCTATTATTGTATTTATATATAATTATGTTCTCATCTAAAGACATACCTAAACTTCAATTGGCATTGAACTTGCACATTGGTTCTAATTTTGCAACTTCATATTGTAGTAGGATGGTATATATAATAGAGCATGCACATTCCTGCATATGTTGTCAATCAAGGTCATGAATTATAAATGTACAATTAAAATTATGCATATGATTCAATAAACTTGTGCTAGCAAGATATGATATCAGATATTATTTTAGTCTTTCATTCTTTAGAGAAACGTGTTTTTTTTTTTTTTTTTTTTTTTTTTTTTTTTGGCTTTCAATGTTCACATTTGAAAAGTAAATTGAATTGATGTTTGTAATCAAATGATTAAAAGTGAGAATAATAACTGAAGATCATACAAACTTTGTGATACCTCAAGGGGAAAAGGATTCAATTAATTAAAAATGACACAGTGATTGGATCAATTTTCGAAAATAGCACTTTGAGTTTCATGACTTCAGGAAGCAGAACATCAAGTTCTGCAGCTTACTAATCGTCATTCCACGTGTTATAAACATTAATCCTCATTTCCCACGGATGAGAATGAGTAAATTGTTATAGAAAAAATGGAAGTATAATTTGTGTTCCAATTAAGTAAATTGTGATCTACAACTCAAACACCCACGGAAGACGCATCATCTACAATGCTAAATGACAAACATTATACCACTGCATTGAATAGTAAGAAGGAATGATTTAAATTGATTTTCAACTCATTTGATTACCAACCAAATAATCATGGAATTCAAGAACTTGTGCCTTCAGCTATGAAAGTTACTATACGGTTTCATCTCTACTTTTGACATTCCAAGACAAACGCTAATGGGACAACAAAATGGAAGAAGATACCCAATCAAGTAAATTGTGATATATAACATGCACAAAAACAGCACAAACATCCAGGAAAACAGCTCATCATTTGAATACACAGGTGTGCACATGTATTTGACCTTATTTAACAAATACAAGTCAAGAACTTCATCCAGTAACTTATTCTTAAGATTGTCCATCTTATTTCATGCCAGTTTTCTTTATGTGGTTCCTTGAAAACAACAATAGTATCATCAAATTGCAATAATGAAGATAGATTTTTATACAAAAGTTAAATATGTAGGAGATCGTTATTAAAGCTTTAAAAGGAGATTACCAATATAAGGGTCTGGGTGCTGCCACATCGCATAGCTTGCTTCGCCTTCATTAATAAGCCTATCAATAGTGTCAAGGTCCTCCTGTAGGTTTACAAAATATCCATGAATGAGACATTCAGAAAAGAAAAAATGTACTGAAAGATAAGCTGCTATTAGCAAAGTAGAGACATTTTAATACAATCAGGGAAATGAGCAGTGTTTCAATCAAGATATCTGCATAACAAAGAAATAGAACAATTACATCAAACAGGGAAATTTGTTTAAGAAAACTGGCAGATCTAAGTAAAAAAAATAGAAGTGAATTTTTTGCAAAATAATGCAAAGAACAAAGGCATCAAAATAATTTGATAACAAGCTTAGAACTATTATTTATTGACTGCAATACTGCATTGCCTTCAAAAACAAAATATTTGAAAAAAAAACCTGATAAAAATTATTTCTGAAAGCATTAAAGTTTCACAATATCTAATTATCAGCACTTTATATGGAGAAGTAAATGTAGGGACTTCCAAAAAGAGAGCTATAATAACACAAATGATCCAAACTAAAAACAACTTAACCGTTTGGTTAAAATTCATTTTAGTTTGATATGGTTTAAGGCCCCATTTGGAGCAGCTTATTGCCTGCGGCGGGGTTTTGAAAACTTCGTTGTCTCATTTGTTATTCATGTTTTGCCTGCAGTTTGAATTACGGCGTTTGGATTTCGTTCGCTAATTATTATTCGGCTGCCCATGATTTCTCGTCCTGTCTCCTAGCAATCCTCGTTCTCTCATTCTCATCTCGTCTCCCTGCCCTTCGCCTTTTGTCTTCTCACTCCTCCCTCTGATTTCTCCTAATGATAGATCTGTACATATGAACTGTTAAGTATGGAATGGTTTTCGTATGGTTCGAATGGTTTTCGCAGTAGGTGTTCCTTCGGCTGATTTGGATTTCGTTGGTTGGTTTCTGTTGGCTTTCGTATTTTTGGCCTTAATGCATCATTCTCAAAAGATTTGTAAGGAATGCATTCTTTTGTTGGCATTTCAGTATGGGCCTTCACCCCTTCTCTGCATTCTTCATTTGTTTGGATTTTGGATTAGAATGGTGTAAGGTACGTATACTGTTTTGGATTGGTCATGCAATTTGTTGGCTTCGATTTGTTGGTTTCTTGGATTTGTTCGGTTTCTTGGTTTGCATACTGCAAGAAATTTATGTGATTGGCCATGTGATTCGTTGGCTTGGATTGGATGGTTTGGTGAATTCTATAGTGGGTAAAATTGTTATTTTTGTGTTTCAATGATGTTTAGTTTTTATTCAGCTAGTTAACCGTGTTGATACAATTTGGGGTGATGAGATACTCATGCACGTTCCTCATGGAATTCTGGGCAGTTCAACGGCTTTATGATTAGTTGTTATTCATTTTGAAAGATCTAATACAATATATTTCAACGCTAATAGGCGAAGGGTAGTTTTAAACATATAAAACTTAAAGATTAATCAAAGGTTCCAAAAGGATGAGTGCTCCCAATGAAGTGGCAAATATCATTGTGTATTAATTTAGTTCCTAGATCATTGCTATCTAATTTGCCCCATTATAGGATTGGAAGGTTTGGTGAATTCTATGTGGTTTCCTCGGTTGCAAGGTCTATCTATTTTCTTGGCTATTTAATAGCTGGAAGTGTGATTTTTTGGTTATTTTTTGCCAATTATGCTATTTTTGCAACACATATGGAAGCTTTATCTGAGATGGTAGAAATATCCAAATGTAAAGGTCCTCCATTTTGAATTTGTCGGCAGGAACAACCAATTAAATATTAAGGTGAATTGTTGACATTTTGATTTGCAGTGGGAATATATAGCAAGCTAATCTCCAGTAACTTTGTTAATTAGTTTCATCTGTGAGATGAGCTGACTCATGTACCATACTATGGCCTTTTATTGGGAAATGTACATACGTACCACACAAAATTTATGTGTTTATGCTTATACCACTTTGATGTCACAAATATTTGCATAGAAAGTAATATTTTACCTTACAAGAAGTTAATAATGATGGTTTGATGTGGCATCATAGATTGGAGTGCTATGCATGTGAATATGAAAGTTTGGGTGTTAAATATGTAAATACATTATTAAGAATTGTTTGGTATGTATGTATAGCCCCTTGCATTTTTCATGGAAAGCATATAAGCATTTAAACATTCCCATTACATCTAATATATGATATTCATGTTGTGATCTTTAATAAAATATTTCATTTATTTTACATCCCTTTATGTTGGAGGGGTTGATACTCTTCTCATCCCAATCCATTTTGGGCTTCTACTATTTTTTCATAAGTTTTTGCTTTTTTACTACTTGAGCTAGAAAGTATGACCTTGAATATTTGTTTTGTGAACTGAGGAAATTTTTTGCCCAGCCAATTACCTTGTTTTTTTTTTTTTTTTTTGGTTTGATGAGCTCATTTTGACTTCTTGATTTGTCTTCTTTCTCATCACCATAGCTTTGACGTTTTTAGTTGGGTTTCTCAAATTTTTTTTGTTATGCCATTTTTTCATTCAATGACTGCGCTACATATTACCTTTAGGAGAATGGCTTCTTTATCTATTGTTAGGAAGATTTTGTAGCATTTATCCAAAAAAAACTGCAAATAAATTGTTTTCCAAACGCCAGCTAAACAGCTTATCTAGCTCAAAGGCAAAATTGTCATTTATCCAGAAACGGCTACAAATCAGTTGTTTTCCAAACGCCCAAACAAAACAGTCAACCAACTTATAAAGTATATCGTTGTTGATCGACGAGACTTAACGTAATAAGTTCGTTTATCCTGATAACCGAAAAAGTTCGCTTATCCTGGATAAACTGAAAAAGCTGCAGCTGCCACAAACAGACCCTAAATTAGTGTTCCAGAGAAACTGTCTCCTATAGTTTGGATTCATATTAGAATCTAAAAAAGAGAGAAATACAATTTAACAAAGCCAAGTATGTCATCCTCATCATCATCATCAACCATATCCCAACCCTTTGGGATCTACGTAATGAATCATCACTCTTCATTCTTGTTGAGTGTCGCAGGTGTAAAACAAATTTTAAACATTATTTAACAACTTTTATCCAAGTTAACGGTGATCTACACCTTTTTCTTTCCAAGTCCCCTAAAAAGTGAAAGTTCCCAGGTCACTCGAAAATGATTTCTAATAGCCAATACTTCATTAAAAGTATCTTTATAACTTTTAATTCTCATGGCATTAGTTCATGCAACTACTCAATAAAAACATATGAAAAATGTTTTTTCTTTTTCTCTCTATACTTTTCTACCATTCGTCTTCTCATAAAAAAAAAGCCATGGTGGATCCTTCTAAGTGTAAAAGCAAAAGCAATTTGACTTAATATTCTAAGGCTATATTCCACTACGCTTCCACAACTTTGCATTTTCTCTTAAATGTTATCAGGAAAATACTTATCCTTAAAACATTCGGCAACCACCAAACCCTCAAAATTCTACTTAAAATACTAGCAACCAAATATACTCCAGTGGCATCTATAACTCTAAAAATCTCAATAGATATCATATGAACCTTGGTTATAGCTTAATGCACCTCCTTTAAAGCCAACAACTTCACTCTATTTGAATTATAACATAACTCTTCATGATTATTATGAACTTAAGAAAAATTTTTTTCTGAAATTCTAAGTTAATAATTTCTTAAACTAAGATCTTATAATCTATGAAGCACGGACACAAACATAAACATGACACGATAAAATACAGTGACACGGCATAATTGCAAAAAATAGGATAGGATATATCATAAACACATTATTATATATTTAACAAATTATTAATATAAAAAATATATATATCTTCATCATCCTCTATTAAAAGACATCACAAAACAAAGAATGCAATAATAAAATTAAGCTATAAAATTCTAACTTGAATTATGAAACCTTGTGCTTACAAAAATCAATTATTTCAAAATTAGACATATTCCAAGTTTCAAAAAAATAACTCCAACTTATCCGTTAAATTTAAAAATATCTTACTATTACACCTTGTTCAATTTATTAAGTTAATTTAACTTTTAAATTTGTAATAAGTACAAATTTATCACCATTAACTGAAATTTGGCAATTTGGCTCGTTGTTCGCGAACAGTCTCGTGTTCGGCTCGTTAAGTAGCTCGTGTTCGACTCGTTCGTTAAGCCCTAACGAGCCGAACACGAACAAATTTTTAAGCTCGAAATGTTAACGAGCCGAACACAAACAACTGTTTGTTCGCTCGTATTCGACTCGAATTGGCTCGAAATAAAAAAATAATCATATAATTATTTATATAATAATTTATTATATATATTATTATATATTAATATATTATATATATTTATATTTAAGTTTAATCATAATCGCTAGCTTGTGTGGTAGCGTGGTTATGCTTCTTGTTTCCATTCATTTGGTCCAGGTTCGAATCCGGCGCTAGACATATATTTTTCCAATTAATTTTAACGAGCCGAACACGAGTCGAACACGAACAAGAATATTTAATTCGAGTCGAACACGAACACACCTTTCACGAGCCATTTCGAACACGAGCCGAACACGAGCCGAGCTAATTTCGAACGAGCAGAACACGAGCCGAGCCTGAGCTCGCTCAAACTCGGCTCGTTTACAGCCCTACCATTAACTCATTAAAGAGTAAAGAAAATTATAAATTATAATTTACGAAACTAGTGTGGGTTTGACTCCACTCGGCTTCAACAAATAGAGGCTTTAGTGCAAGCATCGCAGTGTTCGATTTTGGCTTCGATGAACAAATTCAAAGAATAGGTTTGATACCTACTCAGGATGCGGTAAAGAAGCTTACAGCTTTTATTTGAGTTGGTGCAAGTTCAGCTATGACCAATAAAAGAGAACTCGAACACTCATCTTTGACAAATACAGAATAGACCTTTAATGCTCGATTTCAACAAATGTTAGAGAGAACTTTGACATAAAGAAATGTGAGGCCGTTCTGCCCATGAGATGTAATTAAGGCTACGTGTATGCTTATAATTTCTACTTCACATATCTTGCTTTTCCCAAACCGTGTCCAGCCCATATTAAGGCATGTCCTGGACATGTCTGAGTCTACAAAAAATTCAACCACATTTTTTTTAGTGGCGAACACATGTTGGTGTGCGTTGGAAGTGTGTTCGTGTTCGACATGCGTTTGAAATGGTTACAACGTTTTTTTTTCAGAGATGGCGAAGCTGCATAGCTTGTACTCATTATTTTTAAGGCAAAAAATGTGATCAATTTATCTAATTCTCTTATCTCTTTGTCGTAGAATATTTATTCTACTTTTCTCTTACCTAAGAACCTAAGACACCATGTGATCATTACTTTGCCTACACAATTACATTATATCCCTTTGCAAGAGTTCTTGCTTCCTTACTATTGTATGATTCATTAGCATGCCTTCTGTGCCACTCCTTAACATTTCTTGTACTTAATATTTTTTTGTATGTCCTCAATTCACAATTCATGTCAAGTCAGTTTCTAGACTCGTAAAAATATTATAGCAATCTTCTTAGTGGAGCTAGTCATGTAAACCCAAACTGAAGTTTGCTCGATAATAAAATTCAATTTGCCCCATTTATTAGTTTATCTTGCAAGATTAATAACTAAATAACTTTAAGTTAATAAAAATAAAAATTAAAAAAAATTAGTGGATTGCTACAATTATTCTCTATACCTGAAGTGAAAATAGAAAGAAATTGTGATAGAGTTCGTTACGAGATTTCCCAAATCTAGATAGGGTCACGATAATATTTGAGTAATTATAGAGACGTTAATGAAATCAGCTCATTTTTTTTTAATTAAGCAGACAGACTTAGTGAAAAGTTTATGTCAATAAAATTATTAGAGTATACAATATCCCAAAAGTTATTATTTTTGAAAGAGATAGAAGATCACATTCAGATAACTGAATTTGCTTACAGCAACAGCTACCAATCTTGTATTAAAATGACTCAATATGAAGCATTGCATGATAAGAAGTATAAACTCCACTAAGTTGGATTGAAATAGAGGAACGGAAGCTGCTAAGTTTAGAGTCTGTTGATGAAACCACAAAAAAAATTCATATTAATAAGAGACATATTGAAAGTTGTTCTTGATCAACAACAGAAATTTTATGCCCAATGCGCAGAGCCGTAGATTTTGATATTAGTGATTTGTATTTCTAAAATTTAGGTCAATAAAGAATATTGACAGATTTAGTCAGGGAAGAAAATTGAGTCTCAGATATATTGATCCTTTTGAAATCATCAAGTTGCTTAAAAACTAGCATATCTACAGATATGTCTGATATCCATGATGTTTTTAGCATATACATGCTAAGTGAATGAGTTCCAATCTCAGATCAAAGGATTTCACATGAACATATTGAGGTGAAAAATTTAACATATATTCAAATGCTTGAGAATCTTAAAATCAGATATTAAAAAGTTGTCAAACATATCGATTCCTTACGTTCAGATAAAGTATAAACACGGGCTAGAAAATAAGTCACTTGGAAAACATGACTAAAAAAGAGGCAAAATATGCATACCTATTTAAGTGATTATTCTGAAATTTCGAGGAGAAATTTTTATGTGTATTGTAATACCCAAGAATACCAAAATAGGTAAATAATGTGTATTTTATTTATAATACACCCAATATTTTACATAACCCAAAATCCATCCGAACTATTTTTTAAAAAATTTTACATTTTATAAAATTCAAATTGATATATTATATTTTTAGTATAATTGGATTTATAAATTAAATTACTAAATTAATTTATTATAACTTAATTTTATATTTTTTACTAGTCTGATTACTGTTCACAATTTAATACAGCACTGTAGTAAATTTGAATTCTCCACTTGACTGCACATGCAATGGTGGGATGAAAATACAAGGTAGGGATTGAGATATATACAACTATATATATAAATACATACATTTATGCATAAAGATAGATAGATCGATATATATATATATATATATATATATATATATATATATATATATATATATATATTCCAATTATTTTCCTATCCCGTCACCCCCGTTTTTCTCTACCGTGTAGCCTATGCATCCCGGAAGCAGTGAACTTGAACTTGCATTTGGGAAGGGAATTGAGCTAATTAGACAAGTTAATTTGTAGATAATTGATACTATTACGAAGGTATACAAGTAAATTCTAAATTATATATATTTTTTATTACTTTCATTTGCTTGGCCAAATCCATTGGCATAGGCAGCTTCTAGTTATAAATATTATGAAGGAAATTAGAAATAAATAGGCAATAATTATTAATGCAGGGAGAGACTCATTTGATGTAGAGTCTTTATTTGAACCTATTAGCGAGATAAATAAAGTTAAGATTTTAAGTCTTATTAAAATGTGACGAAAGTGAGATTAATATGTCCTCTATGCAAGGCAACACGCTTGAGGCGAGCATAAAGAATTTAATCGCAAGGTTGTCTCACCAATCCTGGTGAGATGATCATGTGTTAAATTAAGAAGAATATCTTTCTATAAGATTATTATGCGGTATATTGGAATAAAATTATATTTAGAAACTTATGTATATTGTCAAGCACTTGTACAAACACTATTGATTTTACTGATGTTATTATTTTTAATGACTTGTTGAGATTGTTCAACAAACTAATTGTTTGCATGTAGACTTATACAATTGAATACGCATATGAAAAATAATTTTTAACATATACGACAATCAAAGGAATGTCAAAAGTGCTATGATAGGTGGACTTTTATATTGATGACCTGTGCAGGTAAAGATGACTGGAATGGACATGTTGGTATTTGGAGATTTTGCTGATAATTGTTAAGTTTGGAAATGACCAACATTTATCAGCAGTTATGCAGCCAAAGGACTGGGTGACAACCAAATGAGATGAATTAAGTCAAAGTCTGTACAATTACATGTGGCAATCCTATGATAACAGATATTGAGTATGAAATAATTAAAGCCATTCATATAATTGTGCAATGAATGAATGAAATATATATTTTTTATAGTTTTTTACTGCTTACTATTTTATATTCTTCTTTATATATATTTCATGTAATTAAAACATGCTTATTATGTAATGTTATCAGTCATATTAGCTATAGTATACCACGTACGTTGTCGTTTTTTTATACTTATAAAATCTTATTTTAGCACTGATTATTTCAATAAGCCTATGGCTCACTCTAATATGTTGTTATTTTTTAAGGAGGGGTAAAAAGCACCAAGGTGATTATCCAGGTGTGACATTGTACAACATTTGGGTTGTAAAATCTTGGAAAGGTTATGAAGACTTTTGGGATATGTACTTTTATATGCTTAATGTTTAGCGTCTTTGTATGTGTCATTTGGAATTATTATGCACGTGTCCCTGCATTTAGATTACAAAATATAATCGAATTTTTAAGGTTGCCAAAGACTAAGAGACTAATTCACCACCAACTGAATTCCAATTTATGCAAGTTAGAACTAGTGTTGGTGGAAATTGTGTCTAACAGCGTCGTTGATCTCTATTGCACCACCATTTAACCCTAAGAGGGTTAGCTTGGGTGTGACAATCTTTTAACAAGTAGGAACTATAGGTTAATAGTTTCTAGTGACAGTAATTTGCAGCATTCTAATTACTCTAACTGATTTATGATGTGGCTTCTCATGGTGTTTATTAAAAATATTGTCAAAGTGAGAATATTATTGCAACTAATTTCTAAATATCTGATGTAAAGACATAATATATCTAGAAGTAGAGCCATTGCAATGTACAACAGGGCACATGTTGCATTGTGGTTACTATACCACTAAATATATAAGGAAACTTCTTGTAATTGATATTCCTACAACTTCTACCAACAAATGAGGAGTGGCTATTACATTTAACTGTGGAATCAAATAATGTACACCTCAAAACAATGACCAAAAAAAACTAAGCCATCAATCATGCAGACCCAAAGACAACGGTACAAATTTCAGCAACTTATATCATTTACTATCCTAAAATTGGCCAACTTATACCAGGATGGATCAAATATTTGAGGTTGCTAGCTTCAAAAAGATGGTGGCACATGCTCATAAAACACTATAATAATAAAAACTGAAAGAAATCATTAACAATGAGACATTTTATGGATTTCACTTCAGCTCAAAAAAGAACTTGTTTTAACAAAAAACTCAAAAACAATAAGATGATGCTATTGTAGTTTCACCTGGATCAAACTTGAAAGTGTTATAATTAGTGCTTTTAACTACTGACGGCCTATAATAAGCTTCAGCCATAATATACTAAAATCTCTTTGCAAATTGATAGCAGAAATTTCCTTTATGTGAAAAATTCAAATCAGATGATAATTAGAGAGCCAAAACATACTGCTATCCAGTTACTTTGAAAGTGATTTATTATGAAAATGAAAATGGAATAGCCAGACTACAACATAAATTTGATAAGAGATTTATTTTTAAGAAAATGTAAATGGAACTACAAAATTACAGTATCTGACACTAACAGCCTTCAATGTGGAAAAGATGGTATGTGGCTCCTAATAAGGGTGCATACTTTTGCGATAAATAAATTTGAATGCATATTTCTACAGCCACAAATTTGGCGGTTCAAACATAGCATGTAATTGATGCAATATAAGTGTAAAGGAGAACATACCACATGCTTATTTGCATCAAATTTTACTCGTAGCTCATCCGCCTGAAAAACACAATATGATTGAAGGTCAATGTTTTTGCGTATCATTAAACTCAATTAGTTTCAAAAAGGTTTCATCAAAAAATGTAGAACTGTCTGTTCATTGATAGAAGAATAATATCCAAGCAAATCCACGCCTAAGAAGCTTTTTTGATAGATTCATCGGGCCCCAGATTACTAGAAAAGCCAGGCATAATATTTGATGCCCTACGTTTCTACGATATATAATAACAATGTCCTACACAGTTTATGAGTCCTCACTATTCGATAAAACAAAGTTCAAGAGCTTGAGTATGTTTGTTAAATGACAATGCCATCCGCACTGTAGTTTCCACTTTCAATATTCAGTAAGCCAATGCAAATGAAGATCCTTTAAAAACTAAACAGGACACTTTGTGACTTGTGGCAAGACATCAAAGAGTAGTAGAAATAGCAAATGTATGAACTTAAGATTCCACGCCAAAGCTTGTTTGGAAAATACATCGTAGTAGCATATCTTCAGTCAATTAGATGTCAAAAGATATATTATTTGTCTTCCTCTCAATTTAATTTCTTGTCATTTTTACAGTCATTAACTTAAGATTTCACGCCACAAGGATTGTTTTTGGGTATAGAAGTGAACATATATAAAGATGTATCAAAACTATTGAAATATGCATAGTTGAGAAACAAACAGTAATACACGTAGTTAATAAATTACCGATGAGATCCAGACTATGGTAAAGGTACATTAAGGATCACCATTAGCACGTCTTTTGTTTTTCTTAAAGATGGTTACAGCTAATAAACAAAATAAAGTAGAATGTAAAATGATACTTGTAGATGACTAGCTCTTGATAGCTCTGTAATACCAAGGCAATTATTAAAATAAATAATAACTAATAAAGCATTCTCAAAGTTAATTAATCTGGAATAATAAATCAGTCCAACTAATCTGAATTCTTAGTTGTTAAAAATAAATATAAAGGTAATTGAGAAACCTAATATCAAAACAAATACCTCAAAAAAATCACAGGTAATTTAAGTTAATTTTCCAACTAATATAGTGTAACGCTCAAAATTTGAGAACCAGGTAAAATTCGAAAAATTTTAAAAGCGCCTAGAATTTTGCACTCGTCTCAATTCAACCGAATTATTTTTATAAAAGTTTACATGTCGAACTCATCAAATTGATATAAAGCATTATATATAAAGTACTGATATATTTTATTATAAAAATAAAATAAAATAAAAACTAATATATTTTGTTTTATAAAAATTAATTAATTGATTAATCACTAATTAATTACGTAATCAATGGTTAATATCTCCCAGCAATGTAGAAAATCAGAGGGATCCACTAACCTTTACACGCAACGAGGGATGGAAAAACGGATGGCTACGATGGATTATTATTGTTTTATATATTTTTTTTTATCAAATTACTTATATACAATAACCAAAATGCATACATATTTACACACCATCTTTCCTCATTTCCATCCCGTAACAGCAATTGAGAGTTTTAAAGAAGGAAGAAATGCTGGAAGTCGAGGTAATTAGGAAATTCTGTTGAAAATAATTTATATTATTTCTAATATAAATAAGCATAATATAAATCATAATCAATTTCTTTGCATTTTAATTGTCGTAGCTCTCACCAGATTTATTAGAAAACATGAGTGAGGCTAAATTGCGGGAGAAACCAAAAGTTGAAATTCTTGGATCGGATGTTGGAAAGAAAAAAAATTGAAGCATTAAGACTGGTTATAAAGGCTTATATCGATATGACTATAATGCGTAAACTTATATTCAAATTAGTCCTCAATTGGTTGGGCTAAAGATAGGAGGAAGGAAAGAAGTATAGGTTGGATAGGCCGAGAAGTCTGCTTGAGGTATGTTTTGACAAATAAGGCATGTTTTGGGTTAAATTATGAATGAGCCAAGTTTCATGACTTCCTATGATGCTTATGAATTCTCAAATTGTCTATACGAGGTGGAGCTCGAGACGAGCATGTGGGAATTCGTTGTAGAGCTGCTCCATCAAGTCAAGTGAAATAATCATTGTGCTAATTTAAGAAAAATAATCTTCTATGAATTTCATGTGATTCCACATTTGATACCGATGCACTTAGAAATTCTTACATATTATGGATGAATACCTGCAAATGAATGTATGAATGCATGCTGACCTCTCTAACGATACATATGATGCTATGATATAGATGAATAAGCTTATGAAATCATTATCTGCAGGTATTCATTTGTAACGATTCATATCTATGATATATGTAATTCCTGATAAATTTTTTATACATAAATGATGATTTAAATGTCATAAGAAATATTATGGGTAGACTATTACATGAATGTTTGCAAATACACTATGCATGGATATAGTATTCTCAACTCCTGATATTTAAGCAGGGATGAAACTTCGGGTTCACGAGAAGAGTTTGTAAGAACCCTGGGATCACGGGTTCGATCCCGCCTATGTATGAAATTGAATTCTTAGGCATATGAGGTTGGTCGGAGGCTCATCTAATAGTCTTTGACCAATCTTTAAAAATAAAATAAATATATATATATATATATATATATATATATATATATATATATATATATATATATATATATATATGAAGAAGCCCTAGGACATATTATATTGAAAATAAAAAGGATATAGATGGATGTATGAGAAGACCCCATGCAAGCCATACAATACATATCCCAACCAAAAGATCGAGAAAGACTCAAAATACATAAAACATACAATAAGCGGATAACAAATAAGCTATGAACGAGCGCACCAATATATATATATATATATATATATATATATATATATATATATATATATATATATATATATATATATATATATATATACCGAGCATTATTTTAAATAATGTAATTGACTACAATGCTAAAAAGATTTATAATCAATTAAAATTATTAATTAAAAAATAGAATAAATATATATTAAATTCTATTTAAATGAATATTTTAATATAAATAATAAGATTTGAATCTCGCACTTACCTTTAACATCCTACGGCTGCATGACCAGGGTTATCAAAACGGCTCATTGTTCGCAAACAGCTCGTGTTCAGCTCGTCAAGCAAACGAGTTGAATACGAATAAATTTTTTGAGCTTGACATATAAACGAGTCGAATACGAATAGTGGTATTTTTTATCGAGCTGAACACCGATCCTGGGCCCACTCGAGCTCGGCTCATTTACACTCCTACTTGTAACATGTGTTTTGGGTACGAATATTTATTATATTGGGTTTAGCAGCTCTATATAATTTTCATATTTTGAATGATATGATTTTCATGCTTCCGATTATGTATATGAATAAACTATAAAATGTAATTTATTACGTATATTGCGGCATCTAGTTAGAATAATTCATCATCCACTGAATCTAAATTATAAAGTCAGGACGAGTGCTAGTGAGAGTTGGTCTGAACAAATTGCCAGCCTCGTCACACCATGATTGAGCCTACCAGAGGGGTTAGTTGGGGTATGACTTGTATTCATTGATGATAATTTACTTTAAATGAAGGAACAATAACTATATAATATAATTATTTCGAATGCAATTGTGTGATTAAGTGAATTACATCAAGGAGATATTACCATAATGTTTTCATATCATATATATAAAAAGGAAGGTGGGTAAGGCTCAAGAGCTACCACCAAAAACAAGAAGAACATGAGATGGAGTAAGGAGTGAGGGGATGGCTCTAAGCACTTGAGTAGTGAACATCAAGGAATTGCAATCGAGATCGTGACTGATAGAGGTGTGTGAGGGAAGGCGACTTGAGCATGAGCGATCTACATGTGAAGTCAAGTGCAAAGTGGGGTTTGACTCTACGTCTAAGGCACAAGAATGAGATTAACTGACGGTGAGGAGAGATCATGTAAGGAAGGTTGAGGGAAGAACTTTCATCTTATTCTTCTAGCTCAAGCAAGGCTAACCCTAACCCTAAGCCTTCCAAACTCATTTTTAATTGAAATTGGTTTTAGTTTGCGTCAACTCTAGGTTTTTCCTTCATTTGGTTTGATAAATGCTAGCTCACAAGGATCTATTTGATTTTTTGTTGTGTGAGGTCTGACATTGCTCAATAGAATAATAAAGTATAACCGAATTAGGAACTATAAATTTAATTAGCTGATTATAACAGTTTTTTCTTAGTTTCTAAAAATTAACTAATGATATAATTAATAAAATCCCATTAATTATATTAAGCACCATGGCGATGACAGCATTTATTTAAAAAAGGTTGTAAAGGTCAAGTTATTACAAGATGGAGTTATCCATATTATAAAAAGTCTTCAAGAGGAAAACAAAAATTGCTTGGAAGGGTGTTATTCATTTATCATAATCTACAAGCTAATCTATATACATGACATATGTCAAGAGATTTATGTAAATTTGTCATATAAAAAGGAATTTAGATGATATATAGTAAAAAAGAGTAAAAGGTTGTAGCATAATAAAAAAGAAATATAAGCGATCTACCTTGTGAATGCCTTATACATGATATTATGTTTGGTTTACAGAAATGGAGCAAAAATGAGATGAAGTTGGAGTTGATGACCTAGTCTACCTGAAGTTATTAATTTAGGTTAACTGCAATTCTCTCTAGGAATAAAGCTCTTTCCCTCTAAACTTATTCCAACCATCTGCAGACGTTCCTTCCAGAAAATTTGATAGGAAGCATGTTATGATTTTTATTTAATTTTTAACTATTGCACATGGTGCCATGCCACATCCCTTTAGAATCTCATAAATGACATTTTAATGTTTAAGGTTAATGTTTATATCTATAATTATAAATTCATGCCATTATTATCTTCATTTTTTTATTTAAGCTATAGCTCATGTATAAGACTCTGTATGTTATGCCAACATGTTTCCAAAAAGCTATGCAACTGCTCTCCATACAAATCCAACACTGTGCTAATGTAATGTCCTTGATTTTAAATTCCATGGTATTGCTATGATATGATTTCAATTACTACTTTATTGTTGCAATTACGAGAGTGCATACTAGTCAAAGTTCCTGCAGATAAAGCTATTGCATGTAATGCATTATGCAAAGAAAAACCTATATATGAATATTTGGATGTACATGTTGATAAATAGAGCTCCCCTTATAATACCAATCGGAGAAAGTAATGTATGCTTATGAGTCTAACCTTCCAACCATATATAATAGTAGATATACTAGTTCCATTTTGTCGTGATGACGAGAGATGAGCAGATGTGCAAGTTACACCTCGCTATGCTGACAGGGTATTAATCAATAGAGAGTTAGGTTTAAAACAATTTATTATTATTAAGGTTCATGAATTGGAAAACAATTTTATTTACTTTGTAATTCAAAAGTTTTTGCTCTGATTTGACACTCAATAAGACACAATGGAGCCCCAACTTAGTGGGATAAAGGCTTGTTGTTATTTTTGTTGTTGTAATCCAAAAGTTTTTGCTTTGTTACGATCCATGCTGATGATGATATTCAAATGATATGGATATGTTCATGACTTCAAAAAATAGAATGATCATTCAACTCTCCATGTCATGATAATGATTTTAATTCAAATGCCACGATTATGCATAATTTTTTACAATATTCAATGTTCAGCAGGCAAATTATATATATATATATATATATATATATATATATATATATATATATATATAGACACACATACATACATACATATACATGATACTCACCTTCTATTACTTAATGAATGTTTTAAAAAATCACCTCAAAGACTAGATAGGTGATGTAAGAATTTTGTATAAATTGATAGATAACTTTTGATAGGCATAAACATAATAGTACCTCACATATAAAAATATTCTTAAACTCATTTGTTCAGACATATTAGCCTATGATCTATTAGATTTAAGAGTTATTAAAGATATCAAGATCAAAATTAAAATGTGAATCATACAACTATACGTATAAATGTCAATATATGTATAACTTTGCATCCTATTACTATTTTAAATACATGATTCATAATTTAATGGATCTAAATACTTTAGATGAAGTCCTATATGGTTATACATTACAGACTATTTTATAAAATGTCTACAAATATGAGGTATGCAAAAAGTCATGAGAAGTCCATGTGCGTTTGTTATGTTGTCAGGTATGTTCAATTTTGGGTAATCAAAAATTGAGCATGCATTGGCAATTCACCCAGCCGTCATGATCATTTATTTCTACCTCTGTATTTCATACTCATAGAATGAGTTTTGATGAGATAAGATAGTCTATAACACAAGAAAAAGTTGGAAAATAGGAGAAAGTTTTAGAAGACAAGGATATTAATATCTAATATGCCCTATTAAATGGGATTAAAATTAATAATTATTAGTCAATATTATTGAAATATCAAGTGATGCCTATATATAATAAATTTAGTATTTTTAATATATTGTACAAAAGAATGGGGATATAGAAGAGAATAAAACTTATACTATTCTCAAATAAAAATCTCAGGCAACATAGATATATTAGTCTAATGAGTTTGTTCTATTTATTGTGCATTGATCAAATTTGGTTTCATCTTGAGATTTTCTGAGATGAGTACAAGCCTAAATATTTGGCTATGATGGCTATGAAGAATTATTTTAGTGAGTTGTGTTTCATGTCCAAACTTTTGGAAAGCGTTGAAGGTCTCATTTAAGTTTGCCGTGAATTGTGTGAGGCTTTTACTTTTAACTAGCATATTATCTACATGCACTTCAAAGTTTTTTTCTTTTTATTTTTAAATATTACATCCATAGTCCTTTAATAAATTGTCTCTGCACTTTTCAAGTCAAATAACATTATAGCATAACACTATACACCATCACTGTAATAAAAGAAGTTTTCTTCACAATCTTTCATGCATTTTGATCTAATAGTAGTCCAAAAAAGCATCAAGAATGCACATTATCATATAGCCAACTGTTGAATCAATCAAGGTGTCAATGCATGTAAGAGATTAGGTATCCTTTGGATTATGGTTGGCAAGGTTCACGCACATTCATCATCTTCAATTTGACTTTTACACCATGGCAACATTGGCAATCCTAATACCACACATCTCTAATGAAACTGACTTGGAGCAGTTTTTGCACCTCTTGCAAATTAGTTCAACTAACACATGACAATCAAGCTAATACTCTACTTGATCGGCCACATACAAAGATTCACATATAATCAGTGACATCTATGTATATCCCCAACAAATCTTCAGCAGACCAAGCGGATACATCTGCATTCTCTCAAGATAGAAATCCACTCACCTCTATATACCCTATCAAAAGTAGCATTGAGGTTGAAAGTTTTCTCAATTTTCTCCTCGAACATGAGCACTTCTTCAATGGTCATGACGATCTCTAGGTTGCCTCTCTCTTATAAGTTCAAGTGTAGGGTGCTCCTTCACTTGAGTTATAGCCTTCAGATAATAGGTTTTGGACTAAAGCAAATCATCTCTGATATTCACAATGATTTCATCACCTAAAATGCCATAAGTCAAGTAAAGGAGAATACTCTACATTTGGACATCTAAAAGAGAGCCCTCCCGAAAAAAGCATTGTAAGAAGCTGTTGAAAATGATATTGTGAGGGGATACCACTGCTTAAGAGGTGTTTAGAAGAGGTATGCCGAAAATGGCATTGAAAGAAGCTAGCGCGTCAACTACGACAAAGTCGGCCATAACCATGTATTGTTGGTCTTCTCACCAAGTAATATGCAAGGCAATTACCCTGATAATTTTGTTTCGCTCTCTAGAGAATCCAACGACCTTAAATCAAAATAAGTCCTGATTTCCCAGTTCATTTTCTTAAGAAGCTTTTAAAAATTGTGTTTATAGAGCCCCCAGTGTCAATCAGAATATTATCAATCCGGTAATTTGTTATTAGTGTCGTTGCCACTACTATGTCATTGTAAAGATTGTCATTAGCTGGCAATTTAGCATCCGTGAAAGTAATTAGTGTTTGCGTCTGAGTAGACGAATTGGAAGAATTTGCCAAATTCCCATATCCTTATTGTAGTCGCTTCATATTGAATTGGTGGAATGCTTCGCTTCAAAGTCGGTCCCTTCGAGAATTGTTGGGAGCATCCCGGCTATGTAGATAGCCTGTGTTGGTCAAGTTTCGTTTCCATTGCCCTCCATGGTCACTTTTCCATGTCTCCACGTCCTTGGCTCGATGAGCATGAACTCCTTCAATTTTTTAGCATTGATATATTTCTCTACTAGGTTTTGGAGATGTCGGCACTCCACCATGTTGTAACCATAGCAGTGGTGCTAGGCGCAGCACTTCTTCGGATCACCCAAGTCACCCCTAGCTCTCATTAGCATTTGTTTTATAAAGTACTCTTTATTTTGAGTGCACAAAACAAGTTCAACCTTGAGAGTCTACAATAAGTCATCGGAGGAAACGAGTAAGTCGAGGGCAATAACATTGCTCTTCCGGGCTCAACACATCGGCCTTCCTCATGATACTTGCACCTCTCAAAAGGGCAAGCTCTCCTTTACTCAGAGAAGCGCCTCATCAGCTCTTGCCCTATGGGGCGAGCTTCTTCTCTCCTCGATAATTGGTGAATCTCCTTGAACTACGCTTCTTTTTAGTTCACATGGCAGTGTATGGTTATACTCCTCTGCAAGGATATGTGTGCTCGCAAGTTCCAACAACTCAACCATTGTCTTCAACTATTAAAGATCGAGGGCATATTTGAAGGGACCTTTTCAGAGGCCTTAAGCAAAGGCTTCCTAAGTTACAACCAGCAAGAGATCTTTAACATACATTATCTCTCACTAGAAGATGATGAAGTTTCTTAGGGATTCATAGGGCTCCTGCCGCATCCTTGTAGAACTTGTGAATCCTTCAACGGCTACTGAGCTCCTACGAGCTAAGAAATTACTATCTACTTAAACTTGGCATAAAAAATGAACACTCCTATGGAAAGGTGGTGAACAACTTTAAGGCAAACTCTTTCAAGTTCATGAAGAATAAATGGTATTATAGTGAGTACTTTATGCTCAACAAAGAGGTAGCTACATCAAATAGGTGATGCAGACCAAAGGATCCGTTATGCCGCAATACGAATCTAAGGACCAAATTTTGAACTTCAATGGAGGCTTTTTTTTATTTTTTTGGTTTTCCTAGAGAAGGTGTTCTCTAGTTGAGGCTTCTCTTTGCCTTTGTGTTTCTTCTTATAAAACTCTTTAAGTAGAATAAAGTCGAATGCTTAAACATTGAGGCGCTTTTTAGTGTAACGGTTGGATTTTAGATAAAAAATTCAAAGTTAAGTGTGCTTATGTTGGAACTATTATAAGATGGGTGACATATTGAGAAGTTACACTAATGGGATAAACCAAGAGACCATTAAGCCAAAACGAACAATATCTTGATGGGTGACAGTCCGGGCTGTAAGAATGACATCAGAGTATTACACCGGCCTGAAAATAGGAACTGAGTGCTATAAAGAATAAAGTGCTATGCAATGAGAACTACCTCTTGAACCCAAGATGGGACAAAATGCTACATGGTGAGAGGCATCTCTTGAATCTTTAGGGAACATCTTTAGAATACCATCTACCTGATCGATGATTTTGGGTTTCAGAAATTAAACAGAATGTTAGTTACTTAAATGGGGGAGTTTGTGAACCCCCTTAAGTAGATTAAACTTTAACTCTTAAACATTGAGGCGCCTTTTGATATAACTGTTAGAGTTTCAATATAAACTTCAAAGTTAAGTGTGCTCATGTAAGAGCACTCCTAGAATGGGTGACCGCCTGAGAAAAGTTACACTAATGAGACAAAACCATAATGTCATTAGGCCAAAGAAGACATTTACTTGATGGATAAGAGCTTTGGATACCGCAAATGGTATCACAATATTACACCAGCCTGAAATGAGAACCAAGTGTCTTACAGAACAAAGTGGTACACCATAGGAGCCATCTTCTGAAATCAAGATAGGACAGAGTGCTTAGTGAGAGCCACTTCTTGAATATCACCTCTAGAATCATATCTATGTGATGGATGATTCTATATTACGAAAACTGACAGGGATGTTAAGTTACTTAGGTAGAAAAAATTATGAAACTCCTCAAGTAGAATGAAGCCAAACTCATAATCATTGAGGAACTTTTTGGTCGAAACGGTTAGAGTTCCGATGGAAACTCCAAAGCTAAGCGTGCTTATGCTAAAACACTCTAAGCATGGGTGATGTACTGACAAGGTACACATTTGGAGCAAAAAATCATGGGTCATTAAGCCAAAACAAATAATATCTCGATGTGTGAGAGTTCAGCCTATTACACTTCCCCTCCAACATGAGGTAGAGACTTCACTGTCTAGGTGATAGGTCTCATCATTATTGCTTACTATTGTTGGGGTTGGGGGTTATGCCCAACAAGTTTGGATTGTCAACATGCATAGTCGGCAAATTCCGCAGGCAATTATTCTAAGGAAGCTACATCCATGTCTACAAGAGATTCTCTGACACTATTTTCAACATCCCGATATGCTCCTCTTCTAATTTGTGACATATCTACACTTGCCACACTTAAAGAATGTTTGATTCAAATTTATTCATAGGCACACTACCTAGATAAGAATGCTCGAGGTAGAAATATGAGAGATGATGAACAATAGAGAGTCAAAGAATTTGTGGAGAAATTAAGCTAGGCCCATATCGTCTCTGTCTTATATCTCAACATGATCTCATCCATACATGTGACCCCTACTTGTATATGAAATGATATGCAGATTGAATGCATGGATGAAAGTATTACAAAAAATATTTGCATCGACGCATATCTTACGGCGCATGCAAAGTTTTAACATCCTCTACACTTTGAATGATATAATAGCGCCCTATAATTGCATGATGAGATGAGTCAAGCAAATAGGTTGTCAAACTCATTGAAGCCAAATTAGTTGAGAGTAAGGCTCGAACTAATCAGATCGAGTTCTTAGTCTTATCTTCAAGCAACTTGCCATGTGGCTTCGACGACCTACCGTGAGCCTTGGACAAATTGATAAGTTACTAATGCCACACCTATTGAGTTGGCGCCTGCATGGATCTGATTCAAATTTACATGCGGACAGACTTTAGGTTGGTTGGATATGATTCAAACAATCAAAACTAGCCTGCAGACTGGATTTGTGGGTTAATGGGTTTGAGACCTATCAATTTTTTAGAGTACATTAAAATTACATAAAGTATCAAAAGACTTATAGGAAGGGTCTCAAAATGACACTCATTCAATCACTAGAATCCTCAGCCCATGGATGAATTGCTAAAGGGAAGTTTCTATACTGGCATCAAAAGAAAATTCTAAAATATGCAGAAGGAGGTAACTTGCACCAATCACGCATAAAATTAGAAGGTTTCTGAGATATTACAATGGCGGGCTCAATTAATTTGTAAAACGGCATGCTCAATTGATTTGTAAGACTTACAGAAAAGAGCGATTGTGAGCATCGAAGAATATTTGAAATTTGTTTGTTAAAACAAAACATATTCTTTGAAATGTTAGAAAATGTTAGCTCTCCTCGACCATAAAATAAGAAGTTAGACATAGCGTAGAAAAGGCCCATCTGTTTAAAAATAGACCAATCAATCCAGAAAGAGACATGAAACGAAAGCAAACAACCTAGCAGCTGAGGAAAAGTAATAAATTGAAGATATATGGCAAATAGAGATATTAGAAACCAGGAGATTGGATCGCACATCGTGGTAAAAGAGATGGCGGTGAACTGCCCAGTCAAGAGTACCCTTAAGAGCGCGGCGGTACAGAAGCCGCACGCGCTCCTTCTGCGCTGCCCTCCGAGCGAGGTACCCCACCGTGTTCGAGCTCATCGCGATTCCCACTCTCCTCTCTCTCTCCCTCTCTCTCCTAATAGTCGGGCCGAGGGCCGAGGGCCGAGGGCCGGGGGCTGAAGGCCTCAAAGCTGGAGAGCTTAAGGGCCTGTTTGGTTCGACTGTTGCTCGGTCTGTCAGATACTTAGCAATTCTGGCTGCTGCGTGAAGTTAGTTATGAGAAGAATGAGCGTAGTTCTACTGTCTGTTTGATTGCTGTAATGTGAACAATGCATGTAGGCAATTTTTTCGTAAAAATGACCAGTCCGCCTTCGTTTATTAAAACTGTTTGAAATTTTTGATTTATTTATATGATATACGAGTTTTAGTAAATACGAGTTCTTTTTAAAATTTAACGTTTTAAATATTGAAAATAATAAATATAAAATATATTTTGAAATATTTAGCGAAAAAATTTTGATTATTTATATTAACGATTGTCTTTAAAAAATATATATTTTCATATATATATATATATATATATATATATATATATATATATATATTTAAATATATATTTAAAGCTTGAAACTAAAAATATTTACAATTGCAA
Source organism: Papilionanthe hookeriana x Papilionanthe teres (assembly GCA_022702705.1). NCBI lineage: Eukaryota > Viridiplantae > Streptophyta > Magnoliopsida > Asparagales > Orchidaceae > Papilionanthe > Papilionanthe hookeriana x Papilionanthe teres. The sequence goes on from CM040425.1 coordinate 97,173,123, forward strand.
ATATATATTTAAAGGAAAATTTTCCCACGTTTTAAATATATATTTAAAGCTTGAAACTTAAAATATTTTTCACAAATTACTAAAAATATTTCACAATTGCAAATGATTTGAAACAAAGAACACGAAGATAACGATTTCATATCCCAAAAAGTCATAAAGACACTGTAGATGTACATCATGTCCTCTCAAGCACGTGCTTAGTAATGAAGAAAGTGAAAAAGATTCGCAGGACAATTAGAACAACAACTAATACGATAATAAGCGTTTACTTTCTTTTGACTTCCAGCTAACTCCCGTGTCACACAATCTTCAGTAAGTCGGTCCACTCCATATAGAATGGGCTCGTGATAATCCGTAGACTGTCCGCCCATCGAAGAAACGGCATTGTTGTGAAATGTTTCGAGGAAGCAATAAAACTTTCGGCGAAAGTCATGCGGTTGTCGTGATGTCAAAAGCCGAAGTTTAGAGGCACAGATGACATAAAACTCGGTGAGAGGTAGCAGACATGGTGGAACTCATTTGTACCTGAAATGCAAGCGAATATATAAATTAAATACTTTGAGCACTATTTAAATACTTTAAACCAAAAAACTAAACTAAACATCGGACGTCACCAAAGTAATCATCTAACCAATATACAATTCTATGCCATGTTAACCAACGCATTTGTTATTTCTTCCCGAAGCTTATGCCATCTCTCGCAAAGACCTTCGCCGTCCTTGGTGCAAGTGTGAGGTCGTTCGCTATCATCCGCTACGGGGCCTACATGGTTTCCGATGGTTGTGCACCTACTTCTTGATTTACTTCGCATCGCAGAAATCAACATCGAATCTCGATCGATGACGTCTAATGTAATTATGCGAGCGCCATTGTTGCTATAACGATCTCGCACCCTGTTTGAAAATGGATACGGGGGCATGTCTCGCAAGATAACTCATTTTTCTTCCAAACACCAAATGTCCTCTCGATCACGCCTCGTAAGGAAGAATGTCGTTTGTTGAAGACCTCCTTCCGGGTTCGTGTCACATTGTCGCTCTTTCAAAGTCGGGTATATGATACCTTGTATCCGGGAATGGCTTCATATAACCCCTTTGCATTGGATAACCGGCATCCACCAGATAATATTTTCCTGTTTAAAATTTGTTAGTATTTTTTTATGTTTGGAAATCACATAATTGAATTTTGTTTAAATACACATACCATTTGGTGGATGCGGGAAACGATAGCGTTCATTTCTCGTTGCACTTTTAAATATTTTCGTTGTCTTGTGCACTACCCTCCCAACTGGGCACGACAAATGTAAAACACATGTTAAAATCGCATACCGCCTACGACGTTTTGTGTTGGTATTCCACTTCGGCCTATAAATGGAATTTTCTCACTGTCCGAAACACGAGCATCGACATGTGTTCCATCAATCGCTCCGATACAATCCTACAATGTTTAGACACATTAATCGTAGGTAGATTCGAAATAAAACAATCAAATTCAAATGAAATACCTTAAAGAACGCGTATGTACCGAGGATAGTTACGAATCTCTCTCGGTATTTCGCAAATGTGGGATCAAGTGGCTTGATAACATCTTTACCTGAGCTCCTCGAGCATTCGAACCCACCGTGAAATACCTACCGATTGTTTCGAAGAATGTTGAAAACGTTCCATGGTCGAACGCATCGACTCGTTCGTGAAAGTATATAAATAGTGATTGTTAATACCTCACGATTTGTTGTCCTCGTTGACCCATGCAGTCCATGAGAGTCAACAAGCTCCGCTAAAAGGTCTTTGAATACCTCCTGACTCATTCTAAATATGTTGTGGAATCTAGTTGGATGTCCTTCTAACATCTCGACAACCCATTTTTCCCCAATTTGTGCTGATGTGTAACATCGGGGACGGTCGACGTAAGTGTTGTAGTAGTCGATTGCCAAGTTTATTGTTGCATTTCTCCTCATACGACGACGTTCCTCAGGATTCATTCTAGATTTTGCTCTGAATTAAAAGGGAAACCAAATCAATTAAGGAATTCATATGGATGATTTATTTCGAGTCACATGCATAATTTAAATACTTATGAGAGCAATATGAACGAAAGACGAAACAAAACAGCGTTAACAAAATTTATCATTCAAAGAAACAACCAGACGTCACATGTTCGTCATGTGCAAATTAAACTACAAATGCATAGTTCTCCAAATGTGCAAATTAAACTACAGATCACATGTTCCTCCCGTAATAGAAATGTCGTAGGTACTTCACCCTACGTTGCTTGGATATTGCCATGAAGAAGTCTCCGTGTACCGAATCCCGTAGCGACTTAACTGCGAAATAATAGAGGTCATCATCGAGTGCAATGTCTTCATCCTCATCCAAAAGTGAAACCACATCATTCACCGAGGTTCTCTCGCACTCTATGCGGTGCATCATTGGAAGATTCGACCAAGTAGGAGAGTTGAGCCCTGTATGATGACGCTCCTCTCTTCTTCCTACCTTCGAGGCGAGGACGCTTTGATCGATTCGTAGACTGGATCTCAGTCTGTCCAAGGCTAGGTAGTACTGGAGAATCATCAAATAGACTGACAGCCACGGGATCTTGGGTCTCAGTAAACCCAATCTCGCTGGGTGCACATGCATACTTACCAGTGGCGACGGTACCCTTGAACATCCGATCCATTCTTTCCTCGAGTTCGGGTTCGATTCCAACTCGTTTAAACTTCCTCGCATTGGGAAAAATCTGAGACAAAAGTGGAATAGTTAAATTTATAGAAGAATTTTCAAAACTTTTGAAATTATGCAATAAATATCTACATACTTACCGTAAGTCGTTCTGCCCACCACTCATCAGATGCATTTATGGTACGTTTTTCTAGATTCCAACCAAGACCTGTACATCCATTTTTCAAATCTTTCCACGTCTTCCAATCCTTTTTCAGCTGATCCCATTTATTTTTAAGTTGAGGCCTTTCGTACGTCCTCCCAGTTGCTTCTGTAAAACCCTTCACAACACCTTCCCAACCTTCCTTATTTAGATAGCTTGACGGTCTATTTCCCAAATCTATCTCTTTTATGCATAGATCACAAAAGAGATATTTTACCTCCTTCTCCCATGTTGCAGGTTGAGCAATTTCTTTACCCTTATTGGCCATGTTATAGCAAGCTATAGCACATATATAGAATAAATATATTGGAATTTATAACTGGGATAACATTTGAAAATAATTCGAAACGGAATACATTCAATTTTAAACTCTAAACACATCCAAGCTGAACAGAAATTTTTAAAAAAAAAATTGCAGATCATATAAAAGAACACGTATTATTTTACGTGGTTCGGTCAATATGACCTACGTCCACGGGGAAGAAGGATGGCAATTTTATTAGATGATGAAAGAGGTAGGTACAAAGCTTTCATTCTTACATGAATTCACCTCCAACATAGGAATTCACGTATATAACACCACTATAAGTACAAAACGAGACATCTTTACCCCAAAAAAAAACGACTAATACATTACATGATTAGGCCCCGGGAACAAGAAAAAATAAAACCGAGCCTCGCTTATCATTACAAGTCGTTATTAGATAGAGGCTAACTACGATCATTACGACGTTTGAGGGCTGCTATCGATTAGGAGCGAAAACCTCGCTACCAATAAAAGTCAAAGTTGCTAATTCAAAGGAGCAGAAAATTCGGTTATCGGCTAACTACGAGTTATCGACTGCTAATTCAAAGGAGCAAAAGTCCGGCCACATTGAGATAGAGGCTGTAATGTTAGCAGCTAACTACAGTGGCATATCCATCACCAGTAAATTCAACAAGAAACATTCCTTCACAGTAAGCGCAATAAGGAAATCTAAAATGGTAAAGAAGCTCTAATCTGTGGTTTTCTAAGGCAGAGATCAAAGCCTCCCATTATTGAAATTTGATCAGATGAGGGCAGACATACTTTTTCAAGCTAACAGTTAGCTAAAACAGTTTGAGTGTAGATCGATCAAAAAGCAAACTATAACTCTTGAATTGCATCACTACAAGAACTTAAATGAATATTTCTACAATGATACAGACTCTTAAGGCATTTTAAGTTGAAATTTCTACAATTTCATGCTCTCAGATGCTGCCAGCATTTCATGTCCATCCATAAGTACAAATAAACCAACTCACACGCTAGAGCCCATAAGGCATAAAATTAAATAGTTAAACAAAAAAACAGATATGTTCAAAATGAAAATATATTAATCACCGACCTACGATTCGAAGTAATATTTACAGCTTTCTTCCTCTAGAACATCTTTATTCTGTTTTTCCTTCCTCTTCACAAAATTGTTCCCTTTTTTATTTAAAATAACCACAGCACAAGTGTTACAACATATTTCAATGAAGCGAGTAAATGGCACTCGAGATGTAATCCTTGTAAACAATACAAAATGCTTCCTATAATGTCCCCTTGAATCGTAATGGAGATATGAATAAAATATGTGACGAATCATTCAAAACAATATGCATGTTGATTGCATACCATAGAGCTTCTTATATTTACCATTATTGTTCTCTTGGAGCATTTAGAGTGACCCTTTTGTTTAAAGTAAATGCCGGAAAATAGTTAGATATGCTTCTAGTTAAAAAGCGCCAACAAACTATCCAATTCTCGAAGCTTCATCTAGCTCGGGATGAAACTCTAATATTTCAAGCTCAATTTAAAGCCCATAAAGTAATGCACATTCATCTGCTACAAAAATATTTGCCTCAAGATATGCAGGAAAATTAAAATCAAGACATAGAAGCTTATATTTATTGAGAAAGTTTTGGATGTAATATAAATTCAATGATCTATATGTTAACGTAGCAATGCCAATTGCCAATCCAGTTTTATCTAATATAGTATATCACCAAAGATTCTCTCCTCTGGCAGGTCGGATTGATGGAACCCCCCAACAGAAAACGGTGAAGCAAAGAACAACACATTATGAACTTAATCTTGAAAACAAAAGCTCTTAAGACCAATATAATTTTAAGCTCCAAAACATTTACAAAGATACCATAACCCATTCAGCCAAATCTTTATGTATTTTGCACCTACTGCATTTGCATCCATAATCCAATATTCTATGTGTGAGCTTGCAAGTCCAACCAGCGATAGTCCATATTGATTTTGTTGGACAACATCATTGCTCACAAAACACAATAAAGCTCATTTGTTTTCATATTTTTCCAAAATAAATAAGATTGCAAAATTAGAAGGATGGAATGAAAAGGATGCCCCCATACTTATGTGTGAAGTATTATCAAATTTCAATCGGACATAATTTTAATTTTCGGAACTTCATCGGATAAGAATAACGGGTTAAGCATAGAAACGAGAGATAGAATGACAGCGATAGAATTCCAATCCTCGGTTAAAGATCCATGAATTAAATCCGGACGAAGCTTAAGCATAGAAACGAGAGAAAATCTTATGCCTTTACTCATGCCATTTCACTTAAGCTTAAACAAACAAGATCCGGAAAAATCGAGATCCGGACGAAGCTTAAGCTTAAACAAACCGAGATACGGACGAAGCTTAAGCAAAGGCCAACACTCAGATACCAATCAGATCTAGAAAAATCTCATGCCATTTCACAGAAAAACGCAAAGGCCAAGACTCATCTCATGCCATTTCACACATACAGACGAAGTAGAAACAGAGAAAATATGTCGAGAAAGCGGGAGGTCTAGAGAAGGAGATCGGCAAAAATTGCTCATAATACTCAAAATACCTCGGCTCCGCAAGTAGATCGGCAAAAGTTGCTCAAATTTTACCGAAATCGGCCGATTCGAGTAGATAGGGAAGAAGAAAGGCAACGGAGAAGCGGGAGATATCGGCGAGGCGAAGGGAGGCGCGAGGGGTAGGGATGAGAAACAACGCTTGAGGAAGCTGCGAACGGGGGTTTATTGCCGCTGCCCGTGTCGTACCCGCTTCGTCTCCGCTTCCGCCGCGCCGCTCTATCCAAACGAACGAAATTCGGCCGAAGCCCCCGCGACGCCCCGCGACGCCCTAAACAAACGGGGCCTAAACCGTTCGGTACAACTGGCCGGTTCGTGACGTACTAGTGCTCTTCAGTCTTTTCAATCTTCATACTTCCAATGCACCAAAATTCCATAATTCACTGAATAACCTAATTATTAATTGTTCGAACAAAAAAATATTTTCTAGAGCCAGAAAAATGTAATTAATTAATTACAATATGTTGAATAAAGGAAAAAGAATGTGGAAGAATTTACTCATATGAAGCAAGCTGCCCGACTAGAGTGCATTGCTCGTCATGACTCTAAATATGGGCGTTTTGTTCTTATCACCCAGTTTTTATTTACATGTCATCAATAAATATTATGATTTGGTAAAAATTTTGAGACGACTAGAATATATTTTTTAATATTTTTTAAGAAAAAATAATTAAACTTAAATTTAAAATCATCCTAACTCTGATCTCAGCAAACTTACAATAAAATTAACTAGCTTGACGAGGCGGGACCAGTGACACCAAAATTGACTTAATTTGACTCAAATCAAGCCCAGATCAAACCGTTCAATCATCATTTTAATCTTTAGATTGCTAATTCGGAGGTTAAATGGATTTTTAATCAAACATGCTCAAAGTTAAATTAAGCATCTTGACAAGACGAATCCAACACAAGATCGCTCAATTCTAACATTGTTAAGGCACTCAAATGCCCACAAATCACAGTTTGACCAAGGGAATCTCTTTATGTCATATGATGGAGTGGTCTATATTCTTTTCTTAATTGTAAGAAAGCATCTCACAAGCTCTATAAATAGAATCCCACCTCTTCATTCAAGAGAAAATATGTACCTTGAGCTAAAGTTGGACCGGGAGGAGTCTAATTTCAGTGTGGTTTTGGACCAAAGTTAGGACGAATGCTTCACACTTCTGCAGCCATCGACTACCGTCTATTAATGCTCGTCAGTTGCCATCAACCACCCTCAGCTACACTCTGCTTATTGAAACGATGTACCATATAGAGCATTGCATCGTCCTCAACATTATGTAACGACGCACACCCAAATATGGTTAATGTGACCAACTACGATATATGTGACCAACTACAGCCTACGTGGTCGACAACTCATGCAGCACTCAACATCAATATTTGTGGGTTGCAAATGTTATTGCAGCTTGTCACTATAGTCTATCTGACCAACTACAGCCTATATGTTACATACCTTATGTAACTCCCAACTCAGTTCTATATAGCTTACAAATATTATCGCAACTCACCACTATGGTCTACGTGACTAATTATGGCCAACATGGTTCATAGCTCATGCAGCTTTCAACTTCAGCCTCTATGGCCTACGGAAGTTATCACAGCTCACCACTATGGCCTATGCGACCAACTATGGTCTACATCGTCTCCAGCACAAGCAGCTCCCAACTCCAACATCTATGACCTATGGATGTTATTACAACTCTCCACAATGACATACATGACCAACTACATCTCACATGGTTCATATCTCATGAAACTCCTAACTCCGGCCTCTATGACTTAGGGATGTTATCGCAGCTGACCACTACAACTTACAAGACCAGCTACAGCTTATGTGACTCATAACGCATGTAGATCCAAACTCCGACCTCTGTAGCCTACGGATATTATTACATCTCACTACTATAATATACATATCTAACTACAATCTATGTGATCAACAACTTATGCAGCTCTCAACTCCAACCTCTATGGCCTACGGACGTCATCGCAACTCATTACTACGGCCTATTAGACTAACTACGATGATGTGCATATTTTGCCTCCATGGCCTACAAACATTGTTGTTGCTCACTATTACGACCTATGTGGATCATAGCTCTTACAAATCCTTGTTGCGGCGTGTGTTGCCAGCCGACACTCATGAAGCTACTGTCTACGGCCTATATGGCCAACTTCTATTATAACTTTCAATTACGGCCTCTACGATAAACTGGCTCTATAGTCACCATCTACAATATTCATAGTGGATTATTGCCTTCATAACGATTGACTACTACCTTCACAGCCAGTAAAAGTTATCATTGCTAAAATACTATCGTACACTAACTTATAATTCTATCTTTCCTAATTTAGGATAAGTTAGTTTGTGTACTCTCTATTATGTAGTTGATTATTTAAGTGGGCTAGGTCATGTGATTTTTTTCCTTTTTCAGGATTTTCACATAAAAGTTGAGGAGTGTCCTCCTTTTCCTCTTTTTTAATTTGTGTGTGATGGAATCTTGTACTACACCGAGATGATAATTTATAACTCTAGTTTTGCAGATATTATCGCATGCATCAGTTTGACACCGTATGTGGGAAATGAAGTCTTGTTAAGCATATTCTTAAAGTTTAGGACATCAAGCCTCTGCTTCATTTCCAATGATATACATTAAGATCATTTTTGAAGCATTATTTAATGTGGCATGCAACCTTCGCTGCAGTCTCAATATGTTGTTCACGTTAAATTCTCGGGCATGATTGTGATAGGGGTGTCTTCTTGCATCTTATTCATAAAATAAGTCTATGAAAACTAGTTTCAAGTTTGTGAATGAAAACTAGTTTCAAGTTGGGGGTAACCTACATGTAGCCTTGAAAGGTCATTCATAACATTCTCGTTATGACTATGGTGGGGTAGCCATCCCATGTTTCATTTAGATATCAATTGTTCAAGAAGAACTTATATACTAGAGGAGAAACCATCCATGGAAGAAGTGCTTCATCAACACCCCCTCATCATTATGGAGTATCTCCTTAACTGGATAAAGAAGCTAATCTCTTTAATGTTTGATGCATGGGTTGTTTTACAAGCTTGTATGAAAAACAATCCCATCAAGGGACAACAAAAAATTTAAACAAAATAACTAGAAACTTGGAAAACATCATTATTAAGTATAGTTATAACTATATTTCCAAAAAAAATTATAGTTCATCTTGATAGATATCATAGTCTCAAGAACACAGAAGATCTTTGACATCTCATTATGGGCTTAATTGAACCTAAGGGAACTCGATTCAACCTCGTCCATAAAAAGCTATGGTCATCACATAGAAGTTTCAAGTAACAACCTTAGATAGGTAAAAAAATCCTTAGTGGATTATCATTTACTTCTTTTCTTATAAGCTAAAGTCTTCAAAAGGGTGTGCTTTGAATAATAATTAGGGTTTAATGTTGATTAAGATTAATTAAGCCTAATGCAAGTAAAGCTTAATGATTAATTAAGTCTAATAAGAGAGACTTAATTAGTATTTAATGTATATTAAGATTAATTAAGCCTAATGAAAGTAAGGCTTAATGATTAATCAAGTCTAATTAGGGTTAGACATAATTAGGGTTTAATGTTGATTAAGATTGATTAAGTCTAATGTAAGTAAGGCTTAATGATTAAATAAGTCTAATTAAGGCTAGACTGGATCACGGTTTAATGTTGATTAAGATTGATTAAGTTTAATGTAAGTAAGGATTAATGGTTAATTAAGTCTAATTAGGGTTAGACTTAATTAGGGTTTAATGTTAATTAAGATTGATTAAGCATAACGTAAGTAAGGCTTAATGATTAATTAAGTCTAACTAGGGTTAGACTTATTATGGTATAATGTTGATTAAGATTGATTAATCCTAATGTAAATAAGGCTTAATGATTAATTAAGTCTAATTAGTGCTAGACTTAATTAGGTTTAGCTTTACTTAAACTTAATTTGATTAAGGCTTAAGATTATGGTTTAGATTTAAGTAAACCTAATTTGATTAAGGCTTAAGATAGACTAATTAGGTATAATTAGGGGTAGACCTAATTAGGGTTTAATCTTAATTTAATTAGGACTTAAGGTTTTTTGGTGTGATAGGCTTAATCTAATTAAAAGATTAAGGATGTAAACTTTAGGTTTAAGATGAGTTGAACCTAAAAATTTGGATTATGAAAATTTTTTAGGGTTAAAGTGTAAATTTCAAAATTTTATAATTTTACCCTAAATGTCTAAGTTGTCATTTTAAATATTCCAAAGGCTAAAAAGTGTCATTTTGGGGTTTGAACTCATCACCCTAAGTTTCTAACCAATTTCCAATTTTCTAATTTTTTATAATTATTTTTGAAAACAATAACAAAATTTCGATGAATTTGGTGAATTTGATTTTGGAGATTTTTCCTAACCGAGGAAAAATCAGGGAATGTTCCTACGGACAGAAGGAGTTATCCCTAAAAATTTATCATTTGTATATTTATAACTAATTTATAATAATTAAATTACTCTAGATAGTAATTAATTAATTAAAAATTAAATATATTTTATTAATTCTCAATTTCATTTTTTTAATTTTCTCATGTCTTTACTGAGTTTAGGGGTATTTTTGTTTTAATTTTATGATTTTTCTATGTCAAGTAATGATTTCTTAAAGTTATTTGAGATTTTATGGATTTTATTAAATAAAAAATTCGCATTTCCTACCTATCCAGCTAGGCGCCAGTTCAAACCTCGGCAAGTCGAAGCTCCACACGACGGCTTTTTTATTCACGGAGCTTTACGTGTGGCAGCTGAGGTGGCCTGTTGCTTAACCCCTTTTTATGGAGGTCTTATACTACAACTCAAAGATGTCAAACATCAGTTTTGGGAAGGAAAACTATGAGACTTACATCTTAAACCAAAGGAAAAGCTAAAGGAATTCTGTGTCAAGAAAGTCTTATATCCAATTGCAAGAGAGAGTAGATGTCATACTCTATCTAAGGAGGTTTTATACTACTACTCAAAGATGTTGAATGTTAATTTGGGAAGGAACTCTATGAGACTTACATCATTTCTCAAAGGAAAAGATAAAGGAAAGCCATAATTTTGTATCAGGAGGGCTTTACATTCAATGGTAAAAGAGAGTAGATGACATATTCCATCTAAAGAGATTTTATGATACTACTCAAAGATGTCAAATGTTGGTTTTGGGAAAGAATGCTATGAGACTTACATCCTTTCCAAAAAAAAAAAAACTAAATGAAATTCGTAATTCTGTGTCAAGAAGGCTTAACATCCAATAGCCATAAAGATGCGTGCAAAGCACATAATGAGGATTATATTATTTTGAACATTTCATTGGGGATTTTATTTTATAAGTCGAGATGTAATTTTATGTGATTTTATGGATTTTTTTTCTATTTTAATTCATGTTATTTTTAATTGTAAGGGTTCATTTTGGCATTTCTGGACCTGCGCGAGCATTGTTAATAGCTGGGGATTTTTACTTTGGTAGAAGAACCAGAGTTCATTTCTTTACAAAAGATAATATATACTGACAATGTGTCATCAAAAGATGTCAAATGTACATCACATCTTCTTAAGCAAAACATTATAACAAAAAGGTGTCGGCAGAATGCCATATAATTTATATCACAGTCATATCCTTGTCTTTATCTTAGCAAACTTGGAATATTGTGAGACCTACCATAGATATATAGAAATATAAGGTACTGTCAGAAATGAATTCCTTCAAGTATGACTCAGGTGCTTAGATACACATGGGGTCATGGCAGTTCCAGAGATCGCAATCCCTCAAGTTCCGGTATGGGCCGGTAATCAACTGGACGTTTGTCAGAACGCATCCTTCGAAGTGTTATTGAAATTCATCGACGACTGACTCTTGGTATACAGTGCTTTGCTATATCAGTTCTATTTCCTTGTAGAATCAATACTGATCCACCGGGATGGGCAATTTAATATGAACCACAAAATTCTCATGGGTCTATAATTTGGATTTCTCTTCCAAACATTATAGCACGGTTGTTTAGCGGTGAAATCATGCAAAAAGGACTTTCAAAATCGTGATGATCAGTATGAGGTGGGATACAATCCCCTTCTTCATATATATTGATAATACAACTGTCGAGAATGCAACTAGATGGTATTATGTCCCATGCCACCAGTTATTTGATAATTTGAACAATTATAGTGGGCATTGGATCTACTTGTTCATTCCGCAAAATTCTAGTGGGATTTGCCATCTTTAACCTCAGCATAGTTATAACAACATCCATATTGTATTGTCATTAGCCCTTTTCCACGTTTTCATTTACTGGTTTAGAATATGTCCTCTATTCTAATTGTCTAGCTCGCCTTAGGTCACGTGCTTCCATTACATGTTCTATAAGAATGGCCTGCTCATCCTCATCGAAGACTTTAGTGACCAACGGTAAACCTCCACAGATGTTAATCCTTTGGCCTTCAACATTCTTGAAATACTCAAAGTGATGTGATTTCATTTGATAGTTCGAATATGTTTCAATTCCTCTTCAGAAATGATTTATCTTTATGTTGGCTCTTCCAATATTGTAAGGTCAAGAACTGTCACATATGGACTTGGTTCAAAGACAATCCTTTTTATTTCTTCTTCTTCTTTTGGATGCAAATTTTCAACACTTAAGAGGGGATATACTTCTCCAGGTGTATATTCTGGAATCGAGAATTCTAAGTTGGCAGCATCCTCTTCCATAAATTTAGAGCTTTGTCATTCTTTTTCTTCAAGTCTTTTAAGTCGTTTGTTGTGATTTCTCCTCTAGGTTCGTGTAAACCCTGATACCATTTTTGATACTTCAGAGGGATGCTTCCACGATTCCATGAGTTGCAGCAACTACGACCGATTTTAATCGCCCACAGTCAATTTTCCATTTTTGTCCTGTTGGTATTGCTTTTCCTTTAATAGTATCTTGCTGTAGGGATCTGAACTCTAGTACATGTGGTTTTCCCTCAGCTTCTTCTTGATTAACAATGGACAATAATGGTCCATCATACAACAATTCGATTTGTGTTAGATCAAAATAAAAATGGATTCTTGATCCTTTTTCTATGCATCGGTGGTCCAATATCAAACATACCCCACTTCAAAAAGTGAAAAGAAGTCTATTATTCGACATTTATTCTGCAAGTGTCAGAATAATGTAACATGACAGACTTGATTTCAATTTAATTTGTAAACTTAAAAGATTTTATTTTAAATAATCATTTATTTTTTAAATTTATTTCAAGAAGTCACGCTCACAAGCACCTGGTTAACGAGTAAATAGGAAGTCTAAAACGACAAAAGTTTTAGTCGTACTAATGAAAAAAACTTGAATTCATTTTTATTATCATTTTCATTTTTCTAGTTTACAAATAAGGCATTTTCTTATGTCGTGTAATATCATTTAAATATCCCTCATTAATTTGGGGCAAAATTCTTTCTCCTTGATAATCTACCAACTGATAGGATCCTCCTGAATATGTTTTTTCAGCAAGATATGGACCTTCCCATATTGGTTTAAATTTTTCATTTATTTTTCGATGGGCAAGGATAGATCTTCGAAGCACAAAAACCAAATCTCCGATTTGAAACATTCTTGGATGAATCAACTTATCATGGGTGTGTATCCTTTTTGGTTGATATAACTCTAAATTTTATGAGCTTATAGGCGTCTGCCTTCTAAGCTTTCAAGTTCTTCAAGTCATAACTTTACATTTTCTTCCTCTGTTATTTTATTTGTCACTGTTATTCTGAGGGGAAGGAGGTTGTACCTCGAGTGGAAGTACATCCTCAGACCCGTATACAAGAGCAAACGGTGTTGATGGTGTCCACGAGCAGTATGTGGCACAATAGGCCCACAAAGCTTCCGATAATCATTCATGCCACTGTCTCGGGCTGCTTGTTAACGTCTTTTCCAAAATTTGAACTAATGTCTTATTGAAAGCCTCATCTAAACCGTTATCTTTTGGATAGTAAATTATAGAATATCTCCAATCTATCCCATGTCTTTGAATGAAATTTTTATCTTTTTGTTTTTAAAAGTCATTCCATTGTTAGAGATGATTCTTTGAGGAACTCCGAATCTACAAAAAAATTGTGTTTTGAAGAAGTGGAGATTTTGTTCGGCTTTGACTACCTTAAGTGGAACTGTTTCCTCCCATTTAGAGAAGTACTCTGTAGTAGCTAGAATAAACTGATGACCTTTAGATTATCGAGGGTCTATAAGGCCCACTATGTATGTGCCCCAACTTTCAAATGGCCAAGATGAGATTTTGAATGTAGCACGTTTGAAGGTTGGTGTAAGATCACTCCATGTACCTGACATTGATGACATTTCTTTGCAGTTTCAAGGCAATAAGCCATCATTTTCGGTCAATAGTATCTCATCATTTTTATTTTCATCTTCATCTTTAATCCTGATTGGTGCTTGCCATAAAGACTTGAATGATCATCTTTGACAATATCTTGAGCCTCAGATTGGTTTAAGTATTACCAAATCTAATCAAAGTATCACCAGTAGATAACATCATTTATTAAAGAGTAAGATAATACTCCTTGTTTAATTTGATTTGTAGTGGAGCTATTTTAGGTAATCTTCCTATCTGTAGATATTCAATAATTGGTCAAGACCAATCATCCTCTTCTTTGTCAGCAATTGTCATTATTGTGCCTTCACGGACTTTACGAAGGTTGTTGATGTCAATTTAAGAAAAAACACATCGTCCTCCTACATAAATCAAAATATTATCCTATTCTGGCCAAGTAAACTCTTTTGTAATTTTGGCTAAAGCATCTGCTAAAGAGTTGTCTTGTCGCAAAACTACTGGATAAATTTTTCTTTTCACCCATATTGCTGGATGATTTGGGAATGGTTTCATGTTCATTTAGGCCATTGCGCACTCATTGTTTGGAGTATGATAAATGTTCTAAAGTTTTGAACACTCATTTTTTCCCTTAAGGTTGATTTGTTGGCTATTTCAAAAAAGTTAGAAAAAAATGTTATTTAAATTTGATGGATTCACTGTTTTTAAAGGTTTTTTTTTATACTCGTCTTTGGAAGGCATGAGAGGCTTTTTTTATTAGGATTATAAATTCCCACCATCTTTTTTAGAGGTGACTGAGCTTGAGGTTGTGGCATTTTGGGAGTGTAAACTTACTATTTTGCATGACAAAAGAGGTGTCTTAAGCTTATGGGTTCATCATTTTAAGAGAGGTTATCCATGGTTTTGAGAAAGGATAATGTTGGTTTCTAGAGCCTATTCTATTTACACTTTTTTTAAGACTTTGATATGTGTGGCTCCTTTGCCTCTTTGAAGTAGGTTTAAACGTCCTTTTGTCTCCAATGTGTGCTAATTTCCTTGGAAAGGGCTTAAAGCTTTAAAACTCATTTTGAGCACCACATACATGTTATTTCGAAGTATTTGAGGTATTGCTTTGGATGATGCATATGTGGGTCTGAGGTGTAAGATGCACCTAACTTGTTCCACTTTGAAGGATTATAATTGTAAATTGGTTTCTTTTAGGAAGTGAGAGATTCCCGGAACTTCTCTTGTATTGTTTACATATCCAACATTTGGATTTTCACAATTGTGCCACCTCATCCATGCATTAAAAAGCTATACTTTCGCTCATCTTGCAAGTAAAATGTTGGTATTTTTTGCTCCGACTTGAGAACTTATGGGATATTTTTTTTATATGCACATGAGAATTTCGTTTTGAAGATTGGATATTGAGTATGTAAGCATAAGAAAATTCTTTTGTTATATGCTTTGTGTTATTGGAAATGTTATAGCTCGCCGATTCGGGGATTTTCGTTATATACTATACATTGAAAAGATGAAATTTGGGTGTTATATATGTGAAACATGGAAGTTAGGTGAAATTTATATGCAAATTCATTTGAAGTCCCCTTCGCCATTGCAAGGTCAACTATCGAGTCCATCAACTTCTTTATTCTTTGGATACATGTAAAGCAAAACAATGCAAATACAAATAAAAGGCAACACTTACATACACACTTCTTATGTTCTATATACTTGCATGTCTATACTTAAAGCTCGAATTTGATATTAAACCTTGGGAAGATTTATGTTCCAAATTGCTTAAATGTCATTCTTACCCTTTCATCTTGTGGATATTTATATATATGCTACACAATTCTTTTGTATTTCCATGTCTAATATATTTTTATAGATATTCTCCATTTTAGTTTAAACAGAGGTTGGCCTTTCATATATGCTGTTTTTCTCATGAAAAGTCTTACTGAATGCCTATGGGTGAAATACTATGTTGGATTTTAAATTTTTCCTTGCTGATTTTACGTTTCGAGTGTTCAAATGAGACTACTGTGATGTTCCACGTGGTTATTTACCTTAAGATTTATACACATACCACTCAATTTGTTCATACTTGCGCAAAAAAGAGACATTACATGCATTCCAACCAAATTCTTCATTACTCTATAAATTGAAATACATCCTTTTATGCATGATTGGTAAATGTAAGGGAAATGAGGATTTATACACACGCCATTTAATCCCTACAACGAACATATATATATATATATAAGCCTAAAGGGCTTATTTTATTGAAAAGTAATGATACATCAAAGGTGTTAGAGAGAACCCACAAGAGGACCCCACTCATTAGACAGCAACATACCATAAAAATCCCAACATAAGAGGATACGGACTCAAAGAAAATCTGAAACATACAAAATAAAACAAGAAGCTAATGATGAGTCATTTTTTTCCTGCCTCTTCCTTTAATTTTAGTGACAGAGCCAGATATCAAATTTTAAAGTGTCATGCCATTGCTAAGAGTAATGACAGTGTTATCCATTAAGTTTCCAAGCTAGAGTGTGCCCCTAGCTTTCTTCTTCTGCCAGGAAGTGTAAACCTGTCATTCTCATCTGAAGATTTGCTCATGCGATCCTTGGTCTGATTTGATGGTAGAAACTCAGTAGAAGGAAAGCCAACCGTTGCAACAGCGGTAGGTTCAGTGTGTAATGACACCTTTGCACCTGGTGAATCCTGAAGATGAGCTGCAAGACTATCCTGATTTGCAATCCGAGCATTATCTCTTGCATTAAGGTCAAAAGTAGGGGCAATTGCTTCAGGCACCAACTCTGGTCTTGTGGTGAGTCTCTCCTCAGGTCAAACCAATGTGTCCAGAGCAGTGGGGGTTCCATAACTGCCTCAGATACCAATTCCTTTCTTGAGATGAGTCCCTTCTCTGGTGGAGCTGTGTCCAGAGCAATGGGGTCCTACTTTTGACTATAGGTTCTCAACTGTGGGTGCAATCTGAAACATTTCTCTTGCGGGTGTCCGAACATCTGGCAGTGCTTGCAGTAGTGAAGTTTTTGTTCCATAATGATTTTTTGCCAATAACCATTGTAAGCAAAACCAAGCCAGATTTCTTCTACATCTGGTAATATAATATTTCTTTTAACCAGAATCCTTATAGTGGAAGACCTTTAGTAATGAACTATAGGTGTGTCTAGCTACATAGGTTTTCCAAGAAGATTCCCAATTGCATATATTGTAGGATAGTCGAAGAATTGAAGCTTGAGTTAAGGTAATGAGAATCAGATAGGCGGAAAGGGGGGTTCTTGATTGAGATCAAAATCAGGGGTCCATTTAAGCAACTTCATAGGTTTTCCCTCAATTGTGATGAATTTCTTCGAGAAAATCCTGGTGTAGTCTTCTTTTATGCACAGCTGAATCAAAACATGCCTTTCGTCGAGAAGGCCCACCTGTCAATCCTTAATTAGCTTGAAATCTTTAAAAACCTTCCTGATATTCTCCATTTTAGGGTGTATCTACAAGAGCTGAGATTTCAGCATCAGTGAAACATAGCGTTGGTTTGCACGTCTTTCCCTAATCTTTTAATAAGATTGCAATCATCATGTCCTACAACAGAATCACGGTACAACTGGGGGAATATCGGACTATCAGCGAGGTGGAAAATGGAACTCCATTTGTGAGCCACTATGGTATTGGAAGGTTTAGCGGAGTTGTCACCGGCGAGTGCGGTGGAGTAGGAAAGTCCTGATGCCATTAGTGTACTTCACAGAGGACACAACAAGAGCAGAAATAGCTGGTTGTCGTGCAGCTTTTGAGCTCATTGTAGGATCACAGATGAAGTTGAACTGCAGGAGGAGCTGGGTCAACCTGCAGGATCGCGGGATCTAACCCGCAAACACTTCGAGCAAAGCTTAGGACAAAACAGAGGAGGAAGACCTAGGGAGTCGAAGCTTTGAGTGCAACAGACGTCGAAGAGAAAGCCTACAGGGAAGCACCACACAAACCGCAGACACGCGAGATCTACCGCTAGTCGACGCCGACGAAGAACACGAAATAGAGGAGATCAAAATGACGCGAGTAATCCCGTAACAGTCGCTAGGGTTCGCCATGAGGCGAAACCCTAGCAGAGCTGAAACGTGGTGTGTATATATATATATATATATATATATATATATATATATATATATGTAAAGGGAAGTGCAATATATACTTGTTCATATCGTAAAAAGAAAAGGTTCTTTTTATTTTTGAGCTTAAACTTTCATATGGATGCTCTTGGCAAATCTAACTATGTCTTTTGTTGCTCGATATAGACTAGTTGGAGACACGTATAGATCACATTTGATTAGTTTGGAGACATATTTTTGCTACATATGGTTGACTATAAGCATCGGTATTACATTTGTTGGAATTTATGTGTGTATCTATGCTGAACTTTTTTGTCGATTTGGAGGGGATATGTGCACTGTTTTGAGCTGAAATTGCTACAGTTGTGTAGGGGGTTTGATAAACATTGATTTTGGAGTCTTTAGGCGTTAACTTTGGTTTAATTTGCTTGCTATTTGGACGGATCTAAATTTTGTTGTAAACTTGAATATCTGTTTTGAGGGGAAGCATACTACGTATTTCTTATATTGTTGTATATATAATGCTTGAGCTTCTATTTATGGGTTATATTTTGGAGTGAAGGAAAATTAATGGATATACATGAAGATTTTTTTTTCTTTCCATTCATTACTGATGCGACTTTGGTTGGAATGAAAATTGAAGTTATTATTATGCAAAATTCGAAACTTCACGGTTTGAGCTTTTGCGAAATTTGAAATTATATAGCTTGGTTTTATGCAACTTTAAAACACATGTGGAATATCAATTTGGCTTATAAGTTGGAATCGGGGCTTCAAACACTCTTTCCGTAAGTTGGTTTGGTGGCTTTTGAGCCGCATTTGGTGGGTCGGTTTGGTAGCTTTTGGCCCGCCGATTTGGGGCTCAAACACGTACTATTTTGGAGAGTTTTGAGTATGTTTTGAGGGTGTGTGCTTACTATTTTTGGAAAGTAAAAGTGCAAATTTTGGGAGGGTTAAAATATTCTCTTTTTTTATAAAAGTGTGAAATCACAAGGGTTTGGGCTTACAAGAGTCTGAGAAGTTGTTGAAGCATGGCTTTAGGAAATTTTAAATGAGCTTTTCAAATCCATATCACTCGACAAGGGAAATCATTTTAATCGTAGTTTTGAGGGCCGGTCCACCCTTTACCTTTTCACTCTTTCAGGTGGGTTGGTTCCTCCTCTCTCTCTCTCACCCCATTTTTCTTCTTTTTTTTGCTTGCTTCTTGATTGGATTTAGGCGCTTATGTCTGAAAACAAGCGCTCATATATAGTCGTCGCTATATATGAACCATCAAGCAAGGCTATAAGCTAGATGGTTTCGGGTTTTAGGGCAATGATGCAAAATTCATCTAGGTATGTGTGAAAAGTCCTAGCACAATCTTGACTCTGTGACCTTGAGAGGATGAAGGATTGGCAGTACCACATCTCCAATACTTAGTAAAGAGTTATCCCTCACTTTTACAGTAGTTGGAAGTTGCCTGTTAATACGACTGACTCATTTACTTTTTAAGGCATCAAAATTTCTTCATATAAAAAATATATGTTAAAAAACTTTTAAATGCATGAAAAATCAAAATTTCTTTTAAAAAAAATTAAATCTACCCTAAAAATTTTCTAAAAAAAAATTGTTGACCTTACTTTTGGTTGAGGTTTAGTTTCTTCTTAGTTAGCCTAAGGTCTAGCCATAGGACTATCTTGGTGACTTTTCTTAGAAGACTATAAATGGAACCCTACCACATAGAAATTCCACATGCTTGCTTTCTTAGCTTAGAGCTTTCATATGTTAGGTTCTAACCCCTAATCTCTAACGGGAACAAGGCTAAACATAAGAAAAACCAAATAGGATTCTCTATAAGTAGTCATGCCTTAGGATCTACCCTTAGAGGTCGGGAGCTCTTGCACATACACTTACACTCCACACTCACAATTTTAAACCAAACACATCCCATTTTGATCCCCTAACCCTTTTGACACTCATGTGTGTGGTCCCACCAACCCTAAGCCTATTGCTAAGGTGACCAGGATTAACACATAGAGGACCAAATAGAGTCACTTCTGATCTGTAACTTAAACAGCTTGACATCCCAAATTGAATTCTGAAATCCTACTAAATTCTCCAATTTTGACCCAAATGCCCCAAAACTTCAAAAAATTCCCAAAATCTCCCTAAATTGCCAAAATTCCCAAAAATCATTCCAAAATACCTCCCACCACTCAAATTGACCAAAATTACCAAAATTTACCAAAATTTCCAAAATTGCCCCAAATTGGCCTAAATTACCAAATTGCCCCTAGAAAGGGCCCCAAAATCCAAAACTTCTCAGAATCACTCTAGGTCTCTAAAAAAATCATTCCAGAGCGTTCCCCTCGTCGCACTAAGAAGTTTTACTATAAATATGCTATACTTCCGTGCAACCAGCGGGCCCCTCGTAACCAAAGAATCTGATACTTGAAAAACGTTCTGGAGTTCGTAAAATCGTCCGCATTGGTCAGAAATGCCCTCAAACACTCCCGTTTGACTCCATATTTCATTTTGTGCTGCCCTGAGCCTTTAATTTAACTTTTTGACCACTTACCTTGAAAGCCACCAAAATACCCCTACTTAGCCCAAAATTCAAAAAAAATTCAAAAATTCCCAAAAAATCCCAAAATTTCTGAAAAATTCCCAATTTCATTTTCTTCAACTATATTGTAGCCCAATTTTGTCAATTTACCCTGATTTCATCAAAAGCCCTAAATTTGACATTTTTAACCCAATCGACAATGAGGTTGCCCAAACGATCTCAGATTTTGAAACGTACTGTGTCGTTGCGTCCAGAATATTGAAATTACTTGGGAAGCATATATAATTTGCTATAGTTCAACGCACGGGCGAATGGTGCCAAAATGGGCGCGTACGGGTAAGTAAATAACTAATTAAAACTTTTTTTTTTATTTTCTAAACCTAACCTATCCAACAGCCCCCTCCCCTCTCAAATTTGTGAATCCCAACCCCCTCCTCCCTCTTGGTCGTGACTTTTGACCTAGCCATGGCCGAAAATCCCATGGTTTGGCTCCCTCCTTGCTTCTTCTCCAAGGCTTGACTCTTTCTTCCTCTCTTTGCTTCAATCCAATCAATGGCAGCTTTTGGTCACTTCTCCTCATCATTTCTTTCACCTCTATCACCTCAAAAGTGGTCTAATGGCTTCATCTTGCTTGCTACCAAGGGTCCTTACACATTGGTTAGTTCAATGGCTCATTTTCCCCTTCTTCCTCTTCTTCTTCTTTGCCTATTTAATGGCCCTTGTTGGCCTTGTTTAGGTTGGCCAAAAATTGAAGTTGGAAGGGGAGGCGCTGCCCAAAATTCTTCTAAGTTTGGTTTTAGCTTTGCTTTGGTGCCTCATTTCAAGCGGTGATCCCCTTAACGCCTTAATTTCTTTGGTTAATTGCTTTTGGATGTTAGGATCGATTTATCTTGTGGCTTAATTGGTTGGTTTGGCTAGTTTTTTTTTAATCCTCACATTATATGTTGCAAGTTTCATTTTTTTAAAAAAAGGAAAGAAAATTATTCAAGGAAAAGTTGGGTTTTGGTGGAGGAAGAGAAAAGCCTGCTAATGTTTGTGCTCTCTTTTTGGTTCAAAAACTTGATGGAAGAAAAGATTGCTAATGTTTGTGCTCTCTTTTTGATTCATAAACTTGGTGGAAGGGTTAAGGCTTGCTCATATTTGTGCTCTCATTTGATTCATGAAATTTGGTGGAGGAAAATTTAAAATTGCTAGTGCCTTTGCCCCTTATGTTGATTCATGAAATTGAGTGGCGATGCTTCTATTTCTAAAGACTTCATATCATGTGAAGGTAATAATAACATGAAAGTTCATAAAAATAAAGTTTGTTATGTTTCATCTTTACATTTGTATGTATGGTGGCAAGAGAGCTTGAAATGGCTTTTAAAATTTTGGAAACTCTATGTGTTAGGCTTTTTCTTTGTGCATCAATTCAAGTGATTTTCTTGCACTTCCTTGATAGCCAAAAGGCATGCTTGAAGTGTTATAAACTTTAATCAATGCACATAAAATTTCTATGAGTTTAAAAGTTTAAAGGCTTGATAGTTTCACATACTATTTTAAAGATCTTTTTGACTTCTCATGGTTGGTCGAAATTTCATGCTTAAGGGGCTTAATATTTTGGTTATTTTGTATAGCATTTCATAGCCCCTTTAACCCTCTTTATGTTAGCTAAAAATGCATGCTTAAAGGTTGAAAATTTACTTGCTTCATATGGTATTTCAAGAGGTCTTTTTCTCTCCTCTTAAATGGCTAAACTCATGCTTAAAATGTTTAGAACTTTTGTCTTTTCTATGCGTAAGTTGGAAGGTTTGTTGGAAAGTTTGTTTGCTTTTTTTGGAGAGCCAAAGCTTATGCATCACATGCTTAAAACTTTAGTTATTTCATGTGCAAGTTGGAAATGGTTTAGTGAGGTTTTATGCAAAATTCAGATTAGAAAATCCTCACTTTTGAAGCACTCATGAATAAGACCTTACATGCTTGTTTTTCACTTATTTCACCAAGCCTTCACATATACAACACCTGGACTTTGTTTTTGCACACATTTCACCTCATTCCATACATGAAATCTTTTTTTTACATAATACTTCACTTTAATTTTAGCACCCCAACATGCTACATCCAAAACTTTTACATTATACATTCCACATACACTTCACCAAATTTTAGAACACTCACATGCTACATTTAAGAGCTCTACATTTCACATGCATTTGACACTTGTGGAGGTGGCTATTAGGATCAATTATTTGTTGGAGAAGAGGGGGATTATTACATATATGCATGTGGTACTTGTTTGATTATGTCCATTGCAAATTTGGATGAATGTCATCACACCTATGCACGCCTAAAGTAAAAATTTGCACTTAGCTACTTATGTGGAGTTGATTTAAATCACTCCTAAGTCTGCCTAAAGTAAAAATTTGCACTTGTGAAGTTACTTTGGATGAGTTTACATCATATTTATGCTTGCCAAAATGCAAAATCTTCACTTGTACAATTATGTGGAGTTAGTTTGGATCATTTCAATACTTATTTAAATCAAAAATCTGTATTTATAATTGTTTGGAGTTAATCCAGACCACTCATATGCTTTCCGAAAGTGAAAATCAGCACTCATACATGTGTTTGGGATTGGTTTAAACCAATTCTATGTTGTCTCTAAGTGAAAATTTGTATTGATAGCCATTACATATGTTGGTTTTAAATGCCTCTTTGCCGCCCCTATATTAAAATCCCATTATTCGGCATGTTCCAAGCTGGTTTTAAACATTTTTTTTGCTAAGAGTTGTATTGGTGGTCACCTTGCGAGTTGGTTTAAATTATGTTCTTGCCACGCTCATTTAAAATCCATCTTGGTGAGTACTATTTGTGTTGCTTGCAAGAGAGGAAATGATTTGCTTATTACTTCAAAGAGGGAATTGTGAGATATGATTCACGTTTGATTTGCTTTCACTTGTGAGACACTTTACTTGCACATTTGCTCTTTACATTGCTTCAACGAACTCTCTACCTGTTATGGTACCCTATGCTTATGTTGTTTCGTTGTTGCATCATTGTGAATGTGGAGAATTAGACATTGTTATATACATGCTTGTTACATTGCTTTGGTTGTGGAAGTTGCAGGTGTGGAAAGGCGTTTTAGCGCCGTTATGCTGCCCGTTTTTTTTTAACCACCTTTCCTTGTTGGGCTTGTTCCTTTTTTCTACTTATGTGTGCTATGTGGCCCTCTTTTATGGCTTTTTGTTGTGACTCTGCACGCCTCGGTTACACACCTTACAGATGCTCCTCGCACCACGTTGGAGGGTTTGTCCTTTCTTTACTTTACATACCTTGCAGATGCTCCTTGGATCACATACGGAGCTTATTTTTTCCTTTACTTTATGCGGTTTTGAGGAACGACACGTCTCCGTCATGTCGTGTTTTAGACAGGATCATTTCCTCCTCTTTCTCTTCCTTGTCCCCTGTCCTTTGTTTATTCTTATTTCTTGGCCTAGGTCTTGTGCTTATGTAGGACGCATAAGCACGCTGATCACAGAAAAGTACATTAAGAAATTCTTATCTATTTTTGATGAAAATTGCACTTTAAAGAAAGGTATTTTCTTTATTTTCCTGCAAGAATGAAGATTTATAAGTGATGGAAGCAAAAAACATGAAATTGAGCGAATTTGGATCAAAAAGGAAGAAATTCATGCAAATTAAACTAAGTCGCCGACGGAGAGATCGAGGCCGCCGACGGAGAGATCATGAGGAGAATTTCTGAAGGAATTATAACTACCTCGCCGACAGCGAGATCGTGCGGTTTGAAGACCTTCTAGAAGCCCCGCTGACGGCGAGGTCGTTTCCCGCCGACGGCGAGACAGTTCAAAATGCAAATACATTGATCCTGGACACTTTTTGAAGAGGTGTTTAAGCATCCCTTGGACCTTTGCCTACCTCTCTAAATAGAGGACGAATTGTGTGTCATTAGTGTGTTTTTCTAGAGTCTTAAGTGTGTCTGTTGTTTTTCATTAGTGAGTTTCTTAAGTTTATTTGTATTTGAGTGCTATTACTTGGAAGATTGCTGTACTAGAAGGAAAAGTCAAAGGAACTTCAAGGAGTCTGCTTGGGGAGGAAATTAAGATAAGTATATTTGTTTATTTTTGTTGTTAACTTTAAATGAAATCTACGCTTTGTTTTATTCCCATGCATTCTGAGTAGTTTTTTTAGTCTTTCTCCTTGTTTTTGAAAATTATGCGAATTGATGAAATTAAATAAAAGTACCTAATATATTAAAATAAATTGTGATAATTTTTACTTAAAACTTAATTTACTTTCAATCTGGCCAATTGAGTTGTTAAAATATGTTGAATTATCAACTATAGTAAAAATTACATCCAATATTCGGGAAGTCAAAAACCTTGGAAGGAGGGTGCAAATAAATAGGGAAATATTAATTATCGGACGTAGAATTGGACATTTTAGTGTGACGGACTAAAATATTCAATTTGGTCCTATTGTTTGAAGCTGAAGTGTAGATGTTAACCCTCGGGTGAGGGGAACGTGGGAGCTACGAAGTGACGACAGGTATCCTCAGACTGCCAGCGGATTCGATGTCAGACATAGGATTAGTCAATGTTCTTTGCTACGGACCAAAGGGTAAAGAATAGGAATGCTCTATTTGTCATTATACAATTCAAGAATTCTATTTAAATTCATCATTCACTTAATTTTCTAAAAACAAGGAGAATGATACTTTTTCCGAATTATTTAAATCAACTTAATTTCAAGCATTAGTTTACTTTAGTTTGCTTTAGTTACTTTAAAAACTACGTTTACTATATTAGTAAGTAATTCCTTTAAATTTAGTCGATACAAATACGTTAAAAACTTCCACGTGGGATCGATAACCGAGACTCCACTAGTAGCCTGTATTACTTTATACGATACGTATACTTGTGTAGAATCCACATTATACATTCCATCATAAAATCATATATATATTAAAGCGGGATCAAGTTTTTGGCACCGTTACTATTAAACTTAAATTGCAAGCATATCAAAAAGTGGGTCAAGTTTTTGGCGTCGTTGCCAGGGAAGTAAAGAAATTATTTACTAGAGTAACAGACTATTTTGTTTTATAAAATTGTATGCGAAAATTTGAAAACGAAAACTTAATACCTTACGATTCAGAATTAGAGCGTAAAATTAAAAGAATTAGAAACAAAAAAAGAAATTATAAATTTAACACAAATGGCAAATATTCCTGAAAATGAAAATATCAATCAACCAAGACCATTACGAGATTATGCCAACCCTACATTAGATGAAATTCATTTAACTATTGAAACCCCGATGTAGCTGCTTAATTCATTTGAACTTAAACCTGCAATTATCCAAATGGTACAAAATAATCAATTTAGTGGTTCACCTACTGAAGATCCTAATTTACATCTTGCTAGTTTGTTAGAACTATGTGCTACTTTCAAATATGAAGGAGTATCTAACGATGCTATTTGACTTAGACTTTTTCCTTTTTCTTTAAGGGATAAGGCTAAAATGTGGTTAAATTCGTTAGCACTTGGATCTATTAAAACTTGGGGAGAGTTATCACAAAAATTTCTATCCAAATATTTTCCACCATCTAAAACTGCTAAGCTTAGAAATGATATAACTTCTTTTAGTTAGTTTGATGGAGAGTCAATATATGAAGCTTGAGAGAGATTTAAAGAACTTCTTAGGAAATGCCCACATCATGCATTACGCAGTTGGTTAATTATCCAAACTTTCTATAATGGATTAGTAGGATCTTTAAGATCAATCATCGATGCTTCTTCTTGGAGGATCATTAATGTCAAAATCATTTGATGAAGCCTATGCACTAATTGAAGAAATGACAACTAATAATTTTCGATAGCTCGCTGATAGAATGAATCCAAAAAGATAGCTAGTATTCATGAAAATGATGCAATATCTATGTTAGCTTCACAAATCGTTGTTGTATCTAAAAAATTAGATCATTTTGGAATGAATTACTCTCCAACTATATTAGAAGAAAATTCATCTGGACAACTTATAGAATCTCAATCTCAATATGAAACTATAAATGTAATTAACAACAGACCCAATAATCGTTATGCAAATTATTATAATCCTGGATGAAAAAATCATCCTAATTTTAATTGGAATAATAACACAACTAATCAACCATGGATGAATACAATAACACAACCATTAGGAAATCCATCTAATCAAGGAAATTCTAATTATAAACCTAATTATCCACCTGGATTTAATAACCCACAATTTAAAGATAAGAAATTATCTATAGAAGAATTAATATTAAATATGGGTTAACATTTACAAAATCAAGGAAATCAATTACAAATACAAGAAACCAATTACAAAATCAAAGAACAACTTATTAAAAATATTGAAACTCAACTTGGACATATCGCTACCGCACTTAATAATAGAATACTGGTACATTTCCTAGTAATGTGGAAATAAATCCCAAAGACAAAGGAAATGAACAAATTAAAGCGATACAATTACGAAGTGGAAAAGAATTAGAATCTCGAATTCAGAAAGAACTTGAAAATCAAAAAGAGGAAGTGGAAATTGAAAAGGAAAAGAATCAACAAGATCCAAACTTAGAAAATCCTTTAATACCTATGAAAATTTCTATCAAAAAACCTCCACCACCATTTCCTCAACGACTTATTCAACATAAAAAGATAAACAATTTGCTAAATTCCTTGAAATTTTGAAGAAATTAACGATAAATATTCCTTTCGTAGAAGCTTTAGAATAGATGCCAAACTATGTAAAATTCATGAAAGATATTCTAAATAAAAAAAGAAATTTACCGATAATGAAATGGTCGCACTTAGTGAAGAGTGTAGCGCCATTATTCAGAAAAAACTTCCTGAAAAATTAAAAGATCTCGGTAGTTTCACTATACCTCGTGCTTATTGGAGAAAAATTTTATGGAAAAGTTTTGTGTGACTTAGGAGCAAGCATCAATCTAATGCCTCTATCAATTTTTGAAAGATTAGGATTGGGAGAAATTTCTCCTACTTCAATAACTCTTCAGTTAGCTGATCATTCTTTTACATATCCTAAGGGAGTTATTGAAGATGTATTAGTAAAAGTGGACAAATTTATCTTCCCTGTAGATCTTATTGTCTTAGATATGGAAGAAGATAGAGAAATTCCTATCATTTTAGGAAGAACATTTTTAGCCACTGGAAAAGCTATGATTGATGTTTAGAAAGGAGAATTAACTATGAGAGTAAATGACGAAAAAGTTACTTTTAATATTGCTAAATCAATGAAATATCCTGCACTAGAAAAAGATGATGAGTGTTTTCGAATGAAAGTACTTGATCATTTACAAAATGAACATTTTAAGGAATATTATGCAAAAAATTAGAAAAAGTAAATATTGAATTAATTGAAAAATCCGATATAAATGAAGAACTAGATTATATTCAAGAGAAATTTGAATTTTTGGATAATACATAAAACACTAAAAAAAATATAGTTCCATCGATTATTAAACCTTCTGAACTTGAATTAAAAATGTTACCTAATCATTTAAAATATGCTTACTTAGGTAATTCTTCAACTCTACCAGTTATTATTTCATCCGAATTAAATGAATCTCAAGAACAAAAACTTTTAGATACATTAAAAAAATATAAGAAAATTTTTTGTTGGACTTTAAGCGGATATTAAAGGAATTAGTCCTTCAATTTGTATGCATAAAATTATTTTAGATAATGAACATAAACCTAAAGCAGATCCGTAAAGGAGATTAAATCCAATAATGAAAGAAGTAGTTAAAAAAAAAATTTTAAAATGGTTAGATAATGGTATTATATATCTTATTTCTAACAGTGCTTGGGTAAGCCCAATTCACTGTGTACCTAAGAAAGGAGGAGTGACCGTCAAAGTCAATGAAAATAATGATTTTATCCCTATAAGACAAGTCACTGGATGGCGAATATGTATTGATTATAGAAAATTAAACACAGCCACCAGGAAAGATCACTTCCCTTTACCATTTCTAGACCAGATGTTAGATAGATTAGCCGGACATAAATATTTTTGTTTCTTAGATGGATATACCGGTTATCATCAAATACAAATTGCTCCTGAGGATCAAGAGAAAACTACATTTGGAACTTTCGCTTTTCGAAGAATGCCTTTTGGATTATGTAATGCATCTGCAACATTCCAAAGATGTAGGATGTCTATATTTAGTAAATTAATTGATAATGGAATAGAAGTATTTATGGATGATTTCTACGTATTTGGAACAACATTTGACACATGCTTAAATCATCTTGAAAAAGTATTTGAAGTATGTGAGAAAACTAATTTGGTTCTTAATTGGGAGAAATGTCAATTTATGATTACAGGCGGCATTGTATTAGGACATAAAATTTCAGAAAAAGGCATGGAAGTAGACCCTGCAAAAATTCAAGTTATAGCTAAATTACCACCTCCAACTACGGTGAAAGGGGTAAGAAGTTTTCTTGGACATGCTTGGATTCTACGGACGTTATATTAAAGATTTTTCAAAAATTACTAAACCTCTATGCCAACTTCTTGAAAAGGACAAGAAATTTGAATTTACAACTGAATGCTCGAATGCTTTCGAATTATTAAAAGATAAATTAATTACAAGACCTATAATAGTTTCACCTAATTGGGAGAAACCATTTGAGCTTATGTGTGATGCTAGTGATTATGCTTATAGAGCGATTCTTGGCAAATATATGATAAGATTTTCAAAGTTATATACTTATGCTTAGTAAAACTCTAAATGAAGTCGAAATAAATTATACGATTACTTGAAAGAGAATTATTAGCGAGTTGTATATGCTTTTAATAAATTTCGACATTATCTAATAGGAACTAAATGTATTGTACATACTGATCACTCTGCTAAAAAATATTTAATGCAAAAGAAAGATTCTAAACCAAGATTAATCAGATGGATATTATTAATGCAAGAATTTGATTTTGAGATCATTAATAAAAAGGGAACTGATAATCAAATTGCTGATCATTTATCAAGATTAGAAAATCATGAATTATCTTATACTAACAATGAAATTTTAGACAGTTTTCCTAATGAACAACTTTATAATATAAATGAGTTGAAAATACCTTGGTATGCTGATATAGTAAATTATATTGTAAGTGACATTTTACCACCTACGTTAACTTTGCAACAACAGAAAAAATTCATTCATGATACTAAAACATACTTTTGGGATGAACCATACTTATATAAGCAATGTAAGGATCTAATTATTAGAAAATGCGTGCCTTATGAAGAAACTGAACCAATCATTCAAAAATGTCATGACTCTGATTTTGGAGGACATTTTGGGACAGATAAAACTGCGTATAAAATTCTACAATACGGATTCTACTTGGCTCTACTCTATTTAGAGATGTATATAGATATATAAAAACCCGCGATAAATGCCAAAGAGTAGGAAACATATCGAGAAAAATGAAATGCCTTCGAATTTTATATTAGAAGTTGAAATTTTTGATGTTTGAGGATTAGATTTCATGGGACCTTTTATTCCTTCATTTGGAAACTCATATATATTAATAGCTGTTGATTATGTTTCCAAATGGATCGAAGCACAAGCTTTACCTAGGTGTGATGCTAAAAGTGTTTCAAAATTTTTAATGAAAATTATTTTTACTAGATTTGGAATGCCGAGAGTGATTATCACTGACGGAGGAACTCATTTTAGAAACAAATATATTCACGAAACTAGTAGAAAAATATAATATTATGCATAAGATAGCAATCGACTTATCATCTAAAAACTAGTGGATTAAGTGAAGTTTCTAATCGAGAGATTAAGCGTATATTAGAAAAGTCGATAAACCCTAATAGATTAGACTAGTCTATAAGACTAGACACTGCATTATGGGCATACAGAATCTGCTTATAAAACTCCGATTGGAATGACTCCTTATAGGCTTATATATGGAAAAACTTGCCACTTACCAGTTGAACTATAACATAAAGCATATTGGGCGATTAAAGAATTTAATTATAATATGAAAAAAGCTGGTGAGAAGAGATTGTAGCAATTAAATGAATTGGAAGAATTAAGAAATGAATCATATAATAATGATAGAATTTATAAAGAAAGAATGAAATTATGGCATGATCGGAAGATTAATCGAAGAAATTTTGAACAGAGACGAAGTTTTGCTATATAATACTAAATTGAAATTATTTTTTGGGAAATTGAAATCTCGATGGTTAGGACCTTTCACCATAACTCAAATATTTTCATATGGAACTATAGAAATTGAAGATCCAAAAATAGGACATAGATTTAAGGTAAACAGACATAGATTAAAACCATATTTCGAAGGTAGAAGACCAAATTTTAAAGAGGTTTTAATACTTAGTCAACCTGATTACTAACTGAATTAGGTCGGGCTGACGACGTTAAACCAAGCGCTTTATGGGAGGCAACCCATAGTAGTCTTTCATTTTAATTATCTACAAATTAGTGAGTTTATATTATTAAAACAAATCTTAGTACTCAAATTTTTAATTAGAATCATCACAAATTTGAATCTATATGATGAGATCAGAAAATATTCAGACCAGAGTGAAATTGGGAGATTTTCACGAATCTCGCCAACAGCGAGCCCGAGCCTGCTGACAGCGAGATCGTGCGCCATGACTTGAGTCAGTTCTATAACTAGCTCGCCGACGGCGAGAAACTTCCCGCCGACGGCGAGGTAGTTGAAATTTTGGTTTCTTAAAGATTTTTCGTGCGGTTTTGGACGGATCTAGGCCATTTCTTCGTAGGAAATTATCCCAATTCCAAATTTACACTGTTTTATTCCTTAGAAACGACTAGAGACCAATCCTTTCAATCCGAAATGGCCACCAAACTCTTAGAAACCACAAAAACTGAAGTTTTCAACCGAAGAAAATTCGTCAGTTCGGAGGCGCAGCGTATCTTTAACAAAGGTTTGATGAAGAAAAGACTTATTAAAGAAAGATGATTTGTCAACAGAGGAGTAGAGAATTCCACCACAAAAATCGAAGAAATGATCGCACAGCGGCATTGGGAGGTATTTTGTTATACGACATCCGCTGTAGTTATTCCAGTAGTTAAAGAGTTTTACTCTAATTTACATGCGATCAACAATGAAAATGTCTACGTCAGAGGAAGATGGGTGACATTTACTCCTTCAAGGGTAAATGAATTATTTTCTATAGAGAATACCTCTGTTTGTCATTATTCCAACTTTATGCCTTCAAGATACAATATGAATGAGATCTATAGATACCTGACCGACGAACCTGATGATTGGGAGTTACGTGAAGATGGGTATGTCAGTTTTTCTGCATCACTTCTTAACCCTGTCTCGAAGCATTGGCATTTCTTTATATCATCAAAATTATTACCTACTATGAGGGTAAATAAAGTTTCAAAGGAATGCACTATATTAAACTACTGTATTCAAATTGGACTACCTATATGTTGGATCAATAATAGTAAAGTTTGCATTAGGATTGATTGTGCATGGGTCAGTGCATGGACTTGGACACCCATCGACTATATTTGCTTTATGCAGTCAGTACCAAGTTTCTTATGAGGCTTGGGAAAAAGTACTTTTGCCATGGAAACCACTGGATCCTACTGATATGTTTCCAACTTTGGATAACAATGATGTGATTACCATTATTTCTGACAGAGCATCACAGAACAATCCTTTAGCAAGGCCCTTTACTGATAAAACTAATTTCATTTTGAAGAAGATTAAAGGATTGGAGAAAGAATTGCAAAATGTGATGAATTCCATCGACAATATCTCTGATATGTTTGATCACATTGACTGGAGGATGAAGGAGTACTTTGATCATACTAGACATCTAGAGGCTAGTTTTTATTCATTTACTGAGACAGAAGGGATGGATTAATGAAGAATCTACTACAGAATTCCCTTTCAGGCCTTTCTACAATTTATTTGTGCACCTGCGTCACATCGGGAATATCAGAGATGGTGATAGTTCAGACACTGAAGAGTAGGAAAGATTTCTATTTTATGTCATATATTTGTGTGTATAAGTGTTGATTTGGATTTAGGTTTTATTATGAGTCAAACTTTGATTTGATCATCTCAGATTTGATGAGATTATTTGTAATTGTTATGTCTCAGCATTTAGAGTGTTGTGGTGTGGATTGTGATGCAGAGTATTATGGATTTGAACATTTAATTTAAGTATGTTGTTAAGTTGTTAGTGTGAAATTGTAAGTTTCATGGATTTCAACAGCGAGAAAAACCCGCTGACAGCGAGCCCGAGCTCGCCGACGGCGGATTTTTCCCGAAAGTTTTGCCTTATCAAATTAATTAGCTCGTTGACGGCGAGAAAAATCTCGCCGACAGTGAGATCGCGAAAAGACCTTGTCGGCATATTTTTAGGTTGAGTGTTGTATTTTTTTAAAAGGGGTCGCCTACAGAAGTTGTCGGCGAATTTTAAATTTAATTTAAATATAGATATAATTTAGAAAGTAGTATTTGATTTTGAAAATAATTTTAAATTTGAAGATTTTAAGATATGAAATCAAACCGATCTCACATCCCAAATAGTTTATATAAACGAGCACCACATCACAAACCGTGTATCTATCCCTAAGGATAAACACATTGCTTGATGGTGGGGCTCGGTTAAATAAACTAGAAGATTTGTGACATCCGTTTGGTCTGCGAACCAATTTTATAAGCCGACAAATTCCCTGCTTAATATGAAAACATTAAACAGGGTTTATATTACTCAGGTTCTTTAAAATTCCATATAAGGGCAAGCCCTATAGTTAATTACATCTTAAGTGACGGGAATCACCTAAGAAAACTCTCGATAATAATCAATAATTCCGCTCTCAAGAATTTCAAAGTCTAAGTTTTCAAAGAATTGAATTTTTGAATCTCGATAGGGAATGGATCAAGTTTGGAACATTTTATTTTGGGAATTCAAAGGAAGAAAAGTAGGAGAAATTACGGATTCGAAGTGAACTTCGATAATCTCCCGACTATCCTATTGTTTGGCTTGGATTTAGGAAAGTCCTAATGTTTATTTAATGTTTTAATCTTGCCAATTTTAATTAATTAGGGCTTATATTTATATGATAGAATCATACAAATAGCACTGGAAGATATGAGGGTTTATGTCGTATCGGACGACTACCTCGGAATCCTAAGACCGGTTAGGGCTTAATTTGCAATGCAAATGTCTAACGAAGAGTTGAGGATTTATGTTGCACTAGGCAAACTACCTCGAAGTCCTATGGCTTTGTTGTTTAATTCTAGGAAAGTTTTGCTGAAGTAGGTTCAAGTTTTGCTGACGACGATGGTCGTGCTTGCTCACCATGCTCCGAGCTCCTTGTTGTTGCAGAGGTTTAGTTTTAGAAATCATAAATCGGGGATGAGAAAAGTGTTTTGGTTTAGAGAAGTCTTAATTTCCAAGTGTTTTTTTTGTGTTTTAATTAAAACAAATCTTAAAGTTGATTATAACAACACCGGTTAAGATCCCACGGTTTCATCCTTCCGGCATCATTATTTTTATCGGATTCACTTAGTCCGGATGAATTTGCTAAACTCAATCGAATGAGTTCCACACTTTCATTTAGACCGTGGGAAATCCCGTTAGCAACACGTAGGTTACATCATCCGAGGTATTCCCGATCATCCAACGGGACGTTTTAATTCGGTTGTAATTGTAGTTTTGTGTTACGTTTGTGATTAAATTTTGAGTTGTCTTATATTTTGAAATGTTGTGGAGGCGAATTTTATCTTGTAGTGTCTTTTAATTTAGTTATGGGTTTCGGTTTTGGTTTACATCCTAAAGGTGTAGGTTTTCATGCAATCGTTGTTTATCATGCAAGAAAAATAAGTGCGATGCGATTAAATAAATTACCGTAAAGTAAATCGCAATAAAATAAAAGCGTACACTGGAGGGTCTTCCCGTCATCCCAAGCTGCACTTAAAACACAGTTAGAATATTTAAGCAAGTTCCTAGGTAAAGCTAAGGTAAGGGTTATGGTTTTCTACCAAATTCCTAATCCTATAGCTAGTCATTTTTTATGACGTCTAGGTTCCTTGTGTTTTTGGTTTGAAGACGATTTTCTTCATCAAAGAGCAACTAAGTTCAATTGTTCTTATAAATATCCTATCATATTGAGGAAGTGCTTAAGAAGAATCTTAAACATCTTTTCAATATTTCTAGGATTGTTTTAAGTCCAAATGAATTTAATTATGTAAATGAATCGATCGTCCAGAGGTTTTCAAGTTTTGTTAACTTGCTCGGTGAACTAGGATATTTGAATGTCACTATAAGTGAAGTAACATTTCATTTAATATTACGTTTAGGAGTTATGATAACTAAAGCTTTTGAGGGTAAATTGGTGTTCAAATGGTTTGTGATTTAGCTTAATTTCAATTGAAGGGTTTAAATTTGGAATAGTGTTCGAGTTATTTTAGGCTTATTTCTTTATGTCTTAGGTGATGTTATTTAATTCAACTTAATTCAATTTAATTTAATTTAATTTAATTTAATTTAATTCAATTTAATTCAATTTAGTTTGATTTGATGTTACATTGAATTAATTTGATTTAATTTAATTAATTTTTTTATTTAATTTGATTTAATTTAATTTAATTTAATTTAATTTATTTAATTTAATTTAATTTTTAATTTAATTTAATTTAATTTAATTTAATTTTTAATTTAATTTAATTTAATTTAATTTAATTTAATTTAATTTAATTTTTAATTTAATTTAATTTTTAATTTAATTTTTAATTTGATTTAATTTGATTTAATTTAATTTTTTTAATTCAACTTTATTCATTTTAATTTTAATTAAAATTTTAAAGAGTTCAATAATTTAATTTTAGTTTAATGATTAAGTCTTTTAATATTTTAAATTTGAATTATCATTTTAATTAGGAATTAAACACTAATGAAATGATTAATTTAGGGATTTTTTAAATTAAAGAATAAATCTCTTCCTCATAATATCCCTATTTTAATAATTCCAATTTTATTATTCTTCCAAATTTAATCAATTATTTAATTAAAGTTTAATCATTTTAAATTGCTTAATGGGTTTCTACCCTTCAATTATTAAATTTCAATCATCCAAATCAGATTAGGATCAAATATTTTACTTGTTAATTTTTTATTAAACCTAAAGTTTTAATTAAGGATAAAAAAAATTTAATTACCACTTTACCCTTTAAGCTTAATAATTTCATAACTCACTAAATTGAACTCAAATGAACTTGAAATTTTTATGTGTCTTCACTCATATGTCAATAAAGACATGAGAGGAGAAAATGTGATTTTTCTGTATTTAATTTATTTATATAATTATTTTTGGTAGAAAATAGAGATTTCCAAGGAAAATTTAATAACATGACCAAGGGAAAGTTTCTGTCCTTAAAAAAATTAGGGGACATTCCTAATGACCAGGGGACCACTTGGACCAATTTTGGTGATTTTTTGAATTATATTATTTTTATTATAAATATTTTAAGTTCTGGAGTGTTAATTAATTTAAAAATAAAATAAATGTTGAAAAATGAATTTTCTGTTTTTCAAAAATCTCTCTGATATCAAGGAAATCAGATAAGCAAATTTTGCAATTTTTTGATTTTTCTATGATTTATTATAATTATTTTAGTGAAAATGCTAGAAAATACATTTTTTAATTTTAAAATTACCCTAGAGCTTTAAAAATTAATATCTCACCAAATAGGCCTAAGAAAAATATGGGGTTTGTTCCTAAGTGATTAAAATTCAAAATGTGACATTTTGGTGAATTTTATTATTTTTGTGATTTTTATTATTTTTTAATTATTAAAAATATTAAAATAACATTAAAAATCAAACTTTTTAGAAAATTGAAATTTTAATTTTCTTAATTTCCCTGATATCAGAGAGGTTCCAAAACCAATTTGGTGAATTTTTGAAAGATATTTTGAAAGTTATGAATTTTTAAAGTTTAAAATGACTAAATGGCTTAATCAACCCAATTAATAGGGCTAACCAAGTCCAATTGACCTCAAATTTTTATGGTGGGTTCTTCTGACCCTAAAGGTCAATGGAGAATTGATTTGAAGTCAATTTGATGTATGGTTAGCTCTAATTAATTAGAGACCTATTTTGAGTGTTTAAGCCAATTAGGGTTGTCTAAAATGAACTAACTCAAAACCTATTTTTCCTAGGGTTCTCCGGTCATAAGGAACATCACCAAATTTTCCTAGAATTTATTTCACAACATGCTATTTATTGGAATTAAAATACTCAAAACGGTGACATGAATTTGAAAAATCAATAACTCTTCATAGGGATGACCTCGACTTTGGAAAATTCAGGGAATGTTCCCAAATTCGAGGCTTCAAAAGCCCTATGGTCTCATGCCATGGTGAATTGTATACATGCATGGAGAATTAAATGTATGCAGAGAGTAAATAAATTATAAAAAATAAAATACTTGATGAAGTTAAATGATTTCTTTTCCACATTATTCTCCTCTCGTTCACCGAGCAAGAGGGTATTTTTATTTTATTTTTCCGATTTTCCTACACAAAGTTATGAATTTTTAAAGTTTCGATATTTAATAAATACATTAAATACCCTATTTATCTACTTATCCACGCGGCGCCAGCGAAACATCGGCAGCTCCGAAGGGGTACGTGTCGCGCTGTGATTGGGCGCCGCCATCTGAGTCAGCCGTCCCGGGACCCGCGGTTCACGAAAATCCATGAGAGGTGCTGAACCGTCCGCTCGATACACGCGCGATCCAACGGCTCCTGGTCATCGTCTACGACTGGTGCGATCCCGTGACCGTCCACACTCTAACCCTAAGAACTCACTAGATTCTCAATGGATTTTCGTGTTATTATGCTCTATGGATTCGTCTTGAAGAGACGAACACATCCATACGGTAAACAAGCATTTAAATTGACTCAAATTAAAATGAGAATCTCTGGAAGCTCGGGAAGAAGAGGGAGTCCATACCTTTGCTCAGAGAAGTGAAGCTTCGATCTGAGAGTTGTGTCACCTTCGATTGGGTCCAAGCAAGCTCCAGATGAAGTCTCCTGGTCTGGTGAATTGTCTAAGTTGGACTTCGACCACAGCCGATCACAAAGCTTGGAGGCTGGAGCAACTGGGTGGCCTGGAGATGGGACTTTCAGTGGGAATCTTCTTCTCTTGGTCCAGTGAAGGAGTAGGACCAATCAATTTGGGGATTGGCTCGCTGTGAAGAAGTGTCCTGGTTTTTAAGGCTAAAGTTTGAGCTCAAAATTGAGCTCGACTGGAGGGAATTGGGCTGGAATTCGGTGGGATCAAATTCTCTATGTGTAGAGAGTGATGCGGAATGATTTTGGCGCAGTTTCCTTAAGGTTTGGTTCGGCACCTCTCATGGCCGAGAAGGGTGGTGTTTAAATAGGAGAGGGTGGAGGGCCTCCTGTGAGAGTTAGGGCTTGGGATCAGCTGCTTGGGTCAAGGGCGGAACGGCCATGGTGGCCATTGGGCATGGGGCGGCTCAACAAGGTAGAATCCCAAAGTTGGCTCACATGTGAGCTCTCGGCCATGGTGTTTTCCGGCGACTCGGTGGCCGGCCGGCCGAGCATTGGTCACCATCTTGTTCGGGTGGGTCGGGGCTGGGGTTTGGTGCATTCAATCGAGGTTTGACATGTGTAAAGGAGTTTGATTTAAATGGAATGGGAGAAGGCTCACTTTGGCTTGGTTTGGGTCAACCCACCATTTTGGGCTTGGTGCACCCTTCCAAGCTCGATTTTGAGCTGAGGGAATCATTTAGGTCAGCTTAGAAGGAGTGGTGAAGTCTCCATCCATGATGAGGTGGCTAAACATGGTTTAGTGTGTGACATGATTAAGGTAAAAAAGGGTTAAAGGAGGTTTAAGAAAGAACCCCCTCTTCTTGCCATAAATGGACTAATGACAAGTCAAAGCCCTCATGGCTTCATGTGGCTTGAGAATGGCTTATTCATGGCTCCATTTGGCTTGGGAAAAGGTTGACTTGTTTCATGAAAAGGGTTTTAGAAATTTTTGACATTTAGGGGGTAATTTGACATGTGGCTTGATTTGGAATGGTTTAATTGATGATTTTGAAACTTAGGGGTTATTTTGATCAAATGGATGATGAGAGGAAGTGTCATGTGGGCTTTAGGATGATTTGGGCTTTTGAATTTTGAAGGAAATGGGCTTTTAGGAAGGTTTAAGGGAAGTGGGCTTTTAAGTTTAAGAATGTGTTCATAGATGAGAATTTTTTGTAAAATTTTGGGCCAAGTAATTGTTGGTTTTGGTTTAGGGATGCTTCATGAGTGGTTTGAAACAAATTTGAGGTGATTTGGGTTTGAATTGGGTTGGATATGGGCCTTTTTGGTAAAGAGGCTAAGGTGGGCCAAAATGGGCTACCATGGGCCAAAGTTGGGCTAGAGTTGAAATTGATGTAAAATTAATGTTGGGAAATGTTTATGGGAGTGTTTCAAAGAGGTTTTGGCTTTGGTTAGGTTTTGATTTTGGGATTTGGGCTCATTTGGGCTAGGTTTAGGTTTAGGTCAAAATTGGGCTTTTTGATTTTGGGTTGAATTTGAGTGGGGTTTGGGTCTAAATTTTGGGCAAATCATGTTAGTGTTTTGTTTATGGGGATGTTAAGGAAGGTTTAGAAAAGATTTGGGGTTAATTGGAGTTGAATTGGGTGAGTTTGGGCTAAGTTTGGGTCATGGGTCCAAATTGGGCTTTAAGGCCAAAAGTGAAATTGGATCCCAATGCCAATCAAATTGGGCTTGGATTTGGTCTAGATTGGTGTTGGGGATGTTGAATTGAAGTTTAGAATTGAATTGGACCAGAATTTAGGTCAATTGGTTAGGTTTGGTTTGACATTGGGTTTACTTTGGGTTAAAATGGGTCAAATTGGGGGTTTTGATAAAAGTGGGGTAAATTGACCAAATTGGCCCATGGTGTAGTTGAACAAAATGAAATTGGGAATATTTGGGATTTTCTGGAATTTTCTAGGAATTTTCTGAATTTTTGGATTTTTTGGCTAAGAGGGGTATTTTGGGTATTTGGAGGGTATTGGGAGGTATTTTTGGAATTTTTGGTATTTTTGGTTATGGATGATCAGTTTGAGTGATGTGGAAATGTTTGGGAATGATTTTTGAGAATTTTGGGTGATTTGGAAATTTTTGAGAAATTTGGGCTATTCAGGGCTTTGGGTAGGTTGGCGGGTGTAGGGTCCCGCGGGTCAAAAATTAAAAAAAATTGGAAAATGGAAGATTAGGTGAATGTAAGTGGAATAAAATCATTTTGGTTGAGCCATGAAGCCATATCAAGCCCACATGAGCCATGAAGGGACTCATTTGAGGCATTCACTATGTTGTTCCTAACCCTCTTAGCCAAGGGCTTAGGGGTTAAGGACCATCCATGTGAATCACCTGCATGAGTCAGGAGGTCAAATTTGGTATGGGTGTGTTTTAGGAGGTGTATGGAAGTGTAGTGTATGAGTGTAGTGTGTGTGTAAGTCAGCCCCTTCATCAGACCAGGCCACCCAGGGCAGTCCTAAGGCCAAAGAGTCCTATAGGAACTCATCCTTTAAACTTCCACACTTGATTTCAACCCTCTAGGTGATTAGGGGTCTACAATCAAGTTTGTGGAGTTTGCGGGGAGTTAAGAAGTGGTTTAAAATTCTAGATGGTGGATCCCAATTCTAGTCCTCTAAGATAGTCAAAGGAAAAGCCTAAGGCTAGATCCTAAGTACTAAAGAGAAGAAGAGAAGACCTCATCAAAAATGAGGTCAACAGACCTATATTTGACCAGTCAACCGACACTATTCATCATCCCCTTCCTCAAAACTTCGAAAAAATCGACCTAGGGCTTGAGAGATCTTGGATTAGAGGTGATTTCAACACTTTTTGACACCAGATTTCATCTTCTCTTGGTAAGATGTTGTTATTTTGGGAAACTTTATTATTTTGTGTGTAATTATTCTGTACCTTCTGTGGACTGTGGATGTTGGTATGTTTGCTTATGCTATGATGTTAGATTTCTTATGTGTTAGTTTGAAAAAAAAATTTTATAGGATGTTAGTTCAAGTTTTTATAAGTTATAAATGTTAATATTGTTTAGATTGTTTTAATATGTTTTAAAGTAGATTAGTTAATTATATGTGTAGTAATAGATTAAGTTTTCATTTGTTATGTTTGATACTTATTTTAAAATTTCATCCCTGCACTTTCTTTTAAATACTATATGTGGAAGAATACTAACAGTACAGGTTCTGTAAGTAATGAAAAAGCCCGCAAAAATTTCAAAGAAAAGAAATACCTAAAGCTCAAAGGTATGATGAATTTTACTATATACTTTCCCTTTTCACTATTTAGTATAGATAGAAAAATATAAGTTTGGGGGAAGGTAAAAATACAAATTTAATTATTAAATTGTTCTCAATTCTTATTTTCAAAAATTATTATCAAATGATTTTCTATAGTAGTTTTTCAATTTAATAAACATGGATTACTTTATTTAATTATTATAGAAAGTTAAATAAATATTTCAAGTAATTCAATTAATTAAATGGAATAAGATATTTGGTTAAAAGGAATAAGAATATAGTAAACTATTTAAAGTAAGGAAAACTATATTCTAAAAATTGAAAATTCTTAAGTATTTAAGTGAAAAAGAAAGGATTGAAACTCAATGAAGTAAAGGCTATGAAATATATATAAAGCAAGAAAATATTTTAAGTTTCAATTTTAGGAAGAGAAATTAAAGTTCAAAATTATTAACATGCTATTCAGATACAGTAATCCTCACTTAAAAAAGAAAAAAAAAAAGAAAAATTGAAAAATCAATCCAAAAAGAAAAGAAAAGAAAAGAAAAACATAAGTGAGGAGAAGCTTGAGGAGATGCCTTATCAAAAATTGGCTTCAATGGAATCAACCTAAAAGGTAAAACTTAATTATATTTCTAAATTTATATTTATGGATTAGTATTTTACTAAATAGTGTTTTCTTGAACTTCCTATCATCTAAATATCTTAAGTAATTTACTCTTTTTAAATATAATCATTCCAGAAATAAATAGAAAGCTAGAAATCTTAAACCTGATAACTAAATAATCTTATATCTATAAAGTTAATTTAATTACTCAGAAATATTTCTATTCAACTTTACTATAATGTTATTTAAATTTAATTCATATTATCTGAATTGAAAAATTCTATTATAGAAATCATTATTTTTATTTAGTATTAAAATTACTTGAGGACAAGTAATAATTAAGTTTGGGGGATTTTGATCACAGAAAAATACATTAAGAAATTCTTATCTATTTTTTATGAAATTGCACTTTAAAGAAAGGTATTTTCTTTATTTTACTGCAGGAATGAAGATTTATAAGTGATGGAAGCAAAAAGCATGAAATGGAGCGAATTTGAATAAAAAAGGAAGAAATTCATGCAAATTGAACTAAGTCGCCGACGGCGAGATCGAGGCCGCCGACGGCGAGATCATGAGGAGAATTTCTGAAGGAATTATAACTACCTCGCCGACAGCGAACCCGAGCCCGCCGACAGCGAGATCGCGGGTTTTAAGACCTTCTAGAAGCCCCGCTGACGGCGAGGTAGTTTCCCGCCGACGGCGAGACAGTTTAAAATGCAAATACATTGAACCTGGACACTTTTTGAAGAGGTGTTTAAGCATCCCTTGGACCTTTGCCTACCTCTATAAATAGTGGACGAATTGTGTGTCATTAGTGTGTTTTTCCAGAGTCTTAAGTGTGTCTGTTGTTTGTCATTAGTGAGTTTCTTAAGTTTATTTGTATTTGAGTGCTATTAGTTAGAAGATTGTTGTACTAGAAGGAAAAGTCAAAGAAACTT
This sequence comes from Papilionanthe hookeriana x Papilionanthe teres, assembly GCA_022702705.1. NCBI lineage: Eukaryota > Viridiplantae > Streptophyta > Magnoliopsida > Asparagales > Orchidaceae > Papilionanthe > Papilionanthe hookeriana x Papilionanthe teres. The sequence goes on from CM040425.1 coordinate 97,215,815, forward strand.
CAAGGAGTCTGCTTGGGGAGGAAATTAAGATAAGTATATTTGTTTATTGTTGTTGTTAACTTTAAATGAAATCCATGCTTTGTTTTATTCCCATGCATTCTGAGTAGTTTTTTAGTCTTTCTCCTTTTTTATGAAAATTATGTGAATTGATGAAATTAAATGAAGTACCTAATATATTAAAATAAATTGTGATAATTTTTACTTAAAACTTAATTTACTTTCAATCCGGCCAATTGAGTTATTAAAATATGTTGAATTATCAACTATAGCAAAAATTACATCCAATATTCGGGAAGTCAAAAACCTTGGAAGGAGGGTGCAAATAAATAAGGAAATATTAATTATCAGACGTAGAATTGGACATTTTAGTGTGACGGACTAAAATATTCAATTTGGTCCTATTGTTTGAGAGTCGAAGTGTAGATGTTAGCCCTCGAGTGAGGGGAACGTGGGAGCTCGAAGTGGCGACCAGTATCCTCCCGAACTTAGCTGAGATTCAGTAATCAAACATAGGATTAGTCAATGTTCTTTGCACCTGGACCAAAGGGTAAAGAATAGGAATGCTCCTATTTGTCACAATACAATTCAAGAATTCTATTTAAATTCATCATTCACTTAATTTTCTAAAAACAAGGAGAATGATACTTTTTCTGAATTATTTAAATCAACTTAATTTCAAGCATTAGTTTACTTTAGTTTGCTTTAGTTACTTTAAAAATTCGTTTACTATATTAGTAAGTAATTCCTTTAAATTTAGCCGATACAAATCGTTAAAAACTTCCCCGTGGGATTGATAACCAGGACTCCACTAGAGCTCTGTATTACTTGATACGATATGTATACTTGCGTAGAATCCACATTATACATTCCATCATAAAATCATATATATATTAAAGCGGGATCAAGTTTTTGGCACCGTTACTATTAAACTTAAATTGCAAGCATATCAAAAAGTGGGTCACACGCACGTATAGCCTTCTGCTATATGTGGGGCCATCAAGTAAGGCTGTAAGTAGGATGGTTAGGGAGGACCATGATGACATTGCATTAGAGAGGGATACAAGAAATTTCTAGAATAGTGCTTCCTGACTCAGAGACCCTGGAGAGGGTAGAGGAAGAAATTCATGACACTATTCGCCCACTCTCGGGGTATCTACCACCGTCACCCTTAGGTTGCTAGTAATCCTAATTCGATTAGGAGGGTCAACCTGTGGATCACACTGTTTTACAAGATATACAAGTACATTTCAAAATATAAAACTACCTTCACTACAAAACAACCTTTCACCCATAAATTTTAACTTGCATGAAATCCAAATTGAAATGAATGAAAAATCTACAAAGGTCCACAGTTGACTATCTAGATCGAGTTAGGACTGCCCTCTGTAGGATGACGGTCTGGTAGTCAGCATTTAAGGGTGGGATATATACAGCACAGCTCTGAGTTTTCCGTGCCATCGTGCTTACGGTCCTTCCGAACTTTTACTCTGTTCTTTGTACTTTTCCTAAGGATTTCCTACCATACATACATGTTTGGTTTTTTTTGCTTACTTTACTTTTCAGTACATACATACTTGTTTAGTTTAGTTTGCTTGCTCTACTTTTCATCACATACATACCCGTTTAGTTTAGTTTGTTTGCTTCACTTTTCAGTAAATACATACCTGTTTAGTTTATTTTGCTTGATTTACTTTTCAGTATATGCATACCTGTTTAGTTTAGTTTGCTTGCTCTACTTTTCAGAACATATATACTTGCTTAGTTAAGCTTTCATGTTAAATAACAATGCCACCCTGCATGATAACCAAAACCAAAATTAAAACAAACAACAAAATAAAAATTCACCGCCACAACATTGAAAATATAAAACAACTCAAAATTTAATCACAAACAAAACAAAGATCACAAGTGAAACTAAATTAAAATGTCTCATTGGATGGTTGGGAGTCTCTCGGAGAAGGTAACCTACATGTTGCTAACGAGATCTCCCACGGTCTGGATGAAAGTATGAAACTCATTATGTTGGGTTTAGTAAATTCATCAGAACTAAGCGAATTTGAAGAAAATGGTGAAACCAGAACAAGGGAACCATGGGATCCTAACCGGTGTCTCCATAATCAATTTAAACATTTGTTTTAATTAAAATACTAGGCCACCTCAATTTTAAACTTTCCAGAACATGACACTTCTCTCATCCTCTGATTGTTACTTCTTAAACTAAACGTTCTACAACAATAAGGAGCTTGGAGCATACACCGTGGGCACCTCGATCGAGGATGCAGAATATGTCTGATAGAGTAAATAACGAGTCTACAACATCAACTTCTTTCCTTAGAAATAAATAATAAGTCATAGGACTTCAAGGTAGCTTGCTTAGTGTAGTATAAACCCTCACTTTATCTCTTTAGGCATTTGCACCTAATGCAATATAAGCCCTAACTCGCTTTAGGTTTCCGAGGTTGTCATTAGATATGGCATAAATCCTCCTAATTGTTTGGTTATTCACTTGATTGGTGTCAAAGTGTATATAAGCCCAATTAATTAAAAAAAGGCAGGACGAAATATAAATAATTCTCTCAAATTGAAGCCAAATAAATGGATAGATCAGGAAGTCGTCGTGATCTCCTCTTGGATCCATGATTTCTCATAGTTATTCCTCTTTTGGATTCCTCAAAATAAAATGTTCCAGAATTTAAGCCTTTCACACTTATTGGATTTTGACTATCATAATTTCATTAAAGATTCTTGAGCCTCTTGAAGTCGTAAAAATACTTTTCCTAATTTTTATCGAAAGTTTTCTTAGGTGACTTCGGTTATTTAAGATGTAATTAACTATAGGGGCTTACCCTTATAGAGAACTTAAACGAACCCAACACTAATATAAACCACATTTGATTCTCTTTTGTATTAAATGGGAGAACCTGTCGGTCAACATAATAGGTTTCGCAGACCAAACGGATGTCATATTTGATTAGTTTATTTAACTGAGCCTCCATATTAAGCGATGTGTCTGTTCCTCGGGGTAGATGCATAGCTTGATACGAGTGCTCATTTATTTAAACTATTCAAGGTATGAAATCAGTTTGATTTCATATTTTAAAATTAAAATTATATTTTCAAATTATACATATATATTGGAAGTCCTTCCGAAGAGGGAGACGAGATTTCGGTTCTGGCGGCCGACAACTTCTACTGGACGACCTATTTTACAAAAAATATATAAATTTTTATATGCCGACAAAAACACACGGGTCAGTCGTATGAACTAGTTTAGAATTTACCTCTTTCTGTGATTGTTAGGTCGGGAACCTATTACTTAGTGTTAGATCACACATACATTGTGTTTCATTAGAACCCTAGGGTCCTACTTTTGGCCTAGAGTCCTGATTTTGAGTCCTCCCCGACATGATGCTTATGGTTTTGTTTCTTTCCTCGAATTTTTTGTACCTTTCATATGGTTTTACTTGAGTCTTTGTAGATCACTCGTGATTTCCTTTAGTTTTTCTTCGTATTTCTAATGGTTTTCTTCGAGTTACCATGGGTCATTTGTGGCTTTCTTCGAGATACTCATGTGATGTTTTTGCTATTCATTCTTATTTGTATAAATACATGCTTTCCACCTGTTATATTTTTCATTGAACACATTTACTTTCGCCTGCGACACTGATTCCGTATACAGGAGTAGCAAACCCATCTGGTATATAGGTTTGTTTTATATTTACAACATTTTTCTTTCTTTACTGCACACTTTCTTTACTTACTTTCTCCATTACCGCACTTTACTGCATATACATATAGTTCATACTTGTGATGTTACTGTTTATTGTTTATTGTGCTTCGTAGCATGTTTTCTTTTTATTATTCATGTTGCTTCTATAGACTTGTAGGGACCTTTAGGATATCAGACAGTAGGACACTCGGATTAGGAGGTACCCTATAGCGAGTTACTGACCTAACAAATGTATACACAACCTAACTCTAAACTTGTAATCATTAAAACGAGAAGTTTGGAGCTTGGAACAATTCTTCGTGAGCAGCATGATGAAGAAGCAGCAGACGGAGGAGGACAGTCTACACCAATTTAGTTTAAATAACATAAGCCATAGGATTTCGATGTGTTATGCCTAACACGACATAAATCTTCACTTTATCTTTTAGACTTTTGCACAACTTTGTTGATCAATATAAATCTTAACACTTTTAGGATCCTGAGGTTGTCATGCGGTACTGCGTAAATCCTTCTATCTTCTTAGGTTATTTGCATGATCGGGTGTCGTGCGAGTGTGAGCCCTAAATAATAAAATTAGCAAGATGAAACATCAAATAACATCTTCTCAAAATTAAAGCCAAACAAATAGAATAGTTGGGAGGTCATTTGAGTTTCTCCTCAAAGTCTGTGACATCTCTTACTTCTTCGTTTCTTTGGATTCCCAAAATAAATTATTCATATTTTGAGTTGTTCCCTTTTGACTTTCTCGTGTCCTTCTTTGAAAACTTGAACTTTGAAGATCTTGAAAAGAAAATCATTGATCTTAATCGAGAGTTTTTTTAAGTGACTCCCGTCATCTAAGATGTAATTAACTATAGGGACTTGCCTCTATAAGGGACTTAAGAACCCATGTAATATAAACCCCATTTAATCTTTTGTATTAAATAGGAGAACTTATTTGCCAATATAATGGTTCAGCAGACTGAAAGTATATCTTAGATTCATTAGTTTGTTTAATTGAGCTCCACTATTCAAGTGATGTGTCTATCCTTCGGGATAGATGCATTACTTATGGTGTTGTGCTCGTTTAATTCAAACTATTGAATGAATAGAATATTGTCTTATTTTCAAAAATTATATTATTATTTTCAAAAAGATATACCCTATTATTTTAAATTAAATCTAAAATTATATTTTATAACCATTTTAAAAATTTAAAAATGGCCGACACATCTGTTCTCGTCAATCTGAGCCATCTATTTCATATTTAAAGGAACGAACATCATCGGTTCATCGTCCCCCAGGGCCAAGAACCGAGCACTATCATGGTAAACCACATTGATCTCACTCATTTCATGGATTTTTAAAATTCAAAATTTAATAACTTCTTCTCACAAAACTTTACGAATCTAACGGTCAAGATCAATTACCATGCAACTTTGTTTCACAAAGCGAGTTAAATAAAATAAAAATGTACCTTAATCCGACAGTGATCTTCTTGATTAAATCATTGTATCGGCTTCATAATGATCCAATAAGTATGCTCCAAAAGATAATTGAAAAGTAAATTTTCTCTGTATAAGAATTTGATCAAGACCATCCAATCCTTTGATCGAATAGTGGTCTGGAGAGCTTCACACTAAGTAAAATTGATTGGAGAACTAATTTCTCCACTCGAGGAAGGTGATAAGAGTACTGAATTGAAGAATCGAGCTAAGGATAGTAGAAATTTGATATGTCTCAGTTTGGTTCAGTGCTCCAATGGTAGAATTATGGTTTTGGAGTAGGGGAATTGATGCAGGGAGGGTGCTTGAGCTCTAAGGAGTTGTTTTGGAATGATTTTGACAAAGCTTCGTCAAGTGGAGGATTGCTTCTTTTTTTTAACTCTAAGATCGGCTAGGGGTAAGGGTGTTGCTCTTATTGGTGCAATTCATCTATCATGGATCAGTAAGATGGAGCCTAAGTTAATTAAGAGAACCAGTGAATTTAAGCCAAGTGGACGATGTTTCTAATGAGGGGGTGCCAAGGTGGATTTCGGGTCATGGTAAGTTTGGCCCAAGGAGCCATAACAACGGTCTAGCACATATTCCCACTCCTCCTTGCTATTGGGTTGATTATGGGAATCAGTTGAGGAGGTTTTGGGGAGATCCAATAGGAAGGTACCATGTGAGGAGGTGGTTAAATGGAAAGATTGGCTCAACCAAGTGAAGCTTCTAGAATTAGCTTGTATGGGCTTACTTGGACTTGGATTGAGCTCACAATAGTATGACTCGGTATGGCTGAATTGGCTCAAACAAATTCAACAAGAGGATTAGCTTAATGAAGAGCCAAAATTGATTTAATGAAAATGTTTTATAATAGTCTTGAATGTGATTCAATATTGAGCTCAAGCATAGTTCCATTCAGGGTTTAAATTTGGCTTATAGATCAACTCAAATCAGGTTCACAAAAGAAGTGAATTAATGTTGGAATATCAAAGATATGCTTAACATAAAGAGTGGCTCAAAAGGTACTAATTGATTTGGAAATGGTAGCTTGAAGGTGGCTTCAAACTAGGTGTCAAAATGGGTTCAATTTGATTCAAACTTGGGTTTAAATAAATTTATATTTAATTCCAACATGATGGGTTCATCAAATGGGTCTAGGTGTAGAGAGAATGGCTAAGAATGAACTAAAAGGATTAGGTGTAAATTTGCTGATATTTATTAAGTGGACGATGTATATGTGTGTGAAATTTTAAGTGTTTGTATTATTATATTAATTTTATCTTTTATCATTTGAGGATTTATTAAACTTTTTTAAAAAAAAATTAAACATTATATTTATAGATCTTGAAAGTTTTTTTTTGTGTTAATTTTGATTAAATGATTAAAGGATTTTTTCATTAAAAGAAAATAAATATTTTTACACCAGTAAACTACTCAATAAGGTTAATAAATCAAGAAAGTTTTTGAATTTGTTTTAATATTTTTACTGTGAACTTAACTTACCAAAATGAATAAAACTTTAACATAGTTGTATTTCAACATGTAGAATCTTGAAAATATGCTTGCATTACATAATTTTCATATTTCTAATTTAAAAATCAAATTTCTAATAATTTAATGAATTTTTAGATGTAATAATTTAAAAAAAATTCAAATTTGATGAACATCTTAAAAACTTCAAACAAAGTCTCCAACTATATTTCTATGTCATATTGTGTAGTGCATTAGCTTATGTAATTTTTTAAAGCCAGGCAGTTGGACTTATAAATCTAGAGGTCTCCTTGAATTATTTTAAAAAACATTAGATATTATTTTACGTGTTAAATTATTTAAAAATAATAAATTCACTATTTTTAATTGTTATTTTTATTTAAATATTTGCATAAATTAAAAAAAGAAATCAAGAATGATCTTTAATCCTATCCAAGCTTACATAATTTTTTATATAATTTTATCTAATTATAGATGCATGAATTTTAATCTTTTGATAATAATATATATAATTATTTAAACTATCATTTTACCCTTAGTGGTAACCAAGCCATCACTTTACAAAAATTGTAGACTCTTTAGAGAGTGTTAATTTTTTTTTGGAATGATGTGGTGTCATTTTCTAATTTAAATAATTTTAAAATCTAATATTTATTAGTTATGAAAATTTTCATTAATTCTTATTTTAAAAATTAAATACATTTATGCATGGTTTAAAAATGAAGTGAATGCATTTATAAAATTTTTTTTAATTTGATCTCCAATTTATATTAAACTTTGAATTTAAGACTTCAATTTTTTACTTTTTTTTAGAAAAGGATAATTGAAAAACATTGAACTTTATATTTTAATTATGTTGTATGTGTCCAATTTCATTTAACCATTAATTTATTTGAAATTTTCTATAAATGACATGTATTTCTTTCATTATTATAATTCCAACAATAATTATGAAAATTGCCAAACTATTTTTTAAAGTATAAAAATTACCTACATGTGATCATTTTAGCATCATTTGGCATAAGCATTGAATTTTAAAATTTTTATTGATTTTATTATAGATTTCTTGTAGCAAAAATACTTGGAGAATACCTAACATGCTTATATGGTAATTTTATTAGTTTGAGTAGGCCTTTGACCTCATTTGTTTAACCAATTTCTTTTGTTTATGTCTATTTTTTTGTTACAAGCATAAGATGTTCAATATTAACATTTAGTTTACAATCTAAAGCTACATGATCAGTATATATATCATAGATCAAATACTTGATTAATTTAATTTCAACTTAGTGACCATTAGTCAAGTTTGACTAGTATAAATCAACATTTATACTTTACATTTTATGCGTATTGGTTAACTTATCATTATCGTTAAGTTATTTAGTCCAGAATCACACATCTTAGGATGACTTATACAACATTATAAAAATGTTTATTTTAGCTCTTCTTAATGGCAAAATGATAAAAATGTCATAAAGCCCAGTATGACTGATGTGACAGGAGAAATCTTTTATGGAACATTAGGAGAATATTTTAAATGATGTATGAGAATGATTTAAAGTGAATGAGAGTGTTGGCAAAAGGATTTGATAGGGTAATCAAATTTGAGTAGAATTGACCAACTTTTATATATAATTTTATTTCAGATTTCAAAATATAGTATAAAATTTTAATTTTTTACTTAGAAATGAGGACAAACATCGAAAAGTTTCTAAAAATTTAATATTTTTTAATTTTTTGAAAATTCAAAAATGAAAAAAATTAAAACTAAAAAAAATTCACATAGAATAAATTATGGTTTAGTTATTAAATATTTGAGATGAATAAAAAAAATAAAAAGGTAAATTTTATCTCAAAATTAATCTTCAAGAGAAGTAGATTAATTTTGAAACTTAGCTCACCCAAATTGAGCAAAAATCCTAACTTGGTAGAATTAGGCAGAATTATGACCAATAATAATAAAGAGGATTAAGAAAGGATTTAGGTAGAAGAAAACGTAAGAAAAATGAACAAAATTATTTAAATTTTTTTTGCAACATATAAACACTTCCAAAAGAAATGACAGAAAAATCAAACAAAAGAATTAAAATAAATGACCAAAATCTAGGGTTGGGTAACGATCACCAAACCATTATCATTAAAGAAGCCACACAATCCCTCCAATATTTGAGTATTCCTCTAATTTTTTTAATTTTTTTCTTTTTTCATAACATAACATTTTATTCCATGCAATACTTTTATATAGAATTTAATTACACACAAACCAACATAAGGGCCCCTTTGGAATCCCTTATTACCTCCAATATTTTGGTAACTACCCACTTCTCCTACTCAACCATTCTCCACTTTCTTAAATGTCCACTTTTTCACTACCTATGCATGGCCATAAGTATTTTAACCGCTCATGGCTAGCCCACAACTTAAACCACCACACTTAGGTTCACACAATCTCACATATACATACCCATCACACAAATTACACAAAATTCAAGAAATAAATACAATATAACCTTAATACATATGAAAATATATGGAATTTTCAAAGTTTTAAATTCTTCATTTAGCTCAAAGTAATGAGTCCATTTGAAATGTGAAGCAGCTCTCTTGGATTGTTCTATGATAGTGGGTCCTACCTTGGTACTTGTGGGCTCCCTTTGGTCCACATCATGTGCTTCAGGGTCTCAAATCGGGTCCACCACTTGTGATTATGGAACCCACCTAAGGTCCACCTATTGTGCTTGTGAGCCATACCTTGAAGTCAGAAAAATATGCCACATCAAAAAGATACTTACAGAGACTATTCTAGTCTACCCTAATTGTGTAATCATCATATAGATATCATCATAATTAGTATTTAAACCAAATCCCTAGTTTAGCTATATATACATAGGCTTCATTTCAGCTTAATTATAATACTTTAGCTAAGATATTTATTTAAGCACATCCTATAGATTATATTTCTAATCCTCTCAATCATACTCTCTTGAATTAGGATCATGAGATTGGTAATGCTCTTCTAATCAAGTCTAAATCTTTTATAAGCTTGCTCTCTTAATTTTACTATTATACTTTTCTCAATAAATGAATTGGCCATATACTTTTAACTAGACACACCCTAACATAGCTATACTAATCATACTGTCTTGAATGAGGATCATGAGATTGGTAATACTCTTCTAACCAAGTCTAATCCTTTTATAATTTTTCTCTCTTAATTTTACTATTATAATTTTCTCAATAAAAAATTAGGTCAAATCCTTTTAACTAGACACACCCTAACATAGCTATACTTTGCTAAGTCATTTTTCAATATGATTATGCTTTCTTAAATTCACTAACTCTTTAGTTGTTTTATGCACCTTCTTTGAGTTCAAACATGCTACATTTGATTAAGCTCATATGCTTTGGCTAGCTCTTTGAATTGTTTAATTGTACCCTACAAATGAATACTTTAGTTATAGGTATACATCAATATTCAGACCATTCTTTTTCTCTCAAATTAAATTAAATTTACTTTGATATTTCAAGCACTTTGTCCATGTCTAAAACATTTTTATGCTTTTTATATTTTTACTATATTTAGACTCGTGAATCTTAACCTTGATAGTTAAAGATTTCATATAACTACTCATTTTCATATTGTTGTATTTTTATATGTACAATAGCATGTTAGAACAATTTAGATTGGAATGATACCTTTACTTATAGGACTCAACCTATGTTTGATAGGCTAATTCTCATTATTGATAGATGTTATATAAAAAAATGAGAATTATCTTATTATAATTTTATATCATTAGATTCTTTTAAAATAACAATTTAAGACGTCACCTTAATTGATTTTTATTAAGAAAATTAATTAATAAAATTTAATATCAAGGCAATAGGCCTCAACTTAAGTGGATTCCTTGAGATGAGGTAGCTTGGTAGTGATCACACTCGTGATATAACCCTCAATAGATTGAATTTCTTCAACTTCTATGTTTTGATAGCTTATAGGCTTTTAATTATTTAGTTTTGAGCTTGAATGTATTTGGCCAAAGTTTCTTGAAGCTACTTTAGGTGTATAGCTTATGATTTTGTATGTTTCTCTATGATCATTGATTGCATGCACTCATTGAGGTTTTTTTTTTTTTTTCATTATGTATATTATTTTAGTTTTCAGACATATAGAAAATGGTATATGTTGTTTTTAAGTTTTATTCAATATGAACCAATAGAACCAATCATGAATAATGCTTAGCATAACCCACGAGCATGCCACATGATCATTCATCCTCGCTCTTTCTCTCTCATGCTTACACTACCTAACCCTCTTAATCTCCTTTCATCCCCCTCTTTTTCACAGCTTAAAGGGCATAACTACTCTTATGGGCATTTGACAAGTTTAATCATTTCCCTTTTTGAGATTGAGCATTTACCTTTTTATCATACATGATTGAAAGACATTTTCCATTTGCATTTTGATGGCAGTCTAAGAACCTATAGATTTTGAAAATTAAGAGAAATTTTTTTTTTCTTGGAATTTACAGCTATAAAAAGTTATTAATGATATATTTTCTATCCTATGGACCAATACAATTTTCAAATATCAATTAACACTATATAACTCTTGTCATATGATTTATGATTTACAATTTATCCTACACTCAAAGGACAGGAAAGGGTAGGTTCACAACCAAGAAAATGATTTAATTTTATTGAACGAATTGATTGTTTTAATGTAAATATAGATGAATCTAAAAACACAAGAAAAGAATAGAAATCATAGATAGAAAGAAAATAGAATATATCAGAATTTGTTGTAGCTAGGTGACCCATGTAATCAGTCCCTAACCCAAAAGCATGATTGAAGTGGCAGATCAAAATTTTCAATATAGCTTTGAATAGATGTGCCATATATCACTTTAAAGACATTTCGCCGCTATACGAAAATTGGTGGAGAGTTTGGTGCTTTTGCAATCTTAGGGTTTGATTGGGGCAGCTGCATCTTATCAATAAGTTGCAGCAGCTTAGCTGCCCCAGGAAGCCGTTGCGGGGAAGCTAGCTGACTATTTATTTTCTACGGTTTGAAAGCAGTTGTGCCACAACTATTTCTGGACAAATGACTATTCTGCCCCTGTTTAGTAATTTTGTTTGTAACAGAACTATCACAACCATACATTTGAAACTTCATAAGCAAAAATTCACTTCAGAACAGTGCAAGAATCCAGATAAACACCTCACTTAATAGTAAGTATCAAGATTCCTAAAAGAAGAAAAAAACTATTAAAATAACAATTAATCATATGATAATGTTGATTTTAAAATATAGACGGCGTATGTTGCGGGCTACACCATCCTCCAAAGATATTATCTATTCCCGATCACTATCAGCAGTGGAATCTACCGGATTGTTAGCCCACTAGAAAAATGCACACTTCTCCGGATCGTCTGCCCACCGTGGGCACTTGTAGAACTTCCTCCCATAGCTATGCAACTGACGTGACGTAAGGAGGGAAATCGGAAGTTTGCAGTAGCAGAGCAATTATCGGGAGGTCCCCGAAATCCTGGACCTCATCTTTCCTGAATGCTACAAAAGAGAATTCATTAGTAACCGCACAAGTTGATATTGCTAAAAGAAGTAATAAATTACAGTTTTTGCATGCACAAGGTCTCAGACAACTCAATATACCAACCAACGAATCTGTCACCACAAGAAGACAGTAGCCCTTATAAAAAACAACAATTCTTGGTTGTTTTTAACATGCGTAAAACCAACCTCGCGTGTGTTACATATGCATATCACCAAAAAGGCCATCAAGCAAAGCCTCAAAAACCATATCGTTGAAAAGAAGAGAGGAAATTGGTTGCCTTCATTTGAATTTCAATGTGACGCAAACCAACAATGACTAATAAGTCATCCAAAGAACTAATAAGGTCAAATGTCTCATCATCGAGCTCTCAAAACCCCAAAAACAAAAACAAATAAAATGTAATGAAAAAAAAAACATTTACAAATAGCAAAATAAGCCCAAACAATCAATAACAAATATACACGGAAATAAAAATAATTAGAAACTAAATAAAATTCAAATTGAACTGAATAAAGTATAGGTAATAAAATAATAAATTCTTCAATCATCCTCCCACTATCACATCAGTAATTTATTCCCTCAACTCTATCATATTGCTTGCACCATCCTTGTCTGCAGTATAGGTGTTGGAAACGTCATTCTCATGTTGTGACAAAGAATGCCCAAGACGGTAGTCAAAAGCTTCGGCAGGTTCGCCCGTCGGAAGTCGATATTGTTGCGGGAAGGATGTCACCAAATGTAATTGTAGAAAGTCATCGTGGCAATTACAATATGTATATGTTTGGGAAAAGGTTAGGCATATCGCAAAGCATAAACCAAAATTCCTCACAATGACATCGTGTAACAAGGAATGACTTTTATTGAACATTTCTTTTATGCCTCGTGTTACGTTGCTTGCTCGCTCAAAATCTGGTATGTTATATCTCGTATCAGGATATAGCTTTAGATATCCTCACTACAACAGATATCCACCATCAACCAAGTAATATTTGCCTAATATGAATTACGTAATTAATATTGAGAGAAATGTTAATTGACATTAGCTCAGTCTCAAGCTAGCTGCAAGAGGATGTGGGAAGTTGTGAGTAGCATTTCGCGTCGTAGCTTTGAAAGCTTTATTGTCATGTTCAGTACCCTGCAACCGGTCATAACAAAATTGAAACACATATTGAAGTCACAAACGACCATGACATTTTGCGTCAGGTTCCATAGTAGACGATGAATGCAACTTTCTCATTATTTGGAACATGTGCGTCAATGTGTGTTTCGTCAATTACTCCAATACAATCCTAGTACAATAAAATTGAGTTCCTAAATATGTTTTTTTTCGAAATGAAATGAAATGAATTTGAGGCATTACCTTAAGGAATATCATGTACCGTGCATAGCATTAAATCTCTATAGGGTTCCATTCGAGCATAGGATCAGTAGGTTCAATGACTTGTGAAGAGAAGCTTACAAGTGCCTTCAACCCCACTAAGAAGTACTTGCAAATTGTTTCGGATGAGTATTGAAATCGCTCCATTTCCCCTCGCATTGACTCATTCTAGGATAGTATGTACAGTGTTATCGCCAAAACCTCTCACGAAGTCATCTTGATAGGTCCATGAAGTCCATGAGATCCATGTAGTTCCTCTAACAAATCAATGAATACTACTTGTCTCATGCGGACATATTGCTAAATCTCGTTCGGTGACCCGCAAGCAACTCCCCAACCCATTTGTCTCCAACATATGAGGATTTCATGCATGGAGACCGGTCAATGCACGAGTTGTAATACTCTTAGATCAAGCATACGACAGCTGCAATTCTCCTTATATTCCTTCTTTTAGTTGCATCCATGTAGACCAGTATCGTGCAATCTAACATAATAGCGTTAATGAATTAGCCACAACCACATAAAGTTAGAGCAATAAAAAAAGTAAAGATGCACTGAATAAGCGAAGTTCATAGCAGTGGAAATATCCAAATCATAACGAAAAAATAGACAAATATGAATGTCCCAAGCAATTGTAAATTAAAAAAGTTTCTCAAATATTCATGTGATCATAAAAACGTCGTAGATATGTCACCCTGCGGACATGGGCATCTTCACAAAATTAAAAAAATCTTTACGGGTCGGATCCTCGAGCACTATCGCAAACAGGTACAGTGGTTCATCCTTTAAAATTTCCCTGGACCCATTTAGAATTTCCAGGGCCTGCTCGATAGAACTTGCATGAAGTGTGTGGCGTTCAACGCTGCAAGAAGACATCAACTGTGATATCTAGCTCCTAAGAAAAGCAGCCCCAACTTTATTTTTATTCTTAACCCTCGGACGCTTAGAATGGGATGTGGACTCAAGTTCATGCTGCTCTGAGTCTGTTGAATCACTTGATCCCTGGGCTCCCCAGTTCTCGAGAGTGCCACCAAACCCCGTCTCATTGGGGGCACATGCATACTTGCATGTAGCAACGACACCCTCGAACATTCGATCCAGCTTCTCCTCCAACTCAGGCTCAACTCCAAAAATTTTAAATTTTTTGCAGTGGGAACCATCTACAAATTCATAAATGATACTTCAATAAAAAAAAAAATTAAATTAACCAAATAAATGGAACATGTCAAAATTGCTTACCACAAGTCTTTCTGCCCACCACACCTCGGGAGCATCAATTGTTCGCTTCACCAGATCTCATCCCAAGCCAGTTGTTCCTCGTTTCAATTCCTTCCTAAATTTTCAATCTTTCTTGACTTGATCCCATATGTTCTTCAGTTGCATCCTATCATACTCTCTACTTGTATTTTCTTTAATTTTTTTGATAATATTTTGTCACCCTTCCTTGTTGAAATGAGTAGTAGGTCTATTTCCCAGATCGATCTCTTTTATGCAAATGTCACAAAAAATTATTTTTGTTTCTTTTTCCCACAATGCAGACGTACCAGTCCTTTGGTCTTATTAGCCATTGTATGACTACAATAGAAAAAGTGAAGTTACATAAAAAATTTGCCACAAAACTTTCACCCCAAGCCATAAGTGGGTGAGCATTGCCAACATCAATGAAAAGAGCAACACTGGAAGAAAAGCACTCTACCAGTCTCGGCAAAATAAATCAACTGCAAAATAAGTTATAATGAGACTTTTCTCATTGACCTAAACAACCCAACAAGCACATAATAGCAAACAAGTCATTGCCACCATTCCAAGCCTCCATAAAACCCTCAGCCCTATCCATAACCACCACTTTTTGGTCCAAGCCAAAGCCACAAAACCCTCACCCCAAACCTCAGCCACAAAACCTTCACCCCAAGCCACGGCCACCACCCCAAGCTATAACTCTTTAACCATCACCCTAAACCACAGCCACCCTAAGCCACATCCAAAATCCCAAGCCACAGCCACCACCCAAAAGCACAGCCCAAAAACATCACCCCAAGCCACAGGCATCATCCTAAGCCAACACCTTCACCCCAAGCCACAACCATAAAACCCTCACCCCAAGTCACAACCCTTATCATCACCCCAAGCCACAACCCTTATCATCACCCCAAGCCACATCCACAAACCCAAGCCACAACCACCACCCAAAGGCACAGCCCAAAAACATCACCACAAGCCACAATCATCACCCCCAAGCCATAACCCTCACCCTAAGCAACTTTTTTTTTCTTTTTTTTCCTTTTTTATTTTGTAAGATCCTCATACAGACCACCTAATTGATATGTATTCATATTTGTAACAGCAACATTTCTTTCTTTTCATAGAATTTACCTATCTAAATATCAAGTCACCAAGAAATTACCGCAGGTCGGTGACATACTCCACGGCAAACACAAATACCACAACAAACCGCCGCCCTTAACAAAGCCAACACACCATGAAAGCTACAAAAACAAAATTTTGGAGCATTTACATGTATATCACAAACTCTTACGTATTTTATATATCTCACACCAAAACTTTCATATAAACTTTCACAATTTGATAGATGAATCGCGAAAGAATACGAAGGTCACCAGCATAAAAAGGAAGAGAAACACAGGCCGAGGGTTCACACCAGCATGAAAAAAGAAGAGAAATGCGGGCCATGGGGTCGAACCCTCGGCCTACATTTTATTTGAAATGCGACACGCCCCTGCCCAAACGCCACCCTCAAACGGCCTTAAAGCACAGCTACATTCCGTGCCGCAGCCCAACACCACCTCAAACGAGCCCTTAAGAGGTCATTGAGGATAACTTTTGTTTTATATTTTATATTTTTTATTTTTATTTTAATTTAATTATATTTTAATTTGAAATAAAATATTTTTTAATCTAATTGATTAAAATATAATTGCTTTCAAAAATACTCAAAGTTGCTTCAAATATTTTTAAAAAAAATTATCATTTGCTTTTTAAAACAAAAATTAAAATGTATATAAAAATATATTAAATAAACATTTTAAAAAATAAAGCAAAAATTAAAAATTTATCTAAAAGAGGCAATTATTTATTTTTATTTTTATTTTTTTTTAGAGTGAGCGTTTGAACCCAATAAAGACATTGATACCTTACAATTTCTTTGAAAAATGTTACAGCAATGTGGAATGCACCACTAGTATTTGAACATGACAAAAAATGGAATCATCCTAGAGAATCAGCCTGAGTCCACTCATTTCCTTCTAATCTTCACATTTAGAGTCCATTGTAACAATCCCTCTGGGCGAGGAATCTCCCGAGGTAGCCGAAGAACAACCTCGTATTCACCTAGTGAAGAAAGGGGGGATGTTAAGTGAATATTATCAGGATGGATGTTTACACAAAGCTGCCGAGCCACCTGTTTCACCAAACCAAACTTTAAGAGAAGTATACATTAAGAAGACAACTATATTTGATGAATATGTTCATATGCTTAGCTCTTAACATATGCATGCAACCACAAGTATGCAACCACAAGTCACTGATTACTAACTCTTAACATATACATTTCACACGGAGTTGGGGTAGACATTAACATGATTGTTTCTTTAAACTTTGCTGTCCCTAAATATGATGAAGAATGAAAGTGCACAAAGGGCCAATCCACCAATGATGTGGTGTGGAATATCTCAATCATGGATGCTAAGCTCTAGAATTAATCACTTTTCATTAAAATATAAATAACATGTAAAGGGATGGACTTGGAATGTAGTAGCCACCATACCTCAGCCACAATCTCTTCTTTAGTCACAGGTTCCCGTAGTTCGCTATCGATCATGATGTGTCGTCTCAGACTCTAAAGAATCAAAACAATCAATCCATAAATCATACAATAATGTACAACAATAACCAAAATATATTTCAAGAATACTCAAGAACTTGACCACAACTAAACCAGAAGACTCTAAACCACAACTCATAAATCATAATAATCTAAAGAATCAAAGTTTGGACAGCAAAAAGGCCAATGTTAAGAATACATCTTGTAAGTCTAAAAGCACAAAATAAATTTAGTACAGCATAAATGCAAAGAATTCTATCAGATTGCCGAACATGTGTCAATGTGTGTGTCACACAATTTTGTAGAAAACATTCAGCATTGCTATAAAATTGTTTGTAAAATAAGCAAACTGCAGGAGAACAATGTCCAATTATATCATATTTGATAATCACCATACGAGTGGTAACTACTGTTCAAGCAACTGTGAAATTATTAAATGATTTTTAACTATTATAGGCTTATATCAAATATCAAAGTGTGGTATATTGGTATTTGCTATTTGATGATTGGCAAACATTTATCTAATTTTTGGAAGCCAATAATTATAAGACATTAAAATTTGATAAAAATTAGAGCAATTGCTTTTTTAAAAAAAGAGAAGCTAGGATTAGTAAATAAGGGTTAAATAAGGGTTTTATACAAGGTATGTAACTTCAATGAATATTAAATAGATAATGATGAATCAACATAAAAAAAAGATAAAATAATACCTTATTGGACTTAGTAAAATAAGGTGTTACTTGTAAATTTAGAGTTAGATTAAAACTAATATAAAATAATCTTAATAATGCCGTATATTGAAAGATTCATGTTCGACTCTTAACAAGAACTAACAAAATTATAAATTGGATTATATATGTAGTATATTCCCCTTGAACAAAGAACTTGTTATATTCTATATCTACTTCATTAGGTACCATCCACCTCTATTTACAAAGCAAAAATCAAGGTTACTCAAGATAATTTCTACCTTTGGAAACAACTAGTTACATATTAATTACATGACAAAAAATCTTATAAGTATAATATACAATAATTAACCATGTTTCTATATTAGCAGCAATGAAATTAAGGAAGATATTCTACAAATTGAATTCAATTATTCCTCTTGAAACCTAAAAAATGAATTGTCACCTTGTTCACTACAATGGACGGCCAGATTTGCAATCCCACAAATACAAGTTGGCCTAAAACTCTGCTAATATTCCACCTTAAGTTGTAGAGCAGATATTTATCAGGCCAAATGAGTAGTTATGTTTTTGCAACTACTGCTTTATATGATCGTTAACACCAATATTACATAATTATTTGTCAGACCAAGAAAAGTACTTATAAATAGTACTTCATAAATTTTCATAATAATTTAACCATTCATTTCGAATTTTAACCATTCATTTTACCAATCATAATTAATGAATAAGCTTTAATTATCATTAACAACCCAAGTAATTTCTCAATCTATTTGAAAGTCATTCCTCTTTGAAATCACAATTATCATCGCATGAAATGGGAGCCATACATTGAGAGCATCTTGATGTGATTAACAAACACTTTTTAAAAGCATTAAAACCTCATGAAATCCTATATGATGTTAGTTATAACAAACTTAAAAATAAAATATTAATTAAATATTCCCGTTATAATTATAATTCTACATTTCTTACTTTATCTAGACCACAAACTCAATGTCATATAATTGACTATGATATCATAAATAATACTTATAGATAACATAGGTGATCGAAAATCATATAAAACCCCTACGAAATTCTAATGTCTTATTATTTCACCATTCAAAATCATTAAATAAAATTTACAATCATCAAATATACATGCATATACTCCAAATCCATGAAAAAGTATTTGCTCAAAAAAATTTCAGCTAACTTCTCATAAAATTGGAGCCATCCATTGTGAATAACTTGACGCAATTAACAAATCGCTCTAAGAAGTACTTTAAATCATATATGCTGCTAGTATAAGAATGGAAAAACCTTCTTGGAGAATATGTTTGTATTTGTTGCATTATATATAGTCTTCAAACACAACATCAAACAATTGATTATTATATCTTGAAAAATATTATGAAAAGTATTTCATAAATTTTATAGTAATTTAGACATTCATGAAGTGCATAAGAAAACAATGATTATCAAAGGACACAAAGTACCAATTGAGCCCATTTACCTTAATAGACGAACTCCTTAAACAAACTTTAAATAAAATAAAATATCCATGCATTTAATTTCAACCCATCTGAAAGAGTTTAGACAATGAAATTACATGTATGCTGCTTGTTGCAAACATCTTAAAAAGAATGGATGGATTGAATGTTCCCCTTATATTATATATTAATTTGAAGTCTTCAACCTCAATATTATGCAATTGATAGTTATGCCAAGTAAAACACCTAAGGCTAGTATTTCAAAAACTTTATAATAATTTAATAATTCATGGATATTAACTCCCACTCTTGAGCCTTCCATAACATGTAAGCCATATACCAAATGAATATGCCAAAATAAAATCAACAAGCCCCTCAAACTAATGTAACTACTGGAGTTACATCACTTACAAAGTAATGAAGCCCATCACTTACAAAACCCATCATTGGGCTTTTCTTTCCATGATATTGCAAGCCGTTTTTGAATCTTCCAATGGATGTAAGCCCATCAAGTTAAATTGGGTAAAAATAAAGCCTAAAAACTTGATAAATCAACCAATGCGTCTCCCAAAACATGAAGACCAAATCCCAAATAATTGAAGCCAGCAGAAAGCAACAAACACGCTAATAAAACCTGAATCTTACAATGGATGTAAATCACATTCTCATAATTCAAGTTAACACAAAATAAACAAACTTGTCAACAAAATTTTTCTTCCCATGGATTTAAGGCCCACCGCAACTAATCCCAACCGTCCAATAGATTAAGCATCAACCCAACCTAACAAATCCATCAATTAAAATCATCAAAACCAAAACACATCTTAGACAAATGCAATCGAGTCAAGCTCAAAGTCTTGGGCAACTGATGGTTATGCCCATGCCTTGGAGCTCTATCAATCGTGTCTAGCACCTCTAAACCAAAAGTGGTCATGCTCCGTGCCTCTAGATTATTCAATGAGAAGTTCAACAACTAGCTGTTTGTTAGTAAATGATTTAATGCTAATTTCAGAAGTGCGCCTTCTAGCATACACTTTCACGCCAATCTACTCATGATACTGGAGAAGACGCAACTCATGGTAGTTAATTAAGCTACTCAGATGATATTACTAAAAGTATCTAATGTTGGCAGACGGGTCCAAAAATATACCCGGAATGATACAAACATGGGATCTTGATCAAGGTTGCCATTATCACTTCAAAATTGAACCCCACTCAACATAATTTAAATATAAAAATAAAGTTTAAGCAAATAATTGATCCTATGAAAGTTGCTTAATCGAGAATGCTCCTTATGAGTGAGAGAAAATAATCAATTATAGAGGTCTGCACCCATAAATGTCTCAATCCCAGATCAAAATAAATCTTGAAACACCATAAAAGTAAACTGAATAAATTAAACCTAATATGTCCCAAGAAAAACTACCCTCAAATCATTTTATATACACGTAAAGGAAGCTCAAAAGTTTTTACTTTCCTGAGAGATCAATCAATTGGGACCAAACCAACCAAAGAGCACATGTTTCTTAAATGTACTTCTTTGAAAAAAACTAAAAACTCCTAAGAAGCTAATAGTAATGCCAAGTCTCTGCACTCTTGTCAGTCATTTTTGGTAACTACAAGCGGCTATATAGTGTGCCTATGAAGTATTCAATAAAGCTAGAATGATAAGCCATCTACCAATGAAAGAACCAAAGCCAGTCATAAAAGTAAATCTTTGACACTTATATATTCCAGACGGACTACTTAGGACACCTAAAAGGAGGAAACTAATGGTTTCTAGTCGAACTCCCTAAACATTGCAACTCCAAATCCTCTAATTTGGCACATTGGGGTTGTTGGTATATCCAAAAATAAGAAACCATAGTATCATAATCAAGTCTATATATCCATCCCAACAATTACTCAATTAAATTCACATCCAACTGCCAAATCTAGGCTAAATTTTGACCCTGACATCCTTATATGATAATAGTTGCCCTTGAGTGGGATGGGTAATTAACAATGATGCATATGCCTATAAAATGACTCGACCCCATAGCAAAAGAACTATAAATCTTTCATCAGGAAAATCCAGATTAAATTACACTCAATCTACCTGCTAAATGTAAACTTGGATCTCACCATGGATATATCTCTATCTCACATAATTCAAAGTTAAGGCAAAATAAACAAACTCATTAAATAAAGTTTGCATTTTCTAACGGATGTAAGCCCCACCTCAACTAATCCCAACCTTCCAATAGATTAAGTCACAACCCAACCTAACAAAACCATCAATTCAAATCACACAAATCAAAACATGTCTTAGTTAAAGGCAAACGATTCAAGCTTAAAGTTGTGGGTAAATGATGTTTATGCCTTCGAGCTCTTATCAATCATGTCTAGCACCTCTAAACCGAAAGCGATCACGTCTTTGTGCCTCTAAATTATTCAACAAAAAGTGCTACATCTAGTTGTCTGTTAGTAAACGATTTAATGCTAGTTTGAACAGTACATGTTTGAGACATACAAGTTCATCCCAATTTACTCATGAAACTTGAGAAGTAGCAACTCATGGTAGCTAATTAAGCTCCCAAATGATATTACTCAAACTCTCTAAAGTACCCAGACAGCCAATGATATTCCAGGAATAATACAATCATGGGATCTTGATCAAGTCTGCCATCATCACCTCCAAAATTCACCCGCCCAACATAATTCATACAAAAAGACCAAATTTAAGCCAACCATTGAACATAGGCAAGTTACTTAATCGAGAATACTCTCTATGAGTGAGAGAAATAATTATAGAGGTTTGCATACAAAAAAATTCTCAACCCTAAATCTAAATAAACCTTGAAACATCATTAAAGTAGCCTGCTTAAATTAAACATAATATCTCTCACGAAAAACTATACATTTATTGAGAGGTTTGATGGAGAAGTACAAAGAAAATAAGGATAATCCACATATAATTTTTGTTGATTAAGAAAAAAATTTATGATAAGGTTCCAAGAGAAATACATTGGAGTGTTTTAGAGAAGAAAGATGTTGATATTGCTTATACCAAGTCATTAAGGATATATATACTAGAGATGTTCTTTATGTTGAAACAAAAGGAGGACTGACCAAGTATTTTCCTATTTCAGTTGGATTACATCTAGGATCAGCATTAAGCCATATCTTTTTTTTTTTAGATATGGATGTTCTTACTAGATATTTATAGGAGGATGTACCTTGGTTTATGCCTCTTGCTGATGATATCCTTCTTATGGATAAGTCTAGATAGAGTTAAAGAAAAAATTGATTTATGGAGGTCAATTTTAGAATTTAAAGGCTTTTGTTTGAGTTGCTCTAAAGCTGAATACGTTAAATATAATTTTAGTAGTAGACCTAGTGGCGGGATTGTAACAATTGGTCATCAAATCATTAATAGAAGCTAATATTTTAGATATTTTGAGTCTATAGTTCAAAATGATGCTGATGATGTTAGCAGTACAATTCAAGTTGGGTGGTTTAAGTGGTGAAATGCATCGAGTCTATTGTATGATAGAAAAGTATCGCTTAGACTTTAATGAAAATTTTAGTGGTGAGACCTACAATGCATTATGGCACAGAATGTTGGTATGTAAAAGTGAAGCATAAAATTAAGTGATGCTAAGATGAGAATGCTCAAGTGGCTGAGTTGCTTTACACTTAGAAACAAAATGTGAAAAGAGTATATTCATGAAAGGATTGCAGTAGCTCTAGTGACAAATTAAAATTAGAGAGGTTCTCCTTAGATGATTTAGTAATGTTAAACATCGACCATCTGATGGCCTTGTTAACAGTTTAGATGTTTTAGATTTGATTTGTGTTAAAAAAGGTAGAGATAAAACTAAAAAGACTAGCATGTTGTATAAAAGAATGATCTTAATTTATTAGAAATAAATAAAAATATGATACTCAATAGGAATAAAATGGAGAAAAAGGATTCATGGAGCCAACCCCACTTGGTGGGATAAAAGCTTTTTGTTGTTGTTGTTGCATTTCTCAAGAAAAACTACTATCAAATCATTGTACATACACATCAAGTAAGCTCAAAAGTATTGGTTTTCCTGAGCGATCAATCAATCAGGACTAAACAAACCAAAACACACATGTTTCTTAGAAGTGCTACTTTGAATAAAACTAAAACTCTTAATCACCTAGTAGTAATGCCAAGACTGTACACTCTTGTCCGATATTTTTGGCATCTTTGAATAGCAAGCGACTATATAGTATGCTTATGAATTATTCAATAAAAATAATATAGTAACATCTACCAATGAACAAGTCAAAATTAGTCACAAAAGCACAACTTTAAAACATATATTTTTGTGAGGCCTATTTAGGACACCTGAAAGGAGTAAACCAATGGTTGCTAATCAAACTCCCTAACCAACTCAAAAATATATGATGTTGGCACATTAGGTTGGTTACTATAAGGACGAAACAATAGCATCATGATCAATTTTATATCCATCCCAAGAATTACTCAATTAAGTTCACATCAAACTACCAAATATAGGTAAAAATTTTTGACCCTAAGTGACATACTTAATTGATAATGGTGGCTTAGGAGTGGGATGGAATGTGTCAATTGCCTATAAAATGTCTTGATCCCATATAAACATAAGTACTAATCTATTCACACAGAAAATCTTATTAAAATAAAATTAATATAGTAACATCTACCAATGGAACAAGTCAAAATTAGTCACAAAAGCACAACTTTAAAACATATACTTTTGTGAGGTCTATTTAGGACACCTGAAAGGAGTAAACCAATGGTTGCTAATCGAACTCCCTAACCAACTCAAAAATATATGATGTTGGCACATTGGGTTGGTTACTATAAGGACGAAACAATAGCATCATGATCAATTTTATATCCATCCCAAGAATTACTCAATTAAGTCACATCAAACTACCAAATCTAGGTAAAAATTTTGACCCTAAGTGACATACTTAATTGATAATGGTGGCTTAGGAGTGGGATGGAATGTGTCAATTGCCTATAAAATGTCTTGATCCCATATAAACATAAGTACTAATCTATTCACAATGAAAATCTTATTAAAATAAAATTAATATAGTAACATCTACCAATGGAACAAGTCAAAATTAGTCACAAAAGCACAACTTTAAAACATATATTTTTGTGAGGTCTATTTAGGACACCTGAAAGGAGTAAACCAATGGTTGCTAATCGAACTCCCTAACCAACTCAAAAATATATGATGTTGGCACATTGGGTTGGTTACTATAAGGACGAAACAATAGCATCATGATCAATTTTATATCCATCCCAAGAATTACTCAATTAAGTTCACATCAAACTACCAAAGCTAGGTAAAAATTTTGACCCTAAGTGACATACTTCATTGATAATATGGTGGCTTAGGAGTGGGATGGAATGTGTCAATTGCCTATAAAATGTCTTGATCCCATATAAACATAAGTACTAATCTATTCACACAGAAAATCTTATTAAAATAAAACAATCTAACCCGCTTCTCATCCCGCCCGTCCCTGTCCCCGCCCAAAAAAAAATGCTCAGGTTTATAGATAAGGCTTGCAGAAGTAGCTTTTTTTTTATTACACGTGTCCAAATCCCACAAAATTGTGTAGGAAATAAATAAAAAAAATTAAAAAAAAACATTGAGAAAAGAAGGGGAAACTTAGATAATGTCTAATGCATTAAGTGCAAGTTAGCATTCAAAGAAGATACCACACAATAACCTGTACGAGCTAAATTTGATATTGTATATCAATTTTATATCAGAAAAGAAAGAACTTCACATTGTAACAATAATAATACTATTATTGCTTCTTTCCAGATAAATTTTCTTAAAAACCAAAACAAGCAGTCATAGACCATAATTTCACTGAGCAAACAAGAGAAGTACTAGAAATAATTTAGAACTCACCAGCCGAGCATTATTAAGCCGTTTTGCAGCCATTTCATACTCTTTTAGTTTGGTTTCCTGCAATGACACAAAAACATATTAAGAAATTGCAAAAAATGGAGAGATGACACTCTTTATGAAAGAATCAAGAAACTTATACAGACATGGAAGTAGTAATAATAAACTACCGAAATGACAGATTAAATATGGAAATGAGCAAACAGATAATTGGCCAGATTAGCATAGAAAAGCTCGACAATAAATTTAAAAAAAAAGGAAAATCAATAGAAAGTAAATAGCTTTGTATGAAACATATTGTTAAACTGAGGACAACTGTGAAAAAGAGCATATCAAGTCGGAAACCATAACCTAGTTATAAAAAGCATGAGAAACTTTGGAGTTTTGTTATATAAAGCTATACCAAAATTAATCCAAACATTGATTCAAATGACACAATTTTATTGTCGACTTTGAAGGATGTAAAAGATCGACTTAGGGTCTGTTTGGGGCAGTTGCAGCTTATCCAGCTTATCTAGATAAGCAATTTATCCTGATAAACTAGAAACAACACAAAAAAGTGAACAATAATAAAGGACACGACGCTCAACAAGTAGTAATATAAGAAACACAAAAAGGGCTAGAACAGTCCTGGGCAGCGTCGGAGTGAGGTTGAGAAGTCACCAGGGAGGCTGAAGAAGAGTCGGCAATGGTGGAGAGAACGTCAGAGTGATCTGCAGTGGCTGGAGTGGCGCTGAGAGGGCCTGGAGAGGTTGGAGGTCGGCGGTCTACGGTAGGAGGCGCTGAAAAGGAAGGCAATGACGAGATGAGGGTTGCGAGGGACTAGAAGGTGTTGTGGCCTACTTAGAGAGGTGCTTGTGTTTTGATTGAGGAGGCACGGGAAGGAGAGTTGAGACTGGAGTATGGTTGGGAGGAATCAGAAGGCGATTTCTTGGAGTTGTTGAAGACAATTACGAAATAAAACCATAAATATCAAACACACGCAAACTCTAAGGAAAAAGTAACATTTCAAGAAGACGGCCTTGTATGGATACGACTTCCTGTAGGAGCTTCCAACAAATTCAAGTCCAGAGCCTATGAACCTTTCCGCATTTTAGAAAAATTAAACGACAATGCATAAAAAATTAACCTGCTAGAAGACTCAAATATTTCAGCAACATTCTATTTCGCAGACCTCACTCCATACTATGAGGAACTAGAAGCTTCATCAAATAATGACCAATCTCCTCCAACACCAGGAGATTGACGTTAGGCTATTCAAGCCCATCAAC
Source organism: Papilionanthe hookeriana x Papilionanthe teres (assembly GCA_022702705.1). Lineage (NCBI taxonomy): Eukaryota > Viridiplantae > Streptophyta > Magnoliopsida > Asparagales > Orchidaceae > Papilionanthe > Papilionanthe hookeriana x Papilionanthe teres. The sequence continues at coordinate 97,242,662 of CM040425.1, forward strand.
CATGCGTGACAAATGGGTCGGTCCAACCTTTTTGTTGTACCGAAACCAATCAAATATTACTCAAGGCATGTGATTCTCCTTCGCCCTTCTTCCGTGATCGACTCCTTCCCGTGCCCTATTCTTCCGCTCTCCTCCTAGCCGTTGGGATCTTGCCTCCATTTCCCCTCTTCAATTCCTACCATTTTACCCCCTTCCTTTCTCAGATCTTGCCATGAATAGCTCCTAGTCTTCCCTCTACTTGTACATGTTTTTGCTTAGGTCCCACTCAGTTCTTTGGTTTTTCTAATTTCAGGTGTGCCTCTAGGCATCTCCCCCAACGGTGAGCGGTGCTCCACCTGTATATCACTTGAGGTGGTGACCATCTTCAAAACTCCGGGTGGTGCTCCGGCTGTAGCTCATCCACAACAAGATATTTATCCTTCCATAGCCCCTCCAGCCCCTATACCAACTACGCACATCGCCCTCCGGTCTTCTTTTTGCTGCCCTCCAGGCCATCCCTCCTCATTCCAACAGCAAACCTACTTCCCTTAGCCCCGCTGACACCTTCCCTGCTACGGATCGACATCTCCAAACCGCTGTATTGTTCCCTCCATTCCCACCGACACCTTCCTCGTTGTTGTTTGGCGCTTTCCGTAGTAATCCCTATACCCTCCAGCAGTCCGCCAAGACCGTCCCCAACTAGCCCTTGCCGCAAACAGCTCCTCCCAAACCTGTCCCTGCTACTGTCCAGCCACCAACATCTATCACAACTGCTGTCTCCTATCCCCGTTGCTGTCCAGCTCTATCGTCTAGACCCCGCCATCAGTCTGTTACTACCCCAAGCCACTGCAGCTCCCTCTTGCCACCCTCCAGTAATCGCCAACCCTTTTCCAACCACTACCCCTGTCTGCATTTCCTAGATGGTAGTTTATATATTTTGTGTTACTTTCTATCTTATATATTTTTACTGCCATACTGTCATTTCCATTTGTATGTTTGTAGTTGTTTATTTCATATTCGTAAGAGTCTCGTTTCGTACCCTTTTAAATTCAGTAATAATAATTGTGCTTTTTGTGGTGATTTGGACTTCCTCTGGTATCATTTAGCATCGGAGCTAGCCCAACTCTGGCACTATCCTAGGGTTTCCGAGCATCAGCCCACGCCCAAGCCACCCTCACAAAAATTTTTTTGTCCTAAAAGCTTCGACGAAAAGGTCGAAGCTCCCCATAGATTGACGAGAGAGCTAAAATAGGACACCAAAGACGCATTGTTGTAGTTGCTACAGTAACAGCAAATCCATATTTCCTATTTTGATTCCCAACATTATTTACCACCTTCCACTTCTATCTAATTTCAAATTCCTTCCTTTCCCATCACCCCTCCTTTATTTATTTATTACCTATTCTTCCACTTACTAAACTACCTATTAAGGGGGCGTTTAGTGGAGATTATTTGCAGTGGTGGCGTTTTCAAAACGTCATGGGTCTGTTTGGAAATCCCATTTCAACAGCTTATTAGAAATCGCAATTATTATTTACTATTAGACGCAGATCGCGGGGTCCTACCCGCGATCCACGATTCATTTCTTCGAAGGACGAAATTTGCCCCTCTCGCTATCCAGGATACCTAAGCGGAGCGATCCCGCAGCACCCGTCTCCCTCCCCGATCCCGCAGCACCATGTTTCCTCCTTCCATCGCCGGCTTCTCAGGTAACATTCTGTTCTTCTTCCTCTTCTACGACGAGCCGCGTCTCCTCTCCTTGCCTTATCTACGCTGGGAAGCATCTCCATCATCACCACCTGACGCTGTTAACTCAACTTCTCCCGACCCATCTCTCACTCTCCTATTTTCTATTATTCTCCTTCGCTCCTCGTTGACCGCAATTCACATTTGATTTATGTTTACCTAATCTGGCAACAGATCAGAGCCAATTGTAGACATAAAAGATTGCAAACGTAAAAGATTGCAAAGATAGCATCCTATTTTTTTGTTTAGATTGCAAACATAAAATTACAAGTTACTTATATATAGATCAAAAAGGTTGAACTATTACTATGTTATTTAGGTTTGGATATATTCAGTTCTTATTTTTTCAGTTTAACTGAGTGCAGCTCATATGTTAATTTCATTTGAATATATGCAGTTCTTATGTTAATTCTAGCTCATTTATCTAATCATTTTACTATTCTGTTGGTTTACATCAAGGATCAGCTTTAAGCCCATATCTTTTTGCTTTATTTATGGATGGTCTTACTGGGCATTTACAGGAGGATGTACCTTGGTATATGCTTTTTGCTGATGATATCCTCCTTGTGGATAAGACAAGAGAAAAAGTCCAGGGAAAAACTTGAATTATGGAGGTCTACATTGGAGTCTAAAGGTCTTCGTTTGAGTAGAACTAAAACTAAATACATGGAATGTAATTTTAGTAATAGTAGGTTTAGTGACGAAGTGTAACTTTGGGTGATCAAACTATTAAAAGGTGTGAACGATTTAGATATCTCGGGTCCATTGTTCAAAGCGATGGTGATATTGATGGGGATGTTAATAGTAGAATTCGGGTTGGTTGGTTGAAGTGGAGGAATGCGTCCGGCTCTATTGTGTGATAGAAAAGTACCGCTTAGACTGAAAGGAAAATTTTATAAGATGGTGGTGAGATCTTCAATGCTCTATGGTGCTAAATGTTGGCCTTTAAAAGAGAAGTATAATGTTAAGCGTTGTCGAAATGAGAATGATTAGGTGGATGAGTGGCTTTACACTTAGAGACAAAATGCGAAATGAATTTATCCGTAATAGGGTTGCTGTTGCACCAGTGACGGATAAAATTAGAGAGAGTCGCCTTAGATGGTTTGGTCACATTAAACGTCGACCACCTGATGATCCGATTAGGAGATTAGATGTTCTAAATACAACTTATGTTAAGAAAGGCAGAGGTAGACCTAGGAAAACTTGAGCTTATTGCATAAAAAGTGATCTTAATTTATTAGAATTAAACGAAAATTTGACACTAAATAGGATGCAATGGAGAAAAAGGATTCATGTAGCCGACCCCACTTAGTGGGATTAAGGCTTTGTTGTTGTTGTTGTTGTTGTTATTTTTTTCAGTTTTACTAAGTGCAGCTCATACAAGAGAGGTAGTTGAGATGTGTTGAATATCAGGTGTTATTCTTGGTTCTATTTACATTTTTTATTTTTGATAGAACAACTGATATAGAATCGAAAAAGCAGTAAGGTCAATATGATTTTAAATTGAATTGTTATGGTATATATGGTTTAGCAGACATGTCATATTCAGTTTTAAAAGATTGCAGAAAAAGAAGTAAGTCAAGATGCTCTCAAGCACACATGTGTCATCTTGTCAAATGTTGATTTCAATTATGATTGCTCTAATCGAGCAACTGGAATGCGAATTAGCAAAACCAAAATTATCTTTCAAAAGAAAGGTGCTAAGGGAAAATCAATAAGTTGATGAAGCATTTTATGAAGTTTGAGCTAAGTTCTATTGTAAAACCAACTCCGTTACAGTCGATATAAAAGACTATTAAAATGCATTCCTTCAAAATTTTCTTTTTAAGAAGGCTCAACAACTCTATTGACTATTAAATTCAACTAAAGTATTTGGGATAAGTAAGCTTATCCCAAGTATCCGCATCTCTAACTACGTAAGACGGCCTTCATTATATAGCTTTATGTTTTTAATATTGTTCAATTGGTTTCATTTTACTTGTTTATTGCTTATAAGGCATCATAGTTTGTTATGGCAACAATATTACGAAATATTTTTTTGGTGAGTTTGTCATTTTATTTTCTACTAATATGACTCCAATTTTTTATTACATATCTTCTAATAGTTACAATATGGCCAATAACAAAAAAGGGTCCACAGCAGCAATGTGGGAAAAGAATGTGACAAATATTTTTTGCAATCTCTGTGTTAAAGAGATTGAAGTTGGAAATAGACCTTCGTCTTTTTTTAACAAAGAACGATGGGCTAATATAACCAACAAGTTTAATGAAATGACAGGACGAGACTACAATAGGTTGAAACTCAAGAACAAGTGGGATCAGCTAAAGAGAGACTGGAAGTTATGGAAGGATTTTAAAATGGGATCAACTGGATTAGGTTGGGATTCTATCAAGCGTACGGTGGATGCTTTAGAGGAATGGTGGACTGAGAAGTTAGTGGTAATAATAGTATCATTGTGTACTCTTCAGTTTATTATCATTTATAATTCTAACCTGCATAATATGCTACAACTTTTCTCCTCTCGACGTTGCAGGCAGTATCAAATGCAAAAAAATTTAAGGTGTGTGGGATTGAGCCGAACTTGGAAGACAAATTGGATGTTATGTTCCAAGGAGTTGTTGCTACGGGTGAACATGCATTCAACCCCAGCCGAGGGCTTTCTTAGTATCTCGGTTGACTTCATACCGATCAAGTTATGGTTACGGTGAAGGCTCGAGCGTGCACCGAGAGGCTCGAATCCACGTGCCAATCGAAGAGGTGCAAGATCGACAAAAAATTAAAAAATAAAGATGTTTTCATTCAGAGCTCGATAGATAGACTAATACAAGTATTTGAAGCTCCACAACCTGTACAAACTGTAGTAGTTGATCCCAATTTGATGATTTCATGAATTTTTTAGATGAAATTCCAGAAGTTGTTTGTGATCCCGCGTTTTACTTAAAATGTGTTAAAGTTCTTGAAGACCCAACACGAAGACGGATTTTCAAGAGGCTGCGGCCCGAGCTGCGTGCCGAATATTTACGTCCCTCCATTGACAAATGATTTGTTCCCACTTTTTGTTTTTATGGGTTTTGTTATTTGTGGACTGTTGTGAATGTTTCTGTTTTAATGTATTTGAAGACATTGTTATTTGTGCAATTTTTTTTCATTGATGTATTAAACTGTTCTGTCAAATGTTTATATTTTTTTAAAGTTTACACGGATATTTGTCTGCTAATTGAATAAGATGTTCCGTCGTACGAAAACATTTACGCATGATGGATCAGCGAGCACGCCGCAAAAGATTAGCTGCCACAATTGCAATATTGCTTTTAGAGTACTACCGCTCCAGCACAGTTCGAACCCCACACATGACGTCGTCATTCGGCGAGATGCTTGTTGAACAGTCCATAAGATTCCACAACATATTTCGAATGAGTGTGCTCATTTTATTGGACCTTTTGCATGAACTACGTAGCAACCATGGACTCGAAGGTTCGACCAGAACAACGACAAGGGAGGTATTGGCAATTACAGTATACATTTTATCTCAGAATCAATCAATTAGAGAAGCTATGGAGCGTTTCCAACATTTCTCTGAGACAATAAGTCGATACTTCTCCAAAGGATTGAAGGCACTAATTAGCCTATCTATCCAAATCATTAAGTCGGAAGACCCGACATTCAGCACAACTCCAGCAAATATTGCTAAAGACCCGTGTTACATGCCATTTTTTAAGGTTAGTTCCTTATTGCATCACGTTCACTTCTAAATCGAAATATTAAGCTTCCATTTACGTGATTATTTCGATTAGGTTGGGATCCTATCAAGAGTACGGTGGATGCTTCAGAGGAATGGTGAACTGAGAAGTTAGTGATAATAATTGTATCATTGTGTACTCTTCAGTTTATTATCATTTATAATTTTAACCTTGATAATATGCTACAATTTTTCTCCTCTCGACGTTGTAGGCAGTACCAAATGCAAAAAAAAATTTAAGGTGTGCGGGATTGAACCGGACTTGGAAGACAAATTGGATGTTATGTTCCAAGGGGTTGTTGCTACGGGTAAACATGCATTCAACCCCAGCGAGCAGGGCTTTGCTGGTATCTCAGTAGACTTCATACCCGATCAAGTTATGGGTTCTAGTGAAGGTCCGAGCGTGCACCCGAGAGAGCTCGAATGCACGTGTCAATCGAAGAGGCGTAAGACCGACAAAAAATTTAAAAAAAAAAGATGTTTTCATTCAGAGCTCGATAGATAGACTAATTCAAGTATTTGAAGCTCCGCAACTTGTACAAACTGTAGTAGTTGATCCCAATGTTGATGATTTAATGAATTTTTTAGATGAAATATTGAGCCTTCTTAAAAAATGGAAGCTCAATATTTCGATTCAGAAGTGAACGTGATGCAATAAGGAACTAACCTTAAAAAATGGCATGTAACGCGGGTCTTTAACAATCTTTGCTGGAGTTGTGCTGAATGACGGATCTTCCGGCTTAATGATTTGAATAGATAGGCTAATTAGTGTCTTCAATCCCTCGGAGAAGTATTGACTTATTGTTTCAGAGGAATGTTGGAGACGTTCCATAGCTCCTCTAATTGATTGATTCTGAGATAAAATGTACACTGTAATTGTCGATACCTCCATTGTCGTTGTTCTGGTCGAACCTTCGAGTCCAATGTTGCTACGTAGTTCATGCAAAATGTCCAAAAAAATGGGCACACTCATTCCAAATACGTTGTGGAATCTTATGGGATGTCCAGCAAGCATCTCGCCGACCCATTTATCCCCAATAAATGACGACGTCATGTGTGGGGTTCGAACTGTGCTGGAGCGGTAGTACTCTAAAAGCAATATTGCAATTGTGGCAGCTAATCTTTTGTGGCGTGCTCGCTGATCCATCCTGCGTAAATGTTTTCGTATGAAGGAACATCTTATTCAATTAGCAGACAAATATCCCTGCAAACTTTAAAAAAATGAAAACATTTGACAGAATAGTTTAATACATCAATCAAAAAAAATTGCACAAATAACAATGTCTTCAAATACATTAAAACAGAAACATTCACAACAATCCACAAATAACAAAACCCAAAAAAACAAAAAGTGGGAACGAATCATTTTTCAATGGAGAGACGTAAATATTCGGCACGTGGCTCGGGCCGCAGCCTCTTGAAAATTCATCTCCGTGTTGGGTCTTCAAGAACTTTAACACATTTTAAGTAGAACACGGGATCACAAACAACTTCTGGAATTTCATCTAAAAAATTCATGAAATCATCAACATTTGGATCAACTACTACAGTTTGTACATGTTGCGGAGCTTCGAATACTTGTATTAGTCTATCTATCGAGCTCTGAATGAAAACATCTTTATTTTTTAATTTTTTGTCGATCTTGCGCCTCTTCGATTGGCACGTGGATTCGAGCTCTCTCGGGTGCACGCTCGGGCCTTCACCAGAACCCATAACTTGATCGGGTGTGAAGTCAACTGAGATACCAGCAAAGCCCTGCTCGCTGGGGTTGAATGCATGTTCACCCGTAGCAACAACCCCTTGAAACATAACATCCAATTTATCTTCTAAGTCCGGCTCAATCCCACACACCTTAATTTTTTTTGCATTTGGTACTGCCTGCAACGTCGAGAGGAGAAAGATTGTAGCATATCATCAAGGTTAGAATTATAAATGATAATAAAGTGAAGAATACACAATGATACAATTATTACCACTAACTTCTCAGTCCACCATTCCTCTGAAGCATCCACCGTAAGCTTGATAGGATCTCAACCTAATCCAGTTGATCCCCTTTTAAGATCCTTCCATAACTTCCAGTCCCTTTTTACATGATCCCACTTGTTCTTGAATTTCAATCTATCGTAGTCTCGCTCTGTCATTTCATTAAACTTGTTGGCTAGATTAGCCCACATCCTTCTTTGTTAAAAAAAAGGGAAGGCCTATTTCCAACTTCAATCTCTTTAACACAAATTGCAAAAAATATTTGTCACATTCTTATCCCACATTGCTGATGTAGACCCTTCTTTGTTTTTAGCCATATTGTAACTATTAAAAGATATGGATAAAAAATTGGAGTCATATTAGTAGAAAATAAATTGGCAAACTCGCCAAAAAAATATTTTGTAATATTGTTGTCATAACAAACTATGATGTTTTATAAACAATAAGCAAGTAAAATGAAACTAATTGAACAATATTAAAAACATAAAGCTATCTGATGAAGGCTGTCTGATGTAGTTAGAGATGCGGACATTTGGGATAAGCGTACTTATCCCAAATACTTTAGTCGAATTTAATAGTCAATAGAGTTGAGCCTTCTTAAAAAAGAAAATTTTGAAGTAATGCATTTTAACAGCCTTCTATATCGACTGTAACGGAGTTGGCTTTACAATAGAACTTAGCTCAAACTTCACAAAATGCTTCATAAACTTATTGATTTTCCCTTGGCACATTTCTTTTGAAAGGTAATTTTGGTTTTGCTAATTCGCATTTCAGTTGCTCGATTAGAGCAATCATAATTGAAATCAACATTTGGCAAGATGACACGTCTGCTTGAGAGCATCTTGGCTTACTTCTTTTTTTGCAATCTTTAAGAACTGAATATGACATATGTCTGCTAAACCAAAGATACCATAATAATGCAATTTAAAATCATATTGACCTTACTGCTTTTCAGATTCTATATCAGTTGTTCTATTAAAAATCAAAAAATGTAAACAGAACCAACAATAACACCTGATATTCAACACATCTCAACTACCTCTCTCGTATGAGATGCACTCAGTAAAACTGAAAAAAATAAGAACTAAATATATCCAAATGAAATTAACATATGAGCTGCACTCAGTTAAACTGAAAAAAATAAGAACTGAATATATCCAAACCTAAATAGCATAGTAATAGTTCAACCTTTTTGATCTATATACAAGTAACTTGCAATTTTATGTTTGCAATCTAAACAAAAAAATAGGAATGCTATCTTTGCAATCTTTTAGGTTTGCAATCTTTTACGTTTGCAATATTTTATGTCTACAACTGGCTCTAATCTATTGCCAGATTAGGTAAACATAAATCAAATGTGAAATGCGGTCAACGAGGAGGGAAGGAGAATAATAGAAAATAGGAGTGAGAGATGGGTCGGGAGAAGTTGAGTTAACAGCGTCAGCTGGTGAGGATGGAGATGCTTCCCAGCGCAGATAAGGGAAGGAGAGGAGACGCGGTTCGTCATAGAAGAGGAAGAAGAACATAACGTTACCTGAGAAGCCGGCGATAGAAGGAGGAAACGGGGTGCTGCGGGATCGGGGAGGGAGACAGGTGTTGCGGGATCGCGCCGCTTAGGGATCCTGGATAGCGAGAGGGGCAAATTTCGTCATTCGAAGAAATGAATCGCGTCTAATAGTAAATAATAATCGCGATTTATAATAAGCTGTTGAAATGGGATTTCCAAACAGACCCACGGCGTTTTGAAAACGCCACCGCTACAAATAATCTCCGCCAAACGCCCCCTAAGAGTCATTGGATTATCTCTGGCTCTTCAAAACAAGGAAATTGTTGTATTGGTTATCTCTAGCTCTTCAAAACAAGGAAATTGTTGTATTGGTCCTATAATTCTTAAATAGTTTATATTGTATAGAGTTGTAACTACTTTCTTTATTTTAAGGTTATTTGGATAAAATTTAGTTTACACAAATACCTTGAGGTGAGGCTATAAATTGATTTCTAGCCATCAAATTGTAAAGCCAGTTCAACTCCCCTACAAGTGAATATTCTCTTCCCCTCTCTTATTGCCTCTCCTATTTTCTTTTTGTTCCCTGCCCTAACCGGTTGGTCTCAAGTTCTGGACAACAACCTTGAAGGACAGCAAGGAGTAATGCCTCGGAGACTGGAGAAGAGTTGCTGAAGGCACTGCTGAGGCTATGAAGGAAAAGTTATGTCACTGTAAAGGTCTGCTGTTAGGGCCATGGAAAAGAAGGATTGCAACCCTTGCTAACCAAGGGATATGAGATGAGATGCAAAAGTAACTACTCAGAAGATGCCCCATCCCAGTTGAAGACGGATTGCTTGAAGCTGCTGTGTGCAAGAACCCGACAAAGAAATTCTAACTTCGGTCATTGAAGAGTTAAGCGGCTGACAGTGGGCACCGAAGGCATTGTCGTAAGACCATCTAAGTGGGTTCTGATAGAGGTCTTAGTGGAAGAAGTTGCTAAACAGAGCCTATGCAAAACGATGGAGATCTGGAAATTGCATTAGCAAGAAGGCAGGTCTTCTTGTAAACTATGCATGTGTTAATTGAGAATAAATATCTGCAATTTTCTAGAAGGGCATCAAAGCCAGAAAACGGAGAAAAAAGGTTAGAAGATCAAAATGTCAATGGCCAAGATTGAGATTGAAAAGTTCACTGGTCTCAATGATCTCAACCTTCGGAAGCTGAAAATGAAGGCACTTCTTGTACACTAAGGCTTGAATGCAACTCTGTCAAAAGAGGTAAACTTGAAAGTAGAAGAAAGATTGCATTGAGAAGCGTTGAACAAAGCTCATAATGCAATTCCACTAAGTTTTGAAGCTGAGATAATTCATGAAATTGCACATCAAAAAACATCCATCAACATAAAGAGAAGGTTAAAAATCCTTGTATAACAAGATTTCTTTAGCCAATTGCCAGCAACTCAACAAGAAACTACATAAATTGCAAATGCGTTACTCCAAACCAGTGAATAATAACGTTGATAATTTTAATCAAATAGCTCTTGATTGAAAGCATACTTGTGTTTATAGATGATGAAAAAATTAAACACTTCTAACCGTTTCGTAGATACTATACTTTATGGAAAATATTGTGACACCGGCAATAGGTATGGGTGTAGAATTTCAGCAAAACAACAATCAAGAATCGTTGAGAAGAATTCTGGAGGCAAAGAACAACAAAAAGTATACTATTGATGTAAAGAAAGCACAAGAGTAAACATGACAAGACACCACCAGAGCTGCCAACTCCATGATACAGAAACATTCCGAAAAGAAAAAGACTCTTAATTCTAACCCAGCGCAAATAAGGGAAGGAGAGGAGACGCGGCTCGTCGTAGAAGAGGAAGAAGAACAGAACGTTACCTGAGAAGCCGGCGATAGAAGGAGGAAACGGGGTGCTGCGGGATCGGGGAGGGAGACGGGTGCTGCGGGATCGCGCCGCTTAGGGATCCTGGATAGCGAGAGGGGCAAATTTCGTCCTTCGAAGAAATGAATCACGGATCGCGTTTAGGACCCCGCGATCCGCGTCTAATAGTAAATAATAATCGCGATTTCTAATAAGTTGTTGAAATGGGATTTCCAAACAGACCCACGGTATTTTGAAAACGCCACCGCTGCAAATAATCTCCGCCAAACGCCCCCTGAGAGTCATTGGATTATCTCTGGCTATTCAAAACAAGAAAATTGCTGTATTAGTTATCTCTAGCTCTTCAAAGCAAGGAAATTGTTGTATTGGTCCTAAAATTCTTAAATAGTTTATATTGTATAGAGTTGTAACTACTTTCTTTATCTCAAGGTTATTTGGATAAAATTTAGTTTACACAAATACCTTGAGGTGAGGCTATAAATTGATTTCTAGCCATCAAATTGTAAAGCCAGTTCAACTCCCCTACAAGTGAATATTCTCTTCCCCTCTCTTATTGCCTCTCCTATTTTCTTTTTTTTCCCTGCCCTAACCGGTTGGTCTCAAGTTCTGGACAACAACCCTGAAGGACAGCAAGGAGTAATGCCTCAGAGACTGGAGAAGAGTTGCTGTAGGCACTGCTGAGGCTATGAAGGAAAAGTTATGTCACTGTAAAGGTCTGCTGTTAGAGCCATGGAAAAGAAGGAATGCATCCCTTGCTAACCAAGGGATATATGAGATGAGATGCAAAAGTAACTACTCAGAAGATGCCCCATCCCAGTTGAAGACGGATTGCTTGAAGCTGCTGTGTGCAAGAACCCGACAAAGAAATTCTAACTTCAGTCATTGAAGAGTTAAGCGGCTGACAGTGGGCACCGAAGGCATTGTCGTAAGACCATCTAAGTGGGTTCTGATAGAGGTCTTAGTGGACGAAGTTGCTAAACAGAGCCTATGCAAAACGATGGAGATCTGGAAATTGCATTAACAAGAAGGCAGGTCTTCTTGTAAACTATGCATGTGTTAATTGAGAATAAATATCCGCAATTTTCTAGAAGGGCATCAAAGCCAGAAAACGGAGAAAAAAGGTTAGAAGATCAAGATGTCAATGGCCAAGATTGAGATTGAAAAGTTCACTGGTCTCAATGATCTCAACCTTCGGAAGCTGACAATGAAGGCACTTCTTGTACACTAAGGCTTGAATGCAACTCTGTCAAAAGAGGTAAACTTGAAAGTAGAAGAAAGGTTGCATTGAGAAGCGTTGAACAAAGCTCATAATGCAATTCCACTAAGTTTTGAAGCTGAGATAATTCATGAAATTGCACATCAAAAAACATCCATCAACATAAAGAGAAGGTTAAAAATCCTTGTATAACAAGATTTCTTTAGCCAATTGCCTGCAACTCAACAAGAAACTACATAAATTGCAAATGCGTTATTCCAAACCAGTGAATAATAACGTTGATAATTTTAATCAAATAGCTCTTGATTTGAAAGCATACTTGTGTTTATAGATGATGAAAAAATTAAGCACTTCTGAACGTTTCGTAGATACTATACTTTATGGAAAATATTGTGATACCGGCAATAGGTATGGGTGTAGAATTTCAGCAAAACAACAATCAAGAATCGTTGAGAAGAATTCTGGAGGCAAAGAACAACAAAAAGAATACTATTGATGTAAAGGAAGCGCAAGAATAAACACGACAAGAAATCATCGGGGCTGCCAAGTCCAGGATACAGATGTAAGGAAGATAAATGGGTAGCCCAACATTCTCAAAAGAAAGAGACTCTTAATTCTAAAACCAAAATCCACACAAAACAATCCCTATTTATAAGCGCTAACAACCCCCCCCCCCCCAACAAAACCACCACCTCTCTTTTTACAAGTTTGTCATCCAAATGGAAAAACACATAAAAACAGTAATGTGGCCGGTAGTACTGACGCTTCCACACCATTCTCACGGGATTGAAGAAGATTTGAATAGGGTCTCCAATTTGGACTCGGAGACATTGATGGAGTCATTCTAATTCCCGGGTAGGTCAATATCGGTGATCCAAGCGTTTGTCCAAGCTACTACGTCAAGATTGGAGATATCTTTGACAACACACCAATCATCAGATTGACATAAAATAATGTAAAAAAAATTTACAAACAACAAAGGTTTAGGATTGTTGTTTGCATTCACGATATTTTGAAGGTTCCAAGGATCTAGTGATAGATTTGGTGCAAATTTCAAACTCATGTAATTCACTGCATAATTCTTAATTTCCATGAGAATCGAGTCTTGTTGAATATGAACTAAATTTCTGCATTTTGTTCCAAGTAGAGATTTTTACGTCATGATGCAAAACCAGCGCTAAACACTTCAGTTTTTTGTTTACATATTAATCATATTATGCATTTTATACTGTTGGACCAAGGTTTTATTGTAGTTTATGGAAGATTTCCTATTTTACCATCTAAGTGTGCTGGATCTTCAAGGTTTTTACGTTCATTAATACGGGCCAGAAAAACATTTACTAATATTTCATCAGCATATTCATCCACATATTAATCCAAGCTTAGTTGCTTTTCAAGATAATGTATCGCTTAATTAACTGCTAGCTTTTGAGATGAGGAATATTGCCGGTCATATTGTGTCGGAATCATTTTCAACATTGATGGAATTTGCCTCAACAAAAATAGGACCGCAAGAGATTTGATAAGAATCATATACTTCACTAGCAACAGAAGGAACCCTTCTAATTTGAATGGTGTTCACAATGAACTCCACTGGATCGTGCTGCCAAACGTCGATGCAAGAGCTTTTAGCTCTAGAAACTCCACCGCATCTCTTCGTCATACACAGGTCGATCATATAAAGATATCTACGATGATTCTGACACTGAACCTTTAAACCCATCGAAACTTCATGATTCTTAATGAAATGATTTTTCATCTTCTTCCTCGTGAATTTTATTTTATTGATCCGCCTCATAGTCTTCCAAATTTCGTTGTTCAAGAACCATTTTTCTTTCTTAAAGACACTAGATCTCCTGTTGTAAACCTTCCATAACAAGTTCTTGATATGGTTTTGTAATATTTCTTCGTGGCAGCATGTTATTTTGTTTTATAGATGTAGAGGAAAGGAAGCAGGGTGGTGAAGGAGCAGCACAACCATGAAAAACAAGAAGACATAAAATGTCTCCTTCTATACTAGAATTTGTTGGGATGCCAATTCAAAGCAGCAGCCACACGAACAAGAAAAAATGACCATGCACAAGCAGAATTCTGGAGTTCAAAAAATACCATGCCTGAACAACACGTGAAAGAATCCAAAAATCTGGATTCCTAAGATGGGAGCAACCACCGAAGGAACAGACAAGCAAGAAACGACAAAGAGAAACAACAACATAAAAGAACAAGAAAACAAAAGGCATGTAAAAATACAATGCTTACAGCAATCTGGAAATCTATGGCTAGAACTTTGCTGGGAGACTCTTGGACAAGGTTCAGCAGCCTACCAATAAGGATAGAGGATCTTGTTAAGAATTGGGATCAAGAAGTCAAAACTCTGACACCCAAATGATACCAACAATGGGAACAAAAAAAAAAAATTCAACAAAAAAATAATCAAGAATCACTGAGAATAATTCTAGAGGCTAAAAACAACAAAAGGAATATTACTAATATAAACTTTGCACAAGAATACACACGGCATGACACTACATGGGCAGCCAACTCCAGGATACAACTGCAAGGAAGATGAACGGGTAGCCCAACCTTTCCAAAAGAAAGACACTCACAATAATAGAACTAAAATATGCCCCTATGCACAAAACATTCCCTATTTATAAGCACTAAGACCCCTTTATTACAAGTTTGTCATCCAAATGAAAAAAACACAAAAACATAACTAAATCATATAAATTGAACTGTAACATAATGCGGACAACACCAGTACTAACACTTCCGCTTCAAATGCTTGCCATTTCATAGGTAAGAGTTGCAGTAAAGCCAAAAATTCAAATAAAAATAAAATCTAGTCAAGATATTGTATCTAAAAGACTAATTGTGTAAGGAATATTAAAAAAAAAAATGTGTCATAGTCTAAGAACCAATAAAGTTCCTAGTCAAAGATAAAAAGGAAATGGTTTCCTTGTCATAAAGAAGACTATTTCAAGAAGTAAGATCTAAAGAGGAAAAACTAGAACAAAAAAAAAATTGGATACGGATGATATGTTATGACAATGGTGGAAAGCTATGATAGTGTTGAGGTATTGTTGATCTTAGATTTAAACCCAAGAAATGGCTCTAGTTGAAAGCTAATATGCAGGTAGTTGTGGCATTATCTACAAATTGAAGCTGAATATATTGTTGCATCTAATGCCATAAAAGTACGATTGAAAGGTTAATTTTTAATTGTTAGTTCAGTCACACTCAAAACTATGTCTGTATTTTGGTCTCAAAGGGCAATATTCCTCTCCAAGAATCTCATGAACCATGAAAGGACTAAGCATGTGGGTGTTAGCTCCATGGAGCGTTAAAGGAAATGTGGAGATTGTAAGATTTCAACAATAACAATATATTAAATAATGTTGACAAAATCTATGGCAATTCAAATTTTAGTATTACTCAACGTTTTTGAGTATGGTGATGGTGAAAGAAAATTCTTGGATTTCCTTTTTTTTTTTTTTTTTGCTTGGATGTTTGTGAATTAAAGAACTAAGGTGAAAAATGTTGTATTGGCCCTTTAATTCTCATGTAGTTCTTTTAGCACAGAGCTATTAGTAGTTTCTTTATTTTGGGGATACTTGTGTAAATTACAATTTACACATACCTTGAGGTACAGCTACAAACAAACTCTCACAGCGATGGTGTAGAGATGATTCAATTCCATTCCATGTGAAGATTTTCTTCTCCACTCCTATTTACTCTCTTCCTATTTATTTGTCTTTGTCCTCTGCTACTTAATTGGTTCCATATTCAGATCACGAACGATGAAAAACAGCAAAAGACTCATGCCTCAGACTACATAAAAATTAAGACACTACTAAGACTGTCCAAAATTTCAGACTACATAAAAATTAGAGACACTGCCAAGGCTGTCAAGGAGTTCTATCTCTGCATATAAGTCCATTGGTGGCTCCACGGATGCCGAAAGGACGCGTTTTCAACCCTTCTAGCCACAGGATCTGTATAGAGAGCTGCAGTAGCAACCAT
Organism: Papilionanthe hookeriana x Papilionanthe teres; assembly: GCA_022702705.1. Classification (NCBI taxonomy): domain Eukaryota; kingdom Viridiplantae; phylum Streptophyta; class Magnoliopsida; order Asparagales; family Orchidaceae; genus Papilionanthe; species Papilionanthe hookeriana x Papilionanthe teres. The sequence goes on from CM040425.1 coordinate 97,258,740, forward strand.
GAAAAAAACTTCCTCACTCAATTGAGGACAGAATACCTGAAGCTGCTATGGACAAGAACCAATGGAAGGAAATAAGCTGCTGGCAGAGGGCACCAAAGCCATAGTGGCAAAAACATTTACATTTCCTCTGGAGCACTTAACTGCAAACCATTCCTAAATAGAACTCGTCCCATACCATGGGGACCTAGAAACTACATTAATAGAAAAGGCAAGTCTTTCCCTTGCAAATTTTTTTATGCATCAATCAAGAAAATAGAGCTGCAGTATTCTATATTAATGCACATAGTTTATTAGTAAAAAAAAATCCTAAACGTGCATTTTTGTAAGTACTTGGTTATCTACAAAATCAATGGTGGACACAAACTATATGATTACATTCAAAAGTGGCAAATAAGAATAGATGCATATAAAAGGGGCATAATCATTAGTTGCAGCACAAGAAGTGAAATTATCTATTATTGAAAAAGAAAATATAAAGCTTCAACCATCCAAACATCATTTAAATGAGTGATGAGTATGAGAGGAAGGTTTTTTAGATCACCACCTGGCTAGTATCTTCTTCTTCTTTAGGCAACTCTTTTACTGGTTCCTCCTCTTCACGTTGGTAGAGCTATTCAAAATAAGGGATATTGAAAAAAGGAGGAAATTTTTACATTAGAAACAAAATCAAGATCCTCAATAAAACTAATATTTTTTATTACATCAATAGAAGCAAGTCGATGCAATAAGAAGAATATCATAGAAATCGCAAATCATTCTAAAGCATTTAATGGAAAGTTTATTCGCATTTACAGTAGCAGCAGCATCTTTTCTTACAATAAACCATAACATCAATTTAATTCTGTAGAATCCAAGTTATAGTAATTAAAGATTCAAGTAAAAGTAGGAAAATAAATAGCGAGTTGATTGGAATCAAAACTGAATCGGATAGGAGAACAAGCTTATACACCTTTACAGATAGACTGTGAGCATAAATATGAAAATAATATAAGACTTCATGCATGGTTGAAAGTTAAAAGGTACTTGTAACTCGGCTTCATATTTCAAAAGATCAGTGAACCTATGTTGGTAATAAGATCTGCATAACCAGCACCTTCAATGAGGCCAATTCAAGTTTGTTGACAGATTATACCCCTACCACTTTTGTTCTGACAAGCATAATTCCCGGACCTAAATCAGTCTAGAAAAATTTGATAAAACTTATCACACGAAAATATCATATTTAAGCATTTTCATGATTTATGTTATTTAGTTGGCTAGAGCATAGGTAAGGCCTGGGTATGGCAAGCAGAACTAGATCTTTTAGGCCAACCTTACCCATTAAATAGATATCATTAATGAAAATAGCTAAGAAAATGGTTGCATGATAAAGGCACAGTTAATAGTAGATGTCACAACTCATAAGCTTGTGATGCGGAGAGCCACCTCAAAAGTTATATGTTCTCCACAGAGAAGTTTATTTTCTCCTGTAGTTAAACTTTATGCTAATAGAAATCCCAAGCAAACCCATAAGAGAAGAGGACATTTGAGTTGAAAAAATAAGAAAGGTAAATTCAAGAAAAAAATATACTTAAAATTAAAAATTTAATACATAGTTAGCATTAACCAACTTCACATGATTGGTGATTTTGATTGCAAATTTTTAATTATCAATATATTAAACACCCTCAAATATTAAAACTTGATTACTATTTGTATTGCAAAAACTCTCGTTTGTTAAAAAAGAAGAAAACATTCAGTTTTCATAAACCTTCATCCAAACATATAAAACTAATCTAAAATGGCAGCAGAAGTTAAGGAAAAAGAATAACAGAAACATCTAACAACAATGCTACAAATATAGCATGAAGTGAAAGAAAAAAAGGAATTGCTCCATTAACACACCAACCAGGTCACTCCAGAGAAACACAATTTCATAAGAGAAAACAACGACGCATAAAAAGGTAAGGATGGTCTTTTTTTCACATCTGAACAGCAAACATGACGATTGACACTTTTGCTCAAATTAAGCAGCTTATTAACCCAGCCGGCCCGGCCCCCAGATTTCAGCAAATGGGATGTAAATTAAATCATGCAAAATAAATGTTGTTAATTTGTGGTGAAATAACTATAAGTAAATCAACTTTTTTGTCAACTTCATTTTACTACAGTAACTTATGCTCAAGCCAAACACGCAAACATCTATATAAATCTAAACGGTTTACTTGAATTCTCATGATCACCGGGAATTATCTAGGCCGACAACATTTTCCAAGAAGCCTTCTTCGATAAAAAAAGTGCGGTCAACAAACTAAGAACTTAATGCAATAAGCAGTGAGGACTCTAACCTTGCGTTGCTCCCTAATCAGAAATGCGAATTTGGGTATGTTGGGGACGGCCAGCATTTTGGGCATTAGATGGTTGCGGAAATGCCCAGGCGCCACCTTCACTGTCTCTCCAGCCTTCCCCAGCTTGTCGATCGTCTGAAACCATCAGAAATCCACAAGGGAAAATGAGAAAACTATATATAAGAGAAGAACGAAAAGCGTCACCTTTCATCAGCTGAAGCTCCAAACGCTCACCGTGGTCAGGATGACCTCAAGCTTCCGATTCCGGTATCGAAGGCCGTGGCCGTTAAAGAGCAAGGGATTGGTAGCACGGCCGAAGGAAGCAGACCCTATATAGAAGCAGCGGCGAAATGCTTGAGCCATCCGGCGGCTGAAGTTTTTGCGACGAGAATGAGCGCCGGTTTAAAGCTTTCGGTGGGTAATGGATTTAGGGCTGATTGGATTCGTTTAGGCGGTTCGCGTCTCTCAACTCTTAACATCTTCCCATGTCTTCTCCCTCAGAAGCAGTGTTACTCATCCAAAGGTCTTTTGGTTATCTACTTGGGATGAGTAACTCCCTATAAATTATGAAGTACAGTCCTTCTAACAATTATCTTCAATTATTTTTTGAAAGAATATATAGATATATCTAGAAATATAACTCATTTCTTCTTTTATATACTAAATGCTCATTCAATGATATTGTGTAATGATAAGTGTATTTTGTTGAAGAGCTCATTCATCCCTCTAATCGCTTAGTTATTGCGTTCAAAATCAGGTAGGTGATGTCTCGTGTGAGGAAATGCTTCAAAAAATATTGTTGTTGAGGATATCATGAATCGGCAAGATAATACTTTCTAAATAATGACAGCATTAGAGGATTAGTTCAAATGAAAATATTATAGTGATAGATTAGTTAAAAGCACCAACTTTGCACAGGTGTTAGGAATTTGTATTTGGGTCGCTGGGTTGCAAATTTAAATATTATGTTATCTTGTGCACTCCCTCCCAAACCAGCCATCATGAATGTAAAAATATGTTGAAATCACATACTATTAATATATTTTAACAGCTCCACACCTATCAATATAGGCTATTTTTCCTTATTCATCATGTATGCGTCAACATGCATTCCATCAACTATTCTGATGTAGTTCTTATTATAAAAAAATGACACAATATAGGCTATTAATAAATTTTCTTTAATTTATTGAAGTACAAATAAAGAGTGAGATCAATACCTTAAAAAAGGTATGTATCTTAGATCGCTACGGATTTCTCGAGGTGTTGGAGTAAAAAATGGGTCTAGCGATTTGACGATGCTCGTAGCCATTTTAATCAAAGAGTTAATCCTAATGTCGAAATATTTGTTTATTGTCTCTGTAGAGTGTTGTAAACACCCAGAAGCAACACAATGGATTCATTGTACATCAAATTGAAGAGTGTGATAGTAAGGACTTCTTGGGAAGTAAATCACGAAGATTTATGTAAACCAAATTTGGATTGCAATTTATCTAATAAATCACATAAAATAGCTTCAGGAACATGTTGTGAATCCGGCTTGGATGAGCTTCTGTAAGTTTACCAACCCATTTGTCACCCACAGATGACGATGAGGCGCAATGTGTTTTACAAACATGTCTCGGGTAATACTCATGAATCATACAAATCCTGTTGGAAATGAATATCGCTTGCTAACTATCTCTATCTTCTATTCATTTGGTGGCTCCATTTGTTTGAACGAATAATGTTGATCATATTTGAAATGAATATGTTATTCTCAATACAGATAAATGCTTAATTTTCAGGCAATAAAAGTAGTTTAACTACAAAAATCCACAAATAATGGAACATCAGCAATAGTAGACACAAGCCATAGTTTACAATAAAAATATCAAATACTACAAATAGTCACTCTGCTATACTAACAAGAAGTAAAAAAAATGATGTGCATGTCATCTAACTAGTCTGAGCCTCTAAAGAACAATGGAGTTAAGGAATCCTTCATTTAGAGAGCAGTGTGAAGAAAGTCACTTGCTTGTTTTGATCCTCCAGAAAGTTTAATGGCAAATAAGTAGAGGGGAAAGTAAAATTTCTGGAATTGAATTGAGTAGCTTGACAATATCTATCATTGTTGGATATGCATGGAGAGCAGTGCAGGCACTTAAGTAATATTGGTGCAATTTATCACCAGTTGTGATATATATTGGGATAAATGAGCTACCCTAACTTTACTTTTATTTTTCCCTTTTTTGTGTCAAGGGTGCAGGTCGCTTGGAGCGATTGAACTCCCTGTGGTCTCTTTCATCCGGTTGTTCCTTGTAGACCTCATTGGAATGAGTAAATTCAAGTTCATCCAAATGATGGGTTGGCTCTTCTGTTGTAGCCCAGACGTTGACTCGTGTTGCTACAATATCAAGGAACATAGTATATAGCTTCTCCTCCAGCTCCGAGTCAATGTCAGTAAGTCTAAATTTTTTGCATGCGGTAAAACCTACAATTAATAATTTTGATTTCTAAGAAACAAATTTTTTAAGTAAGCAATATTGAACGTAATACGTTCTACTTATGGAAATCTTCTCTTACATCCATTCCTCAAGTGTAACAATTATTTTTCTAATAGGGTCTCATCTTAAACCAGTGGCCCCTCTCTTTAGTTCCTTCCAGAACTTCTAATCCTTCTTAAGTTGATCCCATTTTTTCTTTCAACTTCGTTTTGTCGTGCAGTCTACTAGTTCTTTCTTATAAGGAGTTTAGTTATATTTTTCCATTCTTTCTTATTGAAATGTGTGGTTTGTATATTGCCCTTTTCTACCACTTTCATTCATAAATCACATAAAATTATATGTACTCTATCCCAAATAGTGCATATCCCACCCCTTTTTTTGTTTGCACATCTGATATTTATGTAAAAAAAAAGACATTTATCAACAGAATTTGGCATGTAAAACAACAACACTTGAATATAAAGCAAAAATATGGCAAATAAGAAGTAAATGTAGAGCTAAGAATCAATTTATAAATGTAAAAGAATAACTTCATCAAGAATCACCAATTGTGTTCTCCAAGCATAAAGATTGGGCAGTATCTGCGTCAAAATAGCATGGTTGTTTTATTTTTCATATCCTCCATTAGTAATATGTTGAGCATTTTATTCTATTTTTTCCATCATTGCTCTACTAAATATTTCATAAGAAATATGAAATGTGTTAACCAAATCACACTTTGAAAGCATCACCATAAATGGAAACAAAGCAACCAACAAGTCCACAAAAACATTTAAAGTAAAAAAGATCATATAAATCTTGAGAATCATTTTCAATAAGTCAACATCATCCACTCCACCTCAAAGTATCCCAACATGGATAGAATATAAGCACTGCTTTATAGTTTTTCTGAGAAATTTTGTTTGTCAAATTGTTTGCTCTTCCCTACTCCTCATTATAGAGTAATATTTTGGGGGGAGAATGTTGAGTACTAATTTATTTTTTTAGTTTTATTAAGAATTTTATAAATAGAATTTCATATGTTTTGTTGTAAAGTTGAAGTTTGTATGATAGATAAGTTAGCAGCATATATGGTTATCATGATCAACCAGTAAAACATATGAAATGAAATATATATGACCATTGCTCAGTTGCTTTATTCAAAATTTTTTGTGTATTTGTTATATATATGCATGCATTACTTTCATTTATAACTACAGTCAATCCTCCCTTCTTAAGAACACATTGAATATGACTAACCCGATAATTGTCTAAAATTGGATAAATAATTCTAGCATCCAACCACTTTAAAATTTCTTTCTTAACAACCTCTTTCATGATAATATTCAATCTCCTTTGAGTATCGACCCTAAGAACTGATTACTTTAATATCAGCTAATGTTCATCCATTAACTTTCTTATGATTCTTCGATGTATCCAATATTTTTTTCTTGTTATGCAGTTAAATATGAGGATATGATAACTGGTAATTAATCCACGACTACGATATTTATGCTTATGATATTTATATATATATGAATTGATACTCATTTTTAATGATATTATAATGTGGATACTACGCAAGTATATATATCGTTTAATCAAGTAATATAGGACTTTCTGATTAAGCCTCGGGATATCGAGTCCACAGGGAAAGTGATAAACAAATAAAAACAAGAAAATTAAATTTTTACTATTTTAAAGAAAGATCTTACTCAAACTAAAGATAATATTTTACGAAATGAAATTTGATTCTTTTTATTGATTTTTATAATTTGAAATAAAAGTAAACAACAACATCAACTAAACTTTTAAAAATGTAAGCAAATGCAAATAAAATATATTTTTTCTTTTTATGATTCAGTAGCAAGTTATGAAATTTTGTTGTGAAAGTACACTAAATGTGTTGTGTCAAATAAGAGCAATTATATGTTTTACCCTTACTAGAGATGCAATAAAGAACATAGGTTAATCTATTATTTTATAAATTTTGAAGACGGGTTAGGTGAGAAATATACTAGCTCTCACTCTAGAGTTTACTCGATTTCCTCCACCTGGGGGCTAACATCTCGTATCAAAACATAAAACAATAAATCGAATTGGGGGCCTTATCATGTCACTCTAAAGTCCTCTAATCATACACTCATAAAAGTATATCTCTCTATTTATTTGCACTCAACCATATGAATTACATTCTCATCCATATAATCTCATGAGACTCTTCTAATTGTTGATTGAGGCAATATCAAACCGGTTCTTACATGTTCTCACAACATATTTTAACATCTTCATTGGCTAAATCAATAAGTAAATGAAGTGCAAGGTTTTGAATCATCACAACTTCTTCCAACGTTGAAATCTTATACTTCACACAACATACTTTCATATCTTTATTACATCATCATATTAAGGAAAAATACAAAGAAAATTACTCAGAATTCATGGAGAAAATACAATCACAATGTGGTTTAAAAGAAGAAATCATAGTGAAAAACAAGAAGTCTTAATTAAAAACCAAATGTAATAACAGAGATAAAGACTTATCTGATAATCATCTTCACAACACTCTTGAAGTTCTTTTGAAACTTTGTTTTTCCTTACAAGACTCCTTAGAGGTTGACGCCCAACTCTGAACTCTCTAATTCTCTAAGCAACTATTAATACAAACTAAATTTAAGTAAAAGTAGTGAAGTGGAGTAGTAGTTACTGAACGAACACTCTACACTACTTACACACTCTCACTAAAAAGAGTCTCTCACTAGACACTCTACTAGTTTCTAAGACTCTAATTAGACTCTCCTCTGATCTTTAATCCTTCATTTTTTAATACTTTTTCAAAAGGTGCATTTGTATCTCTTCAATTTGTGTCCTGATTCATTGTATCTCCCAAAGATGCATCCATTTAAAAGTTTTTTAAATGAAATTTGGCGCCAATAGGAAGTTACCCACGTTCTCACCAAGAGATGCCTCAAATACCTCTTCAAAATCATGCCAAATTTGAAATAACTCATCTTCTATAGTTGCCACGCTTAAGCACGAGGTCTCGGCGCTTTACCACGGTCCATTTGGCGTATAAGCTCCAACTGTGGCGCATAGCCGTGGGGCCTTGACGCGTAAGCGCGTGTTCTAGCGCTCATAAAAATAGGTATAAAAATGTGCATAAAAACTCTATATATTTTAGGTGCATCAAAATTCTCCCGAACTTGAAATGTTACTTGTCCTAAAGTGATACTATAATCTCATAAAAAATCATTCATTCAAATTATGTAGATGATTTTGTTTAGAAGTTTTTAAAATTTTGTTCTAGAAATGTAGTAGCTTAATTTAAAAGAAATTTTAGTAAATGAGACCAATTTAAAGTTTAAAAATCTCTTAAAGGTTCATGAAAAATACTAGTTCTTATCTTATTCATAAATAGTTGTAGATTTTTCAAAATATAGAGTTTAGATATTTTATTTTCTTTACTTAAAAATTCTTACTAAAAAATAATTATACTAACTTTTATTACATTTTTAAGCTTCAAGATTTTCTCAAATCTTATACTCTAAAAACATCAGGTGTGAAACCAATTTTTGATTAGACCCTTAAATTCTCAAGCTTCTCCTCCCTTATCACATACTATATATATATATGTATATATATATATATATAGTATGTGATAAGAGCTTCTATTTACTTTTGCAAAGATATATGACACTCCACTCCAAACTGATCCGCCTACAGAAAATCTAACCAGACCTTTGGAGGCTAGAATATTGATAGAACGAGACATTACGTCACCCTTCCCGAAAGAGATATGGATTGGTACACAACATCAGGGTTTTTGGCAACCAGCAGAACTTGAACAGGTACCTCTTTACTGCACCCACTGTCGTATGTTTGGACACTCTCACCAGCAGTGTTACCACCTGCATCCGAATCTCAAACCTCCATGTACAAATGTTACTGGGCTACATATTCCTGTGACGGATATACCATCTTCCTCACTACCTATGGTACCTACTGCAACGCTCACGCCGGACATGTTGCAAAAGTCTAATGATATTGATTCTGAGCAGGTTGATAAGGATCAATTGTTGGAGTGTCCGGTGGTTGTACCTAGAAGTCAGGATGTGGTCACTGCCCCATCTTCTTAGCCTTCTTCTCTTGGAGTGATTGAACATAGGGAAGAAGTGAACATTCACACTCAGAGAACGGAAAATGTGCATACTACTATCGAGGGAGAATCACTATCAAACAGTAGCCTTGTTACTGCAACTACACAAACACTGGAACCCATCACTACAACTGTCTTTCCTCCTATGGTTCAGACCGACAAGTCTTTTGAAGAAGAATGACAAGTTTATACCTCCCGACGGAAGAAGAATGTTGGGGGTACTATCCAACTTGGGAATTTAATGGTTGATATTTTAGTCTCCGCTGGCAATTGAGAAACAATTCAGAGTTTGATTTCTGGATGTGCTACAAAAACCAGGGGCAGAGGGAAGCCTTAGCGACCTCGTCCTTTTTAGTTGTTTGGTTCTCTTTTGTTTCTATCTTTTGTATCGATATGTTTGAGCTTTATTTGTTTTTTTGTTTCTTATGAGTCGTGCTCAATTTTTTGGGCCCTCTCATACCACCTGTTTTGTACCTGATGCACGGGACTTATATTTTGCAAAAAATTATGAGCTCAAATTTATATATTTATAATGATTTTGTTAAGTCCAAGCATTCAATGCAAGTATACGTATCGTATCAAGTAATACAGGGTTCTATTGGAGTCTTGGTTATCAATCCCACAGAGAAGTTTGAAGTATAAGAAAGCGTTCACAATATATAATATAACACTAAAATCCTATATTTAAATAACACTTAAAGTTTAACACTTACTCCTACTAACACTATGCAGAAAATAGTAACAATTAATTAAACTATAATTACTTCTAATAACATTAAAAACATAATTAACTAACAGACACACTAAACTAAGTATTTGAAAGGTTTTCAATATATAAGAAAAGTATATTTCCTCTTGCAATGAGAATATGATGTGTGGATTGATATGGAACAATTATTTATATTATTGTGCAAATAGGAGCATAGATGATTCTTTACTCTTAAAAGAGTATCCCCTCTTCTAAGAAAGAAAGGAACATTAGCATATCCTAAGTTTAGTCACTAAATCTAAGGCTAGGCTGGGAGGATAGCGGCTCTCACTTCGGAGCTCCCACTCACCCTTCACCCGAAGGCTAACATTTGATTTTAGTTACTAATCTTAGAATCAATTTTGGGATTTCAGCTTGTCACCCTGAAATCTCCACATTGAAGTCCATCAAAACATATTTCTCTATTTATTTGCACTCAATTCCCATGAACTACGCAATTCATCCATAGAAATTGAATGGATCTTTCATTATTGTTATAGGACATTAAATCATTTCAAACTTAATGTTCAACAACATATTTTAGCATTTCAATTGGCCAAATCGAAAAGTAAATTAAGTTCAACATGAAAAACCATCATAATTTTTTCATTAAATTAAAAGCACATCAAATCCACATCAATTCATCATCACATCTCTATGCAAGAAGAAAGACAAGGGAGACTACTCAAAATTCATGAAGAAGGTACAATAAACATGGATTTTATATATAAAGGAAATGTCATACAAACCACAAAAGAAAATACAACTTATCTCTTTCTTTTCCCCAATGATATTCCCTTGAAGTTCCTTTGAATCCTCTTCTCTCTTCTTTACAACACTTGATTCTCTCTTTAGAATGGAAGTGAAGAAGCAATCTCTCACTTTACCTCTTCTCCTTCACTCCTTAGAGAAGAATTCCTCTTAAATCCTCACTCTACACACTCTTCTCATAAACCCTAACACTTAACACACTAATAGAATAAAAAAGAAAACAAGAGACACTACCAAAACTCTCTTCTTTTCGTCCAAAAACAGTTACTTATAAGATAGGGACGAAATACCGAGAGTTTCCATAGGCATCCTTTCAAAAAGTCGCCAAAACTCTTCAAATTTGAACTTCACAGACTTCGGGCGCCGGCGGCGCTCTATCGTGCCATTATTTTTTAAGTCTCTGGTTGCGCCAGAACACCTTTTCCACCTTTTGCTCCTTTTTGCTCCTTTTTGCTCTGAATTCGTTCATTTTTGCTTCTTTTCACTCCAATCACCTAAAATCATCATACTTGCAACAAATCATGAAAAATACATTTCTTTAAAGTGCAATATCACAAAAAATGGGGAAAATTATATAACAAAAATTGTATATATTTTTGGTGCATCAGTAACCCTTTTATTTCAATGAGATAGGCCCTTAGGCTTTTTTTTTATAAGTATACTATGATTTCTTGCATGGTATATCCGTTGTAACTTAGAAAGTAACTTGTTAAGTATAAATTAAAGTGTTGGCATATGCCAGGGGCATTAAAATGAAACTACAAATTCATTCGCAAGTTGGGCCGTAAGAATGGCAAGCCCGCACTTTTTCTCATGGAGGAAGACACAAATATTCTCACCTCTTCGTGCCGTCTGGTTCTGGAGGGAAAATTCTTTTACGGAAGTCCAAAAATGAACACTATATGCTATTTTTTCGACATTTTGAAGCTTGTGGGACCCTGAAAAGTTGGCTCCCTTGATGGTAGACATGTTCTGATTCATCTCACAACTGATACGGACTATACTCCTGTTTTCTCCCGTAAAATGATTAAAATTGACTCCAGAATCATGAAGGTTCTCAAATGGACAATTGATTTTGATCCAAAGGATGAATCTCCTATTTTACTAGCATAGGTCACGTTCCCTGGCTTAAATATCACCACTTCAACTACGAGATTCTCTTCTCACTTGCCAAAGGGTTTGGAAAACTGTTACAGGTGGATAAACCGACCTTAGAAAACACTCGTCGATCGGATGCTTGCTTCCTGGTTGAACGTGATGTTACACAGCCGTATCCTGATGAGGTGTGGATTGGATCTGGGCATACAGGGTATTGGTAACCAGTGGAGATGGGTCCTCACCCTCCTTATTGTTCGCATTGTTCAATGTTTGACCATAGTCTTACTGCTTGTTATAGGCTACACCCAAATTTAAAGCCGCAAGCTTCCTCAGTGTGAAACACTATCGGTTTGGCCTCCCACCCCCTACTTCCTGAGGTTTCTGTTGAAGTGCCACCTAACTCTTCTGTTGATGTCCCACGGATCATCGAATACCAACCAGAAAATCTGGAGGTCCCTCCAGTGATAATAGTTAATCCACAGGATGTTAATCTCGTTCCTGACACTACTGAGACAACTAATGCGGAATTAATATTCAATCAAAAGAATCAACTTCTGTTTTGCCTTCTGCTCCTGTTCCTAAGACTACATATCATACGCCTCTCCATGAGAGGGGAGGGGGAACGTGGTTTCTCCTCCAGTTCTCCACCCACTTACGGTAGACCCACATCTTCAGGGGGAGGAGATAGCTCCTCCTATTTCACCTCGTGCGATTGAACCGATTCATTGTTGCCACTAAAGCTTTGGAGTTTGAACGGTTTACGCACAAATTCAGCAGGAAGAAAGGAATCCCCCAAGTATTAAACAAATGTCCCACGCAAGCAGTGGAATCCACAGTGACCTCTCCATTTCCTCTCATTGATGAGACAAGCTAGTCTTCAGATGAAGAATGACAAGTTTACACTTCTCGAAAAAAGAAACAGGGTGACTATAATATTCAGCTAGGAGACATAGCAGATGATACTCAGGTCTCTAATGGCAATGGAACAATACTTCAAAACTTTCTTTCTGACTTCCACTCAAAATTCCAAGGAAGGGGAAAGACTAGGCGATCTCTTCCTTAGTCTTTATTATTTGCATATTTGCATGTTTTATTTCTTTGATATGTTTTGTATCCTATTCACTTTAAGCTATCCTTATATTTTGTATCTTAGGGGTAGGACTTCACCTGTTGGGTCCTCTGCTAAAAAACTTTATGTTGTATCTTCCCTATTTCAATGAAAAAAAATATATACACACACAAATATATATATATATATATATATATATATATATATATATCTTTTTTTTCACTTTTTATTTTCTTTTTCTTTTTATTTTTTTTTATAAGACAAGGATTACTGTATCTGGATAGACCTTTAATGATTTTTAATTTCACCAATCCTTTCCAAAAGCATAAGGTAGATATATATCTTTAGCTTAGAAATATAATAAAAAGTTTTGAAAATTATTTTCAATAAAAGAAACTTAAATATTAAAAACAAAAGTCTATTCATTTTATTTTTCCAAAAATACAACTTTTCTTCACTAAGAAATTTTAAACTTAAAATTTTCATCATTACTATAGATTTTAACTAAATTTTCTTACTCATTCCTATATTCAAAACTTTACTTCTCTAATATAACTTCATTCACATAATTATTTTTCAATCAAAATTCAAAATTTATTTATAGCTCATTTGAGAACAAATAAAATTTTAAGTTTTTTTTCTTTTTGATAATTAGTTTTCATTCTCCCTCTCCCCAAACTTTAAAATTTTTATTATGATAAAGCAGTTAAGCATAGAAAAAGATACATGTGTAAGAATTGAAAACTATAAAAATCATGCTTGCAGGAATTTTCATATCCTATATATGTAGGTATAAAAATTAAAAACAGAAATGAAAATTACTATATCAAATTTTTAACTTCTCATTTCTATAGAAATTCAAAAGACTTCTAAAGTAGTGGAGGAAATAAAAGCAAATTAACACATTTAAACAGAAGTTCATAACTAAAACATATGGTAGTAAATTGAAAAGTTAAGTATGAAATTTATATATTGGATTTTTATAGGGTTATAAACTTCCTAAACATATTTTGAAATAAGTTCTAAACTAACAAATAAAATTCACTACAACTTACTTACACAATTACTACCACAAATCTACTAAACAATCACATATCACAAACATTTAACATCCATATCAAACATAAAAACAAACAAAAGTTGTTTAGTAACTATTACATCAATGAAGTCCACATAGCAACTGTAAAAAGATGTTCTCAAAATAATACAAACCATAAAGTCTAACATAAAATAATCCATAACACAAAAGTACACACAAATAACAAACACATAACATAAAACATAATCCTAACCACATCTTCCTCCTCCTCATCATCTCCTTCATTCCAGGAACGAGTAGGCACATATGGGGTATACTGTGGATGAGTATGCAACACAGCACTAAATCACCTCTGATTAGTCTATCCATGTAACAGTGATAGTTCATCTCATACTCACTATGTTGTTGAAGATAATTCCCCATATGATATACTTTCCCCTCTATATCATGCACTCGATCTGCAGCGTAATTTACATTATCTTTAATCTTATTCAAAAGCTCAATCTGTGAATTAGAAAACTAACCTGAAGAAGCTTGTGATGTAGAAGCATGAGAAATATATGCATCAGAAGTAGATGCATTGAATGCTCTAGAAAATCCTCCCATTCAACCAAACAATGAATTCTCAGCATAGGTCATGATATTTGTGTTGTTAATAGGCTTAAGAGGTTGAAGTACCTCTTCCCAATTCTCAGATTTCACACCAGCAAGCTCACACAATGAAAATATCAGGGAAGCAGATCTCATACCTGCAGTAGTAGCAGCTCTAGCAGACATCAAAATGCAATCATAAATGATCTTCCCAATATCTATAGCATTCCTCTGTTGAATGCAATAATTTAAGGTGGCCCTTTCTCTAGTCACCTCACTCAGATGGTTTGTAGGAAGCAACTTAGATGATATAAAGTAATGCCAAGCCTTGGAGGTGGCATTCAACTTCGATGTAGGGAAGTTAACTCTTCCGCTTGTTATTTTCCATAATCCCCTCCCATCAATCAAAGCAGAAATAATCTCATCTAGTTCTTCCTCAATAGAATTATAATTTGAATAGAAACAAAATGTAATTGGCGGTAGTAGATAAAATTTGTTAATTATCTCAGGAGTAAAGTGTACTAACTGTCCTCGTACAAAATGAAGTTTTCTTCTGATTCTGTGAGATTAATATAAAACTCCCGTACAATAGAAGAAACAGCTACAACGGTAAAACAACAAAATTTGTCCCACAAACCACTATCATATCTTCAATATCTCCGCTAGGCTTATCAAAACCCCGTTCTTGAATCAATTTTCTCGACTGTAACGCTTACACATAATGATCTTGAGCTTTGGAGCTAATGAACTTGTTGGAATCGTAAGTGACTCTCGATTTGCTCCTCTTTGGTGCCATTTCTAAAATTTGTATAAAAATTCATTATAAATCCCACATTTAACTCAAAATCACTAAACTTAACTTCCAAAGGCTTAAACTTCTAAATCCAAGTAATTTCCAAAGCATTTTCTCAAATTTTCACCATGAATAGTGATTTTTGGATTTCTCCAAACTCAAAATATATAGTGAAAATAAAAAGATTTTAGTTAGAAGTAGTGCTCTTACCTTAAGAAGATCAAGTCCAATAATTTTCACTTGAAACGACTCAAGAATCATCAATGGAAGTGATGACCTAGCTTCCTATTCGCGACTTCAGAGGTTGAAGACGAAGAGGTGAAGAAAATTTTGGTATTTTTCAGGTTTTTAAAACCTGTAAACCGATTTTCGTGAACCGGCGCCTAAGGGAGAAAGTATGGTGCTTAGCCGCGGAGCTCTGGCAGGTAAACGCAGGGGTTTGGCACTTAGCCGCCAGCTTGCAGTTTTCTATTTTTTCGTTAAATACATATTTTTGCTTGCTTAATCAATCCTAAATCATTTTAATAAATATATCATCACCTTATAATCTTCTTATTTCCAAGGTTAGACTTCTAGAAAATTAAAAACGATTTAACACTAATTTTACACAAAACACAAAAATTTACTTTATAAAACACAAACAAACACAATTACAAATTATAAGTCTTTAAACCAATATCCATGGATAAGATCTCATCTTTCTACTCATATTTAAACACTCAAACACAACACTAACACAGACTTAAAAATACAAACACATATAACACACTTAACATACAAAAATCATTAAACACAATTACTTAGCACAATTGACTACACATAACGAAAGTAAGAAATTAACAACGCAATAAAACTTAATTCCATTCTCCATTTGGTGGAATATACCCTCCATTAGTTCCATCTGAACCATTAGGTATATATATTTGATAGAACGGGCGATGGTTGAAAACTCTTGCTGAATCTTCTTCTATCCACTTGTTCTTAAAAAACATCACTTTATCCGCTTCTTCAATATGACTAGTATGAATAAATTGCATTTTCAATTGCTATCCAATATGTGCTAAATGTGCATTAGTTTCATTTACCTTTACTTCAATTGATGCAACATCAACCTCGATCTTTGCAATCTTTTCTGAAATTCCTTGAATACTAATGGCTAGAAATCCGTTATATAACTCTTGCATACTTTTAAAAATAAACTTCTTCTTGTTTGCATCCTCCTTCTTTTTAATTTCTCTCTCCCGATTAGACATTTCTCCAATTTAAACTCTTTTATAAGGCTTTTAGGATAAAAATTTAGAATGAGATGAAAATCCTTTAATTGAGTCCCTTTTTTATGGAGTTTAGATGGTCTAAATCCGTCCTCCCACATTCACAAACCTTCCATAAACGTGTCATGCAACTTCCCCATTATAATGGCTTCTAGAAACATAATTTTCACATCTTTATAACTCTGGCGCCTAAGCGCCAACTGTTGGTGCTTAGCCGCCAGTGCTCAATTTAACACATGTCTGCTAAACATCCAAAATCACGTTTTAACTCATCCAAATTATCAATTAAGGTCTCAAAAAATTCCACTAACATAATATAATTAAAATACTACCATATCATTCTTACTTCAAACCAAATAAAACACACAAAACAAACTTAAAGCAAAGTACACCGATAACTATGAGTTGCCTCCCACAAAGCGCTTGGTCTTACGTTGTTAGCTCGACGTACCCAATATTTTTTTTATGGGTGACCCAACATTAAATTCTCATAAATTTTAAGTTGATCAACTGAGAAGTAATATTTCTATCTATGACCATTTACTTTGAATGTTTTCTTAGTTTTAGGATTTTTAATATCCACAGCTCCATATGGATATATTTTTTCTACAATAAATGGACCCATCCACCTAGACTTAAGTTTTCCAACAAATAATCTTAATCTTGCATTATATATCAAAACTTGTTGTTCTCACTCAATATTTTTATTTAGAATCTTCATATTATGCCACATTTTTATCTTTTAATTATTTATCTTATCACTTTCATAAGATTCATTTCTTATATCTTCAAGCTCATTTAATTGCAATAATCTTTTCTCTCAAGCATCTTTCAAATTATAATTGAACTCTTTAATAGCCCAATATACTTTATACTCAAGTTCATCTGATAAATGATAAATTTTCCCAAAAATCAGCCTATTTGGGGACATTCCTATAGGACTCCTATATGCAGTCATTAAGCCTACAAAACAAAATCCAGTTTGATTGACCATTCTTTCCTGTTTAGATTAACAGATTTTTCCAAAATTCTTTTAATTTCACGATTGGATAATTCAACAAAATCACTTATCTGATGATGGTAAGCAGTAGCAGTCTTATGGATGATATGAGTACTAGTATTTCCATAATACATTTCATAATGACTTTCCCCATCAGTTATGATTACTCTTAGCATTCAAACCTACAAAATATGTTATTTCTTAAAAATTTTGCAACACTTCGAGCATCACATTGAGGTAAAGCAACGGTTTCTATCCATTTATATAAATGGTCCCATGAAATCTAATCTGCAAACGTCAAATATTTCAACTTCCAACATATAATTGAGGGGCATTTCATTTTTTCTATAAATATTGCCTACACGCTGACATCGATCACAATTTTTAATATAAGCATTAACATCCTTAAAAATTATAAACCAATAAAATCCAAATTAAATAATCTTATATGCAGTTTTATCAACACCAAAATGTCCCCCAAAATCAGAATTATGACATTTTTGAATAATTTCATAAGTTTCTTCTAAGGGCACACATCTTCGAATAATCAGATCCTTTCCTTTTTTATATAAAAATGGGTCATCCCAAAAATAAGTTTTAGCTTCTGATAAAACTTTTGTCCTCTGTTGGTATGTAAATCCATAGGGTAAAATGTCACTAATAATAAAGTTTATGATATATGTATATCATGGAACACACCACTCATTTATAGTGAATAATTTTTCATCAGGAAAATGCTCATTAATTTTTTCATTAAAAAATAGAGAATTTTCATTTTCAAGTCTGGACAGATGATCAACAATTTGATTATCAGCACCCTTCATAAAAGAAGAAACCATCTTATCAATCTTGGTTAAGCATCCTTCTTTTTTATTAAATATTTAATATCAGAATGACCAGTATGCACCACACATTTAGCTCTAATCAAATATGATATGAGTTTATCAAAAACATATACTATAGCTAAAAACTCTTTCTTAGTTGTAGTATAATTAATTTGAGCTTCATTAAGAGTTCTACTAGCATAATAGATTATTTTAAAAATTTTATCATGTTTTTGTCCTAAAACAACTTCAATAACATAATCACTAGCATCACATATTAATTCAAAAGTTTTTTCCCAATCTGGTGAAACAATAAATGGTGCAATAATTACTTTCTTTTTTAATAATTCAAAAGCTCTTAGGCATTCTTCATTAAAATTAAAAATTGCATCTTTTTCCAATAAATGACATAGAGACTTTGCAATTTTTGAAAAGTCTTTAATATAACGCATGTAACCTAGCATCTCCCAAAAAACTCCTAATCTCCGTTACATTAGTTGGGCAAGGTACATTAACTATCACTTGAATTTTTGCATGGTTTGCTTTCATACCTTTTTCTGAATATGATGTCCCAAAACAATTCCTTCTGCTACCATAAATTAGCATTTTTCCCAATTAAGGACTAAATTTGTTTCTTCACAGCGTTTGAGAACTTTAGATAAATGTTCTAAACATGATTCAAATGAAATTCCAAATACTAAAAAATCGTCCATAAATACTTCAATTCTTTTTTCAATTAAATCACAGAAAATTGCCATCATACATCTTTGAAATGTAACATGGGCAATACATAAACCAAAGAACATTCTTCTAAAAGCAAATGTACCATAAGGACTGGTAAATGTTGTTTTCTCTTGATCCTCAGGAGCAATTTGTATTTGGTGATATCCAATATATTCATCTAGAAACAAAAGTATTTATGCCCAGCTAGTTTATCCAACATTTGATCAAGAAAGGGAAGAGGAAATGATCTTTCCTGGTGGCAAGATTTAATTTTCTATAATCAATGCATATTCGTCATCCAGTAACTTGTCTTGTTGGTATTAATTCATTCTTTTCATTAAAAGTTACATTTACTCCTTCTTTCTTAAGAACACAGAGAATAGGACTAACCCATGCACTATTTGAAATAGGGTAGATAATTCCAGCATCTAACCACTTTAATAGTTCTTTCTTAACCACTTCTTTCATAATAGGATTTAATCTTCTTTGAGGATCAACCCTGAGTTTGCAGTTTTCTTCCATGAGGATCCGTGCATACAAATTAAAAGACTGAATTCTTTAATATCAATTATGGTCCATCTAAAAGCTTTCTTATATTTCTTTAATGTTTCAAGCAAACTCTCTTCTTCTGCAGTAGTTAATTTCGAGGAAATTATAACAGACAAAGTTGAGGAATCATCTAAAAAGGCATATTTTAAATTTTCAGGAAGTAACTTTAATTCTAGTTTAGGAGATTTCTCAATTAAAGGGACAAAAGATTCATCTTTTTTTGTCATGTCCAAAACTTCAAAAATTTCTTGAACATAATTTAAATCTTCCTCATTAGAGTCATCAAAATATTATGTTTCCTCATCTTCCTTGTGTTTCAGCTTTTTTCTTTTAGATTCTTCTTCATAATTTGCTTTGAAATGACATTCACTTAAATATCTCATCACATCCATCCTGAAACATTCATCATCTTTACCTTTTGTAGGATATTTCATTGATTTTGAAATATTAAATGTGACTGTTTGATCATTAACATGCATAGTTAATTCTCTTTTCTGCACATTTATCATTGCTCTTCCTGTAGCTATGAAAGGTCTCCCCAAAATAATTGGTATCTCCTTATATTCCTCCATATCTCGCACAATTTAATCAATAAGAAAGATAAATTGATCCACTTTTACTAAAACATCTTCTATAATTCCTTTAGGATATGTTATTGAATGATATGCTAACTGCAAAGTTATAGTAGTCGGGGTTATTTTTCCTAATCCCAGTCTTTTAAATATAGATAATGGCATAAGGTTAATGTTTGCACCTAAATCACATAAATTTTTCTCATATATCTTCAATTGCACGTGGAATTGTGAAGCTACCAGGATCTTTATGCTTTTCAAGAAGTTTCTTTTGAATTATTGCACTACATTCTTCACTTAGTGCAACAGTTTCGTTATCTTCAAACTTTTTTTTCTGTTTAGAATATCCTTCATAAACTTCACATAGCTTAGCATTTGTTCTAAGGTTTTAGCAAATGGAATATATATTATAAGTTTCTTAAAAATCTCCAAGAACTTTGAAAATTTCTCATAAAATTTTTGTTTTCGAAGTCTCTGAGGAAATGGTGGTGGTGGTTTTTCTAAATCAATTTTTGGTGGAGAAATAGGTCTTTCCAAACCTTTCTGAGCGTCCTCTTTTGGTTCTTCAGTTTCTTCTTTCTCTACTTCAATCTCTTTTTGAACTCTACCTTCCAACTCTCTTCCACTTCTTAACTAAATATCTTTTTCTTGCTCTTTATTTTTGTCTCTTGGATTTATCTCATTATTACTAGGAAGTGTTCCATGGGATCTACTACTTAATGAATTAGCTATCTGTCCCAAATGATTCTTAATAATTCTAATTGTAGCTCCTTAGACTTTGTAATTGATTTCCCATTTATAAATCACTTCTTCTATAGACAACTTCTTCTCCTTAAATTATGAAGCACTGTTAAAAACAGGAGGATAAGTAGGTCTATAATTATTATGTCCTTGGTTGTTCCAATTCCCCAATGAGTTTACTTGAGTGTTCTCCGTTTGTTGATTATTATCACCTTGATTATTGTTATTCCAGTTAAAGTTTGAATGATTCTTCCAACCTGAGTTATAATAATTGAAATATGAGTTATTAGAGTTTTTTATGACATTCAAAGTTTCTAAAGATGTTTGAGAATCTACCATTTGGCCTAATGAATTTTCTTTAATCATTGAAATTGGTTAAGAAAAATTCATTTTAACTTAGTTTATCTTCCTTAAAATTGCAGTAACTTGATTTACTAACTTTGCAAAAGCATCAAAATCATGAATATTGGCTATCTTTTTAGGATTTTGCCCTCTGAGAAGGCCATTGAAAATTATTTGTAGTCATTTCTTCAATTAAAGCATAAGCATCATTAAACTATCTAGACATCAATGAACAACCAGCAGCAGCATCAATAATAGATCTAAGAGATCCAACTAATCCATTATTAAAAGTTTGAATTATTAACCAATCTGGTATCGAATGATTTGGACACTTTTTTAGGAGATCTTTAAAATATTTACATCCTTCATAAATAAATTCTCCTTCAAACTGACAAAAAGATATAATATCATTTCTAAGATTTGTAGTTTTTTGAAGATGTAAAATATTTAGCAAGAAACTTTTGTGCTAAATCACCCCAAGTTCTAATAGATCCAGGTGCTAACGAATTTAACCACATCTTAGCTTTATCCCTTAATAAGAAAGAAAAAAGTCTAAGTCTAATAGCATCATCCAAAACATAATCATATTTAAATGTAGCACACAATTCTAGAAAATTAGTAAGATATAAATTTGGATCCTCAGTTGGTGCACCCCCAAACTGATTATTAGATACCATTTGGATAATAGCAGGTTTAAGTTGAAATAAATTAGCAGCCTAGCAGGGTTTTAAATACTACCATGAAATTCATCTACTCTAGGGTTAGCATAATTACTTAAAGGTCTAAATTCTTGATGGATTTCAGCATTATGATTATTTTGATTCGCTATTTCTTAATTTTTTTATCTTTTTCAGTATTTTTAATTTTTTTTTTAGTTATTTATAATTCAAAATCGTAAGGTACAAGTTCTTCAGATCCTGAACTACGCATACACAATTATAAAACACAATAACCACAACTTTCTAAAATAAATCTAAGAAGTTTAAATAAGACTTTAAAATAAAAATTAATTTTTCTTTTAAATTTTTTTTATTTCTTTCCCTGGCAACGATGCCAAAAACTTGATCTACGACTATGATATTTATGCTTATGATATTTATATATAGATGAATTAATACTCATTTTTAATGATATTATAATGTGGATACTACGCAAGTATATGTATCGTTTCAATAAGTAATATAGAACTTTCTAATTAAGCCCCGAGATATCGGACCTACAGAGAAAGTGATAAAGCCTTTGCCACCATCTTAGGAAGTTTAGGGTATTCAAGATCAGCAAGTTGATCTTGTATATTAGGGTAGGCTATTTCTGGTCGTGGACTTTCGTGTGGGGTTTCTGGGTCAAATTCTGGTTTTTTGGATAGTGGAGCTATGGTGACTGGCTTTGTTTTTGGTGGTCATATTCATCATTGAATTTTGCAAGAAAATCCTCATCATCATCAGCTTCTTCTTGAAAGATTTTCCAATAATCTTCATGAAATTCTTGGAGCTCCTCTTGACTCCCACCATCTTCCGGGAATGTTTTAGTAACATTATTGTTGAGGCGATTAAAGTATAGAAATAGAGAAAAAGGGTCATCATCATCAGGAGCCTCGTTGTCAGAATCATCATCAGAGTCATCATAGATAGGGCCGTCAGAATAGCCCATATAAGCAGTTTCAATAACTAGTTCCGAGGGATCTTCAACATCATCCGAAGAATAAGTTGGAACTGGCGGTGTGATAGTAGTTGAATAATGAGAAAATGAAAGACGAATGGAACCATCAATATGTGGACGTGTTGACAATGAGTGTGGTATTTGAATACCAGTAGTAGCAGAGGGTTTCAAATCCCAATCCAACCCCTTTAAGTCATAAATAAAAATAAGAAAATTAACTTTCTACTATTTTAAAGAAAGATCTTACTCAAACTAAAGATAATATTTTAGCAAATGAAATTTGATTTTTTTGTTAATTTTTATAATTTGAAATAAAGGTAAACAACAACTTCAACTAAACTTTTAAAAGGTGTAAGCAAATACAAATAAAATATATTTTTCCTTTTTATGATTCAATAACAAGTTATGAAATTTTTTTGTGGAAGTATACTAAATGTGTTGTACCAAATAGGAGCAATTATATTCTTTACCCTTACTAGAGATGCTATAAAGAACATATGTTAATCTATTATTTTATAAATTTTGAAGATGAGTTAGGCAGAAAGATATTAGCTCTCACACTAGAGTTTCCTCGATTCCCTCCACCTGGGGTTTAACATCTCGTATCAAAACATAAAACAATAAATCAAATCGGGGGCTTTAGCTTGTCGCTCTAAAGTCCTCTAATCCTACACCCATAAAAGTATATCTCTCTATTTATTTGCACATAACCATATGAATTACATTCTCATCCATATAATCTCATGTGATTTTGTCCAATTGTTGACTAAGACAATACCGAACCGGTTCTTACTTGTTCTCATAACATATTTTAACATCTTAATTGATCATATCAAGAAGTAAATGAAGTGCAAGGTTTTGAATCATCACAACTTCTTAAAAGAAGAAGTCTTAATGAAAATGCAAGAAGTCTTAATTAAAAACCAAATGTGATAACAAAGATAAAGACTTATCTGATAATCCTCTCCACAACACTCTTGAAGTTCCTTTAAAACTTTGTTTTTCCTTACAAGACACTTTAGAGGTTTACGCGCAACTCTGAACTCTCCAGTTCTCTAAGCAACACTTAATACAAACTAAATTTAAGTAAAAGTAGTGAAGTGGAGTACTAGTTAATGAAAGAACACTCTTACACTACTTACACACTCTACAACAACCACACTAAAAACACTCTCTTACTAGACACTCTAATAATTTCTAAGACTCTAATTGGACTCTCCTCTGATCTTCAATTCTTTCTTTTTTAATACTTTTTCAAAAGGTGCCTTAGTATCTCTTCAATTTATGTCCCGATTCAATGTATCTCCCAAAAGATGCATCCATTAAAAAGTATTTTGAATGAAATTTGGTGCTAAAAGAAAGTTACCCACGTACTCACCAAAAGATGCTTAAAAAACCTTTTCAAAATCGAGCCAATTTTGAAATAACTCCTCTTTTATAACTGCCGCACTTAAGCGCTAGGTCTCGGCTCTTAGGTGCGGTCCATCTGGCGTGTAAGCTCCAACTGTGGCGCATAACCGCTGAGTCTTGGCGCGTAAGCGCGGGTTCTGGCGTTTAGCCGCCACATATCACTTCTTTAATTTTCTTCATTTTTGATCTAATTTTGATATTTTTTTCATTCCTTTCATTATATTCATCCTTTTAATCATACATGCAAGAAAATACACAAAATACCTTCCATTAAAGTACAATATCATCAAAAATATGTATAAAAATATGCATAAAAACACTATATATTTTATGTGTATCAGTAATGTTGATGAGTTCTTCAAAAATGCATTAGAACCTTCAACTCAAGTTCAGAAGAATTTTCAATAGATAAAATCAGATGTACATTATTCTCGGTGGTGCCTAAAATTTTAAAGTTTTCCTAAACATAATTTGAATCCTCGGTGATTATCTTATTTGATTCATCCTCAAAATTTCTTTCATTTTCATTCTTAAGTTCTTTTTGATTTGATCTAACTTCATCTTTTTGATCTGATATGACTTCACATCATTCTTGAAAATGATTAACAATCATATAATTAATGTTGTTCATTTATTAACATTATCAATCATGATACTTCATTGTTTTAAGCACATTAAATGTAACTTCTTGATCATTCACTCTCATGGTTAATTCTCATTTTTGCACATCTATCTTTGCATGTCTCGTAGTAAGGAAATGTCTCCTCAAAATAATATGAATTTCTTTATCTTCTTCCATATATAACGCAATGAAATCAACATGGAATATAAATTTATCTACTTTAACCAACACATCTTCTAGAAACCCTTTAGGACAAGTGATAGATCGATCAACTAATTGTAGGGTTACAGTAGTGGGAGATATTTCTCCTAAACCTAACATTCTGAATATAGATAATGACATTAGGTTAATGCTAGCTCCTAAATCACATAAAGCTTTTCCACAAATTTTCTCTCAAATTGCACAAGGTATTGTAAAGCTACCATGATCTTTGAGTTTTAGGAAGCTTTTTCTGAATTATTGAACTACATTCTTCATTAAGTGCAACAGTCCCATAATCTTTAAACTTCCACTTTTTATTTAAATTTGCTTTCGTAAATTTGGTATAACTTGACATCTGTTCCAACACTTCTGTAAAAGGGATATTAATTGTAATCTTCTTAAAAATGTCAAAAGATCTTAAAAATTGTTGATCATGTTTATGTTGTCTAAGTCTTTGAGTAAAGGAGGTGATGATCTTTCTAAATTGATCTTAGTTGGAGAGACAAGTGTTTTCACTTCCTTAGGAATAGTTTCTTCAGGTTTCTTAACCTCTTTGTCTTCTCTTTCAACTTCAATCTCTTTTTGAACTCCAACACTTAATTTCATTCCACTCCTTAGTTAGACAGCTTTAACTTGTTCTTGTTTTTTTTTTCTTTAGGATTATTCTCAAAATTACTAGAAAGTGTTCCCTAAGGCCTATTGTTAAGTGCATTAGCAATTTGACCCAGTTAATTCTCAATATTTCGAATAACTGTGTTGTGTCTTTGTACATGATTACCAATTTGTAACATCACTTCTTCTAAAGACAATATTTTCTCCTTCACTTGTTGGTTATCAAAGCCAAGAGTATAAGTAGGTCTATAGGTGGCACTACTCTGGTTGTTCCAATTTCCTAAAGGTTTTATTTGGGTGTTCCCCCATTGTTACTTCCACCAATATAATTTTTATTCAAGTTAAAGTTATGATAGTTCTTCCAACCTGGATTGTAATAATTAGAATATGAGTTATTTGATCTATTGATAGCATTTATAGTTTCCAATAAAGTTTGAGAATCAATCATTTGTCCTAATGAATTTTCTTCAATCATTTGATGTGTTGGAGAAAAATTCATTCCAATTTGGTCTATCTTTCAGGATAATGCATCATCTTGAGATGCAACCATTGAAATAACATCATTATCATGAATACTGGCTACTTTATTAGGATTTACCCTTTTAGAGGGCTATTGAAAATTATTTGTAGCCATATCTTTAATTAATAAATAAGTTTTATCAAATGGTTTTGACATTAATGAACCTCCAGCAGCAACATCTATGATAGATCTAAAAGATCGTACTAACCCATTATAAAAAGTTTTAATGATTAACCGGTCTGGTAGAGCATGATGTGGACATCTTCTAAGGAGTTTCTTAAATCTTTCCACAGCTTCAATCATTGAGTCTCCTTCATACCGAGTAAAAAAAGTAATATCATTTATAAGCTTAGTAGTTTTGAAGGTAAAAAATACTTAGCCAAAATTTTTTGTACTAAATTTCCCCAAGTTTTAATAGATCCAAGTGCTAATGAATTTAACCACCTCTTAGCTTTATCCATTATTGAAAAAGGAAAAAGTATGTCTAGCGACATCATTTGATACGCCATCATACTTAAATGTAGTACACAGTTCTAAAAAGCTTCCTAAATGTAAAATTGGATACTCACATGGCGTTCCCCAAACTGATTGTTTTGTATAATTTATATAATAGCAGGTTTAAGTTCAAATGAGTTAGCCACTACAGTAAGAGTTTGAATACTTAAATAAATTTCATCTACTGAAGGGTGCACATAATCCCTTAAAGGTTTTTGTAAATTATGATGTTCATTTTCAACAGTTTGAATTTTGATATTATTTTGTGATGTGTTTGTTATTTCATGAAAATTAGAAAGTCTTCATTGTTTTTAATTCTTCTTATAATTCATTCTAATTCATAACTGTAGAGCACTAAACCTTTAGACCCAGAACTATGCATGCATAAAATAAAATTGTAGAAAATAAAATAGCACACTAAAAATTAAAAAATATTTTCGATTTTTAATTTCTTAAAAAAATAAGATAAAAATAAATTTAATTCTCCTAAAAATAAATATATAATTCAAGCATAATTCCAAAGTTAAAAATTCCATCGCTTTCCCCGGCAATGGCGCCAAAGACTTGACCTAACCCGCAATTACATGAATATTTATAATTATTAAAATTACAAAAAACTTGCCTCAATTTATATTTGACGGCTAGTGTGAAGAAATGTACTGATTTAGAAAATATATAATAAGGTTTCACACTAGAGGTATTACGCAAGTATGCGTATCGTTTCAAGTAATATAAAATTTTTACTAAAAACCTCAATATCGATCATGCGAGGAAAGCTGTAAATCTTAATATTATATTTTAAAATTCTATCTAAATTGCAGATAAATATAATAAGAGAACAAAGTCGATATGTTTGCAATAGTAAAAACTTATTTTAAGCAAGATGTAATAACTAGATTTTAATGTTTATTAAAGTTTAGAAGGCTAATTAAATATGAAAACTAGTTTGAATGTTATGAAAAGATCTTTTCTCTTGCAAAAGAGATGTTAATCAGTGCAGGATTTGAATGATTAAAAATACAAAATATGGTATTGTGACAAATAGGAGCATTCTTGTCCTTTACCCCCTCTCGGTGCTTGCAAAGAACATTAACTAATTTAGAGTTTTTCACCAGCTTGTGTAGTAGTGTTGAGTAGATTCTGGCCTCTCGCCTTCAGATCACTCACTGTGCTCTCTCTATATGACCTGTTAGGAACCCTTACAATCCAAACGCTAAACCAATTGATAAAATAATCTAGTCTGTCACCCTAAAAACATCAATTCTACACCCATAAAATCTTATCTCCCTATTTATTTGCACTCCTCTCATGTGTCTGCAACTGCTCTACCCAAGCTGAAATGTGGTATTCACTAGTTAGGTCCGGGTCATTATATTTCTCAACGGATTTTAACCTCACAGATTACCAATTTGCAAAGCTAATGAAAAATTAGTGAAAATACCATCATAATTTTTTGAAAAAAATGAAGTATTTAAATCATACTCATCCTATAAGATTAATTCCTATATGCAAGAAGAAAGAAAGGAAACTACTCATAATTCATGGAAATAAAATAAAAACACATAACTTGTATTGAAATCTAAGTCTTACAACAAAAACTTAAACACAATTACAAAGCATCTTATGTCTTCTCCCCAAGCAAATTTTTGGAGTTTCTTTCTAACAATCTCCAAACTCTAACATGATAATTATTGACGCACACTTACACACACTAAAAAGAACACTAAAAATCTCACAAATCTCTCCAAAAGTCCTCTCTAAAGCCTCCAAAAGCCTCTTATTTTCGGCCAAAATATTTGCATTTAATAGATCTCTGAAAATAACCTAGGGTTGATTCAAGCACAACTTCAAAAATTGGTGAAATTCAATGTATCTTCTAGAAGGGTAGTTATTGTGCTATAACGCCAAGCTACGGCGTTATAGCGCCGAATTCACATATAAGGTGGCGCTATGGCGCCACATAAAGTAGCTCAATTTTGCTCCATTTTCCCTCATTTTCTTAAAATATTCATTCCATGTACCTGAAACAAAAAACATGCAGAATACTTTTTTTTAAAGTGCAATATCATCAAAATGTATATAAAATGCTCATAAAAGTGCACTAAAAACATGTAATTTTTAGGCGAATTAGATAGTCAACAAGAAAGTCCTATAGCTAGATCCTAGACTCTTAAAGAGAAGAACTAGACCTCAACAAAATTGAGATCAACAAATATGTCTTAGACTCCTTATGACCAAAGACAACATCATGATTTTATCTTTAGTTGTGTTATGTTGTTTTAAGTTTTGAAACAATGAATAAAACATATTCTTTCAAAAGAGACAGTTAGAAAAGTCTTCAAATTTATTTTTTGAATGAGGAACTCTATCGGCAGAATGAATCTTGGTTACGAAGCATAGGGTGAATCACCATAATTCAATAGATAGTCTCCCATAGATGAAGAGTTCTTGTGAGATATCTAGGACGCCCTGTCCTGTTGATTCTTGATGAATTTTAGGGAGACTGCTGGGTGTCCCCGGTATAACTATAGGACTTGAGGGGTTTGCTTCTCCCTTGGGGTGGTTTTTTTGTGGTGAATGGCTCAAATTACCCTGTGTCTTGCATCTAGTTGATCTGCTTAAGTTCGGGTCGTTTAGTTTCCTTAGTTAACCTTATCCTGGAAATGTCTTGTCGGATAATTAGGCCTCTGAGTCTTCTGTTGGTGTACCATTCTCTGATGTATCATTTTTCTTCTAGACTACCAGATCGCCTCAAGATTTGTCCGTACACTTTTATGTGAACATATTTAGTTCTTCAATTTTTATTGCTTCTTGGAAGACACGCCGTGATAAGAATAAGAGAAATTTAATGTAAAAAGTAAATCTTATTTATGACAATTAAATGATTCAAAATTTGAACTCCTGACCAAAGAAAAATGTATTAAGAAATTCATACCTATTTTATATTAATTTTTGATGATATTGCACTTTAAAGAAAGGTATTTTCTATGTTTTATTGCAGGTATGAAGATTTATAGATAATGGAGCAAAAAGATGAGAAAAAGAGCGAATCTGGAACAAAAAGAACCAAAAGAGACAAAAGCTGAACTAGGCCGCCGACGGTGAGGAATAGGCCGCCGATGGCGTGTTTTTCCCGAAAGCATTCAAATATATTATAAAGGAGCCTGCCGACGGCGAGATCGAGCCCTCCGACAGCGAGCCTGAGCAATTGGCCTATGTTCTAGAAGCCCGCAGACGACGCCAACGAGCCCGCCGACAGCGAGAAGGTCGATTCAAACAAGTTTCATTGAATCTAGACGCTTTTTGAAGAGGCGCTTAAGCAACCTTTGAAAATATTTCTCCCTCTTTAAATAGAGATGAATTTAGGCCGAAACTGTGTCCTTTTTTAGTGTCTATTTAGTGTCATTAGTGTCTCTAAAGTGTCATTAGTGTGTGTAAGTGTGTTCTAGAGAGTATAATAATGAGTTTAGTTGAGTGTGTTGTACAAGAAGAAAGAGTCAGAGGAACTTCAAGGAGTCTGCTTGGGGAGAAAATTTGAGATAAGTTGTGTTTATTGTTTTATAACTTTGATTTTATATGAAATCCAAGTTTTGTGTTATTCTTCCTATGCATTCTGAGTAGTCTTCTCTGTCTTTCTCCTTGTTTTTGAGATTTTGTGAAGTGAAAAATTGAATTAGTTGTGCCTAAAATATTCAATATAAATTGTGATAATCTTTCTACTTAAATCTTAATTTACTTTCAATTTGGTCAATTGAACTGTTAAAATATGTTGATTTCACAACTAAAGTAAAGATTACATCCAAGATTCAGGGAAATCAAAGTCCTTGAAAGGAGGGTGCAATTAAATAGGGAAATATTATTTATCGGGCGTATAATTGGATATTTTAGAGTGACAGACTAAAATCCTCAATTCGGTCCTATCGTTTGGGTGCTGAAGTGTAGATGTTTGCCCTCAGGCGAGGGGAACGTGAGAGCTACGAAGTGAGAGCCAGTATCCTCCCAGCTTCAGCCGCGATTCGAGTAACCGAGCATAGGATTAGTCAATATTCTTTATGCCTGGACCAAAGGGTAAAGAATAGGAATGCTCCTATTTGGCACAATATAATTTTAACTAATTTAATTATCCATTCACTTAATTATCTTAACAAGGAGAAAAATACTTTTCTATGTTGCAATTTCCCATTCAAAAATTAGTAGTAGAATTTAGTAGAAGTGTTCTTTATTTACGTTTATTAGATAGTAATTTCAACTGCTGTACTTAGTTCATAATCTCTAACTTCTCTGTGGGATCGATATCTAGGACTCCATTAGAGCCCTGTATTACTTGAACGATACATATACTTGCGTTGATAAGGGGTAACTTTGCTATTATTGAATATTATTTTTTTACACTTGCTAACACTTATTTAGTTACGCATCCACCCTGTCAAGTTTTTGGCGCCGTTGCCGGGGAAGTAAAGTAATTATTAAAATAATTAGTAAAATAATTATTAAGATAATTACTAGAGTAACAGACTATTTTAAAATTTCTTAAGTTTTGTATGCGTAAATTTGGAACCGAAAGTTTAATACCTTACAATTCAGAATTAGAACGCACTATTAAAAAAATTAGAAAACAGAAAAGAAAAATTATAAATTTAAATCAAATGGCAAATAATCTATCAATTGAAAATACAATTCAACTAAGACCTTTAAGAGATTACGCAACCCTACATTAGATGAAATTCACTTAACTATCCAAAACCCTGATGTAGCGGCTAATTCATTTGAGCTTAAACCTGCAATTATCCAAATTGTATAGAATAATCAATTTAGTGGTTCACCAAACGAAGATCCTAATTTACATATCGCTAGTTTTTTAGAACTTTGTGCTACTTTTAAATATAACGGAGTATCTAATGATGTTGTTAGGCTTAGGCTTTTTTCTTTTGCTTTAAGGGATAAGGCTAAGATGTGGTTAAATTCGTTAGGACCTGAATCTATTCGAACTTGGGGAGAATTATCACAAAAATTTATATCCAAATACTTTCCTTCTTCAAAAACTGCTAAGCTTAGAAATGATATAACCTCTTTTAGTCAGTTTGACAGAGAATCGATATATGAAGCTTGGGAGAGATTTAAAGATCTTCTTAGGAAATGCCCACATCATGTGTTACCAGATTGGTTAATTATTCATACTTTTTATAATGGATTAGTAGGATCTCTTAGATCTATTATTGATGCTACCGCTGGTGGTTCATTAATGTCAAAACCATTTGATGAGGCTTATTCGTTAATTGAAGAAGTGGCCATTAACAATTTTCAATGGCCTTCTGAAAGGCTAAATCCTAAAAAAATAGCTAGTATCCATGATTCTGATGCAATATCTATGTTATCTTCTCATATTACTGCTATATCTAAGAAATTAGTTCATTTTGGAATGAATTATTCTCCTACTATAATAGAAGAAAATTCATCTGGGCAATTTGTGGATGCTCAACCTTCTTATGAAACTTTAAATGCTATTAATAAAAGACCCAATAATCTTTATGCAAATTATTACAACCCTTGTTGGAAGAATCATCCAAATTTTAATTGGAATAACAATTCTACTAATCAACAATGGACGAACAACTTAGTAAACCCATTAGGAAATTCATCTAATCAAGGAAATTCTAATTATAAACCTTCTTATCTGCCTGGATTTAATAATAACTCTCAATTTAAGGAAAAGAAGTTATCTATGGAAGAATTGATATTAAATATGGGCCAGCATTTACAGAATCAAGGAAATCAGTTACAAATTCAAGGAAACCAATTACAAAATCAAAGAACTGCTATTAAAAATATTGAAACTCAACTTGGGTATATCGCTACTGCGCTTAATAATATAATTCCTGGAACTTTTCCTAGTAATGTGGAAATTAATCATAAATACCAAGGAAAAGAACAAATCAAAGCAATACAGTTACGAAGTGGAAAAGAATTAGAAACAAGAGTACAAAAATAAACGGCAATTGAAAAAGAGAAAGTGGAAACTGAGAAAGAAAAGGATCAACAAGATCAAGATTTAGAATATCCACTAAACCAATGAAAATTTCTGTAGAAAAACCACCACCACCATTTCCTTAGCGATTAAAGCAACATAAAAAGGATAAGCAATTTTCTAAATTCCTTGAAATCCTGAAGAAATTAACGGTGAGCATTCCCTTTGTAGAAGCATTAGAACAAATGCCCAATTATGTGAAGTTTATGAAAGATATTTTAAACAAAAAGAGAAAGTTCACAGACAATGAAACTGTTGCACTTAGCAAAGAGTGTAGTGCAATTATTCAAAAAAAGCTTCCTATAAATTAAAAGATCATGATAGTTTCACTGTACCTTGTGCTATTAGAGAAAAATTTTATGGAAAAGCTTTATGTAACTTGGGAGTCAGCATTAATCTTATGCCTCTATCAATTTTTAAAAGATTAGGATTGGGAGAAGTCTCACTTACTTCAGTAACTCTTCAGTTAGCTGATCGTTCAGTGACTTATCTTAAAGGAGTTATTGAAGATGTGTTAGTAAAAGTGGATAAATTTATCTTTCCTGTGGATTTTATTGTTTTAGATATGAATGAAGATAAAGAAATACCCATAATTTTAGGAAGATCCTTCTTAGCTACTGGAAGAGCTATGATTGATGTTAAAAAAGGAGAATTAACTATGAGAGTAAATGATCAAGAAGTAACTTTCAACATTGCAAAATTAATGAAATATCCTGCTATTGAAAAAGATGATGAATATTTTCGAATGGAAATTCTTGAACATCGGCGAAATAAACATTTTAAAGAATACTTTGAAGATAAATCAAAAATAGAAAATGCAGAAATATTGGAAGAATCAGAAAATGAAGAAATAGATTATATACAAGAATGATTTGAGATGTTGGATATTACGGAAAATGCTGAAAAGATTATAATTATGTCGGTTATAAAACCTCCTGAACTTGAGTTAAAAATTTTACCTACTCATTTGAAGTACGCGTTTTTAGGAAATTCTTTAACTTTACCGGTTATTATATCGGCAGAATTAAACGAATTACAAGAGCAAGAACTTCTAGACACATTAAAGAAGTATAAGAAAGTTTTTTGTTGGACCTTAGCAGATATTAAAGGAATTAGTCCTTCAATCTGTATACACAGAATTATTTTGGATAATAAACATAAACCAAGAGTTGATCCCCAAAGGAGATTAAACCCGATGATGAAAGATGTAGTCAAGAAAGAAATATTAAAATGGTTAGACAATGATATTATATATCCTATTTCAGACAGTGCTTGTTTAAGCCCAATTCATTGTGTTCCTAAGAAAGGAGGAGTGACTGTTGAAGCTAATGAAAATAATGATTTAATACCTATCAGACAAGTTACTCGATGGCGTATATTTATTGATTATAGAAAATAAAATGCGGCCACCAGGAAAGATCACTTCCCTTTATCATTCCTAGACCAAATGTTGGATAGACTTGCTGGGCACAAATACTTTTATTTTTTAGATGGATATACTGGCTACTATCAAATTCCTATTGCTCTTGAGGATCAAAAGAAAACTACATTTACTAGTCCTTATGGAACGTTTGCTTTTTGAAGGATGCCTTTTGGACTATGTAATGCACCTGCAACATTCCAGAGATGTATGATGTCAATATTTAGTAAAATAATTGATGATGGAATTTAAGTATTTATGGATGATTTCTTTGTATTTGGAATATCATTTGACACATGCTTGGATCATCTTGAAAAAGTCTTGGAGCTATGTGAAAAAACTAATTTAGTTCTAAATTGGGAGAAATGTCAATTTATGGTTGCAGAAGGAATTGTATTAGGACATAAATTTTCGGACATGGAAGTAGACCCTGCAAAAATTCAAGTTATAGCTAAATTACCACCTCCTACCACAGTGAGAGGGGTAAGAAGTTTTCTTGGACATGCTGGATTTTACAGACGCTATATAAAAGATTTTTAAAAAATTACCAAACTTATATGCCAACTTTTAGTAAAGGACAAGAAATTTGAATTTACTAAAGAATGCTTAAATGCTTTTGAATTATTAAGGTATAAATTAATCACAACACCTATAATAGTTTCACCTAATTGGGAGAAACCATTTGAACTTATGTGTGATGCTAGTGATTATGCTTATAGGAGCCGTTCTTGGACAAAGATATGATAAAATTTTTAAAGTTATATACTTATGCTTAGTAAAACTCTTAATAATGCCGAAATTAACTATACATTTACAGAAAAATAATTATTAGCAATTGTATATGCTTTTGATAAATTTAGATCTTATTTAATTAGAACTAAATGTATTGTGCATACTGATCACTCTGCTATTAAATATTTAATACAAAAGAAGGATATCAAACCAAGATTAATTAGATGGATATTACTGATGCAAGAATTTGATTTTGAAGTAATTAATAGAAAGGAAACTGATAATCAAATTGCGGATCATTTGTCAAGATTAGAATATTGCAAATTATCTAACACTGACAATGAAATTACAGACAGTTTCCCTGACGAACAACTCTATAATATAAATGAGTGAAAAATACCTTTGTATGCTGATATAGTTAATTATATTGTAAGTGATATTTTACCACCCATGCTAACTTTGCAACAACAGAAAAAATTCATTCATGATGTTAAAACATATTTTTGGGATGAACCAAATTTATATAAGCAATGTAAGGATTTTATTATTAGAAGATGTGTGTCTTATGAAGAAACTGAACAAATTATTCAAAAATGTCACGATTCTGAGTTTGGAGGACATTTCGGGACTGACAAAACTGCTTATAAAATTTTACAATTTAGATTTTATTGACCCGCTCTCTTTAGAGATGTTTATAGATATATCAAAATTTGTGATAAATGCCAACGAGTAGGTAATATATCTAGAAGAAATAAAATGCCTCTAAATTTCATATTAGAAGTTGAAATTTTTGATGTTTGTGGATTAGATTTCATGAGACAATTTATTCCTTCATTTGGAAACTCATATATATTAATTGTTGTTGATTATGTTTCTAAGTGGATTGAAGCACAAGCCTTACCTCATTGTGATGCTAAGAGTGTTTTAAAATTTTTAATGAGAAATATTTTCACAAGATACGGAATGCCGAGAGTGATTATCACTAACGGAGGATCCCATTTTAGAAATAAATATATTCAAAGATTAACAGAAAAATTCAATATTATTCATAAAATATCTACTGCTTATTATCCACAGACCAGTGGATTAGCTGAAGTTTATAATCGAGAAATTAAACGAATTTTAGAAAAGACTGTAAATCCTAGTAGATTAGATTGGTCCACAAGACTGTATTAATCGCATTATGGCATACAGGACTCGCTTATAAAACTCCGATTGGAATGACTCCTTACAGACTTATTTATGGAAAGACTTGCCACTTACCAGTTGAATTAGAGCATAAAGCATATTAGGCGATTAAAGAATTTAATTATAATTTGAAAGATGCTGGTGAGAAGAGATTGCTGCAGATGAATGAATTAGATGAATTAAGGAATGAATCCTATAATAATGATAGATTTATAAAGAGAAAATGAAGATATGGCATGATCGGAAGATTAACCAAAAGAATTTTGAACCAGGACAAAAAGTATTGTTGTATAATACAAGGCTAAAACTATTTTCTGGGAAATTGAAATCTCGATGGTTAGTACCTTTCACTATAACTCAAGTATTTACATACGTAGCTGTTGAAATTGAAGATCCAAAGACTGGAAACATATTCAAATTAAATGAACATAGATTAAAACCATATTTTGAGGGTAAAAGACCAAATTTTAAAGAGGTTTTAATGCTCAGTCAACCTGATTAACACCCTGAATAGTTCAGGCTGATGACGTTAAACCAAGCGCTTTATGGGAGGCAACCCATAGTTATCTTTATTTATGTGCGATAATAGTATATTTGTTTGATTTATTGATAGTTTGTGGTATGAATGAATTATACTACTCGAATTTACCCTTATGATCATCACGATATTGGATCCATAAAAAAATTTGGAATGCATTCGGACCAGAGCGAAACTAGGCAATTTTTGCCTTGGCCGCCGACGGCGAGATCGAGTCTGCCGACGACGAGTTTTTCCCGCCAAGTTCAGTTTGTGTTATTTAAGAATCCCGCCGACGGCGAGATCGACGCTGCCGACGACGAATTCGGCGAGTGGACGGTTTAAGGAGTTATTTTGACGGTTTCTGGCGATTCTAAGTGGTTTTAACTCTTTAAAAACACCTAGAACTCAAATTCTAAACTATCTACTTCCTAAAAACGAATTGAAACTCCACCAAAACTCATCATTATGGCATCCAATCACCATAAAATCCCTAGATCTCGAGTGTTCAATAGAAGAAAATTTATCAGTTGCGAGGCCCAGCGAATCTTCAATAAGGTAATATTGAAAAAGAGATTGATCAAGGAACGAGGATTCGTGAATCGAGGATTGGAGAATTCGACAATGCCTATCGAGGAGATGATTGTGCAACGACGTTGGGAAGTATTGTGCTATACCACTTCTGCAGTAGTCATCTCTGTGGTAAAAGAATTCTATTCTAATCTACACGGAATTAACAACGGAGTCGTCTATGTGCGAGGCAGATGGGTAACTTTTACTCATAGAATTAATGAGTTATATTCAATAGAGAACACACCCGTTTGCCACTACTCCAACTTTGTCCCTACAAGGAATAATATGAATGAAATCTATCGTTACTTGACTGATGAAGCGGAAGATTGGGAAACAAGAGAAGACGGGTATGTTAGTTTTTTCTGCATCACTTGTAAACCCCGTTTCTAAACACTAACACTTCTTTATTTCTTCAAAACAATTACCCACTATGAGGGTCAATAAAGTTTCTAAGGAGTGTGCGATTCTGAATTATTGTATTCAAGCAGGACTACCTATTGATGTTGGTTCAATTATTGTGAAGTCTGCTTTAGGCCTGATTGTTCATAGATCAACTCCCTAGATTTTGTGCCATTGATTTCTATAAATTGGGTGTGAATGACTGTTTTCCCTCATCTTCTTCTTTTTTTCTCCTTATCTAAATTGATTGAATTCTAATCACCACCATGGTGAATAAACTGGTTTCAGGGTGCAATCCCAACAATAAGGTAGTTCATCGCAAAACTTTTGGAAAGCTGAAAACGTGATCTCATTCGGAGGGTGAGAAGAGGAGGAAAAAGGATGTTGCAAAGAAGAGAAAAACACCTTTTATGGAGGATCATGTGGGATCATCCAAATTTCTTCCTAGCCATCAGTGGGAGATCGCTCCAGCGGAAGTTGGTGGCCGATCAGATAATCCTTCTGTTGATTTATCAGTTCCACCTTCTACTAAGACTCAGATCCTGCTGATCAATCGGATCACACAGAGAGTTGCTGATGCTGCTCAGGGCAATAGGAACTGCTGTTGCTACACCGTTGCCAGGGGCACAGGCAAAAAGTGGCGAGGGAGAGATCCTATTTACAACATTTAAGACGTATTAAATCCTTTATATGAGGGGTTTTGGATTTGGTTAGTAGATTTTTATTATTTTATGAAGTTATTTTTCTTTATATTATCTCTTATTGCAACCCACTCGGTCACAGAGATCACAATCATCAATTCGTTTTTGGCGAACATTGGTGTGGATCCAATTTTGGCTTCAACAACTGTGGATTAGTCACTGACTGGAAGCTGATGCTGGGACTAACAGTTTGGGTGGTTTTAAGGAGGCCCATAAGGAAGCAACTGATGGAGTTCATTTTTCCACTGGGTCGTTGGCGCACCATTGCACAAGATGGAGGACTCCTTTGCCCATTTGACCATAATCCCTTGAGGCGAGGAGATGTGTCGGTTGCTGGCTTGTGTTAAGAAGACGGAACTGATGGAAGCGAAGATGGCTGCTCACCATGCGGAAATAACTGCCTTTCACGAGGAAACAATCGTACTCCACTTGGAGCTCCTGGTTGTCTGGGAGATATCTTCCATGTCTTGGGTTCAAGTAGAGATAGATTGAGTAGACCGATTTAAGTTATTGGGAGATGTCTTCTACAAGAGGCTGCTTCAGTGATGGTATGTCTCAGCTGCAACGGCGAGTGACACCCTTGTAAAGTATTTCATCTCAGAGAAGCTTCAGAGCGCCATTTTTTATTTTTTATTTTTGAAATAAAATTTAATTTTCTGTCTTAAATCATGTGTCGAAGTGACTTTTTGTTATTGTAGTTTTAAAATTGAGTAGTTACGCTTATCATATAAAAAGGGGTGAGGGGTTTTTGTTTCAAGTGACAATACCTTCTCTTTTTCCTTGGCTCCCTTTCACTATTCCAAGCTTAGTCTCTCTGTGCATCTTTCGAATGGCTCAAAAGTTTTCTCCTTAACTCTTTTGGTTGACTATGTCGAGCGAGAGATCCACCATGACTCTGTAATAGGTGGATCTCTTTAGGACACCTTTGTTTACTGTCCCGTCGTGCAGTTCGAGCAGTAGAGGGTTATGTCCGAGATATAAATAGGTTTGGGGACAATCTCGTGTTATACAAGGACCAATTCAAGTATGATTTGCAGCTGCCACTTTGCCAGAATTTTGGGCAATTTTCAATTGCTATGGGGTGATTCTTGCTCAAGTCCTGTTGAACTCCATGGTGTCCATCATGACCTATGTGATATTTTGCAGCAGAATGGAGATCTCATGGTCAATGAACATCTTCATTTATATATTCACATTTCGAGTCGACAGAGATGGTTATGTCTAGTTATTGGCCAACTATAGGTTCCAGCTGTTGGGATTGGATGTCAATATCAAGAATTGAAAGATGCGCTCTAGGTCCACTAACACTTTTATACAAATAGATGTTCATTGTACTGCACGTGTCGGGTACATACACATGTGTGACGTCTCCAGCACGTGTTGTGCACACCTATTATATGTTTAACTAAAATATAATAAAAAATTATTACACACAAAATCTTTTGCAATTTTATATCTAAAACAAAAACTCTTACCTTTACTTTTGTAATATAATCTTTGATAATATCAAAAAGACCACGAAACCTAACTCTAAAATAAATGAAACTCGCACTTCGAAAAATGTTAGCATAGTAGAAATGTAAAGATCGAAGATGTTAGATATGTAAAAAGGACAAGAAAGGGGGTGGCATGTATGTAAATCTTTCCTATTTCATTTCACAGTTCTGTATGAGAAAGATATCTTTCCACTTTTGATTAGATGTACTCAAGTCTTTCATCTCATTCCTGCCAATGCCACATTGGATTAATCTTTAAATTTGATTAAATTAATGTTTGATTAATTTAATTCATGATTTTAAGCTTTAAATATATGTGGATTTGATTTAGATTTATTTTTGTTTTATTTTTCTTGAATTACATTTGTTCTAAGTTAAATTTATGTTTATATTTTATTTAGTTTAGTCTTAGGTGTAGTTACATACATACCACCCAATTTTTATGTGTATGAAAAAATAGTATATATGTAAATATGATTTTTTTTTAAATTTTTTTAAGTTCATTAATTTCAAAGTTTTATATTTCAAATTTTAGTTACAACAAAATTGGGTTAAATTTTAATTAATTAATTTTTCATTAATTATTAAGCAATATTAATGATATAAATATTAAAGTTAATTAAATTTAATTTAGTATTTTATTTCTGGTTAAGCTAATCAATATCCTAAAAAATCATGCTAATTAATATTTATTTACAAGTTAATAAATAATTAATAAAATTATTTATTAAGCAATAGTTAATTTTTCATTAATTAACAATTCACTGTTTTTTTTTTGAATAATTAATAATTAACTACAATTTTTAAATTGATTAAATTTATATACAATTAATATTTTTTAATTAACTATGAAGTAGCTACTTATTAAGTCTATATAATCATAATTAACTTTTTTGGGATAGTATATTTATTAATTAGCAATAAGTTCAATTACTTAAAATTAATTTAAATAATGTTAATTTAAAGGAATATTTACATACATACCAATCAATTCTTATGTATTTGTATTTCTAGCACCTATACTTCAATTTTTACATATGTTGAAGTATATTCCACTTGATCCATAATATACACCCAAAATATTAAGATTTACATGTTACACACTAAAAATTTATTATTTACAAAAAACAAACTCAAAATATATCTAATAACTAAGAAATAAAACTCATCTTTCGCTTCTCCCACTCAAGCCTCACCGCCGGCAAAACAAAATGTTTATGATATTCGTTTTAGTTACGGGGGTTCAAACTCTTGATTTGAGGGGACTTACAGTGAACTTTGCCAACCAACAAGCTAAAACTTGCAACACTATATATATATATATCTCTCTCGCTAATGTGTGCGAAAGCTTTGACTCATTTGTTGCGGTCTTTCGTGTAAGTTCATCGGGTCGAATCTCACTCATGATGAGAGGATTCAAATAGCACACCGGACTGGAAGCGGAGTCCTTTTGTTGGTTAGTTCAACCTATAGAGGTTAATCGGAGGTCTCCGACTAAGAAAAAAAAAAAAAAAAAAAATATATATATATATATATATATATATATATATATACTCATGTCTAAAACCC
This sequence comes from Papilionanthe hookeriana x Papilionanthe teres, assembly GCA_022702705.1. NCBI lineage: Eukaryota > Viridiplantae > Streptophyta > Magnoliopsida > Asparagales > Orchidaceae > Papilionanthe > Papilionanthe hookeriana x Papilionanthe teres. Next base: position 97,299,958 of record CM040425.1, read on the forward strand.
TCGCCCACCTCCCTGCTCCAACTCCTATCTTCGCCGGAAACACTCGTCCGCCTCCCTCCCCCAACTCCCTTAAAACCTATCCTCGTTCCCCACCAGTGCCAGAAGCTCTCGCTATTCTATTTCGGCTAGCTAGCTAGCGGGGAAGGCAACGAGGGAATCCTGAAATCCTATCTTTTGCCTTCTTCCGCTCCGCTCCTACCTGAAACCATTCAGGAATTTTGATCTCGCTTCTACCCCCTTCCTGTCGCACACCTTTGTGCGCTTCAGCTCATCTAAATCCCCTGATCCGTACTCCAACGGGATTTACTAAATCCGGGATTTAAGTCAAAACAGAACAGAGACGGGATTTAAGATCCTGCTCCCAAAGAGCACTTGAGAAAGTTTGCAATTGTTAACGTTTGTTAGGGTTTAGATTAAACCCTGTTACCAAACAGCCCTTGACGTGACAGTGGAGAATCTAATATGAGAGCAGTGACAGGTGAGGTAACGTCTTCTTATCCGATCTCCCTCTCGAAGGCGGCGACAATCCTCTCCCGTTTTGAGGCCTCTGATACGGGGGCCCAACCGGACGTGACTGCTTACCTGAGACTTTCTCTCACAGCTTTTAACGAGCTTGTGGCTGTACATCGCGATATCCGTGCTCACCGTAAAATCCGTGCTCACCGTAAAATCTCCCACGTTGAAGAGGAAGAGTGCGCTAGCAAAATTGATGATAATAGACATGCGATGAAGAAGAAAAAGAGGAAAGATAATTATTATGAATTGGAAGCCCATGATGGGAATTCAGTGTTGGAACAGCAGGAGGAGATGGGCGGGATAAGCAAGAAGAAGATGGAAGCATTGGATTATGGGAAGAATTCTGAAGAGAGGAGATATGCGAAGGAGAACAAGAAGGAGGAGTACCGATTACAAGAAGATGGAAAGGTGGGATTTGTTTCAGAAAGTATGAAAATTGAGAGGAAAAAAAGAAGGCTTTCAGATGCAGTGCAAGGAAAAGTGGACAAGGAAATGGACCAATATGAGGGAAAAAAGAAAAAGAAAAGAACGATCGAGTAAGCTTTTCATTCTTATGACTATTTTAGGATTGTAAAACATGTTTATTTGGGCATCACATGTTAGAATTCCACTCTCATATATTTGTTTCTGCTTTTTTTCGATCTAAGTTATTTTTGTTAGTTTGCTTTATGAAAAACTTTAGTGCTGTTAAAAATGTGTCATATTCAACTGCAATTGTTGTTTTAGTGTTTTATTTTTTTATTTATATATTTTTTTGGCATTTATCAACAAGAATGGGTCTTTCAGCAAGGGTATTGTTGCCTTTGGAATTATAAATCTTTCAAAATTGGTCTCTTTGTAGAAGCTGCAAAGGTTTGACCCATTTTGTTTCGCTTATGAATTTGAATGCCTTCAATTTTGTTCCCTTTTTTAACTTGATTGAATTTGAAGTATAGTGCCATGGTATCAGAGATTTGTATAAATCAATATGTGTATGCATATTTTGAAATCGAGTATTTTTTTATGGAGTTCTTCTTCTAAGTTGTTCCTAAGCTTCTTTCAGCCAAAGAAGAAAAGCCATAAATTTTCTGTCATATACAACTTTTCTCTTGGTTTTAAAAACTGGATTAGATAGGTCGGTTCGACCAACTAAATTGCAAATCAGTTCTACAATGTTTTTTATTTAAATCAGAGTTGCTTTCACATAGAATCAGTTAGACTGATGGTTGAACCAGCGAAGTAGTCTAAATTTCAAAGAATCACTTTGTTTCTATTATTGATCAATTTTTTATTTTTTTAAAATTTTTATTAGATGAGTAGAAATAAAAGATTTAGATTAAAACTCAAGCATTTCAAGTTGCTCAAACTCCCAAAATTTAGAAGAAAATGTATAATTTAATAAAAAAAAAAAAACTTGAGTCGCTTCTTTCACATCTTCAGCCTTAAATGGGGGAATTTATAGAACACGAGGATAAACACTAATTAGCATCTCAACTAATAAGATCTATATTAATGACATCGTGGATTCATAAATTTACTCCCCCACTGACAACGATCTTACCCTTAATGCTGAAATCATAAACAATTTTAAAAAATCAAAGCAAGAAAGCCATTGATAACTTTTGGTTACAAAGTTTTAGGAGGGATTAATGGCAACAGAGCATGTGACAATCATCCGACTAAGTGCATCTCCCAAATTTATCCATTGATAACCATGAAGTTTGGGGTTATCTGCCAAATCACATCTCCCAAACTGACAAACAACACACTTGAAAAGTGTTCTTTAAATGATTGATCTCATCGGTTTGTATTTCTATAAATTGAAGTCAGTATAACATTTGCTACAAAACAATACTCTATAATATCATTTGAGGCAAATTAATAAAAATGGTATTGCAAAAGATGAGAAAGAACAATTTATAGAAAGACAAACTGATGACATCAATGCTTGTGCTAAAGTAGTTGACCATGTTGTAATTAATCAATGAATTATTTTATGTTCTACACTGATAAATCCATACAATGAAAACAATTATTATTATTTTTTAAAATATTGCATATATATCACCCCAACTTTCTCCGGTACAGAAAAACCGCAAAGAGCTTGAAACCACTTTTAAAAATGGAAGGCAATCACAGGAAAATCAAAGGACATCACAACAATAATCCAAGGCTGTCACCAACACCATTTCTCCTTAATTCTCCCAAACTTAAAAAAAAATTATCTATATCTCTCCAAATTTCTCCATCATAGAAAAAATCATAGCACTCAATTTACTTTTTTTTTTTTGCTCATTAATGTATAATTCCCAATCGAAGGTCATCTCCAACCAGATATCTAATTCCAAATTTCTTAGTCATAGAAAAAACACAAAGTGCATGAAACCACATGAGAAATCGAAGGCAATCAAAGGAAAATCGAAGGCCACATCAACAATGATCCAAAGCCATCACCAATAGCATTTCTACATATTTCTCCAAACTTCTCAAAAAAAAAAAAATCTCCAAATTTCTCCATCACTGAAATAACCATAGAACTCCAAATTTCTTCATTACAGAAAAATTACAAAGAGCACAAATCACATAAAATTTGTAGGCCATTAACATGAAGATTTGATTGCACAGAGGCATGCACATAAAAAAAATTAAGGCCATCACAAAAAACCACAAAGCTCGGTGAGCCAGGTGAGCCAGAGGATCCAAGAATCAAACATATCATATATTGTAATAGGTAAAGTGTAAAAGTTACCGGAAAATGAAGGAAATAAGAGGAAGAGAAAGCAGGAAGCAAGCTCTCGCCGCAACCACTAGTGGACAGAAGGAATGAAGATAGAAAATGACCTAAGGCTCGATCGTTTTACTCGGGCTAACGTGGAGTTGGTTGCAAAGGAATTTCCTTTGAGCAAAACCATGGAACATGGTCAGATGAGCAAGGCAGGATTATTTGGGTGTGTTTAATAACACACACCCCCACCACTCCAACCAAACAAGATTTGGGAGTTTTCGTGCTGTGTCGCAGCTAGAGAGCTGCCCCAAACGAACCCTTAGTGGCACCAAACACTTATGGTAGGGAGTTGAGAAAAGAAGAGGAAGAGAGAAGAGAGAAAGAAGACTTGAGAGAGAATTTTGATTTTCTTAACACAAAATTTTGGCATTTAAATGGTATAATTACAGTAGGGCTTGATTTAAAATCTATTGAGGTAGCGAAAACTTTGTTATGCATTATTCATTTAGGATTGTGTCTATATATATTCAATTAGTTTGAATGCAAAAGGTAGGAAATAAAGTAGAGAACATCTTCAATTATGACTTTTCAAGATAAAAATATATTTACGGCTAATGAATTAATCAATAATTTACTGTAATGTTAGTTCTAATTTTATACTTTTATAAACTCTACTTAGGCTATAGCATATGTATCAATTAGCTCCAGTTTGTTTACGACCTATATAATTGAATTGCTTCCAGATTCTTGGTAGAAATATTTGTTTTTTGCTCTAATCTTGGAACATGGGGTGTAATAATCTTCTTTGATAGTATTGCTTCTTAAAAAAAATGGAAATCAACCTCATTGCATTTTATTCTTTCGTGAAATTTAAGATAGCAACTTACATAGTAGAAGGTTTGTCACAATTTAAAAGCATTGGTTGAGATATTGGAAAATCAAGTTACCCCATTTTCTCACATAGAGTATGTCATTGGTCTATATTTTTTATAACGCTTTTAACTCCCTTATTTTCTTGCTCTTTTATGTGACCACTTTATACGAAAGTACAATTCTCGAATGTTAATTTTCTATCATCAATGGATTCAATATAGGTAATGTTAAGCAATGCTTTCTCCTTAATATGCCTATTCTTTGTTTTTAAGTCATTTTCTTCGTGAATTCTTGATGATCTGAAAATATATAGACCTACTATCCATTATTTTTGTTTAGGAATCGACAGGTATTGACTCACAACACTAACTATAAAGCATATATTTGGTCTAGTGATAGTAAGATAAATCAAATTTCCAAGCAATTTTCAATATGGTTCATCTTCGAATATTTCATTTATATATGTAATTTTTCGAGTTTAAGAGTGTTAGCTAGTTCACTACTCACATTTCAATTTCTTCAAGAAGCTGTGTTGCATAATTTCTTCATGATAGGACATCTCTTGTAAGCAAATTTGATGTCCAAGAAATATTTCGTTCGATCTAGATGTTTGATAAGAAAAACAAAAAATTGTACTCTTTGCTTTAGTGAAAATTTTCTGTCACTCCCAATGAGAAAAATTTCATCGACATAGGTTGTCAATGTTAACATAATAAGATGAATTATGTTGGATGAAAATTGGGTGACTTTCTGAACTACTACAAAAATCAACCTCGACAAGTACCTTGGAAAATTAATCGACTAGACCAGTTGATGGGATTCTTTAGATGTTGGTTTGTTCTCCCAGCAATTTACTTAGGCAGTTGCTTCATGGGCACCATCTGAGTGAGATTTTCATAGATGTAGGTATTGCTAACATCTTTTTGAAGCAAAGTCCAATCTTGATTGATGGAGACAAACAAAAGAATCCAGGAAAAGTTGAGCCAGGCAATAGGAGAGAATGTGTCGAGGTAGTTGTTCTCATTGATTTATGTAGAACTTTTGGCTACAAGATGGATCTTGTACCTATCATTGGAGCCATCAGGATGAACTATGATGCTGTATACCCATTTATATCAGACCAATTGGATAGCATGAGGTGTCATTAGGTCTCATGTCTGTCAATTAAGCAAGGTGGTGCACATTTCAATATCCATAGCTTTTTTCATCAAATATCTTGTTATGCTTCATTTAATGTCTTAACAATAGAAATTGATGACAAAGACAATAATGTGGTTAAAGGACATATAAGACTAAATATGATTTTTAGTGCAATATTTTTACGTTTTTGAAGAGCAAGTCATAAGGAGATCATAATTTTTTTTAGGGTTGGTTGTGCCATGTATAGCAATATGATTGGAGGTGTTGTTGTATAGGGTAGGCGATGCTGGCTTGTTTATATTGGGCAACGAGAAGGTATTGTGGTTGTAGGAGGAAGAGGAACATGTTGAGTAAAAGAGCTAGAATAGGCAATGAATTCATGAAATATGATATTTTCCGAGGTGTAAACATGGCAAGTGGTATCACTATAACTATAATAGCTTTTTTGTGAGTTAGAATAGTTCAAAAAGATGCATCGATTGGCCTGAGGAGGGAGTATCACTTTTACAAAATAAATGGACTAGACGGAGACAATTAAGATGGAGGGTGGTGACTTTAAGGTTAGTTGAAGAAGCTGAATAATAGGATGTGACAATCACTATTGAAAAATGAATGGACAAGATGGAGATAACGAAGATGGAGGGTTGGTGACTTTAAGGTTAGTTGAAGAAGCCAAATAATAAGATGTAGACAATCAATGAAGATTGCTATGACACCCAAGAGGGGTTGGGGAATTGTTGGTGCACACAATTTATCGTAAATTAAAAGTTTACTAATTTTTTTCTTAAAAAGTTTATGTTGTAAATGATTGTAATAATTAGAAAGTTAATCACCACAACTGCACAAACCTATAACCATGCTTAGCCAACCTTTGGTTGGGATTCTGTTCTACCACAAATGAACCTCTACTATTCTAGAGTGAGCATAAAAGCCTTATAACAGTAATAGATCCTTATATTCTTCCTTGTGGTAAAGTATTACAATAATGTAATTCTTAACAACTGATAAGTACAACATAACCACAAAATTACAATAAAAAGACATTAAAATAAGGGATTGCCTCTCATAAAAGAGTCACACAATTTTGCTAGCACAATTCCCAATCAATCTATAAATGATAAAGATCATGTATTTTTAATTGAGATGCAAATTGATTGGTGGAAAATAATGCAACCCTTAGAAAGTATTCTCAAAAATAAGAAAAGTAATCCATGTAAGATGTAAAACTCTTTTTGACTGATCAATAAATTATATCTTATCCTCTCTCTCTCTCTCTATGTATATATATATATATTATTTTTTTTGGGGGGGGGGGGCCCTATGCGTTAATCTAATTTAAAAATTACAAAATGAGGAAGGGAAAGAGGATCCTCGTCTAAAAAACCAAAAGAAATACATTTGAGCCCTAGAGGTTCCTCATGCCACATTAGCAACTCCACAAAAAAAAAGCTCCAAAATACATGTATCACATTAAACTCATAAAAATTATACCAAAGATTTACATATATATATATATATATATATATATATATATATATATATATATATATATATATATATATATATATGATATGTAAATCTTTGTTATAATTTTTGTGGGTTTACTGTGATATGGGTGATCAAATTACTAAAAAGTGTGAACGATTTAGATATCTCGGGTCTATTTTTCAAAGTGATGGTGATACAGATGGGGATGTTAATAGTAGAATTCAAGTTAGTTGGTTGAAGTGGAGGAATGCTTCAGGCCTATTGTGTGATAGAAAGTACCGCTTAAACTGAAAGGAAAATTTTATAGGATGGTGGTGAGACCTACAATGCTCTATGGCGCTGAATATTGACCTTTAAAAGAGAAGCATAAAGTTAAGTGTTGCCGAGATGAGAATGCTTAGGTGGATGAGTGGCTTTACACTTAGGGACGAAATACGAAATTAATATATCTATGATAGGGTTGGTGTAGCTCCAGTGGCGGACAAAATTAGAGAGAGTCGTCGTAGATGGTTTGGTCACATTAAACATCGACCATTTGATGCTCTGACTAGGAGAGTAGATGTTTTAGATTCGACTTAAGTTAAGCAAGTAGAGGTAGACCTAGAAAGACTTGGGCATATTGTATAAAAAATGATCTTAATTTATTAGAATTAAATGAAAATATGATGCTCAATAGGTTTCAATGGAGAAAAAGGATTCACGTAGCCGACCCCACTTAGTGGGATAAAGTTTGTTGTTGTTGTTGTATTGCAATTATTCATAATGATCATTGTAGAGTATTTTAAAATGAGAAGTTTGAAACATTTTGTTGAGATTGATTGATACCAGGTTAACCCAATTCACAATAGAAATGAAATTATTTTTGCTATAATTCAAAAGGGATTACAAGCAAAGACTCTTAAACTTAGGTAAAAAAAAACAACACCACGCAAACAACACCCGATGGCGAGGGCGGAGAATGGCAAGTTGTGGCTGAGGTATTGAGATTTGGAATTCGTAGGTGAGGGATAAGGCTGGACAATGGAGGTTGCAAGAAGCGATGTATGGGAGATGTAGACGATAGCAATAGTGGAAGGTCTAGGTAGGGGCGACTGGACAGTAACTACAGCCCTAGGCGGAAGGATGCAGATGGATAATAGGTAACAGGGGCTTGGAGGGGATTACAACATCGGGTGGTGGCTAGATTTCAGCTAGCAGTAGTAGATGGACTAAGGTACGGCTGGACAGCGGATGCCAGGGGTTCTGGATGTGATTATGGTGCAAGGAAGGCGGGTGGTTGGACAATGAGTTGAAGTGCAGAAGAGGTATTGCGGTCATAGGTTGTGAGGTTGGAGGAGTTATGAGGCTGCATGGAAGAATACCTAGGGATGAAGGTTGGAAAACAGGAATAGGTAGGTTCTTATGGTGGAGGGGAGCGAGCGGATTGGGGGAACAAGAAATGATACACACCACCTCAGAATGAGTTACAATGGAGCACCTTCTCACTGTCAAATACAGACTTAGAAGAGAAAAGATGACTTTTGTGGCTGTCATGACTCATGATAGAAACACTCAACAAAAACTAACACTAAACATAACAAGCAACCTTCCCTTTTGGGTGGCAACACGCTTTCCGCCCTAATTAGTTTCGGCCAATTTAGCCTCTCTGCTGATCCAACAGCCCCTTGCTGAACCAAAGCCGGGTTCAGCCTCAACAACCCCAACATTACTGATATAAAACATTATTTTTCAGCACCTGGGACACAACAATAAAATGTGAGGAATAAAAAATAGAACTCTTTCAGAAGCTGTTTGATCAATGTTAAGTGATTATAAACTTCCTAAATATTTTTGAACAAAAGCAAATAAATACTATTTATTATGTGTTGAATGGAGTAAATGTGAGACCTAAGCTAAATAAAATACTATAAAGGCTATTAAAAGGAACAAGTTCAAAATTTTCTGATTTAAAGGTCTTTTGATGCAAACACTTTGTTTTAAATAATAAAAAATCTAACTTTGAGAAATTTGATGTTAAATCGGATGAACCTATTTTCTTAAAATACTCAATAGAAAAAAACATGTATGATTTTTAACAAGAGAACTTCAGTAGCAAAGGAGTCTACTTACGTTGCCTTAGCTGAGGAGTTTGCTTATGTGTCTTTGATGAATCAAATCATTTCATTCCACTTATAGATATAAAAAAGATAAGGAAATAATGAAAGATTTATAAAATTTGGGATTAGAAGAACAACATAATGAGAGTTAAATATTGTCTAGAAGATGGAGATATTTCTCCAGTCATCCCAAAGATCATGTCGTAGGAGATCCATTAGTTGGTGTTAGGATTAGAAATGGTGTAAGACAAGAAGTTAGTCGGACTACATTCATTTCCTTGATTGAACCTACCAATATAAATGATATTCTGGCTGATGAATATTGGATTATTGCTATGTTGGAAGTGCTAAAGCAATTCACAAGGAATGGTATTTGGGAGCTGTTGGTTAGGCCAACTGATCAGTGTATAATTGGCGCTGAAAGGGTTTTAAAAAAATGTTAAATGAATCTGGATCAATTGTAAGAAATAAGGCTATAGATTATTGGCCAAAGAATACAATCAAGTTGACGGAAGATATTTTGAGGTCTTTGCTCTCGTAGCCAGCCTAAAATCCATCAGATTGTTATTAACTTATTTGTGTTTTAAAGTTTTAAAGTGGATGTTATGAGCATATTTCTGAATGGTATACTTTAGATGGAATAAGGTACGGCTGGACAGCAGATGCTAGGGGTTCTGGATGTGATTATGGTGCAAGGAAGGCAGGCGATTGGACAATGAGTTGAAGTGCAGAAGAGGTATTGCGGTCATAGGTTGTGAGGTTGGAGGAGTTATGAGGCTGCATGGAAGAATACCTAGGGATGAAGGTTGGAAAACAGGAATAGGTAGGTTCTTATGGTGGAGGGGAGCGAGCGGATTGGGGGAACAAGGAATGATACACACCACCTCGAAATGAGTTACAATGGAGCACTTTCTCACTGTCAAATACAGACCTAGAAGAGAAAATATGACTTTTGTGGCTGTCATGACTCGTGATAGAAACACTCAACAAAAACTAACACTAAACATAACAAGCAACCTTCGATTTTGGGTGACAACATGCTTTCCGCCCTAATTAGTGTCGGCCAATTTAGCCTCTCTGCTGATCTGACAGCCCCTTGCTGAACCAAGGGCTGGTTCAGCCTCAACAACCCAAACATTACTGATATAAAACATTATTTTTCAACACCTGGGACACAACAATAAAATGTGAGGAATGAAAAATAGAACTCTTTCAGAAGCTGTTTGATCAATGTTAAGTGAGTATAAACTTCCTAAATATTTTTGAACAAAAGCTAATAAATACTATTTATTATGTGTTGAATAGAGTAAATGTGAGATCTAAGCTAAATAAAATACTATAAAGACTATTAAAAGGAACAAGTTCTAAATTTTCTGATTTAAAGGTCTTTTGATGCAAATGCTTTGTTTTAAATAATGGAAAATCTAACTTTGAGAAATTTGATGTTAAATCGGATGAACCTATTTTCTTAAAATACTCAATAGAAAAAAACATGTATGATTTTTAACAAGAGAACTTCAGTAGCAAAGGAGTCTACTTATGTTGCCTTAGCTGAGGAGTTTGCTTATGTGTCTTTGATGAATCAAATCATTTCATTCCACTTATAGATATAAAAAAGATAAGGAAATAATGAAAGATTTATAAAATTTGGGATTAGAAGAACAACATAATGAGAGTTAAATATCGTCTAGAAGATGCGAGATATTTCTCCAGTCATCCCAAAGATCATGTCATAGGAGATCCATTAGTTGGTGTTAGGATTAGAAATGGTGTAAGACAAGAAGTTAGTCGGACTACATTCATTTCCTTGATTGAACCTACCAATATAAATGATTTTCTGGCTGATGAATATTGGATTATTGCTATGTAGGAAGTGCTAAAGCAATTCACAAGGAATGGTATTTGGGAGCTGTTGGTTAGGCCAACTGATCAGTGTATAATTGGTGCTGAAAGGGTTTTAAAAAAAATGTTAAATGAATCTGGATCAATTGTAAGAAATAAGGCTATAGATTATTGGCCAAAGAATACAATCAAGTTGACGGAAGATATTTTGAGGTCTTTGCTCTCATAGCCAGCCTAAAATCCATCAGATTGTTATTAACTTATTCGTGTTTTAAAGTTTTAAAGTGGATGTTATGAGCATATTTCTGAATGGTATAGTTTAGGAGGAATGTTCTCTCTTTGTAAAAGGTTCTATTAACACCACTCTGTTCATAAAAAAGACTAATAAGGAGATTTTGGTTGTTCAAGTTTATGTGGATGATATTCTTTTTGGATGACCAATAGATTAATGTGTGATGAATTCACTTCAATTATTAGTCAGAAATTTTAATTGACTATGATGAGAAATTGACTTATTTCTTAGGCTTTAATTTGAAACAAGTAAAAGCGGCAACTTTTCTGAGTCAACCCAAGCATACTAAAGAATTAAATAAAAAAATTGACATGGAAAAATATAAAAGTGCAAACACCACTACGAGCCTTCAACTCAAATTGATAAGAATCTGAATGGTTTAAACACTTTTAAGCATTTGCCAATTCATTGGACACTACTTAGTTTTCAAGTCTTACAGAAAACAAATGCTCAGGATGAAAGTGCCAATAGTTCCTAAAGCAAACCTAAAGCTATGCTGTGCTCTGGAGAGAACCAAATTTTGGCCAACTCTTTTCTGAGATATAATTGATGCCACCACAATAAGAACTGGGATGAAATGCTTCTCCCGCTACCTTAACTATTGTTAGTCTGACCATTTGCACATCTTTTCCCTCAACATTCACCTTATTCATTATGGTTAATCTCTCTTGAAAAAAGAGGAAAATTAAAGTTTTTGTAACATCGTTTTTCCTGTTCTCTCTTTCTTAAAGTAATATCCTTTGTTTTTTGAATATTGTAAGCTTCTGGTTTTTTATTGGCTTTAAAATTTATTCAGAAGTATACATACTTTGTTCTTTTATGGTCTTTTCTATCTATCTTCACACTGCCGATCAAGATTTCTGCCAGAAAAAAAAAATACAGTAGTGCTGTGGAGGATAAAAGATGTATTTTTAAGAAACACTCTGCTTGATTGATTCAGTCCTTAGGATTTAATGTTGGTATAGAACTTCAAGTTTACCTAGAAGGCTGATTCATATTCTTCTTCTTACGGGAAAGCATGGCTCCATTTTGTTCCATATCAGCCTAAAAGTTTTATTATTGTTTTGATCTGCCCAATCTAAACTAAATGCCTGGGTATGACCTCAATCCTTCGGCTCTCGCTCACCAGGTTAGTCTGGGCATTTACATACATATCACACAATTCTGATGCATTTTGCATATCTAACACTTAAACATTGATATTTACAATTTACATGCATACCACTCAAATTTTTAACATCACATAAAAAATACCACCATCACTATTGAAATATACCTTTTCATGCATAGATTTTACTCCAAGGTGTTATGTGTGTAAATATCAAATTTGGGGTGTTAGATATATAAAACTAATGAATTGTGAAGTAGTATATAAATTTCCAAATCAACTTTACTGAATTGTGATTGAGCTCTCACTCTACCTTAGTGCTGACATATATGATCTATGGACAAGCTCCGACCTTTTATAACTGGAAAAATACACCTTTTAACTTACTTTAGAATGTGAAGAAGAGGCACAAGGTTGAACGGGAACTGAGGCATCGGCGAGGAGGACGGGTGGTCGAAAAATTTGGAGGTTGCAAAAGCGAATCCTAAGCTCGGAGCTATGAACAAGAAGTTTGGAGTGATGCATGGCATTTCCTCTCTTGCAAATATTCTCTCCTTTGGCAGCCTTGCATTGCACTCCTGGTACCTGCCTGGTAAGATTAAACTGTAAAAATATTTAATGGTTGTGATTTATAATCTTATTTGATAATGTGATTTTATGATCACTGATTTCATTCTGCTTGTTGGTGGAATGAACTTTACTGTATTATAAAGGAGACATGTCTTATTATGCCTTTTCTTTCCAAGCCAAATCATTGAAGCAGTTTTGTCTTTTGTGGCATTTACATACATACCACACAATTCTCATGTATATAAATATCTAACATCTAAACTTTCATATTTTTACTCATAACATCCAAATCTTTAATATCACTTAAAAAATTCCATTAGTACTGATACACCATCAACAAATATTGCCATTAAGCACAAACATCGAGGTGTTTGGCACAAATCTTTGAATATTTTTTAAAATCATATAGGACTCCGATTTCAACAAACTTTCAGTCAATATGGCCCAATGACGCCAAAATTGATCCAGTTTGAGTCAAATCAAGCACATTTCGAGCCATTACATAACTTTTGGAAGCTTTGGGTGGTCAAATGGATTCCAAATATGACAGTTTCATAGTCTTCATAACATAGAAAATAATACATTGAGAAAATATTATTATTTAAAAACAGTAATGCATGACAAACTTGAGTTAGCACTTAGTGCAAACCTTCAAGTTAGGGTAGAAGCATTTCTTCAATCATAAGCTAAATGGTTGTTGTCATCACATTACAAATGAGTTATCTTTCATATCAAATCCATTAGTCCAGTCATCTTTCTTCAAGTAATAAAAAGTAACAAGTAATTAAAATTTAACAAAAACTAAAGTAATCAAGTCATCAATAACTTTTCTAAAATAGTACATACAAAAAATAAACTTCAATTATTTAGTAAAGTTCAACCACCAAATTTTAATATTTTATTATACATCTAGTCACTGTTTATAAAATTTAAGTGTAACTTATAAGGACTCGTATGTCCAAATTTTTTTTATTATATTTTAATTGAACACATAACAGGTGTGTGACGACACCTGTTGGAGGCGCCATACGTGTCCGTATCTGACATGTGTAGTACTGTGCAAGCCAATTAGTATAGAAGTGTCGGTGGATCAAAAGTTCATTCTAATGACTAAGGTTGTGAAAAGAGGACCGGACATCGAACCGAAAAAAGTAAAGATTCAAGTTTCAATGGTTCAACCGGAGTTTAACCGGATAACAAATATTTAAATTATTTAAATATAGTTTGAATGATAGAATAATGATATATTAAATTTTTTATCAATTAAATAAAAAAATTAATTTAAGATGATATTTTTGAGTATTTTGAACAATATTATAAATAAAAAAATTAAGACATAATATTTTCTCTTTTTTAGTTTAAGTATTTTATTTTTGGTCATCCAATTCAATTCAAAAGCTTAAAATTGAATAATATTTGAATCAATCGGTTTTTTAAGAGCCGGATCGGTTCCTCGGTTCTCCACTTCAGGCCCGATTTTATCAGTTCAATTCTGGCTCTATGTAGAAACGGTTTTGAGTTAGGACCGAATCGATTGAATGACCAGTTCACGGTTGAACCAATAGGTTTGGTTCTATTTTTAAAATCATGCTAATGACTCAAATCAACAAAATATAATCTTCGTTGTGGCACTTTGAAGCTCCTTCTTCTATAGCCTATCAAGAGCACTACCATCACCAAGTGCCTTCTACTCAAGATACCACGTGGACATTGACAATCTAAGGAGATTTTTGTCTCAATATTCTATAATGTAACATTCTTCAATGGCTTCTTAGCATAGCATGTAATACATGAGTAATATAGAAAACATTCTTGTGGTGTAAAAATAGTAATGCATAATAAACTTGAGTTAGCATTTAGCACAAAGCTTTAAGTTAGGGTAGAAACATTCCTTCAACTATAAACTGAATGGCTGTTGCCATCACATTACAAATAAGTTATCCTTGACATCAAATCAATTAGTACGATCAAATACAAAGAGTAAGATGCTCATCAAATAATTGGACATATTAATGAATAAATGAAAATTAGTACTCCTCCCCCCACCCTCTCCCTAATCATCATCCCTGTTCAAGTACATTAAAAAATAACAAGTAATTAAATTTTAACAAAAACTAAAGTAGTAAGACCATCAATAACTTTTTTAAAATATGGCATATAAAAAATAAACATCAATTATTTAGTAAAACACAACAATCAAATTCTAATATTTTATTATACATTTTATCAATGTTAATAAAATTTAAATGTAATTTTTAAAGACGCACGTCCAAAATTTTCAATTATATTTTAATTGAAAAAATAGCATGTGTGTATGACATCTTGGAGGCGTCACACGTGTCCGTTACGCGCCTATTTCTATAGAGGTGTCGATGGATCACAAGTTCATATTAGTGACTCATATCAATAAAATAGATAGTATCTTCCTTGCACTGTGAAAGCTCCTTCCTCTATAGCCTATCTAGTGTACCACCAAGATTCTTCTACTCAAGATACCACATAGACATTAACAATCTGAGGGATTTTTGTTTCAATAGTATATAAGAAAGCATTCTTCAATGGCTTCTTAACATAGCAAGTAATACATGAGTATAGAGAAACTATTGTTGTGGTGTAAAAACAGTAATGAAAAAAAAAAAAAAAATCTTGAGTAAGCACTTTGCACAAACCCTTAAGTTATAATAGAATTATTCCTTCAACCATAATCCGAATGGTTGTTGCCATCACATTACAAATAAGTTATTCTTAAGACATCAAATCCATTTGTCCAATAAAATACAAAAGAGTAAGATGCTCATCAAACGGTTAGCACTTCAAGTACAATAAAAAATAGCAAGTAATTAAAATTTAACAAAATCTAAAGCAATGTGATCATTGATGACTTTAAAATATTACATATCAAAAAAAAAAAAAAAAATCAATTATTTAGTAAAACAAAACCATCAAATTTTAATATTTTATTATACATTTTGTCACTGTTTATAAATTTTAAAGGTAATTTTTAAAGACACCTGTGTGTTCGAAAATTTTTTATTTTGTTTTAATTTAACAAATAACGTGTGTGTACGACATGTGTTGGAGGTATCGCATGTGTCCGTATCCGACACATGCAGTATAGTGCACACCTATTTGTATAGAAGTGTCAATGGATCACAAGTCCATACTAGTGACTCAAATCAACAAAATAGATAGTATCTTCTTTGCGGCACTGTGAAAACTCCTTTCTCTATAGCCTATCTAGAGCAATAATGTCACCAAGACCCTTCTACTCAAGATACCGCATAGACATTAACAATCTAAGGTGATTTTTGTTGCAATATTATATAAGATAACATTCTTCAATATGGCTTCTTAGCATAACAAGTAATACATGAATAGTATAGAAGACATTGTTGTGGTGTGAAAACAGTAATGCATAATAAACTTGAGTTAGCACTTAGCAAAGACTTTTAAGTTAGGGTGGAATCATTCCTTCAACCGTAAACTGAGTGGTTGTTGCAATCACATTACAAATAAGTTATTGTCGACAACAAATTCATTAGTCAGAGCAAATATGAAGAGTAAGATGAGCATCAAATAATTGGACTTATTAATGAATAAAAACATCAATTATTTAGTAAAACACAACCATCAAATTCTATTTTATTATACATGTTGTCACTGTTTATAAAATTTAAAAGTAATTTCTAAATACACGCGTGCGTTCAAATTTTTTCTATTACGGTTTAATTTAACAAATAGTATGTGTGTATGACACGTGTTGTAGGCGTCGCACGTATGCCCGTATCCGACACATGTAGTACAATGCACGTATATTTGTATAGAAGTGTCGGTGGTTCACAAGTCCATACTAATGACCCAAATCAACAAAATAGGTGGTATCTTCTTGCGGCACTTTGAAAGCTCATTTCTCTATAGCTTATCTAGAGCACTAGTATCACCAAGGCCCTTCTACTTAAATATACCGCATAGACATCAACAATCTAAGGAGATTGTTCTTCAATAGTGTATAAGATAACATTCTTCAATGGCTTCTTAGCATAGCAAGTAATACTTGACTAACTGAGAAAACATTGTTGTGGTGTAAAAACAGTAATGCATAATAAACTTGAGTTAGCACTTGGCCCAAAACTTTAAGTTAGGGTAGAATCATTCCTTCAACCATAAACTGAATGGTTGTTTTCCATCACATTATAAATAAGTTATCGCTGACATCAAATCCATTAGTTGGATCAAATAGAAAGACTAAGGTGTAAGATGCAACACCCCCCGAACCCATAACCCACACACACCACCACCACCACGAAAGCATCATCACTCTTCAAGTCAATGCTCTCTTGTTTGATATCAAAGCCAAACAATCTTCGAGTTCATGGCATTTAGGGGGAAAAAAACTGCTGTGGTAAAAAATTTGCATACCCCGTTAATACATACCTTGGATCCTACACTCTTTCTATCCTTCCCTTTGCCACCACCATTGTGTACCTCATGATTGATATTTGGTCTCCAAGGCAAAAGAACCTTCAATTCATAATTTTTAGAGGATAAAAATAGCACACCCACTCACCGCCAACTTTCAACCTACACACTTAGTCTTCCTTACAAGCCCAAAATGTGGCCACAGCACCACCTCTCCATCTACAATATGAAGCATAAGTTAATGAAACAATTGGACTTACAACCAAATTCCATTGACCTTCTCGACTTAGCTCCAAATTTTCATAAAATCCTCTCTAAACTTTTAAACAATAATCCTTATATTTTTTTTTCCATATTTTAATATTCAATTAACCCACATAATACTGAGCAAAATCCCTCAAACATACATTTTTCATTCGCTTTCGCTTTTTGTCTTCTATTTTTTTTATTTTTATTAAACATATTTTACTTTGTGAATTTGGCCGAAGCAAAAATGAATAGAACTCCATAGTTTAAAATGTATATAACGCCTTAGTCTAAAATGCAGTAAGTATAAAGATTAACAAGCTTCATGAAACTTTGATCTCATTTGAAAGAGAATAATTTCCGAAGTTCATATTATATCCCAATAAAAAATGTCCATGTAACCAGAAAATCAACACCCCAAATAAAAAGTCACCATCAACACTTCGGCTTTACAATAATGCATATAAAATATTAATTTTTGCATACCACTCACAAACCGAAGTACTATGGAAAATAAATTACATCGTGCTTATTTAAATTAAACAAAAGGCAACAGCGAAATACTGTGAGAAAAAAAAAGATATAAAATTAGGGGCATTTACCTACATACCACACAATTCTGATGTGTCCACATATCTAACACCTAAACTTTCCTATTTAAATGCATGGCACTCAAATCTTTAATATCACATTAACAATACCACATTTGCTTACTTTTTAAAATAAAATACATACCAACATGTTATAAATATAAATATAAAATTTTAGGGGTTAGATATGTACATAAGAATTGTGTGGCATGCGTGTATATTTCCTTAAAAATTATGCTTAAAGTTCACCTTGGAACTTCAGTTTCTCAATTCTTCATGCGTCATTTTCCTTGAATTCTGCAAACTTTTTATTATTGCAAAATGCTTAGCTAACAAAAACTAGGTGTACAAAAGAAATAATACCAGGATCAGATAAGAATGCGTTGTACTAAAAGAGCAGCCTGGGACTTAAATCCCATAGGCGTCCTTGTATTTCTTCCTCTCCTATTTTAGTAATCATTTGCCGACATCTAATCTCATGAGTTAATGAATGTGAAAAACCTTATTATTGAACCTCATCCACTCTTCGTATGATTGAATTTGAATATGCATGTATTTACCTAGTCAGCCAAATATATATCATTTTTACTAAAGATATCCTCTGCGGTTTGTTAGCTAAAAAATAAGCAAACTTGGAGAACTTTTTATAATGCCATGATAAGCAACACAGAATTGTAATATGTTAAAAAATTCAAAGAGTTTAGTAAAATACAAATGCTCCATGATTTAATGTTACCAAAAAAAAAAATAATAATAAAAAAAGAAGAAGAAAAAAGAGTAACAAATTTGTAAACACCCATGTTAAAATCCCAACTAGTGTTGCAGATTTTAAAGCTAAATTAATAAAACTGTAAAACAAATGACATAATCACAACACAACATTACAAATTTTGAAAACGTGGAACAACAAGCAACTGGACAAATGATAGTCCTAAATATTTAAGGGATAAACTGGTATGGGATAAATATAATAATTTAAAACGTATTTGTTCACAAATAGATGCAAATTAATTATCACACCGCTACAGAAGAAAGCAAGGTTTTGGAAATCAAGACACACATTGATCCAGAAGAAAGAAATATTTAAGATTCAAAAGTTCAACTGAATTTGAATCAAAGATTGAACCAGATGATGAAACAAATATTGAAATTATTTAAACATTATTTGAATAATATAATATTGATTGCTCACCAATTTAATATATAATATTATGATTTATAACACATTGCTATTGAATATTTTGAATATAATTCTAAATTACAATTTTGAGATATTATATTTTAATTATTTTTCTATTATTTATGATAGCAATTGTTTAGTAGTGAGTTCACCTTGCCAATATTTTACTTTTACTCTTGACTTATACTTTATTTATTTGCCTCGGATAATAATATAGAATAATGGCCGGTAGCAAATGCATTTAAAGAACTCTATAGTTAAGCATGTCCATGTGATATGTAGAACATTCTTTAGTTAAGTATCCCATTTGTTTTTCATTTTGTTGTTCGGTTTCAAAATCTGTTAGTACTACTTTTGTGACATGTTGAGAAAGGATTGGAGAGTTGTGGATTGCTTTCTTGGTTAATTTATGCTTGGATGAGTACAAGTTATTGTTTGAAAAAAATTATGTTGATTAGATCTTTTCTTGCTAGTAGTGGTAATGGGTAAGACGAAAGAAATCGGATTGTTTGCTATGTGGGATAAAGTTGTGAAGTTAATCTTTTGAGATCTCTACCTAAAGAAGGTTAAACTGGGAAATAGACAAACCACCTATTTTAACACAGAAGGATGACAGAATGTTATAAAAAAATTTAAGGAAAACACTGTAAGAGAATATTATAAAATGCAACTAAAAAACAAACGAAATCAACTAAAAAAACATCGGACAATATGAAAAGAGTTAAAGTGAGATTCCACGGGCTTAGATTGGGATCCTGTAAAGCGAACAATTGATGTTTCAAAAGAATGATAAACTGAGTGATTGTAAGTGAACGTTCAGTGTTTTTCTCCTTTATTGATGTCATCTCAATAATATAGACTATCAATTAATTTGTAGGTTCGTGTCAATTGCCAAGAAGTTCAAGTTTAGGTGGGCTGATCAGTTAGACAATTCCACCTCAAATAGTTATCAGGCATAGAAATTTTCTTTGGAGAAGAAGTTACATTGTAAAATTGATCATCTGTATTATAAATTCAGTATCAAGATAATGCTAATTGTTGTTTTAATAGTTTTATTTTTAATTTTAATTGTTGTGTTACTCACTGTTTATTGGAATGTTAATTTTTAATTTTGATGTTTGAAATTACGAGTTTCTGGGGATTCTGATTGTAATTTTTGTTTTCATAGATGAGTTATTCAACCCATATTGGTTCTGTTATAAACAATGTATCAATATATGGGCAAAAACTTTTTTTTTTTATCATAAACAGTTGCAGCACAGTTGCTGCACAACTGTACAAAATAAACAGACATACAGTTTCCCTGCAACAGCTTTTGCATAACAGCTGTGCGCAACAGCTTCCTGAGACAGCTGTTGTGCAACAGCTTTAAAAATGCTTTCCCCAAACAGACCCTAAAACCCTCCTCCATTTAAAGTCGCCAAAAAGCCGCCCTGTAGACATCTGCTGCAGTATAACAAATTGTACTACAAAAAGCGCCTCCTAGAAATTGTTGTTTTCAACAATTTAGGAAATGGGCCAGTAGTTGTCATTGTACTTTGATAAAAAGAAGACAATTAAGAAATACCTTATTCCTTCGAGTGTTTTAAATATTCCATAGAAGATCTATCTCTTATCCTTAAGAAGTCCTATCTGTTCCAAAAGTTTCTACATATCACTTCCAAGCAAATCAACTAAGAGAATTATATTTTCTATTGTGATCGAGATTTCAATTAAATTACAAGATAGCCTGTCTTCAAAGGAGTGGCAAAAAAGCCAATATGCGGGCCACAAAATGGGTAGGAAAGAGCAAAGTGATGAAGGGAACAATACAACGAGCAATGCCAATACGTAAAGCAAAACAGAGCAAATAAATGGCCTAGTGCTTTTGGGTTGTTGGTGATTAGTGAAGAGAGGTCAACAACCAAACTAACTCTCCAAATCTCAAATGGCAGTTCTGAAACTTTAATAAAATTCTTCAAACGAACGATTAATATAATACCAATTGTTACTTCAAAATACAGAAAACTCACGGCCCTTTTCATTTGTTGAAAAAATGGATTCTCTATGTTAGGTGCAAACCAGCTCCATAGCTTACTTGAAAACAAGTCAAGAAACCCAGATTTTGTGCTCCAATCTGCTGCTATATTTGGTTCAAAATAATTTCAGATTTGTTCTTATTAATGAGGTGGATTTCAGCACGTAACATGGGAAACTTGTTGCATTAATTCAGTATTAATTAAATGGATTTCTTAAAATGGAATTGGGCAGCTCGTTGCATTAATTACATGATTTTTCATCATTGAAATTGGACAGTATGTATAGTTGTGTTAATCGAGATTTGGCCCTTTAATTACCATCTTTCTATCCATATTTGTTAAACAAGAATTCAAATTATAAAATTGTGTATAAGTGTATTTCCTGGTTTAGGTTATGTTCTTTTCTTTCACTAAGTGGATTTTTTAAAATGGAATTGGGCAGCTTTTTGCATTAATTACTTGAACTTTCATCATTGAAATTGAACGGTATATACAGTTGTGTTAATCGAGATTTGGACCTTTAATTACCATCGTGCTATCCATATTTGTTAAACAGGAATTCAAATTATGTATTAGCGTATTTCCTGGTTTAGGTTGTGTTTTTTTTTCTCACTTAACAAATTTTCACTAGTCTATTTATGTATTTTCTGATTTTTGGAGAGTAATAAGATGATGAATCAGTCTATCTCCAACTGTCATAATTTGCAAAGATGACCTCATGGAATCAAATCCCAACTCCAGGAAGAACAGACCCAACGTACAATGTAAGAAGATCAGATAATAATATGCTAATAGCATGGCTTATCAACTCCATGGCTATCGATATAGAATAAAACTTCTCTCTTCTCTACCGACGAGATTTATGAAGCAAATACTAATCTCTTAAAACTTCACTTGGTCTTATTTATCGCTAATCTAGATTGCAATTAATTATCTGTTGACACAAAACTTGTAATCATCACAGTGCCGCCAAAGTTTCACTTGACAGTTATTTAATTCAGGGCTTGAACTCGGCAAAGATGAACTTGGCAAAGATGATTGAACTCTGCCTTCCGAAAGCTGATACTCCATATCTAGTTTTCAAGACCAAATCAATGGAGCAATAAAAGATAAGGCAAGCAACTATTGAAAGCAGCCAGATCTTAAATGTTCACCACTTTTCTAGGAATATTTCTGTGATTAAGCAGTGCAAACTACGACTTATGTCGTAAATTTATTGCTCTTTTAGCTTCAAAATCCCCATCCGGCCATATCAAAACACAAGAATCCTCTCCATCCTTCCACTAAAAGAGATTAGACGCTCATCGTTTGTCCGCATTCACCCACACAGTAGAATAAAAATTCATCCTAAAACTATCAAATGCATTTTTTTCGGGTACTCCAACCAAGAATGACATTAAGTGCTACTCACCTGTCACTGAACAATAATAAAACCCCATGGATGTGGGCTTCCATCAAAAACAACCATTCTTTTCCTTATCTATCTAGAGGGAGATCTTATTTAAGGAATATTGATTTTGGAATCTTGTCATTGAAATTCCTATCACTACTTTTACTCATAATTCAAAATAAACAACCAAAAATCTAGAAGGAATTTGATCCTTTATTCTAGAAGGAATCGATAACTAGTTGACCCAAATACCAAGGAAAAACTAACAATCTAAACCTACTCCAATTTTAATAAAATACAACAATGTAATAATGATTCTTAACATCTTAGTAGTGAACATTCTTCCGATGGCCTTGAATACTTATTTCCAACAAAAAAAAGATGTAAGAACTTGTATCAATTATACTCTTCCAAACTTTCTTTCTTATAATAATCTCTCAACCAAGTTTCAAACATTCATTAGCAATCCCACTCAAACATAGGTTCCTTAATTCTTGTGTTTATATATCTAACACCTAAACTTCAATATATATATTTCTTAAATGTCACCTTACATATGCATGAAAAAGGTGTATTTCATTTTTTTGAACTAAAAATATTGGTATTTTTGATGTGATATGAAATATTTGGATGCTATGAATGTAAAAGACAGTTTACGTGTTCGATATGTAAATACATAGAAATTAGGTAATATGTATGTAAATGCCCCTAAAATATAAAAAATGGTAAGATGACATTGTGTTCGCTTGTGACCATCCGCCACAACTTTATTAGCTGATACGGGGAATTTATTCGGATGGTAAAGATCCAATATACATGAATGAACTGGTGAGTGTTTTCGACGATTATCATCTAGTCGTACGATTGGATCACATATTGCATTAGCATTTGTAAGATTTTCAGTAATCAAATCTATATCATTGTTGTAATTTACCATCATCTATATTGGTTTGTGGTAGCAAAAACTGCACTTGTTCACAAGGAACATGTCCTAGACTCATTATGACCAAAGACAACATCTTGATTTCTTTAGTTGTGTTCTATTGTTTTATGTTTTGAAACAATGAATAGAAGTGTATATGTGTAAATTGTCTTTCTTTTAACAGTTTAGCACTGTTTATGTCATTTTTATTACTAGAATTTCTTTGAATTGTTTTGTAAGTTGTAGTCTTATGTATACTATTTTATAGTTAAATTGTTTGAATTGCCGGAATAATTTACTTGATTCTGCTACAAAATTCTCTTCATAATTTACATGGTTTTTTAAGCATGGATACTTGAGTTAATAAACTCCAATAACTTTTTCATTATTTTAATATTTTACAGGATTAACCTAATAAATTAATTAGGGTTACACCAACCTGTGGCTGTGGAATTTTATTGGATTGGTGATAAGACTAGGAATTTTATTAATTTGATGAATTCTTACTCGAGCTTTTTATGAAACCCTAATAAGATTGTGCTCCTTGATTGATTTAAGAATTTCATTTTGCTCAATCCATTTTATTTTATTTTATTTTTGAAAGATTTACATACATAACATTCAATTATTCTGTATTTACATATCTAAATCCTAAATTTCAATTTACATAAAATAGTGAAATAGTGACACATTTGATAAGATATCGAAGATTTGGGTGAAATATATGTAAAATGTAAAGTTTAAGTGTTCTATATCTAAATTGATAAGAAGTTGGCGGTATGTGTAAACGCCCTCAATTTTTTTATTTATTTATTTATTTATTTATTTTTTGGTGTGGACTGGTGAACATTGAAGTACAAATATTTCTAAGGCTTCTGAAAATTAATACGATCGACCTCAGTGTGTTGGCGGTAGATATAAAGCGAAACTCCTAATTATTTGGTTATAGTTCTAACCAATGGAGTAAAAGCTTCCAGCAAATAAAGGAAATGATCCACAAAGGATTAAGATGGGAAATTAGAAGAGTTGTTCAACCGCAATTCAAAGTGTCGTTTTTATCAATAAAAAGTTGAGAATAGATTTAAATAAAAAAATGAATTAATGTACTATTCACAAATTGCAAAATTGTAAATATTATTGCCTAAATTTTCTTTAATAACATAACCTCTCTATCTCTCTCTCTCCCCCCTCCCTCTATCTGTGTGTGTGTGTGTGTGTTAAATGCTGATCTATCCGTGAATTACACCTAAAGAATATAATGTAGGACAAGAGGGAGACGAAGAGGGTAAAGAAGAGAGATATGTGCATGTGGAATAAATAGTAATTTATAATTAGTTTGCAGCCCTTTATTCATGGAATCTTATGTTTATAGCGAAAGGGAGCACAATATGCTTAACATTTATGCCCTTAATTAGTGGGGTTGTACATGTTTTTATAATATTTTACATATGTGGGCCTATAATTTGACTGCTCTCTGGCTCAGTTGGCAGGTCCAATGAGACCTTGGTGCATGCCGCCTGACAGGTTAGGCTTGGTCGATGTTGCCAGCTAGCTGGTCTTTTACTGGCAAAGGGTTTGCAAGATTGATATAGTTGACTAAGTTTTGCTGATTGGTTGGTCAGGTCGGCCGTCAATCATCGATCCCTAATGAGGAACTCCTGTTGGCAGAGTGAATCTAGGTTATGAAGTGGATGGTGAATCATTGTAGTTCAATAGATAAGCACCTTAGACGAAGAGGTCCCGTGAGATATCTAAGACTCCCTGCCTATTAATTCTTCATGATACTTAGGGGATTGGTGGGTGTCCCCGGTATAATTGTAGGACTCGAGGGGTTAGCTCCTCTCTTGGGTTGGTTTCTTCGTGATGAATGACTTAGATTATTTAGTTCCTTGCTTTTGGTTGAACCGCTCTGGTTCAGGTTGTTCGATTGCCTTATTTAGCCTTGCCTTTGATTCATCTGTTTGGATAATTGGGTCTCTGAGTCTTCTGCTGGTGAGCTCTTCTCTGATGTGTCATTTTCCTTCTGGACTGCTAGATTGCCTTGAGATCCGTCTTTGCACTTTTATGTGTACATATTTAGTTCTTCGATTCTCTTGCTTCTTGTATGATATACTATGATAAGAATAAAAGAGTTTTAATATAAAAATTAAATCTTATTTATGACAATTCAATGATTCAATAATTAAACTTTTTAGATTTTGTGCCATTGGTTTCTATAAATAGGGTGTGATTGACTACTTTCACTCATCTTCTCTTATCTTCTCCTTGTTTGGATTGATTGAATTCCAATCATCACCTTGGAGAACGAAGTAGCTTTGGGGTCCTATCCCAATGATAAGGAAGCTTTTGGAGAGTTGAAAGCATGATCTCGTCCGGAGGGTGAGAATGGAGGAAAATTGTCATTGCAAAGAGAAGAAAAATACATTTTCCGGAGGATCATATGGGATCATCTGAATTACTTTGTAGCCATCAGTAGGAGATCGCTTGGGCAGATGTTGGAGGCTGATCAAACAATCCAGTTGTTGACTTATCAGTTCCACCTCCTACTAAGACTCAAACCCTGCTGACCGATCAGGAGAAAGGCGGCGAGGGAGAGATGTCATTTACAACATTTGAAACATATCAAATCCTTTGTATGAGGAGCTTTGGTCTTGCTTAGCTTATTTTTATATTTTATAAAGTTATTTTTCTTTATATTGTCTCTTGGTGCAGCCCACCCTGCCACAGATATCACAATCATCAATTCACTTTTGGCGAACATTGGTGTGGATCCGGCCATGGCTCCAGCGGCTGCGGATTAGCCATCAACTGGAGGTTGATGATGGGACTAACAGTTCGGGTGGTCCCAAGGAGGCCCACGGGGAAGCAACCGATGGACTTTATATTTTCCCTGGGTTGTTGACGCACCGTTTGCACAAGATGGAGGACTCCTTTGCTTAGTGGCTAGGATCCCTCAAGGCGAGGAGATGTGCAGGTTGTTGGCTTGTGTTGAGAAGGTGGAACTGATGGAAGCAGAGATGGCAGCTCTCTATGTGGAAATAACTGCCCTTCACGAGGAAACAATCACAATCCATGCGGAGTTCCTAGTTATCTGGGAGACATCTTCAATGCCTTGGGGTTCAAACAAAGACAGATTGAATAGACCACTTTAAGTTAGGGGGAGATATCTTGTACATGAGGCTGCTTCAACGAGGGTATGTCTCAGCTGCAATGGTGAGTGACACCCTTGTAAAGTATTTCATCTCAGAGAAGCTTCAGAGTAACATTTATTATTTTTAATTTTTGAATTAAAATTTAATTTTTTGAATCAAATCGTGTGTCTAAGTGACTTTTTTATTAGCATAGTTTTAAAATTGAGTAATTGCGCTCTTACCCCTCGATGACTCAACTCCTCTTCTCTTCATATAAATAAGGGTGAGGGGTTTTTGCCTCAAGCAATAATACCCTCTTGTTTTCCTTGGCTCCTTCTCACTCTTTCAAGCGCTCAAAAGTTTTCTTCGCAGCTCTTTAGGTTGATTATGGCGAGCGAGAGATCCTCCATGATTCTGAAGCAAGAGGATCTTCTTCAAGACACTTGTGTTTACTAACCTGCCGTGCATCCTCGAGAAGTAGAGGGTTATGTCCGAGCGACAAATAGGTTTGGGGACACTCGTGTTCTACAGAGACTAATTCAAGTCTGTTTTCCGGCTGCTACTTTACCAAGTACTTCAGGCCGTTTTCAATTGCTATGGGGTGATTCCCGCTCAAGTCCTATCAAACTCCATAGCGTCCATCATGACCTATGTGATATTTTACAGCTGAATGGAGATGTCATAGCGAATGAACCTCTTTATTTATATATTCACATTTCAAGTTGATAGGGATGGTTGTGTCAAGTTATTGGCCAGCTATAGGTTCCAACTGTTGGGATTGGATAACAACATCAAGGATTGGAAGATACGCTTCTTGGTTTGCTGTTCTTCTGGTGGTTGGGGGATCCATGTCCTCCTAACGGGAGGTGTTGTTAAGAAGGTGAAGTCTCTGTTGGGTCAGCTTAGAAAATGTCGAACATTAAGTACCTAGAACCACAGATTCCCAATTGGATATTGTGGTCGAAGAAGTTTGAATTAATGAAAGAGGAGTTCTAAAGGGGACCTTGGACGCCCAGGAAACTGTAAGAGAAAAATTGGATGTTGCTCGGGCCGCAGAGAAAAGGCCATCAGGGAAGATTGCTCGCCTTAAAAAGTCACGACAGTTGCTGGTCAACTGATATTCCGGATTGTTTGTGCCAAAGCTAACTACAAAGATGCAAAATTGTTGTTTATGCATCTGAAACTATTCTTAATGTTCAAAATCTTTCTATCAGCAAATTAATCGTTGTTGAGAGGAAAGCTAAACATACTCCATCAATTGCGGGCACTTCGGAAGAGCAACTTGAAGAAGATGTTTGGAAGCCTACTGTGGTGGCATCAAGCAGTGCTGATGGGGAGGCTACGATGGAAAGAGCAGAGATGGGGTTAGCTACGCCTCAGCTGACTGACCCATTCTTTATCAATTCTAATTGGGGAGAGAGAATAAAACTTTCTTAAGTGATCAAACTTTTCCCTAAGAGTGACTGTTCACATAACCTCAAACACAACATTAAAGAGATTGCTACTTGCTCTACTCATGGGTTAATTGAAATATGAAAACTAAGCACAATTTAAAGCATTTCCATGAAACCTTAATCAGAATTGATCACTTCAATAATGTAATAAGGTCAAGTGACTCAGAATGATCCGAAAAATTCCAACGTTGTTTGGGGTCACTCCCCAAATATCTTTGCAAGATCTTGAACATTTTGAATAAAACATGAATTATTATAATTTCTTGAAGAAAATTATCCTCAAAACTTAGGGACCCACCAAGATATGAATCAGGACCATTTTTAATTAAATCATTAATGAAAACTTTTTCGCTGCTTATCTTGCAGTAAAACCAAATGCTCAAGGGTCTGGGCCTCGGAAAAAGTGTCCAAACCCTCATAACAACTGAGGATATTTAAATGCCACATATGAGTCATTGAGGTAAGTGTAAGCTGGAGGGTCTGGTGGTAAGAATGATGATGAGAACGATATCTATATATGTGATGAAGTATTGCATATTCTTACCTGATGATATGAGGTCCAAGTATTAGCATTACTGCTCTCTAGCACTTAGTAAATAGACACCTTAATTCTTATGGGCTGCTGACGATCCCAAGTCCGATAGTGTGACTGACTTTTGAATTGTATGGTATACAAAATGTAAGTAAACCATACTTTTGCATGATGAAATGAAGAGCTTAAACTATTTTTCTGAATGCAAAAGTAAGAAATTTTAAATTTAACCTTTGGCCAATTCTTGTGTTAGTCACATTGTTCGGGTTGAGGATTACCCTTCCATGATTGTTTAGTTGGTTACCTTTTACTCAGTGTTGGGTCTCTCATACATGATACTTACAGTTGTTTACGGAGTTCCTTCGAGGAGAATTGTTAGGGTTTTGATCCTGGTTTTGAGCTCCCCCATAACTTAAAATCTTACACCAAGTCTCGATCTTTCATATGCGGCATCAGGTGTTTGTTATACTTGTTTGTGCTTTCCTCAAGTTTTTTTTTATTTTGCTGCACATTACAATACTATGTCTATTGTGCTAACCTTGCAGCAGTGGCAGGAATCCCATGTATGCATGTTTATTTTACATTTATCACATTTTACTACATTTTACTGTACATTTTTACTGCTTCTACTTGTGCATTTATTTATAATATTTACCAGACCTTCAGGATAGAGAACAGTTGTTCGATTGTTTAGAATGGATCACTATAAAATATGAACAAATACATTCTTTAACTTTAAAAATAATAAATTGGCTCAACAAACAATTGTATATGTAAACACAACACATAAACTCTGGAGATGCCACTTCGATGAGGAGCTCAGAGCAAACTTCGTGGGTAGAACGAAGAGGGTGCAAGCAAAGGGCAAAGGACTTCGACTGACGAATAAACATAAAGTGGATTGATTTCAGCAGAATATAGAACGTATAGAAAAACATCTTCGGGAGAGCAAACAAAATCTTCATCAACAAAAACATTCCTTAGACTTAAACAACTAATCAATAAGATTTCGAGGTAGTCCGCCTAGTGCAACATAAATCCTCTTACTATCTTACCTTTTGCACAACTATGTGTGAAGTCCTAACTCTTTTCAGGATTCCGAGGTTTTCATTTGGTATGACATAAATCTTCCAATCTTCTAGGCTATTTGAATAATCTGATATCATGCAGATGTATGCCCTAAATAATAAAATTGACATAGTTTAACTTTTAATAAATTCATCTCCAAAACCTAAAGCCAAACAATAGAATTGTTTGGGATTAAGGTTTGCCTCAAGATTAGTGACTTCCCTACTTCTCGCTTTTTGGGACTCCTGTAATAGCTGTTCATATTTGAGCTACATCCATTTGACTTTTTAATGTCCACCCTTGAAAACTAAACTATGAAATATTGAAGACAGAAATTCTGATTATTATCGAGAATTTTCTTAAGTGATTTCGATTAATTAAGATGTAATTAACTATAGAGGATTGCCTCTATAGGGAACTAAAGAACCCAGGTAAAATAACCCATATTTAATTCTCATATTAAGTAGGGTAACCTGTTGGTCGTACATAGTTTTGCTGATCAAACAAATGTCATATATTTCTTAGTTTATATAATCAAGTCTATCGTCAAATGGTGTACTTATCTTTCGAGAGGATGTACCACTTGTGGTATTATACTCAGTTGTGTAAGCTACGAAACATATGAGATATTTTTAGTCTTATATTTTCAAAATTATAACACTATTTTTCAAAACCAAAGTTATATATTATATACTAAACTAAATTTATTTTTAAATCGAAAGAAAGAAAACCGGGCGACATACGGATGATGGACGGAGTACAGTTTGAATCATGTCTTCCAAGAAGTTATTGGACCAGATTCAGACTGCCTCAGTACAAGCCTCCATTCAGAACCAGAGGCCTACAAAGCCAGTGTTATCGATTACGTCAGACAAGCCACAACAATAAGAGAAAGGAAGAAGATCATCAAAGAAGAAAAGACTGACGGTGTAAAGAGTATACTAGGGGCTGCATATTCTCGATTGGTTATTTCAGATTTGGAGGATAAATTCCTCAAACCGCTGACTCTGTACGATTAATTTTTTGTTCCTCTGGGAACTTTAATGCAAAGAGTTATGATTTTGGCTACGTTTTTACAGTTTCTAGTAATTACATAACTGAGAACTAATCTAATTTGAATTTCAAATCCTACAATAATTCTCAAATTGTACAAAACCCTAACGAACTCGTCGATATGGTTAAAGATGACGTTAGGGATATGGGCTATGATAGCTAAGGAAGCGAAACGCCCACCTTCGAATTCCAAGGAAATCCAATTACAATCAATTTGAAACTCTCAATTTCAAAAGCACCTCTAAGAGTACTAATCATTACACTAGAAGAGAATCCTCTGGGACCAAAACAAAGGGTGGAAGAAATAACAGAAGTAAATTTAAGAAGTGGCGATGTGTTACCCCTAAAAACAGCTCCAATGGATAAGGGGGAAGCAAATAGCCACTTAGGAAGAATTAATTCCGCCTACAGAAGAGGCACCTAATCGGGAGGAAACCAGAGGAATGAATAACAAAGTGGAATATTAATATATTTATAATATATAATAATTTTTATACACATTTTATACTTATTTTGATAATATTGCACTTTAATGGAATGTATTTATGTATTTTTCTTTCAGATACAATTAAATGGATTAAATATGTTAAAAGGAGTGAAAAAGGATCAAATTTAGAGCAAATATAAAGGTGTTAAGTTGAACTGGGGCACCTAAGCACCCAGATCTGGCGCCTAAGGCCAGCATACAGAGAAGGTCGCGCCCAAGCGCCAGAGGCCCCGCGCTCAATTGCAGGGTTGTTACATTGTAATTTCAAGGATTTTTTGGTGAATTTTGAAGGGATGTTTGAGGCAACCTTTGTTATAAACGTGAGTAACCGATCAAGGGCGCCAAAAGACATTCAAATTTCACTTGAAAGGATGCATCTCTTGGGTAGATTCATTGGATATGGACACATTTTGAAGAGAAACTAAAACACCTTTTGAGAAAGTATAAAAGAAAAGACTTGAAGAAGAAATAAAAGAGGGAAAAGAGGAGAGTAGAAGAGAGTAAGTAAGTTGAAATAGAGAGTAGTTATAGTAAGAAGTTGTAGGATTCTTACTTATGGCTTCTTCACACTTATCTCATTCCTAGGGAAAGGGAAGGTGGGTAGAGATTTCTAAGTAAAAATCCATTGTTTTAGAGAGATTTAAGCCCTCTAGGGTTGGGCGACCAGTCCTAGGGGGTCGTGTAAGAGAAAGGAATAGATTCAAAGGAACTTCAAGAGTTTGTGGAGAGGAACTTGAGATAAGTTTTTAACTTTGTACTTCACTTGGTTTGAATTGAGACTTCTTGCATTTTCTACATGATTTCTACTTTTAAAATTACTTGTTGTTGTGTTTTCTCCATGGATTGTAAGTAATTTTCTTTAAATTTTTCTTTAAAATGAGAAGTGATTAAGTGTTGGATGGAAGTTGTGAAAGTATTGATCTTTAATGTTGGAAGTAGATGTGTTGCTTTAATCCTTTTACTTCATTTACTTGTTGATTTGACCAATTAAAATGTTAATATTTGTTGTGAGAACATGTAAGATCCTTGTAGGTATTCTCTCAATCAACAATTGGTAGAAATCACATGAGATTGTATGGATGAGAAAGTAATTCATATAATTTTGTGCAAATAAATAGGGAAATATACTTTGATGGGTTTATAATTAGAGAAATTTAGGGTGACAGACTAAAGCCCCCAATTTGGTTTCTTGTTTTAGGTTTAGATGCAAGATGTTAGCCTTCAGGTGAAAGGAAAGGAGTAAACTCTAGAGTGAGAGCTAGTATCTTCTCTACTTAACCCGTCCTCAAAACTATTCAAATTTTAAACTAGCCAATATCCTTTATAGCATCTCTAGTAATGGTAAAGATGAAATATTGCTCATATTTGACACAACACATTTTGAATACTTCCACAATAGAACTCTTGTATTTATTAATTATTCATAAGAAGGAAAAAGATATATTAATTTATACTTCTTTAATCTTACAAAAATATCATTATAGTTAGTTAATTTTTTACATTATTTCATAATATAAGAAAATGCCAAAAAGAATCACATTTTCAAGTTTTCTGTTATCTTAAAACTTTTAAGTAAGTTTCTTTTTTTAAATAGATTTTTTGATCTAAATCCTTTTTATTTTTAAACATTCATTAAAAAATTTCCCCGTGGAATCGATATTTTGGGGTTTAATCAGAAAGTCCTATATTATGTGATAATGATACGTATGCTTATGTAAAATCCCTAAATTTAAATATAACTGTTGAATTCTTATTTACATTGGAATAAAGTTTTTGATGCCATTGTAAAGAAGGAAATTTTATTAAAAAATATAAAATACTATATCATAAATATAATTATAAATCATATTACTACAAGTATAAATATCATCAGGGATCAAATATAACGTAATAGCCCCCTGAGTGAGTGTCGTTTTTGCTACTTTCCTAGCTATACGGACCACTTCCCTGCCGGGCGTTGGCTATGTGTCGTCCTTTAAAAAGGAGTTGTGCATGTGGAGCTTCTTTCATTGTAGCAGCTTGTATCGATACTAACCTTCCCTTAAGAAAAAGATTTGTTCCAAAAGGCGATGCTCTACAATGCTCTTTTGAGTTTTCTAAACTCTCTAGTAGTCCCTCTTTTCTTTGAGGGTTTTTGCCCTGCAGATGTTGCAATATCTAGGAGCGCTACAGTTATCTTTTACGGTACATTATTCAGCGGTGTGGAATAGGTTCTCACCATGACTTTTTTTATTGTGATCTAGGATGACGCTCTAATACCTTTGTCTAAAAATTACCCTTCGTCCTCTAGCAATGTGGGCCGGGTCCCCACCACAACTCCTTTTGATTTTGGTTCTGTATGATACTTGAGTTCCATTGGCTGAGAATCACCCTTTGTCCTCTTACGGTGTGGACCGGGTCCCCGCCACGACCTCATTTGGTTCCAACATGGGATGATGTCTAATCTCGTCCGTTGAGAATCACCTTTTTCATCCTCGGAGAGTGCGGACTAGGTCCCCAACACTATACGTTAAAATTTCAGCATGAGATGACGCTTGAATCCCATAGGTTGAGAATCACCTATTCGTCCTCTGATGATGTGGATCACGTCCCCGCCACGCCACATTTTTTATTCCATCTTAGGATGATGCTCGAATCACCTCGGCTGATAATCACATTTTGTTTCGGCGTTGTGGACTAGATCCCCACCACGAATCTTTTTGATTCCACCCAGGATGACACTCACAATCCCGTCGGTACAGAATCACCCATTCTTCCTCTGGTGTTGTGGGCTGGGTCTTCGCCATGACTCTATTTGGGTCAGACCTGGGATGACACTTAAAATCCCATCAACAGAGAATCACTTCTCATCCTTTGGTAGTGTTGACGAGGTACCCACCATGACTTGTTTTGATTCTAAGCCGAGATGACACTCAGAATCTCACTGGCTGAGAATCACTTTTCGTCCTTTACCGGTGCGGACCACTTCTCTACCATGACTCATTTTGATTCAGGCCCGGATAATGATTAAATCTTGTTGGCAGAGAATCACTTCTTGCCCTCTGGCGATGCAGACCAAGTCCCTGCCACGACTGGTTTCTATTCAGGCCCTGGATGATGCTCAAAATCCCATCAGCTGAGAATCACTTTTTTCATCTTCCGACGGTGCAGACCATGTCCTGGCCATGACTCTTTTCAATTCTGGACCGGGATGAAGCTCTAATCCCATCACTTGAGAATCACTCTTCATCCACTAGTGGTGTGGATCGGGTCCCCACCACGAATTATTTCGATTTTGGCCCAGGATGACGCTTAGATCCCATCAGTTAAGAATCGTTTCTCTCCTGTATTTGGCTGTACGAACTATGCTCAAGCTAGGTTTTCTTGAAGGTTTTTCCCTCCTAGAGATGCAGATCACTATGGGTATCTATTCCATGTTGATAATACCAACACTTTCCCTCTACGAGGACTTGGTTCTCATCCTTGAAAGAAATTTCTTACCCGGACTCTTCAAATGTCTAAGCAAACTTCTTTGTTCTTCTTATTCTATAGGACCTCGTAGTAGGGGACTGGGTTTTCCCATCGATCCGTTACAAGACAGTGACATTTGCTTTCTATCGTACATATTAGAGGGCTTGCCAAGGTGTTGCATGTTACACTTTTTGTGGATTTTGAAGCCACTCTATCAGATATAATACCAGCTATCATCATGGATACCATTGTATCTTCTTCACCTGCGCTCGATGTGACCACTCTTTTCCATGAGTCAGAAGGAAAGTGTTGTGTCCTCTTCATTAACTAAGATGAACCTGTATTTACTTTGAATAGTATTTTATACCGTCTCTTTCATTTCTTTAGCAAGGCTAGACATATGTTTTATACTCCGATAGAGGGCCACCTCTAAAAATCTCTTGTTGATAACATGTATCAACTAGACCATTTCGCTAGTCTTGGTTGATCCATGTTTAGTCGGGAGACCTCAATATCCGATGCTATCGGTTATAACTTTCTACTTATCTAACCAAGATTTACCTCGGTTAAGAGGTAGCAGATTTAGTAAAAAGAAAAAAAAGCTTCTTATCCATGTACTTCTAAAGGTTCCGACTTCAGTTATAGAAATTGTTAAGAGGATTCCAAAAGGGACCGTGCCCCTAGATGATCTTGTCTTGAGTTTTTCTTCGATAATTCTCGAGGCTGAATGTAGGATAGATCTTGAGGATGGCTTGAGCCAGAATATGTACGTACCTTCTTAGGATTTGCAAATCCTCATGGTTTGGGGGATTTAAACTAAGTCTCGATGACCAAATCCCTTACTTTAACGAACGTTCACTTAAGTCCTAAGACCACCTCACTATGACTAGATGGGTGTCATTAAAATGTGAGTTGTTTCAAAGATTATTTTGATCTCTTACCTTTCCATGCAGCTAACTAGTGCAGGCTTAATGAGTAATGGATTATAAAATTATATGAATCTTTATTCAGGAGAATTTTGAGTCGAAAGAAATCACTTTATTACAAAAGATGCTCTACCAAAAATAGTTATTCTCGGGGAAAAAGTGTAAAAGGCTTCAAAACTAAAAATTGGCCAACGCTCCTGAGAAGAAGCTTGATGTGAGTAGAAAATAAAAAAATTTAATATAAAGAATTTACTGATTCTAAAATTATCCTGATAAGATCCGTAGGATATCTCGTTCAGAGAATCGTTAAGTGAAATAGGGATGACTGATAAATCAGTAATCAATTTAAAGACATCTAAAAAAAAAGTTTTCTTAACACTTGGATACGAATGATGATGCCTACTTAGGCTAAGGGTGAAAGAATTAAAGGACATGGGCTAGGGATGAGTATTTAAGCAAAATCCAACTTGAACCTGGTGTTCACAAAATCTCATTTTTTACATGGTGTATAGAGAGCGAGAGCTCCTCATACCAGATCGATTTGGTATGTCACACCAAATCATTCCTGATGGAGCCATGTTATGGATAAGAAAAGGGATGCTGATAAGCCTTATAAAAAATTTGTATTCCAATAAAAAAAATGAATGGCATGAAAAGAAACTTTTAGAATTGTAGTGGGCACACAGTATGACATGCACCCACCATCTTGTTTTGCGCTTTATGTGTTGACCTTCGGGCCTGAGGCATTCCTTCCATTTGGAAGTCAAATTTCCCTTATTTTGGTATATCTATCAACCACTTTCTTTATGCTTCATGCTTCGACCCTCTGGGTCCAGCGACCCTTCTTTCAGATGAATGGCTTGTCCCCTCATGGACTCTTCACCCACTAGCTTTATATTTTGTGTAGTCCTTCATTCAAAATTTGACTTGCCTTTTGTGTGGGCTCTTCACCCACATGCTTTACTCTTTGTTTGTTGATCCTCTGAGTCCAATAGTCCTTCCTTCAGTAGTCGACTTACCTTTCACGTGGGCTCTTCACCCACTTGTTTTACACTGTACACGTTGACCTTCAGGTTGCGACAAACCTTCCTTTGGAAGAACAGCTTGCCTCTCATGGGCTCTTCACCCACTTATTGTACGCTTCATATGTCGTCCCTCTAGGTCTAGTGGCCCTTCCTTTAGAAGAAAGGCTTGCCCCCTCGTAGGCTTTTAACCCCTTATTTTATGCTTCATGCATCGACCTTCAGGTAACGACAGTTCTCCCTTTAGAAGAAAGGCTCACCCCTCATGGGCTCTTCACCCACTTATTATACGCTTCGTGCATCGACCTTCTAAGTCTGACGGTCCTTTCCTCGCAAGTTGACTTGCATGTTGCTTGGGTTTTCACCCACCTCATTCTATGCTTCATGTGTTGACCCTCTGGGTTCAGTAGTCCTTCCTTTGAAAGTCATCTTACCATTTTTGTGGGATCTTCACCTAGTTTCTCTATGCTTCGTGTGTCGGCCTTCTCAATCCAACAGTCCTTTTGTTAGAATTTGACTTGCATGTTGTGTGGGCTCTTCAGCCACCTATTCTACGCTTCATGTGTTAACCCCCTAGGTCCGGTTGTCCTTCCTTCGGAAGTCGATTTACCTTTTTCATGCGCTCTTCACCCACTTGCTTTACATTTCGTGTGTCGACCCTCTGGGTCTGGTGACCCTTCGTTAGGAAGAATGGCTTGCCCTCTAGTGGGATCTTCGCCCATTACCTTGTATGCTTCATGTGCCGACCTTCTCGATTTGGTAGCCCTTCCTTCGGAAGAGTGGCTAGCCTGCTATGTGAACTCTTCACCCACTACCTATACGCTTTATGCGTCAACATGCCATCTTCCCACTGGAAGTTGAAGTTCCTTTGTTGCATTTTTTTGAGCTACTTGTGTCGATCCCTTTATGTTGATTGAAGCCTCTTGCCACATAGTTCACGTTAACAATTTACACCTAAGAGAAACCTTTTATTTCTCTTAATTTGATTGTCGGCTAGCATTTCTGCCAAATTGGAAGTTCTATGGGCAGCTTATGCTTGGTGCAATCACCAATATCTATATGAGAAGCCTCACCTTTATCTTACCTTGTCTTTCGTTGATCTGCTCTGTACAGGGTTTGAAGACTACTACACCCACTCTTTGCGAGTATGGTTGATATACATGTCCCGTTCATCTTTATGAATGAGGAGTACGTGTTTTTTGTCCTCTCTTTAAACTAATGCAATGAGATCTTTCTATGGATGTGGTTTAGCTTAAAGGATACACATTTTTGTGGTTTGACATAGTGTGAGCCATCCTTATTATTACATCGGGATAAGGCATGTTACTCTGGCTGCAACACTCAGCTTATCTAGTGATCCATGCCTGAGCGGAGTACCTTCATACCCACATGAAGAAAAAAATCCCCAGTTGGGTTACCTCATTAAGGTGTTTGACAAAAGCCATTCTATAGGATGGGCTACTTCATTCTTTCTTGTGTAAGAGTTACTCTACTGACCTTTGAGGAATCCCTGATGGGGGTCATTTTGCCAAACTGACAGAAGCATTTCCGAGATGAGACATTGAGTTCATCCAATCATTCGCTCTGATTACTTGGTGGTACCCTTCTAACAGGAATTACCTTATCAATTTTGAGGAATCCCCAGTAAGAATCTCACGTAAAGGACTCCTGGCTAAGATATTCCATGCAAATTGGATCACTCAGTCCACTTGATTTGAGTAATCAGCCGCTTTGCTAATAAGCATGTCATATCAGTTAGAGCGCTCAGTCACATAGTTGATCCGTGCCTAATCAGGTCCTCAATGCTCGATTAGATTGTGACTCTTTCCTTGACAAGGACTACTTTACTTGCTCTTGAGGAAATTCC
Source organism: Papilionanthe hookeriana x Papilionanthe teres (assembly GCA_022702705.1). Classification (NCBI taxonomy): domain Eukaryota; kingdom Viridiplantae; phylum Streptophyta; class Magnoliopsida; order Asparagales; family Orchidaceae; genus Papilionanthe; species Papilionanthe hookeriana x Papilionanthe teres. The sequence goes on from CM040425.1 coordinate 97,338,342, forward strand.
AAGTGGGGTCTACCGAGCTGTGGATTAAGAGAGGCATACTGAGGTTGGAACATCTGTAAACCCAACCCTTCAGATACCTTTTCAGTATCTTGATCAACTCAGTTGTTCTTGTACACCATATAAGAGTGTATGTTGGATTGACTATGGTTTACGCTTGCTTAGCCCGCACACACATATACGAGGATGTTTTTGTTCCCACGAAAAATCCTCAGCAGATTACGAAAAAAAAAGTGGAACCCTTGTATCAAGCCCATAACAATAAAAAAAACCTCTCATAGGTTGGGTTGTTAGTCTTCCTTAACATGATATTCTCGACTGCTTTGGTTGATTTCGGTCTCAACGTCAAGTAACACGTGGCATTAATTTCACAACCGATCCATGGATCCCCAGTGAAACAATGCTTCAGTAGTGCTTACATGAAAGCACCCTTGTGATTATACTATCTTGGTTCTCTAACACTATCGATATTTTCGATCAGCTTTGGTTGGTTCTGCCCACCCGTCGAATGACATGTGACAGTCGCTCAACTGACTCATGTCTACATCGAGACCTCCAATCCTCCCCAACAAGGATTAGATTACTAAATGGAAGAATCCCATACGAGGGTATTCTCATTATTGCGGTGAAAGCACCCTTGTGATTAGATCGTTCTAGGTCACATAACCTTGTTTAATATTTGATTACTTTGGTTGGTTTTATCAGCCACATCGAGCAACATGTCACATTGGTTTTATAGACAATCCATGTTTTGTCAGAGCCCGTTTGTTAGGTGCATGACAAAAATATCTCTTATAGGTTGGGGTGTCAGCTTTCCTTAAAATTATAGGCTAGTCTACTGGCCCATAAAAAATACCCAGCATAATCATTGCGCTAGCATGTGCGAAAGCAGCGTGAGGTGGGACTGTCTCATGAGTCCAGCCCTCTTTGACACCTTTACGGTATTTTGACCAACTTAGCGTACTTTGCTCGCCATCTCAAAGTGCATGTCGCACTAGTTTGACCCCTTCATAGCCTTGATTAGTTCATGCGTAAGACGGGTTTCTTTGTGCCCGCAAAAAGAATCCCCAACAAAGATTATATAAAATCCTTAAGGAGGGATCACATGAAATCCCCAATGAGGGTCAGTTTGCACTAAAATCATGCAAACGTGATGCTGGATCGGATCTCTCTATGCATCCAACACATTTTTGATACATCTTGTTGTGCACCATGCCAGAATGAGACGTTCCAATCCCCATGAAGCAGCAACAGAGCCTTGAAGGCATCCACAACAAAAGTTTTCCTGTAGGTACATTCAAAATATTGCCTCTTATGTGATTCCCTCAACTTGTTTGATTCTATCACCATGTCAAGTTGCATGTTGCGCTAATACAAGCTTTATGCATGTACGATTAGTCCATGCTTAAGTAAGACGTTTTCATGCTCGTAAAGCTCCCCAATAGGAGTCAACTCATAGAATTATGTAAGATATTATGAGGTTGGATCACTTTGTTCCTTAGACCCCCTTTGGCATCTTATTTGACTTGGTTGATTTTCATCACCTCGTAAGGGGAAATGCTGTATCGGTTAGACTGCCTCAGCTAGTTTACCAATCTGTGTTCGGTGGTGATACTTTGATATCTGATGGTACCATGATGTTGCATACGGCGAAGATCGCCTTGATCGTTCTTACTGACACGTCCTCAATTGTTAGACTGTTTTGTTCATTTTGCTATCAGCTGCAAAATTCATTTCGGTTTGCTTGCTTTGAAAATAGTTTAATTTAATTTAATACATACATAATTTTAATTTTAAAAAATAGTATCTTAATTTTGAAAATGAGACTAAAAAGACCTAATGTATTTGATAGTTTAAATAATTGAGTACAACATCACAAGTAAGACATCTATGCCGAAGAATAACACATTATTTGTTAGTAAGGCTCGATTACACAAACTAAAAAATTTATAATAGCTGTTTTGGTCTGCAAACCTTTTATGCATGGCAGACAAGTTCCCTTATCTAATATTAAGATTAGATAATGTTATTTTTTCTGGTTCCAAGTTCCTTATAAGGGCAAGCCTCTAGAGTTAATTATATCTTAAATGATCGGAGTCCCCTAAGAAAACTCTCGATGATGATAAGAGGTTCATGTCTTCAAGAATTCAATGTTTAGGATTTCAAAAATGGATGTGGAAAGTCAAGTGGCAAAGGACCAAATAAGAACAGTTATTTTTGCAATCCAAAGGAGGAAAGATAGGGGACGTCACATATTCTGAAAAGGACCTCGATGATTTCCCAAACTATCTTATTATTTGGCTTCAATTTTGGAAATATATTATTTATATGTTTCATCTTGCCAATTTTATTATTTATGGCTTACACTTGCTATGATACTCATCATGCAAATAGCCTATGAAGATAGGAGGGTTTACATCATGCGAACGAAAACCTCAGAACCTAAAGAGAGTTAAGACTTATACTACACAATATGGTTGTACATGAGCCTAATGATAAAGTGAGGATTTACATCGTGTTAAACGAACTACCTAGAAATCCTATGGCTTGTTTTTTAATTCTAAGGAATGGTAAGTAGATCTTGCTTTGCTGTAGCACATTGACCATCTTCTGAAGTCATCCTCCGCCTGCTTGCAGTATGCTTCAACTCCTTCATTGTAGTGGCAGCTCCAAGGTTTATGTCTTGTGTATATATATATGATTTTTTGTTAAAAAAATTGATTTTATTATTATTAAAGTTAAGGGGACGTGTTTGTTTATGTGTTGTAGTGATCCATCCTAAGGAACAAGACTACTGTTCTCCTATCCCAAAAGATTTTGCAAGTATATATAAATAATAGGAACATTAAAAATGTACAGCAAAATGTAATAAAAATGCAGTTATTATAAAATAAACATGCGTAATTGGGTCTCTGCTACGCTGCATGGTTAGTATAATAAACATGATTTAGTAAAGTGCAGAAAATTTAAAGAAAGTAAAAGAAAGCTTGAACGAATAAAGCAACATATGATGTCACATATGAAAGATCGAAGCAAAGTGTAAGATTTTTAGTAATGGGGAAGCTCAGAACCATGACCGAAGCCCTAGCAAATTTTCCTAAAAGGGACTCCGCAGGCAACTTATAGGTATCATGTATATGAGATCCAACACAGGGTAAAAGGTCGCCAGCTAAACGTTCAAGGGAGGGTAATCCTCAACCCGAGCAATGTGACCAACACAAGATCTAGCTAAAGGTAACATTCAAAAACTTTTAATTTTTTGACTTAGAAAAATTGTTTAAATTTTTTTTATTTTTTGCAGCATACCAAATATGGTTTTCATGCACTTTTATAAATTAGATAATTCATGAGTTGGTCACATTGTCGGACTTGGGATCACCAGTAGTCCCTAAGGGCCAAGGTGACGTTTTATTAAGTTTTAAAGGCAACATTCATAATCATAATTTGATGGGTCCCTAAAAGTTTAATATTTATTTGATTTGATGTTGGTGGTTGTTGTCTTTTTATGGATAATTTACCTCAACAAAGTGTAGTAAACCCAAATGTCTTATAGAATATCCAAAATCTTTTAAAAGTATTCAAGATGTGATTCTAAAACACCTTTAACATTTCCAAGGATACTCCCAGTTCATTTGATCTTCCTATGCTATTGAGTAAATCAATCCATGTTGAATTATATTGTTCTTTAAACTATACTCAATGCCTTTATGTTATAATTAATCCATGAGTAGGGCCACTAGTCATATGATTTTGTGTTGATGAATTATAAGGGTAAGAACCCTTAGGGTAAATTTGGCTATCAAGGACCTCTCTGCCTTTAATTAAAGTTGAGCTTATAGTATTTTAAGGATGGTTTTAATTGATTATGTTTTCTTTTCTGAACCTCATTAAATGATTATAGATCAAGCTTAGTTCACTACCTAGCTCTTAAACCATTGTGAGTAAACTTCTAATTTTGAAAAATTTTAAATGAAATGTGATTGATTCTTATAGAGATGTTGAATTATTTCTAACCATTGGTTTGGGGCCTCAAATAAATAAGTTATTGTCTTCCTAGCTAAAATCCCTTTTCTGGTGATCTTCCAAACTTAATTAGTTTCAAATCCTCAACAATTTGAAAAATTTCACTTTTATCCTGTTATATCAAAATAGTGTGGATTAGATTCTACCCTTTAACCCTTTGTGTCTCAATCATTTTAGAGAGCTAATTATGATTAATATTACCTTTTTTACCCTCTGATATGACCTAAATCTTAATTAAGGTAAGAAGTTCCAAAAATTACCATTTTACCCCTAGGGTCCTTTACTTATAATTCCCTCAATTTAATTCCAAATGCTTTGAAATTTTGTTGTTACCCTACTCATATGTTAATTTACGTATCAGAGAGAATTCATATTTTTTTGATTTATCTTTAATTTTTAATAACTATTTTAGTTCAACAATAGGATTTGTCAATAATAATTAATTTAAGTAACTAAAACATACTTGTTGTACTTAGAAACTTTCGAGAAATGCCTAGGTCAGAGTAACACTTGGGATAATTCTCAAGAATTATTGAATTTTATTTTAATTTTTATAATTTATAGTTTATTTTAATTACTAAATAAATAGAAAATGTAGTTTTATTTTCAAAATTAGCTTTTATATTTTTCTCTGGTCTCTTTGAGTTCAGAGAACTCAGAGAAATTTAATTTGCATTTTTATGATATTTATTTTATTTTTTATAATTATTTAAATGAATAATTCATGAACTTATGGAAAGATGTATTTAAATAGTAAAAATAGGTTGTCCATAATTTTGAATAATTATAGGTATTTTGGCAATTTTGGAGATTTTGGGACAATTTTGGCAACTTTGGTGAGAGATGGGCTTGAATTTGGAAAATGGTTTTGATGAAAATTGGGGGCAATTTGGGATTTTTGATAAAAAATGGGTTATTTTGGTACTTTTGGGGGTTAAAGGGTATTTAGGTTATGTTTGTGGATTTTGGGTGAATTAGGTAAATTGGTTGAGTTTGGGTAGTTAGGATTAGTTTTGTTGGAGTTTTGGGTGGAATTAGAGGCTTTGGTAATTTTGGGCTTTTTTGAGAATTTAGTGGTATTTTGGGCAAATTTTGATGTTAATGTAAATTTGGGGTTTATTTGATGATGTGATCATGAAAGCCATAAAAGCCTCCTTAAAGCCATAAGGTCCTTGTAAGAACCCATTTTGAAGCCTCCACATGTAAGTCTTAGTCATCCTAACAAAGGGCTAAGGTCTTAGGACCACCCACATGAGTCTCCAAAAGAGTTTAAGGAATAACCATGGACTTCAAGGGGAAATCAGTCAATTTGAGTGAATTGATGGTTTTGGCACGTGTGTGAGAACTTGTGGTGAATCTAAGTGTGTGTGTGCAAGACCAAGCCACCCAGGGGTGCCATAAGGTCCATTGAACCTATAGGAACACATTATTGAGTATTCAAATGTTGGTCTTAGCCATCTCCAATGATAAACGAGGGCTTGTAACCACCTATGTGAGACTTCACAAGAAGTGTTAAGATATGTTTAGAATTTCTATGTGGTTGGGTGATCTACTAAAAATTTCATAGCTTTTTACTATTCATTTCATACCTATTTTTGATGATATTGCACTTTAAAGAAAGGTATTTTTTATGATTTCATGCAGGTACATTGATTTTAGGCCTTTGGAGCAAAAGGAAGCGAAAAGGAGCAAATTTGGAGCAAAAAAGAACAAAAGTGCATTTTATTGAACTAGCGTCGAACGGCGCAGTCACCAGCGTCGGACAGCGCCAGCTTACAGAGAGTTACGACGTTTTGGAGGAATAATGCGCGGAACGGCGCTCCCAGTGCCGTACAGCGCCCTATCCCGAATTCATACTAGATTCAATGTATTTCGCCGGATTTTGAAAGGTTGCTTGAGGAAACTCTTGGGAATTCAGTTTTGGCTGAATTTAAACACTCTTGGAGCCAAGTTTAGAGAGGGGGAAAGAAGAGAAGAGAAGAGTTTAGAGTTTAGAGAGAGTTTCTTTCCATTTAGTGTAGGAAGTTAGGTTTTGTGTTTTCTCTTCTAAGGAGTGTGAGAGGAGAGGGAAAGTGAGAGATTTCTTCTTTTTTACTATTCTAAAGAGAGAATTATGTGTTGTTGTGAAGAAAGAAGAGGAGTCAAAGGAATTCCTTGAGATTCTCTTAGGGAAGAGTTTGAGATATGTTGTCTTTACTCTACTTTGTTTGTATGACGTTGTTTTTATGTATAAAATCCATGTTCTGTCATCTTTTCCTCATGAGTTTTGAGTTGATTTCTTTGTTTTTCTCTTTTTCATGTGATGTGTTGATGTTGAGATATGTAAATGATGTGTCGATTTATTATGAAGAATTTGTGATGACCTTTTCACTTCAAACTTCATTTACTTTTTAATCTGGCCAATTGAATTGTTAAAACTTGTGGGGAAACATATTTTCCGAAAGGATTATGAGTTCCACAACAAAAGTGAAGGTCACATTCAATGTCCATGAATGAGAGATGTAGTTCATCTAGATTAAGTGCAAATTAATAGGGAAATATACTTTGATGGGCGTAGAATTGGAGATTTTAGAGTGACATGCTGAAATCCTCAATTTGGTCCAAATGTTTGGAAACTGAAGAGAGAGTTAGCCTTCAGGTGAAGGGAAGTGGGAGCTCTGGAGTGAGAGCCAGTATCCTCCCAGCCTAACCATAGATTTGGGGACTAAACTTAGGATTAGCCATTTGTTTTTATACGTTGAAATATGGGTAAAGAATAGGAATGCTCCTATTTGTCACAATACATTAACATCATTGATCTATGTCACAATAATCATCACAATATGAATGGAAAGGAGGAAGACTCTTTCTTGCAACCGAACTTTGTTATAAATTTAGTATTTGTTAGTTTAACTTGCTAGAGTTTAGAACGTATTTTGGTAGAAATTTTAACTGCAACTGTTGTCCTTATTTTAAGAATTAAACTTACTTGCAATTGTATTATGATTCGATAAGTGATTTCTGTGCTACGCCATAAAAATTGTAGCCTCCCTGTGGGATCGATAACCAAGAGTCCACTAGAGCCCTGTATTACTTGAGCGATATGTGTACTTGCGTTAATTGTGTGACTCATTATCATCTAAATCAATATATAAATCTAAATCTAAGTTCTTTAATTTTTGTAAATTTAAAAAGTCACACCAAGTTTTTGGCTCTGTTGCCGGGGAGGTACGGTAAAAAAAAGAGTAATTGTTAAAATTTACTTTTGTAGTATTTGAAATCTTGTATTTGAATTGCAAGTCATAATTGTGTTTTTCTGTTTATTGTCAGTGTGTTTATTGTGTTTGTATGCGTAGTATCGGATCTATAGGTTTAGTGTCTTACGATTCTGAATTAGAGCGTACTATTAGAAAAATTCGAAAACAATAAAAACAATATGCAAATCCTCACAAGATAGCGAATAATTTAAACAATCAAAACGAAGATATACCAAGACTTTTAAGAGATTATGCTAATCTAACAGCAGATGAAATTCACTTAACTATCCAAAATCCTGATGTTGCTGCTAATTCATTTGAGCTTAAACCTGCTATTATCCAAATGGTAGAGAATAATCAATTTGGGGGAACACCTAATGAAGATCCTAACTTACATCTCACTAGTTTTCTAGAACTATGTGCTACTTTTAAGTATGATGGAGTGTTGAACGATGCTGTTAGGCCTAGAATTTTTCCTTTTTCCTTAAGGGATAAGGTTAAGGCGTGGTTAAATTCGTTAGCACCTGGATCTATTAGAACTTGGGGAGAGCTTTCACAAAAGTTTATGTCAAAATATTTTCTTTCTTCTAAGACTGCTAAGTTAAGGAATGATATTACATCTTTTAGTCAGTTTGAGGGAGAATCCATATATGAAGCTTGGGAAAGATTTAAAGATCTTCCGAGGAAGTGTCCACACCATACTTTACCAGACTGGTTAATAATTCAAACTTTTTATAATTGATTAGTGAGATCTTTGAGATCGATTATCGATGCTACTGCTGGTAGATCATTAATGTCAAAACCTTTTGATGAAACATATTCGTTAATTGAAGAGATTACTACTAATAATTTTAATGGCCCTCTGAGCAGGTAAATCCTAAGAGAGTAGCCAGTATTCATGTTTCTGATGTGGTAACTATGATAGTCTCTCAAATTACTGCATTTTTCAAGAAAATAGGAATGAATTATTCAACACCCCCAGTGTTAGAAAAAAATTCATCAGGACAGATGGTAGACTCTCAAATGTCTTATGAAACCTTAAATGCTATACATAATAAAGTCAATAATCCTTATTTGAATTATTATAATCCTAGTTGGAGGAATCATCCGAACTTCAACTGGAATAACACCAATGTTGTTGTTAATCCGCTATGGGGAAACAATCCTATGAATCCAGTTGGAAATCCGAACAACCAAGGAAATATCAATTATAAACCTTCTTATCCTCCTGGTTTTAATAGTAATCAACAATTTAAGGAAAAGAAGTTGTCTATCGAAGGAATGATTACGAATATGGGTAATCAAATTCAAGCTCAAAACGTTGCGATGAAGAACATTGAAAATCAATTGGGACATATCTTTACTGCGCTTAATAATAGACCTTCTGGGAATCTTCCTAGCAATGTTGAGATCAACCCAAAAGATCAAAACAAAGAGCAAATTAAGGCTATTCAATTAAGAAGTGGTAAATAATTGGAACCAAAAGTTCAAAAAGAAGTCAAAGTTGAAAGAGAGGAAGTGAACATTGAGAAAAGTTCTAATAAGATTTATCCAGACGAATATCCGCTAGAACCAATGAAGATAACTGTTGAAAAACCACCACCTCCTTTTCCTCAAAGACTAAAGAAACAGAACAGGGATAACAGATTCGCAAAATTTTTAGAAATTCTTAAGAAATTAACGATTAATATTCCCTTTATTGAAGCATTAGAGCAGATGCCTGATTTTGCAAAGTTTATGAAAGATATTCTTAAGAGAAAAGAAAGTTTAAAGACCACGAGACTGTTGCACTTAGAGGTGAGTGTAGTGCAATTATTCAGAGGCTTCCTGAAAAACTTAAAGACCCAGGTAGTTTTACTTTCCCATGTGCTATAAGTGAGAAATTTTTCGGAAGAGCTTTATGTGATCTTGGAGCTAGTGTTAATCTTATGCCTTTATCAACTTTCAAAAGATTGGGAATAAAAGAAATTTTACCTACATCTGTGACTCTTCAACTGGCTGATCGTTCTATCACTTATCCTAAAGGAGTTGTGGAAGATGTATTAGTAAAGGTGGATAAACTTATCTTTCTTGTGGACTTTATTGTATTAGATATGGAAAAAGATAAAGAAATTCCAATTATTTTGGAAAGACCATTCCATGCTACTGAGAGAGCTATGATCGATGTCCAAAAAGAAGAATTAATTATGAGAGTTAATCACCAAGAGGTAACTTTCAATATTCTGAAATCTATGAAATACCCTTGAACTGAAAAAGAAGATGAGGCTTTCGAATGGAAATCTACGATTATTTGAGAGAAGATCATTTTAGAGAAGTATTTGAAGAAAATGTGGAATGTGAGGTTGAAAATGAAAGTGAAAATGAAGATTATTTTGATGATTTGAAGATGAAAAGTTGGAATTTGTTCAGGAAAATTTTGAAAGATTGGATACTATGAAAAATAGAGATAAAAGTTTAATTCCATCTATCACTAAACCCCCTGAACATGAGCTGAAAATTCTTCCTAATCATTTAAAGTACATGTTTTAGGAGAATCATTTACCTTACCAGTCATTGTATCTTCGGATTTAAATGAATATCAAGAACAAAAATTATTGGAAATTTTAAAAAGATACAAAAAGGTTTTGAATGGTTCATAGCTGATATTAAAGGAATTAGTCCTTCGATCTTTATGCATAAAATATTGTTAAATGAACAACACAAATCAAGAGTTGATCCACAAAGGAGACTGAACCCAATAATGAAAGAAGTAGTTAAAAAAGAGATTTTAAATTGGTTAGATGCTGGAATTATATATTCTATTTCTAATAGTGTTTGGGTAAGCCCAATTCATTGTGTTCCTAAGAAAGGAGTAGTGAATGTTGACGTAAATGATCAAAATGAAATTATACCGACAAGACAAGTTACTGGTTGGCGAATATGTATTTTTATAGAAAATTAAACGACGCCACCAGAAAAGATCACTTTCCTTTACCATTTTTAGACAAAATGCTAGATAGACTTGCTGGACACAAGTACTATTGTTTTCTAGATGGATATACCGGTTATCACCAAATACCTATTGCTCTTAAGGATCAGGAGAAGACTACATTTACTAGCCCTTATGGAACTTTTGCTTTTAGAAGAATGCCCTTGGATTATGTTATGCACCTGCAAAATTTCAAAGATATATGACATCCATATTTAGCAAATTAATTGATGATGAAATAGAAGTGTTTATGGATGATTTCTCAGTATTTGGAGATTCATTTGATGCATGCCTATGCAAATTAGAAGAAGCTTTAGAGGTATACGAAAGAACAAATTTAGTCTTAAACTGAGAAAAATGTCAATTTATGGTTGCAGGAGGAATTGTGTTTGAGCATAAAATATCTGAATATGACATGAAAGTAGATCCTACGAAAATTCAAGTTATAGAAGAATTACCACCTCCAACAACTATGAGAGGGGTAGGAAGCTTTTTGGGACATGTAGGATTCTACAGATGATATATTAAAGATTTTTCAAAAATTTCTAAGCCTCTATGCCAACTTTTGGAAAAAAGATTGAAAGTTTGATTTTAATGATGAATGTTTAAAAGATTTCGATCTATTGAAGGAAAACCTAATTGCTGCCCCTATAATAGTTTCACCTAATTGGGAGAAACCATTTGAACTAATGTGCGATGCTAGCGAGTATGCTATTGGAATTGTTTTAGGACAAAGACATTATAAAATGTTTAAAGTTATATACTACCTTAGTAAGACTCCTACTGATGCTCAAATTAATGACACTACTACTAAGAGAGAGTTATTAGCGATTGTATATGCCTTTGAAAAATTTAGATCTTACTTAATTGGAGCTAAATATGTAGTGCATACTGATCATTCTACTATTAAAAATTTAATGCAAAAGAAGGATGTAAAACCAAGACTGATTCGATGGATGGTTTTAATGCAAGAATTCGATTTTGAGATCGTTAATAGAAAATGGGTCGATAATTAAATAGCTGATCATTTATCTAGACTTGAACAACCTAATTTGGATGATTTTGAAAAGGAAATTACTAAAAATTTTTCTGATGAGCAATTATATAATATTATTGAAGGAAATTTACCGTGATATGTTGATTTTGTGAACTACATTGTTAGTAATATCTTACCACCTGATTTAACAATGCAACAACATAAAAAATTTAAGCATGATGCTATATTTTATTTCTGAAACAATCTTTATCTGTACAAGCAATGTAAAGATCTTATTATTAGGAGATGTGTGCCTTATGAAGAAACTGAAAGAATTATTTGAGAATGTCATGATTCTAAATTTGGAGACATTTTGGAATTGATAGAACTACACATAAGATTTTGCAATCTGGATTTTATTGGCCTACACTTTTCAGGGATGTTTATAGATTTATCAAAACTTGTGATCGATGTCAGAGAATAGACAATATATCTAGAAGAAATGAAATTCATCTTAATTTTATTTTGGAAGTTGAAATTTTTTATACATGATGATTAGATTTTATGGGACCATTTATACATTCATTTGGAAACTTATATATACTGATTGCTATTGATTATGTATCAAAGTGGATTGAGGTAATAGCTTTACCTTCTGATGCTAGAAGTGTTTCGAGGTTTTTGATGAAAAATATTTTCACAAGATATGGAATGCCTAGAGTAATCATCACTGATGGAGGATCCCATTTTAAGAATAATCTGATTTAGAGATTGGTGGAAAAATATAATATTATGGATAGAATATCTACAACTTATCATCCCCAAACTAATGGTTTAGTATAGGCATCTAATCGTGAAATTAAACAAATTCCGGAGAAAGTCATTAATCTCGAGAAATTGGATTGGTCTGCTAGATTAGATACTGCTTTATGGGCATACATAACTGCTTATAAAACTCTTATAGGAATGCCCCCTTACAGATTAATCTTTGGAAAAACCTGTCACTTGCTAGTTGAATTACAATATAAAGCATATTGGGCGATTAAAAAGTTGAACTTTAATTTGAAAGATGCTGGTGAGAAGAGACTGTTGCAATTGAATGAATTTGAAGAAATAAAAAATGAATCATATTATAATAATAGAGTATATAAGGAAAGAAGAAAAATATGACATGATCGGAAGATTGTCAAAAAAGAATTTGAACCAAGACAAAATGTTTTATTATACAATACAAGATTGAAATTATTTCCCGGGAAACTGAAATCTAGATGGACAGGACCTTTTATTGTTGTAAAAATATATCAGTTCAGAGCTGTGATTATCGAAGACCCTAAATCTGAAAGAATATTCAAAGTTAATGGTCAAAGATTAAAACCATATTTTGAAGGCAATAAACCTAATTTTAAAGAGGTTTTAATGTTGATTCAACCTGAATAATTGAAAGTTATGTCGGGCTGATGATGTTAAACCAAGCGCTTTGTGGGAGGCAACCCACAGTTATTGAGTGTGTGTTTTGTTTTATATGTTATTTGTGTTTGTCTGTTACTTAATTAAGTCTTATTCTTCCTTAAATATCATTAACAACATTTAAGAAATAAATCGAATCGAAATTTGGAAAGAATTTGAATGAATTAAAGTTTGGAAAAATTTGAACTAGCACCGAATGGTGCTGTTATCAGTGCCGGACAGCGCCGCTGTTCACAAAACCGTTTCTTGTCTTTAGATTTGGCGGTTCTAAGTGGTAAAAACTCCATTAAAACTCTCAAAAACCGCCACTAGACTCCAGAGTAGAGTGACTAGAAGTAAGGAAAAAGATTAATGATGTTTATCAATTGCGATGGAGAGAATATGAGATAGCTTATTATGATGCACAAATAAGATTTTTCAGGGGAGACACTAGTGCTGTATTTCCTACCTACCCTGAGTATACTCCATACCAGCCTGAGGAACCTGATGATGGTGGAGCTTCTCCAGAAGATGAAGATTAGTAGTTTGTGTATTTTTATTATTTTTTTATTTTTCATTAAACTTTGTGATGTATTTGTGTTTTGTATTTGTGATGTACCTGAGACTCCTTATGATTTGTAACTGAGATGTTATATGTGTATTTGGATGTACTTGTAGTAGACTTTATTGTTGATTTGTGATGTATGTGATGTGATAGTAAAGTTTTTATGTGTTTGGATTGCTAGTTTAATTTGTAATAGTAGTTGTTGGATGTTAACGTTATGTGCAATGTTTAATGTGTTTATAATTCTTCTTTATTAACTTCTAACCCATATTTGTGTATAGAAATGCTTCTTAATTATTTCAGGCCTCTGTTCTACTTTATGAAGAAAAAACAGCTTAAACTCAAAGGTATGAAAAGACCAGCATATTGAGGTATGAGTTATATATTTAGATTTTTTTCTTTCTTCCATGTTAATTATATTCAAAAATCTAAGTTTGAGGGAAGGGAAAGAATTAACTGTTAATTGTTCTCATTTAAAATTATTTTCAAATATTAGTAACATGATTTCCTATAATAGAACTCAATTTCAGATAACTGTATTTTGATTTTATTTAAGTATTTTATAAAATTGAATGAAAGTATTTAGTAATGAAAAGTAATCTTGTAATGTAATAGTCAACTATTCAAAGTAAGAAAAACTGTATGTTTAAAATATTAAGAATCTTAAAATTTTATGTGATAGGAAAGGAATGAGAAACTATGATGAATCATTAATAAACTAAAGAAATTTCTATAAGGTAAAGAAATGTGGTATGTTTCAAATTTAGGGTGAGAAAGGTGAAGTTCAAAATCATTAAAGGCTATCTAGATACAGTAAGCCTCACTGAAAAGAAAAGAAAATAAAAGCAAAAATCAAAAGAAAACAAAAGAAAACAAAAGAAAAAAAGAGAAGTGAGGAGATGCCTAATAAAAAATTAACTTCACTTGGACCTACCTAAAGGGAAAAACTTAATTACTTTCCTAAACTTATATGTATGGATTAACATATTTACTAGTAGTGTTCTCATAAAATTCTTTTCATGTAATCCTTTTAAGTGTTTTAATAGGACAATCTACAGTCATTTTTGAAATGAATAGAAGGCTAGAACTCTTAGACTTGATTACTAGATATTCTTACACCTGCAAAATTTACTTGAACTATTCAAAGATCTTTCTGAAAATTTTACTATTATACTTATCTAAATCAAAATTATGATATTCTAGAAAGAAATTTCATTGCAGTAGATCATAAGTTTATGTATTAACTAAAATTACTTGAGGATAAGTAATAGTTAAGTTTGGGGGATCTTGATCAATTGAAAATTTGATAGCTTTTTACTATTCATTTCATACCTGTTTTTGATGATATTGCACTTTAAAGAACTGCATTTTTCATGATTTCATGCATGTACAATGATTTTAGGCCTTTAGAGCAAAAGGAAGCAAAAAGGAGAAAATTTGGAGCGAAAAAGGACAAAAGTGCATTTTATTGAACTAGCGCCGAACGACGCTGTCACCATTGCCAGGCATCGCCAATTTACAGAGAGTTAAGACGTTTTGGCGGAATAATGGGCCGAACGGCGCTCCTTCCATCGCCAGACGGCGCCCTATCCCGAATTCAAACTAGATTCAATGTATTTGGCCAAATTTTGAAAGGTTTCTTGAGGAAACTCTTGGGAATTTAGTTTTTGCCGAATTTAAACACTTTTGGAGCCAAGTTTAGAGAGGGGGGAAGAAGAGAAGAGAAGAGTTTAGAGTTTAGAGAAATTTTATTTCCATTTAGTGTAGGAAGTTAGGTTTTGTGTTTTCTCTTCTAAGGAGTGTGAGAGGAGATGGAAAGTGAGAGATTTATTCTTCCTTACTATTCTAAAGAGAGAATTGTGTGTTGTTGTGAAGAAAGAAGAGGAGTCAAAGGAATTCCTCGAGATTCGCTTGGGGAAGAGTTTGAGATAAGTTGTCTTTACTCTACTTTTTTGTATGACGTTGTTATTATATATACAATCCATGTTTTTTCATCTTTTCCTCATGAGTCTTGAGTTGATTTATTTGTCTTTCTCTTTTTCATGTGATGTGTTGATGTTGAGATATGGAAATGATATGTTGATTTATTATGGAGAATTTGTGATGACCTTTTCACTTCGAACTTCATTTACTTTTTAATCTGGCCAATTGAATTGTTAAAACTTGTGGGGAAACATATTTTCCGAAAGGATTATGAGTTCTACAACAAAAGTGAAGGTCACATTCAATGTCCATGAATGAGAGATGTAGTTCATGGGGATTGCAAATAAATAAGGAAATATATTTTGATGGGTGTAGAATTGGAGATTTTAGAGTGACAGGCTGAAATCTTTAATTTGGTCCTAATGTTTGAAAACTGAAGCGTGAGTTAGCCTTCAGGTAAAGGGAAGTGGGAGCTCTGGAGTGAGAGCCAGTATCCTCCCAGCGTAACCACGGATTTGGGGACTAAACTTAGGATTAGCCAATGTTCTTTATACATTGAAATATGAGTAAATAATACGAATGCTCCTATTTGGCACAATTCATTAGCATCACTGATATATGTCACAATAATAATCACATTATGAATGGAAAGGAGGAATACTCTTTCTTGCAACCAAACTTAGTTATAAATTTAGTATTGTGTTAGTTTAACTTGCTAGAGTTTAGAACATATTTTAGTAGAAATAGTGACTCTGAACTGTTGTCTTTATTTTAAGAATTAAACATACTTGCAATTGTGTTGTGATTCGATAAGTGATTTCTGTGCTACACCATAAAAATTGCAGCCTCCTTGTGGGATCGTAACCAGGACTCCACTAGAGCCCTGTATTACTTGAGTGATAGGTACACTTGCGTTAATTGTGCGACTCATTATCATCCAAATAAATATATAAATCTAAATCTGAGTTCATTAATTTTTGCAAATTAAAAAAGTCGCACCATTGGGTTCCATTACTAGTCTTCTAAGATAGTCAACAAGAAAGTCCTATGGCTAGATCCTAAACTTCTAAGGTAGAGAATTAGACCTCATAAAAAATGAGGTCAACAATTATGCATAAAATAATAGCTTTAGCCAACCTATTCCATGGATGAGCCAAGTGTTGAATGGTATGAAAATCATTAACTAAAGTCTTTAAGCTTAATGAGTCACCTAAAGTCATATCTTAGATCTTATCGGGAACTCAACTAAATATTAATAGCCTGATTAAATTAAATTGAACATTAAGCCAAATTCTAAGGATTAAAATCAAGCATATTTCAAATTAAAGGTTGTAAAGATTTGTTTTGATTTTCTATTTTGAGTCTCAACCATTTACTAGTCCTTTAGAGTAGCCTTTAAAAATTCTAAGGCTAGATCATATTCTCTAAGAGAGTATGCGAAATGAGAATAAACTTCACCAAAAATGAGGTCAATATGGACACCTAATATTTTTTAATATTTAAGTTATAACTAATAAAGTTATGTAAAATTATATTATTTTTGAAGATATATGAAATAATATGAAAACTTCTTTGAATAATAAAAAAAATTTAATCAGAAATCACTATAATCCCTAATTTTCTAATTTTATAATAGTTTTTAAAATCCAAATTAAATTTAATTTTAGTGTAACTTATGTGCTCTTTGTTTATATCATTCTTAGGTTTGTATAAAGTTTACGTACCCTAAGAGTGCTAGAACCTTTTAGTTATTATTAGGTTTCTAATGGCTCTTTTTGGTTAACCTTAAGCTTAATGCATTTAACTATGCCCTAGTTAAGCTCTTTATGATTATCTTGTTGCTTACACCTTTTATAGTATCCCAAGTAACATTAGGCAAACTTAAGTTATGCTTAGGTGGTTTTAGCCGGTATATTTTATGTCAAATCCCTAACTCTACTCATTTATCTCAATCAAGTAGGTACCTTTATATTCTAGGTCAAAGTTTTCTATTTCCTTGGCCTAATAAAAAAGCCTACATTATTATTCATACTCTGAATGAAACCAATTCTTAGATCCCTAAGTGTCTAGTAGCCCAAACCTACTTACCTAGTCCAATCACATTAATTAACTCTAATCAAACCATACCCTTTAAAATTTAATAGACTTGGATGAATAATTTGTTGGTTCACCTTGAAGTATTTAACCATTATATACTCTAATAATTTTTCTTAAGCTCCTTAAACTTGAATATCTGAACTTGAACTCTAAATGAAACATATGAACTCTTTTATCTAGCATGAAGAGGCAACATCTCTTAATCCAACAAAAATCAAGATTTTATGTGACTAACATGAACATATTTGTCTAAACCAATCAAGTAAACCACCGTTTGAGTGTACTACATAACTAAGTGTGAGTGAATTGGATTTGTCATAAAATTTATTTAGTTAGTTGAAAGATTATTGTTTTTAAATTATTTATTATGCTATATTAAATTTAAGAAAATCAAATTTTTTTATCATCCAAAATAATTTCATAAACCAAGTTGAAGATTGCTTCTTTTTGTTATTTTATTAATGCTATTCATAGTAATAACATGATATTCATAGAAAATGTATATTTTATCATTTTTCAGAATATTCTCCTGTTAATCATCTCATACAATTAATATCTTATATTATATACAAAATCAATAAGAGATTAAAATAAGTAAATATTTAAGACAAGTAAATAATTTGGTAAGAAAAAAGAGTGCAAACTAATCTCTAGTAGTTTCACCACACAATCAACCTACTTCCACTTATGGTGTCCTTTTAAAATTTATTGTAATCAGTCTATTACTAATATAAGCTGGAGAATTATCTCTCTTTTATTTGAAATGAAAAAATTAATATCACTTCGACTCAAAATGAGAATTATATTATTCATAACATAATTTGATTGTTTATGAATGCTCACTTCAAGGGATGAATTTACCTAATAATAATCCAGACTATTAGATAATCAACCTTTTTACAAAAATTACTTAGTAATATTCATGACCATTGGCATTAGACTAACATCAAAATATCTCAAAAGTGATGTATTCAAACTTATGTACATAAGATTTGTAATTGAAATATTACTTGAGAATTAGTTTTTTCTCTTTAGAATTCTCTCACTCAAGGTTTATGAGTGTTAAAAAACATAAGCTAATAATCACATATATAATCACAACCTAGCATAAATCTATAGCCTCCATCTTAAATAAATTTTCAAATAATATTAATTTTAAATTGAAATTTGAATTGTTTGATAGGTACACTTTATAATCTTGATTGTGATGTTTAATTAGTTTAAAATCTCGTATTAATACTTTTTTGATATAAAATATATTTTAATTAAATTAAATTGAGAAATATATCATATATTATAATGCACACCTTTTGATATAATTTCTTTTAGTTTTAAACTATTTAATTAGAATAAATTGATCATATTAATTTATTTCATTATATAATACATATGCAATACAACGCACATTGTACATTATGATCATGACGTCAAATTTTTATTTTGTAATTACTTATATAATGAAGTTCATACTAGTTTAATGTAAGTCCAAAATTGATTATATAATGCATTTTTATTCTGTTGTCAATTAAGCTTCTTACTTAATTTAGTTAATCTTTAATTATATTTACAAGTGTAGGTCATATTAGCAACACCAATGCAAATTAAAACTATAATTTATTACTAGAAAATAAAAAAAATATTCGTACATATGAAGCCTAATACTAAGTTAATAAAATGGTTCACTTGTGTTAATTAGGTCATTAACTTTTATTTAAGTTTTAAACATACTTTAGAATGTATTTAATCTTGTCATTAACTTTACAAAATAACATAAAACTCTAAATCAAAGGTGTGTGATTTTCAGAAACTAATGGTTATTTTTGTATGTTTAGATAAATGATTAAGGATTTATGAATTTTAAACTTAGTGTTCACAATAACAAATTGACACTATGTATTAGGCATTTGATGAGGATATTTTAGGTTTAATGAGAAGTTGAGGTCTTGAGAGTTTGTGTTACGATGGAATGTTTAGTAGAATTAAAATATAACACCATAGTATTTTAAAGATTTTCATTTATTTGATGACTTATTATATTAAGAATAATACACTATCACAAAGTATACAAATACTATTATGTAATGGATCCACTCACTTAATATTAATTTCAAAATTGGTGAGTAAAATATTTTCTCCTACCTCATTTATGTGATATATGTTTTATTTATGGGGCACATTATCTATTATGCAAGGCACCATAACTAATGATATCTTATGATAAATGATGTTCTAAAAAAACTATTGATTAAAATAGTAGCTCATGTCCTTATGATTTCAACGACAAAGCCGAGATTACTTAATAGGAACTCATTTAAGAAAGACAAAGTTGGAGAAGTTCTTTTTGGATTCTAAATGAGGAAGGATAGGATGTGCACAAATACTGATAAACTCAGTAGCACATTTATCTATCATAAATTTATAATTTAGAAATCAATATTTAATTAGATTTGAGTTATTCAGTTTATTAAAAAGTTATGACTTATATTTCATGATACAAGATAGTAGAATAGTCTAAGAAGTGAGGATTTATGATAAAAAAAAATGATAGATATAGATACTAAATCTAAGGTGAACACTATTGATAATATAAGTGAGCTCAAACCTAATTTACAATATGCTTATAGAAATCATAGGTTTAATTCTTTCTTAAGAATAAGCCAAGTCTGACATTTATGGACTTAAAATACTCCCCAAAAAAGGCATACCAACTTAAATAATTTAAAATAATATTTTTAATCCAATAAAAAGTAGGACGAGCAAGAGGGTTATTAAAATTTAAATGCTTAACCTTACTTACGACTCAATCCTATAGATCAAGTAGCCCGAGTATGACTAATGTACAATTCTTTTAACTAATGCTTCAATTTAAAAATGTTTCATTTTTCATTTAGTTATTGGATTCATTTTTAAAGGTTTGGCGCAAGCAATTAACGTATGCTTTCATGAGTTATTCATCAATAGTTAATGGCCAATCAATGTTTTGGTAGTTTTCATTTTTATTTAGAAGTATAATGTACAAAGTCAATCTATCTTAGGAACAAAAAAAGGGGAAAAATACATAATTTCTAGTGCACACAAAAGCAAACATATTGAATAAGAATAAAATTAAAATAATATAGTAAGATAGGCCAGCGTGGATGAGTACCACTATATAAAGCAGGAAAACTTTATCGTTATGTAGCCTGACCTATAACTAAGGAGCTAACCTATGGGGTTATTTCTGTTCATTGTCTTTGTTTCATCACCTTCTACATTCTACAATTCCTCCAAGCACTGAAGGGCGTCATTAGATTTTGCAATTCATCCTCACTCATTATATCCCGTAGGTTCTACACAGTTCTAATTTGAATTATATTTTAAATTTTAAAAATAAAATCTTAACTAAACATACAAACAATGGTCAATAGTTACACACGCAAATAATACAAGAATAAGCAAAGATGTGAAATTAAAACAAATGGACAACAAGTCATCCTGATATGATAGAAAATGTTTAGGGTATAAGCATGATTTAACAAGAACATGCAGTAAAACTCATTAGTTGTCTCTTCAATTTAGTGTCTGCCCTAATATACATCAGCTCCATATAGAAGACATTATTACGACTAATAAGTAGCCACCCTAACATCTAACATAAATCACATTCAATTGATTTGATATCCAATCTAATAAGAAAACATCATAGTAATCAATACAAAAATAATACATAACAAACAACAATCAACTAGAATTGTTCAAAATTAAGTTTAGGGTGAGTGACCTAAAAAGCATGTGTAGTGTGTGAAATTAGTGTGGCGAGTCTAGAAAAGTCATTTAAAGTTCAAGCTTTTCTAACGAGTAATTTCAATTCATAATGTGTTTTTTAAGTTTTATTTCAATTTTATATATTTATTTTTTATGTTCAATTTTGAGGGTATTAAAGAGTATTAGGACTGGTGAGACCCTTTGGGCCAGTGACACGCCTAAAAATTACATATTTTTCTATATATATTTCATGCTCACTTTTAATGATATTACACTTTAAAGAAATGTATTTTACATGTTTTTGACTTCAATTACAATAAATGAAATTTTGGAGAAAATGAAGCAAAAATGGTGCAATTTAGAGCCAAATCGAGCAAGAAACAAAAATTTGATACGACGTATTTTAATATGTATTTCTATACATAATCTCCTTTACATTTATCACATTTTTTTGAATAAAATTACAATTTAAAGAAATGTTTTTTTCATGTTTATCTTATATGTATAACACTTGGAGCGGACTAGAGCTGAAACGGGGTGAAATGAAACAAAACCGTGGTGCTGCTCACAGGGTGGCACCTAGGCGCCAGTATCGACGAAAAAACAGATACAGATTAGCGCTTAGGTGCCAAAAATGGTTTAGGGGCAATTTTGGGCGATTCTGGGCTATTATTGGTTGTTTTATATGTTTCCGGGCAGTTATGCACACCACAAAGAGTTATACAATGAATCAAGATATTTGGAATGTAAAAAAGTGTGTCTATTGGAGTGAAGATGTGTGTCTCTTGGAAAAAAGAGGTGTTTGGCTTCTCTTTAAAAAGAGGGGTGATCTCGGTGCACTGCCTCTAACGTAATATTCAAAAGATAGTTTCAGTTCAGTTTCATAATAAGATTATTTTAATAATTAGGCGGTCACTCGTAAACGCAAGTATAAATATCGTTCAAGAAAATATGGCTCTAGTGGAGTCCTGGTTATCGAGCCCATGAGGAAGGTTGGAGCTTTTTAAAGTATAGTAAAGATTTGAAATACAATACTCAATTCACAATGCAAGTTCAAGTACTATTTAAGTTGCTAGTGCAAAGATAACTAAAGCTAAATTAACTAAAATTACTTTCTAAATTTCTAAACAGGATTAACTATCACACACTAAGTTTTGTGTTGTAAGGTTCGAATATGAAAAAGTATATTTCCTCTTGCAATGATTCTATGATGAGTGATTGATATAGATTGATAATAAATTTATATTGTGCCAAATAGGAACATTTATATTCTTTACCCTTGCCAGAGTGCCCCCTCTTCCAAGTTATGTAAAGAACATTGACAAATCCTAGGTTTAGTCACTAAATTCATGGTTAGGCTGGGAGGATACTGGCTCTCACTTCAGAGCTCCCACTTTCCTTCACCTGAAGGCTAACCCTAGCTTTAGTTACCAAACTTTAGGACCAAATTGAGGATTTCAGTCTGTCACTCTAAAATCTCCAATTTGACGCCCATCAAACCACATTTCCCTATTTATTTGCACTCAATTCCCATGAACTACACAACTCATTCTTGGACATTGAATGAATTCTTCACTATTGTTGTAGAACACTTAGTCCTTTCAGATTGAATGTCTCACAACAAATTTTAATAATTCAATTGGTTAGATCGAAAGTAAATGAAGTTCAAAGTGAGAAATCATCACAATTTCTTAACATTTTTATAAATCTACATCAACACTTCACCACATCTCATTGCAAGAAGAAAGACAAAGAAACCTAGTCAGAATTCATGAGGAAGATACAACAATATATGGATTATTCATACAAACCACAAAAGTAAAAACAACTTATCTCAATTTCTTCTTCAAGCAAATCCTTGAAGTTCCTTTGAATTCTTTTCTCTCTTCACTACAACACTCAATTCTCTCTTTAGAATAGTAAGAAAGAAGAAATCTCTCACTTTCCTCCTTCTCCTACACTCTTTAGAGAAGAATCCCCACAAAAAAAAAACTTTTACACACTTACCACACACTCTCCACAAACCCTAACGCACTTTTGTCACTCCAAAAGACTTCTCTGCCTCCCCTCTCTCTTTCTTGGCACCCAAATCTGTTTGAAATAGTTTAGAAACGAAGTCCCCAAGAGTTTCGTCAAGCAACCCTTCAAAAATCGTCTAAATACATTGAATTTGACTTAAACCGACATAGGGCACCGGCGGCACTGGATAGGGTGCCGGCGGAGCTGGGCCGCCATTTAAATTCTGGACTCTCTGTATTTGGGCGCCTACGGCGCCCATTTTGGCGCCAGCGGCCAGTAGGCTGAATTCTTCATTTTGTAGGCTGAATTCTTCATTTTGCCTCTTTTTGCTCTAAATTTGTTCCTTTTCGCTCCCTTTTGCTCCAATCACCTAAAATCATCATACTTGCAGCAAAACATGAATAATACATTCCTTTAAAGTGAAATATCACTAAAAATTAGTACAAATCATATAACAAAAATCTAACATATTTTTGGTGCATCAAAATCCCCCAAACTTAATTATTACTTGTCCTCAAGTAATCCTTTTACTACATAAAAATATAACTTAAAGTAGTGAACTTTTCACTTATAGAATACTATGATTTTTTATTTAAATGAATATAATGGTAAGATTTTTAGAAAGAAGTTCAGTAACTCATGTTAAAACTACAAGTATAAGAACATTCAGTAGTCAAGTCTAAGAGTTCTAGTTTTCTATTTATTTCAAGATGAACCATAATTTGTCACATTAAGGGTGCCTTGAAAGACTATATGAAAAAGAAGCTCACACAAACTCTATTAGAAAGTAGGCTAATACTTTAAATGTAAATTCATAAATGTAACAAAGTTCTTCTTTTAGGTTGATTCAAAAGAAGCCAATTTTTTATTAGGCATCTCCTCAAGCTTCTCCTCACATATATTTTTTTTCTTTTTCTTTTCCTTTTTTTTTCTCTTTTTCTCTTTTTCCCTTTTTTGGGATTGTTTTTCAAACCTTTGTTTTTCTTTCTTTTTTTTCTTATGAAGATTATGATATCTGGATAGCCTTTAATAGTTTTGAACTTCACTCTCCTCTTTCTAAAGTTGAAAATTGAGACACCTCCTTACTTTATAAATATATATATAATTTATAATTCATCATAAAGTTCACAATCCTTTCTTCACACATAGTTTTTTAAGTCTCTTAACATTTAAAAAATACAGTTTTCTTTACTTTAAATAGTTAACTATAGTTTAATCTTCTCATACTAAATATCTTAACCTTGTAAAAGTAACCTTTATTACTAACAACTTTCATCCAAATCTACTATAAAATCTAAATGAAATAAAAAATTTAGCTATCTAAAGTTAGGTTCAACTAATAAAAGTCATGCTAATATTTTTTTTTGAAATTATATTAATTGAGAACAAATAAGAGTTAATATTTTACCCTCCCCCAAAATTAAATTTTTCATTATATATAAATTTGAAAAGGAAGAGAGTAAAAGAAAACTAACCTTTTTGTGTTGGGATTTTCAAAATCTTCAGAAGCTATGTTGGTATTAATCAAAAAATTAAGCTAGCAAGCATGAAACAGTTAGAAGTAGTGATATATATAATATTAAAGATTTGCAGGGTGAAATATTAAACACTTAAACATTAAACATCCAACATAACATCACAATCTCAATTCAAATCATTAAACAAACTATCACAAAGTTCATTACATTTTCATTTTTTTTAACATAGATACATTTATAGAGTTCGAACATCACAGAAAAATAAATAACAACACATAAAAGTACTACAACACATAATTGAAAATAGAATCATAAAACTACTAGTCATCATCACCAGCATCCTCAGCTTCATCTACATGATCAGGTCGGTAAGGAACATAGCTGGGGTAGGTAGGAAATGGCACTCTAGTGTCTCCCTTCATATATCAGACCTGAGCATCATGGTAAGCAATGTCATACTCAACTCTCCTCCTCATATAATCTTCATTAACATCACTTCGAGCCTCGAATTTATCCATCCTGTTATGGAGTCTATTTATACTGACAGTCTGAATCCTCAACTGCTCCATAACATCATACAATGTTGGAGCCTCAGAAGTAGACGGTATTTCCTAGCTATTAGTAGGAATATTCGTAATCATACTTTCTCCTCTCCTCTACTACATGAGACGCATAAGTACAAATAACGATCTTGGTAATAGGCCTCGGTGGATAGACTAACTCCTCAGTACTATCAAACTCAACTCCAGATCGTGCACATAATGAATGAATCAGGGCAGGATGTCATAACCCACCAGTGGTTTCTCCTCTAGAAATATTTTGAATATTCTTGAAGATAATCGATCCAATATCAATTTGTTTCATAGTCTGATTACAATAATTGAGAATTGCTCTATCTATAGTGACTTCACTGTGATGATAAGAAGGTATTAATCTAGCAGAGATGAAATAGTGCCAAGCTTTAGATGCTACATTTAACTTCGAAACAGGTAAATTAATCATTTGTCTTTGTTTTATTTTCCATTCCCCTTTTTCATCAGTAAGAAATGCAATAAATTCATTCATTTCAGCTTCCGCAGTACCAAAGTTTTCATATTCGCAATATGATGTTCCCCTTAACTGATAAAAAAAATTAATAAGCTGAGGGGTAAACACTACAATTTTTCCACGAACAAGCACATATTTAGTTTCAGTCCAAGGCAGATGTGCATAAAATTATCTAACTGTACCCATAATCGCATCAGCAATAAAATAACACAAGATTTCCCAATTTTGATTAGAAATTAACTGCTCTATAGATCCGCCCGAATTTTCAAAACCCTGGTCTTGAATACACTTTTTCTTATACAGGAATGAATTGAAATGATATTGTGCTTTCACATTAACAAATCTATCTTCATCAAAATCCATCTTTTTCTTGCCTTGTTTTAGGAGCCCTGTGAAATTGTCAAAAAATTTGCAAGAAAATTCAATAAATTTCAAAATCACAATGTAGGAGACTCCTAAAGAAACTCTAAGTAAGAGCTTAATTCAGTATGGAAAATCTCAAAACTTCATAAAAAATTCTAAATTTTGGATCTAAATAATGTGAGAAATTTCCATGGTGAAAATAAAAAATTTTTTAGGTTAAGGTGAACCTCTTACCAAGGGAAGTTAAGATCCGGACTTTAAAAGCCTTGAAATTGCTTGAAATCCTTGATTTAGCAAGCCCTAGATTCCAAATATGTGTTTGCTAGAGGTAGAAGACGGTGAAAATGGCGGAATAGACGGGTTCCAGGGCAAAAATCGAGAATTTAAAGTGTTTCAGGCCTTTTTTGTAATCGGGCGGTGGCAGTGTTGGATAGGGCGTCAGTAGCACTCTACTAAACTTTAATTGCCCAACTATCTGTATTTTGGTGCCGGCTGTGCCAGTTCAATTTCTGGGTCCATAAAATTTTTGCAATTTCAATCTTTTCAACTTTGCACCATCACATAATGAGCCTTTTTAAGCATCTATTTCATCAATTAAGCAACTAATTAAAATCAAATTTAACAAACAACACAAAGCATCACTTTATTATGTAAAATTCACATTACAAACATACACACTTAAGCATTCACCATATGAGTTCATCAAGCCATAGAAATTCAGCTTTGCAAACACACCACGGTACTCTAACGCTAAAAACTAAACACAAACATAGAATCCAAGCATAATAAGTCGAAACACATACTACAAAGTCAATCAAGCCAACACTAAGCACACTAAAGCACAATAAAAATATCAAATACTAAATATAAAGCAAAGTCACGGCTCATCATCAGTCTCAGTACTATCTTCTCCTCTAATATCTCCCATAGATTGACGATGCACAAACAGATTGTAGAAGGGACAATACGAGAATTCATCGGTCGAATCCTCAGTAATCACAACATTCCTTTTTATCAAATTTATCAAACTTCCTTCAATTCGCCCAGTATGATCAAATTGTTCTTTCATTCTCCTATCCAAATGATCAAAATCAAAGATATTATTAATAATATTCATATGATTATGTTCCTCTATCTCTAACTTCTTGATCTTCTTTAAAATTAATTGGGAACTTTAAAAAAAGTAAGGTTGAATAGGTCGTGAACTCTAAGATTGTTGATCTACAATGAGGCTCATATCATTTTCATCTTCTATTGCCTGACAGTTATAAAGATTAATTGGGTCTATAGGCCTCCAAGGAAGAAGAACTTTTTCCCAACTTTCATATGGAACCTATGACTGGCTGCAAATAAGAAATATGGTGAAAGGATGTCCAAGCCTATATTTAGATCAATGAACAATCAATCCCAATACAGATTTCACAATTATAGTACCTATATCGATCGGCCTTCCAGTTTGAATACAATAATTTAAAATTGCACTTTCCTTTATCACTTTGCTAATTTTCATAGTTGGAAGTAATTTTACATAAATGAAGTAATGTCATTGCTTCCACACCGGATTTAAAAATGCAGTAGAAAATTTTACAAATATTTTGTCTCTTAGCTCCCAATCTTCACCTTCATCCATCAAATAGCGATAAATTTTAGTCATGTTGTATCTCACTACATCAAAATTTGTATATTGGTAGATAAGCACGTTCTTAATCATAAACAAATCATTAATCTTCGAAGGAGTGAATGGTACAAACCTGCCTCGCACATAGACGAATCATTGGCTAATTCCATGAAGATTTGCATAAAACTCTTTCACAATTGAAACAACTACAACTACAGTAGTGTAGCATAACACTTCCCAACGCCTCTGCACAGTGATCTCTTCTACTCGAGTACTTGGAGTATCCAAACCTCAATTCATAAAGCCTCTTTCTTTGATAATCATCCTCTCTATCATTACTTTATTTAATAATCGTTGCACCTCAAAACTTATGAACTTTCATCGAAAAAATCTAAATCTCGGTGTTTCTACGGAGTTGGAATCTATTGGATGCGAATTTGGAATGAAATGTTTTGTTTTTCTAGAGTTTAGGAGTTTAAAATTGAGTTTAGGGAGTTAAAAAAAGAAACCCTCACCAAAAAATGCAATTTGAGGTGCCACATGCGCCCAAATCCCAAAATAAGGTGTTGCTCTCTGGAATAGGGCATCGGCAGCGCCAGTGTTCAAAAATGCACTGAACTTCATTTTGGTCTGAAATATTCTAATTCTTCAATATGTTCCAATAGTTTTGAATCTTTAATGATATTTATAAGTGAGTAGGACTCAAATATGACAAGTATAATGAAGATAAATATGGGTTGCCTCCTACAAAACACTTAGTTTAACGTCGTCAGCTTGATAAACATTCAGTTATTCAGGACGACTTAACATTAAAACCTCTTTAAAATTTAGTCTATACCCTTCAACATATGATTTTAATCTATGCACATTAACTTTAAATATCTTTCCAGTTTTAGGATCCTCAATATCAACAGTTCCAAAAAAGAAAACTTTTATAACAGTAATAGGTCCTATCCACCTAGAATTTAGTTTTCCAGGAAAAAAGTTCAATCTTGTATTATATAGCAATACTTTCTGTCCAGGTTCAAATTTATTTCTTAATATCTTCCAATCATGCCATAATTTCATTTTCTCCTTATAAATTCTGTCATTATGATAAGATTCATTTCTAATTTCTTCTAATTCATTCAGTTGCACAAATCTCTTATCACCTACATTCTTTAAATTAAAATTCAGCTATTTTATTGCCTAATATATTTTATGCTCCAATTTTACAAGTAAGTGGCAAGTCTTTCCAAATACTAGTCTATAAGGAGACATTCTCAGAGGGGTCTTAAAAGCAGTCATATATGCCCATAATGCAGTATCTAATCTGACAGGCCAATCTAACTTGTGAAGATCTACAGTTTTCTCCAAAATTCTTTTAATTTCACGATTAGACACTTCTGCTAAACTAGTAGTCTGAGATGATAGACAGTAAAGATTCTATGAATAATATTATATTTTCCAACCAATCTCTAAATCGAATTATTCCTAAAATGAGATCCACCATCAGTTATGGTCGCTCTTGGCATTTCATATCTTGTAAAAATATTTTTCATTAAAAATTTTGAAACACTCTGAGCATCATATCTAGGTAAAGCAATTGCTTCGATCCATTTTGAGACATAATCAACAACAACCATATATATAAATTTCCAAATGAAGGAGTAAATGGTCCCATAAAATCCAATCTCCATACATTAAAGATCTCAACTTCTAAAGTAAAATTTAGAGGTATTTCATTTCTTCTAGAAATATTACCTACTTTCTGACATTGATCACATGATTTTATATATCTATATACATCCCTAGTAAGAGTAGACCAATAAAATCTAGATTGTAAAATCTTATAACTAGTTTTATCAGTACCAAATTGTCCTCCAAATTTTGAATCATGACAACTCCGAATAATTGGTTCAATTTCTTCATATGACACACATCTTCTAATAATAAGTTCCTTACATTATTTATATAGGTAGGGCTCATCCCAAAAGTAAAATTTAGCATCATATCTAAACTTCTTTTGTTATTACCTTGTTAAATTAGGTGGCAAAATATCACTTACTATATAATTCGCAATATTAGTATACCAAGGCAAATTCTTTTCCTTAATGATATAAAGTTGTTCATCAGGGAAAGTTTCTATAATTTCCTTCTCAAATTCAGATAGTTTATAGTATTCCAGTTTAGACAAATGGTTAGTAATTTGATTATCAGTTCTCTTTCTACCAATTATCACATAGTCAAATTCTTGCATTAGAAGTATCCATCTGATTAATCTTGGTTTGTCATCCTTCTTTTGCATTAAATATTTGATAGTTGAATGGTTCATATGCACTATACATTTAGTTACAATTAGAGAAGTTCTAAGCTTTTCAAAAGCATACACAATAGCTAATAATTGTCTTTCTGTAGTGGTATAATTAATCTGAGCTTCATTAAGAGTTTTTCTAGCATAGTAATTAACCTTGAACATTTTATCATACCTTTACCCTAAAGCAATTTCAATCACAAAATCACTTGCATCACACATAAGTTCAAATACATTCCCCAATCAGGTGAAACAATTATAGGTGCAGTGATTAGTTTTTCTTTTAATAGTTCAAAGGACTTCAAACATTCTTCATTAAAATCAAATTTCTTATCTTTTCTAAAGGTTGGCACAAAGGATTAATAATTTTTGAAAAATCTTTAATGTAATGCCTGTAAAACCCAGTATGTCTTAAGAAACTCCTTACCCCTCTCATTGTAGTAGGAGGCGGTAATTTCTCAATAATTTGAATTTTTGTAGAGTCAACCTCCATACCAAGTTCAAAAATTTTATGCCCAAGTACAATTCCTCTTGCAACCATAAATTGACATTTTTCCCAATTTAGAACTAAATTTGCTCTCTTGCAAAGCTCCAAAATTTTTTCTAAATTATTCAAACATATGTCAAATGAAGTTCCAAATACAAAAAAATCACCCATAAATACTTCTATTCCATTATCGATTAAATTACTAAAAATAGATATCATACATCTTTGAAATGTTGTAGGTGCATTACATAATCCAAAGGGCATTCTTCTAAAAGCAAATGTTCCATAAAAGCTAGTAAATATAGTATTTTCTTGATCCTCAGGAGCAATGGTATTTGATGATAACTAATATATCCATCCAAAAAGCTTTAATACTTGTGTCTGACAAGACTATCCAACATTTGATCTAGAAAAGGAAGAGGAAAGTGATCTTTCTTAGTGGTGGCATTTAATTTTCTATAACCAATACAAATTCGCCAGCCATTAATTTGTTTTGTTGGTATAATTTCATTCCGTTCATTTACATCAACAGTCACTTCTCATTTCTTAGGGACACAATGAATTAGATTTACCTAAGCACTATCTGAAATTGGATAAATAATTCTAGCATCAAACCATTTTAAAATTTTCTTCTTAACTACTTCATTCATCATTGGATTTAATCTCCTTTGCGAATTAGCTCTAAGTTTATGTTGTTCATCTAACAAATTTCTATGCATACAGATCGAACTGATTCCTTTAACATCAGCTAAGGTCCAACCAAAAGCCCTTTTGTATCTTTTTAAAGTATCCAATAATTTTTATTATTGATATTCATTCAAATCTGAAGATATATTAATTGATAAAGTAGATTATTCTCCTAAAAATACATATTTCAAATAATTAGGAAGAATTTTCATTTCAAGTTCAGGAGGTTTTATGATAGATGAAGTTTAACTTTTATCATCACTTTTCATAGTATCCAATATTTCAAATCTTTCCTGAACATAATCTAAACCTTAATTCTTCATATCATCAAAATCATCTACAATCTCATTATCATCCTCACAATTCAAAGTTTCATATTCTATGTTCTCTTCCAACATTTCTTTAAAATGGTCATCTCTCAAATAATCACAGATTTCCATTTGAAAGCATTCATCATTATTTTTTGTTGAGGGATATTTCATAAATTTCAGAATATTAAATGTCACATCTTGATCATTAACTCTCATAGTTAATTCTCCTTTTTGAACATTAATTATAGATCTTCCAGCAGCAAGGAATGGTCTTTCTAAGATAATTGAAAGTTCTTTATCTTCCTTCATATCTAATACAATAAAATCCACATGAAAGATAAAATTGTCCACCTTAACTAATACATCTTCCACAACTCCTTTTGGATAAGTAATGAAACGATCAGCTAATTAAGGAGTTACAGATGTAGGTGAAATTTCTCTTATTCCCAATCTTTTAAAGTTGATAAAGACATAAGGTTAATATTAGCTCCTAGATCACATAAAGCCTTCCGAAAAAATTTTCACCTATAGCACAAGGGATAGTGAAACTACCAGGTTCTTTAAGTTTTTCGGAAAGTTTTTTCTGAATAATTGCACTACACTCTCCGCTAAGTGCAACATTCCGTGATAAATGAACTTTCTTTTTATTTTAAAATATCCTTCATAAACTTCGCATAATCAAGCATCTGTTCTAATGTTTCAATAAAGAGAATATTTACCGTTAATTTCTTAAGGATTTCTAAAAATTTCATAAATCGGTTATCCCTATTTTGTTTTTTCAATCTTTAAGGAAACAGAGTTGGTGGTTTTTCTACAATAATTTTCATTGGTTCAAGCGGATATTCTAAGTCTGGATATATTTTATTAGTCCATTTTTCAATTTCCACATTCTCTTTCTGAGTTTCATCTTCTTTTTGCACTCTCATTTCTAATTCTTTTCCTTTCCTTAATTGAATAGCATTAATTTACTTTTTATTTTGATCTTTTAGATTGATCTGAACATTACTAGGAAGAGTTCCTGAAGGTCAATTATTAAGTGCGATGAAAATATGTTATAATTGATTCTCAATATTCTTAATCGCCATACCCTGAGTTTGTAACTGATTACCCATATTTAAAATTAATTCTTTAGTAGACAACTTCTTTTCCTTAAATTGTGGGTTACCATTAAAACCCAGAGAATAAGAAGGTCTATAGTTTGTGTTTCCTTGGTTGTTCAAATTTCCTACTGTGTTCACAGAATTGTTTCCCTTTTGTGGGTTAACAGTAGCATTATTATTATTACTCCAGTTAAAATTAGGGTGATTCTTCCAATCAGGATTATAATAATTTGAATAAAGATTGTTGGGTCTATTATTTATAGTATTTAATGTCTCATAGAATGTTTGAGATTCTATTATTTGTCTTAATGAATTTTCCTCTAGCACTGGGGGTGTTTGAGAATAATTCATTCCGTATTGATCTATTTTTTGAAAAGGCAGTAATTTGAGAGACTTTCGTAGTTATAGCATCAGAATCATGAATACTAGCTACTTTCTTAGGATTTACCGGTTCAAAGGGCCATTGAAAATTGTTAATAGTCATCTCTTCTATTAACGAATATGCTTCATCAAAAGGTTTTGACATTAATGATCCACCAGTAGCAGCTTCTATAATTAATCTATGAGATTCCACTAATCTATTATAAAATGTTATTATTAATCAATCAGGTAAAGCATGATGTGGACACTTCCTAAGGAGATCTTTAATTTTTTTTTCAAGCTTCATATATTGATTCCCCTTTAAATTGACAAAAAGATGTAATATCTTTTCTTAGCTTAGCAGTTTTTGATGGAGGGAAATATTTTGACAGAAAATTTTGTTAAAGTTCTCCCCAAGTTCTGATAGATTCAAGTGCTAGTGAATTTAACCAAGCCTTGGCTTTATCCCTTTATGAAAAAAGAAAAAGTCTAAGTTTGACTGCATCATTAGACACTCCATCATATTTAAAAGTAGCACACAGTTCTAGAAAACTAGTGAGATGTAAATTAGGATCTTCATTAGGTGTTCCTCCAAATTGATTATTTTGTACCATTTGGATAATAACATGTTTAAGCTCAAATGGATTAGCGACAACATCAAGATTTTGGATAGTTAAGTGAATTTCGTCTGTTATTGGGTTAGCATAATCTCTTAAAGGTACTGGTAAATTTTTATTTTTATTTCTTTGATTATCTAAGTTGTTCACCATTTTGTGAGGATCTTTAGATTGTTTTTGTTGTTTTCAAATTTTTCTGATAATACGCTCTAATTCTGAATCGTAAGGCACTAAGCTTATGGATCAAATTCTACACATAAAATCACACAAAACACACTAAAGAAGTAAGCAATCACACACAATTGCAAACTACAAAGTAAAGGTTTTCAAATACTACAATTTTAACAGTTACCGTTTTATACCTTCCCCAACAATAACGCCAAAAACTTGATCTCAGTGCGCTGCCTCTAACGTAAATATTCAAAAGATAGTTTCAGTTCAGTTTCACAATAATATTAATTTAATAATTAGACAATCACTCGTATAGTAGGTATACATATAGTTTAAGTAGTACAGGGCTCTAGTGGAGTCCTGATTATCAATCCCACGAGGAAGGTTGGAACTTTTTAAAGTATATTAAAGATTTGAAACCGAATACTCAATTCACAATGCAAATTCAAGTACTATTTAAGTTTCTAGTGCAAAGATAACTAAAGTTAAATTAACTAAAACTACTTTCTAAATTTCTAAACATGATTAACTAACACACACTAAGTTTTGTATTGTAAGGTTCGAATATGAAAAAATATCTTTCCTCTTGCAATGATTCTATGATGAGTGATTGATATAGATTGATAATAAATTTGTATTGTGACAAATAGGTATATTCTTTACCCTCATCAGAGTATCCCTCTTCTAAGTTATGTAAAGAACATTGACAAATTCTAGGCTTATTCACTAAATCCATGGTTAGACTGGGAGGATACTGAATCTCACTTTAGAGCTCCCACTTCCCTTCACTTGAAGGCTAACCCTTGCTTTAGTTACCAAACTTTATGACCAAATTAGGGATTTCAGCCTGTCACTTTAAAATCTCCAATTTGATGCCCATCAAACCACATTTCCCTGTTTATTTACACTCAATTCTCATGAACTACACAACTCATTCGTGGACATTGAATGAATTGTCCACTATTGTTATAGAACACTTAGTCCTTTAGGATTGAATGTTTCACAACAAGTTTTAATAATTCAATTGACCAGATCGAAATGTAAATGAAGTTCAAAGTGAAAAATCATTACAATTTCTTAACATTTTTATGACACATCAAATCTACATCAAGACTTCACCACATCTCATTGCAAGAAGAAAGACAAAGAAATCTACTCAGAATTCATGAAGAAGATACAACAATATATGAATTATATATATATAAGCAAATTCATACAAACCACAAAAAAGTAAATACAACTTATCTCAATTTCTTTCCCAAGTCTTGAAGTTCCTTTGAATCCTTTTCTCTCTTCACTACAACGCTCAATTCTCTCTTTAGAATAGTAAGGAAGAAATAATCTCTCACTTTTCTCCTTCTCCTACACTCTTCAGAGAAGAATCCCTCACAAAACAAGACTTCTACACACTTACCACACACTCTCCACAAACCCTAACACACTTTACTCACTCAAAAAGACTTCTCTTCCTCCCCCCCTCTCTTTCTTGGCATCCAAATCTGTTTGAAATAGTTTAGAAATGAATTATCCAAGAGTTCCCTCAAGCAACCCTTCAAAAATCGTCCAAATACATTGAATTTGACTTGAACCACATAGGGCGATGATGGCGCTGGATAGGGCGCCGGCGGCGCTGGACCGCCATTTAAATTCTAAACTCTCTGTATTTTGGCGCCGGTGGCCTCAGTAGCTTGAATTTTCATTTTGCCTCTTTTTGCTCCAAATTCGTTCATTTTCACTTCTTTTTGCTCCAATCACCTAAAATCATCATACCTGCAGCAAAACATGAAAGATATCTTCCTTTAAAGTGCAATATCACAAAAAATGAGTACAAATTATATCGCAAAAATCTAACATATTTTTGGTACATCAGGGGGCTTGACATTTCTCATGAGAGGATGATGAGGAGGAGTTTTTAGAGAGAGTTTGGATGTGCCTCGTCTAAGAGGCATGTGCGTGTGTGTGTGTGAGTAGGAGATGTAGATATCTATATTTTCTGGAGAGATTGATGAGAGATTTTGAGAGAAAAATGTAAGGAAGTGTACAAGCATTGCATGGATCGTTAGGAGACTTTGTTGGAGAGATTTTCATCTTTCATTCAGAGGGAAAAATCAAAATGTTATGTTCTTTATTATCTTATAATTGTTGTAAATACATTCTAGTAGATTTGCTTTGATTTAATGAAGTTTTATGTTGTGTTTTATCCATGTTTTGTGAGTGTCTTTTCTTTTAATATTATGTAGTGGCATGTGTAGGAAATTTTGTTTTATGATAGAATAATTTTGATTTCCATGTGATGAGTATTATCTCCTTTGCTTTATTGATATAACTTAAGTGACAATATATTATGTTAAGATCTGTTATAAGTGAAATTAAGACTTGAGAGAGTGGTGATCTCACAACTTGAGGTAGCAATGCAACTTTTAAGAAAAAATAATTTAATGATCTGTTTCTGTTATGAGCTTCTTGTTGATAGATAGTTGCATAAAACTAATAGAATACTTAGCGTGCCTATACACTTGAAAGATGGTTGGTAGACATATATTCCTTGTTGGCACATAATTATTACATAATTCTATCAATTCTTTTACTAATTATGTTTTTTTCTTCATTTTATTTTTCTTTTGCAATGAATTAGATGTATATTTAGGAATTTAGATTTGTTTAGAAATTCTCTTATTTTATAATTGTGATGGTATTTTTACCGTCTCTTAATTTACTCTGCAAACTGGCCATCTGTAATGTTAAAATTTGTTGTG
Organism: Papilionanthe hookeriana x Papilionanthe teres; assembly: GCA_022702705.1. Classification (NCBI taxonomy): domain Eukaryota; kingdom Viridiplantae; phylum Streptophyta; class Magnoliopsida; order Asparagales; family Orchidaceae; genus Papilionanthe; species Papilionanthe hookeriana x Papilionanthe teres. Next base: position 97,374,624 of record CM040425.1, read on the forward strand.
AAACATAATGACCCGGGAGGGCTATGATTTCACTTAAGTAGTAAATACCACATTAACCTCTAGGATGGATGGGAACTCAGTTCACTGGTTAGTGCAGATAGATAGGGAGATGAGTTTTGATGGGTGTAGAATTGGTGTTTCTAGGGTGAGATGCTAGATTCTTTAGCAATTTGATCTCGGGTTTGGAACCTAAGACTCTGGTTGGTCCTATAGAGAGGGTACAATGAGTAATCTAGAAGTGAGATGATAGAATATACTCAGCACTACCATACAATCAAGAAACAAATTCTAGATTAGCTAATGTTCTTTACTCGGGAGAGGATAAAGAAATATGTAAGCTCCTACTTGTCACATGCTACATTAAATTCTAAGCACTTTATTCCTACATATTATCTAAGATGCTGCACGAGAAGGGTAGTTTTTATATATCAAAATTCTCCAAACCAATTTTTCTAGTTAGACTTATCGTTATATTTAGGTTTGTATTTAGGAGCCGTCATTAAAAAATACGCTTAAATGTCATTCCAAACTTAAGCCTGTCAGTAGTAGACTAGAATTAGCCTAATAGATTCTTACCTCGATTCTTTGTGGGATCGACACTCTGGTCTTAAAAGAAAACCCTCTACTACTTGTAACGATACACACACTTGCTCATTACTTCTATTGTGTGAACTATAAATTAAATTCTAAAATTTTACAACATATTCATTTTGCACATTAGCCGCCATAATTAAAATGCATCAAGTTTTTGACCATGGACTTAAATATATGCGTCATTACGGGTCAGATCAAGTATTTGGTGCCGTCACCAGAGATTGAAATTGAAGTAATTACACATTAAAAAACCCGCACATCTTAGGAGGCATCAGCCAAGTCCCTTCATTCTTAGCATCTAATCTTAATAGGATGAGTGCCTTACCAAAGGGCGAGAAGCAAGCATAATGTTCTAACAAAAGTAGTTTAAATACGTTTCTTAATTTATTTGAGTCTAAATCTAAGTTTGTTTTTAATTTATAATATTTATTTCTTTGAATTTATGAGTTTTTTTATTTTTTATTAATTGGCTACAAATCTATATGATGCTAATCCTATTAATTCAGACTTAATCTTGAAAATAGCTTGCATGAGTTTTGAGATTAATTAGATGTCTTATGAATTCTTAATTTGTTCTTAGTTAAAGCTTCATTGATTTTTAAATCAATTTGAATTTTTATGAAATTTTAATTATTTTATCTTTAAAAAATTAGTTAAATAATTCATTAAATTTAGAAAATTATGAAATTTCCTAGGTGGCTTGGATTTAGTTCAAATATTATTTAATATAAATTTAAACTTGATTTAGTTTAAATGTATTTTAAATTTATTCTTTATTTAATTCTCTTTTGAAAGTAGTTTAACTTTTGTTTCAATTTAATTGTTATTTAAATGTGACTTAAATTCATTTTAATTTAATTTTTATTTAAGCATAATTTTAAACATATTAAATATTTTTTTGGCCCTTACTTAGTAATTTAATAATTAAATTTTTAAGTGGGTTCCCTAAATGAGCAGGAATAGAATATCGTATATAATCTAAAAACGATAGCCCACTAATAGGCGATGACCAAAATCATAAAGATTCATTTGCTCAAAACATTAAAGATATTAATTTGAAGCGAACAGATTAAAAGTCAAGCAATTTGAATCATGTGCATAATTTGATAAATAAATATTAATATCAAATGATTTTATACTCACAAGCCTAAGAATTGAGTTATTTGAGTGTAACATTGATTTTAGTGATTATACTATAGAAAAGTAAAACAACACTGTAAATGTATCGTCTATCAACATATACGAGCAATATCTTAAAAAACTATTTAAAATAAAAAAAAAGTTTAAATTATAGTGTAAAATTTAAGTGATTAATGTTACTTATGACTCAATCCTGTAGATCAAGTAGCCTGAGTATGATTAGTGTACGATTCTTCTAACTAATTCTTCAATTTAAAAATGTTTCATTTTTCATTTATTTATTAGATTCATTTTTAAAAATTTGGTGTAACGTATGTATTCATGTGTTATTCATGAATAGTTAATGGCCAACCAAAGTATTGGTAGTTTTCTCCAAAGAATGTGGTTATCCATGCTATTTAGATGCCCCTTTATGTGCAAGTAGAGAAGTGACAAAAAAAAAAAAGATTACATGAATATGCCAATATGAATGCTTTAATTATTTATAGGAGTTTCTATTGAATTTTATTGATTAATTCCTATGGGCTTTGAATTTAATTTGTTTGAATGATTGATTCTAGTTTAAATTTATTTTAAGTTGGGTATAAAATTTAAAACTTTTTAGGAGTCTAATGTACGAGATCGATCTATCATAGGAACACATAAAAGGAAAATAATACATTTTTCTAGTGCACGTAAAAGAAAACATATCAAATAAGAATAAAATCAAAATAATATAGTAAGACATACCAACGTGAACGAGTACCATCATATAAAGTAGGAAAACCTTACCCTTATATAGCCTCACCTATAACTAAGGAGCTAAACTATGGGGTCTTTCTATTCTTTGTCTTTGGATCATCTCCTTCTTCATGCTACAATTCCTCCAAGCACTGGAGGGCGTCATTAGATCGTGCAGTTCATCCCCACTCATTATAACCCCGTAGGTTCTACACAGCTCTAATTTGAATTATATTTTAAATTTTAAAAATAAAAATCTTAACTAAAGATACAAACAATGGTCAATACTCACACACACAAATAATACAAGAATAAGCAAAGATGTAGACTTAAAACAAATGGACAAGTCCTCCTAATATGATAGATAATGCTTAGGGCATAAGCATGAATTAATAAGAGCATGCACTAAATTCATTAGTTTTATCTTTAATTTAGTGTCTGCCCTACTACACATGACCTCCATATATAAGACATTATTACGACTAATAAGTAGTCACCCTAACATCCAACATAACTCACAATCAATTGATTTGATATCCAATCTAATACGAAACCATCATAGTAATCAATACAAAATAATATATAGCAAAAAACAATCAACTAGAATTGTCCTAAATTAAGCTTAGGGTTAGTGGCCTAACAATCATGTATGTGAAATTAGTGTGGTGAGTCTATACAAGTCCTTTAAGGTTCAATCTTTACTAACTAGTGATTTCAATTCGAGTAATGTGTTTTTAAAGTTTTATTTTAATTTTAGAGATTTATTTTTTATGTTCAATTTTGAGGGTATTAAAGAGTATTAGGACTGGTGAGACCATTTAGGCAAAGTCCCTTCATTCTTAACATTTAATCTTAATAGGATGAGTGCCTTACCAAAGGGCGAGGAGCAAGCATAAAGTTCTAACTAAGGTAGTTTAAATATGCTTTTTAATTTATTTGAGTCTTAATCAAATTTTAATTTTAATTTATAATATATATTTCTTTGAATTTATGAGTTTTTTTATTTTTTATTAATTGACTACAAATCTAAATGATTATGAAGACAGTTTGCATGAGTTTTGATATTAACTAGATGGCTTATGAATTTTTAATTTGTTCTTAGTTAAAGCTTCATTGATTTTTAAATCTATTTGAACTTTTATGAAATTTTAATTATTTTATATTTAAAATTTAGTTAAATAATTCATTAAATTTAGAAAATTATGAAATTTCCTAGGTGGCTTGGATTTAGTTCAAATATTATTTAATATAAATTTAAACTTGATTTAGTTTAAATGTATTTTAAATTTATTCTTTATTTAATTCTCTTTTGAAAGTAGTTTAACTTTTGTTTCAATTTAATTGTTATTTAAATGTGACTTAAATTCATTTTAATTTAATTTTTATTTAATCATAATTTTAAACATATTAAATATTTTTTGGCCCTTAGTAATTTAATAATTAAATTTTTAAATGGGTTCCCTAAATGGGTAGGGATAAAATATTGTATATGATCTAAAAAGATAGCCCACTAATAGGCCATGACAAAAACCGTAAAGAATCATTTGCTCAAAATATTAAAGGTATTAATTTGAAGCGAACTGATTAAAAGTCAAGCAATTTGAATCATGAGCATAATTTGATAAAAAATATTGATATCTAATGATTTCATACTCACAAGCCTAAGAATTGGGTTATTTGAGTGTAACATTGGTTTTAGTGATTATACTATAGAAAAGTAAAATAATACTGTAAGCGTGTCGTCTATCAATATATACAAGCAAAATCTTAAAAAAATATTAAAAATAAAAAAAGAGCTTAAATTATAGTGTAAATTTTTAAAAATAGGCAAAAAAAATATTACTAAATTAATAAATAACAATATTTTAAATGTTAGTATGTAATTGTCCTTAAAATTTTATAGCATAACCAATGGCAACTAAAACGTGTGGAGCGAGCCACACTGGCGACCCACCACACAATGAGCGGTTGAACTTCAGCCGCAAACTAGGGCGGCCCCACTTAGATGCTGGAGGCCTAACCTCTACTAGCGTCCGCTGTGACTTCACGCCACGCAAACTGCAGATTTTCCTCGCCAACGAGCTCCTAGTCTGTCTCCATTTCCCACTTCCCTCTCCCATTCTACTCCGAGGCGAGAAATTTCGAAACGCCGCGCTGTAACTCTTCTTTCGTCTCCTCCTCGTCGGCGATTCTTGCTGATTCTGTTGTGCAATTGGCTGTGACGGGGTTGGCTGTTTGGAGGTGGAGGAGGTGGAGGAGGAGGAGGAGGAGGGAACGAAAGTGGAAAGATATGTGGTGAGTGGGAGATGAGTGGGTCTGGAAGATGCGGATAATCTGCGATGTCTGCGAGAGTGCTCCGGCTGTTCTCTTCTGTGCAGCTGACGAGGCCGCCCTTTGCCGTCCCTGCGATGATAAGGTTTATTTCGTGTGCTCTAGTTTCTCCATTCTCCATCTGGAAGTTATATTTGTGATGGATTTTGGTTCTGCGATGTTTTTTTATTTTTTTGAGTTACTATGTGAGATTGGGGCTAGGCAATTAACTGGATTTGCATTATTGTTTGATCCCTTTTTGATGTGGAATATATGGTTTTCGTTTTCCTCACTGTTCCTTATATAATTCGGGGTTTTGTAACATTAAAGGCCAGAAATTTGAACTGGTTTACTGCCTGAGTACACCTACAGTTTATTGAGGGTTAAGATTAAATGGATCTGTTTCTCTCCTCGCTCCATAGATTTAAGGGCCATTCTAGCATGGAATTACTTATTTTTCGCCAAACAAAGGAACTATTACTTTTAGGGGAACTTGCTCGAGGCATAGTTACCTAGTATGCAATGTCTTTCCTCTGCAAATTCTGCCCTTCATTTGTTGATTGCGTTTTGGCTATTTCTTACTGAGCGCTTTCAAAGCTTCTGTTACTTTGAGCATTCGTGGTCAAATTGTTTTCTCCGGAATGATAATTGTTATAAGCAGCTACGGCATGCCGTGGAATTTTAGTTCACACAATATAATAGAGATTACTACCTTTTTACATGGAGAAACTTGAAGTGGAACAACTATCAAGATAGCTTGCGCAGAAGTTTTTCCCCCTATAAATAGGCAGAAGGTTGTTCGTATAATGTTATCTGAAAGGCAATTTGTCTTGTAGTGAAAAGAATATATAACGACAACAAGCACCAACACCTCTTGTTGGCGATATCTTTGGGAGTTGACATCTATGAACAACTCATTGTTGGGGGTACCTCCATGTCTTAGCATTCAATATCAAAATGCATCAAGTGGCAATGAAGTTGTTGCCAGTTTTCAACATGTTCAAGCAAGTTTTCCAGAGCTTCATACTTATGTAGAACTTATTTCAACTGAATTGAATTGGAGCTATATTATATGCTTAAGGTTAATTGGGATATATCAACTTTTTATTTTGATGTTTATCTGAAATGGATAATGGATTGCTGGCATTCTATCTTAAAAAATGTGCAAACTTGGATTGGACGCTACTACCCGTGGGAGACTAGGCTGTCTCGAAATAGGTGCATCATTTGCACCCTCTCCAATCCACTTTCTAAAAATAATTGGTTGTCGCATTGCAGTTGCAGTTACAGTTGCAATGGTTGTTGTGGATTAAAGTTTTATGTAGTGTATATATTGATGGGGAAAAGTTCAAGGAGTTTTATGACTTGTTTGAATCTAGTCGCAACATAAATGAATGCATCTTTAGAAAGGAAACAATTTCTCTTTTTGAGCGGAATGATTGGTGATGAATGATTCATGATGACTCAAGGGTGTAGTGATTTGGAGAAGTTTTAAGCTTTGGAAGTAAATGATCAAATGAGGGCATGTTTACTACAAAGAAAGTCGCTAATTTTCTCCCACCAATGGTTAATGTTAGAAGCTGCTTTGGTGACTCTGTATTGCTAGTGATGGTGTTGATGTGCACCATTGTAATATCCTTCCCCCTCGGCACAGGCCAAGCCTGCACAAGGATTAGAATGGCTTAAATGAATTATTTCAATTTGATCTGGTCTATGAAGAACAATTCAAGTTGTTTGAACTTATTCGGGTTAAAGCTTTGTAGTTCAAGCATTAACAAAATCATTTTGACATTTAAGAGGTTATCTTGACTTTTGTTCAAGTCAGTCTAGCTTATTTGTGCATTGATTTAGTCAAATGAAGATGGGCCTCATTTAGTATTTAAAACTATGTTATGATTTGTGCTTTTCACTCCAAAATTATGCTTAGCCAGATACCAATTTTTATGAGCCCAATTTTTTATATTTGGATGTTTTTATGTGATCCCAAAATGTTAACCATTTGGGGTTTTCAACTCGATTCAGGATAGTTTTTGATTCATCACTTAGTTATATCTTCATTGATCACAACTATTTTCTGTAAAGAGTTAATTTTACCTCAAGGCCTCACATGCATGTTAGTTATCTGATAATGGAGCGCTTTTGTACTTCGATTCAAACAAATTTGAATGTCTTCAACATTTACATGTACGAGAAGGGAATTCAAAGTAAATTAAAATAGAGCAGCCTGAAAAAATCTTAAAGAACCTAATTGGGTTCGTATAGGGCTAAGATGACTCGAGTCTTGACCCATGGGGCATACGCTTGGGCTCAAGTTTTAAACTAGGCCATGCCTTGTAATTGTGCTTTGTGACATGTAAAGCATGTGCAGTGCTTTATATTTTGGAGATTCTATTGAATATAATGCATCAAGGTAACTTCATTTATTTTGAAGACAAGATGGCCCTAAATGTCTAGTATTTATTACACTTGCTTATTTTTAGGCGCATTTCGAGCAAATAGAATGTCAACTCCAGCTTGGTAAATCCAGAATCAATGATTAAATCATTTTGAAGCAGCTCTTGTATTTTATTATTTAGATGGTTTTAGTTTAAAAGAATTTTTCAAGTATACTACATCCATCTAAAAGTTTCTCTTCTTGTAATTGCAATGGAGATCCATGTAATAGCTACGAACTATAAGTTGCTTATGTGATTATTAATAGCTGTGCTTTTCATTGAGTTAATTCATTTCAAATGCTGTGTGATGACTGTCCTTGAGTAGCCATATACCTACCACCAAAAAGTCTAATTACGTACATACTTGAAAGATGTATTCAGTGCTAGTTTATTTAACAAATTTGATGTATTATTCAATAAAATTGATGTGTTATTTAACAAATTTGATAATGATGCATCATGAAGCTGATGGTATTGCTGCAGAAATTATATTGCCCTTTTACTAATTTTCTTAATAATAGCTTGATTTTGTTTCACCTTTCAAAAACATTCAAGTATAAACATAAGTTAAATTTCAGTTAAACCAAAATCAAATCTAATAAAGCAAATTATATTTCAATTTGGTTTATTTTAGCTTCAAGAAAAATCTATTCGGTTCGATTGTTTTGATTTTAATTCCAAAATCATTTGGTTTGACAAACTCATCGACATATCAATTCAAATCTACAAAATGCACATGCCAATTAATAATGGTTGTTTCATGGAGTGTTCAAAATTGAATACATACATAATGTGGACAAATGAAAAACCTCCAATTTACTTTCATTATTTTCGAATCTTTGACTGAGCATTTGAATGAGTTTTCTAATTTTGTTCAGGTCCTAAAACCCCTTCTTAAAGGCCAAACATCTTTCTAAATTCCAGAAGTCATGCTATTTTTCTGTATAACCTTTTCGCCAAATAAAATCCAAAAACAAAATCACAAAAATCCATGAAAATTTGCAAATTATGACTACACATATCAACTTAAAATTTTCAACTTGTTCAAAGTCTTTTAATAATCTATATTTCCACAAAAGATCAATACTAGGGATTAAATTTTATAGTTTAGGTTTTTACCTCGCATGCCTGGCCCATAACACGAGTTTTTCTTTAGATGTACTTGCCAAAGCTCAGTCCGTTACTTTCACACTTTTGCTAACATCATTTGAACCTTCCTAATCTAAAGATAATCTATCACTCCAAAGTAAGTACTAAGCCCTCTACTACTTTATCTTTCCTTTCACATCATCTATTTAACTCATCTTTCTATGTCTACATGCCTTATTGTTAATTTGTCGACCAACACACTGATTAGACGAGTCAGTCGTCAGATGAGGAATGACAGGTTTACACATCCAGGAGGAAGAAGAAGAATGAAGTCTTACTAGAACTCAGAGATTTAATGGATGATACATTGATTACCTCAGGCAATGACAACAAACTTAATAATCTGTTAGCTAGCTCTCTCTCTAGAACTAGAGGCTGAGGCAGGAATAAATTGGGTCGTTCTCTAGCTACCTGATTTTGCGTGTATTTGACATAATTGGTGTTTAGGTATACTTGTATTTTTATTTTTGAGATTTTATGTGTGTTGTATACTGTGTGGGTAGGACGCCTGTTCAGGGCCCTCTCATACAACCTATCTGTATCTTTCTTTCTTTAATATATTAGTCCTTGGGCTTTTTCAAATATATATATATATATATATATATATATATGTTGCCATAAGTATGAAAAAAAGAAAATAAAAAAATATAAAAAAAAGTAATAAATAAAATAAAGTAGAAAAGAGAAAAACACGATGAGAAAGATCAAAGTAAAGGAGAAATCTAGTAAAATATTTATTTGTATTTGTCCTCAGTTTCAAATTCGTCTTTGTTTTGTCATCTTCATTTATCGCCTTGCTTGAAGGTATAAAATGCAGCCTTTAAATAATTCCAAAATCCTATTTGCAATGCATTTGTCGTGACTTGCAAAATGCAGGTGCCATTTTTCTTACGCCAGTGAAAAAACTTTTAGGTAACACTTATGGTGCAATGAGTAAATCATCTGTGTATGTCTTTAGCATGATGGGGAAATTCAAACATAAATATTCACGTGTGTTGTTTCAGATTCCGCATAGAATTTCATGATGCTTTTCTCATGTAGATGTTGAAGACTATACGTGACTTTCTTTTGTAGAGTGGTAGAAAACACTTGGTGTAGTATCTGAGGACATTAATCATGTGGGCTCTTTTTGGTGTGGTAGGAATACTTAACACTCATCATAAATGTATCTATGGGTTAAATTTTCACAACCTTGTTTAGAAGTAAATAAATTAAAGATTTAATGCAAACAAATAAAACTATTTGAAACACAATGAACTTCAACTAGCGACAATCTCCATCAAATTCACAATATTATATGTCAGTGGATAGTCGAAGCCTTTAAAAGCTCAAGATAAAATATCTTATGCATCCTAATAACAAATTATTTATGCAAACCATAAAAATCACAATCATGCATGCATCATGACATAACTTCCAAACTCACGTAATAACTTCTAAACTCGTATAATATCTTGTAAAATGTGCATATGCAGCATAGAAGTGCATTGATGAATGTGCAAGTTCATCTTGTAAGTGCATTGAGAAGCATGCAAACATATAATGCAAGTGTATCAAAGTTGGAAACGTGCATGAATAAGTTTAAATGTGAGCCACTTGAATGCATTGAAAATCATGCAAGCACATTAATAAGCATGCATGCTTTCCAAAAAATACATCAACTTGCTAAAATCAATGTCATGTATGGTTTGATAAACATGTTAGATATTAGAATTTAAAATTAGAGAATGATGTATGGAATTATGTAACCAATTTTAAAAAGTAAGCCTAGGCAATTTCAATTTGTAGAAGTCATTAGTGTAGTTTGGTTTGTGATATGAGCAACACTGTTGTAATTTCTTTATAGATGATGTAAATTTAACTGGTTCCATGAGATATCACACACATTGCTTTTTTTTATTTTTTTCATTATTTGACTTGACTGGGCTGGATTGTAGAGTAGACACGAATGTTAACACGTGGCCACATATTATTCATTAGCCGTTGCTTGGCAAGGAAAATGGAATTATAAACTAAAGTCAAAGAGCAATATTTTTTTGCTACAGTACTATCAAATAATGGAACAATAATTTAAATAATACTTAATGTTATTTTGCTAAATAAATTATTTATTTTATTAAATGAATATATCTTGCTCTATAGTCAAGGTAACTTGAGATAGTATCTTTGTTACAACCTCGGTAGTGTTGAGCCTTACATCTATGAAAAGGCAAGTAATGAAACTTGATTTTTCGAGGGCAGTTGTTGAGATTTGATATTTTAAGTGCTATCTATTAGCATCTAGTATGATTGAGACTAACTGTTACAATCCTTATTAGTTGGTCTATGCTTACGTTTAGAGATAAGTTGTTAGATGTGACATAAAATCTCCAGGGGGTAACGCCCAAAAATTGGAATTATAGATGGGAATATGGAAAGACTCAATGGCGAGACACATAAGGGATGTCTAGTATATCGTCATATAACCTTTATTGGTAAGGTGGCCTAAGTTTGATTTGTTTTCAGAGGTGATTGTTCGTTTGCTTGTAGGATTGAAAAAGTTATTTCTGTGTAGGACTACAAAAACTATCCTAACTTACCAGCCATAAAGGGAATTACAATTCTAGCATTGTGGAAGCCCATAGTTTTTTTCATCTTGATTTAATATTTGTATTTTCCACTTAAGAATTTATGACTCAGAATTGAGGCATGTAACCCTTATTACCTGAGAAGCATAGCAATTGGATTCAGAAACCTTGACTTGTTAACCGCATTTCGTAGACCTCAAAATATTGTTTTATATTCTAATAATAACCAAAAGAAATTATATAGTTATTTGAAATAATTACCTTGCAATTAGATCCAATTTGTCATCTTTCAAAGTATTAAAATTTATTAATATATTTCAGTAAAATTTAAAGATCAACTGGCTTTATTTTTATAATTATGGATTGTTGGTTATTTTAGTAGTTTAGAAACCGCCTTTAAGGTTATTATTATAATTGTGAACTTTCTATGAGTTTCGTTCAAAAAATTGTTTTGAACTTGTTTCGATGCATGCTTCCACTAAATCACATATTAATTTCTAACGGTCTATTGCTTAATATTAATTCCTTATTTCATTGAGTTTGCTAATGATGCATATCTTATGAACATTGGCAATTGCTGACTTTGGATTTGTAAAGAGAATTTGTCGTCCATATGTGACATGAAATAAGTTTTTTAGATAATTTCCCGATAATAGGCTTTTAGATAGTTGATTATATCTATATTATGTTAAATATATGTGGCTTATCCCATTACTATTGATCCCTTGGGCAGCAAGGATTGTCTCCCTTATTGAGATATTTTTAATTGTGGATTGAGTATGCCAGCTACTTTGAAATGATTTATGGTAGTTTTTGGTGGGTAGGGGTGGTTGCAAGTATGTGATACTTTTCACTTGTTGGCAGGGCTTTTGTTTGGGTTGTGATTGTTTGATGGGACTATAGATTAGCGGGTGGTTGTAGTGATCTGCACCAAGTGCAGGTAGCGATGGAGGTGATGGAGACCATCTATGAAATCATCAATATGTAAATACATTCATGGAGTTGTTGTAGAGTGTAAGAGAAGACTAAAGAGGATATGACTTCTCTTTATGAGTTTGGTGGGCTTTTAGTGTTCGGAAGGCTATGCAATATGTTTTGGCGAATTCCATTATGGAGTATTGTGCAATTTATGTAGTACAAAGGGCATTAAGACTTGGCTTGATGATTGTTATGATATGCTGAGATAGTTTATACTTTGGAGATGAAGGGGAGAAACAAAACTTTAGAGGTTATATGTCAGTTAATTTTCGTTGGTGGGTGTCACTTTGCACTATTGTGTAGCTTTTTTTGTTATTTTTCACTTCACTCACTTGCTATTACCTTGTAGTGAATTACAATGGGTATATATTAAGAATGACATTCATTTATTTTGAGAGGAGATCATAGTGTGTGATCATGTGCGAACTAGTGTGCAACATGCTAATTCTTTTATGGTTTTCATGACATTGTGGATGAGAAAGGCAAGCATCAAGCGACTCAATGATTAGTCATATCGGGTCACTTGTGAGCTTCATGGCTGACGGGGAGTGGACTGAAGGTTTAGTTTGGCCAATTGTTGGTTTTTTTATTGGATGAGAAATACAGTGGCGTCGAAGCATTCTTTTATTTCTCAACAATCATGTCTTATAAGGTGGGTAAAATCACTGAGGCATTGTTGCACACAATTGATGTTATATGCTTGGTGTTTTTTATAAGGGTCAACTTTTGGCACTTGTGTGCATGAGGTGGGCTATTATAGCTTAGTGATTTTGGAAGTAGTGCAAATGTCATTTTTGTATTTAGGTGTTGAAATTGACAGAGGATAGGTTATCCACCATTCTCAGAACTTAATGGGCTGTGTATTGTAGTTGGAATTGGTTCCATATGCCATGAAAATCTTATTCATGTTTATTAGTTAACCCATTAATTCTTGCAGTCACTGAGAATGTATGGGGTTAACAGGAGTCTTATGATTGAGTATAAGGTTGGATAATGAGTTTTCTCTTATAATTTTAATATCTATTTTTTCCTTAGCATAATATTTTTATATGTGAGATTAGGATGTATGAGTGAGCAAAATATATCAACAATTGAAATTAATTTTAACTCGAAATATTCAACTTGAACTCGATATTCAAGCAAGTTTGAAATAAGTTTGAGCTGAGTTGAATTCAACAAATATTTGATAATATATCAATGTATAATCAATGATTTATTTAAATTTATGATCAAAATATGACATTGATTAAAATGCCAAAGCTATTTTCAAGTATGCTTTGAGTTTTAATTGATATTTTTTGGCTAATTAAAAATTAATTTAATTGCTAACAAAATTGCTCCATTATGAATGTGAGTGCATCTACAATGTGATATATTTGATGTGCTCCTTTGGTGGAAACCTAATTTTGAACAAGAGTTTAGAGATTGCATGAAATTAATTTTGATCTTGGACAAATTGAAGATAAATCTTTAGTTCATTTGCAAGAGTTCAAGATACATATGGTTTAGCTCATCTTTTGGTTTGACAAGCCAACCATATTGGCTACCTAGAACCTGTACTTATCAAGCTAGAGTTCATAACTTTAAAGTTTAGGTTTAGTGTTTTTTGATGATTTACTAGTTTGACTCTTAAGCATGTGAGATAAGGGTGCTAATTCAACCCATTGGCCAGGCCTGAGAATTGAGATTGCTGGTTTGAGGTTTCTGCATATTTAATTGAATGAATTGATTTGATGAACCATTACGCTTATTGAACCAAAGTTTTTGATTTGCTCAATCTTTATGCTTTTTAAGCTTTGTTAATGTTCAATTTTCATCTTATGACTTTTTGAGTTTAGAGATTAACTAGTTTAGGCCTGTTGAATTGTAGATCAGCCTAGCTTGGTCCATAGATTTGATGAGCTGGTGCAATTGTGGCCATTGGCACGTTTGTTGAGCCAATATGATAACTCATTCTTTAGGCTTATGAGTTGAAGGTGCCGATTCAGCCTTTAGGATTTTTGAATTAGCAAGGAGGAGATAGTTTGCCCCTTGGACTTATTAAAACATCTTTCTGTTGGCTAACATGGCTACTAGAGCTTGTGTGTTAACATGACCAGTTCGACCTTTAGGCTTGTTGAATTGGCCATGTGATGTTTCATTCTTTGAACTTGTTGAGTAGTTGTACATATATGTCATATTAGCCATTGGATCTTGTTGAATTGATATGAGAAATTAACTATTGAACATATTTTATCAGTTTAACCCTTAGGTAATCTTGTAATAAATAATAGATTTTACATTTGGTAGAAGTTATCCGGTAATATTTTTTCTATGGTTGATGTAATCCGTTATCATATTGGGGTGATTTGTTTGTATGTCTGCATTCTATTGCAGTCTTCTCAAATCCACATGATCAACTCTATATGTGAGAGTCGAAGGATATACTTGACATGGCCCTGTCATTTGTTGAACTAATGTTTCTATAGATGAACATATCAAGTACTGGAGCATGTTCAATCTTTATGATCAGCTGTAGCTTGTATAGTAAGTTGAGGGCCAAAATATACTTGACTTGATCCTATCATTTGTTGAACTCGTGAGTCTATATATGACCATATCCAATTACCGGAGCATGTTCAATTTTTATGATCAGGTTTAGCTTGTTTAGCCACTTGATGTGTAAATTCTGGTTTAAGAGCGTAACAGATTTATATGGTGTGTTTAAGGGAATCAAGACTTGCCGAGTTGATTTATTGAGTGAATGAATATATATTCTAGATTAAACTGCTAGTGTCTCTTTTGCATTATGACCTTTCACATAGGCATGTTTGACTAGGGAATATCGTTCAACTTATTGATTGGAGCTTATTGAGAGTAGATTCTATTAAGTGCCAAATTAGATTGGAGGTCTTCCATGTATTCCTCTAGCTTAATTGACCAACGAGGTGGCTAAACATATCCATTCTAGAAGTCTCTGAGCTTTTAGGGGACAAAACTGTACTTCTCTAGTGAAATCCTCTTGGCCAGTTTTTAATATTTGATTAACAAGCTTTAATTAAATGAAAATATGACACTCAATAGGACACAATGGAGAAAATGATTCATGTAGCCGACCCCATCTAGTGGGACAAATGCTTGTTGTTGTTGTATTAACAAGCTTTCTTAAATTGTCTCGACGTTAGTGTTTTATGAAAAAAATTGAATATAACGGGGGGACTTTTAGCGGGAACGTTCTTTGTGAAAAAGAACTTATTACCACCATGAAGGAGGGCTTTTGTTTGGGCCCATTTGTGTTGGACCTTACATTGATGAATATTTTATTGTTATTTTGGTAGATATCACGCCCTAATGCTTTTTATTAAGTCTGGATGCACAAGGCATTTGATGCTGGCATCCGCGCTTGGAATACCGAACCTACAGGGGCTCACCTGGACTGGTTTAGTCCAGGCTTCTGAGGGGCTGGCCGACCCTCCAGGGCCTTGGAATTGCCGCCCAATGGGAGTAGGCTGACTCCTAGTTATCTTAAAACTATATATTTGCTTTTGTAATGTTGGGGTTTGGTTTTTGCTGTGTTTGTTTGCCGACAGCGTCTCCCTTTACTCTTCTATATTTGTATCCAACCGAGTAGTATTCTGGCTGCATCTCATTCCCGAGGTGGTGTTTATCCTTACAGTACCCTTGCCCATCCCTTTCCCGCACTGGCTTTCTTCACCTCGCTGCTCCACCTTGGCTGCCATCACCTAGATCCGTCCTTACCTTGCTGTTCCTACTTGCCAAGCTGCTGTTTTACTGCAGTCCGCCACCCTCCAATACCGACCCAACCTTCCAGCCATCCCACGGCTTTCTCCATGCTGCCGTCACCCAGAGCCATCCCTACCGCTGCTTTTCCTGTTTCTGGCTTACTGTCCTGACCCTGGAAAATGGCCACCTTGCTGTTTCCAGCTTGTCAACCGCCTGTTTTCATCACCCTGCTACCTTCCAAATCCCTAGCCGACACCACCTCCACCCTAGATCCACCAAAGTCTAGTGCTGTGTGTTGTTTTTGCTGCAATTTCAGAGTTCCACCTTTTTACTGTAATTTAATATTTAAATTCAGCAATAGTATGTGTTTTCCATTGGTGTTTGGTTATACCGCATTATAAACATTGACCATGGAGTTGGCTATACGGACTTTCTAATGGTTTGTATTGCTTAGATGCCATGCCTCATTGTCCATCTTGTTTGGGTATTTGAGGACTTGGGCTTGTGATTGGCTGTGAGACCTATCGGCGGAGGATCTTATGTAATTGCCTTGCCCAGTCATTATTCCTCGATGCTCGATCTTTCTATAGAACTTGTATCTTCAATAACGCAAGTCATGTTTGAAGCATCTTCTTAGAAGGCATTCTAAGCTTGCACTTAGCTGTTATCCATTATAACTTCTGTATGTCTGAATATGTGGCACATGACGGCAATGGAGAAAAATAAGAGATCGGTTACTAGAGCTCAAAATATGAAGAATCTTATAATTAGTTAAAGGCCAATAAATAAGAGCAAAATGAAATACCTAATTATATTTTATGATTGATTATAAAGACTATATGTGTATAATTATTATGTGATTTGTCAAAATTTTCAAATGTGAACTACAAAATGCGAAAATTTGATATTTATTTTTAAAAAATTTAGGGAAACATAATTAAAATTGTAAGCAAAGTATTTATTTGCATAAAATAAATGCAGATAACCTTTTTCCACTCTTTTTTGGCCAATCAATGCAGAAGGAGGGATAGTTGCTTGGTTGTTAGCCCCTTCAAAAGTACAAATTATGTGGCTGGGGCCCTCTTCTCTTTTCTGGCCTTTGTAATTTGAACCAAGTGTTGTAAAAGCTATAAAATATAGTTGGAAAATTAAATGCAAAGTTTGTTGCTATGATAATTCATTTGGAATCAACTTAAAACAAGAAGGGCGGCTTGGTGGTCTGCCTCTTTTAAAAGGGCTGGATAATCTTATCCAAATAAGAAGGTTGGGTGTTCTTCTTTAATCCTGATTATTTTGGTACATGATTAACATTATGTTTTGCTAAATCTTTTTTCTTTCCTGTTGATGTCATCTACATACTCTTTTCTATCAAATAAAATTGTTTTCCCATTAAATCTTCCATAAAAATCAAGTGAAAATCTAATATGGACTGTTAACCAAGTATCCTCTTCATCATAATCTAGTATTGATCTAGAAGCCATTTGATGCACTTAAACCACACTTGGAATTATATGAAATTTTTTAATACCTATATTAGAAATAATTCTTGATAATCTAGCAGTATTTTCAGATTTGTTCCCTAATACTAACCATTCCCTAAACCTCTAAATATTCTTGTGTTTTTGCTAGAGAAAATATTCTCTTTACCTATCTTATTATTAATGTCTAAAAATAATTAATTCTAAGAAAACATGTAACTTTCATATCACCTCTTACCGTGTTTAATTACTGTGACTGTTAAAAAAGAATTAAAAAAGAGAGAAAAATCAAACCGAAGAAAAGAAAATAACTAAATTAAAATACTTACTATTTCCGACTGACGAGTTCGATAGTTTCCCCCCTCGTTCTTAGTTACAAACTCACATGAAGGCCTTTCACTTCGAAACAAACATGGAAACTCCCATCCATTTCAGGAATTTTACTAGTCTTTCACCTCGTTCTTCCCAGTCTCCTATTCGAATGAAAACCACACACGAAAATTCATTCTTCTTTCTCGCCTTGTACTATGTATAAACAAAAAATGACGCTAAGTCCTCACCGAAGGCAAAATTATTTCAGTCGGCTGTCTCACGTCTGTTGATCTGCTAAGTTTTTTCCTTCGACCACCTCATATCAATTGGTCGGCTAGATCTCTCCTCTAGCTACCTCATGTCAGTCGACCGACCAATTCTCTCAACTGACTGATCAATTCTATCACTAATCTCAAGGCTATCCTACGGCCAAAGTAAAATGGACTAAATTCCCTTTGCTTCTTGTCTTTAAGGCAGGGCTGAATATGTAATTTTTATATACTTTTCACCTCTCGTACTTCAATAAATAGGAGGGTTTAATGATGTAAATGAGACTCCTTTTTTGGGGGCTCCTCCCACTTGTAACTCAAGTTTTCAATTGAATAAAATGGGCCCACGAGCCCATTGACACCCCGATTCACCCCCGAGAGGCTAGGTCTTCCTCTTCTCTTTCTTTACCTCCAATGCTCTATTCTTTGGGCACGGTCTACCAGACAGATTTGGATTTAACATCCTTTAAGATCCGACGAGCGTGGATCATGCCATTAACAAGAAGACGAGCTAACACAAAGGAGAACCCTCTGTAGGGGTACTCCTAGCAAAAAACGCAAGGGGAACTTGCACATCAATGATCTCCCACCCCCTCTCGCCCCGCGTACATCTGTACAATTTTTCATTCTAACGCGCATCAAATTTCAGCCCACTGGCCCCTATCTTCTCCTGTTGCAAAAGGGATCTCCCCTGTCGACTGATTTCAATGGGACTGAAAAGGAGCTGCCTCTTGAGCCTAGGAAAATGAAGATACGAAATATTGGATGGAAAGCTTTGAACTACAAACAAGTCCCGAAGCATTGAGAAATTTGAGATTTGAGAACTGCCTCGATCTGATTTCTTTAGGTGGATTGCAACCAATGGGGAGTGGCAATGAGAAATGCTAGCTTATTCCCAACAAGAACTATATCATATATTTAACAACTACAGAAACGATCGTCTGTGCTTCGCCGGAGGCGCCGACGAAGTGGTATTACTATCACAGCCGCGGAACTCCTTTGGTTCCGCCATGCATTAGAACTCATCGAAGTTCGGACCTCTTTGTTGACCGATAGAAATGCCGCACTTTGTTTCTGCCGGCCGACTACATTATTCTGTCAGTCGATCAGATCATTCTAGAGGTCATCTACTTCCGTACCAGGGTTTTTCCGGGGATTTAGAGATTGCTGCTGTGGGTAAAAAGGGAGGTAAGGTTCTTGTCTCAATGAAGGTTGTGGGTGGGTCTCATGGTGTAGGTTGTGATAAATCAATGGAGATCGATTTTCTTGATGTCGGTGGCTACCTCTAGACCTCTCGACGCAAGAAGAAAGATGGTGTGCTGATCAAGTAATACAAAATAAGAGAAGATGAAGGAGGATGACTCTCTTTGCGGAGTCTTGGTTATCGATTCCATAGGGAGGAAACAAACCTTAAAGTGTAGCACAGAAATCCAATATTCAATTTTGCAATGTACTTAAAGTAAATAATAAAGTTGCTAAAGTTTATTGACGTTAGAGATTTTAAGATCACTAAAGTACTTTCTAAACTTCAAATTAAAGTTAACTACTACTACAATAAGTTTTGTATCGCAATGTTCAAATTTTGAGAAAGTGTTCTCCCCCTTACAATGATGTTATGGTGAGTGAATGATAAAGATTGATAAAATTTTTATATTGTGTCAAATAGGAGCATACCTATTCTTTACTCTCTTTCGAGTGTTGTAAAGAACGTTGGCTAATCCTAGGTTTAATCCCTAAATCTATGGTTAGGCTGGGAGAATACTGGCTCTCACTCCAGAGCTCGCACTTTACTTCGTCTGAAGCCAAACTCTCACTTTAGTTTCAAACACTAGAACCAAATTGGGAATTTTAGTTTGTCACCATAAAATCTCCAATTCTACGCCCAATAAACCATATTCCCCTATTTATTTGCACCCAACCCCATAAACTACATCACTCATTCATGGACATTAAATGTAGTCTTCACTTTTATTGTAGAAAGCATAGTTCTTTCAGATCGTATGTTTCACAACATATTTTAACAATTCAATTGGTCAGATCGAAAATTAAATGAAGTGCGGAGTGAAAAGTCATCACAATTTTTTAACATTCATATGACACATCCAATATAAACCATCACTTCACCATATATCATTGCAAGGAGAAAGACGAAGAAATCTACTCAGAATTCATGAGAAAGATACGATAAAACAAAGATTTTATATATAAAAGTAAAATTATACAAACAATAAGAAGTAAATACAACTTATCTCAATTTTTACTCCAAGCAAATCCCTTGAAGTTCCTTTGAATCTCATTTTCTCTTCACAACAACACAATTTTCTCTTAGAATAGTAGATAAGAAGCAATCTTTTACTTTTCTCTCCTCCTACAACTCCTTTGAGAAAAATTCCTCACAAAACAACATATTTACACCAAATCTTATACTTTAAACTCTTTACAAAAACTCACCCGACTTCCTCTATTCTCTGAATTCTGGCGCTAAAATCATGTTAAAATAGCCTAGGGACTATTTTCTAAGAGATGCCTCAAGAATCCCTCCAAAAGTCATTCAAATACATTAAATCTGGCCTTCACCGACATTGGGCGCTCTCAGGGCCTTATCACGCGTAATAATTCTTAACCTCTCTGGAAAAATGCGTCGTCGGCCCCAGAACTTCAAATTCCTGATTCTTGCCCATTTTCGCTACAAATTTATTCTTTTTTGCTTCTTTTTGCTCAAATTGCTTAAAATCATACCTGCAGCAAAACATGAAAAATATCTTCCTTTAAAGTGCAATATAAAAAAAAAGAGTACAAAATATATATGAAAAATCAAACATATTTTTGATGCATCAGTCTCTAATGATTGTTAAAAGCCTATGAGACATATCAGCACCCGACAACGACAAGCTCCTCGAGGAGTGAGCAAACGTTCGTTCTGCGATCAAATTATAAAGTTTAACACTCGACAGCGACAAGCTCGCGAAGGAAGTCTAAAGATCGTCAGGGCCTATGGCACGTATCAGCATCCGACGACGACAATCTCTGCGAGAGGTGCACAAATGATCATCCTACGCCCAAATTATAAAGTGAACACCCGGTGGCGAGAAGCTCTACGAGAGGTGCATAACTCTAACACTCCTCTCCTGGGAGAGCAACTCTAAGACTTCCCTTCAGGACGAGCATCTACAAGACTCCTCTCCAGGGCGAGAATCTCCAAGTTTCCCCTCCGGGAGGACAATTCTAAGACTCTTCTTCTGACGACTAACTTTCTTCTGATGTCCGACTCTCCTCTTACGTCTAACTCTTCCCCTGCGGCTGAACTTTTCTCTGACTAGCCACCAAAATCCGTTGACTTCCTCGTTAAAGAAAACTTGAGAATGGTTGGTGTTCTTCTTCTTCTCTTTCTCTCTCTTTCTCTCCCCTCACACTCTATTCCTTGAGCACAGTCTCCAGACAAATTTGGATTCAATACATTGAAACCCTTCACAGAAGAGTTACTCCACTGTACCTTTGTGTTGTGGCTTTCACCATTCTTCGTCGTCTACTCATACCACTAAAGGCTTCGCTTCGCTTCACTATTTCTCACGTAGAAAAGCGCAATCCCATTTTCTCTGCTTCTGCTTCACTACTCGTGATAGAATCGCGGCGTACAAAGGCCTCCAAATTCCTATTCCTCCTCATTCGCTCCTTGCTAGAACATAGCCCATGCCAAATCCCTTTTACGCCTTTTCCTCCACAAACCAGCTACTCGTCTCTTTCCGTTAACCAAAGAAGGGATTGTAGTGTACAAAGCCCTCCAAAACATTCAATCCCTTTCACCTCTTTGATCTCATGAACTTGATCGTGCCACTCTTTTGTCGTCTCTTCTTCCTTTACCACTGCGCTTCACCTCTGCCCTAACCCGAGTTGCTGCTCCTTTTCACTCTTCGCTGGTTTCGCACCACAAAGAAGCTCGCTCACATAGTGGCATATTTGCCTCTTTCCCTCTTGTTCCAGAATCCAAATGAAGAGACTCTCCTTCTCTGTTCGTGCAACCCAAGATATAGAGTCTTTTCGTCCTTCCAATTAGCCATAATTGAAACCTTCTTATCGTTCCCAGTTTGAAACTCGAGCCCCCAAGCCAACACCTCCATGTACAAATCTAGCCTGCTCAACTTTTCTTCAATTGCCTTAATCCAAACCCGCACCTGAGCAACTCTCTCTTTTTTTCCAAAAAATATATTATATATTTAAAAGAATTGAAAATTTGTTTTGTATTTTTATTTTATCATTTCATCGTTGATCATCACCGTCGTCACCTCTTCATATGCAAAGATATAATATGGGAGATAAATTTTTTTTTTTGAAAGTACCTGTTTGAAAAAATCTGATTATATGTCCAGGAATTCAATACCAGATAGGGGAAATTAGTATTTGTTCAGTAAACCTTTTATAAAAAGTTGGAAAATATGTAAGTTCTCATCCTGGAAAACTCAAGTTCCTGTGTAGGGAATTAAATATCGTGCAGAGAAAATTTAGTACCTATTCAGGGAAATGCATGTTGTGATTTGACCTGTTGTAGGTACATTAAAGACTCAATGCATCTCTTAAGATTGGTGGGTTAAGAAGAACATTTTGTCTTCCGGCCAGAGTGTCTCACAACATTGTTAGTGAATTTGTTAGGACAGTTGGGCTGGTCGACATTTCTCCGATGCTCCCTAACTGGGGTACATGTCGGAAGACTGCTGAAATTTTGGGTGATTATGATTTGCAAATAACTAAAATCTTGAACTACTTAAATATATTAAAAATGACTCAACTTCAAACATTTTAAAATTGCAAAAAAATATTTTTGTTTGGGGGCCTTTGAAATTGAAATGATTTAAATTTTGGCTCTTAGAGCCTAAAAATAATTTGAATTTAGGATTTTAAATTTAGGCCCTTAGGGCTTAAAAATAATTTAAATTTAGTCATTTAAGTTTAGGCTCATTGGACTTGAAAATAATTTGAATTTGAGCTTATAAATTTAGGCTCTTAAGGATTAAAAATGATTTAAATTTGGTCTTTTACATTTGAAAAATAATTTAAATATATTCTCTTGGGCATGAAAAATAACTCACTCGTGGACTTTTTAAGAAAATTAGTTAATATAATTTGTGGGCTAAGCTTGACTTAAGTTTGAATTATCCTAAATTGAGGCTGAATTTAAGACATGAATGTCATTTTCAAAATGCTAAATAAAGATCTATTACGTCAATTTCACAACCGTATTTATAATACACTTACTAGCGAACAAAAGACGGTTTTATTTTATAGCCTAAAATAAAATTATGTAAATCCAAACCATTCATATTCTTGCAAACATTTCAAGTTATAAATTGATTTCAAGGAATACAAAATGATTATTTTTCAAGGCAAATGCGATGTTTTGAACTTTGAGCCAATACTCTTTAGGATTTAGAGTAATAATTTAGTTATTCTCAAGTTATGAATGGGACATTGATATAAAGAGTTACCTATGCATAATTTCATATTTCTACGTATGTTTTTTGAAACAAACTTCGTCTCAAATTCATACTCTAAAAGATCATGTAAGTTACTTAAAGGCTATAAAATTATTTTAAGTTAGTTAAGTATATAAAATCCTACCCGCATGCGCTCAACCAAATCTGGTTGTGTTTAAATTTGTCAAGGGTCCGAGAATGCTGTGGATTAAGGTTAAACGTTCATTTGCTCTGATAAGCATGAGATGCTCTTTTCAAAAATCTATGATTATTTTAAATTTAAAGAACAATCATCATATTTTTAAAAAAATCAAATCAAGATAATTAAATTACACATGCACTCAATCAACTCACTTTATCTATAGGTCGGGGTTATAAGTCCCACTTCACTAGTTTGATCTTCCTTCTCTTAAGTACTAAAGTCGACAGGATTTTTAATGAAGTTTAATAACAAATATAAATATTGTAAGTCCAAATCAATTAGTCTATCTTCTTTCTCATAAACACATGAGTCAACAAGACTAATTATTTAAAGATCTTAAACTGAAAACTCAATGAGGGTGAAATCTCTGGTTAGCGTTTTATCTACAATTCAATCTACCTCTTGAAAAGTTGACTCATAATGCCAAATAAAGAGCTCTCAACAACACGAGAGTCCGAGACATTGAAATTTTTGGAGCCTCCGATTACCTATTTCAAGTATTTCCTAGTCCAAAGGTTCAATATCATTATTTGTCGTTATAAATCTAATACTCCGCCTCAAGTGAAGCATAAATGTTAGTTATTTTCAACTTAGATTTTAAGTCATTGAAAAAATGACGAAGAATGTTCTTGGTGAGGATATCCTGCTTGTTGACCACTGGAGGGAGAACACAAATTTCACTGGACTCGGTCTTTTACTTGATGAAATGTCTGTCAATCTCCACATGTTTGATACGATCATGCTGGACTGGATTGCTAGTAATGCTAAAGGCGGCCTTATTATCACAGAATAGTTGCAGCATAATAGAGGTTGACATACGAAGTTCACGAAGTATGATGCATAAACAGAGGGCTTCACATATCTCTAAAGATATGGACCAGTATTCAGCTTCAGCATTACTCCGAGCAACCATAGTGTTTTTTGTTTTTTCATGTGACAAGATTTTCCAATACAAATGAGGTGAAGAATCAATACCTCGAAGTGACTCGACTCAATCAACATCTGTTTAAATAGCAATAGACCAAGAGGTATGACGAGAGAAAATCAAACCTGAGCCTGGTGTACCTGTTAAATAGCGGAGAATCCGTTAGACAGTTCGAAGATAATGCTCGTAGGGCTCATGCATGAATTGACTCACTTCACCAACTGCGTGGCACATGTCGGGGCGAGAAAGAGCGAGGTAGATGAGTTTTCCCACAATGCACTCGTTATGAGCCTTGTTGACAGGCACAATATCGGGAATGCCAGACAATTTTTCATTGGAAGCCATAGGGACAACCACTGGTTTGTACATGAGAATGTTGTTCTCTGTCAAGAGATAAATCACATATTTATGCTGAGATAGACAAATGTCTATGATGATCGAGCGACTTCCATGCCTAAGATATACCGGAGAGATCCTAGGTCCTTCATTTCAAAGGACTTAGCAAGAATGTCTTTCAAGGACTTCAATGCTGGGAGATCGTTACTTGTAAGAAGAATGTCGCCAACATAAACAATAAGGATAGCTACCTGACCATCAGAGAAATGCCCGAAGAAGAGAGTGTGCTCCGATTGAGCCTGAGTAAAACCATGGTCTACGACTACCTTTGTGAATTTGCCGAACCAAGCACTTAGGGACTGTTTTAGCCCATGGAGGGATTTTCGCAATATGCACATTTGCCCTTTGGAGTCAGTGACTAAAGGCCAGGGAGTGACATGTATGCCTCTTCTGCAATCTCTTCATTCAAAAACACAATCCATATTCACTACAAGGGACAACAGGACCCGAATAGTGTTTGGCCACAAGAAAAAATATCTTCTCATAGTCAACTCCGTAGGTCTGTAAGTATCCTTTGACAATCAATCGTGCCTTATTGCATTTAAATGATCCATAAGAGTTGAATTTAGTGCTGAAAATCCATTGACACCCCACAACTTTCTTTCTCCGAGGAAGATCAACAACGTCCCACGTATGGTTCTGCCAAAGGGCATTTATCTCCTCATTTACTGCTTCCATGCTAGATCAACAAAAGAAACCTCAATAGTAGTTGGGATCTAGTGGTCCGTCACGGCAATAGCAAATGCTCTGTAGGTTAGCGATAAATTCTGGAAAGATACATATTTTATCATAAAATAGAGGGAGCATGTCTGATTGCATACCTTACATGAAGAACTCACCTCCTCATGCTTAGGAGGAGTCATGCTGAGGATGTCGCCCGGAGTGGAGTCAAGTTTCTGTAACGAGGTAGTGGGTTCTCGAGTAGGAGGAGTGTGTCGATTGTAGACACAGATAGTGGGAGGAGGCGACGGTGCACTCACCGGACCAGGGGACTCACTAGATTGTACGCTTTTCAGAAGGAGACTCTTTAGTGGCAGGAATAATAGGGGGAACATTTATAGGAGTAGGATAAGGGAAAATTTTTAAGAGCTCAAGCTCCCCCTCACTTGGGGTCGAACTAGGAAAGTAGGAAATAGTTTCAAAGAATGAGACATTAGCACTCAAATAAATTTTGTTAGTGATAGGATCAAGGCACTAATACCCCTTTTGAGTGGCGGAGTACCCGAGAAAAATACATTTTATGGATCTGGGATCAAGTTTACTCTGATGGGGGGCAGTGTTCCTAATAAAGGCAGTACACCCAAAAATCTTGGGGTCTAATGTGGAGAAGACCCGATTGGTAGGGAAACATGAGATCAAGATGACTAATGGAGTTCGATACTTATGAATTTTAGAGGAGACTCTATTTATGAGATAGGTGCCAGTGAGAGTGGCGTCGTTCCAAAAGCATTTTGGGACATTGGATTGAAACATACTAGAGCGAGCAATATCGAGAAGGTGATAGCTTTTTCTATCAGCTATCCCATTTTGTTGAGTGTTTGTACACGAGCTATGGTACATAATGCCCTTACTTACCAAGAATTCACTTAAAATAATGTTAAAACACTCACAACCATTGTCGGTTCGAAGGACCTGGATATGAATTTTGAATTAAGTTAAAATGAAGCCATAGCAGTTTTGGAAAGTGACAACAACTTTCGATTTGTCTTTTAAATTGTAGACCCACGTCATCTAAGTGTGATCATCAATCAAAGTCAGGAACCACCGTTTATTTGTGTAATTGGGAGTGCGAGAGGGTTCTCATAGGTCTCTGTGAATTAGAGAGAAAGGAGCGCAGAGTATGTAACTGTCAGATGAATAATGGACTCGATGATGTTTGAATAAATGACATGTCTCACAATTGAAATTGAAAAGGTTTTTATTAGAAAATATCAGATGATACAAATTTTTTAAATATTAGAAATTAGGATGACCCGACGTTATTGCAATAACATAATAAGACATTCAATACCTGAGATAAGCTACAATTCTTGAGAGGTGTGTTCTCACTCTCCGTGCTCTTCTATTGGAAGTAGTAGAGTCTAACTTCCCTTTTAGTAGTTTCAATCCTCCTTGAACGACGATTCTGAAAAACACAACTATCAGAAGAGAAATTAGCGACGCAATCAATATTATTCGTTAACTTGCTGATAGATAACAAATTACATTTCAACCGGGGAACATGTCAAACATACTCAGAACTAGATAGATTGTTAGTACAATCGACACTTTAACAACAATGAAACTATCAGAGCCATCGATGATTTTGACTGTATCTTTTACATAGCACAGATAGTAAGTCAAGAAAAATTGTGAGCATCTAATCATTTGATCCGTGATACCTGAATCAATAATCCACGGACTAGAGGAGGAATAAACCGTGAGGGCCATAGGAAGAGTACCTTGTTAGACGTGAGAGATCTATGGACCTGTAGACTTGATTGGCTCCATGAAGTTTGATCAATTGCTCCATCTGATTTCTTAGGATTCAGAGGATTTCAAGATGTTTATGGTAGGAGTCGGTTGAGTTGTAGTAGGCTCGGACTTCGTTGTGAGACATTTGGTAGTATGAAATTTGACCGAAGGTTTGTATGCTGACTTATCGTGAAGTTTCCACCACTTATCATGAGTGTGATTGAGTTTGTGACAGTAATCACAAGTGGGGTGACCGGTCTGATATGGCATGGACGAGGACCGAGCACTTTTTGAGATGAAGGCGGATGATTCGGCTGAAGGAGTTGGTGTGTTGAGCATGACAAATCTCCTGCTTTCTTTCCAACCAATCTCGATAAAGCTGTGTGAGCGAAGGAAGAGGATCTCGACCAAGAATGCGACCCTAGACTTCGTCAAGGTTATTGTAAAGATTAGCCAAGAATTGGAACACGCATACCTTTTCGGCAATCTTCTGAAAGAGAGATAGATTAGTTGGAACCCAAGTGTTGTCGTAGTAGAGGTCGCATTCTATCCATAGCACAACCATGTCATTATAGTACCGGGTCGCAAACCTTGAACCCTGTTTTGCCTCCTGGATTTTCTTAGATACCTCATGGAGTTGATCAGAACTTCGTACATCTGAGTAGGTATCACAGACAACCGTCTAGAGGACACTAGTTGAAGGGAGAAACATATATGAACGACCAATCAAAGCCTCCATAGAGTTGATCAATCACGACATGACCATGAAGTTCTCCACTTCCAAGTTCCATATGTCGAGTCAGTATTTGGAGACTTACTAACCATACCCAAACTTCTCACATACTTTGATGAATAAAGGCACCGCTTGGGACCGTTGGAGAAAGTTAATATCATTCCGTTTATGGTTTGTGATCAAGAAGTTCATGTTGGTTTGTGATCCTTTGATTTGAAGAGGGATTGGGGTCGATTCTATCCTCTGGTGGACTCACGCACACCGTCAGTAGGAGGTTTGATGGTGGAGGAATACGTCATACTTCCAACAAAAGCCAAAGGTGTTGTTTGGTTGTCGAGACATAAGAAAGGCTGGCAAGGGGGATGTCTAATGCATGAAAAAGCTTATGGAATAATAGCTGGCAAAAACAACCTCAAAAACAGACTGAAAGTCAACAACGGCTAGAATTAACTTGATAAAACTACTGCAAAAGTACGGAGCAGGTTGGAGAAACAGCCGACAAACCAACCGAATGGTGGCTGGAACAAAGAACCTGTCAATTTGAAGGAGCGGTAGATGTTGGGTTTTAGCGGCAGAAAGGAGCCGCACTTCCTGAAGTGCCGCGACAAGGAGTTGATTTGAACTAGCGACAAGCTGAAGAGGTTTGTGTCTGAAAGACACCGCTTAGGTTTTAGCGGCAGTGTTGAAGAGATCCGTGGCATAAAGCAATGCTGAAGTGGTCGGCGGAATAAAACAACGAATGTTGAACAGTGGATGTTGGCAGGCTAGGGTGGAACCTCTAGGGTTACAATCATGACTTTGATACCATGTTGAATTTGTGACTAGAGCAACATAATTTTATTGATAGAATGAGAGGTATTGAAACCCATTTACAATAAACATAAGAAAGAAAAGAAATAAAATAGATTTAAATAATGAAAGAAATAAAACAAAATAAAGCAAATAGGAAATTTATAATGAGGGGAACTAAAGCTAATGGGAAAGAAATAAGAAGTTATACCTGCTAGGGATTTGATTGTCATTATAAATCTAATAACTATTATTTCTTGTAATCTATCAAAAGTTCTTATTTTATAATGCATTCTATTTGAATCTCTTATATAGGTTTTTTAATTAAATTAAATTAGCAAATTTGAGTGGCATGTTTTATGCTATACAAATTTAATGATTTTATAATTTGAAATTTTAAATTATAAAATATAATATGTATTTTGTTGTTATGATTATGAAAATTATGCTTATTAAATAATTGTGAAATTTTTATCTTTCAATTGAATGCAAAGAACAATTAAAATATTTAATACCAAGAATAATGGTAAAAAGGAAAAAAAAAATCAAACAATAAAATTTCAGATTTTAAGTTTTGTACTGTAGGTCAAGCTTTATATTTTAGCTGATTAACACTTGCAATCACTCAAATAATATATAATTATTAGTATTATCATCAGTAGAGGCAACTACTTGATAATATTCGTAGAATTTCTTATAATATGAATTCTAACTTAGTTTTAGCGGTGAAAAAAATAAAATATGAAAAAATAAAATCAACGAAATCTAAATTTTACAAAATACTTTTGGAATTTTAATCATCACTTGCTTTTACTTTTTTCAAACTCCAAGTTTTGTAGAATTGAACATGGTGATGTCTCCTTTTAAGTTTATGATTTGATATCACGAATAGTTATGGCTTGAAGTTAGCACCCTTCAATAGGGTTGCAGTTTGCTTGATACTCTTTTCAAGTGGTTGAAGAATGTTATGAATGCTTTGTTGAGGTTTGAAATCTCTCAAATTGAAGTTCGGCCAAGCATGGGTATGATCCTAATCCGAGAATGTCTAATTTGAAATTTTTAATTCTGGTGTGATAATAATATTGAGGATCTGAACTAGTAAACACTTGGAATAGAATGGATTGTCTAGAAGTGATCTGAATGATTTTATATTTTTCTTAGGGATTTAATCGTTTTAAGATAATTAAAATAAGGCACAGTCAAGTGAATATTTTCTCTAGTTGATAGTGTTGATCTATTTAAATAGAAAGAAAAAAATCATACCGGGCACCCACGCCTCTTGCCACACCATTGTACTTGTGCTCCTCATAAACTCTTGTCTAGCTTCATACATTCCCTAAAGGAAAAAGAAGCCAAAAAAATATAAACCAGAATATACCCATCTCTCATGTGTACCACACCCCTTTTGTGCACCCACTAGCTCTCGCTTGCTTTTGTGCTCTCTCTTTCAAGCTCCCTCTTTCTTTTTCTCAATCTCACGGTTTGTACTTGCAGTTGCAACTAACACCTATGTCATGCTCAATGGCGACCCCTTTCAATATTTGATGTGGGGCGGAATAGAGTTGGGTGTCATTCAACTGATTGAATATATTTTCAACACTCTGATATCACACTCACTTGGATAGTGATATATAAAATCAATCATCTAAACTTGTAAAAGCACATAACATATTACTCCCATAAAATCATACTATTCAAATTAAACAGACGTAATCCAAAAATTTTCATTTGAATATCTACAAAGCATAAAAAAATACACTTAAATACTTAACAAAGAGTTTAAACTTATTCTATTGGCTTACCTTAAAATTTCTCTTATTTACAATGCCTATATAGCAAAATATGATCACAAAACTTTAGTGATTCTAATCAGCATCATTTTTTTTTGTTCTTTGAAAATATTTGTAACAATTTAATGAGCTCCTAGGCTCAACATGATAAACAAATCTAATACATAATTCAAATAACTTGAAGAATTAAAATGAGTTATATGATCAAATCTAGTTTCTTATGTTCATTGTAGAAGATAAATCATCTGAACTACAATTGATCTAATAATAAATAAGATGTTTCCCGTAAAGAATATATGAAAAGAGCATTAACTTTTATAATGTTAAATACTATTTTGACATATGCATTGTTAATATCAAGTTAGTTTAATTTTTCATATATTTTTTTCCCTCTTATTTCAATCATTACTTAGTATAATAGATAACGTTTTTTCTCAGGTTTATTACATATTGTATGTGTGAGATTAACTTTAATGATCATTATATGAGGCTTTACCCTTGCTGCTCTACCTATATATGTTTCATATTCATATAAGGGCTCACCTTTTTGTCTTTTTTATACAAGATATCATATTTATGTGTATAAACTCACCTTTGTACTCCAGCTTGTGCAGGGATTATAAACATAACAAACACCACCCCCCCCCCCCCCTCCCCAATCTCCACCACCACCCAAATCATGATATTTTTGAAGCTTAATATATTTTATATTGAATATTTAAATAAATATGTAATTCAATTTAACATATGTGAATAATAGTGTATACACCAGTACAGTTTACAAATACTAGATACCTTTATTTAAAAATGCATTCAACTAACAAAATATTTGTATGACCTTAAGACATTTAATTATGAGCTTGAATTAGCAAAATTATTGTATGTCACTTTGTCATGATTAACAAGCCATAAATATGCATTCACCATAAGAAGCTTTTCCAATGTGTTATTAACTTCTATCTAATTTGCACATTCGCTTGAAAAAGGTTTTAAGGAATTTTGCTTTTTGTGTTAGAATTTATAGTTCTTATTGACTCAATGATTTTCTCTTTTTAATCAAATACCTTGAAATATCAATGTTTCTTCTTCTCCTACAACCTAGGGGTTTTGAATTGAGTTCACAGATCAAGTTTGGGTTTGTCGACCTAAAACTATTTGATCCAAATCCGACTTTTATAACAAAAAAAATTTCTGTATATAAAAAAAGTTAGTTGTGAAATAATAATGTGCAAGAAAAGATAAAATATAAGTAGTTATGTTATAAAAATTGGTTTTAATGTAAAAGCTTGGTGAACTGTGAAAAATATAAAATTGACCATAGTGAGTCTAAGAGAACAATCTGTAACTCTAAAAATTCTGTTTTAAGTGATCTTTATAATAAATTAAATATTAAAGGGGGTAAAAATATATGTATAAACTAGCCAAACAAGGAGAGAAAAAAAGTAAATATTTAAATCAAGTAAAGTGTATTAAAGATAAAAATCAAAAAGTACTTTTCGTAGAAAAAGATATTCAACATAAGTAGTTGACTTATTTTGATAAAATTTTTAATGAAGTTTCTGCAAATATGATTGACCATAGTGATCTTAATATTTTAAATAATAATAAAATGTTTCTTTTTTACCGTCGCATTAGTAAAAAAGAAGTTGAAGTGGCTTTAAAGAAAACCAATGTTGAAAAGTCGGTAGGATCTGATGATATCCCCATTGAAGTATGGAAATATATAGGAGATTTGGGAGTTTCTTGGCTTACTAAACTCTTCTATATTATTTTAAAAACTAAAATGATGCCTGAGGAGTGGAGGAAGGGTATTTTGGTCCCCATTTTTAAGAATAAAGGTGATACACGAGAGTGTGCAAATTGTGGAAGAATTAAGTTGATGTGTCATACTTTAAAATTATGAGAAAATGTAATTGAATATTGATTAAGACGCATTACAAAGATTTCTCATAATCAATTTAGATTTTTTTTTGGGCAAGTCTACTATGAATGCTATACATTTATTGAGAGGTTTGATGGAGAAGTTTTGAGAGAACAAGGAGGATCTATATAGATTTTTATTGATTTAGAAAAAGTTTACTATGAGGTTCCAAGAGATATCCTTTGGAGAGTTCTTCAGAAGAAAGGTGATGATATGAATTATATTAAAGTCATTAAAGATATGTATACTAGAGCTATTACTTGTGTTCGAACAGAAGAATGATTGACCAAATATTTTCTTATTTCAGTTGCATCACATTTGGGATCGGCTATAAGCCCATATCTTTTTTGCTTTATTTATGGATGCTCTTACTGGACATTTACAAGAGGATGTGCCTTCTCGTGGATAAGACTAGAACTCAGGAAAAACTTGAATTATGAAGGTCTTCTAAAGGGCTTTTGAGTAGAACTAAAACTGAATACATGGAATGTAATTTTAGTAGTATTAATTCTAGTGACAGAGTTGTTACTATGAGTGATCAAATTATTAAAAGGTGGGAATGGTTTAGATATCTCGGGTCTATTGTTCAAAGTGATGGTGATACAGATGGGAATGTTATTAGTAGAATTCAAGTTGGTTGGTTGAAGTTGAGCAATGCTCCGGGCCTATTGTGTGATAGAAAAATATCTCTTAGACTGAAAGGAAAATTTTTTAAGATGGTGGTGAGACTTGCAATGCTTTATGGCGTTGAATGTTGGCGTTTAAAAGAGAAGCATAAAACTAAGTTAGGTGTCGTTGAGATGAGAATGATTAGGTGGATGAGTGGCTTTACACTTAGAGAAAAAATGTGAAATGAATATATTCGTGATAGGGTTGGTGTAGCTACAGTGGCAGACAAAATTATAGAGAGTCGTCTTAGATTGTTTGGTTAGATTAAACATCGACCATCTGATGATCTGATTAGGAGAGTAGATCTTTTAGATTGGACTTATGTTAAGAAAGGCAAATGTAGACCTAGAAAGATTTGGGCATATTGTATAAAAAATGATCTTAATTTATTAGAGTTAAATGAAAATGTAACACTTAATAGGACGCAAGAAAAATGATTCATGTAACCGACCTCACTTAGTGGAATAAAGATTTGTTGTTGTTGTTGAGTTTATTTTTTTAATCTGTGTTCCAATTTTACTTTGTTAAAAGTATTATATATATTTCTTAACGTTTTGATATCAAAATATATTATTCTTTTAAGCTCTGTCATATAAATCAATTCTTTTTCTTTGCACTTCAATTTTGTTGTGTGTATCTTTTTATCACATATTTAGCCTATTTTCTTAGCATTGACATGAAAAATACTACATGCATTTGATATATTTGTGATTAAGACTAATTTGTAAGCAACATTTTTAACTCTTCCAATAATTTCAAATATCCCAATCTATTTGGGACGTAATTTTCCTCTGACAAATCTAGATAAATCTTTCATTGATTGGAATCTTAAAAAATATAAATTCGCTCACTCAATTAGTATCATTTTATGATAGTGATCATAATGATACCGGAGTTAATCCAAACAAAAAAATTACAAATATTATTGTTGAAATTCATTAGAGTTACAAACAATGACTCAAACAAAAGAGAAATAACAACTTGAGCATAAAAGGACACCTTAGTGTGACGACAAAGGTGGTGGGTGGCTGCTGGACAGCAGGGGGTTGCAGCTTGGAGGGCAACATGGAGGGAAGGTGGTCTGCGGTTTAGAAAACAGCAGGAGCTGTGGTTTGGGAGTGTGCGGGTGTCACGACTCTACTCAAGTCTTGGAATTAACCAAGATGGGAACAAATGGTTGGACGGTGTGAAATAAATTTTCTATATTTATTTTACTATTTAACAGATGAAAAAGGTGCTGAAAATTAAATTAAAGTGGTAAAATTAAAATTTACCTCGTTGTTGGTTGTCCGCGTCTTCTATAAACGTTTTCTCATCTATCGTTCATCTTTAATAATTTAATTAAACTTGAAAATTTTGTTAAAACAACAATGAGCTAAACAAAGTTAGTGAATACTTATACTTCTATACTAAGGTAATACAAAAAAAATGCATGCCAGTTAAGCTTCTTTATAAATCGATATAAACATTTAACATGCTATTCAAAGGGGTCTATATTAATATCATTTCATATCTCTACAACTGTCACAGGAGGCGCCGTCTAAAAATTATACCACTTAAGGTACTTCAATATCAATATTATTTTTCATTTATGAGCATGGGTATATTAGTGTTCCCTCACTAGTACCATAAAGTGGTGCTCCATCAGAGCCAGTCATGTTCATACAAGCAGTCATTATAAATATTTGTATTTATCGCATTCAATTCAACATACTATATAAAACATACACCAAATGCATGAGTATGTAGCTACAACATCCATAACAATATTTCCAATAAAGAAAATAATATTTTAATCAAAATAAAGCACACAAATATCATCAACTGCAAACATATTTGAGAATAAACAAATTATTACCATTATTTAAAAGTACAAGTACTTACATGACGCTTAATTTGCCATTTGTCTTGACGCAATTCTAAGCATTTTAGTACTTGATCACGGTGTATAGATCGCATTTTATCCATAGTGCAACAATTTCATTATAGTACTGAATCACGATCATTGACTCTTGTTCTGCTTCCCAAATTTCTTAGATATCTTACAGAGTTGACCATAATTTCCTACATCCAAATAGTTATCACAGACATCAGTCCAGAGTGCACTAGCTGAAAGGAGGAGCATTTATGAACGACCAATTTAAGTCTCCATGGAGTTGATCAGCGATGACATGACCATGGAGTCCTCTACTTCCCTAAATCCAAATGCTAGGTCAGTCTATGGAGGTTGAAGAATCATACGTGTGAGTTGACCGAACTTCACATGTACTTTGATGAACAAAGACACTACTTGAGATCATCAGAGAAAGTTATTGCCGTTCAATTTGTGGTTGTGATCAACAAATTGTTGGTTTGTGGTCCTTTTGTCTGCAAGGGAGCGAGCAGAGGTTAGAGTTGATTCTCTGGTGGAGTCAAAAATACCTTCTCAAGGTGTTTCAGTGTTGGAGGAATCCATAATAATTCTGACAGGGTCAAAGGAGATGTTGTGCTTATGAACCATCGTTGAATTCCAGTAGGGTCACGGTAGATGGATACAACTTCAGAAATTCGAATATTTACAGGGAACTACGGAGGAAACCTGTGGCTGATGCTGCTTTCCTGTAGAACTGTCATTTGTAGAACCAATGATAGTTGGAAACAGAAAAAACTGAATACAACGGCTACTGTTGCAAAATTCTGTAGAAAAATATACGGTAGAAAACTCACGGTAGGCTTCTGCAGAAGACAAAAATACTGGATAATCCTCACGGAAGACGCCATACTGCTTGTGGGAGAATACCAGCGGTAGGGCCTCAAGCGGGAGAATGCCAGCGGGAGAAACACTAGATAACCCTCACGACAGGCCTTTAGTGGGAGAATACTAGCGGCTACTAGAGAATACCACGAGATAATTTTTCTGGGTCTGGCTGGGAGACTTTCTACGGGAGAACACTAGGAAAATTCTTACGAAAGAGTTTCCACGAGAGTGGCAGATTCAGCGCTTGGTGAAGGAACCAAGACATAGGAGAAGGAACCAGTCAGGGAAAAACTGCAGGAAGAGCCGATAGCTAGGGTTATATTCTTGTCTCTACCGTGTCAAATTTGAGAATAGAGCAACCTATTTTCATTGATAGGAGGGATATTTAAACTCAATGACAATAGATACAACAAAGAAAAGAAATAAAACAGAATAAAGTAAAAAGGAAATACATAATGAGGGAATAAAAGCTAATAGAAAATAAATATTAAATAATAACGGCTAGGGATTTGATTGCCGTTTTTGAATAAGTCTAATAGTTAAAGCAAAATTCATTGCTAATACTGATCTCACATTTTTTCGAAATACATTTCTTTTTTAGTGTTGGCTTATTCATTACGATTTTTATTTCTCTTTGCTGCTCTCTGGCTTCTGAATGATGTTCAATTCGCTGCCTTCCCTAGAAAATTATTGGACAATTCCTTTTTATATGGTTTTACTGGTCACCCTGATATAATCTTTCAAAAATTGAAAAACATTTTTCTGAAAGTAATTTTCATAGATGGCATAAGCTGGTATCAGATGTTGACTTCCCTGTTTATTCTAGCTGTTATCTCTAAATAAGTTTGTAATTTTTAAATTGATGAAATATCTAATGGTGTTTTTATTAATAATCTCCCATTTTTGCCTCACCATCTCCTTGTTTTGCTTCAAAAGTCTAGCATTTTCTGGCTTAGCGAAATACTTAATATGAAGAGGAATCAAAGGTAATCTCAACTAATCTCTCAGTTATCTCAAAATTTGTAACACTTCTCACTCGGAATATTGATAAGTTGTAGAGCATATTTCGATAAGGATGTAAATTATTCTTCATATTGGATCACCATTTTTGCCTCTTGATTTAGGTTTATGAATCTTTCTACATTGCCCGTCTTACAGAAGGTGGGACGAACCATTCTGAACACATTTTCGAACTCTTCCAAAAAATATGCTCTTCATGTTTGCCTTCAAACTTCTCCTAGTGTTGGTCTCTTCACCAACTTTCTGACAAATACTATAAGTGAAACCTTTTTATCATTAGGTCATTTCATTACATTAAAAATACTTTTTGTCCTAATTATATGATTCTCAACAGCTCTGGCATCTACTCTTATGAATAGATGCAGCTTCAAACTCTAAATTTTCTTCAAGTATTTTCTATTTTCACATTGATGCTAGTATTAACACTAGTAGTAGGAACTAAGATTGATTCTTTTCCATCATTTTCATCATCATTATATTTCCTGACAACATAGCAATAGGATCTAATGCCACTGACATATTTTTTGCTCTAATTGTACTGCCTTTAGTATGTGCTACATTTTTTCAAGATTTTTAATTGTTTGCCTGGCTGTGTTGATTGCCTTTAGTATTTTTAAGCTCTCCTCCGGTCATATGACGCTTATGACATCTATAAACTAAGGCGACTCTTTCTAATCTTGTTTGCCACTAGAGCTACTCCAACCATTTCACGGATATATTTGTTTCACATTTTATCTCTTAGCGTAAGACCACTCATCCACTGGAACTTTCCAATCTGAACAACACTTTACTTATTTTATGCTTCTCTTTTACAGGCCAACATTTCACGCCATAAAGCATTGCAAATCTCACCACCAATAGGCCCGATGCATTCCTTTAACTTTAAGCAATACTTTTATATCACACAATAGGCTCGATTCATTCCTCCATTTCAACCATCCAACTTGAATTCTACTAATAACATCCCCATCTCTATCACCAACATTTTGAATAATAGACCAGATATATCTAAAATGTTCACTCCTTTTAATGACTTGATTATCCATTGTTACAACCTCGCCACTAAATTCACTATCACTAAAATTACATTCCATGTATTCAATTTTTGATCTACTCAAACGAAAGCCTTTAGGCTCTAAAGTTGTCCCTCCATAATTCAATTTTTTTCTGAACTATCTCTTTAGTATTACTCACAAGAAGGATATCATCAGTGAAAAGCATGCACGAAGGCACATCTTCCTATAAATGTCCAGTAAGAGTATCCATAACTAATGCAAAAGATAAGGCTTAAAGTTAATTCATGATGTAATTCAACTAAAATAGGAAAACACTTGGTTAATCCCCCTTGTTTTTGAACACAACTTTAGTATACAATTAACAAATTATTTGTATGACCTTAAGACATTTAACAATGAGCTTGATTTAATAACATTATTGCATGTTACTTAATCATGAATAGCAGACCATAAATATGCTTTCCACAATAAGAATAATTTCTAACGTGTTATGATATTTAATCTAATTTACACAAATTCATATGCACAAGATTTAAGAAAAGTTGTTTTCAATGTTAGAATTTGCATATCTTTCACACTTGAAAATTTACCCATTCAAATCGAACAACTCAACTGTTTCCATTTGTAAATAATATCAATATTTCTTCTCCTCATACAAGCTTAAAAACGTACCACTACAAATTTAGGTCGATTCATTAACAAAAATATCAAAAACCCAAAATTGAAATCAAAATCAAATTTTTTTCTCCCCAACTCATGCAGATTGCTAGCTTGCTTTCCTTGCCAACATGCTTCTGTCATCTTTAAGTCAATGAATCTCCTAATAACTTAGCGTGGGGTTTGTCCAACGTGTATTCATTAATGTTTTGACCATAATATTCACATGTTTCTGATTGTCCTATCATGAATTTCTTCTTTTGTTTATGTTATAAGGTCAGGTTATAGCTTTTCTTATATCCCAAAATTCTATAAATAAAGGGTCAAAGGTCCATTTTTTATATATGAATTTTCTAGTTATTTTGTGTTTGCAATAGATTTTCTCATAACTCCTATTTGGAAACTCTCTTTTTCTTCTCTGATTTTCTCTTTGGCATTTGTTAAGATTCGTTAGTAGAGTTGTAAGATCACCACATACAAATCTGGATCTAACATCTTGAAAGATATAGTGAGTTTAGATTAATACAAAGAATAAAAACCAAACATTAGGGGGACAGAGCAACATAAAAAAGAAAAATTTGTGAATATGGAGAACTTAGAGTTTGTGAACTAATAGTTGGCTTATAGAATTAGAGGAAATAATTGCAAGGATGATCAAAGGAGCTTTGGGACAAGCACCCAAAATTATTCCAAGGGCGGAAATGCAGTTTTTTTCAAATTTAATAATCATGATATAATTGTTATGTACTATGGTGCTAACCTCTACACCTGCCATTGATGGAAATTTCCTATCCCATTAACAACAACGAATCCACCCCTATCAACCTTGCAAGTTGAGAAGCGAGGATTATAATTCTAATACGTGTAAAGAGAAATTGCTTTATTAATTAAGTTTGAATGAGCATTAAATAGTCCAAGTCATCACAAAATATTACTACACTTCCATAATCATCCAACTTAGATTCATGATAACCGTTAATTTAGGATTATATAAGTTAAATCATCAAAGTGTATTATAAAATTTCTAAAAAAATTATAGAAAGTTTATACATTTCAAAAATATTTTTTAAGTTACATCATGTATGTCATTCTTTTATCATACATCCAAAAATGTACATTTAAATTCTAGAATAAAGGACAAAATTGGGTCACCTTGCTATGACCACATCCTTTTTTTTTTTTTTTGCTCAAGTAATCAACTCAATTTTCTGGCAAGCTAAAAGCTCAGTTGGATAAGTAATTCTAATATAGGCTTAGGGCTTGTTTGGGGGGGCAATAAGCTTGCGGCGCGGCGAGTAAAAGCGGCACCATGTTTTTTTTTCGTTTGTTTTGCAACTTCGCGGCACAACGGCCGCGAAGTTGCTTCGAAGCCGATCGCGGGATAACCCTCGTGGCCCAGCTTCTTCCTAGTGATTTTTACCCTTTACCCCGCATTCGGCCCCCATCTCGCTGCTTCCCCGCTACCTCTTCTCTCGCGAAACCTAACGCAAACCTACTTCAGGTATGGCAAATCCGTCTCTTCTCTTTGCTTTTATGGGTCTGTTCGACGACTTCTCTGCCTTCCTTCTTCCTTCTTTCCTGTTATTTCTGCCGGATCTGAATTTTCTACTCTCTACTCTTCATTTCTCTGTTCGTATTTCTGGCGGATCTCCTGTGTTATGCTCTTTTTCTCCCTGTTCTTGCGTATGGCTTCAACGATTCTATACCGCTTGTTCTTGGAAAATTTTTGAGAAAGTTCACTTGCATAGTCAAGCAGAAACGTCTATACAGATATTACTTTTATTTTTGGGTTATAAATGGCCAAAGTTTGATGTTGATGTTGGAACCTCAAAGTGAGCTATTGGTGATTCATGTAATTGCTTCAAAGAACTTTTTAAATGAGGAGGATTTGGGGTGATGCATTTCGGTTTTGTTTGTCCTGTTACCATTCGGTTGCTGTTCATTCTTGTTGGGCTATACAATGGTGTTTTTATGAAGTGATTACAATGAAATTTGGGCATTAGAATTATTGCAGCATTTATATCTTTTTATAACCTTCAATGGTGTTTTTATCAAGTATGAAATTAATGTGGCATTGCAAGTTCAAAGCAATATGTATCATACAATGAGTTCAACTTGTATAAGGAGTTGTAGTATGAACTCTGTTACTCATTTATCCTTCTTCCTTCTTCCATGTTATTTCAGTTACGTCGTATGAATTAAGGGGTCTTATAGACCCTGCATGATTGCAGTAAACATGGCATCCTAGTTACAATACCCATTCTTGCATAAGGCTTGGCTCGGCAGCACATTTACAGTTACAGTAATTTGGAATTTTTTTTATAGTTTAGCTCCCAAACAGCTACCCAATATATATTTAAGGGAATTGTTCCTTTTCATGCTTATGTCTACTTCATCAATTTCAATTTTAGAAATATTGAACTTACTTTGGGTTTACTTATTTGGGAAGATTTGATATTTGGTAGAGATTGTTGGGTTTGCTTATTTGGGCACCCTCTAAAATCCGAACCAAACGGGTATAACACCTGCAGTATTTCACCGAAAATGTATCTTTTTGGAAGTCATGTATATGAAGTTTACAATTTGGTGTACCACTTGCAGTATGGAGTTTACAGTTTGGTTCTTCGGTGGGCATATATACATGTTTTAAAATTTTTGTAAAGGAGAGTATTTGAAGGATTTATCATTTTCATTAAGGCTTTACTATAATTATCATTTAGGAGGTATGTCTTTGCTTGTTTGGGATGCATGTAAATCTTCTTGCATTTATTCACTGGCAACATGGAGTTTATATACTTTGGGAAGGGTTGGGTAGGCCCTTTAGGAGTTAATATACTTTGTTTATATACTTTTTGTTTCTGTTCCCAAACTTCAAATGCATATGGAGTTTTTACTTAAGGAATTGTTATGGAGTTAATATACTTTGCTTGTTAGAACAGATTTAAAACCTTTGTAATTTTCTATCATGAAGAGCATATGAACAACAAATGCATCTTATTGGAACTTATGTATATGGAGTTTATAGTTTGGTGTAACACCTGCAGTATGGAGTTTACACTTTTTCACCTGCAGTATAGAGTTTACAGTTGGTTCTTCGGTTTGCTGTAACACTTGCTGTAATTAGGGGATTCTTATCGGTTCGAAATGGGTTTAACTTGCAGTTTGGTGTGTAGCCTGTAGTAAATTGGAGTTGGGTGTTCCTGTTAGTTTGAAATGCTATGTAAATTGGAAGTTATGTATATGTTCTCTATTTCAGTAATAAAGAAATATCATTCTTTTCCCGTGGATGTAGGTCAGTTTGACCAAACCGCGTAAATTGATGTGTAATTTGTGATTAACTCTATTATTTGGTTAATTGCAATTTATCTCTCATGCTGTAATTTTACTACCAATGTTAGCATTTGTTAATTCAATTCATTTTGAATATTAATCTTTGTCGTATTAATAGTATGACTAATAAAAGTAAAGATTTTGCTACTCCTGCACTTTGGGAGAAGGAAACAAACGTAATATTCAGCGACCTCTACCTTACGAAAATTGAAAATGGAAATAGACCGAACTCTTTCAATAAGGAAGGTTGGCAAAACATAGTTACAAAATTCAAGGAGGCTACAGGCAGGGAATAAGAAAGACTGCAGCTTAAGAATAAACGGGACCAGCTCAAAAAAGACAGGAAAATTTGGAACGATTTGAAGCGAGGCTCGACCGGATTGGGATGGGATCCGGTCAAGCGAACGATTGATGCTTTAGAGGAGTGGTGGTGAGAAAGGCTTGCTGTAAGATATTTTTCATTCAATACATATGATGTCATCAGTATATTTATTCTAACTGAAATATCTCTTATTTCCTC
Organism: Papilionanthe hookeriana x Papilionanthe teres; assembly: GCA_022702705.1. NCBI lineage: Eukaryota > Viridiplantae > Streptophyta > Magnoliopsida > Asparagales > Orchidaceae > Papilionanthe > Papilionanthe hookeriana x Papilionanthe teres. Next base: position 97,416,926 of record CM040425.1, read on the forward strand.
CTAGAGGTTGTGTCAGCTGCAAAGAAATTTAAAATGGCGGGAATAGAACTTGACTTTGAGGAGAAATTAGACTGGATATTTGGTCGGATTGTTGCTACAGGAAAATATGTATGTGCACCTAGCCAAACAGGTTTTGTTCAAACCCCGGAGAATGTGACGATTACTTTATCAAATGATTCAGCATAATTCCACGACCTAGATCCACCTGAAATTCAGTCCACCAACCGTACAAAGCGACCTCGTTCTGAAAGCAAGAGAAAGACTGGAGCTCCTTCTATAAGAAACCAGATGTCATACCTTGTCAAATCATCTAATGATGCCCCCCACAGAGTTCAAAAAACTTCCATAGTTGAGATAGTTTGACTTATTGAAGCAGATCCAAAATTTTCAGGGGAACATGACTTTTTCTACTTTGCTCTCGACCTCCTCCATGATTTGGTCCATAAAGACTTCTTTGAAGCACTTAGTACAGAGCGAAGGGTGGCATATATACGCTTTTATTATGATCGACGAAACTTATGATTTGGAATTGCTATTATATGTTATTTCGTATTGGACATTTATATTTCATCTGTGGTTGTGTCGGACATTTGTATCTCAGTATTTACCTCAGTGATTTTAGTGATTTGAGTTAATGCATTTTTTTATATTGATTCTGAATGTATTTGTTTGACCATGTACAGTTTATATCGTCATGGACCCTGAGGTAGCACGACGCAGAAGGAGAAATGCAACTATAAATTTACTTGTCGATTATTATAACACACATCAACCGCTCGCCCTATTACGTATCATCTCAAATTGGGGACAAATGGATGAGAGAAATGCTTACAGGACACCCAACGACATTTATAAACATCTTTCGTTTGACCTTTTAGCAGAATTAACATCTCATAGACTCCATGGGTCATCTAGGACAACTGACCGTGAGGTGTTAGGCATCACACTATATATATTATCACAGAACGAGTCAGTGCGCGGGGCGATGGAACGCTTCCAGCACTCGTTGGAGACAATTAGCAGGTATTTTTCAGTAGGGTTGACTGCTCTTGTGAGCCTATCACAGCACATCATACAACCCACAGATCCAACTTTGCATGAACGCTAAAGGAGATTCGGCACGATTGTCGTTACATGTCATTTTTCAAGTTACAGATTGATTCTTGCATGATATATCCTTCTATATGAAATCAGTAATGAAATGATTGGCGTTCTTTGTTTAGGATTGTATCGACGCAATTGATGGAACGCACGTTGATCCAAGGATTCCAGACAACGAGAAAATTGCATTTATCGACAGTTCTGGAACGCCAACGCAAAATATCATGGCAGTTTGTGATTTCAATATGTGTTTCACTTTTGTAATGCCTGATTGGGAGAGTAGCGCGCACGATAGTAGAATTTTTAAAAGTGCAACGAGGAATCCAGAGTATAACTTCCCTCACCCTCCGCAAGGTACGTTGCATATCCAAGATCACTCCAAATTTTTTTGGTATGCTTAACTGAAGGTTGATCATATTTCAAGAAAGTATTATTTGGTGGATGCGGGCTAACCATTGCAGCGAGGGTATCTGAAACCCTACCCTAACACCAGGTATCATATACCAGATTTTGAAAGAGCCAGTAATGTTACAAGAAGTAGAAATGAGGTCTTCAAAAACAGACATTTATCCTTGCGATGCCTCATTGAGAGGACTTTTGGAGTTTGGAAGAAGAAATGTGTCATACTTTGAGATATGCCTGCCTTATCCAGTTTCGAAACGAGTGCGCATAGTGTTAGCTACGATGACACTTCATAATTATATTAGACGGCATCCAGCTCAATGTGATGTTGATTTCCAGCGTGTCGGGGAGAATGCAGAAGAAGTGCCTGTAGAAGCATTTGAATACCGCATTGAACACTATTTGTCACGGGAGTAGAAGGACAATGCCACCATTTGTACAAGGGGTGGGGAGGGTGCAAATGAAATGACAACCCTTCAAGAGTAGATAACCACCATATTAGTTGGACAATGATTTCTGATTTGTTGTAATGACATTATAATTTAGAATAATGTTTCTTTTGAAAAGAAGATTTTCGTTTTGTTGAGTTCAGTACAGTTGTTAGCAGTAACTGCCCTTTCAGAATCATATTTCTATATGGGTTAATGAACATTTCTTTTTTTATTAGCAAATATGTGACTAAATATGTTTTATCTTGCCTTGCATTTCAGGAAAATATGAGCTCTAGGATGTCAACCACCTCTCGACGAGTGCTTTGTCATTGTGGCCTGCAAACAACGCTTCTGACGTCACGACAGCCACACAGTTATGGTTGTAAGTTTTATAGTTGCTCATGGAACATTGTCGAGCAGTGCAGATTCTTCCTGTGGGAGGACAGTTTGGCGGATTCTTAGGATGACGATAGTAGGGAGTGGCGAGCTTCACTTGACGACGGGCTGGCACGGGAGCTACAACGTGCCATAGTTAAAAATAACATTATTATTATCTTACTCGTCGTTGTAATAGTTTTAGAATTTTTTTTTACTCTACTCCTACCAGCTAGTGCTTGAGATGCCTTCATGTACATCTGGACTATTTTGGAATGCCAAAACTATATGGTTTGAGATGTATTTATCTGTAAAACTTTAGTATATTTGGTTTTTTATGTCTTTATATATGTTTATTTATGCAAGTAAAAATATATTTTATATATTTACAAAATTTAAAATTATTGTAGAAAACATATATGTTTGCAGATTTATTTTTATAGTAAATCAATCAAACTTTTAAATTTAAAAAATATCATTATTTTAAATATTTTTTATAAACACAAAATATTTTTATTTTAAATATTTTCTATAAACACAAAATATCATTATTTTAAATATATTTTATAGGAATTTAAAAAAAATACCTAAACACGTATATAAAACTTCAGTTTAATTCATATGAAAAATTAATACATAGTATTTTTAAAAATTTTACGAATATTAAACCTCAAATACAAATAAATACGTTAAAATTTTTTAACGGTTTTAACAAACGAGGGCGAGTTTAGTCGATTATGCGAGAAAAAGCTGTCCCATAATCGTTTTCATACTAGTGAACCAAACAGTACAATCAAGCTTCACACAATTGCTTCACCGCATCGATCTTCGCAGCAGTCGCATTACTGTATACCAAAGCGAGCAGTACATGCGTTAAACGAACCTTAGAATACATGAACAAATACTAATAATATGCATACTTTGAATTAACATGACCAAGTATTGATCAAAGAATTTACTATTTTAGTATATCAATTTTAACGCAAGATAAGATTTTTTAATTATACAAGTAAAATATAATCATAAGCATTAAATACACCTATCTATAAAGAAATATAATGAATCGTTTAGAAGTCCATATTTAATGTACTACTTTAGTCAAATGCTAGTATGAAATTAGTTGCATTTCTTCTATTTTTTTATCATTATTGTTCTATTCATAGTCATAGATGTGTCATATGATGTTTGTATAAGCTTTAACATATTCATATCATTAGATTTTCGCTTAGCTTGTTGGCTAATCATTTATCAATAAATCCTTAAATCAAGGTTGAACTGTAACATATCAACTTTTAGAATAGATATTTTGGCCCCTTTGAAGGTTTATCTTATTGGATCTTTTGCCTTTCCTTTGTATAGATTATAATCATTTGCTAATTTATCTTGCATTACACGACCTTTTTTGGACCTTTTTTTTTTTTTGCATTATCATAAATATTTTTAATATATTTAACATTGCTAAACACCTTTATCAATCAACCTATATCAAATATAATTTAAGCTAAAGCATCAAATGTAAATTTCTATATTTGGATGTTTTTATTATGCATTATATTATGAAACAATCTTAAGACTTAAGTAATATAAATATCATTAAATTTCATAGAATATGTGGTTGTATAGATATATAGTAACATTATTGGCAACATTTGGTGCTAATAATAAGCTCAACACAACAAAAAAGCCTTTGCCGTACTATGTCCTAATTTTTTGAGAAAATTATAAGAACACCCCACATTTCACATCCGGAACTTAAGACCCGACAATGATAGAGTTAGGTAATAAGCTTAATATAAAAAAAAAGTTATAATCGCTAAACTTATGAATCAGTTGCGTCTTATATTAGATATTGACTATCTCATCATATTTTATGATTTTCCTTGACACAGATTTCCTTATTTCAATTTCATTATGAATTTTTTCATTAACTATGTAATAAAATCATCAATTTTCTTAATTAAAAATTAAAATTTAAATTAATAACTCAAAATAATTCACCTACACTCTTATTTTTATCTTGAAAAGTTTCTTCATTCCTTAAATCTTAGAACTTAAAATCACGAAAAATAGGGTTCCACACCTAAAGCCTAGCTTTCCCATTTATCTTCACCTTTTCTTCACTACTCTTCTTTTTCCATTCTCTTCTATTTTCTTCTTCTTGTTTTTTTATTCCTCTCTTCTATTTCGGACATTTGACACGTTAGTTGTTTATATTTTATTGTTGTTCACTTCAATTGTTTTCATATCCATTGTGACTTGCAATCTTGATCATGAGTTCTGGATTGAATGGGGCAATTTACAAAGAAGAATAAATCTGTGAAATTTGGCTTTTGCATTGTTCAATTATTATATTGGGAATGGTTGAATTAATTTGAGTAAAAATTACAACGGCAATAGTGTGGAATATAATTTTTTTTAGGATTCTCATGTGTAGGAATTATAGTTCATGATATGTGTGTGTGTATATATGTTATGAATTACTTATCTGCATTATTAGATTATTTCATTATTTAGAAATAATTAATTTTAATATTATTTACATCATCATGGTTGAATCCCTTGGTTGGATTTTAGTTAAACCTTTGAACCTTAAATTTTTCCTTCCATCGGTTCAAGTTAGGTTTGATTCAGAAAATTCATTGCAATTCATCATTCCGGATTTCGGCTTTATGTTTTACTCATTTGTTGTTTTACTTTTTACGAGGTCTATTACTTTGGGCATGCTGATATTCCCATAATTGATTTCTATTTTTATGGATATTTTCATTTCTTCGAGCTTTATATAGTTTGCATCTTAGAATTGATTTTTAAATCTGTAGAAATTGTAATTGTGAAGGCTAAGAAAATTTTGCTATTTGTGTTGAATGTGATTAATAAATAGAATATTTGGAGCCCGCATTAGGCTACTTTTGGTGTAAATAAAATTTTTTATTTTATTAAATGTTTTGTGGCGAGTTGGATGCTAACTCCTTCGTTTGCAATGTAAGAGACACTATTAATTTTTGGGGCTACTTGGTGAATTCATTCTTTTTTTCATTCATACTTGGTGAATTCTTACTATTTTTCATTTATTTAAAAATGTTATAAACTTGCTTTATAATTGCTGATCCAATTTGAATTGTCACTTTTTATGTTAACATTTTCCCTTTGATTTTCTCTTGTTTAGTTGATTATTAAAATATGATTGAAATTTCATTCCATTTTTTTTAATTTACATCAAAAATAGGTGAATATTTAATTTTATTGCTGTCTTTGAAAATCCATTTTGCTATTTTCATTCTATTATTTAGTTGCATAAGAATTTTGGACCCTACGACATAAACTGTAAAGCAATTTGAAATGGGCCTGAAGTAATGTGAACATTTTAAGCTTCGAAGTTTTTGTGCTTCAATTCCATTTATTCATTGCTTACACGAATCAGACATACTAGTGTTGGCCGTAAAAGTGGTATATGCAGGTTATAAATGTGCTTTCATAAGAAAAATACTTCACTCTTATTCAGGATTCTATGAGAATTAGAACTTGGCATACCAACCTATCTTCACCTTTAAAAGTTTTAATATCCATCCAAAGTTTGAATATCCAGCTAAGCATGCTGACTTTTTTATTCTTGCTTAGAGGAGAATTGTCCATAATTGGTCATATCCTATTAGTTGTGTGTATTAATGATTTCATTATTGTTCTACTATGTTCATCTAGATTAAAAATTGCAGGTGCTTTAGTAACCATCATATGTAGAACTTACATGCTGTGACAGGCCACATGTATAGTATTATTTTTCTTTTTCGTCTCCTCAGGCAAGCAATATAATTACTTTGGAATGCATAATTACTAGCCGCATATGTTCAAGGAACAACTTGAAATGTGAAAAAAAAAGAAAGAAAACATCAGCTCCATGCAAAATCCTGAACTCATTTATTCCTGAAATTTGAGTTACAGGTACACAAGTGTAATAAACTTGCAAGCCGGCATGTACGTGTAGGTCTAGCTGATCCTAGTGAAGTTCCCCGCTGTGATATATGTGAAGTATCACCTGGTACCCTTCGCACTCTGATCTCACTCAAATTTCTGCCTGAATTTTATTATACTTATTCCCCTAACTTCTCCAAATCCTCGATGTGGTTGCAGCCTTTTTCTATTGTGAAATAGATGGAAGCTCCCTATGCTTGCAATGTGACACCATTGTGCATGTTGGGGGAAAAAGAACTCATGCACGATACCTTCTGTTGAGGCAGAGGGTTGAGGTTAGAATTTACTTTTTGGTTTAACTGAATTCATTCAAGTAATTTTTTTTTTTGGTTATCATCAACTTTGCTGTCCAGTTTGTTGCCAATAAACATGGGCAGGTTGAGGATGGGAGTCTACAGAAGTTTTTTCAGCCTGTTAACCATGTAGATCATGATCACTTATCTCACCCAATGGGGAGAGAGAAGCAGCAAAATCATGAAGTATCTCCTCCTGCAATAATTGCTAACAGTGACCATCATGGTAATTCGGACTCTAAAATGATTGATCTTAACAAAACACCATCCCGAACTCGGGGCCAGGTTTCAAACATGCAGGTACGTTTACCTTTTTGTTTTTAGAAACATTTTATTTTGTTCTTTGGTTCTGCTTAAACTATATATTTAAAAGTTCTTTTGAAAATTATACAAAGCAGTGAAAAAAATACTCCTCACAATGTGATTGTTCTGGCTATATCTAATACTGACTTTCTGAGTGAAGCAGGGAGCAGGTGCTAGCCATACAACAACAGTTGTGGCTCCAGTGGGGTCTTTAACGAGGGATGCTGAGAAATAGTTTCGTTAAGGGTATTGTGGATTTATCCCTTGTTTTTTGTATCATTCATATAAGAAGGAGGTCAACTAAGTTTCTCCAACTATAGTCTGTGAGACGATTACCTTGATTGCATTGTAACATTCCTCTCTTCTTAGAAAGAGTGGTTCTTTTAGATAATTACGTTGACAGCTTTGCTATGTCAGTTCTGTAGAATTTATTTTAAGTATTATGTACAGATCTTTTATTCTTCATCCCCTCGCGCTCTCTGTTTTTTTGTACTTAATTTTGTTTGTAGTGTCTTCTTATGTTCAGACATCTATTTAGTTGATATAGTTTTATAATATAATAATTTAAGCGTAGAATTAATGTGCATGTTGGTCATGATAAGTAATACTGTTTTATTTCAATGAAAAATTAACATATGTATATTTGTAATCAATGCATGGAGTGGAGAGGAATTTATTTGATAATTTGTCATTTAAGAAGGAATTTATCATATCATTGTTAAAATATGTATTTTTATTTTTATTTTTTTATCGTTTCTTTTTCACATGTATACATCTTGATGCCTGTAGTAAATATAATAAATAGATGAATTTCATTAAACACACATTCATATTAGTATGTGTGTATGTGTCCGTGCCTGCTTTTAGGTTGGCCCTTACATGAGGTTATAGTAATTGACTTTAATTTATTATGTGATATGATAGAATGGAAAAAAGAAAGTTAGTAATTGTTGTAATTAAATTATTGTACATCACAAAGTTGTTTACATTGATCTTATAGAGATCTAGCAGTTCAGGAAGAATATGATGGGGATAGATTAACTGTGAGGAGATCGTGAAGCCCACCTAATCGAATGAGTTAAGTCACATGAACCAAGTCAATTAGGCCAAAATCAATAGAGCTAAAAGGTGAACAAGAAAGCGACCGAGCGACTCAAGTGTATGCCATTCAACTGAAAAATAAGGTGAGATTGTCCAAGCCATCCACTGCAGAAAAACAAACCCAATGGAAGAATCAACTTGCAATCTCTTCGACCACATAATGGAGACACAAGGACAGGGATTGAAGATAATTTGCATCAATCGATCAAATCTGCCGATCAAGCTCAGTCGATCGAGTTGACCTAGTCAAACAAAATCAACTAAACTTAGCCAATTGAGCTAGAAGACAACTTAAGAATAAGACAACACTTGTAAAATCCTAAAAGTACTCGCCTATAGATCTTTTACAAATGGGATAAAATGTAATATCATTATGGTACTACCTTCTTCATAAATAGTAAAAATATTTTATGAAGAAGGGATAATATTCTCACTGTTCATCTCTCTCTCTCTCTCTCTCTCTCTCTCTCTCTCTCTCTCTCTCTCTCTGGCTCCCTTAATTTATGTTCTATTCCTTTGGTGTGATTCAAGAACAATCTTGAATTCTACATCCTAAAAGATAGAGTAAGCGTGGATATGCCAAAAACAAGAAGAGGGTCAATGCAAGGGGACCTCACAACAATTAGACCAAAGATAATATGAGATGCACAGGGGAGTTTGTAGTCCAACAGATCAAAGATATGAATGACCAAATATTAAAAATGATCAGAGGTGTGCTGAATTGAGAGTAGGATCAGAAATCCTTATAGGATGTTTAGCGCCAAACAACAGAAGAGCTCCCCTAATCTTGGAGAGAAAGGATGAAACTCATTATTGTGACAGAGGTAGGTTGGCGCTGGTTGATCTACATCAGATCGAGCATACTGAAGCGTCGTGTCTATTAAAAAATGCATTCTCGTGACAGATCTTCAATTTCGAGCCACGATAATTAGGATTTTGACACTTGAATCTTATAAGGAACGAACAATCCTGACTAGTCAGTTCATTTGTTCGAGTTAACCGTATGCATTCTCATAGTAAAAAATACACTGAAGTGTTGACTCTTTTTCACCATGTAAAGAGACTCGACCTTCGAGTGGTTCAATGGATTACTGACAAGAGTAATCAAGTCGTTCACAAATTTCAAGCAAATGTTCGTCGCACAGTTCACCAATGCTCAGAAACCCCAGAAGAATTTGCAAGCTCTTCTGTAGCTTCGTCAGGGATAGTGCGAGACCCTCTGTACCATTCTTACCCATTTCCAGAAGGAAATGTTAGAGGTTCGGGATTTAGAACCCATGGTCACTCATGCGACCATTGCATAATTTTTAAAGGAACAGCCTTTTCGTTACGCGTTAAGATTTTAGAGATAGAAGGCACTAGCTGAGCTGTTGGGTTAGCCAACAACAACATATCGGCTTAAAAGTACAACCACCCCCACCCCCCCCACCCCCACTTTATTTAGAGCCTAGCAAAGCAATCGCCATCCACTAAAGAGAACTGCCTATGGAGAAAGGTGGAAGCCAAGATAAAACCCTCGTCTTCCCACCCAAGTTCGCTTCTAAGAGTCACAATGAAACTTGGAAAATCGGGTGACTGACAAAGCCCGTTAATAAGAAAAACGAGTTTGATATCTCAAACAACAACTTGCTCATTTTGAGGAACTACCGTTGTCTGCTTATGAGATACCCAAAGAGACTCCTCTAAGAGTCTCATTGGTTGAGATAGTGGAGACCATCCAAAACAAAGACTATTTCAAGAAGTTGACCCCTTTGAGTCAGTGTGTATCTCTAGAACCCGAAGAAAAACTGCGAATATCATTGTGACCATGATTTTGACACTAAAAATGTAGACACCTTTGAAGTCTTATCAAAGTTTGATTAAAGTTTGGATGCTAAAAAAATTTGTAACACGCGAGGAAACCACCCAAGGATAGGGAAAAGCTACTATTCAAGAAAGTGTAAGCGAGCCAATTTGTGCCCATGCAATACACATAACTGGCATAGTTCTAGCCATCTCCCAGAGGATGGAGAAGACTCAACTGTCGAGCCAGCTTGAAGAGGTTTTTGAAGGGTAATTTATGTGCAACAGCCCTAACAAAGCGACACAGCTCACATTCTCTCATCTTTGTTACTGATGAATACTTACCCCAACAGAGCAAATCATAAAATAATGATATTGTCATCACCGCTCTAATAGCCAATTACCAAATTGGAAGCATACTTATCAACATCGAGAGCTCGGTGAATATCATCTTCAAGTTGATTTTTGATAAGATGGGTTTGAGCACCTCCCGTCTTTCGACCATGCCCAGGCCACTCTATGGGTTCTTTAGAGAAAGAAAAGAAGTATTGGAAACCCTCGCCTTTCCAGCTGTGGATAAAATGAGAAACAATTCACAAACATGAAAAATTTCCTCAAAGTTGACTCTCTGCCCACATATAACGTTATCTTCAGTTGCCTTTACTGAATTCCTTCCCATTCGTCATCTCCACTTACCTTGTAGCTATGAATTTCATTCACCAAGAACATTTCAAACTTGACATGACATCCAATAAGGAGAAGGCCTCGGGACCAGCTAGACCATCTAGAAGTTCCCTGTGGTCAACGATTATATCAGTAAAATTTTCTTACTAAGCAATTCTTTTGATGTGTGTCATAGAGATTAGCTGATGATAGCTTTATGAAATCACTGAGATGTCTTTGCCTTGTCAACTGAAGAGAAGCATGAGGTGTCAATCGATGTTGTTTGTCATCGATTAAATGTCAATCTAGTGATCAGACTCATGAAGCAGAAGATGAGGACTTTTGCAGTCACATTGGTCGAGCTGATCCAAGAGGAGGTGCAGAAGCTGCCAGAAGCAAGTTTCATTCAGGAAGTTCAGTACCCGAGATAGGTATCTAACATAGTCGTGGTCCTGAAGGCTCATGAAAAATGATATATGTGCATCAAATTCACTAACCTGAACATCGCTTGCCCTAAAGACAACTATCCTCCATTAAGGATTGATGTGTTTGTAGATGCGATGGTCGGTCCTTTAGTGGTGAGCTTCCTTGACACTTTCACTTGTTACCATCAAATTAAGCTGCATCCGACCGACACAATAAAGACAACAAGCATCACTAGTGAGAGAGTGCATTGTTACAATGTAATGTCTTTCAAGCCTAAAAATACTGAGACGATATAGATGATGTGTTAGTAAAAAGTAAAAAAACTTGAAGAACATATCAACAAAAAACCTTCACAACACTAAGAAAAGTTTAAAACGAAACTTAACCAACCTAAATGCACATTCTCCAATTCAGAAAAATTTCTAACCATTGATCAACATTTCATCTTCTCAAAATACCAAAGAAGTGTAAAAACTAACAGACTGAATCGCAGGTCTCAGCCATGTTATCTCAATGTCGGGCGGCAAGTGCACCACTTCTCAAAACTTTATGATGAACAAAGAGCATTAGCTGGTTAGAAGAATCTGAACATACATTTAAGAAGTTTAAGGACTCCTTAGCATCATTGTCATGCCTCCAAAGCCCAAAGTCGAATGAAAAACTTTCTCTGTACGTGGGAGTCAAGGCCGAGGCCATCAACTCAGCTTTAGTCCAAGAGGACCAAGTGAATCAGTTTTTAGTCTACTATGTCAGCCGAGTCCTTCGAATAGCCTAGCTTAGTTACCAAATTATGGATAAATTAACCTTCTCTCTAGTTATTTCTGCTCACAGGCTCTGTCCATACTTTCAGACACATCCAGACAAAATCAGCACTGATCATCCACTCAAATCATTCCTCCCTAATTTAGAAAACTCTGGTCGGCTTCTCAAGTTGGTAGTCAAACTCTCCAAGTCTTATCTTTGTTAAATGCCCAAAACCGCTTTTAAGGATGAAGTCATTACCAATTTTCTAGCTGATTTATCTGAGTTAAGCGAGCTCGACAGTGAAACGACGACCAATAACCAAATCTGTTTCGTTCGTATTAATAGAGCATTAAGCCACACCGAGGTGGGGCTCGACCTTGCCATAAGGAATCTTACCTGTGATCATCTGTACCACTCATGGAAGTGGGATTCAATGTCACCAACAATCAAGCTAAGTATGAAGCCTTCATAATCTTGCTAAGGTTCGCTTATGAGATGGCTATGAAACATCTCATGTTACAATTTGACTCTTAATTAGTGGTTAATCAAGTAAACTTGCATTTTGAAGTTAAAGTAGAAATGATGGCAACGTATCTCGACATAGCGAATACAAAGATAAGAAAATTCAATGGCTTCAAAATCAAACACATCTCTAAAGAAGATAATCGGGTGGTTGAACTCCTATTTAAATGCATCTATCTAGGGGAAGGGACACATCACAAATTGAGTCAATCGACCATTGAAGAAGACACAACAATGGAGATAGAAGCTGAGGGAACAAAAAAATGGGTAGACTCGTATGTCTTGCCTCTTAAGACTGAAAACATTGTCAAAGAGATAATTAACCCAAAGTGCTTCAAAATCAAATCCACCTAGTGCTTGATATCAAGGGAAAATTTTTCTCAAGGTCAACCACGCCATTATACTTAAGATGTGTAAAGGAGAATAGAAGGGAAGAAATACTGAAACAATTACATGCCAACAAGTGCGGGAGTAATTCCGAAGGAAATACATTTTCTTACAAGATAGAATGACAAGGATAGCTCTAGTTGACCTCACATAAGGATGTCAAGCAATTTGTAAGGTGCGAGCAATGCCAGAAATTTACATTCATGTAGCACCAACCATCACACAAATTGCACCTAATCGTCAACCTGTGACCATTTGTAGTCTAAGGACTTGACATCCTAAGACCACTTCTTCTAGCACACGAACAACAAAAGTTCTTGCTCATTATAGTGGAGTACTTCTCCATTTGGGTTGAGGTGAATGTATTGGCTCAGATCACAGCTGAGGTCATCTGGAACTTCATTTGATATCTTATTTGCCAGTGCCACTCGGTAAGAATAGGACACAGTTTGCTAACTAATGAGTGTTGTGTTAAATATGAGCAATTATATTTTTTACCTTTACTAGAGATGCTATAAAGAACATAGGTTAATCTAGTGTTTAGTAATCTTAAAGACAGGCTAGTGACAGTGGTTAGCTTAATAAGAAGTTTTAGTGTAGGTGCAATTAAGTTTTCAATATATGCGCAAATAATTATAAGTTAAGCTACCCTTTATCAACGCAAGTATACGTATCGTGCAAGTAATACAGAGCTCTAGTGGAGTCATGGTTATCGATCCCACAGGGAAGTTGAGATTACGAACCAACTAATTTCTATCGAATATACGTAAATTAAATGGAATCTTACTAAAATTTATCAACTACTACTACTACTACTATATGAAAATGTAATATAAGAAAGTATCTTTCCCCTTGTTAAGAGAATTAAGTGAATGGATAAATCAAATTAATTTAATTGTATTGTGTCAAATAGGAGCATACATATTCTTTACCCTTTGGTCCAGGCATAAAGAACATTGACTAATCCTATGTTTGTTTCTGCGAATCTACGGTAGAGTTCAGGAGGATACGATTTGTCACTTCGGAGCTCCACGTTCCCCTCGCCGAGGACTAACATCTACACTTCGACACCCAAATGATAGGACCAAATTGAGGATTTTAGCCTGTCACTCTAAAATCTCCAATTCTACGCCCGATAAATAATATTTTCCTATTTATTTGCACCCTCCTTTCAAGGACTTTGACCTCCCCAAATCTCGGGTGTAATCTTTAATTTTAGTTGCAAACAACAGATTTTAACATTTTAATTGGCCAAATTGATAGTAAATTAAGATCTAATTTAAATATTATCACAATTTATTTAATTTTATAGGCACATTAATTTTAATTTTCCATTTCACATAATTTCATAACAAGGAGAAAGAAAATAGAACTACTCAGAATGCATGGGAAGAACACAATAACACTTGAATTTCATATATAAAATAATACAAAAACACAACTTATCTCGAGTTTCTCCCCTAGCAGACTCCTTGAAGTTCCTTTGTCTCTTCCTTTTCATACAATTCACACTCAATTTTTACACTTAAAAACTCTAAACTCACTATAAAACTCTATTGTAACACTCAATCGACTCTCTAATGACTTCTAGTGGACTCTCTTCTACTTCTTTTCTCCCTTTTTCGTCTTTATTTATAGATGTAAGAAGTTCTCTAAAGGTTGCCTTGCTTCAAGATTTTCTCAAATCTTATACTCTAGAAAGATCAAGTGTGGAACCAATTTTTGATTAGGTCATTTAATCCTCAACCTTCTCCTTCCTTTTTCACATACTATTTTTCACTTTTCTTTTCTTTTTATCTTCTTTTCTTTTCTTTTCTTCTTCTTTTTTTCTTCTTCTTCTTCTTTCTTCTTCTTTTAGGCAAGAATTACTATATTTGGATAGACCTTTAATAATTTTGAATTCCACCATTCCTTTCCTAAAGCATAAGGTAGATATATATATTTTTACTTATAAATATAATAAAAGTTTTTTTAAAAAATTATTTTCAATAAAAGAAACTTAAGTATTAAAAATAGAAGTCTAATCTTTCTAATTTTCCAAAAATACAACTTTTCCTACTAAAGAAATTTACAAAATATTTATCATTTCTTCACTAAAAAATTTTTAACTTTAAATTTTCCATCTTTACTATAAATTTTAACTAAATTCTGTTAATCATTTCTATATTCAAAATTTCACTTCCCTAATATAAATTTATACACAATTATTTTTTAATAAAAATCAAATTTATTTTTAACACATTTGAGAACAAATAAAATTTAAGTTTTTGAAAATTGTTCGTCACCCCCCCCCCAAACTTTAAAGTTTTTGTTATGATAAAACATTTAAGCATAGTAAAAAGATACATGGGTAGGAATTAAAAACTATAAGTATCATGCTTGCAGAAATTTTTATATCCTAAATATGCAAGTATAACAATTTAAAATGTGATTAAAAATAGCTAGATCAAATTTTGCTTCACATTTTATATAAAAAGAAATTCAATATACTTCTAAATTAGTGGAGGTAATAAAAGCAAATTCACACATACTTAAACAAAAATCCATAACTAAAATATATGGTAGTAAATTGAAAAGTTAAGCATGATAATACTGGATTTTAATTGTATTCTAAACCTTCCTAATAGTTTCTGAAATAAGTTCTACACTAACAAACAAAATACACTACAAATTTCTAACACATTTACTACCACAAAAAACTCTAAACATTCACATCACATAACACAAACAAACAATATCTACAAATAACATAAACAAAATTAAAGTGGTTCACCAACTAGTACATCAATCACTATTACAACAAAAACAAGAAAAATCCAAATAACAACACAAATAAAAATTTCACAACACATATTGAATAAAATGTCCAAACATACAATAAAACATAAAAGTTCACAACACATACAAAATACAAATCCTAATCCTCATCTTCTACCTCATCATCATCTCCTTCATCCAAGCACGTGTAGGCTCATATGAGGAATAATGTGGATTTGAAGGTAACACAACACTATAATCTCCACGAATCAGTATATCCATATAACTGTGATAATTCTCCTCATATTCACTTGTTTTTGCAGATACTCCCCTATATGATATACTTTTCCTTCAATATCATATACTCGATTTGCAATATAATTAATATTATCTTTCATTTTATTCAACAGTTCTATTTGCGAATCAGAAATCTGACCTGATGAGGTCTGAGAAGTTGAAGCACGAGATGTGGAAGCAACAGAAGTAGAAGCACATGAAGCTCTAGAGAATCCTCCTCTCCAGCCAAAAAGGGAATGCTCAGCATATGTTTTCACATTCATGCTAGTAATAGGCTTAAGTGGCTGAAGGACATTTTCTCAATTTTTAGATCTTATACCAGCCCGCTCACACAATAAATGAATAAGGGAAACAAATCCCATACCTACAGCAGTAGCACTTTGGCAAAACTCCAAATACAATCATAAATAATCTTTCCAATATCAATTGTCTTACCCTGTTGAATACAAAATTCAATGTAGCTCTTCCCTCATTACCTCACTCAGATGGTTAGTAGGAATCAACTTGGATGATATAAAATAATGTCATGCCTTAGAGGTGGCATTCAGCTTTGAGGCAGGGAAGTTAACTCTTCTTTCATTTGTTATTTTCCATTATCCTCTTCCATCAGTCAAGAAAGAAATAATTTATCTAATTCTTCCTCTGTAGCATTATAATTTAAATAAAAACAAAATATAGTAAGCAACAACAGGTAAAACTCATTAATTACCTCGGGCGTGAAATGAACAAACTGCCCTCGAACCATCACAAAAATTTTTTCTGCCTCGGGGAGATTTGCATAAAACTCCCGCACAACAGAAATAATAGTTACGGCCGAGAAACAACAAAATATGTCCCAAAGTCTTCTAACGATCATATCATCTATCACTCCACCGGGCTTGTCAAAGCCTCGCTCCTAAATCAATTTACGTGACTGTAGTGCTTGCACATAACGATCCTGAGCCTTCAAACTTACAAACTTGTCTGAATCAAAAGTGGCTCTCCTCTTGCTTTTTTTAGTGTCATTTCTAAAATTTGCATAAAAATTTCCATAAATTCTAAAATTAACTTAAATCACTACTCAACTTCTAAAGGCATAAACTACTAAATCCAAGTAATTTCCAAAGCTTTTTCTTAAATTTTCACCATGAATAGTAGATTTCAGATTTCTCCACAATGTTCCTCAAATACATGGTGAAAATAAACAATTTTTACATAGGAGTAGTGCTCTTACTTTAAGAAGATCAAATCTAGCAAATTTCACTTGAAACAGCTCAAAAATTGCAAATTTGGAGGCCCTAACTCTCTGGGTTGCGAACTCCAAATGAAGAAGATGACAGGGAGAAGAAAAATGGTGATTTTCAGGTTTTTAACTCCTGTGAACCGATTTTCGCGAATCGATGCCTAAGCACGAAAGTTCGACGCTTAGCCGCGGAGCTATGACACGTAAGCGCGGGGTCTCAGTGCTTAGCCATAAATTTGCTAATTTTGATTTTTCACTACATGCACTTTTAAGCTCATCTGATCGACCCTAAATGGTCTTAATAAGTATATCTTATCCTTGTAACTTCTTTAAATTCAGAATTACACACTAACACTAAAAAAGATTCAATACAAGTTTCACACAAACATAAAATTCTTTACTAAAAAACAAATAAGTACAAACTACAAATCTTTAATCCAAGATTCTTGTATAATATCTCATCTTTACTCACTCTTTAGCACATTAAACAAAACACAAAACAAACACTTAAAACAAAACAAACTTATAACACAAACAATGCAAAAAACACTAAACACTAACAACTAAATATAACTAACAAACAACTTAATACTACTCAAGAACTTAATTCCATTCTCCATTAAGTGGAACATATCAAGAACCTCCATTTGTTCCTTCTCAACCATTTGGTATATATATTTGATAAAACAGGCGATAGCTGAAAACTCTTACTGAATCTTCTTCTATCCACTTGTTCTTCAAAAACATCGCTTTATCTGCCTCTTCTATATGACTAGTATGACTAAATTTCATCTTTAATTGCCATCCAATATGTGTTAAATGTGTGTTAGTTTCATTTACCTTTGCTTCGATTAACGCTACATCAGCCTCAATCTAATCTTCTCTGTTATTCCTTGAATACTAACGACTAGAAATTTGTTGTATAACTCTTGCACACTTTCATAAATGAATTTCTTCTTGTTTGCATCCTCTTTCTTCTTAATTTCACTCTCACAATAAGAAATTTTTGTAACTTAAACTCTTCTTTGAGACTTTTAAGATGGAAATATGGAATGAGATGAATATCTCTTAATCCGGTACCTATTTATAGATATTAAATGCTTTAGAACTGTTCTCCCATGTTAAAGAACCATTAAATCATGTTAAATACAACTTCCCCGTGATTAGGATTTCTAAAAGCCCATTTTTCATGTTTTTTATAACTTCAGCGCCTAAGCGCCAACTGCTGGCGCTTAGCCGCTAGTGCTCATTTTAGCACAGGTTTGCTAAACCTCCAAATATCATTTTTAATCATCCAATGTATCAATTAAGGTCTCATTAATCTTCAGTATAATCAAAATAATACCATATAATTCTTACTTCAAACCAAACAAAACACACAAAACAAACTCAAAACAAAGCACACCAATAACTATGAGTTTCTTCCCATAAAGCGTTTGGTTTTACATCGTCAGCCCGACATACCCAATACTTATTTTGAGTGACCCAACATAATATTTTCATCAATTTTAAGTTGATCTACTGAGAAATAAGGTTCCAGTCGATGACCTTTCACATTAAATATTTTCCTAGTTTTAAGATCTTTAATATTCATAGCTCCATAGGGATAACATTTTAATACAATAAATGGACCTATCCACCTAGACTTAAGTTTTCCAGCAAAAATCTTAATCTGACATTATAAGTAAAACTTGTTGTCCTGGCTTAATATTTTTAGTCAGAATCCTACGATCATGCCACATCTTCGTCTTTTCTTTATATATCTTAGCATTTTCATATGATTCATTCATTATCTCTTCAAGCTCATTTAATTGCAATAATCTTCTCTCAATAGCATTCTTCAAATTATAGTTGCAATCTTTAATAGCTCAATATGCTTTATGCTCAAGTTTAACTTGTAAATGACAAGCTTTCCCAAAAATTATCCTATACGGGGACATTCCTATTGAAGTTTTATATGTAGTCCTATAGGCCCACAAAGCAAAATCTAGTTTGATTGACCCATTCTTTCTTGGATTAATAGATTTTTCCAGAATTCTTTTAATTTCACTAATAGATAATTCAACCAAACCAATTGTCTGAGGACGATAAGCAGTAGCAATTTTATGGATGATATGATATTTCTTTACTAATTTCTCTATAATTGCATTTCTAAAATGACTTCCCCAATCAGTTATGATTACTCTTGGCATTCCAAATCTAAAAAATATGTTCTTTCTTAAATACTTTGCAACACTTCAAACATCACATCGAAGTAAAGCTACAGTTTATATCCATTTAGATACATAGTCTACTGCTAGCAATATGTACAAATTTCTAAAAGATGGTATAAATGGTCCCGTGAAATCTAATCCCCAAATATCAAATATTTCAACTTCCAACATATAATTGAAGGACATCATTTCTTTTAGAAATATTGCTTACACGCTGACATCGATCATAATTTTTAATATAAGCCTTAACATCCTTAAAACTTGTAGGCCAATAAAATCCATTTTGTAGAATTTTATAAGAAGTTTTATCAACACCAAAATGTCCCCCAAAATCAGAATCATAAATTTTTGAATAATTTCATTAGTTTCTTCGAATGATACACATCTTCAAATAATTAGATGGTTTCCTTGTTTATATAAAAATGGGTCATCCCAAAAATAAGTCTTAGCTTCAGATAAAAATTTCTTCCTCTGTTGGTATGTCAAACCATAGGGTAATATGTTACTAACAATAAAGTTTACAATGTCGGCATACCATGGAACACACCACTCATTAATAGTGAATAATTTTTTATCAAGAAAATGTTCATTAATTTCTTCATCAGAACAGAGAGATTTTCCATTTTCAAGCCTGGGCAGATAATCGACAATCTGATTATCAGCACCATTCCTATCTACTATCTCAAAGTCAAATTCTTGTAAAAGAAGAATCCATCTTATCAATCTTGGTTTTGCATCATTTTTTTCATTAAATATTTAATAGCAGAATGGTCAGTATACACTACACATTTTGTTCTAATTAAATTTGATCTGAATTTATCAAAAGTAAATAATATAGCTAGTAACTCTTTTTCAGTTGTGATATAATTAATTTGAGCTTGATTAAGAATTCTACTGCATAGTAGATTACTAAACTGGCTTGTCGTTCACAAACAGCTAGTGTTTGGCTCGCGTTCGACTCGTTAGTTAAGAAATGAACACGAATAGTGACTTCACGAACAATTTCGAGCACAAGCTTATTTCAAAAAAACTAAATTTCAAACAAACTGAAAATGAACACAAGCTCTTTTCGATCGTGTTCTGTTCGTTTACAGCCCTAGCCGCGCGTAAGCGTGAGGTTCTGGTGCTTAGCCACGAGCCTGCTGGCACGTAAGCTCTAGATTTGGGCGTATAGCCGTGGGGCCTTGGCGTGTAAGCACGAGTTCTAGCGCTTAGCCGCCACATATCACTTTTTCAATTTTCTTTATTTTTGCTCTAAATTTGATACTTTTTCACTTCTTTCTTCACAATCATCCATTTAATCATAACTGCAAGAAAAAAACACAAAATTCCTTCCATTAAAGTGAAATATCATCAAAAATAGGTATAAATGTGTACAAAAATACTATATATTTTAGGTGTATCAAAATCCCCCAAACTTGAAATGTTACTTGTCCTCAAGTGACACTTTAATCATATAAAAATCATACAAGTAAATTATGTGATGAGTTTCTTTAGGAGTTCTTAAATTTTTTCTAGAAATGTAGTAGTCTAATTTAGAAAAAAATTTAGTAAATGAGACCAATTTAAGGTTTAGAATCTCTCAAGAAAAGGTTAATGAAAATATTAGTTCTTATCTTATTTAGAAATACTTGCAGATTCTGCAAAATATAAAGCTTATGAATTTTATTTTCTTTAATTTAAAAATATTTATTAAAAATAATTATCTTAACTATATTATATTTATAAGATTCAAAATTTTCTCAAATTTTATACTCTAAAAAAATCAGTTGTGGAACCAATTTTTTATTAGGCCCTTAAATCCTCAAGCTTATCCTTCCTTTTCACATTCACTTTTTCACTTTTCTTTTCTTTTCTTCTTTTTTCTTTCTTTTTTAATTTTTTTTAAAGGTAAGGATTATTGTATCTGGATTGGCTTTTAATGATTTTGAATTCCACCCTTCCTTTCCTAAAGCATAAGGTAGATATATATATCTTTTACTTAGAAATATAATAAACGTTTTGAAAATTATTTTCAATAAAAGAAATTTAAGTATTAAAAATAAAAATTTAATCCGTCTATTTTCTTAAAATACGACTTTTCTTACTAAATATAGTTACAAAATATTCATTATTTCTTTACTAAGAAACTTTTAACTTTAAATTTTTCATCCTTATGATAGATTTTAACTAAATTCTCTTACTCATTTATATATTCCAAATTTTATTTCCCTAATATAACTTCATACACATAATTATTTTTCAGTCAACATTAAATTTTTAGTTCATTTAAGAACAAATAAAATTTTAAGTTTTTGAAAATAGTTTTTCAATCCCCCCAAACTTTAAAATTTCCATTATAATGAAACATTTAAGCATAGTAACAAAATACATGAGTAGGAACAGAAACTATAAATATTAGACTTGCATGAATTTTTATATCCTAAATATGCAGGTATTCAAAAACATGAATGAAAATGACTAGATCCGAAATTTTAAAATTTTTCATTTTATAAAAGAAATTCAAAAGACTTCTAAAGTAGCGGAGGACATAAAAGCAAATTCACACACACTTAAACATGAAATCCATAACTAATACATATATATGATAGTAAATTGAAAAGTTAAGTATGAAATTTAATTAGTGGATTTTAATAGAGTTTTAAACCTTCCTAAATAGTTTCTGGAATAAGTTCTAAACTAACAAACAAAATATACCACGAAATCACTAACATATTTACTACCATAAAAACATTCACATCACATATCACAAACACACAACATCCACAACTATAATAAACACAAACTAAAGTGTCTCAACAACTATTACATCAGTAAAAAAGACATAGAATAGTTTCTTTGACAACCACAAATTAAAATAAACAATACAACAACATAAAAAGTCCACACAAACATCACATAACATAACATAGCTCAAACGAAATGTAAATCCTAATCATCTTCTTCCA
Organism: Papilionanthe hookeriana x Papilionanthe teres; assembly: GCA_022702705.1. Lineage (NCBI taxonomy): Eukaryota > Viridiplantae > Streptophyta > Magnoliopsida > Asparagales > Orchidaceae > Papilionanthe > Papilionanthe hookeriana x Papilionanthe teres. The sequence continues at coordinate 97,438,862 of CM040425.1, forward strand.
CCTCTGCATCATCCCCTTCATTCCAGGTACGGGTAGGCACATATGGGCTATATTTTGGATGAGTCGTTAGCACAACACTGAAGTCTCCTCTGGTCAATCTATCCATGTAACTGTGATAATTCCCCTCATACTCATTATGTCTTTGAAGATATTCCCCAATATGATCTACTTTCCCCTCTATATCATGTACTCGATCTGCAGTATAATTAACAATATCTTTAATCTTATTCAAAAGCTCAGTCTACAAATCAGAAAACTGACCTGAAGATGCCTGAGATGTGGAAGCATGAGATGTGACCCGACCCGCAATTACGCAGTAAATTAACTTCCAAAAGATGGCAAAAAACTTGACCCGATTTATAAATAGCGGCTAGTGTGCAAAATCTTAAATGATATAAAAATTAGAAAATATTTTACACACTTAGGGGTACTACGCAAGTATACGTATCGTTTCGAAGTAATATAGAGTTTTCTTTAAAAACCCCGAGTATCGATCCCACGAGGAAGTGAAGTAAGAAGACTTTAGTCGAATTCTAGTCTACTACTAATAGTCCTTAGTTTGGAATGTCGATTAAGATTGTGTTTATCTAGCAAGCTATTCCTAAATGCGAGTGTTAAATGTAAGATAGAAACTATAACTAAATGCGAAATATCAATTCTAAATATAACCCTTTTTGGATGAATTGGTTTGGAGAATTTTGAGATATTAAAAACTACTTATTCTTATGTAATGAAATAGATAATGTATAGGATTGAGATGCATTTAATATTGTATGTGCGAATAGGAGCAATCCTATTCTTTACCGCTTTAGTCCGAGGCATAAAGAACATTGACTAATCCACATGTTTGGTTCGCGAATCTGCTGGCTAGGCTGGGAGGATACCGCACTGCCACTTCGGAGCTCCCACGTTCCCCTCGCCGAGGGCTAACATCTACACTTCGACACCGAAACGATAGGACCGAATTGAGGATTTTAGCTCTGTCACTCTAAAATCTCCGATTCTACGCTCGATAATTATATTTCCTTATTTATTTGCATTCAACTTCCATGAACTTCACCATCCATGGAATTTGAATGTGGTTTCACTTTGTTGAGAATTACACCGCCCTTTCGGGACAATGCAATTACAACAAATTTTAACACTACAATGGACCCTTATTCCAATGTAAATAAAGTGCAAGTAAAAACCATCACATTTATATCTAAATTAACTTCTAACATGCATCACAAAATCCTAAGCATGAATTCTACTCATTAGAAAAGAAAAGTAAATTGAAAACAATGGCATAATCTTCTTATGCCACTATTTTCAAAGAAAAAGAAAGAGTAAGAGAGATGCGTCACAAAGCACGAAGAAAACATAAAGGAAACTTCATTTAACAAAAGCAAATCCACTAAATAAATGTTTACAAAATTATAAGATAATGAAATACTTAGCTTTTTCCCCTTGAAAGAAAGACGAAGATCTCTCCCATAAAGTCTCCAGGTGATCCATGCAATGCTAGCGAAATCCCTTACAAATTCTCTCAAAATCTCCTCTCCAATCTCTCCAAAAGGGTAGAAATCTACATTTCCACTCTTAATCTAAGAATCCTAAACATTCCTCTAAGTTTTTCTCTAATTTTTTTCTCTCTAATCTTCTCTTAATCTCCCTTTTTCTAACATATATTCGCCATTTTTAAAGAGTTTGGACGAATTCCCAAGAGTTTCCTTACGCACCCCTTCGAAAAGCATCCAAATACGTCGAATATTGGCCCAAAACCGCCAAAAGTCGGTTCGTGGTCGTCCGGGCCGCTGTCGGCGGGTTCGAGCTCGCTGTCGGCGAGCTTTTCGGGCTTATTTCGGTGCTCTCGGGTAAATCTCGCCGTCGGCGAGATCGACCTCACTCGTCGGCGAGCGGTGGCTGCTGCGCGGCTCCACGGTTTTGCTCCGTTTGGCTCCGTTTCAACTCCGTTTCGCCCCATTTCGGTTGCGTTGCGTTCGTAACGAGATAGCCCTACAAAATAAGCATAAAAACAACCTTTCTTTAAAGTGTAATCTCATTCAAAAATATGCAAGAAGTGTAAAAGAGATTAAGCATCAAAAGACTTATCGAAAGGTGTCAGGACAGAATTTCATTTCTTGCTCATTTTTGCTCCAAATTGCACCGTTTTTGTTTCCTTTTGCTCCAATCACCATTTCTTGTACCTAAAACCAAAAAACATACAAAATACCTTCCTTTAAAGTGTAATATCATAAAAAAATGAGTAAAATAATATAGCAAAAAGCGTATATATTTTAGGTGTGTCAAGATGTAGATGCATGATCCACCTAAAAATGACCTATTTTTAGTGTATATTTTACGATCATTTTACATCTTTTTAATGATATTACACTTTAAAGGAAGGTATTTTGCATGTTTTTGGTTTCAAGTATAAGAAAAAAAATTTTGTAGAAGATAAAGCAAAAACGGTGTAATTTGGAGCTAAAATGAGCAAGGAAGACAATTCTGATCTGGCACATATTGATATGTCTTTCTATGCTTAATCTGTTTTACATTTTCACATGTTTTTGAATAAAATTACACTTTAAAGAAAGGTTTTTTCATGTTTATTTTGTAGGTCTAAATTTTTAGAGCAAAATGCAACTGAAATGAGGTGAAATGGGACTGAAACGGAGCCAAACGAAGCAAAACGGTGAAGTTGCCAACAGGGTGGCACCTAGGCGCCAGTTTGGCTGACGACAAGCAAATGGTGCCTAGGCAACATAACCCATCTAGAGGCGGTTATGGATGATATTTGGGCCATTCTGAGATGTTTTAGAAGCTATTGGAAAATTTGCACGCCCCATGAAGTAATTCAATGAATCTTGACACATGGAAAAGATTTTTTTATGAAGAGATGTTTCTCTTGGAGTGAAAGGGTGTGTCTCTTTGAGCAAAATGGGCCAGTTGTCAAAACCAGCTGACCTAGAGCCTATGCACCAGAAGAAGAAACTAGCTGGAGCCTAAGCGCCAGAACTGGCGCCTAGGTGTGACAGTTACTTTCTAGAAGATTCATTGAATGTGGCTGAATTTTGAAGAGGTGCCAAGCAACCCCTAGTCATTTTCAAAGATCTAAAAATATAGATTATTTTGGCTACCAAGAGGGATCGTTTTTAGGTTATTTTACATAATGTCCGAAGGTTGTGAGTGTGTAGAGTTTGGCATAAGTATGAAGATGTAGATTTCTATATTTTTTGGAGAGATTGGTGAATGATTTTGAGAGATATTTTTAAGAAATGTACAAGCGGCGCATGGATTGGTAAGAGTCTTTGGTGGAGAGATTTTCTCTTTTTTTCAAAGGAAAAAGCTAAGTATTGTGTTCTTCATCTCTTTGTATTTGCAGTAAACACTTTCTAGTGGATTTTCTTTGATTTAAATGAAGTTTTTGTTATGTTTTATCCATGCTTCATAAGTAATTTCCTTTACTCTTTTCTTTTAATATGAAGTAGTGGCATGTGTAGGAAAATTATTTTTATGATAGAATTATTTTTATTTTCATGTGATGAGTAATATCTCTTTTTCTTCATCGACATAACTTAGGTGACAATAGGTTATGTTAAAATTTGTTGTAAGTGAAACTAAGACTCGTGAGAGTGGTGATCTCGCAACTTGAGTACACTCACATTGATCGGTTGGCTTGTAAAATAGTTAAGTGGCAATGCAACTTTTAAGAAAATATAATTTAATAATTTATTTCTATTAGATGCCTCTAGGTGACAGATAGTTGGATAAAATAATAGAATACTAAAGACATATGTTCCTTGTTGGCACTTAATTTATTACATAAATCTACTAATTCTTTTACATTTTATGTCATTATCTTCATTTTACTTTTCTTTTGCAATGAAATAAATGCATTTTTAGGAATCTAGATTTTCTTATATATCCACTTATTTTATTAATGTGATGGTATTTTCACTGGATCTTAATTTAATTTGCAAAATGATCACTTGTATTGTTAAAAATTGTGGAGAAAATTTATAGACTTAACTGTTGGCTAAGATTTCTTAACTAATGAGTACCATATTTCACTTTGGAAAGAGCAGTGGTGATCGTCCGACGGGGAGTGCAAATAGATAGGGAGATAAGATTTGATGGGTGTAAAATTGAATGTTTCTAAAGTGACATAATAGATTCATCAATTTGGTCTAAAGGGAGGGAAAAGGGTCATGATAGATCCTATAGAGAGGGCACAGTGGGTAATCTAGAAATGAGAGACTAGAACCTACCCAGCATTACTAATAACACTCCTACACCAACTTTTAGATTAGTCAATGTTCTTTATGCCTGGACCAAAAGGTAAAGAATAGGTATGCTCTTATTTGTCACTACTACATTAAATTCTAAGCATTTTATTCCTACGCATTATTTAGGTCATTGCATGAAAAAGGTAGCCTTTAATATCTCAAAATTCTCCAAACCAATTTATCCATATAAATTATCTTTATATTTAAGATTTTCATTTAGGAATAGTTATTAGAAAAACTACTTTAATTGACATTCCAAACTAAGGCCTGATAGTATTATCCTTGAATTAGCCTAAAGGATTTCTTACCTCTCTTCTTTGTGGGATTGATACTGGGTTTTTAAAAGAAAGCCCTATATTACTTTAAACGATACGTATACTTGCATAGTACCCCTAATGTGTAAACTATTTTCTAAAATTTACAACATTTTGATTTTGTACGCTAGCCGCAATTTATAAATTCGGTCAAGTTTTTTGCCATCTTTTGGGAACTTAAATTACTGCGTAATTGCGGGTCGGGTCAATGCAGCAGAAGCAGATGCATTGGAAGCTCTAGAGAATCCTCCTCTCCACCCAAAAAGTGAATGCTCAGCATAGGTCTTTACATTCAAACTAGTAATAGGATTAAGAGGCTGAAGGACCTCTTCCTAGTTCTTAAATCTAACACTAGCCTGCTGACACATGAATGCATAAGGGAAACAGATCCCATACTTGCAGTGTTCACAGCTCTGGCAGAATTCCAGATACAATCATAAACAATATTTCCTATGTCAATCACCTTCCTTTGTTGAATACAGTAGTTAAGTGGCTCTTTCTCTAGTCACCTCTCTCAGATGATTTGTAGGAAGCAGCTTGGATGATATAAAATAATGTCAGGCTTTAGAGTTGGCATTTAACTTTGATTCGGGGAAGTTAACTCCTCTCTCATTAGTGATTTTCCATAATCCCATCCCATCAGTCAAAGCAGAAATAATCTCATCCAATTCTTCCTCAGTAGGATTATAATTTAAATAAAAACAAAACGTACTAGGCGGCAATAGCTAAAATCCATTTATTACCTCAGGAGTAAAATGTACCAGTTGTCCTCGTACCAAAACAAAGTTCTCATCTGACTCCGGTGCATAAAATTCTCGAACAAAAGAAGTAACAGCTACGTCAGTAAAACAACAGATTCTATCCCAAAGGCGACTTACAATCATGTCTTTATTACTCCGCCTGGTTAATCTAATCCTTACTCTTGGATCAATTTACGTGATTGTAAAGCTTGAACGTAATGATCTTGAGCTTTAGAACTAACGAACTTGTCAGAATCGAAAGTGGCACTCGCTTTGCTCCTCTTTGGTGACATTTCTAAAATTTGCATAAAAATTTCTATAAATTCCACATTCAACTCAAAATCACTAAACTCAACTCCTAAAGGCTTAAACTGTTAATTCCATGTAATTTCTAAAGTTTTTTCTCAAATTTTCACCTTGAATAGTGATTTTTGAATTTCTCCAAAATACACTCAAAATATATGGTGAAAATAAAAAAATTTTACTTGGGAGTGGTGCTCTTACCTCAAGAAGATCAAATCTAACAATTTCCACTTGAAACGGCTTAAGAATCGCTAATGTAGTGATGCCTAGCTCTCCAAATTGAGAAATGCCGAAGGTAGAAGATGAAGGTGAGGAAAATTTACAATTATTGGGTTTTTAAAACCTGAATACCAATTTTTGTAAACCAGCGCTTAAGCGAGAAAGTATGGTGCTTAGCTGCGGAGCTCTGGCGCATAAGTGAGGGGTCTTGACACATAGCCGCCAACTTGCAGTTTCTGATTTTTTCGTTAAATACACATTCTCGCTCATTTAATCAACCTTAAATTTTTTTAATAAGTATAATCAACACCTTATAATTTTCTTATCTCCAAATTTACACTTCTATAGATTAAAAATGACTGAACACTAGTTTTTCACAAAAACAAACTTTTTTTTTAATAAAACATATACAAATTACAAGTACAAAATTATAAGTCTTTAATCCAAGATATTTGGATAAGATCTCATATTTTCTCACAATAAAACACTTAAACTAAACACAAAACACAAACTTAAAACATAAAACACAATTATAACATACAACATACATAAACATTAAACACTATCACTTAACACGATTAATTTATCATAAAACACAAATAACTAACACTTAACACACTAAAGTACTTAATTCCAATCTCCATTAAGTGGAACATATCCAGTACCTCCATTAGTTCCATCTAAACCATTTGGTATATAGATTTGGTAGAACGTATGATGATGAAGACATCTAATAGAATCATCTTCAATCCACTTGTTTTTCAGATACATCGCCTTATCCGCTTCTTCAATATAACTGGTATGATTAAATTGTATCTTCAATTACCAATCAATATGTGCTAAATGTGCATTAGTTTCATCTACCTTTACTCCAATTGATGCAACATCAGCCTCGATCTTTGTAATCTTATCTGTTATTCCTCGAATATTAATGACCAGAAATTAGTTATATAAATCTTTCGCACTCTCACTAATGAACTTCATCTTATTCGCATCATCCTTCTTCTTCATTTCACTCTCCCAAGAAGACATTTTTAACACTTAAACTCTTCTTTAAGGCTCTTAGGATAGAGATTTGGAGTGGGATGAATTTCCTTTAATCCGGTCCCTATTTATAGACTTAAGATGGTCCAAAACCATCCTCCCATGTTCACAAACAACCAAATATCGTGCCATGCAACTTCCCCATGATAATGGCTTCTAGAAATACAATTTTTATATAACCTCCACTAACATAATATAAGAAAAATACTACCATATAATTCTTACTTCAAACCAAATAAAACACACAAAACATACTTAAAGCAAAACACACTGATAACTATGGGTTACCTCCCACAAAGCACTTGGTTTTATGTTGTCAGCCCGACATACTCTGTACTTATTTTGGGTGACCAAACATCAGATTTTCATCATGTTTAAGTTGATTTATTGAGAAATAAGGTTTCATTCTATGATCATTTACTTTAAATATTTTCTCAGTTTTAGGATCTTTAATATCCACAGCTCCGTAGGGATAAACTTTTATCACAATAAATTTGCCCATCCAACTAGGCTTAAGTTTTTCAGCAAGTAATTTTATTCTGGGATTATACAGCAAAACTTGTTGCCCTGGCTCAATATTTTTATTCAGAATCTTACGATCATGCCACATCTTCATCTTTTCTATATATATCGTAGCACATTCATATGATTCATTTCTTATCTCTTCAAGCTCATTTAATTGCAATAATCTTTTCTCACCAGCATCCTTTAAAATAAAATTGAACTCTTTAATAGCCCAATAAGCTTTATGCTCAAGTTTAACTAGTAAATGACAAACTTTCCTAAAAATTAGTTTATATGGGGAAATTCCTATAGGAGTCTTGTATTCAGTCCTATAAGCCTACAAAGCAAAATCCAATTTGATTGACCAATCCTTTTTGTTTGGATTAAGAGATTTTTCCAAAATTCTCTTAATTTCATGATTGGATAATTGAACTAAACCACTTGTCTGAGGATGATAAGCAGTAGCAATTTTATGGATGATATGATATTTCCTTACTAATTTCTCCATAATTACAATTTTAAAATGACTTCCCCCATCAGTTATGATTACTCTTGGCATTCCTAGTCTACTAAATATATTCTTTCTTAAAAATTTTGCAACAGTTCGAACATAACATCGAGATAAAGCAACATCTTCTATCCATTTAGATACATAGTCCACTGCTAACAATATGTATAATTTTCCTAAAGATGGTATAAATGGTCCCATGAAATCTAATCCCCAAACGTCAAATATTTCAACTTCCAACATATAATTGAGGGGCATCTCATTTCTTTAAGAAATTTTGCCTACACGCTGACATCGATCTCAATTTTTAATATAAGCATTAACATCCTTAAAATTTGTAGGCCAATAAAATCCAGATTGTAGAATTTTATATGCAGTTTTATCAACACCAAAATGTATCCTAAAATCATAATCATGACAATTTTTAAATAATTTCACATGCTTCTTCTAATGGTACACATACTTAAATAATTAGATCTTTTTCTTGTTTATATAAAAACGGGTCGTCCCAAAAATAAGTCTTTGCTTCATATAAAAATTTCTTCCTCTGTTGGTATATCAAATCATAGGGTAATATGTCACTAGCAATAAAGTTTACAATGTCATTAATAGTGAACAACTTTTCATTAGGAAATGTTCATTAATTTCATCATCAGAAGAGAGAGATTTTTCATTTTCAAGCCTAGACAAATGATCAGCAATTTGATTATCAGCACCCTTCTTATCTACTATCTCAAAGTTAAATTCTTGTAAAAGAAGAATCCATCTTATTAGTCTTGGTTTTGCATCCTTCTTTTTCATTAAATATTTAATAGCAGAATGGTCATTATGTACCACACATTTAGTTCCCATTAGACATGATCTGAATTTATCAAAGGCATATACTATAGAGAAATAACTCTTTCTCAGTTGTTGTATAACTAATTTGAGTTTCATTAAGAGTTCTACTAGCATAGTAGATTGCTTTGAAAATATTATCATGTTTTTGCCCTAAAACAGCTCCAATAGCATAATCACTTGCATCACACATTAATTCTAAAGATTTATCCTAATCTGGTGAAACAATAACTGGTGCAGTGATTAATTTTTCTTTTAATAACTCAAAAGCTTTTAGGCAGTCTTCATTAAAATTAAAAATGACATCTTTTCCAATAAGTGACATAGAGGCTTAACAATTTTTGAAAAGTTTTTAATATAAGGTCTGTAGAATCCAGTATGTCCTAAAAAACTCCTAATTTCCCTTACATTTGTTGGGTAAGGAGAATTAGCGATCACTTGAATTTTTGCATGGTATACTTCCATACATTTTTCTGAAATTTGATGCCATAATTTGACATTTTCCCGATTAAGGACTAGATTTATTTCTTCACAGTGTTTAAAAACTCTGGATAGGTGTTCTAAGCATGATTCAAATGAAGTTCCAAACACTAAAAAATCATCCATATACACTTCAATTCCTTTTTCAATTAAATCACAGAAAATTGTCATCATACATCTTTGAAATGTAGCAGAGGCATTACATAAACCAAAGGACATTCTTCAAAAAGTAAATGAACCATAAGGATTGGTAAACATTGTTTTCTCTTGATCCTTAGGAGCAATTTGTATTTGGTGATAACCATTATATCCATCCAGAAAACAAAAATATTTATTCCCAGCTAGTCTATCCAACTTTTGATCAAGAAAAGGGTAGTGGAAAATGATCTTTCCTGGTGGCAAGATTTAATTTTCTATAATAAATGCATATTCGCCATCTTGTAACTTGTCTTGTTGATATAAGTTCATTCTTTTAATTAACAGTTACAGTTACTCCTCCTTTCTTAGGAACATAGTGAATAAGACTAACCCATGCACTGTCTGAAATAGGGTAGATAATTCCAGCATCTAACCACTTTAAAATTTCTTTCTTAACAACTTCTTTCATAATAAGATTTAATCCCCTTTGAGGATCAGCCCTGGGTTTGCAGTTTTCTTCCATAATTATTCTGTGTATATAGATTGAAGGACTGATTCCTTTAATATCAGCAATGGTCCATCCAAAGGCTTTCTTATATTTCTTTAAAGTTTCAAGCAAACTCTCTTCTTCTTTGTAGTTAATTTTGAGAAAATTATAACATGCAAAGTTGAGGAATCACTTAAAAATACATATTTTAAATGTTCATGAAGTAACTTCAATTCAAGTTTAGGAGGTTTTTCAATTGATAGACTAAAAAATTCATCTTTATTTGTCATGTCCAAAACTTCAAAACTTTCTTGAACATAATTTAAGTCCCTCTCAAAAAAATCATCAGAATATTGTGTTTCCTCTTCTTGCTCGTGTTCCAATCGTTTACGTTCAGATTTCTCTTCATATGTTGCTTTAAAATGACATTCACTTAGATATCTAATTACATCCATCCTGAAACATTCATCATGTTTACATTTTGCAGGATATTTCATTGATTTTGAAATATTAAATGTCACAGTTTGATCATTAACACACATAGTTAATTCCCCATTCTACACATTTATCATTGCTTTTGATGTAGCTAGGAAAGGTCTCCTTAAAATAATAGATATCTCTTTATCTTCCTCTATATCAAGCACAATGAAATCAACAAGAAAGATAAATTGATCCACTTTTACTAAAACATCTTCTATAACTCCTTTAAGATATATTATCGAACGATCTGCTAACTGTAGAGTTAAAGTACTAGGGTTATTTCTCCTAATCCCAGTCTTTTAAATATTGATAATGACATAAGGTTAATGCTTGCACTTAAATCACATAAAGCTTTCCCATAAAATTTTTCTCCAATCGCACATGAAATTGTGAAGCTACCAAGATCTTTAAGCTATTTAGGAAGTTTCTTCTAAGTTATTGCACTGCATTCTTCACTAAGTGCAAAAGTCTCGTTATCTTCAAACTTCCTTTTTCAATTGAGAATATCCTTTATAAACTTCACGTAGCTTGGTGATCACCCTTAAAATTACCTAAATTTTTATATCATTTTTAACTAATATTTTAAGGATATTACACTTTAATAAAAGGTATTTCTTAAGTTTTTGGTTGCAGGTACAAGAAAATAAGTTTATAAAGAAAAAGAATAAAAAAGGATTAAAAGGAGCAAAAATGAGTCAATTGAAGAAAAGAAGAAAAAAGGGCTGACTCTGGCGCCCAGGTGCCAGACTCAGCAGGAAAATCTAGAGAACTTTTGGATGGTTTTGTGAATGTTATTGATGACGAAGAAGCGATCTAGAAGCCTCGAAACAATTTCCCATATGTTATAAACAAGATATAATAAATATAGACATAGGGGATCGGTTATTCAATGAAGAGGTGCAACTCAAAACCTGAAGGGATGTGTCCATTCGCACGGGAGACTGGCGCCTAGGTGTCATAGTTACCTTCTAGAATATTCAATGAATTTGGACGAATTTTGAAGAGGTGCCTGAAGCAACCCCTGGTCATTTTTGAAGCTCTATAAATAGAGAACAATTCTACAGCAAAGTGTGGTCATTTTGGAGTGTGTAAGTGTTATAAGAGTGAAAGAGGTGTGTCATTTCATTTAGTTAAAGAGTGTGTAGTGTTATTTACTTTTCTTTAGTGAGAGTTCAGAGTGTTTATAATGTGATTGCTGGAGTTGGAGACTTGTAGAAGTCATTCAGAGTCAGAGAAACTTCAAAGGATTGCTTGGATATCATTCCAGATAAGTATTTATTATTTGGTTCTTAAGTTTTGTACTTTGAATTTGAATTATATACATATGGTTTGTGGTGTGAATCCTATATTTTCTGAGTAATTTTCTTCTCTTTTTACCTACAAATATGAAAATGATTTAGATAAGGATTTAATTTAGTTTTGAGAACTTATTTTTCTTCATCCATAATTTGTGATGATACTTTACCTAGTTTTAATTTACACTACATGTTGATCACTTGTAATGTTAAAATCTATGGAGAGTTCTTAAGAACTGACTGTGGGCTAAAAATTATTAACTTGTAAGTATCACATTTCCCTTGGAAAGGTAGATGGTAAATCCTTAAAGGGGAAAGTACGAATAGATAGGGAGATAATCTTTGAAGGGCGTAGAATTGAATATGTTTTTAGAGTGACAGACTAAATTCTATCAATTTGGTTTAAGAGGAGGTGACGGGTCACTAGTAGGCCCGACCATAGGCACCCTTGGGGGGAAAACTAGAAGTGAGAGCCTAGAAATTCGTCCCTTACTACTAACAATACATCCTGATCTAATCTTCTAAAACTAGCCAATGTTCTTTAGATGTTGTAACAAGGGTAAAGAATATATATGCTCCTATTCGTCACAATACCACATTCTCTAAGTTCTCAAACTAATTTAGATATTTACTAATCATTAAATATTTTGTATGGGGAAAGAATATTTGTTTATTGTGTTAAAGAAGTTAAATTACAAATTTATTTACAATTGCTAATTTAATAACTTGCATATTTGTACTAGTTAGTTGATTAATTTATAAATAGATTTTCATCTTTCTTTCTTAATTATTTGTACTGAACCTTCCCTATAGGATCGATATCTGGGGCTTAATTAGAAAGCTCTATTTTACTTGAAACGATACTTATACTTACGTAGTACCTCTAGTGTACGATTTATATTTACTTATAAAAACTTTATATTTAATTATCGTACATTAACTGCTTAATCAGATTTGGGGTCAAGTTTGGCCATAATTTTATAAGCTATTTTACTTGCGTAATTGCGGTCGGGTCAAGTTTTTGGCGCCGTTGCCGGGAGAAAACATAAGCACTAAAAATTAAATAATTAAAGGAAGAAATTTTTTTATATAATATTAATATTTATTTTTTAAAGAATAATTTTGTTTTATTAATTAAATTATTTCTCTAAATCCTTTTATGCGAAGTTTAGGATCGAAGGATTAATACCTTATAATTCTGAATTAGAACACACAGTAAGAAAAATAAGATAAGAAAAACGAATTCATAATTTGCTAGAAATGACTAATATACCTCAAAATAATATGGAACAAAATATTGCAGAAAATGAACATCAAAATTTACATAGACCTTTAAGGGAGTATGCTAACCCTACAATTGATGAAATTCACTTAAGCATTCAAATCCCTGCTGTAGCAGCAAATTCATTTGAACTTAAACCTACAATTATTTAAATGGTCTAAAATAATCAGTTTGGAGGATCTCTTACTGAAGATCCGAATTTACACCATGCTAGTTTTCTAGAACTTTGTGCTACTTTCAAGTATGATAATGTTTCTGATGATGCTATTAGGCTTAGACTTTTTCATTTTTCTTTAAGGGATAAGGCTAAGATGTGGCTAAATTTATTAGCAACATGACCTATTAAAACTTGGGAGAAATGACTCAAATTTTTCTAGCTAAGTATTTTCCACCTTCCAAAACTGCAAAACTTAGAAATGATATAACCTCATTTACTCAATATGAAGGAGAAACTATTTATGAAGCATAGGAATGATTTAAAGAACTTCTTAGGAAGTAACCACATCATGCTTTACCAGAATGGTTAATTATACAAATATTTTATAATGGATTAATAAGATCTCGTAGATCTATTATAGATGCTGCTGCTGGTGGTTCCTTAATGGCTAAGTCATTTGATGAAGCTTATGCTTTAATAGAAGAAATGACAACTAATAATTTTTAGTGGCCTTCTGATAGAGTAAATACTAAAAAAGTGGTTGGTATTCAAGATAATGAAGTCTTTTCTATTTTAGTATCTCAAATTACTGCAATATCTAAGAAATTGGATAATTTGTCTTAATTATCGCATTTAAGCAACGATAATTCAGGAAGTACTGATGAATCTCAAACTTTAGAGACATTGCAAGCTATCGCTAGCAAAACTAATAACCCATATTCCAATTACTATAATCCAGGTTGGAAAAATCACCCTAACTTAAATTGGAATAATGCAAATTCGCAATGGGGTAACAACCAACCTAACCAAATTGGGAATTGGAATACTCAAGGTAATTCTAACTATCGACCTTCTTATCCTCCTGGTTTTAATAACCAATAAGTTAAGGAAAAGAAATTGTGTATAGAAGAATTAATTTTACAAATGGGTAATCAGTTACAAAGTCAAAATGTTGCGATAAGAAATATTGAAAATCAGATGGGGCAAATTGCAAATACAATTAACAACATACCACATGGAACACTTTCAAATACTATTGAAGTAAATCCAAGAGAAAATGGAAAAGATCAAGAGCAGATTAAAGTTGTATTACTTAGAAGTGGAAAAGAACTAAGGGATGGAAAGGAAAATAAAATTCAAAAAGAGACTGAAGTGATAAAATTTTAGAAACCTAAGGAAATAACTACTGAAAAAGAAAAATAATTTCTATCTCAAGATAATTTGAAAAACCTCCACCCCCATTTCCACAATGACTTAAACAATAGAAATTGGATCAAAAATTTTTGAAGTTTTTTGAAGTATTTAAAAAGCTTACCATTAATATCCCATTTGCAAAAGCTTTGGAACAAATGCCTAAGTATGCTAAATTTATGAAAGTTATTCTTAATAAGAAAAGAAAATTTGAAACTTTTGAAACTATTGCACTAAGCGAAGAGTGTAGTGAAATTATTCAGAAAAAGCTACCTCAAAAGCTTAAAGATCCTGGAGTTTTACTATACCTTGTGCTATAGGAAACAGATTTCATGGAAAAGCCTTATGCAATTTAGGATCAAGTATTAACCTCATGTCTTTATCCATCTTTAAGAGGTTATATTTAGGAGAAATATCTCCTACAACTGTAACCTTACAATTAGCAGATCGATCTACTACTCACCCAAGAGGAATGATAGAAGATGTATTGGTAAAGGTGGATAAATTCATTTTCCCTGTAGATTTTATAATTCTGGATATGGAAGAAGATGAAGAGATTCCTATTATTTTAGGAAGACCTTTCCTTGCTACCGGACGTGTTATGATAGACGTACAAAAAGGGGAGTTAACCATGAGAGTTAATGATCAAGAAGTAACATTCAATGTTCTTAAATCAATGTGGTATCCTAACAAAGAGAAATGTTATAGAACGGATATTTTTCATTATATGATAGCACAACACTATCAAGAAAAATGTCAGATCATTTCTAATGAAGAAGAATTTTTAGACCCTAAAAATTTAAGTGATGAAAATGATTTTGAAGAAGATATAAAAGATATTGATTATGTTAATGAAAATTTTGAATTATTGGATAAAACTGAAAGTAATGAATTCAAACCATCAATTGGAAAGGCTCCTAAATTGGAATTGAAGGAATCACCTTCTCATTTAAAGTATGTCTTTTTAGGGAATTCATTAACTTTACCTGTTATTATATCTTCTGAATTAACTACTGAACAAGTGATAAAATTGATTGAAGTATTACAAGAGTATAAAAAGGCTTTTGGATGGAAAATAGCAGATATTAAAGGAATTATCCCATCAATATGTATGCACATAATATTATTGGAACAAGACAGTAAACCCAGTATTGAACCTCAAAGGAGATTAAACCCAGTTATGAAAGACGTGGTTAAGAAAGAAATGTTGAAATGGTTGGATGTTGGAATTATTTATCCAATATCTGATAGTCCTTAGGATAGTTCCATTTATTGTGTTCCAAAGAAAGGAAGAGTGATTTTTGTTGAAAAAGAAAATATTGAATTAATTCCAACAAGACAAGTTACTAGTTGGTTGTATTGAATACAAAAAATTAAATGCCACCACCAGAAAAGATCATTTTCCTCTTCCATTCTTAGATCAAATGATGGATATATTAGCGGGACATTCATATTTTTACTTTTTAGATGGATATTTTGGTTATCATCAAATACCTATAACTCCTAAAGATCAAGAAAAGACTACGTTTACAAGTCCTTACGGAACATTTGCTTTTCGTAGAATGCCTTTTGGGTTATGTAATACACCTGCTACTTTTCAAAGGTGTATGATGGCTATCTGTTTTGATTTAATTGAAAAAGGAATTGAAATTTTCATGGACGATTTTTCTGTATTTGGAACTTCTTTTGATTCTTGCTTACATAATTTGACTAAAGTATTAAAGCGCTGTCAAGAAACTAATTTAGTTCTAAATTAGGAGAAGTGTCAATTTATGGTCACAAAAGGGATTGTACTGGGTCATAAAATTTCTAAAAATGGAATGGAAGTTGATCAAGCAAAAATTCAAATTATTGTTGGATTAAAACCCCCTACTAATATAACGGGTATAAGAAGTTTTCTTGGACATGCTGGATTTTATAGAAGATATATTAAAGATTTTTCCAAGATTACTAAACCATTATGTCATCTTTTAGAAAAACATATAAAATTTGAATTTGATGAAAATTACCTAAATGCCTTTAACTTATTAAAAGAAAAGTTAATCACTGCACCAATCATAGTTGCACCTAATTGGGAAAAACCATTTGAATTAATGTGCGATGCAAGTGATTACGCTATAGGGGCAGCTTTAAGGCAAAGATATGATAAGATGTTTAAGGTTATCTATTATGCCAGTAAAACTCTTAATGAAGCTCAAATTAATTACACTACTACTAAAAAGAGCTATTGGCTATAGTGTATGTCTTTGATAAATTTTGATCATGTTTACTTGGGAATAAATGTATTGTGCATACAGATCATTCTGTTATTAAATATTTGATGACAAAAAAGAAGCTAAACCGAGATTAATTAGATGGATCCTTCTTTTGCAAGAATTTGACTTTCAAGTAGTTGATAGAAAATGGTTTGATAGTCGAATTGTCGATCATCTATCAAGAATTAAAAATTATAAGGAAATGAATGATAAAGAAAAAATAAATGAATGTTTTCCTGATGAACAACTTTATACTGTTTCTGATGGATTAATCCCATGATATGTTGATATAGTTAATTATTTAGCTAGTAACATTATACCATATGAATTAGATCATCAACAGAAAAAGAAATTCTTACTTGATGTGAAATTTTATTTTTGGGATAATCCCTTTCTATTTAAATATTGTAATGATTCCATTATACGAAGATGTGTTCCTTATGAAGAAACTTTGAGATTATTCAAAGATGCCACAACTCTGAATTTGGCGGGAATTTCGGAATTGATAAAACTGCTTTTAAAATTTTGCAATCCAGATTTTATTGGCCTACATTATTTAAGAATGTTAATAGTTTTGTTAAATTATGTGATCGATGTCAATGTATAGGCAATATTTCTAGGAGAGATGAAATGCCTCTAAATTTTAATTTGGAAGTGGAAATTTTTTATGTTTGGGGTTTAGATTTCATGGGACCATTTGTACCTTCTTCAGGAAAAAATTATATACTATTAGTTGTTGATTATGTTTCAAAATGGATTGAAGCTAAAGCTTTACCTCATTGTGAAGCTAAAAGTGTTGAAATTTTTTTAACTGAAAATATTTTTACCAAATTTGGAATGCCACGAATAATTATCACAGATGGGGGAAGTCACTTCAAGAATTTTATGATTCAAAGATTAATGAGAAAATTTGGGATTAAACATAGAATTTCAACAACTTATCATCCCCAAACTAGTGGATTAGCTGAAGTATCAAATCGGGAGATCGAAAGAATTTTAAAGAAAATAGTAAACCCAAAACGAACTAATTGGTTTGATAGACTCGATGATGCTTTATGGGCTTATAGGACTGCTTATAAAACACTCATTAGAATGTCACCATAGAGGTTTATATATGGAAAACCTTGTCATTTACCTGTTGAATTGGAGCATAAAGCTTATTGGGTGATGTCGGCACTATTTTTAGATTGTGTGATATTTTTAAAAAGGGGTCGCCTAACAGAAGTTGTCGGCGAATTTTAAATTTAAATATAGATATAATTTAGAAAGTAATATTTGATTTTGAAAATAATTTTAAATTTGAAGATTTTAAGATATGAAATCAAACCGATCTCACATCCCAAATAGTTTATATAAACGAGCACCGCATCACAAGCCGTGTATCTATCCCTAAGGATAGACACATCGCTTGACGGTGGGGCTCGGTTAAATAAACTAGAAGATTTGTGACATCCGTTTGATGCCGCTAACCAATTTTATAAGCCGACAAATTCCCTGCTTAATATGAAAACATTAAACGGGGTTTATATTACTCAGGTTCTTTAAAATTCCTCATAAGGGCAAGCCCCTATAGTTAATTACATCTTAAGTGACGGGAATCACCTAAGAAAACTCTCGATAATAATCAATAATTCTCGCTCTCAAGAATTTCAAAGTTTAAGTTTTCAAAGAATTGGATTTTTGAATCTCAATAGGGAATGGATCAAGTCTGGAACATTTTATTTTGGGAATTCAAAGGAAGAAAAATAGGAGAAATCACGGATTCGAAGCGAACTTCGGTAATCTCCCGACTATCCTATTGTTTGGCTTGGATTTAGGAAAGTCCTAATGTTCATTTAATGTTTTAATCTTGCCAATTTTAGTTAATTAGGGCTTATACTTATATGATAGAATCATACAAATTGCCTGGAAGATATGAGGGTTTGTGTCGTATCGGACGACTACCTCGGAATCCTAAGACCGGTTAGGGCTTAATTTGCAATGCAAATGCCTAACGAAGAGTTGAGGATTTATGTTGCACTAGTGCAAACTACCTCGAAGTCCTATGGCTTTGTTGTTTAATTCTAGGAAAGTTTTGTTGATGTAGGTTCGAGTTTTGCGACGACGATGGCCGTGCTTGCCCATCATGCTCCGAGCTCCTTGTTGTTGCGAGAGGTTTAGTTTTAGAAATCATAAATCAGGGAATGAGAAGAGTGTTTTGGTTTAGAGAAGTCTTAATTTCCAAGTGTTTTTGTGTTTTAATTAAAACAAATCTTAAAGTTGATTATAACGACACCGGTTAAGATCCCACGGTTCCATCCTTCCGGCATCATTATTTTTATCGGATTCACTTAGTCCAGATGAATTTGCTAAACTCAACTGAATGAGTTCCACACTTTCATTTAGACCGTGGGAAATCCCGTTAGCTTTACATCATCCGAGGTATTCCCGATCATCCAACAAGACGTTTTAATTTAGTTGTAATTGTAGTTTTGTGTTCTGTTTGTGATTAAATTTTGAGTTGCTTTATATTTTGAAATGTTGTGGCGGTGAATTTTATCTTGCAATGACTTTTAACTTAGTTTTGGTTTCGAGTTTTAGGGACTATCCTAAAGGTGTGGGTTTTCATGCAACTGATTGTTTTATCATGCAAGAAAAGTAAAGTGCATTTGCAATAAAGTAAATTGCAAGAAAGTAAATTGCAATAAAATAAAAGCGTACTCGGAGGGTCTTCCCGTCATCCCAAACTGCACTTAAAACACAATTAGAATATTTAAACAAGTTCCTAGGTAAAGCTAAGGGAAAGGGTTATGGTTTTCTACCAAATTCCTAATCCTATAGCTAGTCATTTCCTATGACGTCTAGGTTCTTTGTGTTTTTGGTTTGAAGACGATTTTCTTCATCAAAGAACAACTAAGTTCAATTGTTCTTATAAATATCCTATCATATTGAGGAAGTGCTTAGGAAGGATCCTAAACATCTTTTCAATATTTCTAGGATTGTTTTAAGTCGAAATGAATTTAATTGTGTAAGTGAATCGATCGTCCGAGGTTTTCAAATTTTGTTAACTTGCTCAGGTGAACTGGGACATTTGAATGTCCTATAAGTGAAGTAACATTTCATTTTATATTACGTTTAGGAGTTATGATAACTAAAGCTCTTGAGGGTAAACTGGTGTTCAAACGGTTTGTGATTAATGATTTAAGTTTGGAATAGTGTTCAAGTTATTTTAGATTTATTTTTGAGTTCTTTATGTCTTAGGTGATGTTATTTAATTCAACTTAATTCAATTTAATTTAATTTAATTTAATTTAATTCAATTTAATTCAATTTAGTTTGATTTGGTTTAATTTAATTCAATTTAGTTTGATTTGATTTAATTTAATTTAATTTAATTTAATTTAATTTAATCATTTAATTTAATTTAATTTATTTAATTTAATTTAATTAATTTATTTATTTAATTTAATTTAATTTAATTTAATTTAATTTATTCATTTAATTTAATTTAATTTGTTTATTTAATTTAATTTAATTTAATTTAATTTAATTCAACTTTTTAATCTTAATTTAATTTAATTTAATTTTAATTTAATTTACTTAATTTAATTTAATTTTTAATTTAATTTAATTTTTAATTTAATTTAATTTAATTTTAATTGAAATTTTTGAAAGAGTTTAATGATTTAATTTTAGTTTAATGATTAAGTCTTTTAATATTTTAAATTTGAGTTATCATTTTAATTAAGAGTTGAATATTAATGAGATGATTAAATTTAGGGATTTTTAAATTAAAGAATAAATCTCTTCCTAATAATATCCCTATTTTAATAATTCCAATTTTATTATTCTTCCAAATTTAATCAATTATTTAATTAAGGTTTAATCATCTTAAATTGCTTAATGGGTTTCTACCCTTTAATTATTTAAATTTCAATCATCCAAATCAGATTAGGATCAAATATTTTACTTGTTAATTTTTTATTAAACCTAAAGTTTTAATTAAGGGTTAAAATTTTAATTACCATTTTGCCCTTTAAGCCTAATAATTTCATAACTCACTAAATTGAACTCAAATGAACTTGAAATTTTTATGTGACTTCACTTATGTGTCAATAAAGACATGAGAGGAGAAAATGTGATTTTTCTGTATTTAATTTATTTATATAATTATTTTTTGGTAGAAAATAGAGATTTCCAAGGGAAATTTAATAACATGACCAAGGAAAAGTTTCTGTCCTTAAGAAAATTAGAGGACATTCCTAATGACCAGAGGACCACTTGGACCAAATTTTGTAATTTTTTGAATTATATTTTATTTATTAGAATTATTTTAAATTCTGGAGTATTAATTAATTTAAAAATAAAATAAATGTTGAAAAATAAATTTTATAATTTTTAAAATTCTCTCTGATATCAAGGATTCCAGAGAACTAAACTTTGCAATTTTTTGATTTTTCTTTGATTTATTATAATTATTTTGGTGAAAATGCTAGAAAATACATTTTTTTAATTTTAAAATTACCCTATAGCTTTAAAAATTAATACCTCACTAAATAGACCTAGGAAAGATATGGGACTTGTTCCTAAGTGATTAAAATTCAAAATATGACATTTTGGTGAATTTTATTATTTTTGTGATTTTTATTATTTTTTAATTATTAAAAATATTAAAATAATATTAAAAATCAACTTTTTTAGAAAATTGAAATTTTAATTTTCTTAAACTCCCCTGATATCAGAGAGAATTCAAAACCAATTTGGTGAATTTTTGAAAGATTTTTTGAAAGTTATGAATTTTTAAAGTTTAAAATGACTAAGTGGCTTAATCAACCCAATTAGTGGGGCTAACCAAGTCCAATTGACCTCAAATTTTTATGATGGGTTCCTCTGATCCTAAAGGTCAATGGAGAATTGATTTCAAGTCAATTTGATTTATGGTTAACTCTAATTAATTAGAGACCTATTTTGGGTGTTTAAGCCAATTAGGGTTAATCTGAGTGAATTAACTCAAATCCTATTTTTCCTAGGGTTCTTTGGTCATAAGGAACATCACCAAATTTTCCTAAAATTTATTTCACAACATGCTAATTTTTGGAATTAAAATACTTAAAACAGCAATATGCATTTGAAAAATCAATAACTTTTCACAGAGATGGCCTCTGACCTTGAAAAATTCAGGGAATGTCCCTAAGTTCAGAGGCTTCAAAAGCCCTATAGTCTCATGCCATGGTGAATTGTGTGAATGCATGGAGAATTAAAACAATGCAGGGAGTAAATAATTAATTAAAAATAAAATACTGAACAAAATTAATTAATTTCTTTTCCACATTATTCTCCTCTGTTCACTGAGCAAGAGGGTATTTTTCTTTTATTTTTAGGATTTTTCTACACAAAGATATGAATTTTCAAAGTTCAGGGAATTAAATAAATTAAGAAAATCCCTAATTTTCTATTTAAGTGACGCGGCGCCGCGTCAACCTCGGCAGCTCCGAATGCACACGCGGCGCGCTCCTATTCGACGCCGCCATCCGCGTCAGCGCTCCCGGGACCCGCAGTTCACGTAATATTCTCTAGTCCGGCGCAATCTGATCCGTCCGCTCGATGCACGTGCGATCCAACGGCTCCTGGTCATCGTCTACGACTGGTGTGCACCCGTGACCGTCCACCTTCTAACCCTAATTTCTCACTCGATTCTCAATGGATTTTCGTGTTCTTATGCTCTATGGATTCGTCTTGAAGAGACGAACACATCCATACGGTAAACATGCATTTAAATTTACTCAAATGAAATGGAGAATCTCCGTAAGCTCGGGAAGAAGAATGAGTTCATACCTTGGCTCGGAGAAGTGAAGCTTCGATCCGAGAGTTGTTGCACCTTCGATTGGATCCTAGCAAGCTCCGGATGAAGGCTCCCGGTCCAGTGAATTGTGCTAGGTTGGACTTCGACCACGGACCGATCACAAAGCTTGGAGTCCGGAGCAAGCTGGGTGGCACGGGGATGGGGCTTTTCTTGGTGGACACCTTCCCTTGGTCCAGTGAAGGTGTAGGACCAATCAATTTGGGGATTGGTCCACTGTGGAGAAGTGTCCTGGTTTTGGGTGGAATTTCGACTACGAAATTGAGCTCACAGAGAAGAAATGGCAGGGGGATCTCACTGGGGATTAAGTGCTCTGTGTATGGGGAGGAGTCTGGAACAATTTTGGCAGAGTTTTGGCAAGGTTTGTGCAACTCTTTTCTCATGGCCGTGAGGGAGTGGTGTTTAAATAGGCATGGCTGGAGGCTCTCCCAGGGGGGTTTAATGGTTGGGATCGACTGCTTAGGTCGAGGGAAGAACAGCCATGCTATCCATTTGGGTTGGGACAAGTCGGCAATGGAGAATTTCAATGTTGGCTCACATGTGAGCTTTCGGCCATGGTGTTTTCCGGCGATCGGGGTGGGCGGCCGGCGAGCGAGGGTCACCCTCGGGGTCGAGTGGGTCGGGGGCGGGTGTTTGTGCAAGCAATTGGCAATGGCCAAGTGTAAAGGAGATGGCTTGGAATGGAATGGGGAAGAGGCCATTTTGGCTAGGTTTGGGTCAACCCATCCTTTTGGGCTAGGTGCACCACCCGAGGTCCGGCCTTGGGCTGAAAAGAGTCACTTGGGTCGACTTGCCATGTAGTGGTGAAGTCTCCATCCATGGTGAGGTGGCTAAGCATGGTTTAGTGTGTGACATGCTTAAGGTAAAAAAAGGTTTAAGAAGGATTAGGAAAGGGCCCCCTCTTCTTGCCATAAATGGACTAATGACAAGTCAAAGCCCTCATGGCTTCATGTGGCTTGAGGATGGCTTGTTCATGGCTCCATTTGGCTTGGGAAAAGGGTTGACTTGTTTCATGAAAAGGGTTTTAGGAATTTTTTGGTAATTTGATGGAAATTTGTATGGAACTTGATTTGGAATAATTTGATGATGGATTTAGGACTTAGGTATGGTTTTGATTAAATGGATGGCAAATGGAAATGTCATGTAGGCTTTAGGGCCAATTTTGGGCTTTTGTATTTGGTGGAAATGGGCTTTTAGGAAGGTTTAGGGAAGTGGGCTTTTGAATTTTAAAATGGATTTTGGGATGAAATTTTGGTAAAGGTTTGGGCCAAATAATTGTTGAGTTTGGTTTAGGGATGTGTCATGAGTAGTTTGAAACAAATTTGAGGTGATTTGGGTTTGAATTGGGTTGAATATGGGCCTTTTTGGTAAAGAGGCTAAGGTGGGCCAAAATGGGCTACCATGGGCCAAAGTTGGGCTAGAGTTGAAATTGATGTAAAATTAATGTTGGGAAATGTTTATGGGAGTGTTTCAAAGAGGTTTTGGCTTTGGTTAGGTTTTGATTTTGGGATTTGGGCTCATTTGGGCTAGGCTTGGGTTTAGGTCGAAAATGGGCCTTTTAGCTTTGGGTTGAATTTGAGTGGGGTTTGGGTCTAAATTTTGGGCAAATCATGTTAGTGTTTTGTTTATGGGGATGTTAAGGAAGGTTTGGAAAAGATTTGGGGTTAATTGGAGTTGAATTGGGTGAGTTTGGGCTAAGTTTGGGTCATGGGTCCAAATTGGGCTTTAAGGCCAAAAGTGAAATTGGATCCAAATGTCAATCAAATTAAGCTTGGATTTGGTCTAGATTGGTGTTGGGAATGTTGAATTGAAGTTTAGAATTGAATTGGACCAGAATTTGGGTCAATTGGGTAGGTTTGGTTTGACATTGGGTTTACTTTGGGTTAAAATGGGTCAAATTGGGGGTTTTGATAAAAGTGGGGTAAATTGACAAAATTGGCCCATGGTGTAGTTGAACAAAATGAAATTGGGAATATTTGGGATTTTCTGGAATTTTCTGGGAATTTTCTGAATTTTTGGATTTTTGGGTCAAAAGGGGTATTTTGGGTATTTGGAAGGTATTGGGGGGTATTTTGGAATTTTTTGGCATTTTTGGGTATGGATGATCAATTTAAGTGGTGTGGAAATGTTTGGGATTGATTTTGGAGAGTTTTGGGTAATTTGGAAATTTTTGAGAAATTCGGGTAGTTTCAAAGGCATTTGGTAGGTTAGGCGGGGTGTAGGGTCCCAGGGGTCAAAAATTGAAAATTTGGAAAATTGAAGATTGGGTGGATGTAAGTGGAATACAACCATTTTGGTTGAGCCATGAAGCCATATCAAGCCCACATGAGCCATGAAGGGATTCATTTGAGGCACTCACTATGTTGTTCCTAACCCTCTTGCTGAGGGCTTAGGGGTTAAGGACCATCCATGTGAATCACCTACATGAGTCGGGAGGTCAAGTTGGGTAAGGGTGTGTTTTAGGAGGTGTGTGTGAAAATGTAGTGTGTAGGTGTAGTGTGTGTGCAAGTCGACCCTTCACCGGACCGAGCCACCGGGCAGATCCTAAGGCCAAAGAGTCCTATAGGAACTCATCCTTTAAACTTCCACATTTGATTTCAACCCTCTAGGTGATTAGGGGTCTATAGTCAAGTTTGTGGAGTTTGGAGGGAGTTTAGAAGTGGTTTGAATTTCTAAAAGGTGGGTCCCAATTCTAATCCTCTAAGATAGTCGAAAGGAAAAGCCTAAGGCTAGATCCTAAGTACTAAAGAGAAGAAGAGAAGACCTCATCAAAAATGAGGTCAACAGGTGATTAAAGAGTTTAACTACAATTTAAGTGATGCTAAAGATAAACGATTATTGCAATTGAACAAACTTAGAGAAATTAGAAATGATTCATATGAAAGATATCAGATTTATAAATAGAAAATGAAAAGGTTGCATGATAAAAGAATATTAAAAAATACTTTTGAGCCTCGACAAGAAGTTTTATTATACAATTCAAGATTAAAATTGTTTCCAGAAAAATTAAAATCCAAATGGACAGGGATTTTTGTTGTTAAGAAAGTTTATCCTTATGGAGCAGTGGATATAATAGATCAGAAAACAAATTCTGTAATTAAAGTAAATGAACAAAGACTGAAGCCTTATATTGAAGGAAATTTGTCATCTTTTAAAGATGTATTATATTTAAACCATTTGAAATAAATAGTTGGTTATGTCGGGCTGACAACGTTAAACCAAGCGCTTTGTGGGAGGCAACCCATAGTATGATTTGATTTGTTTCGATATTGAGAGTGCTTTATATGTGACTTCACTTAGTTATATATCTTTTGATCAACATTTTTAGACCCTAATTTGGTATAAAACTTATGAAAATTTGATGAAGGGCGAACCTGTGAATTTTAGGATTTTGGCGCCTAAGCGCCAGACAACTGAAATTCGGGCGCCTAAGCGCAAAAATTGGCGTCTAGGCGCCACAGTTCTGTGTCGTGGTAAAACCACCCAAATGCAGTTTTTACCCACTCAAATCTCTATAAATCACTACTTCTTCATCCCCAAATGTCAGGCCATCAAATTTCCACCCTAAATCTATACTTTTGAGAGAGAAGAGAGATTTGATTGCTTCCACTGAGAGACTTACTTTGGAGAATGGAGAGAAAGCCAAATTCATGCACAAGGATTCTCAAACTTACTTTAATGGGTACTTAGCCATGACATTGGAGAAGCTTTTTGGTTAACTTGAGAAGATTGAAGGAGAATTGGTGCATATTGGAGAAATGATGCATGAAATGTACCATCAATATGAGCATATGGAATGGCAAATGAAGGTACAATTTGATCATTTGGCTGCATTTGAAGACCATCAAGTAACCATGTATGCTCAAAACATATGGCTTGATGAAAAGACAGCCTTAGAATTTCCTCGTGTCCCTTTCTTCCACTCCTTTGTTTGTAGTGAATTACCTTGTGGAACTAACGAAGGTTCTGATGTGAATCCTTGAATCTATGGTAACTTATGTGGAGAAATTAATTGTAAATATGAAGTGTTAAGTGAATTGATTGATATATTGTGTAAGTGATTTGTGTGATTTTTATGTGTTGTTGTGACAAGTGAGAAGTTGTGTATGTGTATTTTCTGTATTTTTTGAACCTTATCTTGAAGATCTGAAATGGAATGAAGTAAAATTTGAGTTTGATTGTAGCAAATTATTTTTGGAATGAATCTTAAATTTGGAATCTATTTTGGACTTAAATATTTTATGGGAGATGATTGATGAAGTTTATGATATAATTTTAAGTTTACAGATGTTAGAACACCTAAATTACAAAATGTAAAAATTTGGGAATTTTTCAGAATTTTTGGCAAATTTGGCACCAAGGCGCCGGTTCACCTGAACCAAAATTTTGGCCTTAAAATCGAACCCACCACCATTTTCACTCCTAAGCTTCATCTTATTCCCCAAAACTCGTGAAAACCAGTCCTAAGGCTCCATATTGTGCTTGATTTGTAAAGTTTTGACGCTTAAGACACCGGATTCCAACTTCTTGAGGTTAGATCTACACTTTGGCATAGTTATTTTGAGTTTTCACCATGGATTTCTCTATATATGAATAGTGCCGAAAATTTGGAAGAAAATTTTGATTATAAGTAGAAAATCCATGGATCTAAGCTTAATATATTGTTTTAAGCTTAGATTTTGTGCCATGTTTTGGATTTTTAAATTATTTAGAATTATTTTTTTAAATTACAGTATGGCACCAAAATCGAAGCGAGGAAAGGAGCAGAGCGAATTTGATCAGTCCAAGTTCGCTAGCGCATGTGCTCAAGTGTGCTACAATGAATTCGCGTCGGCTCACAAATTCATAGCAGAAAGAAGTTTTTATCATCCCGGAGGATCGATCGAGAATATTATTGATGCTCGACAGTGGGAACAGTTTTTTTACTTTTATGTTGTAGCTGTCACTTTAGTTGTTCGAGAATTCTATGCAAATTTTCCTGAAGCAGCTGACAATGAAGTTTATATTAGAGGAATGGGAGTTGAGTTCACTCCTGAAGTCATCAACATGTTTTACGGTCTACCCCCTGCTACAGATTGTTTCTATGTTGTTTTTGTTCCTTATGAAGGAGAGCTTGATGAGATTTTAGCCTACCTGACTGATGGAAGAGGATCGTGAAAAATCAGAAACAATAAATGGGTAAATTTTTCCTCTTCTATTCTTAATGCTACTTCTAATGCCTGACATTGCTTTATTTCTGCTCGTATTCTTCCATCAAATCACCTGAGTGAAGTGACGAAAGAATGAACTATTTTAAATTACTGCATTCAAGAAATGAAGCCTATAGATGTGGGAGCCATTATATATGATGTGATCAACACTTCAGCTAGAGGAAGTGTTATTTCTGGTTTAGGCTTCCCGACTCTCATTTTTTTTATTTGCAAGAATGTCGGTATTGCTTATTCTCATTCTGAAGAGATGCTTAAGCCACTTAAGCCAATTGGAAAAACTAATGTGGATATATATGGAAAGTCAAAAAGTCAAGGTTCTACTGCTTATACTTCTTCTATGCCTTCTACTTCTGCACCTAGACCTTCCACTTCTACTTCTGAGCCTCCACCAGATGTGTGGAATACTGTTTGTCAGAGATATTTGGAGCATCAAAGTGATATATTCTTGATGCAATGCAGAGTAGATGAGATGGATAGTAAGATTGATCATATGTCTGGATATATATAGAGGAAGATGGGGAGTATAATGAAGCACTTGTAAAATTTCTGAAAGGTGATAAGAATATTAAATTTCCTACTTGTCCTAAATTCACCCCATGGATCAACCCCAGAAGTCCTATTCCTGATGATTCTTCTGACGATGAGGAGGCAACTAAGGATGATTAGACTTTATTTTTGCTTTGCTTTGTTGATGTGCCTGTTATGTGTGTTTTTACTTTTTATGTATTATTGCACTAGATGAGTACTCTGTAGTAACTCTGTTATATTTTCATTATCAGATTGCTTAGAATTTAATCCTATTTATGCTCCTGTTGTTTTGTTAAATGTTAAATGTAAAAGAGTGTTAGTTTTCATATTGTTATTTACTTTGCTACTCTTTTATATTGCTGCTTATACATGTAATACTCTACTATTTTAAATACCTTAAATGTTAAACTTTTTCTTCCTGCTTAGTTTAAAATTTTATATTGCAAAATGTTTTAAACCTTATTAAAAGAACTAAGTTTGGAGGAGGGAAAATAACTTAAATTTAAACTTTACTTGTCCTTAGTAAACAATATTTTCAAAATTAATAAATATAACCTATGGAAGAAAAGTTAATTTAAAAAAGATAAACTATATTTTTATGAATATTATAATAAACTTATAAAAGTATTTTTATATAGCAAAGGATAATTCTAAAAATTGTAATTATTCAATAAAAGAGTGTAAGAATTTTAATTCAAATATCTAAGTTAAAAATATTGTATTTTTGAAAGTATTAAGGAATCTAGATGTTTACTTGAGAAGATAGAATTGAAACTCTATGAAAAATATTTTTGCTAAACACATGTTCATTAAGTGAAAAATGTGTCAAGTCTTTTGACCCACTTTTTATATGTTTGCAAATTATGTTAATAGCAACGGCACCAAAAACTTGATCCCGTTTTAATATATATATTAGATTTTATGATGGAATGTTTAATGTGGATTCTACGCAAGTATACGTATCGTATCAAGTAATACAGGGCTCTAGTGGAGTCCTGGTTATCGATCCCACAGAAGTTTTTAACAGATTTGTATCAGCTAATATTTAAAGGAATTACTTACTAATATAGTAAACGGAAATATAAAGTAACTACAGCAACTAATGTAAACTAATGATTGAAATAAGGTTAATTTAAATGATTAAGAAAAAGTATCCTTCTCCTTGTTTTTAGAAAATTAAGTGAATGATGAATTTAAATAGAATTCTTAAATTGTATTGTGACAAATAGGAGCATTCCTATTCTTTACGCTTTGGTCCAGGTGCAAAGAACATCGACTAATCCTATGTTTGATTACCGAATCCGTGGCTAGGCC
Organism: Papilionanthe hookeriana x Papilionanthe teres; assembly: GCA_022702705.1. NCBI lineage: Eukaryota > Viridiplantae > Streptophyta > Magnoliopsida > Asparagales > Orchidaceae > Papilionanthe > Papilionanthe hookeriana x Papilionanthe teres. Next base: position 97,468,258 of record CM040425.1, read on the forward strand.
GGGAGGATACCGGCCGCCACTTCGTAGCTCCCACGTTCCCCTCACCCGAGGGCTAACATCTACACTTCAGCTCTCAAACAATAGAACCAAATTGAATATTTTAGTTTGTCACACTAAAATGTTCAATTCTACGTCCGATTAATAATATTTCCCTATTTATTTGCACCCTCCTTCCAAAACTTTTGACTTCCCTGAATATTGGATGTAATTTTTACTATAGTTGATACTTCAACATATTTTAACAAATCAATTAGCCAGATTGAAAGTGAATTAAGTTCTAAGTAAAAATTATCACAATTTATTTTAATATATTATGTATTTCTATTTAATTTCATCAATTCGCATAATTTTCATAAACAAGGAGAAAGACTAAGAAAACTACTCGGAATACATGGGAATTAAACAAAGCATGGATTTCATTTAAAGTTAACAACAATAAACAAAGATACTTATCTTAATTTCCTCCCCAAGCAGACTCCTTGAAGTTCCTTTGACTTTTCCTCCTAGTACAGTACACTTCTAATTCTAACTCACTAAGATTCACTAAGACTCGCTTAAGACTCCAGAAACACACACAAATGACACTCAAAAGACACACACAAAGCACTAGAATTCGGCCTCTATTTATAGAGGTAGGCAAAGGTCCAAGGGATGCTTAAACACCTCTTCAAAAAGCGTCCAGGTTCAATGTATATGCATTTTGAACTGTCTCGCCGTCGGCGGGAAACGACCTCGCCGTCAGCGGGGCTTCTAGAAGGTCTTCAAACCGCGCGTTCTCGCTGTCAGCGGGCTCGGGCTCGCTGTCGGCGAGGTAGTTATAATTCCTTCAGAAATTCTCCTCATGATCTCGCCGTCGGCGGCCTCGATCTCGCCGTCGGCGACTTAGTTCATTTTGCATGAATTTCTTCCTTTTTGATCCAAATTTGCTCCATTTCATGTTTTTTGCTTCCATCACTTATAAATCTTCATTCCTACAGTAAAATAAAGAAAATACCTTTCTTTAAAGTGTAATTTCATCAAAAATAGATATGAATTTCTTAATGTATTTTTCTGTGATCATCTTTAAATATAAGTTAAGGATAGTGAAGTTCAAAATCATTAACAGGCTATCTAGATATAGTAATCCTCACTTGAAAAAAAGAAAAAATAGAAAGGATTCAAAAAAATCCTTAAAAAAGAAAAGAAAAATATATATGATTGAAAAGAAATCCAAATATGAAAAGAAAAAGAAAAAGAAAATTGCGGAGAAGCTTGAGGATAAGCCTAAATCTAAAATTGGCTTTACTTGAATTATTTTATTGGAAGAGACCTAAACACAATTTTTACATAATTCTTATGTATAAGCATCCTTACTAGTAGAGTTTTCATGAAAATCTTTTTCTTGTAAATTATCTACATGTTCTTAATATGACAAATTGCAATTATTTTTTGAAATAGATAGGAGAAGAGAGTTCTTAACACTTGAATATTAAATATTTTACATATTTTAGTTTTAGCCTAAGTTATTTTAAAAGCTTTTTAAGTTTCATTATTTTATTTATAAAATAAACAGTTATAGAAGTCTTAAAGAAAAATTTTCTCCATAGATTATTATTTTTAGTAGTAAAGAGTTAAAAGTTACTTGAAGACAAACAACGTTTAAGTTTGGGAGAATTGATCACCCTTAAAATTACCTAAATTTTTATAACATTTTTAACTAATATTTTAAGGATATTACATTTTAATGAAATGTATTTCTTATGTTTTGGTTGCAGGTACAAGAAAAGAGGTTTATGAAGAAAAAGAATAAAAAAAGGAGTAAAAGGAGCAAAATGAGTCAATTGAAGAAAAGAAGAAAAAAAGGGCTGACTCTGGTGCCCCGGCGCCAGACTCAGCAGGAAAATCTATAGAACTTTTGGACAGTTTTGTGATAGTTCTAGATGATGAAGAATCGATCTAGAAGCCTCTAGACAAATTCTCATATGTTGTAAATAAGATACAATGAATATAGACACAGGGAATCAGTTATTCAATGAAGAGGTGCAACTCAAAACCTGAAGGGACACGTCCATTCTTGCAGGAAACTGGCGCCTAGGCGCCAGATCTAGTGCCTAAATGCCACAGTTACCTTCTAGAAGATTCAATGAATTTGGACAAATTTTAAAGAGGTGCCTGAAGCAAACCCTGATCATTTTCAAAGCTCTATAAATAGAGAACAATTCTACAACAAAGTGTGGTCGTTTTGGAGTGTGTAAGTGTTATAAGAGTGAAAGAGGTGTGCCATTTCATTTAGTTAAAGAGTGTGTAGTGTTATTTACTTTTCTTTAGTGAGAGTTTAGAGTGTTTATAGTGTGATTGTTGGAGTTGGGGACTTGTAGAAGTCAGTCAGAGTCAAAGAAACTTCAAAGGCTTGTTTGGATATCATTCCAGATAAGTATTTATAATTTGGTTCTTAAGTTTTGTACTTTGAATTTGAATTATATATATATGGTTTGTGGTGTGAATCCTATGTTTTCTGAGTAGTTTTCTTCTCTTTCTCCCTATGAAATATGAAATGATTTAGATAATGATTTAATTTAGTTTTGAGAACTTATTTTTCTTCATCCATAATTTGTGATGATACTTACCTAATTTTCATTTACACTAAACTTGATCACTTGTAATATTAAAATTTGTGGAGAGTTCTTAAGATCTGACCATGGGCTAAGAATTCTTAACTTGTAAGTATCACATTTCCCTTGGAAAGGTAGATGCTAAATCCTTAAAGGGGGAGGTGCGAATAGATAGGGAGATAATCTTTGAAGGGCGTAGAATTGGATATGTTTTTAGAGTGAGAGGCTAAATTCTATCAATTTGGTTTAAGAGGATGTGATGGGTCACTAGTAGGCCCAACCGTTGGCACCCTTGGGGGGAAACTAGAAGTGAGAGCCTAGAACTTCATCCCTTACTACTAACAATACATCATGATCCAATCTTCTAAAACTAGTCAATGTTCTTTAGATTTTGTAACAAGGGTAAAGAATATATATGCTCTTATTCGTCACAATACCACATTCTCTAAGTTCTCAAACTAATTTAGATATTACTAATCATTAAATATTTTGTATGGGGAAAGAATCTTTGTTTATTGTGTTAAAGAAGTTAAATTATAATTTTATTTTCAATTGCTACTTTAATAACTTGCATATTAATACTTGTTAATTGATTAGTTTATAAATAGATTTTCATCTTTCTTTCTTAATTATTTGTACTTAACCTTCCCCGTGTGATTGATATCTGGGGCTTAATTATAAAGCTCTATACTACTTCAAACGATACATATACCTGTGTAGTACTCCTAGTGTATGATTTAAATTTACTTATAAAAAATTTAATCTTTAATTATCGTACATTAGCTACTTAATTAGATTTGGGGTCAAGTTTGGCCATAATTTTATATGCTATTATACTTGTGTAATTGCGGTTGGGTCACTTGGCATTTGTTCTAAGGCTTCAGTAAATGGAATATTAAATGTAAGCTTCTTAAAAATTTCCAAGAATTTTAAAAATTGCTTATCCAACTTTAGTTGTCAAAGTCTCTAAGGAAATGGTGGTGGTGACTTTTCTAAATCAATTTTAGGTGGAGAAATAGGTCCTTCCAAACCTTTCTGAGCACCTTTTTTTGGTTCTTCAATCTCTTCTATCTATACTTCAATCTCTTTTTGAACTCTACCTTCCAATCTCTTCCACTTCTCAGTTGAACAGCTTTTACTTGCTCATTATATTTGTCTCTTGGATTTATCTCTGTATTACTCGAAAGTGTTCTTTGGGATCTATTACTTGATGAATTTGCTATTTTTCCCAATTAATTCTCAAAATTTGTAATTGTAGCTCATTGACTTTGCAATTGATTTCCTATTTGTAACACCACTTCTTCTATAGACAACTTCTTCTCCTTAAATTGTGAAACATTGTTAAAACCTGGAGGATAAGTAGGTCTATAATTATTATTCCCTTGTTTATTCCAATTCCCCAATGGGTTTACTTAGTTTTTCCCCCATTATTGTTACTACCACCCTAATTAATGTTATTCCAGTTAAAGTTTGGATGGTTCTTCCAACCTGGGTTATAATAATTGGAATATGGTTTATTTAGGCTTGTTTATGGCATTTAAATTTTCTAATGACGTTTGAGAATCTACCATTTGGCATAATAAATTTTCTTCAATCATTGAAATTGGTTGAGAAAAATTCATTCCAAATTGGTTTATCTTCCTTGAAATTGCAGCAACTTGATTTGCTAGCATTGCAAATGCATCAGATTCATAAATACTGACTACCTTTTTAGGATTTACCCTCTCAGAGGCCATTGAAAATTATTTGTAGCTATTTTTTCAATTAAAGCTTTGTCGGCATATTTTAGGGTTATGTGTTTTATTTTGAAAAGGGAGTCGCCTACAGAAATTGTCGGCGAATTTTTTATATTTTAAATTTAATTTAAATATATAGTTTAAAAGATAACATTTGATTTTGAAAGTAATTTTAAGTTTAAAAATTTTAAGATATGAAATCAAACCGATCTCACATCTCAAATAGTTTATATAAACAAGCGCCACACCACAAACCGTGTATCTATCCCGAAGAATAGACACACTGCTTGATGATGAGGCTCGATTAAATAAACTAGGAGATTTGTGACATCCGTTTGGTCCGCGAACCAATTTTATAAGCCGACAAGTTCCCCGCTTAATATGAAAACATTAAACGAGGTTTATATTACTCAGGTTCTTAAAATTCCCTATAAGGGCAAGCCCACATAGTTAATTACATCTTAAGTGACGGGAATCACCTAAGAAAAATCTCGATAATAATCAGTAGTTCTGCTCTCAAGAATTTCAAAGTTTAAGTCTTCAAGGGATTGAATTTTGGAATTTCAATAGTAAATGGATCAAATTTAGAACATTTTATTTTGGAAACTCAAAGGAAGAAAGGTAGGAGAAATCACGGATTCGAAGCGAACTTCGGTAATTTCCCGACTATCCTACTGTTTGGCTTGAACTTAGGAAAGCCCTAATGTTTATTTAATGTTTTGATCTTGCCAATTTTAATTAATTAGGACTTATATTTGTATGATAAAATCATACAAATAGCCTTGAGGATGTGAGGGTTTATGTCGTACCAAACGACTACCCGGAGTCCTAAGACCGGTTAGGGCTTAATTTACATGATATGATCATGCAAATGCCTAACGAAGAGTTGAGGATTTATGTTGCACTAGGCAAACTTCCTCGAAGTCCTATGGCTTGGTTATTTAATTCTAAGAAAGTTTGCTGAAGTAGACTCAGGTTTTGACTGATGACGATGGCCGTGCTGCCCACCATGCTCCGAGCTCCTTGTTGTTGCGAGAGGTTTAGTTTTAGAAATCATAAATCGGGAGATGAGAGAAGTGTTCGGTTTTAGAGAAAGTCTTAATTTCCAAGTGTTTTTTATGTTTTAATTAAAACAAATCTTAAAGTTGATTATAACAACACCGGTTAAGATCCCACGGTTCCATCCTTCCGGCATTGTTATTTTTATCGGATTCACTTAGATCCGGATGAATTTGCTAAACTCAACTCGAATGAGTTCCACACTTTCATTTAGACCAGTGGGAAATCCCGTTAGCAACACGTAGGTTACATCATCCGAGGTATTCCCGATCATCCAACAAGACGTTTTAATTTAGTTGTAGTTGTAGTTTTGTTGTTTTGTTTGTGATTAAATTTTGAGTTGTTTTATATTTTGAAATGTTGTGGCGGTGAATTTTATCTTGCAATGACTTTTAATTTAGTTTTGGTTTCAGTTTTAGGGGCTATCCTAAAGGTGTGGGTTTTCATGCAACAGTTGTTTATCATGCAAGAAAAACTAAGTGCGATGCGATTAAATAAATTGCAATAAGGTAAATTACAATAAAATAAAAGCGTACCTGGAGGGTCTTCCCGTCATCCCAAGCTGCACTTAAAACACAATTAGAATATTTAAGCATTTAAAGCAGATTCCTAGGTAAAGCTAAGGGAAGGGTTATGGTTTTCTACCAAGTTCCTAATTCTATAGCTAGTCATCTCCTATGACGTCTAGGTTCTTGTATTTTGGTTTGAGGACGATTTTCTTCATCGAAGAACAATTAAGTTCAATTGTTCTTATAAATATCCTATCATATCGAGGAAGTGCTTAAGACGAGTCTTAAACATCTTTTCAATATTTCTAGGATTATTTTAAGTCCAAGAGAATTTAATTATACAAATGAATTAATCGTCCGAGAGTTCAAGTTTTGTTGTTATCTTACTCAGTGAACTAGGACATTTGAATATTCTATGAGTGAAGTAACACTTCACTTAATACTCCATTTAAGAGTTATGACAACAAAAGCTTTCGAGGGCAAATTGATGTTCAAATGGTTTATGATTTAACTTAATTTCAATTAATGGGTTTAAGTTTGGAATAGTGTTCAAGTTGTTTTAGATTTATCTTTGAATTCTTTATGTCTTAGGTGATGTTATTTTTAACTTAATTTAATTTAAATTAGTTCAATTTAATTTAATTTAATTTTATTTTATTTAATGTGGTTTAATTTAATTTAATTTAATTTAATTTAATTTAATATAATATGATTTAATTTAATTTAATTTAATTTGATTTAATTTAATTTGATTTAATTTAATTTAATTTGATTTAATTTAATTTGATTTAATTTAATTTAATTTAATTTATTTTAATTTAATTTAATTTGATTTAATTTAATTTTATTTAATTTAAATTTAAATTTAATTTTATTTTTATTTTTAATTTAATATTTTATTTTAAAAGGGTTTAGTAGTTTAACTTTAATTTAATTTAATGATTAAGTCTTTTAGCATTTTAAATCTTAAATTTGAATTATCATTTTAATTAGGAATTAAATATTATTGAGATGATTAATTTAGGGATTATTAAATTAAAGAATAAATTTCTTCGTAATAATATCCCTATTTTAATAATTCCAAATTTATTATTCTTCCAAAGTTAATTAATTATTTTATTAAGGTTTATTTTAATTATTTTTAAATTGTTTAGTAGGTTTCTACCCTTTAATTATTTAAATTTCAATCATCCAAATCAGACTAAGATCAAATATTTTACTTTTTCATTTTATTAAACCTAAAGTTTTAATTAAGGGTTAAAATTTTAATTACCATTTTGCCCTTCAAGCTTAATAATTTCATAACTCACTAAATTGAGCTTAAATTAACTTGAAATTTTTATGTGACTTCACTCATATGTCAATAAAGACATGAGAGGAGAAAATGTGATTTTTCTGTATTTAATTTATTTATATAATTATTTTTGGTGGAAAATAGGGATTTCCAAGGAAAATTTAATAATATGATCAAGGGAAAGTTTATGTCCTTAAGAACATTATGGGACATTCCTAATGACCAGAGGACCACTTGGACCAATTTTGGTGATTTTTTGAATTATATTATTTTTATTATAATTATTTTGAGTTTTGGAGTATTAATTAATTTAAAAATAAAATAAAGGTTGAAAAATGAATTTTATATTTTTCAAAAATCTCTCTTATATCAAGGAAATTAGAGAATCAATTTTTGTAATTTTCTGATTTTTCTTTGATTTATTAGAATTATTTTAATGGAAATGCTAGAAAATACATTTTTTTTTAATTTTAAATTTTAAAATTACCCTTGGGCTTTAAAATTTAATATCTCATTATAGAGACTTAATAAAAATATGGGTTTTGTTCCTATGTGATTAGAATTCAAAATGTGACATTTTGGTGAATTTTATTATTTTTGTGATTTTTATTATTTTCTAATTATTAAAATATTAAAATAATACAAAAAATCAACTTTTTTAGAAAATTGAAATTTTAATTTTCTTAAATTCCCCTAATATCAGAGAGGCTCCAAAACCAATTTGGTGAATTTTTTAAAAGTATTTTGAAAGTTATGAATTTTTAAAGTTTAAATTGGCTAAATGGCTTAATCAACCCATTTAGTAGGGCTAACCAAGTCCAATTGACTTCAAATTTTTATGATGGGTTCCTCTAATCCTAAAGGTCAATGGAGAATTAATTTCAAGTCAATTTGATGCATGATTAGCTCTAATTAATTAAGGACCTATTTTGGGTGTTTAAGCTAATTAGGGTTATTCCAAGTGAATTAATTGAAAACCTATTTTTCCTAGGGTCCTCTGGTTATAAGAAACATCACCAAATTTTCCTAGAATTTATTTCACAACATGCTAATTATTGGATTTAAAATACTCAAAACAGTAACATGAATTTGAAAAATCAATAACTTCTCATAGGGATGGCCTCTGACTTTAGAAAATTCAAGGAATGTTCCCAAATTCGGAGGCTTCAAAAGCCTTATGGTCTCATGCCATGGTGAATTTCCTATATGCATGGAGAATTAAAACAATGCGGACAGTAAATAAATTATTAAAAATAAGATACTTGATGAAATTAAATGATTTCTTTTCCACATTATTCTCCTCTCGTTCACCGAGCAAGAGGGTATTTTTATTTTATTTTTCCGATTTTTCTACACAAAGTTATGCATTTTTGAAGTTTAGGGAATTAAATAAATAAGAAAATCCCTATTTTTCTATTTATCCGAATCGGCGCCGCGTCGACCTTAGCATCTCCAAAGCGCCGCGTGGCGCTCTCGATTCGACGCCGCCATCCGACTCGGTGCTCCGGGGCCCGTTGTATCGTTCCGTCTCCTCGTCCGGCGCGATCCCGGCCGTCCGTCCGCGCGTGTATGGAATGAACGGCATCCGTTCATCGTCCCCAAGCATCCTCGCCCGAGAGCCGTCCACACTAAAACCACTAAGAACTCACTCATTTCTCAACGGATTTTTGTGTTCTTATGCTCTATGGATTCATCTTGAAGAGACGAATACATACTATACGGTGATCATGCATTGAAATTAAGGCATTTGAAATTGAGAATCTCCGGAAGCTCGGGATAAAGAGTTAGCTCATACCTTTGCTCGGAGAAGTGTGGCTTCGATCCGAGGGTTGTGTCACCTTCGATTGGATCCGGCTGAGCTCCGGATGAAGTCTCCGGTGCGGTGAATTGCCTAAGTATGATTTCGACCAAGCTCGATCACAAAGCTTGGAGTGCGGAACGGATGGGTGGCACTGGAGAGGGGGCTTTTGCTGGTGGACTTCTTCCCTTGGTCCGGTGAAGGTGTAGGACCAATCGATTTGAGGATTGATCCACTGTGGAGAAGTGTCCCGGTTTTGGGTGGAATTTTGGTCGAGAAATTGGGCTCGTTGGTGGGGATTAGAGGCAAATTGTGCTCTGGGATCAAGCTGCTCTAAGTATGGAGAATGATCCGGAGCAATTTTGGCGAGTTTCGGTAAGGTCCGGTTCAGCACCTCTCATGGCCGAGAGGGGGTGGTGTTTAAATAGGAGAGGGTGGAGGGCCTCCCAGGGGGAGTTAGGGCTTGGGATCAGCTGCTCTTGGCAAAAGAAGAACAGCTACAATAGCCACTGGGGATGGGGCGACTCGGCAGGTGAGAATTCCAAGTTTGGGCTCACATGTGAGCTCTCGGCACGGTGCTTTCCGGCGGCGTGGTGGTGGCCGGCCGGCTGGTCGAGGTCACCCTCGAGGTCGTGGAGGTCGAGGTCGGGGCTTAGTGCGATCGATTGGCCATGGACATGTGTAAAGTGCTTGGATCAAAATGGCATGGGGATATGGCTAATCTTGGCTAGGTTTGGTCAACCCATTTGTTTGGGCTGGGTTCACCTCCCCATGGCTGGCCTTGGGCTGAGAAAATCAGATTAGGCTAGTCTGGTCGAAAGGTGGTGATGTCCTTATCCAAGAATATTTGGATTAAATCTTGGTTAAGGGGTATCATGGGTGAGGTTAAAGACTTTTAGGGATTAAGGAAAGCTCCCCCTCTTCTTACTCAATGTGGTATGGTCACATGTCAAACAACTCACATGGCTTGCATGTGTCTTAAGAGTGGCTTCATGGCTCACCTTTAGCTTGGGGAAAAGCCAAGTCAATTTCATGGAAATGGGTTTAAGAAAATTTTGGCATTTTGATGGGAATTTGTATGTGGCTTAATTTGGAATGGCTTCATGATGAGTTTTGAAACTTAGGGATTGATTTAATTGAAAATATGGTGTAGAGCAATTATCATATGGGTTTTGGATTGATTTTGGCCCTTTGGATTTTGGTGGAGATGGGCTTTAGGAAGGTTTCATGTAAGTGGGCTTTTAAGTTTCAAAATGGACTTTTGGGTGGAGATTTTTGCAAAGGGCCATGTCAAATAAATGTTGGGTTTGATTTAAGAGTGTATCATGAGTGATTTAAAGCAAATTTGAGGTGGTTTGGGTTTGAATTGGGTTGGATTTGGGTTTCTTTGGTGAATGGGCCAATATAGGTCAAATTGGGCTAACTTGGGCCAATGTTGGGCTAGGGTTGAAATTGATGTAAAATAAATGTTGGGAAATGTTTATGGGAGTGTTTCAAAGAGGTTTTGGCTTTGGTTGGGTTTTGATTTTGGGATTTGGGCTTATTTGGGTTAGGTTTGGGCTTAGGTCAAAATTGGGCCTTTTAGCTTTGGGTTGAATTTGAGTGGGGTTTGGGTCTAAATTTTGGGCAAATCATGTTAGTTTTTTGTTTTTGGGAATGTTAAGGAAGGTTTAGAAAAGATTTGGGGTTAATTGGAGTTGAATTGGGTTAGTTTGGGTTAGGTTTGGGTCATGGGTCCAAATTGGGCTTTAAGGCTAAAAGTGAAATTGGATCCAAATGTCAATCAAATTGGACTTGGATTTGGCCTAGATTGGTGTTGGGAATGTTGAATTGAAGTTTAGAATTTAATTGGACCAGAATTTGGGTCAATTGGGTAGGTTTGGTTTGACATTGGGTTCACTTAGGGTTAAAAATGGGTCAAATTGGGGATTTTGATAAAAGTGGGGTAAATTGACAAAATTGGCCCATGGTTTAGTTGAACAAAATGAAATTGGGAATATTTGGGATTTTCTGGAATTTTCTAGGAATTTTCTGAATTTTTGGATTTTTTGGCTAAGAGGGGTATTTTGGGTATTTGGAGGGTATTGAGAGGTATTTTTGGAATTTTTGGTATTTTTGGCTATGAATGATCAATTTGAGTAATGTGGGAATGTTTGGGATTGATTTTGGAGAATTTTGGGTAATTTGGAAATTTTGGAGGATTTGGGTAATTTCAAGGGTTTTGGGTAGGCTAGGCGGGTGTAGGGTCCCGGGGGTCAAAAATTGAAAATTTGCAAAATGGAAGATTAGGTGAATGTAAGTGGAATGAAATCATTTTGGTTGAGCCATGAAGCCATATCAAGCCCACATGAGCCATGAAGGGACTCATTTGAGGCATCCACTATGTTGTTCCTAACCCTCTTGCGCAAGGGCTTAGAGGTCGAGGACCATCCATGTGAATCACCTTCATGAGTCAGGAGATCAAGTTAGGTATGGGTGTGGTTTTAGGAGGTGTGTGAAAGTGTAGTGTATAAATGTAGTGTATGTGTAAATCAGCCCTTCACCAGACCAGGCCACCTGAGCAGGTCCTAAGGCCAAAGAGTCCTATAGGAACTCATCCTTTAAACTTCCACATTTGATTTCAAACCTCTAGGTGATTAGGGGTCTACAGTCAAGTTTGTGGAGTTTGCAGGGAGTTAAGAAGTGGTTTGAAATTTCTAAAGGGTGGGTTCCACTTCTAGTCCTCTAAGACAGTCAAAGGAAAAGCGTAAGGCTAGATCCTAAGTACTAAAGAGAAGAAGAGAAGACCTCATCAAAAAATGAGGTCAACAAGCTTAAGCATCATTAAACTGTTTAGACATGAATAAACCACCAATAACAGCATCAATGATAGATCTAAGAGATCCATCTAATCCATTATAAAAAGTTTGAATTATTAACCAATCTGGTAATGAATGATGTGGACACTTTCATAGGATATATTTAAAACGTTTACATGCTTCATAAATAGATTCCCCTTCAAACTGACAAAAAGATGTAATATCATTTCTAAGCATAGTAGTCTTTGATGGTGGAAAATATTTAGCAAGAAACTTTTGCGATAAATTTCCCCAAGTTCTGATAGATCCAGGTGCTAACGAATGTAACCATATATTTGCTTTATCCCTTAATGACAAAGGAAAAAAAATTAAGTCTAATAACATCATGTGAAACATCATCATATTTAAATGTAGCGCACAATTCTAGAAAATTGCCAAGATGTAAATGTGGATCCTCAGTTGGTGCTCCCTCAAACTGATTATTAGATATCATTTGAATAATAGCAGGTTTAAGTTCAAATGAATTAGCCCCTACAGCAGGATTTTGAATACTACCATGAAATTCGTCTACTATAGGGTTAGCATAATCTCTTAAAGGTCTAAATTCTTGATGGATTTCAACATTTTAATTATTTTAATTTTTCATTTCTTGAATATTTTTATCTTTTTTTGTATATATTTTTTTTTCTTATACTTCTTTTTAATTTAGAACCGTAAGGCATAAGTCCTACAGAACCTGAACTACGCTTACACAATTATAAAACACAATAAATTAAATCACACAACAAGAACAACAACTTCCTAAAATAAATCTAACAAGTTTAAATAAGATTTTAAAAAGTAAAAATTAATTTTTCTTAAAAATTTTTCTTTATTTTATTAATTTCCCCAGTAATATTTGGTCCCGGAATATTTAGGCTTACGATATATATTTGAATTGATACTCTTTTTAATGATATTATAACGTGGATACTACACACGTATATGTATCGTTTATCAAGTAATCTAGGACTTTCTGATTAAGTCCCGAGATATCGAACCCACATGGAAAGTGATAAATAAAGAAAATATATTCTAGCATAGAAAACAGAAAATCAAATTTTTTACTTTTAGAAAAAATCTCACTCAAACTAAAGATAATATTTTAGGAAAAAAAATTCAATTCTTTTTGTTAATTTTTATAGTTTGAAATGAAAGTAAGCAACTACTTTAGCTAAACTTTTGTAAGCCTTTTTATGAATTAGTAACAAGTCATGGAAATTATTGTTGTGGAAGTATCTAAAATGTGTTGTCCCAAATAGGAGCAATTATATTCTTTACCCTTACTAGAGATGCTATAAAGAGCATAAGTTAATCTATTGTTTTAAAAATCTTGAAGACGGGTTAGGCAAGAAAGATACTAGCACTCACTCTAGAGTTTTCTCGATTCCCTCCACCTGGGGGCTAACATCTCATATCAAAACATAAAACAATAAAACAAATTGGGGGCTTTATCCTGTTACTCTAAAGTCCTCTAATTCTACACCTATCAAAGTATATCTCCCTATTTATTTGCACTCCCCCATATGGATTACATCTCATCCATATAATTCATTTGATTCTTTCCTATTGTTGACTAAGACAATACCATATCGGTTCTTACATGTTCTCACAACAAATTTTAACATTTTAATTAGTCAAATTAAGAATAAATGAAGTGCAAGGTTTTAAATCATCACAACTTCTTCCAATATTGAAATCTTATACTTCACACAACAGACTTCCATAACCTTATTACTTCATCATTTTAAGAAAAAAAGGTAAAGAAAACTACTCAGAATTCATGGAGAAAATATAATCACAACTTGGTTTAAAAGTAGAAATCATAGTGAAAACACAAGAAGTCTTAATTAAAAACTAAATGTAATAACAAAGATAAAGACTTATCTAAAAATCCTCTCCACCAAACTCTTGAAGTTCCTTTGAAAACTTTGTTTTCCTTACAATACTCCTTAGAGGTTGGCGCCCAACTCTAAGGGTTCTAATTCTCACTTCTAATCCTAATACAAACTATAATAAAGTAAAGTAAAGATGGTGAAGTGGAGAGGTTTGTTTCTAAAATAACTCTCTAACATAAACCTCACTCTTAAACATAAACCACACCCTCCAACAACAACCATAATTTTGATCTTCAAGTCCTTTTTTTATAGTTTTTCAATTAATGTCTTCTCATCTCTTCAAATTGTGTCCAGATTCAACGTATCTTCCAAGAGATGCATCCATTCAAGAGAGATTTAATTTAATTTTGGCATCAATAGGGAGTTATCCACGTTCTTACCAAGAGATGCCTCAAAAACCTCTTTAAAATGTCGCTACAATTTAAATAACTCCTCTTTTATAACTAACATGTGTAAGCGCGAGGTTCCAGCGCTTAGTCTTGAGCCTACTGGCGTGTAAACTCCATATCTGGGTGCATAGTCGCGGAACCTTGGTGCTTAGCCACCAAAGATTACTTTTTAAATTTTCTTCATTTATGCTCTAAATTTGATCTTTTTTCACTTCTTTCTTCATAATCATCCATGTAATCATACATGTAAGAAAAACACACAAAATACCTTCCATTAAAGTGCAATATCATCAAAAATAGGCATAAAAATGTGTACAAAAATACTAAATATTTTAGGTGTATCAAGCAGCACGACCATCTTAAACATTAAAATTCTTTAGAATTAAACAACAAGCCATAGGACTTCGAGGTAGCTTGCCTAGTACAGCATAAATCCTCATCTTATCTCTTTAGGCTTTTACACTTTGTGTAATATAAGCCCTAACTCGTCTTAGGTTTTGAGGTCGTCATCCGGTATGACATAAACCCTCCTATCTTCCAAGTCATTCACATGATTGGTATTAAGTGAATGTAACCCCTAAGTAATAAAATTGGCAGGATGAAACACTAAATAAATTTCTCAAATTTGAACTAAACCATAGGATAGTTTGGGAAATCACCAAGATTCTTCTTGGAGCTATATTTTCTCCTAGCTTTCTTTTCTTTTGGATTCCTATAATAACTATTCCAAAACTTGAGCCACTCACCTATTAGATTTCCTATTATCACATTTTTTTGAAGATCCTACCATTTGGAAGTCATGAATATAATATTTCTTCATCTTAATCAAGAGTTTTCTTAGCTGACTTCGGTTATCTAAAATGTAATTAACTATAGGGGCTTGCCCTTATAGGAAGCTTAAAGACCCCAGATTAATATAAATCCTATCTGATTTTTTCATATTAGATAGGGGAAGTTGTCGATCAACATAAATGGTTTGCAGACCAAACGGATGTCATGGATTCTTTAGTTTATTTGATTAAGCCTCACCACCAAGCAATGTATCCATTCTTCAGGATAGATACATGGCTTGTGATGTAGTGCTCGATTATTTAAACTATTGCATATATGAGATCAGTTTGATTCTATATTTTCAAAATTAAAATGATATTTTCCAAAATTCTATATATATATTAAATTAAATTTACTTTGAATCGAGTCTCAGGATATCAAATCTGGCGACCGACAATTTCTAACTCTTGCACCGATAAAGCTTCGACCACATATGTTGAGTCCTTTATCTCCTAATAGTATAGAATCGGGTTGGTCAAGTTGAGGGTAACGAAAAATATTATAATATCCCAGTATTGAAGAGTCTTTAATTACATCTCTAGAAGTACCTGGATCTCATTATCACTACCCCCATAAAATACCTGAAAAGGTTATGCGTAGCCATCTCTATTTGTCCAACCATTTGTGGGTGTATTGCTAAACTAAATTGGAACTTCATGTCAAGCATACTCCACAAAGTCCTCCAAAAGTGGCTCAATATTGGTTCATTCCTATTTTTAGTGAAGATAAGCTGAAACTCCTCTAATGGTGATAGCCGTAGAAGTAAATTGTGAGTTATGATATCATTAAACTCTCTCTATAAAGGCTACCATGTGTCTGTTATTGGCTCTTAGGCCTCACTACCCTCTAACATTCTCAATACAAATTTCATTAGCACCTCTCTCATGGAAAGAACACTTATAACTCAGACTTTGTTGAGGTAAGAGAATTATGTGTGTTCCTGATGGCATCTAGAAGGCTCGTCACTATCGGGGCCGTCAATTCTTATGTTTCATTATGAATGTCGGATGTCTGTCGGTGTCGTTGTTGAGGAGTCGCCACTCTGTTTATCTGTCATATCACCCAAATCTCCAAGTAATCTTATTCTTTTGGATCATGTAAATGATTCTTAGATATTAAGAAGCTTGGAGAAGAAAGAAAAGGGCTGATGAAAATATGAAAGAGTAGAAAAAGGAAATGTTGGGATAGTGGTGAACATTACAGAGAAAACTCTAGAATGACTAATTCTAGAGATCCCCGTTTAAGGATGACCACATGGAAAATTTAATAACCAGAGATTTTAGGTATTATACCTATTCTGAGTTTTTTATTCTCCTATAGAAGCAAGCTCCTATAGTTAATTACATCGTAGACAGTTAAGACTTCTTAAGAACACTCCTGATTAACTTTAACATTCATTCTCTAAAACAAAATTTTAAATGTTAAGATCAAGGAAAGAAACAAATGTTTGATCCTAAGGGTAATATGTTTTTAGGTGTCACGTACTACTCTAAAGTTTTGATTTTATTTTATTTTATTTTTTTTGTTTTTTTTTTGTTTCATTTTATTTTTGTCAATTTATTTTGTTTTGTTGCATTTTGGTTTTATTTTGTTTTGATGTCATTGTTTTGTTAATTATTTTATTATTGTTTTGTTTTTTTTTTGTCGCTTTTGTTTTGTTTTGAAGTTTATTATCATGTTTTCAGAATTTTGTCTTGCAAGACAGAATTAACACACTCTAATAACATGCAAAGTAAATCTAAAATGGAACTTAACTTCAACCTGCAAAGAAAATAGTGTTAGATTTATAGCAGAACTAATGTCAATTTTATTTCTTAAATTGTTGGTTTAGTTAGCTAAATTTTATGTTTTAGACAACCCGGTTAAGATGTTCATGGCTCATTCGTCCCAGGGCATCGGATGCCTTGATCTACTTAGTTCAAAGATATTTAAACCAGGACCGAATGACTCTTGTTAACAATCATGGATTGCATCATCTAAGAAATCTTCATAGATCAAAACATATTCTGTTTCAAATTACATTCAGTGATCTTTGTTGATTAGAGTTTGATTTAAGTTTTAATTTCTTTTGTAAGATTTTAAAGGTTGAGATATTTTAGGTTGCTTACGATTTGTAAATCGATTAAATTTAGTTATTTTTGTCGTTTATTTCATTTTTAATTTAGGCTCAATTTAAGTAGAACCTAATGTTTAATATTACTTAGATTTAATTTAAGTAGAATCTAAAGTATGAGGTACCTTAGGTTCAATTTTGGTAGAAACTAATATATAAGATGGTTTAGGTTCAATGTTGATAGAACTTCAGGTTTGATGTTATTTAGATTCAATTTAAGTAGAATCTAAACTTTAAGTTTATGATGTTACTTAGATTCAATTTGTGTAGAATCTAAAATTTAGGTTCAATTTAAGTAGGACTTAAGTAGGTCCAATGTGGGCAGAACCTCAGGTTTGATGTCATTTAGATTCAATTTAAGTGGAATCTGAAATTGAATTTTATTTATGATGTTACTTAGATTCTATTTGTGAAGAATCTAAATTTTAGGTTCAATTTAAGTAGAACCTAATATGTGAGATGATTTAGGTTCAATGTTGGTAATCCTAATGTATTTAAGTAAAACCCAAAACATAAGGTGATTTAGGTAGAACCTAAAGTTGAATATAACTTAGATTCAATTTAATTAGAATCTAAGGTATAATATCCCTTAGGTTAAATTTGGATTGAACCTATGATTTGGGTAAAGCCAAAGGGGTTTAGAATCAATTTAGGTAGAATATAAAGTATAAGATGTCTTAGATTTAATTTACATAAAATCTAAGGTATGATTCCCTTAAAACCTGATGTTTGTTTGGGTTGATTCTAAGGTTTAAATTGAATTAGGTTCAATGTAGATTTAACCTATGATTTCTTTTGACTTAGGCTCAATTTGGGTTGAACCTAAGGTATAGGTTGATTTAGGTTCAACGTAGTTTGAACCTATGATGTCTTTTGATTTAGGTTCAATTTGGGTTGAACCTAAGATATAGGTTGATTTAGGTTCAATGTAGGTTGAAACTATGATGTCTTTTGACTTAGGCTCAATTTGGGTTGAACCTAAGGTATAGGTTGATTTAGGTTCAATGTAGGTTGAATCTATGATGTCTTTTGACTTAGGTTCAATTTAGGTTGAACCTAAGATATAGGTTAGGTATTTGTCTTTACTTAATAGGGTTTATTGTGTATTTAAAGTTTAACTTAGATTAAACTTAAGTGAGGGTTGATGAGTATTTAAGCCTATCTTAGGTTAAACTTAAATAAGGTTTAAGCCTTATATAAATAATTCTTGATTAATTTAATTAGTTTTAATTAGGGTTAGACCTAATTATTGTTTAGGGTTAATTAAACCAAATTTAGGTAAGGCTTGATTAGATTAATTAGGTATAATTAAGGTTAGACCTACTTATGGTTTACGGTTAATTAAAACTAGTTTAAATAAGGTTTAATTAGATCTAATTAGGGTTAAACCTAATTATGGTTTAGGGTTAATTAAACCTAATTTAGGTAATGTTTAATCAGATTAATTAGGTCCAATAAGGGTTAGACCTAATTATGGTTTAGGGTTAATTAAACCTAATTTAGGTAAGGTTTAATTAGATTAATTAGTTCTAATAGGGTTAGACCTAATTATGGTTTAGGATTAATTAAAACTAATTTAGGTAAGGTTTAATTATATTAATTAGGCCTAATTAGGGTTAGACCAAATTATTCTTTATGGTTAATTAAATATAATTTAAGTAAGGTTTAATTAGATTAATTAGGCCTAATCGGGGTTAGACCTAATTAGTTTTAATTTGATTTAAACCTAATGTTATTTAGTTTAAGTAGTTTAATTAGGTTTAATAAGGGATTAGACCTAATTAAGGTTTGATTTGACTTATACCTAATGTTATTAAGGTTTAAGTAAGTTAATTAGGTCTAATAAGGGATTAGACCTAATTAGGGTTTGATTTGACTTAAACCTAATGTTATTAAGGTTTAAGTAAGTTAATTGGTCTAATAAGGGATTAGACCTAATCGGGGTTTGATTTGACTTAAACTTAAAATTATGTTTAAGTATATTAATTAGGTCTAATAAGGGATTGGACCTAATTAGGGTTTGATTTGACTTAAACTTAATATTATTAAGATTTAAGTAAGTTAATTAGGTCTATTAAGGAATTAGACCTAATTGGGGCTTGATTTGACTTAAGCCTAATATTATTAAGGTTTAAGTAAGTTAATTAGGTCTAATAAGGAATTAAAACTAATTAGGGTTTGATTTGACTTAAACCTAATGTTATTAAGGTTTAAGAAATTCAATTAGGTCTAATAAGGGATTAGACCTAATTCAGGTTAAGCTTAATTAGGATTTTTAAAGGTTTAAGTTATATTTAAACCTGACCTAAATAAAGTATAGGGATTCATATTAGGTTTAAAGTGATTTAAACTTAGATATTAGGATTTAGTTAATCATAATTATCCCTTTTATAAAAGATAGAAACTTTAGGGTTTAATTTATAATTTTCTAATTTTACAAATTTTACCTTAAAAGGCTAAAATGTCATTTCAAAATTTTCCAAATGTTAGAAAATGTCATTTTGGGGTTCAAATTCATCACCCTAAAGTTTATAACCATTTTCAAATTTTATCTTCTAATTTTCTAATTATTGTAACTATTTTTGAAAATAATCACAAGGTAATGTTAAAAATTGGATATCACATGCTAGAGACATCCCCTAGACTTGGAAAAATCACAATATCCCCAAGGATGAGAGGATCAATCTTTGAAAATTTCAAAATTTTTAATAATTAAATTGCTCCAGAGAGTAAATAATTAATTAAAAAATAAATATAACTCTTTAATTCCAAATTTTGCTTCTATAATTTTCTCCTTGTTCTCCTAAATTTAGGGGTATTTTTATCATATTTTTTTTATTTTACTTTGTCAATATATGGATTTTTAAAGATTTCATGTATTTTCTGAGTTAATTAAATACATGATTTTCCAATTTATCCAGTTAAGCACCAGCGCAACCTCGGAGATGTCGAATCTCCACGTGGCGCTATCTGATTTGTGGGGGTCTGCACACGACAGTTTGCGTGGCCTGCAGTTCCATTTGTTTCTTAAGGACGGATCTGCGGTTCGACTAGTCAGAGCCATCCATTTCCAATACACATAGATGTAAGGCGTCCGGTCGTCTTCCCCAACCTGGTGTATCTGAGCCATTCATTTTAAAACCCTAAAATCTATGTCTTTTTAAATGGATTTTGATGAAACTTATTTCTAGAGCTTTATCTCGAAGAGATGAACTCATTTATACGGTGATGTAGGTGTTTTGAAATGGTCCAGTTCACAAAGGTCTAAACCCAAGCAAAAATTAGGTTAAAATGGCCATGCTTAGTCTTGACGAGGTGAAGCCTCAATCAAGCTTGACAGAAACGATCACTGGGTCCTTGTGAAGCTCCTCTTGAGTCCAATTTTGGATGAAATCAGGTTAGGGTATGATTTCACTGAAATGGGCTCACTGCTTGGTCTTGGAATTGGTTGGAGCCTATGGAAAGAGCTAATTTTGATTGGGAACTTCCTTGTGAAGCTCAAGGATGGTGTGGGATATTTAATTTGAAGTTTGGAAGAGTTTCATGTCAACCCAAAAATTTATCCTATTTTTATGACATAAAATTGGAGCAGGTCAGTGAGTTTCAGGAGTTGAATTTATGGGGAATAAACTCCTTATGGTTTAGAGAATAAGTTTGATGTTTAAGACTTTTGGAATTGAGGACTGTAGGTAGATCTCTCTCTTCTATGGGAGCTCTCAGGTTAGCTATATATATATAGCCATGAATGACCATGGTTGAGCTTGGGTTTACTTCGGGAAGAAGGTAACAACCTTATGATGAATATGGATATATTTCATGGTTGAAGATAACCAAGGATGATTTTCCCCAAGTGATATCCATGACGAGCCTTCATTAAAATAAGGATTTAGCTATGCTTTTTGGCTTCATTCCATTGGGTGACTCATGAGGTAGATATGGCTCTTTCAATGTGCTGGATTAATCTTCCCCTTATGAGCTTACAAGTCATTTAATGGGCTTGAAATGGAATGACACATAAGCTTCCTCTTTCCTCACTTTCATGGCTAAGTCATGGTGATTTCAATTATGATGGGGAGGATGGCTTAATTAGTGTTTTTCTTCCATTGGATGGAGATTGAGGTGAGTGATGACTTCACAAAATGTTCCTTTAATGTTTACATGAAGTAATGACACCTCCTCCCCCCACCCCTCATGATGGCCTCATGATAAAATTTGATTTTGTTCAAAGATTGTGGCTCATGGGTCTTTCATGGGTTATGGCATGTCATGATAGGTCTCATGGGTCATGGATGACTCATAAGTCATAGGCAGAAGGAGCTTTGGGCTTGGGCTTTCATGCATGGGCTAGGTCTTCCATGTGTAGCCTATGGAGCAAGGTTTTGTTAAGAGGTAATTTGGTGACTTAATTAATCAATTAATCAATTAATTAACTAATTAATTAGGTTAAACTCATGGGGTTAACCATTTGATCTTATTTGATCTTAAGATTGGTCATGGTGGCTTAATGCACTTAAATGGTTTCCCATGGGTTTGTCTTGCCATAGGTTTTAACCATGATTTTGGACTTAGACACTCGGTCTAATAATTTTTAATTTCATTCTTTTTAATGATTAATTAAGAGATTAAAATAATTTGATTAAAAGAATAAATTTTGATAAAAATAGTTAAAGTTGACCATGGTTGATCCATTTAGGTCCAATGTTGACCAAGGTGACTTAATTGATCATGTGATGGTTGAGTGAGTCATGGAGGGCTATTGGATAATTTAATTTGATCAAATGGTTTGGTTTAACCCATTTTAGTGTTTGGGTTGACCAAATGGTCATGCTTGATCATTTTGGTGTCTTGAGTTGATTAAGAGGTCAAGTTTGACCAATTTAGTCTTAGGGTTGACCAAATGGTCCATGTGGTGGTCATAAAGTCTACAATTGACCATTTTGACCAAGTTTGACCAAATTGGTCTTAGGGTTGACCAAATGGTCCATGTGGTGTTCCTAGGGTCTAAAATTGACCATTTTGACCAAATTTGACCAATTTGGTCTTAGGGTTAACTAAATGGTCCGTAGGGTAGTCATTGGGTCTAGAATTGATCATTTTGACCAAATTTGACCAATTTGGTCTTAGGGTTGACCAAATGGTCCATAGGGTGGTCATTGGGTCCAAAATTGACCATTTTGGCCAAGTTTGACCAATTTGGTCTTAGGGTTGACCAAATGGTCTAGGGGAGGTCATTAGGTCCAAAATTGACCATTTTGACCAAGTTTGACCAATTTGGTCTTAGGGTTGACCAAATGGTCCATAGGGTGGTCATTGGGTCCAAAATTGACCATTTTGACCAAGTTTGACCAATTTAGTCTTAGGGTTGACCAAATGGTCCATGTGGTGACCTTTGGGTCAAGGGTTGACCAAATCAGGGTTTGTCATTACTGATATGATTATTTTGGGATGTCGTCATGGTTTGATCCCAAAAAGATTTAGTGGGGTCAATCCAATTTTAGGGTTTGGGAGAACTCTAGATGAGTTCAAAGGGGTCAATTTTGGTAGACCTCCTCCTAGGATGAATTTAACGATCATAGTGATTATTATGTCTTTAAAAAGGTGTCTGGGGATCCTGAGCCAGTGTAGATGGCTCAAAACTTGTCTTGTCTGTGTGTGTCAATTTGAGTTTCTTATAAAAGTGAGTTCAACACTTCCATCCTTGATGATGAGTAAGTGTTCTTGAACCGATCATGTAAAGTCTTGTAAACAAACTGACACTATCTTTCCAACATGATGTAACAGGCGTCTTGGGTACATCACATCGCATTTGATTATGCAACTAATTCCCAATATAAAACTCTAGGACGCATCTCTTATCAATGCTAACTATACTACCCTTTCTAAATTAAGTCAGAGAATAGGATTGGAAATATCTCTGAGTAGTGTGGTTCAACTTATTCATCATTTGTGTAGACACCATAATCTTACAACTACTTTCATCAATGTTAAGGTTATACACATTTACCTTCAACATGCAACAGGCATGAAAAATGTTGTGTCAAATCTATTATTACTCTCTCACTGCCTCAATCTAAAGGACTCATTAAACCATAAGTTTCCCACCCTCGTCAAGTGAAAGTTCGTATTCCCTGCACATCCTCGCTATCTTCTATCTCCCGTACCACTATCCACTTTTACTAATCTTTGCTCAATGAAAGAGACAACTCTGGTAGTATGATAACTAGAGGTAATATGTCCATACTCATGACATCTAAAACACTTTCTTAAAAATATTGTGTTGGGTGTACTGATCCTCTCAAGTTTTTTCCCACTCAAATCAGCTTTATCATCTTTCTAGACACTTTTCACACACCTCTTAGATGTACTCCTATTGCTGCCGCCTACTGTGGATGATTATTTGAATGACGACAAGGTTAAGATCTACTTCTGTTGTTTCTCCACAATCAATGTCAATGGTTGACTTCAGGCATTCCAAATACATCGTTATTGTAATCTCTTCTGGCTATGGTTTATGTTTGGGATATGAAAGAGAGTGTACGGGGCTGATTTAAGGTGCATAAACAAAATGGTGTTGCTTATTTTGAAAATCAACAAGTGAAATTAGAGTTAGTTTAAGATTTGAATATGATTTGGTGGGTTTATGTCACTCTAGGATAGAACTAAGGTTGGACTATCTCTGATATTAAATGATGCCGCAATTTAACAAACATCTAAGGGAAAATAATTATTATTATGGAGTTCAAAATCTAAAATTGCAGCAAAACAATAGAAAAATCTGAAATTGCAATAAAACGACAACATATTGAAACTAAAGTAGGATCAATCGTGGAGGTGGTGTTGACTAGGGGTTTGGGCCTCCAAGAAAGTGACAAAGGGATCGGCTAGCAAGCTTGAAGGTGGAAGAAGTAATAGGGAGGGCAGCTGCAACAAGAGAAAAGCGGTGAGTAGCAAGAACAACAGTGGGAGGGGTCATTGAAGCGGTGACAGCAATGACAATAGGGAAAAGGATGTGAGACCATGCAGGAAAGGTTGGGGGAAAGGTGTAGCAAGGATAAACACTACTTACAGACCAAGATACAGCTGGAGCACTACTTGGAATCCTAGAATATATCACGTGGGGAGAAAAGAGACGCCAACAGCTGCCCAAAAATAAATCACAGCAAAAACTAACCTTAAACACTCACAAAAGCAAATATATAGTTTTAGATAACTAGAGTGGACCCCACTCCAATTTGGCAGAGTCGGCCTGTTATCAATTTCCCCGACATCCCAGATAGTGTTTTCAATTATTTATAATTTTTTATTTTTCTTTTCTTCTTTATTAGGAGGGATTCCTAGTTTGTTTCCTCCATTATTATTATTATTAGTATTATTATTATCACACACAAACAGAAAGAGATATACACGTGTGTGTGTGTGTGTGTGTGTGTGTGTGTGTGTGTGTCTATATATATATATATATATATATATATATATATATATATATATATATATATATATATATATATATACATATGTATATATATATATATATATATAATGAAATGTAATGTACTAGGTAACGAGAAATAAAATTCTTTTCGAATTCTACAATTTTAATAAAATTATATATTATAAACTTGCTGTTTAGCCATTCCTTCATTTCTCATCCTATATGATGCATGAAAGCTGAAATTGAGAACAATTTAGGGAAAAAGGAAGGCAAATAAGGGAGAAGATTAAGAAGAAGAGGGGAAGGGAGAGAAAGATGAGGTGAAGAAGAATAAGAAGAGAGAGAGAGGAAAAGAAAATAAAGAAAAGCGAGTAAGATAAAAAATTAAATTTAATTTTAATTTCAAATTTTGGATTTTGTTACTTTTATTCATAAATTACTTTCTAAGAGGACTGGTAGTCATATAGGCTCATATGAGAAGTAACAATGAGATTGTTCACAAAAGCAAAAAAAAATTTGGGTGTTCGTTCAAAAGACTAAATTGCAGATGGATAATACAAACATATTGTAATCCTTAAAAAATTATTTCTAGCATGTTGTATGTGCATGTTGACCTCATTTTTGATGAGGTCTTCTCTTCTTCTCTTTAGTACTTAGGATCTAGCCTTAGGCTTTTCCTTTGACTATCCTAGAGGATTAGAATTGGGACCCACTACTTAGAAATTCAAACCACTTCTTAACTCCCTGCAAACTCCACAAACTTGATTGTAGACCCCTAATCACCTAGAGGGTTGAAATCAAATGTGGAAGTTTAAAGGATGAGTTCCTATAGGATTCTTTGGCCTTAGGACTGCCCTGGGTGGCCTGGTCTGGTGAAAGGGCTGATTTACACACACACTACACCTATACACTACACTTTCACACACCTCCTAAAACCACACCCATACCCAACTTGACCTCCTGACTCATGAAGGTGGTTCACATGGATGGTCCTTAACCCCTAAGCCCTTGGCTAAGAGGGTTTGGAATAACATAGTGTATGCCTCAAATGAGTCCCTTCATGGCTCATATGGGCTTGATGTGGCTTCATGGCTCAACAAAAATGATTTCATTCCACTTACATTCACCCAATCTTCAATTTTCCAAATTTTCAATTTTTGACCCCCGGGACCCTACACCCGCCTGGCCTACCCAAAACCCTTGAAACCCTCCAAAATTTGCAAAATCACCTAAACTACCCAAAATTCTCCAAAATCATTCCTAAACATGGCTTCACCAATCAAATTGATCTCCCATAACCAAAAATTCCAAAAATACCTCCCAATACCCTCCAAATACCCAAAATACCCCTCTTAGCCAAAAAATCCAAAAATTCAGAAAATTCCCAGAAAATTCCAAAAAATCCCAAATATTCCCAATTTCATTTTGTTCAACTACATCATGGGCTAATTTTGTCAATTTACCCCACTTTTATCAAAACCCCCAATTTGACCCATTTTAACCCAAAGTAAACCCAATGTCAACCCAAACCTACCCAATTGACCCAAATTCTGGTCCAATTCAATTCTAAACTTCAATTCAACATCCCCAACACCAATCTAGACCAAATTCAAGCCCAATTTGATTGGCATTGGGATCCAATTTCACTTTTGGCCTTAAAGCCCAATTTGGACCCATGACCCAAACTTAGCCCAAACTCACCCAATTCAACTCCAATTAACCCCAAATCTTTTCTAAACCTTCCTTAACATCCCCATAAACAAAAAACTAACATGATTTGCCCAAGATTTTGACCCAAACCCCACTCAAATTCAACCCAAAATCAAAAAGCCCAATTTTGACCTAAACCCAAACCTAACCCAAATAGGCCCAAACCCCAAAATCAAAACCCAACCAAAGCCAAAACCTCTCTGAAACACTCCCAAAAACATTTCCCAACATTTCATTTACATCAATTTCAACCCTAGCCCAACATTGGCCTAAGTTAGCCCAATTTGACCTACATTGGCCCACTTACCAAATAAACCCAAATTCAAACCAATTCAAGTCCAAATCACACCAAATTGACTCCAAACCACTCATGACACATCCCTAAACCAAACTCAACAACTATTTGGCCCCACCTCTTTACAAAATTTCCATCCATAAATTCATTTTTAAACTTAAAGGCCCATTCCTTAAACCATTTTAAAAGTCCATCCTTTACCACATCCAAAGGCCCAAAATTGGTCCCAAAGCCCATATGACATTTCCCCTCATCATACTTTCAATTAAACTCAATACCTAAGTCCTAAATTCATCATCAAATCATTCCAAATCAAGTTTCATACAAATTTCCATCAAATTACCAAAAAATTCCTAAAATCCATTTTCATCAAATTGACCAAGCTTTCCCCAAGCCAAAGATAAGCCATGCAAGCCATGGACAAGCCACATGGAGCCATGGAGAGTTTGACATGTGATCAAGCCATTAATGGAAAAAGGAGGACCCCCTTTACTAATCCTTCTTAAGCCTTTTTTACCTTAAGCATGTCACACTCTAAACTATGCTTTGCCACCTAATCCTTGATGGAGACTCCACCACACATGGGAGATTGACCCACCCGACCTCCTCAGACCCAAAACCGAGTCTTGGGGAGGTGCACCCAACCCATTTGCATGGGTTGACCAAAATAAGCTAAAATGACCCCTTCCCCTTTCTACTTTGATTCAACCACTTTACACATGTCAAACCTCAATTGAATGCACCAAACCCTAGCCCTGACCCACCTGAACAAGATGGTGACCAATGCCTGGCCGGCCAGCCACCAGGTCGCCGGAAAACACCATGGCCGAGAGCTCACATGTGAGCCAACTTTGGGATTCTACTTTCGCCGAGCCGCCCCATGCCCAATGGCCACCATGGCCGTTCGCCCTCGACCTAAGCAAGCTCGATCCCAAGCCCTAACTCTCCTCGGGAGGCCCTCCACCCTCTCCTATTTAAACCCCTCACCCTCACGGCCAAAGGAGGTGTTGAACCAGACCATACCAAAACTCTGCCAAAATCACTCCTCACTCCCCTCCAGACTTAGAGCAATTGATCCCCACTGTCCTCCTGCTCCAATCCCCATTGATTGAGCTCAATTTTGGAGCTCAATTCTCGAGCCGAACGAGACACTCCCGAATCCTCCACCAAAATCAAATTAAACTCACCTACACCTTCACCGTGCCAAGAGAAGAAGTTTTCCAGTGAAAGCCCCCTCTCCGAGCCACCCGGCTTGTTCCGTACTCCAAAGGTTGTGATCGGCCTTGATGGAAATCACACCTGGCAATTCACCACATCCCTGGGCTTCATCCCTAGCCTCCCGCGAGCTCCAACGAATGTGCCGAACATCTCTCGATCGAGTCTTCACCTCTCGCAGCTAAGGTATGGATCAATTCTTCATCCCGAGCTTCCGAACATTCTCCATTTCAAATGAGTCGATTTCAATGAGCATTAGCCGTATAGATGTGTTCGTCTCTTCAAGACGAATCCATAGAGCACAAGAACATAAAAATCCATGGAGAATTGAGTGAGATCTTAGGGCTAAAAGGTAGACGGCTCTCGGGTTAGGACGCTCGGGGACGATGAACGGATGCCGTTCATTTAATACACGCGCGGACGGACGGCTCAGATGGCGTCGGATGAGGAGACGGTACGTGAACCGCGGGCCGCGTGGCGCTGAGTCGAAGGCGGCGTCGAATGGGAGCGCGCCGTGTGTGCGTTCGGAGCTCGCCGAGGCCGACGCGGCGCCGCGTCACTTAAGTAGAAAAATAGGATTTTTCTTATTTATTTAAATCCCGTAACATCAAAAATCCATATCTTTGTGTAGAAAAATCACAAAAATAAAATAAAAATACCCTCTTACTCAAGTGAACGTGAGGAGAATAATGTGGAAAAGAAATTAATTAATTTTATCCAAGTGTTTTATTTTTAATTAATTATTTACTCCCTGCATTATTTTAATTTTCCATGCATTCATATAATTCACCATGGCATGAGACCATAGGGCTTTGAAGCCTCCGAACTTGGGAACATTCCCCGAATTTTCCAAGGTCGAGGCCATCTCTCGTGAAAAGTTATTGATTTTTCAAATGCATATGGTTGTTTTGAGTATTTTAATTCCAAAAATTAGCATGTTGTGAAATAAATTCTAGGAAAATTTGGTGATGTTCCTTATGACCAGAGAACCCTAGGAAAAATAGGACTTGAGTTAATTCACTTAAAATAACCCTAATTGGCTTAAACACCCAAAATAGACCCCTAATTAATTAGAGCTAACTACACAACAAATTGACTTGAAATCAATTCTCCACTAACCTTTAGGATCAGAGGAACCCACCATAAAAGTTTGAGGTCAATTGGACTTGGTTAGCCTTACTAAATGGGTTGATTAAGCCATTTAGTCATTTTAAACTCTAAAAATTCATAACTTTCAAAATACCTTTCAAAAATTCACCAAATTGGTTTTGGAGCCTCTCTGATATCAGGGGAA
The DNA here is from genome assembly GCA_022702705.1 of Papilionanthe hookeriana x Papilionanthe teres. Taxonomy (NCBI): domain Eukaryota; kingdom Viridiplantae; phylum Streptophyta; class Magnoliopsida; order Asparagales; family Orchidaceae; genus Papilionanthe; species Papilionanthe hookeriana x Papilionanthe teres. The sequence continues at coordinate 97,497,259 of CM040425.1, forward strand.
TTTAAGAAAATTAAACTTTCAATTTTCTAAAAAAGTTAATTTTTTAGTATTATTTTAATATTTTAATAATTAAAAAATAATAAAAATCACAAAAATAATAAAATTCACCAAAATGTCATATTTTGAAATTTAATCACTTAGGAACAAACCCCATATTTTTCTCAGGTCTATTTAATGAGATATTAAATTTTAAAGCCCTAGGGTAATTTTAAAATTAAAAAAAATATTTTCTAGCATTTTCACTAAAATAATTATAATAAATCAAAGAAAAATCAAAAAATTGTAAAATTTGGTTCTCTGGAATCCTTGATATCAGAGAAAATTTTAAAAATTATAAAATTCATTTTTCAACTTATATTCTATTTTTAAATTAATTAATACTCCAGAAATTAAAATAATTCTAGTAAATAAAATATAATTCAAAAAATCACAAAAATTGGTCCAAGTGGTCCTCTGGTCATTAGGAATGTCCCATAATTTTCTTAAGGACAGAAACTTTACCTTGGTCGTATTATTAAATTTTCCTTGGAAATCCTTATTTTCCACCAAAAATAATTATATAAATAAATTAAATACAGAAAAATCACATTTTCTCCTCTAATGTCTTTATTGACATATGAGTGAAGTCACATAAAAATTTCAAATTCATTTGAGCTCAATTTAGTGAGTTATGAAATTATTAGGCTTGAAGGGCAAAATGGTAATTAAAATTTTAACCCTTAATTAAAACTTTAGGCTTAATAAAATTAATAGGTAAAATATTTGATTTTAATCTGATTTGGATGATTCAATTTTAGATAATTAAAGGGTAGAAACCTACTAAACAATTTAAAATAATTGAAATAAACCTTAATTAAATAATAAATTAAATTTGGAAGAATAATAAATTGGAATTATTAAAATAGGGATATTATTAGGAAGAGATTTATTCTTTAATCTAAAGATCCCTAAATTAATCATCTCAATAACATTTAATTCTTAATTAAAATGGTAATTCAAATTTAAGTTTAAAAAATGTTAAAAGATTCAATCATTTAAATTGAATTAAAGGTAAATTATTAAACTCTTTTTAAAGTTTCAATTAAAATTAAAATTAAAAATAAAATTAAATTAAAAAAAATTAATTAAATCAAATTAAATTAAATCAAAAAATATAATAATAATAAAACTAAATTAAATTAAATTGAATAAATAAATTAAATTAAATTAAATAATTAAATTAAGTTAAGATTAAATTAAATTAAATTAAATTAAATTAAATTAAAAAAAAATAAATAAAATATTAAATTAACATAAATTAAATTAAAATTAAAACAAATTAAATTAAATCAAATTAAATTAAATTAAGCTAAAGCATATCATATTAAATTAACCTAAATTAAATTAAGTCAAACTAAACCACATTGAATTAAATTAAGTTAAATTAAATTAAATTGAATTAAATATAATATCACCTAAGACATGAAGAATTCAAAATAAATCTAAAATAACTTGGACACTATTCCAAACTTAAATCATTAATTTGAACTTAAATTTGAATCACAAATCATTAAATATCATTTTGCCCTTATAAGCTTTTACTATTATAACTCCTAAACGGAGTATCAAGTGAAATGACACTTCACCCATAAGGATATTCAAACATCCTAATTCACCGAGCAAGAAATAAAACTTAACTTAAACACCCTGGTGATTAATTCACCTGCACAATAGAATTCATTCGGACTTAGGATAATTCCCGAAATATCGAAAAGATGTTTAAGATTCGTCTTAAACACTTCCTCAATATGATGGAATGTCTTTAAGAACAAATTGAGCTTAGTTGTTCTTTGGTGAAGAGAAATCATCCTTAAAACCAAAATTGAAGACCTAGACGTCATAGGAATGACTAGCTATAGGATTAGGATTTTGGTAGAAAACCATGACCCTTCCCTTAGCTTTACCTAAGAAATTGCTATAAATGCTTAAATGCTCTAAACTGTGTTTTAAGTGCAGCTTGGGATGACGGGAAGACCCTCCAGGTACGCTTTTATTTTATTGCAATTTACTTTACTGCAATTTATTTAATCGCATTGCACTTACCTTTCTTGCATGATAAACAACAGTTGCATGAAAACCTACATCTTTAGGACAGAAACCAAAACTGAAACCCATAACTAAATTAAAAGACACTACAAGATAAAATTCACCGCCACAACATTTTAAAATATAAGACAACTCAAAATTTAATCACAAACGTAACAACAAAACTACAACTACAACTAAATTAAAACGTCTCATTGAATGATCGGGAATACCTCGGATGATGTAACCCACGTGTTGCTAACGGGATTTCCCACGGTCTAAATGAAAGTGCGGAACTCATTTAGTTGAGTTTAGCAAATTCATTTGGACTAAGTGAATTCGATGAAAATAACGGTGCGGGATGACGGAACCGTGGGATCTTAATCGGTTCCGTTTAATCAACTCTAAGACCTGTTTTAATTAAAATATTAAAGACACATGGAAATTAAGACTTTCTCTAAAACCAAACACTTCTCTCATCTCCTGATTTATGACTTCTAAAACTAAACCTCTGCAACAACAAGGAGCTCGGAGCATGGTGGGCAGCATGGCCATCGTCATCAGCAAAACCTGAGTCTACTTCAGCAAAACTTTCCTTAGAATTAAATAACCAAGCCGTAGGACTTCGAGGTAGTTTGCCTAGTGCAACATAAATCCTCAACTCTTCGTTAGGCATTTGCATGATCATATCATGTAAATTAAGCCCTAACCGGTCTTAGGATTTCCGAGGTAGTCGTCCGATACGACATAAACCCTCACATCTTCGAGGCTATTTGTATGATTTTATCATACAAATATAAGTCCTAACTAATTAAAATCGCAAAATCAAAATATTAAATAAACATTAGGACCTTCCTAAATTCAAACCAAACAAATAGGATAGTCGGAAATTACCGAAGTTCGCTTCGAATCTGTGATTTCTCCTACCTTTCATCCTTTGAATTCCCAAAATAAAATGTTCCAAACTTGATCCATTCCCTATTGAAATTCCAAAACTCAATCCATTGAAAACTTAAACTTTGAAATTCTTGAGAGCAGAACTACTGATTATTATCGAGAGTATTCTTAGGTGATTTCCGTCACTTAAGATGTAATTAACTATAGGGGCTTGCCCTTATAGGGAACTTTAAGAACCCGAGTAATATAAACCCCGCTTAATTCATTCATATTAAGCAGGGGAACTCGTCGGCTTATAAAATTGGTTCGCGGACCAAACGAACGTCACAAATCTTCTAGTTTATTTAATCGAGCCCCATCATCGGGCGATGTGTCTATTCTTCGGGATAGATACACGGTTTGTGATGCGATGCTCGTTTATATAAACTATTTGGGATGTGAGATCGGTTTGATTTCATATCTTAAAATTTTCAAATTTAAAATTATTTTCAAAATCAAATACTACTTTCTAAATTATATATATATTTAAATTAAATTTAAAATTCACCGACAACTCCTGCAGGCGACCCCTTTTAAAAAAATACAACACTCAACCTAAAAATAAGCCGCACAATTTCTGGCGACTCCGCTGGGGAATAGTTCCTCCCTCCATTTTGATCAAATAGTTCTGCTTTCAAAAATCGGTAGTGTATCCATGTCCCCAATGGATCAAACTACCCTTCTTTCCGTTGGAATATTATGTTCATTTCTACCTCGAACGAGTATGGCCAACATTCTCTCCGATTTAGGAGCCACTCGTTTAGACACCCCTAAACAGAGAGGTTCCGAGATCCTTTTACCTCATTTACGAGGTGGGGTGGACCCCCAATAAGTGTTAGTTTAGGAGTGATCCTTCGAGTCGAGAAGTCTTGCATAAGACTTTCTTTTCCTTTCCAACTCTGAATCAGATTCATTACCTTCTCTACACCTTTGAACATTCCGTTCTAAATAAACAAACCCTCTAATGAATGACTCTTTTAACAAATATACATGAACAAGAATATGTTCGGACACTTTTAGATTCCTTTCTTTTCGTCCCGATGAGAAGAAGCATAACTCGGGACCGACAATCGAATCTACCTTGCAGAAATGGAAGCCCCAAAACTGATTTTCTCCTTCACCAATGGACTAGACTTCGCTGTTTACAAGGATGAGCTGCCCGACAATGGGATCATCCGGTTTGGACAAGGATTTGAAAACACAAATGTCAAGATCGCTGACGTTACCCTTTTCGCACTGATGGACAAAGTGCCAGAAACTGAGAAACCTATGATTGAGTTCAACCTTAAATCAACTCAAGATTTTCCTCCTCTGCAAAGGGTTCCACTCGAGAGGAGTACCGCCGTCCATAGAAGGACCGTTATCTCTACCCCCACCTGGTCTAGTCGTCTCCGCACCTACCCCGGCTCCCGCCAAACTGAAGGGGAAAGAAGTTCAAATTTGCAACGAGCATGTTACCATGGAGGGTACAGATTTCCGTGTAAGACCTTCTGTTTTTGAAATTGGGTCCAGTTCAAGGGTTCCACCCGTAACACGGACTCAGAGGAGAAACAGAGGCAGGAAGATCGCCGTGAAGGCCGTAGCCGCCGAAGTCGCTTTCCTAGAAGAAATTCCCGAGTACACACCACTACCCGAATACATACCATTGTCCGAGTATACACCCCTTTTGGAAGGAAGTAGATTCCATCCCCTTTCCGCCGCAGACTCGACGAGGAAAATGTCCGCAGGATCGCCTCTACATTACCTCGGCCCGCATACTATAATGACAACAGAAGAAAGAGGGCCGGGGTTACACCACTTGCCCGACTACGTACCGTGATCGAGAAGTTAGCAAAGAAAGAGAAATGCCCCGTATCGCAGATTTTAAGAAGGATAGGACGGGTGCCGGCCAAATCACGTCTTGGGCCACGAGTAGAACCTCGCTATCGCCGCGAAGAGCCGAATAAGAAGATGAAGGCTAGTCCACCCGTTGTTGTTTCGGGTTTACGTATCGTGGAGGATACCACCTTCCAACGATTCGACCGACGGACCATCCGGTCCTAGGCCTTCGTCGCTAGAAGGATGGTATGGCGTCCCACTACCGCCAATTAAGACCGAAACAACGACCGGAAAAGGAAAGTCTCGTCGAGAGACTTGAGTCCGAAGAAAGTGCTACCGCAGAGAAAGGGACTCATGAGAAGGAAACCCGACAATTATCACATGACAATTGCAAGGATGTACGGAAAAGACCTCTAGAAGATGCTATGGAAAAGTTAAGAACTGATATTCGGCGACTAGCAAGGGAAAGAGAGGAGAAATTCGGAGATGAAGTTGACTCGTCAGAGTTCATGGATGATGAGTATGCGGAAATTAACATGGTTGAAACGCGAGCTTCGTCAGCCTCACAAGGTGCTCCCTGCAGCCGCGTAAAGAGAGGAGCCGGAAGTAATGAGGAGGCAAGCTTCAAGAGAAAGATGATACGATCGCCCGGATGGCGAAAAGGATGGAAGAGATGGTCGTAGCCCTAGCCACTCTCCGTAGTCAAGTTCAACCCCAAAGGGAAACACCCCCGAAGTCATTCACATTGTAGACGGAGGAAAGGAGGTTACATCCGTCAACGAGGATGATCAATTAAAGAAGGATGCAACATAAAGTATGATTCCGGAAAAGGATATTAAGAGCTTGGTGGAACAAAGAATGCGAGAAGCCTTGGCACAATCAAAGAGCGGAACATCCATTCGGACGGGTAGACCTTACCTCGAAGAATTCGACGATATCCAATATCCGAAAGGCTTTGTACCACCTCTCGTTCAAGACATTTGATGGAACCGGAAACCCTCGGCGAAGCATGTTGCACATTTTCGTGCCGCTTGTTGCAATGCCGGCGGAAGTGATGCTTTACTCTTCCGACAATTTGTCGACGCACTCGTCGTGGATCGCCTTTGATTGGTATGCGGAATTACCAAACGGTTCGGTGAAGACATTTTCGAATTAGAGAACCTCTTCATCAAGCGATTTGTCGGAGCTCGACACCACATCACTATAGGTGATTTAGTGGTAGAGAAGCGAGCCGAACGAAACTTTGGTGGACTACATACTTCGATGGAGGAACCTAAGTATGAAGTGTGAGCCACAGCTATAAGAACAAGCATGCGATCGGCATTTTACTAAAAAGCATCCATGGCCCGATAAGCACTTCTTCTCAAGGGATTTACTATTAAGACTTTCGAAAAGTTGTTAAGCAAGGCCGAAGCTTGCAAGAGGAGGCGAAGCAATTAAGTTTCACCGATAAAGCGGACAAACGAAGCCCGTGAAAACTTTTGAAAAGAAGTCCGGGATCGTCGCGAGCGAGTCGATAAAGGCAAGCAACCGATACAAATATCGTCGAACGGCCGCAAAGAAATTCAACGAATTACCGAGCAACCCCGACCCAGCCTATCGCTCATCTCAACAATATGAACAATCGCCTCGTCCACAACGTACGTTTAGGGAGTTCCCGAGCGGGGAATATCCATTCAAGAATGAGGCAGATGCCGAAAATGTTCCGCGACCTAATGAAGACTCCGGATTTCCAACTCGCCGGAGCCTAAAAGACCAGAAGAAGTCGACAAGAAAGGTGATCCCAACTTTTGCCCTTACCACCGGATGCTTGGACACAAGATAGAAGATTGTATTACCTTCAAAAGTTGGCTCCACGACAATCTTCGGAAAGGGAATATAACGATCCCGAAAGAATACATGAAGGAACCCCGGAAAGGAGGTTCCTTCAATGTTATCTCGACGGATTTCACTGTTCCGATAGATCCCTATGCGACTGATGATGGATGGACTACCGCTTGGACAAAGTCTTCAAAGAAGATTTTAGATCACATCCAAACCGCTTCGGTGCGAGCCTCAATTCAGAGTTCGAAAACTGTCAAGTCGGCGCTATCACTTGCGATAGAAGAACCACCTCAACAAGAGACGATTGAAGAAAAGAAGAAAGTTGACGAAGAAGAGAAGACCGAGGCACCTAAGGCTAGACTAGGGGCTGCTTATCCTAGGATAGTTGTTTCCGATTCGGGGGAGAAATCCCTCGAACCTCTGACTCTGTATGATTATCTGCCCACTCCGGTGGGATCTTATAATGATGAGGGTTATGGCATTGGCTACGTTTTGAGTGTTTCTAACGATTACGTAACTAGCGACAATCAACCTGATCCGGACGTCGATTCCGATACAAATAACAATTCTCAAATCATACACAATCTCGACGATCACAATGACGAAGAAGACATCCACCAGAAAGGCTATGAGAGTTCAACAAGCAACGAATCTATTTGCGAATTTCGAGGAACTCCAATCACAATAGAGTTAGAGCTTTCAGACTCCGAAGCTAATCCTGAAGAACTTGTCGTTCCAGTTCAGGAGGAGACGCCAGCAAACTCAATGCTAAATTCAGAAGAAATCACAGAAGTCAACTTAAGAAGTGGAAGAGTTCTACCTCCAAGAATGGGTCCAAAGGACAAAGGAAAGCAGGTGGTTGTTCAGGAAGAACCAACCCCGGCAGAAGAAATACCCATTCGAGAAGACAACGAGGCATATGGAAACAAGGTGGATTACAACGTGCTAGCCCATCTTAGGAAACTACCAGCCAAACTGAGCATCTACGACGCTCTCATCTTATCAAAGGAGATGAGAGAAGCTCTGATCAAGGCCTTACTTGATCCAGAAATTTGCTTAGCTCAAATGGCCGGAGAATCCTTAGATGAGGTTTGCTCGTTAAAGGAACAACGAGGTGTTACCTTCACGGACAACGACCTACTACTGGGACAGCAGACCATAACCGACCATTGTACATTTCGATTACAATCGGGAAGTTTACGCTCTCCGCAGTATTGGTGGATCCAGGAGCATCAATCAATATAATGAATCTTCGAACGCTAGCATACTTGGAGATTGATGCTCGCGAGCTCGAAGCGGACAAAATGTTATTAAGAGGATTCAACCGTGAAAGGAGAAAGAGCCCTCGGCTCAATAACACTGCTAATGGAGACCGGTGACTTAGCAAAGACAACCGCAAAATTTCACATAATTGATTCAGAAACGTCGTTCAATGCTCTACTGGGCCGACCATGGATACATGAAAACCGGATGGTACCATCATCTCTACATCAATGCATCAAGTACTACGATGGAGGGAACAGTGTATTAAAGGTGACTTACAACCGTTCTCCGTACATGAAATCGGAATCCACGAAGATGCAGCTTATTATGCACCTCCGAAGAAAACAATCTTCTCCAGAGATACCATGACAAATGAAGCAAAAGAAATTTGGGACGACGAAGAACCTGAAGTTCTAGTCCAACAGTCACTCACCACTCCCTTACGGCGAGATGGTGAAGGCTTCTCCAAAACTCGCATCCGAGGTCGAAGCCGGGGACGAGGTCGTGGCAGAGACATTAGGACGATTGGACAGAGGAAACCAGCCATCAATGTTGATTGGGAAGATAGTTCTGAAGAAGAAAAAGAGATCAAGCAAGAAGCAGCGACAATAAATCGGAAGAAGCCGCAATTCAGAATCCCTCTCGAAGATGAAAGAAACGAAGAATATAAATCGATGTACGAGAAGATTAACCACTATGTACATACTATGACCCCGACCCCGATCCATTCTAATAAGATCGAGGGTATGGAGGTCAAAGAGGTACGTAGCGGTGGTGCAAAGCCCATCAAATTCTACCGTGGTGCTCCTTCCTCCAAAACCGAAAATAATGTACAATTTAAAGATGCTACTTCATCGAATTATTGGAATTGCCTTTCGAGTGGTACTCTCCCCGTGTTCAAAATTTAATTCGGCGTGGTTTCTTACCTCGACAATGGACAAAAGGTCAATCACAACGTTTTGAAAGTTTATGGAATAACGCCGGTCGTCCACCCAACTCAAAACATGGTCTCGGATTCGGCACGTAGGATCGGTCGACGATACCGAATTTTGCTTGGTTGTCACTTGCGAGTCTAATGAAAACCGCATGGAAACTACGGAAGAACTCGAAGATTTACAAATTGGAGATGCTCCACCGCAGTTCGAAGAAGAGATCAAATCTACAATAGATGAGTTAACTGAAGCTAACTTAGGTACTAAGAAAGAACCTGGACCTACCTTTGTTAGCTCCTTACTCAATAAGGAAGACTCCGAAGAAATAATCAAGTTATTAATGGAATTTAAAGACTGTTTTGCTTGGAGCTACGATGAGATGCCGAGTTTAGCTCCGGAGATCGCGATCCATAAGCTAGGAATGGACCCCGCTTCGTTCCAGTCGGACAAGGTCCCGGAAGAATGCGTCTAGAAATCGAACAAGCAAGTCATACCGAAGTTAAAAAGCTAATAGACGCTAAATTTGTCCGTGAAGAACAATACCCGACTTGGTTAGCCAATGTGGTACCAGTCAGAAGAAGAATGGTCGGATCGAATTTGTGTGGATTTCGCAGATTTAAACAAGGCATGTCCAAAAGATGAATTTCCTCTACCGATCCTGCAATTAATGATCGACATCGCTTCAACACATGAAATATTCTCATTCATGAATGGATCTTCGGGATACAACCAGATAAAAATGGCTCCAGAAGATGAAAAACTCACAGCATTCAGAACGCCGATCGGAGTATATTGCTACACAGTGATGCCATTCGGACTGAAGAACGCGGGAGCAACCTACCAGAGAGCAATGACAAGAATTTTTGATGATCTCATCCACAATCAAGTCGAATGCTACGTGGACGATGTGGTCATCAAAAGCGAAATAAAGGAAAACCACTTGTATGATTTGAGAATTGTTTTCGAACGATTAAGACAATTTAACCTTAAGATGAATCCCTTAAAATGCGCCTTCGGTGTCACCTCCGGGAAATTCTTAGGATTCGTTGTCCGACATCGTGGAATTGAAATCGACCCGGAAAAGATTAAAGCTATCTTAGAAATGCCACCTCCCGTAACCTTAAAACAACTACGATCTTTTCAAGGGAAGCCGGCATATCTTCGACGCTTTATCTCAAACTTGTCGGTAGGTGTCGACCTTTCTCGGCACTAGTTAAAAAGGACGCCGATTTATTTGGGAAGAGAAATGCCGGAGGGCCTTCGAGGACATTAAACAATATTTAATGACACCTCCCGTCTTAGCGGCCCCGGCCTCGTGTAGACCGCCGATACTTTATATCGCGGCTTTAGACGACTCTCTCGGAGCCCCGTTAGCCTGATGTCAATGATGAGGGTAAAGAAAATGCTCTTTACTACCTAAGCCGTCGTTTACTTCCGACGGAAATAAGGTATCCCGCAATTGAAAAGCACCGTTTGGCCCCGATCTTCGCCGCTCAAAAGCTCGTGCATTACATGCTTTCTCATAAGGTCAACTCTGATTTCAAAATTTAATCCATTGCAATACTTGATGACCCGCCCAACGCTTTCCGCGGACTTGTCGGATGGTCAATGATATTATCGCAATTTGATATAACTTTCGTGCCTCTTCGTGCCGTAAAAGGACAAGTCCTAGCGGACTTCCTCGCAAAGCACACCCTTTGTCGGCAGAATCGCCTCTCAATGACGACTTGCCGGATGAACAAATAATGAACCTAGAAGACCCCGATGATCGACGTTGGGAATTATATTTCGACGGAGCATCTTCAAGACACAAAGATGAAGAATCACAAGTGATAGTGCTCGGTAAGGCAGGGATCGGACTAATCTTTATAACACCGGAGCGGGGGATGTTAAGATACTCCTACCACTTGACAGAGCCGTGTACAAATAACGAAGCAGAATATGAAGCCCTCATAACAGGACTGGAATTAACTATTCAAATGGGTATAACAGACATCAACATCTACGGGGATTCGCAGCTAATCATTCAACAGATCGCCGGACAATACAGAATTTTAAAACCAAGACTCGAGCAATACTTCCAGTATGCCATACAGTTGTTGGAACAGATTCCAAATGTGACAATCTACAAAATTCCCAGGAAAGAAAACGCTTTAGCAGATGCGTTAGCCCGTCTCGCAAAAGAATTTGCCTGCTTGCAAGATGAATCAGTGGAAGTGTCAGTTCACGGACGTCGAGTCCTATCACAACTCGACATAGACACAATACACAAATCGAAAAAGAAAAAGGATCAATCGCGAAGAAGGATGTAAAAACACGAAGATCGAGCGACGTACCATTAATGGATTACCCGCAAACAGGAAAACTACCGGACGATAGGTCGTTAGCCCATCGTATCAAGAAAAGAACTCCGTCCTACGCATTAGTAAACAATACGTTATACGTAAGGTCTTTTGATCAAATGTGGCTAAGGTGCCTAAGCGGGTCCGAGGCCCGTGAAATTGTTAAAGAGGTGCATTCGAGACTCCGTGGCGCTCACCGACCGGGTCCAAAGATTAAAATGAAAATTAAAAGACTAGGGTACTACCGGCCCTCGATGATGACCGACCGCATGAAAATCGCCAAGAGCTGTCACCAATGCCAAGTGCACGGAGTGGTTCTACACCAACCTCCAAATGTGCTACATCCGACAATTGCGTCATGGCCATTTGAATGTTGGGGCACGGATATAGTGGGTCCAATAGAACCACCGTCGTCAAAAGGACATCGCTTCATTCTTGCGGCTACAGACTACTTTTCTAAGTGGGCGGAGGCGGCTCCACTCGTAGAAGTAAAGGCACACCATGTGCTACAATTTTTCAAGAACCAAGTTGTCTACCGTTTCGGAGTGCCGCGCAGATCATCTCGTATAATGGGCCGCATTCGAAGCACGCAAATCAACAATTTTGTCGAGAGACATGGAATCGACCGGCGATATTCAACAATTTACTACCCAAGAGCGAACGGCCTGGCTGAGGCTTTTAATAAAACTCTCGTTCAAATTTTAAAGAAGACTTTAGATGACAATAAAAGAAATTGGCACGAGAAGTTATTAGAAGCCTTATGGGCCTACCGGACAACCTTCAGAACTCCTACTCAAGCTACACCTTACGCTCTGGTGTATGGGTCCGAGGCAGTGTTACCCTTAGAGGTCCAGCTTCCTTCACTCAGAATTGCAGTTGCAAACAAGATCACGACAGAAGAGAATGCCAAATTGCGACTAGAAGAATTGGAAAGCCTGGAAGGGAAGAGACTTGCAGCGCAACAGAATTTAGAACTATACCAAGCTAAGATGGTTCAAGCCCACGACAGACTGGTCCGCCCAAGAACCTTCAAAGTTGGTGACTTAGTTCTCGTTCTCAAAAGACCTATTCTTGCACACCGCAAGATAGGAGGAAAATTTGAACCCACTCGGGAGGGACCGTTCGTAGTCGAGGCGATCTACTCGGGAGGCTCCTACCAGCCTAGTGAATTGCCAAGGAGAACGACATATGCTTCCGATCAATGGACGATACTTGAAAAAGTATTACGCTACTCGATGTTTCGAAGGAATGAATTTTCCATCCCTAGAAGCACGGGTGAAGTAATTACTTATGACTGGGTCCGAACCCAAAATAATAAAAAATGTGCTAAAATAAATAAAATCATGATAATAAAGTTTTCTTTGTTTTCTCTCTTCCAAATCAAAATCTCTTTCCTGATCTTTTCCTACTTCATTCCTGTCAAATTTAAAAAATATAAAAATAAAAAAAATTTTGTCTTTAATAAACATTTTCTTAATGTTCTTGTTCTTAAGATGACCCTCGATCCTTTTCCTCGTCTTTTCGCAGGAAATGTCGAACGGGCGGTTGGTCCCGAACTTTAGAAATGGCGTAAGCCTCGCACTCGACGAAAAGAGGGTGAAAGATGGAGCGATAATAGTAGATCGACTCGCACTTCGCACCGGCAGGCCTCGCAATACGAGGAAAGTCACCGGGTCCCGATTGGCCGAGAGGAACCGCCTAGTCGACAAGAATGAAAGTGGGTGGCCCGAGCCACCAATCCAACGAGTAAGAAAAGAAAAACAAACACCGAAGAGGACAAGAGAATCAAGTCCGTAGTCGCTACAAGCAGAGGGCGAGCTTGTCATCGCCGCGCCTACGTAAACGCAGGAAATACGAAGAGCTACTCTCACAAAGAACTCGCCGAAGAAATAAAAATCACCGTATCCGCAAGATGTTAACTAAATTAGCAACGGATCGGCGCGACGAGACAAGCTTGCTACTGCCAGGTGCATATACTTCAAGGATACCGGTTCGCCAGAACTTGAAGGAAGGAGGCCAGCTCCCGGGATGACGAAGAAACCGGAAAAATCTCAAGAAGAACGAAGAAAGAAGGCTACTACGCCACCGGATGAAGCCACCGGTAATGCATGACCTTGTTGCGAAGCAACCCCGGAGGATGTCCCGACGGACATCATCCCCGAGGAGCCGAGGTATCGAGGAGAACGTGAAGGGATCGAGCCATATATCCCACAAGTACGTCACCGTGCCTCGCCATTTGCAAATTATCCCGGAATACGAGCTAGAAAGAATACGTAATGTCCAAAAGAAAACTTTTGAATACTTCGAGAGAATCGAGGCGGGAGGATCAACATACTGAAGGCCTCGAGTTACATACGGATGTGTTCTCGAATACGAGCAACAACAAATCGTGGATCGCATCCGGGATTTGAAAAAGATGGGCCGAGCGAGTCGCTTAAGAGAAAACACTTACTCGTAACCCCGGAGATGGATGCCGGGAAAGGGGAGAATTACAATACAATGTGGATGTCGCTACAACTTCGCAGAAGACAGGAAGGAAACCCACCGTGGATACTCCGTCATGGCCGGAGTAGATCCAATGCCATTAGTCATTAAAAGGATGGTAAAAAGAATGATAACATGGGGGATACCGCCGACAGATTGCATACCCAACAGCTTGCATCATTAACATTTACAAGAAGGGTGACCGCATTCCCCCGCACATAGATCATCACGACTTTGTTAGAGCTTTCGCACAGCTTCTTTTCCGAATGAGTGTAACATCATGTTCGGATCCGACCTCCGGATAGCGAGCCCGAGTGAGTTCCGAGGGCCAGTAAAGATACCATTACCGGTAGGTTCCGTCATGATACCGAAGGGCAACGGAGCGGACGTCGCTAAACATTGAATACCGGGAGTACCAAGTGAAGCGGATCTCGGTTACTTTCGAAGGATGGACGACGAGAAAGCACCTTACCACTTCCACCTGGACCCGAGCTAGAGAGCCTCCGACCTTACGAGCTGTGAGTTGCATGGAAAATATCACACCTCCAACGTACATCCATACGGCATCCTTGCCAAGGATGGCTTGGAAGGTGATGTTATTGACCATGTATCTCACTATTCAAACATGGATTTTTGACAGATACCTTTTTGGATGGATCGACAAAGATCATACATAGTCCGTTTTGAGTCTACATGGATTGTATGAGATGTATTCCAGATCGAGTTGTATGATGTATCTTCAACATGATTGGAATGAAAGTGACCATGTCACAATTTTGGCCTTCACCTCTTTTGTGCAAATTGACTGGGAAACGCCATTAAAGTTAAACGAGCTTCGAACAAAGAAAAGAAAAGAAAAAAATAATAATAATAAAAATAAAATGAGATGAAAAAAAAAGCTTCAAAATCCACGTGAACGCTAAATAAAATTCACATGAACATTTGGAAAGTTAAAGGACAAACAAAATGAAAATGAATCTCAAATCTGATCCCACTCTAAATTCATCTTTTCAAACATTTTCAAATCAACCCCAAATCGAGATTTATCCCAAGAAGCTTTAAAATTCTCTGTCGGGACAACTCTTCCTCACAGGAGACCCACACTTCAATTTCAGAACCCTAAACCTTTTTCGTCACATCAAAATCATTTCGACTTTTGTGGCCTACCTTTTCTTCCTGTATGCAGATCGACTAGGTCTATTGACACGGAGCCACGAACTTTGTTCGATTTGGTTCTGATAACATGGGATTGGATCCCTCTTCACACAAATAGACTTCCGAGATTGGAATCCATTTCCAATTCTCATTAAACTTTCGAGATTGGAACCTCGTTCCAATTCTCATTAAACTATCGAGATTGGAATCCATTTCCAATTCTCATTAAACTTTCGAGATTGAAATCCATTTCCAATTCTCATTAAACTTCTGAGATTGGAATTCATTTTCAATTCTCATTAAACTTTCGAGATTGGAACCTCGTTCCAATTCTCATTAAACTTCCGAGATTGGAATCCATTTCCAATTCTCATTAAACCTTTGAGATTGGAACTAGTTTCCAATTCTCATTAAACCTTTGAGATTGGAACCGGCTTCCATTTCTCCTTAGACCTTTGAGATTGGAACCGGCTTCCATTCTCTTTGGACCTTCGAGATTGGAACCGCTTCCATTTCTCCTTAGACCTTCGAGATTGGAACCGGCTTCCATTTCTCCTTGGACCTTCGAGATCGGAACCAGCTTCCATTTCTCTTTAGACCTTCGAGATTGGAACCAGCTTCCATTTCTCTTTAGACCTTCGAGATTGGAACCGCTTCCATTTCTCTTTAGACCTTCGAGATCGGAACCGGCTTCCATTTCTCTTTAGACCTTCGAGATTGGAACCGGCTTCAATTCTCTCTGCACCTTCGAGATCGGAACCGCTTCCATTTCTCTTTAGACCTTCGAGATTGGAACCAGCTTCCATTTCTCTTTAGACCTTCGAGATTGGAACCGGCTTCCAATTCTCATTAAACCTTCGAGATTGGAGCCGTTTCCATTTCTCTTTAGACCTTTGAGATTGGAACCAGTTTCCATTTCTCTTTAGACCTTTGAGATTGGAACCAGTTTCCATTTCTCTTTAAACCTCGAGACTAGAACCCGATTCCAGTTCTCTTTAAACTTTTGAGATCAGTACCTAAATTCTGATTCTCATCCCTTTCAATCAACACTTAAACTCTGATTTCCACTCCGAGGCTGGTACCTAAATTCCAGTTTTCCTTGCAATCCCGAGGTTGGGACCTAGGTTTCAATTCTCATTTCAAATCCAAATTTCCTCAAGTTGATTTTAAACCAAACCTCAATCTAAATTGAAACTCAAAATCTAAACTTACACATCAAAACTTAAACCAAAACAAAACGAAAATCTAAATTGAATTCCCCCAGATCATGTGATTTGGGATTCACCTCCTTTTCATTTCCCCAGCGAGAGTTCAGGAATCTCCAGTCTTAGAGATATACTTAACACTCCCCAGTGAAATTTCTTCTACTTCGTCTTAAGTTTGTCACTTGGACATCTGTGTTGGTTTTGTTGATTTTTCGGTCAACGCCAATACACGCGGTGTGCTTGGTTAGCACACCACACCTATTGGGGGTCCATTTGTTGACCTCATTTTTGATGAGGTCTTCTCTTCTTCTCTTTAAGTACTTAGGATCTAGCCTTAGGCTTTTCCTTCGACTATCCTAGAGGATTAGAATCGGGACCCACTACTTAGAAATTCAAACCACTTCTTGACTCCCTGCAAACTCCACAAACTTGATTGTAGACCCCTAATCGTCTAGAGGGTTGAAATCAAATGTGGAAGTTTAAAGGATGAGTTCCTATAGGATTCTTTGGCCTTAGGACTGCCCTGGGTGGCCTGGTATGGTGAAAGGGCTGATTTACACACACACTACACCTATACACTACACTTTCACACACCTCCTAAAACCACACCCATACCCAACTTGACCTCCTGACTCATGAAGGTGGTTCACATGGATGGTCCTTAACCCCTAAGCCCTCGCGTAAGAGGTTTGGAATAACATAGTGTATGCCTCAAATGAGTCCCTTCATGGCTCATATGGGCTTGATGTGGCTTCATGGCTCAACAAAAATGATTTCATTCCACTTACATTCACCCAATCTTCAATTTTCCAAATTTTCAATTTTCGACCCCGGACCCTACACCCGCCCTGCCTACCCAAAACCTCGAAACCCCGCAAAATTTGCAAAATCACCTAAACTACCCAAAATTCTCCAAAATCATTCCTAAACATGGCTTCACCAATCAAATTGATCACCCATAACCAAAAATTCCAAAAATACCTCCCAATACCCTCAAAATACCCAAAATACCCCTCTTAGCCAAAAAATCCAAAAATTCAGAAAATTCCCAGAAAATTCCAGAAAATCCCAAATATTCCTAATTTCATTTTGTTCAACTACATCATGGGCTAATTTTGTCAATTTACCCCACTTTTATCAAAACCCCCAATTTGACCCATTTTAACCCAAAGTAAACCCAATGTCAACCCAAACCTACCCAATTGACCCAAATTCTGGTCCAATTCAATTCTAAACTTCAATTCAACATCCCCAACACCAATCTAGACCAAATCCAAGCCCAATTTAATTGGCATTGGGATCCAATTTCACTTTTGGCCTTAAAGCCCAATTTGGACCCATGACCCAAACTTAGCCCAAACTCACCCAATTCCACTCCAATTAACCCCAAATCTTTTCTAAACCTTCCTTAACATTCCCATAAACAAAACACTAACATGATTTGCCCAAGATTTGGACCCAAACCCCACTCAAATTCAACCTAAAATCAAAAAGCCCAATTTTGACCTAAACCCAAACCTAACCCAAATAGGCCCAAACCCCAAAATCAAAACCCAACCAAAGCCAAAACCTCTCTGAAACACTCCCAAGCTTTCCCCAAGCCAAAGACAAGCCATGCAAGCCATGGACAAGCCACATGGAGCCATGGAGAGTTTGACATGTGATCAAGCCATTAATGGAAAAAGGAGGACCCCCTTTCCTAATCCTTCTTAAGCCTTTTTTACCTTAAGCATGTCACACTCTAAACTATGCTTTGCCACCTAATCCTTGATGGAGACTCCACCACACATGGGAGATTGACCCACCTGACCTCCTCAGCCCAAAACCAGGTATAGGGAGGTGCACCCAACCCATTTGCATGGGTTGACCAAAATAAGCTAAAATGACCCCTTCCCCTTTCTACTTTGATTCAACCACTTTACACATGTCAAACCTCAATTGAATGCACCAAACCCCAGCCCTGACCCACCTGAACAAGATGGTGACCAATGCCTGGCCGGCCAGCCACCGGGTCGCCGGAAAACACCATGGCCGAGAGCTCACATGTGAGCCAACTTTGGGATTCTACTTTGCCGAGCCGCCCCATGCCCAACGGCCACCATGGGCCGTTCTGCCCTTGACCTAAGCAGCTGATCCCAAGCCCTAACTCTCCCTGGGAGGCCCTCCACCCTCTCCTATTTAAACCCCTCACCCTCACGGCCAAAGGAGGTGCTGAACCAGACCATACCAAAACTCTGCCAAAATCACTCCTCACTCCCCTCCAGACTTAGAGCAATTGATCCCCACTGTCCTCCTCGCTCCAATCCCCATCGATCGAGCTCAATTTTGGAGCTCAATTCTCGGGCCGAACGAGGACACTCCCGAATCCTCCACCAAAATCAAATTAAACTCACCTACACCTTCACCGAGCCAAGAGAAGAAGTTTTCCGAAGAAAGCCCCCTCTCCGAGCCACCCAGCTTGTTCCGGACTCCAAAGGTTGTGATCGGCCTTGATGGAAATCACACCTAGAAAATTCACCACATCCCTGTGCTTCATCCCTAGCCTCCCGCAGCTCCAACGAACGTGCCGAACATCTCCGATCGAGGCTTCACCTCTCGAGCTAAGGTATGGATCAATTCTTCATCCCGAGCTTCCGAACATTCTCCATTTCAAATGAGTCGATTTCAATGAGCATTAGCCGTATAGATGTGTTCGTCTCTTCAAGACGAATCCATAGAGCACAAGAACATAAAAATCCATGGAGAATTGAGTGAGATCTTAGGGCTAGAAGGTAGACGGCTCTCGGGTTAGGACGCTCGGGGACGATGAACGGATGCCGTTCATTTAATACACGCGCGGACGGACGGCTCAGATGGCGTCGGACGAGGAGACGGTACGTGAACCGCGGGCCGCGTGGCGCTGAGTCAGAAGGCGGCGTCAAATGGGAGCGTGCCGCGTGTGCGTTCGGAGCTGCCGAGGTTGATGCGGCGCCGCGTCACTTAAGTAGAAAAATAGGATTTTTCTTATTTATTTAAATCCCAGAACTTCAAAAATCCATATCTTTGTGTAGAAAAATCACAAAAATAAAATAAAAATACCCTCTTGCTCGATGAACGGAGGAAAATAATGTGGAAAAGAAATTAATTAATTTTATCCAGTATTTTATTTTTAATTAATTATTTACTCCCTGCATTGTTTTAATTCTCCATGCATTCATATAATTCACCATGGCATGAGACCATAGGGCTTTTAAGCCTTCTGAACTTGGGAACATTCCCTGAATTTTCCAAGGTCAGAGGCCATCTCTGTGAAAAGTTATTGATTTTTCAAATGCATATGGCTCTTTTGAGTATTTTAATTCCAAAAATTAGCATGTTGTGAAATAAATTCTAGGAAAATTTGGTGATGTTCCTTATGACCAGAGAACCCTAGGAAAAATAGGACTTGAGTTAATTCACTTAAAATAACTCTAATAGGCTTAAACACCCAAAATAGACCCCTAATTAATTAGAGCTAACTATACAACAAATTGACTTGAAATCAATTCTCCACTGACCTTTAGGATCAGAGGAACCCACCATAAAAGTTTGAGGTCAATTGGACTTGGTTAGCCTTACTAAATGGGTTGATTAAGCCATTTAGTCATTTTAAACTCTAAAAATTCATAACTTTCAAAATACCTTTCAAAAATTCACCAAATTGGTTTTGGAGCCTCTCTGATATCAGGGGAATTTAAGAAAATTAAAATTTCAATTTTCTAAAAAAGATAATTTTTTAGTATTATTTTAATATTTTAATAATTAAAAAATAATAAAAATCACAAAAATAATAAAATTCACCAAAATGTCATATTTTGAAATTTAATCACTTAGGAACAAACCCCATATTTTTCTCAGGTCTATTTAATGAGATATTAAATTTTAAAGCCCTAGGGTAATTTTAAAATTAAAAAAAATATTTTCTAGCATTTTCACTAAAATAATTATAATAAATCAAAGAAAAATCAAAAAATTGTAAAATTTAGTTCACTGGAATCCTTGATATCAGAGAGAATTTTAAAAATTATAAAATTCATTTTTCAACTTATATTCTATTTTTAAATTAATTAATACTCCAGAACTTAAAATAATTCTAGTAAATAAAATATAATTCAAAAAATCACAAAAATTGGTCCAAGTGGTCCTCTGGTCATTAGGAATGTCCCATAATTTTCTTAAGGACAGAAACTTTCCATTGGTCATATTATTGAATTTTCCTTGGAAATCCTTATTTTCCACCAAAAATAATTATATAAATAAATTAAATACAGAAAAATCACATTTTCTCCTCTAATGTCTTTATTGACATATGAGTGTAGTCACATAAAAATTTCAAATTCATTTGAGCTCAATTTATTGAGTTATGAAATTATTAGGCTTGAAGGGCAAAATGGTAATTAAAATTTTAACCCTTAATTAAAACTTTAGGCTTAATAAAATTAATAGGTAAAATATTTGATTTTAATCTGATTTGGATGATTGAAATTTAGATAATTAAAGGGTAGAAACCTACTAAACAATTTAAAATAATTGAAATAAACCTTAATTAAATAATAAATTAAATTTGGAAGAATAATAAATTGGAATTATTAAAATAGGGATATTATTAGGAAGAGATTTATTCTTTAATCTAAAGATCCCTAAATTAATCATCTCAATAATATTTAATTCTTAATTAAAATGGTAATTCAAATTTAAGTTTAAAAAATGTTAAAAGATTCAATCATTTAAATTGAATTAAAGGTAAATTATTAAACTCTTTTTAAAGTTTCAATTAAAATTAAAATTAAAAATAAAATTAAATTAAAAAAAATTAATTAAATCAAATTAAATTAAATCAAAAATATAATAATAATAAAACTAAATTAAATTAAATTGAATAAATAAATTAAATTAAATAAAATAATTAAATTAAGTTAAGATTAAATTAAATTAAATTAAATTAAATTAAATTAAAAATAAATAAATAAATAAAATATTAAATTAAATTAAATTAAATTAAATTAAAATTAAAACAAATTAAATTAAATCAAATTAAATTAAATTAAGCTAAAGCATATCATATTAAATTAACCTAAATTAAATTAAGTCAAACTAAACCACATTGAATTAAATTAAGTTAAATTAAATTAAATTGAATTAAATATAATATCACCTAAGACATGAAGAATTCAAAATAAATCTAAAATAACTTGGACACTATTCCAAACTTAAATCATTAATTTGAACTTAAATTTGAATCACAAATCATTAAATATCATTTCGCCCTTAGGAGCTTTTACTTATTATAACTCCTAAACGGAGTATCAAGTGAAATGACACTTCACCCATATGGATATTCAAACATCCTAATTCACCGAGCAAGAAATAAAACTTAACTTAAACACCTCAGGTGATTAATTCACTCGCACGATAAATTCATTTGGACTTAGGATAATTCCCGAAATATTGAAAAGATGTTTAAGATTCAGTCTTAAACACTTCCTCAATATGATGGAATGTCTTTAAGAACAAATCGAGCTTAGTTGTTCTTTGGTGAAGAGAAATCATCCTTAAAACCAAAATTGAAGACCTAGACGTCATAGGAATGACTAGCTATAGGATTAGGATTTTGGTAGAAAACCATAACCCTTTCCTTAGCTTTACCTAAGAAATTGCTATAAATGCTTAAATGCTCTAAACTGTGTTTTAAGTGCAACTTGGGATGACGGGAAGACCCTCCGAGTACGCTTTTATTTTATTGCAATTTACTTTACTCGCAATTTATTTAATCGCATCGCACTTACCTTTCTTGCATGATAAACAACGATTGCATGAAAACCTACACCTTTAGGACGAAACCAAAACTGAAACCCATAACTAAATTAAAAGACACTACAAGATAAAATTCACCGCCACAACATTTCAAAATATAAGACAACTCAAAATTTAATCACAAACGTAACAACAAAACTACAACTACAACTAAATTAAAACGTCTCATCGAATGATCGGGAATACCTCGGATGATGTAACCCACGTGTTGCTAACGGGATTTCCCACGGTCTAAATGAAAGTGCGGAACTCATTTAGTTGAGTTTAGCAAATTCATCCGGACTAAGTGAATTCGATGAAAATAACGATGCGGGATGACGAAACCGTGGATCTTAATCGGTTCGTTTAATCAACTCTAAGACTCGTTTTAATTAAAATATTAAAGACACATGGAAATTAAGACTTTCTCTAAAACCAAACACTTCTCTCATCTCCCGATTTATGACTTCTAAAACTAAACCTCCGCAACAACAAGGAGCTCGGAGCATGGTGGGCAAGCATGGCCATCGTCATCGAAAAACTCGAGTCTACTTCACAGAAACTTTCCTTAGAATTAAATAACCAAGCCGTAGGACTTCGAGGTAGTTCGCCTAGTGCAACATAAATCCTCAACTCTTCGTTAGGCATTTGCATGATCATATCATGTAAATTAAGCCCTAACCGGTCTTAGAATTTCCGAGGTAGTCGTCCGATACGACATAAACCCTCACATCTTCGAGGCTATTTGTATGATTTTATCATACAAATATAAGTCCTAACTAATTAAAATCGGCAAAATCAAAATATTAAATAAACATTAGGACCTTCCTAAATTCAAACCAAACAAATAGGATAGTCGGGAAATTACCGAAGTTCGCTTCGAATCTGTGATTTCTCCTACCTTTCATCCTTTGAATTCCCAAAATAAAATGTTCCAAACTTGATCCATTCCCTATTGAAATTCCAAAACTCAATCCATTGAAAACTTAAACTTTGAAATTCTTGAGAGCGGAATCTACCGATTATTATCGAGAGTTTTCTTAGGTGATTTCCGTCACTTAAGATGTAATTAACTATAGGGGCTTGCCCTTATAGGGAACTTTAAGAACCCAGGTAATATAAACCCTGCTTAATTCATTCATATTAAGCAGGGGAACTTGTCGGCTTATAAAATTGGTTCGCAGACCAAACGGACGTCACAAATCTTCTAGTTTATTTAATCGAGCCCCATCATCAGGTAGTGTGTCTATTCTTCGGGATAGATACACGGTTTGTGATGCGATGCTCGTTTATATAAACTATTTGGGATGTGAGATCGGTTTGATTTCATATCTTAAAATTTTCAAATTTAAAATTATTTTCAAAATCAAATACTACTTTCTAAATTATATATATATTTAAATTAAATTTAAAATTCGCCGACAACTCCTGCAGGCGACCCCTTTTAAAAAAATACAACACTCAACCTAAAAATAAGCCGCACAGTGCATTTATTGCTAATCAAATTTGTGTGTAAATGCAACAGACTTTCTTCTTATTATGGAATGAGTAAATGACTACACAGTAATTTTATTAACACTAGATCGTTATAAAATGCATTCTGATTATAAAAATATTTTATTAGTTGATGATACTTGAAAATAAATATGGTAAATACATATAAACTACACATATGTATAAACTCACATTCAACATATTTTAAATTGTATCATATGATTTTTCCTAAATATTCAATAATGAAAATATATTAAACTTAAAAAAATATCAAAATATGATGGGTAAATTGATAATGATATGTTTAAGAAACATATACATGTTGAGTGACAAAGATAAGCTCATAAATCAATATGATAATTTTATATGTTGATGACAACAGTGAACTCATACATAAATATGAAGCCTATATAGAGAGGGTGACGAAGGTGAACACATATGAAAGCAGAAGAGTCTTCAAACTCATATATTGATGACACCTATACAAGTATGACAATATGCAGGCAATGAAGTTAATCCATGAAACTAATACCATAATAAGCTCTTGGAATATAGGTACTCTTACAGGTAAATTAATAGAATTAGAATATATTATGGTTCATGGAAAGATAAATATCTTGTGCATTCAAGAAACTAAATGGGTTGGAGAAAAGGCTAAGGAGATTGATAACTTAGGTTTCAAACTATGATATTCAGGTATGAGTCGCATTAGAAATGGTTTTGGTGTAATTGTTAAAAAGAGTTTGAAAGATGTTATTGTAAAAATTAACAGAATCAAAGATATAATTATTGCCCTAAAGATTTTTGTGATACTATAAGTGCTTATGCTTCTCAAGTAGGTTTAGATACAAATTCAAAAGAAAAATTATGGAATGATTTAAAAGAATTAAAACAAATGATACCCTTGAAGAAATAATTTTTATGTGATGAGGTCTAAATAGAAATGTTGGTAAATTGATAAAATATTTTAGAAATAATCATAGTGGTTACGGTTTTGGAGTGATTAATGAAGGAGGTATAAACATAGTAGATTTTGCTTTAGTTTATGATTTTATTATTGTTAATATATTACTTAAGAAAACGGATGAGCATATTATTACTCATAAGAATAAATGTAATAAAATACAAATTGATTATTTTCTTATGAGAAAAAGAGATCGTCGATTATGTAATAAATGTAAGATCATTCCAAATGAAAATTTAAATACTCAACACTGATTATTAATTTTAGATTTTAATATAGAGAGATGGAAGATAAAAAATTTTCATGGAAGTATATGAGGGTACCTAAGAGATACAAAAAAAACTATTTTTTTGAGTGAAGTTCAAGGTTTCAAGATTTAGGATATTATGAAGAAGCTAATTATTTGTGGGATAAAATAACAATTACTATTAAACAAGTGGCAATAGATGAATTTGAAGAATCAAAAGGAAAAAAATTTATCAATAAAATAGTCAACAAAAATAGTTGATGGTGGAATAATAATGTGCAAGAAAATATAAAATGTAAGTAATTTTGTTATAAATATTGGTTTAAATGTAAAAGCTTAGAAAAGTAGGAAAAATAAAAGGTAGTCCTCATTAAGTCTAAGAGAACAGTTTGTGATGCTATGAATTCTACATCTAGTGATCTTTATAATATATTAGATATTAAAGAAAATAATAAATTGTATATAAACTAGTCAAATAAAGAGAAAAGAAAATAAAATTTTAATTCATGTAAAGAATATTAAAGATGAAAATAATAGTGTTTTTCAACATAGGTGGGTAAGATATTTTTAAAATTTTCTCAATAAAGTTTCTAAAAATATGATTGATCTTTGTAATCTTAATATCGTTACTGTTAAAAAAAAATTTATTTTCACTATCGCATTAGTAAAAAGGAAGTTGAGGGGGCTTTAAAGAAAACTAATGAAAAATCAGTATGATCTGATGATATCCCAATTGAAGTGTAGAAATATCTATGAGATTTGAGATTTTTTTGGCTTACTAAACTCTTTAAAATTTTTTTTAAAAACTAAAAAGGTGTTTGAGTAGAGGAAAAGTATTTTGATCCCCATTTTTTAAGAATAAAGGGGGTGCACAAGAGTGTGCAAAGTATAGAAGAATTAAGTTAATGTGTCATACATTAAAATTAATGGAGAGTAATTGAACATATGTAAGACGTGATACAAAGATTTCTCATAACCAATTTAAATTTATGGTAGGCAATTCTACTATCGAAGGTATACATTTACTGAGAAGTTTAATTGAGAAGTACAGAGATAGTAAGGAGGATCTACATATGATTTTTATTAATTTAGAAAAATCTTACACTAAGGTTCTAAGAGAAGTTCTTTGGAGAGTTCTAGAAAATATTAAAAATCATTAAGGATATGTATACTAGAGTTGTTACTTTTATTCAAACAGAAGAAGGATAGACAAAGTATTATCCTATTTTAGTTTGATTACATCAGTTTTAAGCTCATATCTTTTTGCTTTAGTTATGGTTGCTCTTACTGGAAATTTACATGATGATATAACTTGGTATACAAACTTGAATTCTACTAATAACAGTCTTAGACTTGAGATATCAGAAACATTCACACCTTCTAATGATTGATCACCCATAGTTACAACTCAAATTTATATCTACTCAAATGAAGGTCTTTAAACTAATGTAAACTTCCATAATTCATGTTCTTCATGAAATCTTTCTCTAAGCTTATCTACAAGAAGGATATCATCAACAAAAAATATTGTTGAATTGCAGATATGCATCGAGTCTATTATGTGATAGATAAGTATCACTTAGACTTAAGGAAAATTTTATAAGATGGTGGTGAGACTGTCGGCATATTTTTAGGTTTGTGTGTTGTATTTTTAAAAAAGGGGTCGCCTACAGAAGTTGTCGGCAAATTATAAATTTTAAATTTAATTTAAATATATATAATTGGAAAAGTAGCATTTGATTTTGAAAATAATTTTAAGTTTGAAAATTTTAAGATATGAAATCAAACCGATCTCACATCCCAAATAGTTTATATAAACGAGCACTACATCACAAACCGTGTATCTATCCCGAAGAATAGACACACAGCTTGATGATGGGGCTCGATTAAATAAACTTGAAGATTTGTGACATCCGTTTAGTCTGCGAAACAATTTTATAAGCCGACAAGTTCCCTTGTTTAATATAAAGGAATTAAACAGGGTTTATATTACTTAGGTTCTTAAAGTTTCCTATAAGGGTAAGCCCCTATAGTTAATTACATCCTATGTGACGGGAATCACTTAAGAAAACTCTCGATAATGATCAGTGGTTTTGCTCTCAACAATTTCAAAGTTTAAAGTTTTCAAATGATTGAATTTTGGAAATTTCAAAAGGGATTAGCTCAAATTTGGAACAGTTATTTTCAGGAGTTCAATGGAAGAAAAGTAGGAGAAGCTGAGGATCCAAGAAGAATCTTAACAACTTCCCAAACTATCCTATTGTTTGGCTTCAATTTAAGAGTTTATTTAATATTGTAATCCTGCCAATTTTAGTTAATTTGGACTTATGTTTATATGACATAGTCATACAAATAGTCTCGAAGATGTGAGGGTTTATGTCGTACCAAACGACTACCTCATAGTCCTAAGACCGGTTAGGACTTAATTTGCATAACACAACTATGCAAATGTCTAACAAAAGGTTGAGGATTTATGTTGCACTAGGCAAACTACCTCGAAATCTTATGGCTTCTTTATTTAATTCTAGAGAATGGTTTTGCTGAAGTAGACACAAGTTTTGCTGACGACGATGGCCGTGCTGCCCACTATGCTCCAAGCTCCTTGTTGTAGCAGAGGTTTAGTTTTAGAAGGTGAAAATCAGGAGATGAGAAAAGTGTTTTGGTTTAGAAAAGTCTTAAAGTTCAAATGTCTTTAATGTTTTATTAGGGGAATCTTAAAGTTTATTATAACAACACCGATTAAGATCTCACAGTTCTGTCATCCCGGCACCGTTATTTTCATCGAATTTACTTAGTCCAGATGAATTTGCTAAACTCAACTGAATGAGTTCCACACTTTCATTTAGACCATGGAAAATCCCGTTAGCAACACGTGGTTACATCATTCGAGGTATTCCCGATCATTCAACGAGATGTTTTAATTTAGTTGCAATTGTAGTTTTGTTATTCTGTTTGTGATTAAATTTTGAGTTGTTTTATATTTTGGAATGTTGTGGCGGTGAATTTTATCTTGTGGTGACTTTTAATTTAGTTTTGGTTTCAGTTTTGTGACTATCCTAAAGGTTTTAGTTTTCATGCAACAATCTTGTTTAACATGCAAAAAAAAAGTTAAGTATAGTGCCTGTAAGTAATTTGCAATAAAGTAAATTGCAATAAAATAAAAGAGTACCTGGAGGGTCTTCCGTCATCCCAAGCTGCACTTAAAACACATGTTAAGGCATTTAAATATTTATAGCAAGTACCTAGGTAAGGCTAAGGGGAGGGTTTTGGTTGTCTACCAAAGTCCTAATCCTATTGCTAGCCATCTCTTATGACGTCTAGGTTCTTGTATTTTGTTTAAGGATGATTTTTTTCATCAAAGAACAATTAAATTCAATTGTTCTTCTAAAACATCTCATCATATTGAGAAAGTGTTTAGGACGAGTCCTAAACAACTTTTCAATATTTCCGAGATTATTTTGAGTCCAAGTAAATTTAGTTGCACATGTGAATTAATCATCCGAAGTTTAGTTAAGCTTTGTCTCTCGCTCAGTTGAACTCGGGCATGTGATTACCTCGATGAATGAAGTGACATCTCACTTAATACTCCGTTTAAGAGTTATAATAATTAAAGCCTTTAGTGGCAAGTTGGTTTGTTGAGAATTTTAATCATTCTCAATTTGAAGTTTGAGTTAAAAGTTTAAAATGATTTAGTTTAATTATGAGGTCTTAATTAATAATTTTAAGTTTGGAATAGTGTTCAAATTATTTTTGGTTTAAATCTTTATACTTTAAGTGATCTTAATATTTTAAATTTTTTTTGCTTTTATTATTGAATGATGTTAATTTAATTTAATTTAAATTTAATTTAACTGAATTTAACTTAATTTAATTTAATTTAACTTCAATATTTTAAATTTAATTTAATTTAATTGTTAAAATGTTAATTTAATTTAATTTTAATTTTAATTTAATTTTTACTTAATTTAATTTAATTTAATTTGATTTTAATTTGATTTAATTGTTAAGCCACTTAATATTTTGAGCTTTCCTTTAATTTAAGGGTTATTATTTTTTAATTTTTTAATTTTAATTTACTTAGTTTGGATTATCATTTTAATCTTAATTAAGAGTTAAATATTATTGAAGTGATTTATTTAGGGATTTTTTACTAAAGAATCAATATCCTCTCAAGTTATATCCTTATTTTTAATAATTCAAATTTTCATTAATCTTCAAAAATTTAAATTTGTTTAAATAATTAAAGTTTCATTTTGGTTTATTAAAAGTGATTAATGGGTTCCTACCCTTTTAATTTCCCAAAGTTTCAATCATCCAAGAAAGATAAAATCAAATATTTTACCCCCCACTTTAATTAAACCTAAAATTTTAATAAAGGGGTTTAAATCCTTTAATTACCTTTATGCCCTTTTAGGCTTATTTATTTCATAACTCACTAAATTGAGTTCAAATGAACTTAAAATTTTTATGTCACTTCACGCATATGTCAATTAAGACATTAGAGGAGAAAATATGATTTTTCTGAATTTAATTTATTTATATAGTTATTTTTAATGAAAAATAGGGATTTTCAATGGAAATTCAACAACATAACCAAAGAAAGGTTTCTGCCCTTAAGAAAATTCTGGGATGTTCCTAATAACTAGTGGACCACTTGGACCAATTTTGGTGATTTTTTAAATTATATTTTATTTATTATAACTATTTTGAGTTTTGGAGTGTTAATTAATTATAAAATAAAATTAAAGTTGAAAAATAGATTTTATATTTTTCTTAAATCTCTATGACCTCAAGGAGTTTAGAGAAATAAATTTTATAATTTTCTGTTTTTTCTTTGATTTATTGGAATTAATTTAGTGAAAAGGTTGGAAAATATATTTTTTTAATGTTAAAAATTGTTTTAAGCATTTAAAATTCAATATCTTAACTTAGAGACTTGGGAAAAATATTTGGTTTGTTCCTAAGTGATTAGGAGTCAAAATGTGACATTTTTATGATTTTTAATATTTTTATGATTTTTATTATTTTTTAATTATTAAAATATTAAATATATCATTAAAAATGAAAAAATTTAGAAAATTCCAATTTTAATGTTTATAGACTCCTCTGATATCAGAGAGCCCACAAAGCCAATTTGGTGAATTTTTGAAATGTATTTTTCGAGTTATGAATTTTTAAAGTTTAATTTTGATCATGTGGCTTAATTAATTCATTTAGTGGGGCTAATCATTTCCAATTGACTTCAATTTTTTATGCAATGTCCCTCTAATTCTAAAGATCAGTGAAAAATTGATTTCAAGTTATTTTAATGTGTAGTTTACTCTAATTAATTAAAATTTAATTTTGAGTATTTAGGCTAATTAGGATTATTCCTACTGAGTTAATTCAAAATATAATTATCCTAGGGTCCTCTAGTCCTAAGAAACTTCTCCAAATGTTTTTGGAATTTATTGAGCAATATGCTAATTATTGGAATTAAAATACCAAAAACAGAGACATAAACTTGAAAAATACATAACTTTCCATAGAGATGGCCTCTGACCTTGAAAAATTCAGAGAATGTTTCCAAGATCAAAGGCTTCAAGAGCCCTATGGTCTCATGCCATGGTGAATTATCTATACAAATGGAGAATCAAAATACTGAAATGAGTAAATAATTAATTAAAAATAAAATACTCATCAAAATAACTTGATTTCTTTTCCACATTATTCTCCTCCGTTCACTGAGCAAGAGGGTATTTTTAGTTTATTTTTATTATTTTTTTACACAAAGATATGGATTTTCTAAGTTCTGGGTATTTAAATAAATCAAAAAATCCATATTTTTCTACTTATCCACGCGGCACCGACTCATCCTTGGCAGCTCCGAAAGCTCACGCGTAGCGCTCCCATTCGACGCCTCCATCTGACTCAGCGCTCCAGGGGCTCGCGGTTCATGTAACGTTCTTCGATCCGACGCAATCTGGACCATATACTCGATACACGCTCGATCGGACGGCGCCTGGTCATCGTCTACGACTGGTGTGCACTCGTGACCGTTCACACTAAAATCCTAAGAACTCTCTCATTTCTCGACGGATTTTCATGTTCTTATGCTCTATGGATTCGTCTTGAAGAGACGAACACATCCATACGGTTTACATGCTATGAAATTAAGTAAATCAAAATGGAGAATCACTGGAAGCTCGGGAGGAAGGAATGATCCATACCTTTGCTCTGAGAAGTGTAGCTTCAATCAGAGAGTTGTGTCACCTTCGATTGCACCCAAGGAAGCTCCAGATGAAGTCTCTGGCTCTGGGGAATTTTCTAGGTATAAAAGTGCTCACAGCCGATTTCAAAGCTTGGAGGCTAGAGCAATTGGGTGACATGGAGAGGGGGCTTTCACTGGGGAACTCCTTCTCTTGGTCCTGTGCAGGTGTGGGTGAGTTTAATTTGGATTTGGTGGAGATTTTAGAGATGTCCTGGTTCTGGGCTGAGAATTGAGCTCCAAAATTGAGCTCAACCAATGGGATTTAGGGCAGGAGAGCAGTGGGGATCAATTGCTCTAGGTTAGGAGAAGGTCCTGGAGCAATTTTGGTAGAGTTTTGCTTAGGTCTGGTTCATCGCCTTCTTTGGCCAAGAGGGTGGTGGGTTTAAATAGACATGGCTGGAGGGCCTCCCAGGGGGAGTTGATGCTTGGGATCAGCTGCTCTGGTCAAGGGAACAACAACCATGGTGTCTAATAGTGGTTGGGACGACTCGACGAAGGAAGAATTGAATTTTCGAACCAAATGGGTGCTCTTGGCTCGGTGTTTCCCGGCGATCGTGGTGGTCGGGCCGGCCGGGTCGGTCACCCTCAAGGTCGGGAAGGTCAAGGCCGGGGTTTAGTGCGATCAATCGGCCATGGACATGTGTAAAGGAGTTTGATTTAAATGGAATGGGAGAAGGCTCATTTCGGCTTCGGTTTGGTTCAACTCATGTATTTGGGCTAGGTTCACCCCCCCCATGATCCGATTTGGGCTGAAGGGATCGATTGGGTCGGCTAGGAAGGGGTGGTGAAGTCCCCATCTAAGGTGATGTGGCTAATTTTAGTTTAGAGTGTAGCATGGATGAGGTTAAAAATGCTTAATGAAGGTTTAAGAAAGAGCTCCCTCTTCTTTCCATTAATGGCTTGGTGAGGTGTCAAAGCTCTCATGGCTTCATTTGGCTTGCTCATGGCTTGGGAAAAGGTTGGCTTATTTTCATAGGAATGGGTTTTGGGATTTTTGATGAGTTTAAGGAAAATTGGCATGAGGCTTGATTTGGATTTATTTGATGATTGATTTAGAATTTAGGGATGATATCAATTAAAGTTATGATGAGAAGATATTGTCATGTGGGCTTTGGAGCTAATTTTGGGCTTTTTGATTTGGTGAAAATGGGCTTTTAGGATGGTTTAAGAAAGTGGGCCTTTAGGTTTGAAAACAAATTGGTGGATGAAAATTTTGTGAAGGATTGGGCCAAACAAATGTTGGGTTTAGTTTAGGGATGTGTCATGAACATTTTAGAAAAGGTTTGGTGTCATTTAGAGTGGAATTGGATTTAATTTGGGCTTTTTTGGTAAAGGGACCAAAGTGGGTCAAATTGGGCTAACTTGGGCTAAGGTTGGGCTAAGGTTGGATTTGATGTAAAATTAATGTTGAGAAATGCTTATGGGAGTGTCACAAGAAGTTTTCAACTTTGGTTGGGTTTTGATTTTGGGATTTGGGCCCATTTAGGTTAAAAATGGATCAAATTGGGGGTTTTGATAAAAGTGGGTTAAATTGACAAAATTGGCCTATGATGTAGTTGAACAAAATGAAATTGGGAATATTTGGGATTTTTTGGAATTTTCTAGAAATTGTTGGAATTTATGGAATTTTTTATTAAGAAGGGCATTTTGGGTATTTGGAGGGTATTGGGGGGCATTTTTGGAAATTTTGGTATATTTGGCCATGGATGATCAATTTGAGTGGGGGGAAATGTTTAGGACTGATTTTGAGGAATTTTGGATAATTTAGGTAATTTTGCAAATTTTGGGTAACTTCAAGAACATTTGGTAGGTTTAGTGGGTTTAGGGCCACGGAAGTCAAAAATTGAAATTTTGAGGAAATGAAGATTGATCAAGTTTGAGTAGAATGGAATCACTTTGGTTGAGCCATGAAGCCATATCAAGCCCATAAGAGCCATGAGAGGACTCATTTGAGGCATTCACTATGTTGTTCCTAACCCTCTAGCCAAGGGCACTGGGGTTAAGGTCCATCCATATGAATTACCTACATGAGTCGTGAAGTCAAGCTAGGTATGAATGGTTTTTGGATTTGGAATGTGTGTGAAAGTGTAATGTGTGCGGGTCAATCCTCACTGCAGACTGTGCCACCAGGGGTAGTCCTAAGTGCCAAAGAAGTCCCATAGGGAACCCATCCTTTAAACCTCCACATTTGATCTTAACCCTCCAAATGACTTGGGGTTTACAATCAAACTTATGGGGTTTGCAGGGAGTTAAGAGGTGTTCAAATTTCTAAGTGGTGGGTTCCATTTCTAGTCCTCTAAGATAGTCAAAGGTAAAGCCTAAGGCTAGACCCTAAGTACTAAGGAGAGAGAAGAGAAAAGGCCTCATCAAAAATGAGGTCAGCAGAGACCTACAAATGCTTTATAGCACAAAATGTTGGCCTTTAAAAGAGAAGCATAAACAAAAGTTAAGCGTCGCTAAGATGAGAATGTTTGGGTGGATGAGTGGCTTGAAACTTAGGTCCAGTGCCAGACAAGATTAGAGAGTCTTCGTAGATGGTTTTTTCACATTAAACATCGATCATCTGATGATCCGGTTAAGAGAGTATATGGTTTAGATTCAACATATGTTAAGAAAGGTATAGGTAGAGCTAGAAAGGCTTGGGCAAATTCTAAAAAAATAATCTTAATTTGTTAGAATTAAATGACAATACGACACTCAATAGGACATAATGGAGAAAAAGGATTCATGTAGCTGACCCTACTCTAGTGGGATAAAGGAATTTTATTGTTGTTGTCGTCATTGTATACAAAGACGATGACAAAGATGAGCTTGACCATTAAACTTAATCCCACATAAATGATAAGTTCAAAATATTATTAAAAAAAATGTTCATTTATATGGGAATAATGATTTAAACAAAAGAGATTTTAAAGAAATATATAAAAAGTAAACTAGTCTGATATTAATCATGCATATGTAAAAATGACAATTATAACATTGTAAATGTTAACATTTTTAAAAATTATTTCAGGAAAATATTTTACTTATTCTAATGCCAATTATTATTGAGATGATTTTCTTCTATAATGATTATAAGAAAAAAGAATAGTTCAAGTTAACTTATTTTAAATTCTCATATTATTTGAATCCTATATTAGATTCGTCTGGCTTCGTCTCATAGTTCACTAGATTATTATCAGTGTTATCAAAATGCAAAACGCATTGCGATGTGTAAGATATTATTTTTGCATCAAAGCACAAAGCAAGGAGAGAAGTGTTTTTATTAACCAAAGTGCTAATATGTTATATAAAACTATTAATGTATAAATACACCTTCATGAACAACCATAAAACATAAAATATAACTTAAATGTTGATATAAAATAGAAAAGAATGTAGTATAATGACTAACATAAAAGCAAACATTGAGAGTGAATGTTTATTTAGTTTGAAAATTAAAAATTTTAAGTTAAATGCTTGGTATTAATTAAAGTTTGCTTTAAAATTTGATCTTTTTTAGTTCACCCTTATTACCTAATATATAGGGTATTACATATATACCACCCAATTCCTATATATTTACATATCTAAAACCTAAAAATATTATAAAAATTTTGAAGTTTAAGTGTTGTATATGTAAATACATAGGAATTTTGGGGCTTGATGAGCTAAGGGACCGTTTGGGGCGGCTTATAAGTGCGGCGGCGTTTTCAATACGCCGCCATACCGTTTGGTATGCGCGTTTCAACTGTTTATCCAATAAGCTAGTTTTAAATTTTTTAAAAGAGCCGATCGCGGTAAGGGACATGCGGTTCGACTTATCAGCTTATTTTCAGCTTATGAGAATAAGCTGGATAAGCAGCTCTATTTGAATAAGCTGGATAAGCAGCCGCCTCAAACGGACACTAAATTGAAGTCTATGTTAAAGTCAAAGGAAGATCGTAGTGCTCAAAGCACACTTTGAAATATAGGTCAAAGTTGAAGAAGATACTCGGCTCCCTTGTGCTCCTCGAACTCTCGAACACGACTGTTTGCTCTTTGTGCTCCTTCGAATACCATATTGAAGCCTTTATTTGCTCTAGTTAAACTATGAAACAGACCGATCGGCTTAAGTGCTTCAAAGTGGGGTTCAGCAAAGCAAGGCAGGCATCAAGCACTTCGTTTTCGCCATACGTCTGAAGTGCATTTCAAATTACACTTTTAAAAATATTGACTTATATCTATTTATAAAAAATTGGAAAAAAAATTTTGAGGCTTGATGAAATCAGAAAAATCTTATGATCATATTTTATTTTACACTTCTATAAAATAAAAATTTTAGATAAGTAAACACATGAAGTTTATATTTTTTTATTAAGAGTTTCGATGTTTAAATGCGTGTACATATATTTAAATGAAATATTTTGGATTGCTTCAACCTAATTTGAATAATTTATGATTTATTTGGGGTAGCTGTAGCTTATTAAAAAGCAGCTTCACAACTACTGAAAAATAATCTGATGTTCAAAAAACTGCGGTGTCAATTATATTTTTTTTTTTTTTAAAGTCAGACCGTAGCTAGAAAGCTACCACCGCACCTAGCCAGGATCGGTGAGAAAACACGATTTCAGCGGCAGCTTTTTGAAAAAACTGTTAAAATGTTGTTTATCCAAACAAACAAAACCGCGGTATGGTGCCGCACCGCCACCCCAAACTGACCCTTAATTTAATTGCACTAATGCATTATGTGTTTCTTCTGGTAAATTTAGGTGTTTAAATATCTCTCTCACTCTATTTTGTTAAGTAGATTCTAAGAAATGGATTTTGTAAGTATATTCAATCAACTAAATTATACTTGCCTCTATTATGTCCTATGTCTAGTAGAGAGGGAGCGTGACAAATAAAATCACAGTGGCATATATATCAACAAGAAATAGAGGAGGTCAAGCACCAGATCATAAAGTCTTCTAATTGAGATATCTGAAATAGTAATCACACCTATCACAACGTCTGAAAATTTAAGTCTTTTGGGATTTTAAAGCAAAAATTCGGCGTTTCTACTATTCTCTTATTTCCTTTGGATGATTCTTGTTTTTTTTATTTTAGTGTTGATTTGTTCAACATATGTCTTCCATCCTAGCTTGCTTTATTTTTTTAACTCCTCTTTGTGCTGTTCTCCTTGGACAATCATTGAACAATTCCATTTAATGTGCCTTTGCTACCCCATTATATACACTTTCTAGAGTTTAACAAATATTCTTCTTAATTCAGATAGCTGCAGTAATTATAGTATACCTAAGCTAATCTACAAGTTAATTGACCATAATACTTAATATACATTGCTTGAAATATCTTCATGTCATCTTCCAATACAAGGTTCCAAAATAAGGAGCATCATATGTGCAGCCCAGAGTAGCATACAATGCTTTGAAATCTGTTTTGCCTTGGAAATCAAGTGTTTCTATACCCTCTGTGATTACACTTAACGATGCATATGCATTACATACTAACACTTTCACACAAAATTCAAACACTTCTTTTGCCACCTTTGTCCACCTAGAAATTGCATATTGTCAAGCTCTACCCCAATATGGATAGCCTAATCATTCTGCTTCCTCAAGGTATTAGTTAGTCTAACTAGAATTTGCCCAATGATAAAAAAGTTAGAGATCAGTCAATCCGGCCTTTGAATTCGATGACTATGCCTTCGCGTGTAAATGTTGATGTTTCTGCCTCAATCAACTGCTAAAATGAGTTGGGCTAACTGGGACTCTAAGAACTAACAACCTGGGTTGAAATGTGTCTGATTAATATAAAAACGACAATAATGTGGCAGTGGAACATGGGAACATGCTATTTTATTGAAGAGTACAAGATGGCTTAGGATCTACAAGGAATCTTGGTTGCTGAACGATAACATAGGGGAACATGAACATGCCTTGGGTAGTACCACCATATGCAAATATAGCTTGGGGTCATGAAGGTGAACTTTGTCTGGATATGGTACTCGGTGGTATAAGGAATTGGCTGCCAGTCATATGTAGCAACTTTGATTCTTTCCTAAATTATTGGCTTCAATTAGATGGTTAGCAAGTTCATAATTAATTAATTTATTTATTTATTTTGGGAAATCATATAAGCTATCATTTCCGAATGGAGAAAGAATGCTCTGAATGTTATGCGTGCAGAATATTGTTCTGGATAAGTAGATAGCAATTAGGCTTTTTCTCAGTAAGTTGGCTTGGTGAGCGAACAATTTATAGAAAACCAAAGTCAGCCAAAATGATCAGTAGACAAATGAAGGTATGCAGTAGTAAAAATGGGGTAATTGTGATTCATTTACAATAAGGAATTTGAAGCACAAGCTTTTAATTTTTTTTAAATATAATTCATTTCTTTTCAAG
Organism: Papilionanthe hookeriana x Papilionanthe teres; assembly: GCA_022702705.1. Taxonomy (NCBI): domain Eukaryota; kingdom Viridiplantae; phylum Streptophyta; class Magnoliopsida; order Asparagales; family Orchidaceae; genus Papilionanthe; species Papilionanthe hookeriana x Papilionanthe teres. The sequence goes on from CM040425.1 coordinate 97,534,413, forward strand.
TACTACCATAGAAAGCAATCACAATATATTTTTATATTTACTAGATATCATGCGAAACCAAGATTCATGACATGTAATATGACTACTTTCAAAATTTAGTACGAAAGCCTATCAATATTAAGGGCAGCAGAAAAATAGATTTTGCAAGCAGAAAAACAATGGAGTTAAGTAAATCACAAAATGACCTATCTGCAATATTTTCAGATACCAACTACCCATTCAAAGAGTATAAATTGGGAATATATGTTTCTCAATAAATGACAAGTCAAGATATAGCTGGTTCACTGAAATAAACAAACTGTCAATAGAAGTCAATCAAGCACATCAAAAGAATTCCATAGCTCCCAAGTACATGTATTTCAAATTCATTATTGAACCACTGAAAGAATTCCCATAACTACAAGTTGATGTGAACTGAATAAGTTTATAAATGTGAACTGAACAAGTTTATACCATTTCAGTTACTTATTTGTTTGTTTGGCTTGCAACCAATTTGAACGATCCAACGCTCACATATACCGGTACTTTATATTGTTGTCTGACTCAACCAATTTGAACCATTTGGCGCTCGCATGTACCGATAGCTCAAGCAAGTCCCATCATTATAACAAATATCAAAATTCCATAAATTATATGTAAATCAAGAATCACAAATTCCATAAGCTCTTTTTATCATCTATAGCCTTTGCATAAAGCGGAATCCTACCATTAAGATTCCTAAGCTTATTTAGCATCTGGTAGAACCACTCAAATGTAAGCTTTGCCTGTAAATTAAGCTCCTGTCTAACATGTGGTTGTTTCCTAAACCAGTCCCCTAACATCTTGTGCACATGAGACCGAACCATTCTCCAAGGCACGGGATACTGCTCACAAAGCTTCAAGTACTCTTCCACAAGATCTACCTGGTCTAATCCACCATCTTCAAAGTTTTCATTATCACTCATATCTTTCCATTCAGCTGTCCTGAGTCCGCTAAAAAGCGCTGGGTTCTCTAAAAGAGACTCTGCTGATAGCACACCATCAGCGCCCGTGCGTGCCAAACAGCCTTGAACATCATCCATGTGGCGGATATTTCCATTTGCCAGAACTGGAATCTTGATGACATTTTTAACTGCTTGGATGGCATCCCAATCGGCACGAAATTTCTTCCCATCTTTTTCATCTCTGGTGCGACCGTGGACAGCCAGGAGAGCGCAACCTGCCTCTTCCAACATTTTTGCGTATGCTAATGTGTCTTTCAGGTCCGGGAAAATGCGAACCTTACACGAAACAGGAACAAGGAGATTGCTGGCTAGCTTTTCTACAAGTGATTTTATCAACGGAAGATTATCCATAAGAAAGGCTCCATAATTTCCTCGCCTCGCAATCCTCTGAGGGCACCTGCATAAACATAAATAAGGAAGCTCAAATTGCGTATATTTTCAATGAAACATTTACAAAAATTACTGCACGAACATAATGCAGGCCTCACACGATCTGATAGAACCAATTCTCAGCATTCAAATCAGATAAAATCCAGAAACTTGATAAGGAATTATATGATTAGTGATGCAGACAAGAATAAAAACAACACCAATTTCAGCTTGATCCTAACTACATTAGCTAGATTTAAACAGCATTCGCATTGAATCATCACTGATATGTACATATTATGGAGTCGATTACTATAAAGAGGATTTTCAAAGAATTCAGATTCACAAACAAATCTCTGTCAACTAAGGGTTTTATACATATATATATTAATATCAATTTGTTAAATCGCACCTTATTTCATGACCTTGGAGTGATGAAGAAAAAGGAAAGTAGAATAAGAACATGATTAGGATCTCGCCAAAAAGAAAAATGTAAGGTATTGTTTACCAACAAAATTGAGACATTTCCCAGTTAATCAGAGGCCTAATTTAGGAGAAAGAGTTAGAAGGTTTCAGAGTTTTAAATCATAAGAAGCAAGAGGATGAGCCTATGAAGCAAGAAGAAGAGATGAAATACTACAAATCTAATAGGAAAACAATGTGTGGATGATGAAAAAGATGAAATAGAAATAACAAAGATGAGGTAATCCTTAGTTATGCATGCTACAAATACATAGTTTGTTTTAAAGTAATTTAAACAAGCATTTTGAATACTTTGTTAAATATAATCTATATAGCAAAATTTTAGACCCTAGAATACACTGGCAACTGAAATAAATATTTAATTTATATTGCATAATTAAATGTGACAATTATCATTTCATGCTCCTAAAAAAAAAATCCTCATAATTGAAACAAATTTATCAAGTTAAAAAACCCTTTTTAAATTGCGTTCATTTAGTTTTAAGAGAAGTCGAGTGAGGCGCACAACACCTCGTATATTGGGCACCCTGCTATTTTGTAAGAAAACTGGATTGAAGCGTTCAAATGCATCCATCTAGAAAGAAAAAAAGGCTACTTCCTTCAAGGATCAATGGTAGAAATATCATAACTGTTTATATCATGGCCTACCTTAGTGTGTATAACAGAATATAATTGATCATAACGAGGTAGGAACAAAAGAAAATAGCTACTATCAATCCAACACAAGTTGAAAGACGAATCCTACTGAACATTCATGAACATTTTCAGTACAACCACCTAAGCTAACACTACTAACACTACTAACAAGAAGTATCAAACTGTCTAAAAGGAAGTTTAACTGAAGTAAAAAAACTAATGTGATTGCCTAAAGATGCCCATGAGAAAACCCACTAATAAGAAAGGCAATCAAATAAATCACCAATAATAACAATATAAACGTTTCATGTATGATCAGGAAAATTAAGAGAATATATTTAACCTGAAAGAATAGGTTTTAACCTTCGATTTAAGAAATAAAAGTAGTCTCCAAGAACAACATAAAAAGTGAAGTACAACAGATCTTCTGTTTTTTCTAAGAGTAAAATTGAAAGCAAAGCAACACAATAATTGACTGAAGCGCTCTTACACAAATTGCTAATGGAAGTCGAAGAATAACAAAATAAATTCTATCACATAATTAATTGTAAAGAACATCAATCTATATTCTAAAATCAAATCTGGTAGAGATGACATTGCTGAATGTGAACACTAAATTCTATGCATGATGTATAATGATAGCACTAGATAGTTGGAAATTAGTGGCGAGCAAAGATGCATGAATACAACACTTAATGTACGCTATAATAATGACTAATTAGATTGAAAGGATTCAAGAAACCCTATAAAAGCCATGTATTTTGAGAAGAATGAAGTAAACAAATCTGTATATGGTTATGAATTTCAGTATTCAGAAAATAAAGCAACTTGTAGTTTAAGTAGACAATAATAAAGTAGTCAACGTAAACAGCAAAAACAAAATTCAAAAATGAATTTTGAAATAACAATAACAACGAAGAATGGCTACAACGTAAACTTCAAAAAGAAAGCCAAACAGATTAAAATAAAAAATTGCAGGTCTAGTAAAAATCCAAGCTGTGTGATTGAGGCAGGAGCTTTGGCCGCTTTACAGTTTAAAAGAAAAAACACTTCAACCGTTTCAAGGCAGGTTTTTATGCTACACAACTCCTTAGATTACAAAGTGTATACTTTAATGGGCTTCAAAGTTCGAACAAATCGGCATGCTCTAACCATGAATCTTTGTAAATTATAAAAAAAAAGGTACAAATAGCTTTACAAAGTAATCAACGTAAACATGACATAACACATTGCATTTTTCTTTTACTAAAGGGTAGTTTGATTTGCAGAAAAAGGAGGACAGTGTAAAAGAAATTCATTATAAAAGTAATTTATTGTGTTTGGAATACTTTAAAATTTTTATTTCAACGTAACATAAATGCAACACTTTATATTTTCTTGTTTCATTTGATAAAAAGTCCAGCGGTGGAAACCAATGGGCGGGGGTGGGTGTGGGGGCGCGGGGATCTGCAGTAGCGATGAGCAACAGACAACTGATGGCAGGCTGAGACAAGGCGGCGATGGGCAGTTGCAGGCATGTGGCGACAACGGCTGGTGACCAACACAGGGCAAGCTGACGGGGCAGCTGCAGCGAAGGCAGTCGTGGCAGTGTGGCATGGCTGCAGTCGGCATCGAAGAACATTTGGTGGTTTTACCAAACTTCAATGAATTTCAAATACATGGAATAAAAAAACAAGAGAATGAATTTCAAATGCATTATAATTTTACAATACATTTGAAATTTACCCGACCAAATACCCGGATTTCTGACACTCCTGCATAAGGAATGCAGTGCACTCCTTTTCAGCAAACCAAAAAACCCCTAAAGATGAATATTCAAATTCATGAGACTGTAAATTTTTCATTTTTCTTACACCATAACTTCCTGAATTGACAAATCTATACCACAATGAGGACAAATCCGTTACCCGAAGTTTATATCAACATAGTCGCAATAGGGTTCCACCTTTTTAGCAGCTTCCAAAAGTATATCCGGATCATTTGCGCAGAACTGGACAAATAAGGGGCGATCTTCCTGCATAAGTTATCATATCAGAGAACGTCTTTAAGATACTGCTGAAAGGCAATGAAAATTTATCATATAATAAACCTATAAAAAGCCTTAAATACGTGACCAAACAAAAATTATAAAAAAATCAAGAAAATGAAGGGAAGAAAAAAAACTAAACAGATTTTCAGAATGATCGCATAGACATATTGAAGCTCCAACGAATGACCATGTTCTCTCATCAAAAAAGCCAATGCCAAATGAAAAAGAGGTATCAAACCCAATTGTTACCCAACATGAATTATGTTAGCAAAAGCTAAGCAAATCAACATCATCATTAAGTCTAAAGTTGACATACCTCTCTCTATCAGCTATCAAATTTGGCGAGCCTTGCGATTCAAGACATCTTAGGTTCAAGGTTTTTTACAACAAATATAGAATGATATGCATAAAATCACACATAACATCAAATTCAAAGCCACAAATTTCTGCTTTAAACAATTATTCCCACGTTAGATAAAAATTAGAAATACACAAATCCCATGTAAACTAAAATTTAATGCTCATCTAGCAACTACCAAGCATAGAAATTCTAAACAATAGGAAGATCAGACATTCAATTGGAATTCACGCTGTAACTGAAAAAATAATTTATCATGTTTGATAATATTCAATCATGTAAACAAAGAAATAAAAAAAGGAATTGAAATCGAGAAAGTGAAAGAAATAACAAAATAGCAATCCAAATCTCACCTGTGATAATTTTCTTCGAAAATCTAGTCTCCAATTTCATCAGACTATAAAATCGCATCCAACAAACACTCAGCAAAAGGAAAAAAAAATGTAATCAAGTAAAATATCAATGGCCACTCATTCTGCATGCCTTAGAAACCCCAAAAGGAAAATCAAAAGTCATTAAACAAAAATCCTGCAGCCATTAAATTTGCAAGAAGCAAAGACGCAAGTCATGCAGCCAAAAAATGAATATCCCAAACTTTGAAAACCTAAAAACCAAATCATGTCATTAGCAACTAAATTAAATCATCAAAGGGAACCAAATTAGAACAAGGAATTAAGGAAAGTTTCAAAATATTGAAGAAGAAGACTCATTCTCTTAAGGATCTTCATCGCATGACTAAAAAAAGGAAACAAAAATAAGCTAAACTTTAAGGGGCAGTTCAAGATAACTTTTGTTTGTTTGTTTGTTTTCTTTTTTGTTTTTAATAATTTGTTGAATTAAAACATATTTGATTGTGATAGTTATTTTTAAAAATAGTTGAAACAACTAAAAATTATCTTGAAAGTTTTTATAAACAAATTAATTCATTTTGAAAAAAAATAAATACATGAAAAAATTATTTTAACCAAATATGTTTTTAAAAACATAAAATAAAAAATGGTCCCAAACAGGCCCTAATCGCAAATTATTTATTAAGCACAAGTAATTCATTATTTATGATATCACATATTGGATTGAAGTCCTCACAATTAATATAATCTTCTTTAATACGATCAATCAAACACTTTGATTTTCTAATTTTTGTGCAAAATAATGAAAGATCTGCAAAATCCATCAAAAAGTTTATTTTTTATCCCTCAGTCTTTCGATGCAAAAGCATATTCTCGAAATATTCAACCCATTCAACATGTTTGCCATGTTCTCCATAATTTCTTTAGGGTATTCAAATATTATAATTTTTTTCTGAACAAAATATAAACTCTAAAGATAAAATAAAATGTCGCCAGCATTAAAGCTTAACCAGTTGCTTATAACTACTTTCCATAGTTGGAACCTTTTGCTTAGCTTCATTCATTTTTTCAATAAAATAAGTGACATGACACCCTTCTTAAGCTAATACCCTTCAATATCTAGCCTGGAGCATTGTAAAAAAACCATAAAAGTTCTATTCAAATATGATAGTTTATGCAAATGTGAATTTGTATAGTTTTCCTTACATTTATAAAAAGCACAATCAATAGATTTGAAACAATAAAACACCTCTCATAAGACAAAAATTGGAATCATTACAATACTACATCTTTCAATAAACCAAACATAGAACGTAGAAAACCATGAAAATTTTGAACATCAAGAATACCAATGGATGCTAGTCAATCATCAGATACGCTTTTCACTTGATTTAATAAATACCAAAAAAAAATCATAGATGGTATAACTAAATAACACTCTTAAGTTTCAAACATAACTTCTCATTTTGCAATACTTCAATGACTTTTTATCTAAAGATGCATCAAGTAACACTCTCTAGTTTTATTATATGTCGGTATACCATCAGAATACATAGCAAGAATTTTCTAATCAAAGGTCCAAAAACATGCTTCATAATTCTCATAGAAGTGTCTGGTGCATTAATTAATCTAAATGGAAGAATAATCATGCATATAATCTATCTCCAATTTTTACCAGCATTTTTTCATTCATCTCTCCCATACAGTTTTACGTGATGATTGCCAATTCACAAATAAATTGTTGGGAAATATAATAGCACCATTCATCATATCCAAGATATCCAATCAAGGTATAAGAAATTAAAACTTGATGACAGTCATATCAATTATTATGTTGACTACACATTCGCCATTTTTCATCTTTCCAAGATATAAATTATATAAAAACTACACAATAACTCATCCTTGTTGTGTAACTAGATCCTTATTATGCCTTATAAATTCAGCATGTTCAATATGATTCATTCATCCCATAATGCAGTAAATTAGACGCAGTTAATTAAAAAATCAAATCAATAATACATGCGAAGGTAATTTATAAGAAAGATCTATAGGATATAACTTTTAATCTATACAATACCTGACTCATAGTTCCAAATCAATTTTGTAGCCATCAAACATAAGTCGATCTTTCTTCAAAACTTTTTTAAAAAAAGAAAGTTGATTTAGAATATGTAGTGACTTATTTAGTTCATTGAAAATATTAGATTCATTGTTACAATTTTCTTTCAATAGTTTTTAAAAGCAAAATTATTATTTTTTAAACCTGAATTCATATAAAAAATCTAATGAGTCAAGCTTTAGGTTTTAGGATTTATTAATGAAGTTTTATGAAAAGAAGCACAAAATAAATTTAATAAGCATTCAAGCTTAAAGTTAATAAATACTTAGAATAAAAATTTGCTCATTTTATAAAAAATTCAAAAAATACAAGAAAATTCGAAATGATAATTAAATTGATACTGTCTATAAATAATGCAAAAAAAAAAGTCAGAAGCATTGAAAACATTGATTTTATTGAAATTCACACTGCAACGATAACTAAATTAAGCCAAATTTCACAAAATTTCATCAAATATGTGAACTGATACTTAGAGAATTGTAAACCAAATGATAAGACATCACCAAATAATAACACTAAGCTTGAAACTTGTGCAACGAGAAAGCTTTTTTGGAAAATATTCACAATCACCACTTGCATTAGAATAGGAAAAAAGGAATTTCATTCAACCACAATTTTATAGAATCAAAAGCAGAATCTGCATAGCATGCGCTTACAAGCCTCAAACTCTACTTATAGTCATTAAGCCACCCTAATTTTACAAATAAAAATATAGAGGATAAATTAGTAGCCTTAGCAAAGCAAGAAATTCTAAGAAATATGAAACAGTTGTACCATAAAATTGCAAGAGTGTTGAAAGGTGCATTTATAGGATAGTCACGTAGGGAAGAAAATTGTGAAAACTTGCTTGAAAGGAGTCACGACTAAGACAAAAGGATTTATAAATCAATAGCCACATAAATTGTGAACATGGCAAAATCACAAGGTGTGGCATCCAAAGCACTCAAAAAATTGGCTGCTAAAATTGAAATATGGGAGGAATCCAGAGAACAAAACGAATCTAAGGAGGTGTTTAGAAATATAACCCATAAAATAAAAAAATACGAACATAATCAAATGAAAATTTTAAAGAATAATTTTCCTAGGGGACTAATAATGCATAGAATAACAACATAAATTATAGAACAATACACAACGTAAAGTGGACTCAACTCATAAGAAAAGCATAAGAAACAATTCTTTAGAACATATAATATACTCAGAGAGATTTCGAGATAATATGTGATTATACAGAACTTTGATTTACAAAAATATTTAATAGGGTTTTAAAGATAGATGATGCCAAATAATTAGAGAATTCATATTTTGGCACAAATATTCAAGAACATAAAAATGATTAAAAGTGTTGTTATTGTAATCAAATCAAACTTATAATTCATATGATAAAACTATTAGAGAAAATAATTTAGTTTTATAGTAAGACTCAATATAGCAAATTTTTTGTGCGAGGTAATTACAACACAAATTGATTATTTTCTTGGAATATATAACTAATATTAGGATAGGATAGTAAAGAAGTTAGTCCATAAAACTAATATTAGGATAGAAAATTGGAATATAGGTGCTCTCAATGGAAAATTAATGGAATTAGTTAATATTATGATTCATAGAAAGATAAATATTTTATTTATTCAAGAAACTAAATGGGTTGGAGAAAAGGCTAAGGAGATTGATAACTTAGGTTTTAAACTTTGGTACACTAGTAAGAGTCGCACTAGAAATGGTGTAAATGTATTTATAGATAAGAGTTTGAAAGATAATGTTGTAAATTTAATAGAGTTGGAGATAGAATTACAGCCCTTAAGAGTTTAGATATAGGTTCTAAAGATAAATTATGGATGACTTAGAAGCCCAAAAAAAAATGACACTTCTTGAAGAAAAAAATTTTATTGGATGAGATTTAAATGGACATGTTGGTAGACTGGTATAGAATTTTAGAAATATTCATGATGGTTATTATTTTGGAGTAATTAATAAAGAAAGTAGTCATAATAGATTTTGCATTAGCATATGATTTTGTTATTATTACTTATAAGAATGGATCCAATAAAATACAAATTGATTATTTCCTTGAGAAGAAGAGATCAGCAAAAATGTAAAGATTGTAATGTCATTTCAAGTGAGAATTTAAGTACCCAACGACGATTATTGGTTCTAGAATTTAAGATGAAGAGTTGTAAAATAAAGAATACTATGATTCATCGTCGTAGAATTAGATGGGGATACCTAAAAGACAAATAAAATTTATTTTTATGAGTAAACTTCAAGATTCTGAAATTTGGGATTTTCATAAAAAAGCAAATTATATGTAGGATAAAGTAATAAACACTATTAAACAAGTGGTAAAAGACATACTTAGACAATCAAAAGAAAAAGTTTATATAAATAAAAATAGTTGGTGGTTGAATAATAATGTGCAAGAAAAGATAAAATATAAAAAGTTATGTTATAAAAATTGGTTTAAATATAAAAGTTTAGAGACTGGGAAAAATATCAAATGGCCCATAGAGAGTCTAAGAGAACAATCTGTGTAATATTAGATACTAAGGAGGGTGAATAATATATGTATAAACTAGTCAAATAAAGTGAAAAGTAATGTGTATTAAAGATAAAAATCAAAAAGTGGTTCTTTTAGAAAAAGATATTCAACATAGGTGAGTGAGTTATTTTGATAAACTTTTTAATGAAATTTCTGAAATATGATCGACTTTATTAATCTTAATATTTTTACTAATAATAAAACATTTCATTTTTACCGTCGCATTAGTAAAAAAGAAGTTGAGGAGGCTTTAAAGAAAATCAATGGTGGAAAGTCTGTAGGACTTGATGATATCCCAACTGAAGTGTAAAAATATTTAGGATATTTGGGAGTTTCTTGGCTTACTAAGCTCTTTAATATTATTTTAAAACTAAAAAAATGTTTGAGGAGTGGAGGAAGAGTATTTTGGTCCTCATTTTTAAGAATAAAGGGGATGCACAAGAGTGTACAAATTATGAGGAATTAAGTTGACGTGACATACTTTAAAATTATGGGAGATTGTAATTGAACATAAGTTAAGACGTATTACAAAGATTTCTCATAATCAATTTGAATTTATGTCTGTCAAGTCTACCATGGAAGCTATATATTTATTGAGAGATTTGACGGAGGAGTTCAAGGATAATAAGGAGTGGAGGAAAAGTAAAAAAGAAGTTGAGGAGGCTTTAAAGAAAATCAATGGTGGCAAATCTGTAGGACTTGATGATATCCCAACTGAAGTGTAGAAATATTTAGGATATTTGGGAGTTTCTTGGCTTACTAAGCTCTTTAATATTATTTTAAAACTAAAAAGATGTTTGAGGAGTGGAGGAAGAGTATTTTGGTCCTCATTTTTAAGAATAAAGGGGATGCACAAGAGTGTACAAATTATAGAGGAATTAAGTTGACGTGACATACTTTAAAATTATGGGAGATAGTAATTGAACATAAGTTAAGACGTATTACAAAGATTTCTCATAATCAATTTGAATTTATGTCTGGCAAGTCTACCATTGAAGCTATATATTTGTTGAGAGATTTGACGGAGGAGTTCAAGGATAATAAGGAGGAGCTACATAAGATAATATTATAAACAATAATTAAAGATATAAAAAAACTAATCTTGATTATTAATTAAAAAAATTTTCTTAAAAGATTAGTATTTTACTCGAATTAGCACAAAAGTCAACTTGAAATTGATCGCTATTTGATTTAGCTTGATTTGCTCGAGCAAAATACAAAATCTTTGAAGTCAACTTTAAGCCAAATCACTAACACTCGACTCAATATCACCCTTAATGTTGAATGTAAATAACTCAAATAAGATGCAAACATCTTAAAGCATCCGCATCCAAAAATTTTAACAAGCGTTTTACTTAGAAATGGATGTTGAAAAAAAAGAAGAATTACACACATTCCACTCAAATCCTATGTCGTTACATATCTAACACCCAAACCTCAATTTTTACATGCATGCCACATTCCCTGTCAATGAAAAAAGTGCATTCCACTTTTTAAAAATAAAAAAATGATGATATTTTCTATGTGATATGAAAGATTTTAGTGGTATAAATGTAAAAATTAAACGTTCTAGATATGTAAATACATAAAAATTGGGTGGTATGTATGTAAATGCCCCAAAATCGTTGCGTTTACCGAGTTAAAAAGAAACTCCAAATTGTGCCCTAATGAATTTGTTTCCGATGAAGAAAAGTTATATGTAAGTTCCCTCGCAACTTTAAAGATAAGATAAATCAAACTATCACAACTCTAGGACGAACGAAGCTTGACATCTTAATCCATGAGAAAAGTAGTACACACCTTGCAAGTGGTGAACTCCATGCTCCGATACTTCTCGTTCTCCGTAAAGATACGCGAGTGCAGCATCGGCGTGTAAGCCGCTTCAGCACCATATTTCCGGCATAGCATCCGGAACGGGAGTTCGGAGTTATCCACCATGGGCGCGACGATCAACCTTGGCGAACCGAGCCGCCTCCAGTGCTCCCACGCGCGCTCCACGCGCCGCTCACCCTCAAGCAACGGTACAACAGGGGCAATCGGAGGCGATGATGGCTCGGTGAGGGATAAAAGACCGCCGGCCGTGGCGCAGAGGCATTCATCCGGTTCGCCATAAGGTTCCGGCGAACCCGAGGGAAGTAAAGACGCGGCCATGTAGGAAGGGGAGAGGGAACTTAGTATTGAAAAAGAGTTTACGTGGCAAAGGTGATATCGCTTGTTGAGTAGTGAAAGCAGAGGCGGACGAAACCACATGCAAAGCTCTACGTTTCGGCGGAGACGCCGGAGCAGCCCTGTGCTCGCTTAAGCAAGATTAAGCGGGTGTTTGGCTGCGGGAAGGAGGATAGGATTTAGTAATTTCATTTTTGGTATTAAATATGAATTTAACATGCATCCAAGTTAAAATTTAGATTTTAAATCTAAATTTACTTGTACTTTTTTTTATGTTCAGATGGAAATAAAGATATTAGAAAAATATAGATATGGTGAGCATAATTATTAGCTTTACACTTAGGGATAAAATGAGCAGAGATAGAATGCTCTGGATAAAATTAGAGAAAGTCGTCTTACATGATTTGGGCACATTAAATGATCTGATTAGGAGAGTAGATGTTGTAGATTCGACTTATGTTAAGCAATGCAGAGGCAGACCTAGGAAGACTTGGGCTTATTGTATAAAAAATGAACTTAATCTATTAGAATTAAATAAAAATATGACACTAAATCGGACGTGATGGAGAAAAAGGATTCATGTGGCCGAACCCACTTAGTGGGATTAAGGCTTTGTTGTTGGTTGTGGTGGGGAGCATAATTATTAGGTATTTACATAACTCATATCTAAATTTTTATATTTACACACACACAATAGTTTGGTATTTGAAATCTATATGTGTTCAGGACCCAGATTTTGTTTGTGAATCACGCAAGAGTATAGCCTAAAGGGGAGAGAGAGGGGGGAGAGAGATATTTGGAACGGGGTACTTAATATTAGGTTTTGACTATCTCTATTATATTTAATGCTTTATATTTATAAAGAGCCCAATAGTTATGAAAGGCACTTGTTTATCTTTTTGACAAAGCATATACATCTATGATGTGTACAACTGCCCTTTTGCCCTTATTCTGATCAGAGCAATATTTAAGATAAATTTATTATAACTCAGTTTTTTGTTGGTCAACGCAAGTTTGGTTGATCTCTGATACGTCAGTTCGGTTGGCCTATGGTCAACTCTCCTCTGATCGGTCAACCTTTGGTCGCTCAGCAATTGGTTGGCTAGCCTTTGATCGACCTGGCTCTAGTTGGTCGGCCTTCAGTCAGCTAGCCTCTGATCGGTCAACATTAGATCATTTGTGTGCATTCTTTAATGAGGTCGACCTTTTTGACACGTCCCATGTTTTAAGTCATTTATTTTATGAAGTATTCGGTCAAATGACTTTTTATTGTACATATTTAAGGTCTTTAATTTGTATCTTAGGAGGCTATGTTGTGATATGAAAGAGAGAATTAAATAGAACAATTGATTGGTTATCATTATTAACCGACTCTAACGATCAATACTCTTTTGAATTATGAGCCATTGATTGTTATAAATAGTACGATGAGGCACCTTCTTGGTTTTTCTGCTCTGCACTCTCCTTCCTTCATAAGTTTTCCTTTTATTGCATACAAGCCCACGATTGATGAGGTCTTGAAATCTTAAATTGGTATCCTAGATAATATCATGGTCCGTGTAATGTTCACTAAAGAGCAAAGTTAAGGGAAACCATGACGGTGAATGAAAAAGAAAGGTTACAGTCAAAAGATGGAGGATATACCCCCTTTTCCGGGATGGCCCCAAAGAATTCTCATTCAATCGCCGCAACCGATGGTCTGATTGGGCCAAAGTCAACCATACTACTGAGCCTCGCTGGTGTCACAAGATACCCACCCCAAGGAGCCCACGGAATCAGAAATGCTAGGAGTTATGGATACTTAGGGTCCTTAATTTCATTGGTGACCTTTTTGTCTTCATTCAAAATTTTTGACCTTTTGTGTTTTTATGTTATAGGTGGTCAACCTTTCACACATCAATTCCTTGCATTGCTCATTTTTAACCATGTTTAATGAGTATGCTTTACGACTCCTTTGGTTGGAATCAATGCTTTGATTGAGTCCTCTTTTGAACAAGTTCATTCTAAAATTCATTGAATTGAGATAGACTCTCTATTGACATCCTTTCTTATATTCTCATTACAAGAAAATGACATCCCCTAAACTCATTTTCTCCATTAAAAATGGAAGAAACATAGTACTCAATCTAATTCATGTCAATGGTGGTTTTGTTATCAAGTTTGAAATTGATTTTAATTACTTCAAGCTGACTTACGGTGATCTCACCTTTTCCATGGAAAACCCTAAGTTGCTAATGAGAAAAAACTCATGATGGAATTCAATCTTCAGTCTGAAGACGATTTTCTACCCTTGAAAAAAATAATTTTCAAAAACACCCTGATTATAACTTTTGTTGTCATTGAGGTTCTTGAGATTCAAAACCTTTCTAAAAAAATAGAAATTTTTTAAGTCATTGAAGTCCTTGAAATTCTTAACCCCGTTGAATAGACGAATAAAAAATCAGTTAAAATATTGGGTCATCTGTAATTTTTCATTAGTATTTGAAGTTTGCTCATCTTTAAAGATTACTCTTGTGTTAACTAAAACTCAACAACGAAATAAGAATAGAAGGATTCATATGAAACACGTCAGGGCTAATAAGGAAAAAAGAATTTGTTGAGAAGGATGCCCATGAAAATAGATCTGGACTATTTGAAACCTCTCTTTATTCTGAGTGGAAGTAGATTTCATTCACTTTCTGCTACACAAGAAAATGAAGATTTGCATAGAATAGCCTACTCACCTCCTCCTTCTATCAAATACAAGTCCTCTAGTAAAGAAAATAAGAAACTTCATAATCCTAGTTTATATTAAAAACTTAAAAAAATGGAAAAAATGGAGACATATACTATGAAAAAAGTTCTCGGATCAGTAGGATATATTGTTCAAAAAATGAGAAGAAGAAAATATTGGATTATCAAAAATCTGTAAGGAAAGAGTATAAGTACCGAAAGAGTTCCTACGCACAAGTTGTCAAAAATGAGCATTATCTTAGATGTTTCAAGCATAGAATGAATGACAGTATTTTATCGACCAAGTGCATAAGATTAAACTAGACCTCTACCCAATTCTTATTGGGGTGCATCTTCTACACCATTTATCACTAGAAACATATCCTTTTGTTCTGAAACATCTTTAAAAAAACCCAAAAAATTCACTGTTTATCACCTAAGGTTCCTCCTTTTATCATAAGTTCACTTCAGAAAAAATTTAAATGATGAGGGTGAAAAGAAGATGCTTATGTTAGTGATGAAGTTAAGTGATACGCCTTAAAATTACTCATTTTATATGAACATTTAATGTCTATTTTTAATGATATTACACTTTAAATAAATGTATTTTGTTTGTTTTTAGTTTCAAGAACAAGAATTGGAGCTCTAGAGAAAATGAAGCGAACTGAGGTCAAAATGGAGCAAAAAATGGCACCATGTAATCTGGCGTCGTAGCGCTAGCTTTGGCGCTATAGCACCAATTCTCGTACATAATAGGCGCCATAAAGCTACAGATTGGCGCCATATCGCGAGAAGGGACTATTGGCCAAATAAAAAGAGAAACTCTAGAGGGTGCGTGAGTTATTAGGGGTGGGTGAGAGTGTGTAAGAGAGGAGAGCCTTTGATTGTGTAAGAAGATTTTGGAGAAATATTGTAAGGAACTTCAGGATTTACTTGGGGAGAAGTTTAAGTTAAATACTTTATATTTGTGTTTAATTTTTTTATTATTAAGACTAGGCTTAAAATACAAATCATGTTTTGTTATGTTATTCTCAAGAATTCTGAGTAGTTATCTTTTTTTTTCCTTGTGATAAGAAATAATCATGTGTGAGATGAGAATTATTTGAAGATTTCTTTTATTCCAAAATTGTGATGGTATTTCACCGATTCATTTACTTTACAACTTGGCCAGTTATGAGGTTAAAATCAGTTGAGAAACATAATGACCCAGGAGGGCTATGATTTCACCCAACTTGTGAATACCTCGTTAGCCTTTAGGATGGGAGGTTGACTCGATCCACTGGTTTGTGCAAATAAATATGAAGATAAGTTTTGATGGGCATAGAATTGGTGTTTCTAGGGTGACAGACTAGATCCTTTAATAATTTGGTCTATTGTTAGAACTAAGGATCCCTGGTAGGTCCTATAGAGAGGGAACAGTGGGTAATCTAGAAGTAAGAAGCTAGAATCTACTCAACACTACTACACAAGCTAGAACTAACTTTAGATTAGTAAATGTTCTTTATGCTCGTAAGGGGTAAAAAAGAAAGTATTCTTCTATTAGTCACAATAAAACATTTTTATTTTTAAACATTCAAATTCCTTCATGGATTGTGATCTCTTTGCAAGGGGAAAGATCTTTTTATATCATTTGAACACTTTTACACCTTATTAGTTCAAAATATTTGCACTTACTTTTAGCTTAGAATTAGATTAAGCATTTATTTAGTTTTAATCTTTTACAAATATTTTGACACTATTCTTCTATAAGTTCATTTACAATTTTGAACAAAGTTTTTCTAAGTCATCATAAAAAGTTACATCTTCTCTATGGGAGTGATACTGAGGTTTTTAAAAAAAGCTCTATATTACTTGAAATTATATGGATACTTACGTAGTACCTTTAGTGTGAAAGCCTTTAATCTATATTATAAAACATTTTATTTATTCACACTAGTCGCTAAATATAAATTGGGTTAAGTTTTTGGCAAAATTTTAGGAACATAAATAATTTCGTAATTATGGGTTGGGTCAAGTTTTTAGCACCATAGTCGATGAAGCGACGGAACTTTTTGACTTAGAAATTTTCTTTGATTGTAGATTTATTTTAGGAGAATTCTATTTCAATTTTTTTTTAGGTATTTTAAATTTCTTAAAATTAAAAAAATATGAACAATATAAATTTTTTTAAAAAATTAAAAAATATAAAATTAAAAAGCAAACCTGAAAAATCAAAAAATTAAAAAAATATATATTTTAATTGGTGCAGTTTTTATTGTTTGAACTTTTAATTTTGTATGCGCAGTTCGGGATTTGAAGGTTTAGTGCTTTACGATTTTGAGTTTGAGCGGATGATAAGAAAAATTAGAAAACAAAAACAACTTCAAAATTTTTAAGAAATGGCAAACACATTCTATAACAATTTTGAAAATCGAACTGCAGAAAATAAACAACATCAAATATAAAGACCTTTAAGAGACTATGTCAACCCTACATGAGATAAAATTCACTTAAACATACAAACCCCTAATGTAGAGGCTAACTCATTTGAACTTAAACTTGGTATTATGTAAATAGTACAAAACAATCAATTTGGGGGAACACCATCCTAGGACTATAATTTACACCTTACAAGCTTTTTAGAACTGTGTGCTTGATCCCCGATAAGTATATGTGCGCCAAAAACTTCACTCCACACTGAATATATGTGTTGATGATATGAAAATTATGATCTTATAATATGGGATACTACACAAGTATATGTATCGTTTATCAAGTAATATAGGACTTTCTGATTAAGCTCTGAGATATCGAACCCACAGGGAAATGTAAAAACTTTTTAATGAATTAAGAAATTTATATTTTTACCTTTTCTAATGAATTTTGAAAGTATGTTTTGATTTGAAAAACTTGAAAATTGTTTTTTGTATTTTTAATAAAAGCTAAACAGGAAATGAAAATTATCAAAACTTTAAAATGCAGTATTAAACACTAGTAAATAAAATATATTTTTCTTTCTCTTATAAAGCAGTGATAATTATGAAAGTATTGTTGTGGAAGTATTTAAATGTGTTGTGATAAATAGGAGCAAATTTATTCTTTACCCTTACTTGGTTCTATAAAGAACATTGGTTAATTTGAAATTTTAAAATCTTCGAACATGGTTAGACAGGGAAGATACCAGCTCTCACTCTAGAGTTCTCTCGATTCTCTCCACCTGGGGGCTAACTTCTCATAACAAAATTTAAATTATCAAACCAAATTAGGGGGCTTTAGCTTGTCACTCTAAAGACCTCTAATTTTACTCCCCATTAAAAACACATCTCCTAATATATTGCATACAATTATTTGGACTACAATTCTCATCCATATAATTGCATGTGATTTATACCATATGTTGTTTGAGACAATACCGCATTGCATCTTACATAATCTCACAACAAATTTAACATCTTAAATGGCCAAATTAAGAAGTAAATTAAGTTCATGGAATTAAATCTTCACAACTTATTCCAATTTTAAACACTTATACATTCCACAACAATCCTACATAATTTAATTACTTCTTCATTTAAGAAAGAAAAAGATAAAGAAAACTACTCAGAATTCATGGAGAAAATACAAGCACACATTAATTTAAAAATAGAAATCATAACGAAAACACAATAAGAAAAACTAAATATAAAAACAGAAGTAAACACTTATCTGAAAATCCTCTCCACAAGACTCTGGAAGTTCCTTTCAAACTTGACTTTCCACAAGACAACACTACAGAGGTTGGCGCCCAACTCTGTTGACTCCAACTCTGACTTTAGACTTCAATAAAAACTAGATAAATGGATGAAAGAAAAATTGGTGGAAAGAAAGTTTCACACCAACCATTTCTCCTCTAAAACTAAACTAACTAAACTATAAACAATAAAAGATTGAAAGTAAAAACTCTTTGAAACTAGAAGATGACTCTGAAAATTAGAAAATACTCATGAAAACTAGACTCACTAAAAGAACTCACACACACACACACCCTAAGACTAACATGACATAATTTTAATAATAACCCAAAAGGTGTCTTGGTGTCTCTTCAAATTATGTCCCGATTCAACATATCCACGAAAAGATGCATCTCTTCATTCAAATTTGCCACCCTTGGAAAGTTAAGTCACCACCAAAATTTACTTCAAAGACCCCTTGAATTTGGCGCAAAAAATGAAGAAAATTTGATTTTTAACTATGGCGGCTAAGCGCCAACCAGGCGACGCTTAGCCGCCAAGGTCCAATTTTTCATTTTTTTATTTTTTTTACTCCAAATTTGATCCAATTTTGCTCCTTTCATCATAATCACTTATTTTCATCATAACTACAAGAAAAACACAAAATACCTTCCATTAAAATGTAATATCATCAAAAATAGGTATAAAAATATGCATAAAAACACTATACATTTTAGGTGTATCAGTGCTACATTTAAATATGACGGCATATCAAACAATGTTGTCAGACTTTGACTTTTTCTTTTTTCATTAAGGAATAAAGCTAAGATGTGTTTAAACTCTTTAACACCTGAATATATTAGAACTAGAGGGGGATTTAGCACAAATCATTTTGGCTGAGTATTTTTCACCTTCCAAAACTTCTAAGCTTAGAAATGATATTACTTCTTTTACGCAGTATGAAGAAGAGTCAATATACAAAACTTATGAATGATTTAATGAAATCCTTCAAAAGTGTCCACATCATGCGTTACCGGACTGGTTAATTATTCAAACATTTTATAATGGGTCTGTGGGTTCTTTTAGATATATTATAGATGTTGTTGCTGAAGGTTCATTAATGTCAAAATTATTTGATGAAGCTTATGCATTAATTGAAGAGATGGCTAAGAATAACTTTTAATGACCCTCTAAAAGTGTAAATCTTAAGAAAGTAACCAGTATTTATGATAATAACGTTATTTCTATAATAACTTCTCAAGTTGCTGCTTTAACTGGGAAGATTGACTAAATTAGAATGAAGTTGCTTGACAGCTCATTTGATTGAATGAAACTCATTGGGAGATATGATTGATTCTCATACTACATTAGAGACTTTAAATACTATTAATAATAGACCAAATAAATCATATTCTAACTATTACAATTCAGGTTTGAAAAACTACCCCCACTTTAACTGGAGTAACAATTCTAGTGGTGGAAGTCAACAATGGGGGAACAACCAAGCAAACCAATTGAGAAGTTAAAATAACCAGGGTAATTCTAACTATAGAACTTCTTATTCTCCTGGATTTAGTAATAACAACAAATCAAGGAGAAGAAGCAATTTTTAGAATAAAAGGTGTTACAAATGAGAAATTAATTACAAAGCCAGAGTGCTGTAATTAAAAATATGGAGAATCAATTAGTACAAATTGCTAACGTGCTTAGCAATAGACGTCAGGGACACTTCTTAGTAATATTAAAATCAAACCGAAAGAAAAGAATATAGAGCAAGAGCAATTTAAAGCGATCCAACTTAGGAGTGGTAGGGAACTGGAAACTAAAGTGCAAAAAGACATTGAAGTTGAGAGAGAAAATGAAGAAACCGAAACATCTGAAGAAAAAATTCCTAAGAATATGGAAAAACCTATCTCTCCTCCTAAGAACAATTTAGAGAGACCACCACCTTAAACAACAAAAGTTGGATCAATAAATTTTCAAAATTTTTTGAAATATTTAAAGTTCTTACAATTACCATTTTTTTGTTGAAGCTTTGGAGCAGATGCTAAGTTATGCAAAATTTATGAAAGAAATATTAAATAAAAAAAAGTTTGAAGATTATGAAACTGTCACACTAAGTGAAGAACGCAATGCAATAATTCAGAAACAGCTTCCCCAAAAACTCAATGATTCTGATAGCTTTACTATACCTTGTGCGATTGGAGAAAAAATTTGTGAAAAAACTATATGTAATTTAGGAGCTAGCATTAATAAGGTTAGGCTTATAAGAGATTTCTCCCACTACTGCAACCCTACAATTAGTTAATTAATTTATCATCTATTCTAAGCCGGTTATAAAAGATGCAGTAGATAAATTTATCTTCCATGTGGATGTCATTGTGCTTGATATAGATGAAGATAAAATAATTCCTATCATTTTGGGGAGAGATTTCCTTGCAATCAGATGAATAATGATTGATGTGCATAAATGAGAGCTTACTAAGAGAGTTAATGACCAGGAAGTTACATTCAATGTGTTGAAATCAATGAAGTATCCAACTAAAGGAAAATATGATAGATGTTACAAGATAGATATTATTGATTATCTGATTGTTAACTAATTTTCAAGAAAGATGTGAAGTTATCAGAGATTAAAAAGAATTAGAGGATGAAAAAGAACTTTAGAGTAAAAATGAAGTTGATTGCAAGATGAATCGAATGAGATAAATACCAAGGATACAAATTATGTTCAGGAAAATTTTGAAGTTTTAGACATCTCTGAAAATAGTAAATCTCTGATTCCTTCAATTGAAAACCTCATAAACTTGAGATGAAGGTGCTCCCTACACATTTAAAGTACACATTTTTAGGGAACTTATCTACATTATAGGTTATAATATCCTTAGATTTGACTAAAGAACAGGAAGAAAAAAATATTATACACTTTGAAAAATCATAAGAAAGCCTTTAGATGAACGTTAGCTAATATTAAAGAAATTAGCCCTTGAATATGTATGCACAAAATTTTAATGGAAGATAATCATAAGCATAGGGCAGATCCTCAAAGGAGATTTGACCCATATAATGAAACAAGTTGTTAATAAAGAAACTTTAAAGGGGTTGGATAATGTAATCATTAATCCTATTTTTGAAAGTGTTTGAGTTAGTCATCTTCATTGTGTTCTAAAGAAAGGGGGAGTGATTGTAGCTATTAACGAAAGTAATGAATTAGATCCAACAAGATAAGTCACTGGGTGGCGAATCTGTATTATTATAGAAAACTAAAAGTCACCACTAGGAATGATCACTTTCCTCTACCTTTTATGGATCAAATTTTGTATAGACTAACGGGGCATCACTATTTATGTTTTTTAGATGGAACTTCTGGATAACACCAAATACCCATAGCTCATGAGGAGCAAGAGAAGACAATATTTATTAGTCCATATGAGACTTTTGCATTTAGAAGAATGTCATTGGATTTATGCAATGCACCTACTACTTTTTAAAGGTGTATAATGTCTATTTTCTTTGACATAATTGAGAAAGAATTTGACATTTTAATAGACGATTTCTCAGTTTTTTGAACCTCCTTTAATTCGTGTTTAGATCATTTAACTAGAGTTCTAAAATGCTGCGAAGAAACAAACTTAGTTCTCAATCGGGAAAAATATCAATGGTCACAGGAGGGATCGTGTTAGGACATAAGATTTCTGAAAATGACATAGAAATAGATCCAAAAAAATTTTAAGTTATTGTTGAATTACCATCTCCTACTACGGTGAGAGGAGTAAGAAGTCTTTTGGGATATGCTGGGTTATATAGGCGATATATTAAAGACTTTTCAAAAATTGCTAAGCATCTATGTCATCTTCTAGAAAAATACATGAATTTTGATTTTAATTAGGAATGTCTTAATGCCTTCAATTTATGAAAGGAAAAATTAATCACAACACCCTTTATTGTTTCACCTGACTGGGAAAACCATTTAAATTAATGTGTGCTACAAGTGATTATGTTATTTTGGTCATATTAGGACAAAAATATGACAAGATTTTTAAATATATACCATGGTAGTAAAACCCTAGCTCAAATGAATTATTCTACTACTGAAAATGAGTTATTGACAATAGTGTATGCTTTTGATAAATTTGGACCTTATCTTATCGAGGCAAAATATCTTGTGCGTACTGATCATTCTGTTATTAAATATTTAATGTCGAAGAAAGATGCTAAACCAAGATTAATTGGATGGGTCATTCTAATGCAAGCATTTGATTTTCAAGTGGTGGGTAAGA
Organism: Papilionanthe hookeriana x Papilionanthe teres; assembly: GCA_022702705.1. NCBI lineage: Eukaryota > Viridiplantae > Streptophyta > Magnoliopsida > Asparagales > Orchidaceae > Papilionanthe > Papilionanthe hookeriana x Papilionanthe teres. The sequence goes on from CM040425.1 coordinate 97,557,129, forward strand.
AGGGTCAAATTGTTGATCATTTGTCGAGGCTTGAAAAGGAAAATTATGGTGATAATAATATTGAAATAAATGAAAATTTTGCTGATGAACAACTTTATGTGATTACTGAATGATAAATTTTGTGGTATGCTGATAAAGTAACAACAAGCACTTTTTGGGAGGCAATTTATAGTTATCATTGTGAATTGATTTGATTGGTGATTGTTGTTATGTCGAGTTTTTGAAATTATATTAGGTCTAACATGATTGAGGTGGCACAAAACAGTACTTTATTGATTAAAATGATGCAGGTATGAGAAAAATTGACATGAGAGAATTTTGGGGATTGGCGCTATAGTGCTAGATCTGGCGCCTTAGCGCCACCATTCGATTAATTCCCTAAAACCACATAAATTTCATTTTTTGCCTACTTCTCTATTAAAATTGTCTTGAACGAAAATGGAGTCATCTTCTTCACATTTCTAAGAATATAGAGAAGGAAAAGGAGTGCAGGATTAATCCCAACCTTGTAATCGTTGTCTCAAGATCCATGGAGAGTAATAGCCATAGTAAGTTTGAAGATAAGAAGTTGATGCATAAGGATGCCCAAACATACTTCAATGGGTTTCTTGAACTGAGCCTAGAATGACTTAAGGAGAAACTTTCAAAGATTGAGAATTAGTTTGAGAATCAACATTCCAAGTTAAGCGAGATGTACTTCTATTATGAACATCTTTAATGGCAATTTAGATTAAAATTCAATCACATGGCATGCTTCCAAGAATAACATGTAAGAATGTATCAAGATAACCAATGGATAAGCAAGAAAGTGGCTGAGGATTTTCCTCACTTTTCTTTTATTTTTACCACTTATTCGATCGTCAAATTTCGAGAGGAGAAAAGGTGGAAGAGAACAACATTCATAATTATTAGTAGTCTCATGGTTGTATTAAATATGATGGTTTAATGTGTTTATTTGTTGTGTGCAAACTTTGAACTTAATGCGACTCTAGTATTGCTAATTGATGTATTATGTGTATGTTTGTTATTTATTATTGAATAGATGTTACATCTGTTGTATTGAACTTATGCCTATTATAAGAAAAAGTGTTAAGTTTGTGTTGTTAGTATTTTTGTTAGTGTGCTTGAATGATTGGATTGACTTATTTCTAATAGTTTAGTAGTTGTGCGCAGAAATGTTGAAATGGTGACGAAGCCAACTAACTATTGAAATGAGTGTTGAATTTAACATACTAAGGTTCAAAATCTTAGGTTTGCAATTTTCTTTTGAAAATGATAAAAATTTTCAAAATCTGTATGGTTGATCATTGGCGCTGTGGCACCACAACTAGGTGCTATAGCGCCACTTAGCCGAGAAGGAGGGCGTTATCGCGTCTGAGTTTACGTTATGGTGTCGAACTGACCAAATAATGGTTTTAAGCCCCAAAACCTCCGGTTCATGCCATTTTTTTCTGGTTCGCCTTCTTCCTCCTGTTTTTTGCAGATAGCTCTCCTAGGGCTTGGATTTGTGGGCATTTGGCTTGAAATTAGAGCTTCATACTTTAGAATTCTTCTTCTTTGAGTAAGTTTTACATTCTGGCACAGAAATTTTTTCATTTCACAGTGGATTTCTTCCACATTGTGGTTAGGCCAAAAATTTGAAAATTTTGAAGTAAATAGTGAGAAATCCATGTGATTATGGAAGCTTTATAAAATTATATTTGGAATTTATTTGAAATTTTATTGATTTTTTTTAATTATTCAAGGCTCCTAAGATGAAAAAAGGAAGAGGAAAAACAATTTTTTATACTGGAAGATTTGAAATTTTAAAAGCACAAGATAGATATGGAGATCTGCAATTGAAGAAGTGGACTGCAGAGTGTAGTTTTATTCATTCGGGAGTATCGATCGAGAATTTGATTGTAGCTCTGCTATTTTACTACCGTTGCAGTCATTTCAGTTGTTCGGAAATTTTTTATGAACCTCCCTGATGAGTCTAATGATTTGGTGTTTGTTTAGGGACGCAGAGCAGATTTTAATCATGTTTAAATCAATGATATTTATGAACTACCTAGTGTTCCTAATTGCTTTTATTCTGAGTTTGATCCAACTGATGTCGAGATAGATGAGTTTATTAATTTTTTTACTAACAAGAATGGAATTTGGAAGATCAAGAATGGACACCGGGTAAACTTTTTTTAAAAGCTTAATGTTCATTCTAGAGTTTGACATTAGTTTATATCTGCTAAAATTCTTCATACTAATCATTTTAGCGAGGTAAGTTGGAAGAGATCCACTCAGAACTAATGTATTCAAATGAGAAAACCTATAGATATTCGTTCTCTCGTTTACAATAATATTATCAATTCCTCTAAAGAAGGGACAACTGGAGGTTTGGGTTACTCGTCCCTCATTTCCAATATGCATGTAAAATATGGAGTTAGATACGAACCATGGGAGGAGATATTGCCATCACTAAAGCCTTTTGGAAAGGCTACTTTTGAAATTTATGGTAAGAATGCTGGTTCAGGATCCATGGGTGGAGGTTCAGATATTTATTCTACCTCTACTTCTAGACCTTCTACCTCTCATGCTACAGCTTCATCTCTTGCAACTATAGATAAGCTTCGTGAAATTTTTCAAGAACTTATGTTTGATATTGCTTTTACTCAAGGTAAGTTGCTTGATATGGATCAAAATTTAAATCACTATGGGTCTTCTCTGAAGCTCAAACATGATTATGACACTAGTTTTAACACTTCTTTGGTGAGTTACATGAGAGGAGATCATAGTATAGAATTTCCATCTAGTTCTACATTTCAAAAAATTGAACCTAGAGACCACATGGAGGAGTAGGAGGATGATGATAATGTTGATGATGATGATGAAGGGATTGATTAGATAATTCATTGTAAATTTGGTTGTACTTACTTTTCCTCATTGCTGATAACTTTTTGTTATGGATATGGTGTATGTGGATTCTGACTTTTTATTTCACTACTATTTACTTTTTATTTTATGCTCCAATTCATCTATAAACTATTTGGGTGAGACAGTAAATTTTCACTTTGTACTGTTCATATTAAATATATTTACTTAAAATGCATTTACTGTTGTACTCACTTGTTTTTACTACTTGTACCTGTATTATTCTTTTGTTTAAAACTTTTACTTTTTCTCTTTCTTCATGCTTTTTATGAAGTGTAATAGTTTAAATTATTTACAAATTTATGTTTGGGGGAAGAAAGAAATTTTTTTTAAAAATTAAACTTTATTTGTTCTCAATAAATCAAAATTTTAAAATTAATTTAACATAACATGGGGTATGTGGTGTTAGCTTTAGATAACTATATTTTTATTTTATTATTATCATGGTAGACTTAAGTAAAAGCTCTAGAGTTAAGATATTTGGTATAACAATATAGGATTAAGTTTTTACTATTCAGAGTAAAATATATATTTTTTTGGAATATTAAGAGTCTTAGATATACACTTCATAATGGATTGAGACTCTATGAAAAACTATTTTCAAAGCTAATACACATTATCAAGTAAAGAAATATGAATAGTTTTGAACTTTAAAAAGAGGATAGTGAAGTCTAAAAACATTAAAGGCTATTTAGATATAGTAATCCTCGCGTAAAAAGAAAAAAAATTAAGAATTAAAATAGTCCTAAAAAAAAGAAAAAGAAAAAGATGAAGAAAAGAAAAAGTGTAAAATGAAAAATATGTTGGGAGAAGCTTGAGAAGATGTCTAATAAAAAATTAACTTCACTTGAATTATCTTAGAGGAATGGACTTATTTACATTTCTAAGCTTCTTTATAATTGTATAAGTATTAATATCTTTACTAGTAGAGTTCTCATATAATTCTCTTCTTTTAATTCTTCTAAGATTAATATGTATTGACAAATTATAGTTATTTTTTTAAAATGAATAGAAATCAAAATTATTAAAACTTAATTACTGATATTCTTACATTTTAGTTCAAATATGAGTTATTGAAAATTTTTCTTAAGGTTTCACTATTACATTTATAGGGCAAAAACTATAGAAATTTTTTAAGTCAAACCCACCACCATAAGTTATAATATTTTTACATGGTAAAACAAGTTACTTGAGGATAAGTAATGTTTATGTTTGGGGGAATTGATGCACCTGAAAATTACATATTTTATATGAACATTTAATGTCTACTTTTAATGATATTGCACTTTAAAGAAATGTATTTTGCTTGCTTTTAGTTTCAGGTACAATAAATGGAGCTCCAGATAAAATGAAGTGAAATGAGATCAAAATGTAGAAAAAAATGGCACTGCATAATATGGCGTCATAGCGCCATAGCTCCAACTCTCATACTTAATAGGTGTCATAGCACCACAGATTGGCGCCATAGAGTCAAAACCAATTTTAACTTTTTTGTAATGAATTTAGATGAATTTTGAAGAGGTGGTTGAAGTGTCTCTTAGTTATTTTCATAGCTCTATTAAAATAGACCATTAGTTGGTCGAAAAGGGTGCGTCCATTATTAGAGGTGAGAGTGTGTAAGAGAGGAGAGTCTTTGATTGTGTTAGCAGATTTTGAAGATATCTTTAAAAGAACTTCAAGATTTTCTTGGGGAGAAGTCTAAGATAAGTACTTTGTATTTGTGTTTAAGTTTTTGTTGTTAATACTTGGCTTTACAAATCATGTTTTATTGTGTTATTCCCATGAATTCTGAGTAGTTTTCTTTTCTTTTCTTTCTCCTTGCAATAAGAAATAATCATGTGTGGGATGAGAATGATTTGAATATTTTTTTATTCCAGAATTGTGATGGAATTTTTACTGGTTCTTCATTTACTTTACAACTTAGCCACTTATGAGGTTAAAATCAGTTGTGAAACATAATGACCAAGAAGAGCTATGATTTCACCCAACTTGTGAATACCACGTTAACCTTTAGGATGGAAGACCGACTCGATCCACTGGTTGGTGCAAATATATATGGATATAAGTTTTGATGGGAGTATAATTGGTGTTTCTTGAGTGACAGGATAGATCCTTTACCAATTTGGTCTATTGTTGGAGCTAAGGGTCCCTAGTAGATCCTATAGAGAGGGAACAGTGGATAATCTAGAAGTGAGAGGCTCGAAATATACTTAACACTATAACACAAGCCGAAACTAACTTTAGATTAGTTAATGTTCTTTATGCTCGGAAGGGGTAAAAAAGCAAGTATGCTCCTATTTGTCATAATACAACATTTTTATCTTTAAACATTTAAATTCCTCCATGGATTATGATCCCTTATTTAGTTGCAAAATTAGAATTTTTCGATCACCAGATTAAGAATCTCGTCCCCCGCTTTAAAATATTTAATATATATATAATTTTTAAAGTAAAATTTTATTTTAAAAATACAAGACCGAACCAATCTCATATATTTAATAATTTAAATAAATGAGTACTACACGCAATTCATGCATCTACCTTGAGGAATAGACAGATTTCTTGATGATGAGACTCGATTAAATAAATTACATAATTTATGATATCTATTTTAGTCTGTGAATTTTTAATTTTGATCAAGAAGTGTCTTGTTTTGGGTGACTTTTTTGTGGAGAAATTGGGCTTAAGCAATGGGGGAGATGGCTTGAAAACAGCAGGATTGCTCTTAGAAAGGTTTAGAGAAGTTCTAAAGAATTTTGGCAGAGTCTCCCCTCATCTCCTCCATTGGATGTGAGGGGGTGGTGTTTAAATAACCATGGAATTATGGCTATATTGGCCAAGCCATGGGGTGGAAAATGTTGCTGAGGTGGATGGTTGAACGGTGCAAGTGAACAATGAGGTTGAGCCACATTAGATGGATGAAATTAGGCTCAAACCATGAGGAAGGCCTCTCGATTTTGAGTTTCTCAATGACTAGGATGGCTGGCCAGGGCAGTGCTGGTGGCTAACTTAGATGGGTAAAATTGGGCTCAAACCATGGGGAATGCCCCTCGGTTTTAAGTTTTTCAATGACTAGGATGGTTGGCCAAGGCAGTGCTGGTGGCTAACTTAGATAGGTGAAATTGGGCTCAAACCATAGGGAAGACCCTCTCGGTTTTAAGTTTTTGAATGACTAGGATGGCTAACCAGGGTAGTGCTGGTGGCTTACTGAGTCTAGGAGCTCAGTGGAGTTTAATGGTGTTGGTTTGGGGGCTTGGGAAGGCTGGTGGCAAGTGTCAATTTGGTTTAGACATTTTGGGAGGAAATCCCTAAATTTAAGGGACCTTTGGTCCATGCTCAATTTAGGGTCATTAAGTGATGTGATTATCATCCTACAATGCTTAAGCATGACATAAATGATTACGGATTGAATTAATTTGAAAGACTTGAGGTGGATTTGGATTTAGGTTCAAAATGGGGGTTTAAATTTAAAAGTGGATTTGTGATTGACTTGAGATTGGATAGGGTTTGGATTTGGATCAATTGAATTTTTAATTTTGTGTAGAATATTATCATGAGGAGTTTAGATATAAATTAGGTTGGAATGGGGAGACATGAAGTTCAATTTGAGAGATTTTAAATTTTAGGGTAAAATTGGGGGTTTGATTTGGGTTGAATTTAAGCAAGTTTGAGCTTGGGTCTAATCCAATTAAAAGTTCAAATTGGTTTAGGGGAATGCTGTGAAGAGTTTAGGATTCAAATTTGGGGGAATTGAATTGAGTATAGAATTTAATTTGATGGAATTTGGGAATATGGTCAAATTGAGGATTTTAAATTAGGCTTGGAATTTGAGTTTGGAATTGGGTTTGATTGGGCTAAGATTTGGTTTCAATTGAGCTTATTCATGATGAATTTGAGTTTAGAATTAAAATTAGGTGAATTTGAAATCATTTTTGTGATATTGGGGTGATTTGGAGAATTTGTGCACTTAGGGGCAATTTAGAAATTTTGGCAATTTTTGGCTAATTTTGGTGGATTAGGTGAAGTTGAAGATATTAGGCAGTTCAAATTGATTTTGGGGACATTTGAAATGAACTTAAAGATTTTGGGGACTTTGGGGAATGAGGGGAATTTTTGTAATTTTAGCAAATTTTGGCGTATTTTGGGAATCTTTGAGTCAATTAAGGATGTTAATCATAAAGCTACCCTTTTTGAGCCATGAGACCAAGGGAGATCCTATTTCGAATCCTCCATGTGTTGGTCTTAGCCAAACCCTAGCCTAAGGCTAAGGATTTGGGGGACCACCCACATGAATTTCCAAAAGAGTATGTAACCAAGTTAAGGATGATTGATTTAGCGTTTTAGGTTGTGAGTGAAGGTGAAGGGTTGTGTGTGTGTAAGACTGACTAAGGACACACCACCCAAGGCTAAACTTAAGGCCAAACAATTCTATGGGGGCTCTTCTTAAGCTCCCTCATGTTTGGCTCCACCCTACTAAGAGCTAGAGGTTACAACTAAACATGTGGAACTCCAAGAAGAGTAAAAAAATGTTTAGAATATCTAATGAGGTAGGGTTCCATCACTAGTCCTCTAGGATAGTCAACAGGATAGTCAAAATTAATGCTGCCCAGATAAATTAGAACCCAATCTTGATAGCAGTACATGTGCATTGCTAAGATGTTGTGGTTGAAGAAGGTACATCGTTTAATACAACTAAAAAATTGTTTGTTGTGTTAAGATAAAGAGATGAACATAATATAATTGGGAAGAGTTATTAAAATTAATACCCTTGGTTTAGAAGAGAACTCCCAATCTAGTGCAATTTCATATAAAAGTAGAGAAATTTGAGGTCGCTCTATTAGTTGACAACTCAAAGGCAAAGATAGTTTGGAGAAAATCTCTAAGAAGCAATTGAAAGCACCTTATATTCCATAAAAAATACTTGAAATCCCTTATTGAGTAGAGCATACGCTTAAGCTCCAGGTGGTACATTGTTACACCTAAAATATATAATGTTTTTAAGTACATTTTTATACCTATTTTGATGATATTGAACTTTAATGGATGACATTTTTATGTTTTTTCTTGCAGGTATGATGAAAATGACTGATTATGATGAAAGGAGCAAAAAAGGATCAAATTTGGAGCAAAAATTGAAAGATGTTCAAAATTGGCCTTTAGCTCCTAAGCGCCAGATGGCTGGTGCATAAGCGCCACAGTTATAGTGATGAATTTAAATTAATTTCGGCCCAAATTTGAAGGGGTTTTTGAAGCACCCTTTGGTTTAAACTTCATTAACTTCCCATTAGCGTCAAAATTCATTTAAAATTTGAATGAACTGATGCCTCTCTTAGTAGATTCATTGAATCTGGACATAATTTGAAGAGACCCCAAAGCACTTTTTGGAGAATTATTAAAATGAAGACTTGAGATCATAAAAGGGGAAGAGTTTTGAAGAGAAATTTTGGTGGGAGAAGATGGAGAAAAGCTTGAAGTGGTTTAAGGGAAAGAGGAAGAAAGAGAGCATTCTTCTCGTCATATTTTCTTTACTTTTCTGCTTTACTTTATCATAGCTTGTATTTGAATTTAGGAGATTCAATCCTTAGAGTTGGGCGCCAACCTCTAAGGAGTTATCTAGTAGAAAACAAAAGTTTCAGAGGAACTTTCAGAGTCTTGTGGAGAGGATTTTCATATAAGTGTTTATCTTTGTTTTTATGTTTGGTATTTAAGTAATACTTGGTGTGTTTTCACTATGATTTCTACTTTCAAATCAAGTTGTGTTTGTATTTTTTCCATGAGTTCTGAGTATTTTTCTTTATCTTTTTTAAAATGATGAAGTAATTAAATTATGGAAGGAAGTTGTGTGAAGTATAAGTGTTTAATGTTAGAAGAAGTTGTGATGAATTCACTTCCTTGCACTTCATTTACTTCTTGATTTGGCCAATTAAGATGTTAAAATTTGTTGTGAGATCATGTAAGAACCAATGTGGTATTGTCTCAATCAATAATTAGAGAGAATCACATGCAATTGTATGGGTGAAAATTGTAGTCAATATAATTGAGTGCAAATAAATAGAGATATGTGTTTTTAATGAGGAGTAAAATTAGAGGATTTTAGAGTGACAAGCTAATAACCCCTATTTTGATTTGATGTTTTAAATTTTGTTATGAGTGGTTTGCCCCCAGGTAGAGGGAATAAATGGAACTCTAGAGTGAGAGCTGGTATCTTCCCTGCCTAACCCATCTACAAAATTTCAAAACTTCAAATTAACTTATGTTCTTTATATAACCAAGCAAGGGTAAAGAATATAATTACTTTTATATGGCATAAAACATTTAAATATTTCAACAACGAAATTTCATAATTATTACTGATTCATTGAAAGAGAAAAAAGATATTTTTTTCTCATTGCTTTCATATCGTTTTTAGAGTCTTGATAATTTTAATTGCTTGCTTTACTTTTTATTAATAAAATATCAAAAATAATTTTCAAACTTTCAATCTTAAAATATATTTTACAAAATCAATTTAAAAAGTAAAAAGTTATTTTTCTTATTTCTTTAAAATTTTATATATTTCCCTGTGGGTTCGATATCCCGGTGCTTAATCAGAAAGTCTTATATTACTTGATAAATGATATTTATACTTGCATAGAATCCCATATTATAAAACAATTAAAATATATTTCTTTTTGGCATCTGTTGCAAAGAAAGAGATATTTTCATTGAAAAAAATATAAAGTGAAAATCGTAAGCATAAATATTCGGGGATCAGACATCAATGCCCAAAGGACGACCTTACCTAAAAAATTTTAAAAAAGAACTATACCTAAAGGATTTTTACCACCTACTTTTAAAAGTATATGATAGAACTAAAAATCTTAAAGAACACTTAGCAAACTTCCATGCTAATCTTTGCAATGCTAGAGGGAGAAATGCCCCACTTTTTAGTCAGATCGTTAATAGTTTATCTTGAATGACATTTGACTACTATATTGAACTCCTTAACAGCTCAATCAATACATTTATTGAGTTGGAAGAGCTAATTATAAAAAGATTTGTTGAAGCTCAACAACATATCACTTCTAGCAATTTGGTTATTAAGAAATAAAAATTAGATTAAATTTTAGTATACTGCTTTCTGAGATGGAGAAACTTGAGCTTGAAGTTTTAAAACCAGCTGCAAGAATAACACATTATAGAAATTCTTCTCAAGAATATTCATTGCTTTCATGTTGAAAGTATTCACTATGAAGATTTTTTAGAAGTTTTTAAGCAAGGTGGCAAACATAAATGAGGAATCTAAGCAATTACTATTTTTGAGCTAGAAAACCAAAGAGAAATCAAGAAAGCCTTCAAAAAGTGAAATAAGAATGTGTCTGCTATTGATAAAAAGAAACAGCCAATGAAATATAGACTTAATAACCTAGGCAACAATGGTGGCAAACAACCACACCAACAATAGCAATATCAATAGTAGTACTGACCACAATAATATTAAACACAACAACATTATCACCAATGATGATAGTATTAAGTATAACAACAGTACTGACTACAACATTCTCAAGCACAAGATGTACAACAGTAACAATAACAACAACTTTATAGGCTTGAAAGAAAGAGGTTGACTACGTAAGTTTTTGAAGAATTAAAGAGCAGAGAGTACTCTTTCAAAGATGAATGTTGCCGCCACTACCACTAATTCTCCGTGATTGTCGGGAAGTCATTGGTTTATTGGTGTTGTTGTTAAGGAGGAGTCGCCACCCTTGTTTACAAATAACTTTTTCTCTCAGATCATGTGAACGATCTCAAGATATTAAGAAACTTGGAGGAGGAAGGAAAAGGGAAAATGGAAATGGAAAATCGATAAAAGAAAAGTGAGGGGAGAATTCATTGTGATAAACATTGTAGAAAGAGCTCTGAAATGTCTAACTCCTTAGATGCTCATACAAGGAAATTTACATGAAGATCCCATAACCAAAGATTTAGGTATGATACCTATTCTCGTTCTCCTATAAGTGCAAGCTCCTATAGCTAATTATATCTTAAACGACTAAGACCGCCTAAGAAAACTCCCGATTAAGATTAACATTTGTTCTCAAAGAAAATTTTAAGTGTCAAGATTAAGGAAAGAAACATCAATGTTCAATCCTAAGGGTAATAGATTTCTATGAATCAAATGCTAACCTAAAGTTTTGTTTTGTTTTGCATTTATTAATGTTGTTTTATTTTGTTGTTGCCATCTATTTTGTTGTTGTCATTTGTTTTAATGTTATCATTTTATTTTATTGTTGTCATTTTTTTGTTGTTTTATTATTTTATTTTGTTTTGAGATTCACCGTTCAAGCATCAAAGTATTGTCCCTACAAAACAAAGTTAGCACATCCTAATAACATACAAAGTAAATCTAAAGTGCAAATTGCCTTGTGGCTTCAACAATCTAGCAAAACAAAGTTAATATGAAATTATATATTGACTTATTAATTTAATTGGTTTAATTTTTAATTCTAAGACAACCCGGTCAAGATGTCTATGGCTCCGTCGTCTCAGGGTCGTCGGGATATTTAAATTTACTTAGTTCAAAAGGTATTTAAACCAAGACTGGAAGATTCTTGTTAGCAACCACTGATTGCGTCATCCAAGAGATCTTCGTAAATCTTAACACTGAGGTTCAAGTTGTATTCAGTGATCTTTGGTCATTAGTGTTTCATTTAAGTTTTAGTGTCTTTTTCAGATTTTAGAGGTTGGAAATTTTTAGGTTGTTTACAATTTATTAACCGATTAAGTTTTGACATTTTTTTTATGACCTGATCAGGATCCCATGTTTTTGTTGTTTCAGTTCATTAATTTTGTGGTTTGATTAGTCATAAGTGACTAGAAGAAATTTTATTAGCAACCATGAGCTACCTAGTCCAAAATATCTTCTCAAACCAAGTTGCTTTTTAGGATTCAAGTTTAAGTTTTTAATGTCATATGGGATGAATTTTAAGTCATTTTATGTCAACTTTATTTTAATTTTTATGTCTGTAGGTTTGTAGATTAAACTTAGATTTAGGTTCAATATGAGTTGAATCCTAAACTTTAAGTTTAGTTTGGGTTGAACCTAAGAGAGATTAGTTAGTTTAAACTTGGGCTTTAGGTTTAGTATATGTTGAACATAAGAGAGGTTGATTAAGTCTAAGGTAGGTTAGACTTAGAGTTTAGGTCCAATGTAGGTTGAACTAAGAGAGATTGGTTAAGTCTAATGTAGGTTAGACTTATGATTTATGTTTAGTGTAGGTTGAACCTAACAGAGGTTGATTAAGTCTAATGTAGGTTAGACTTAGAGTTTAGGTTTAGTGTAGGTTAAATCTAAGAGAGGTTGATTAAGTCTGATGTAGGTTAGACTTAGAGTTTAGGTTCAGTGTAGGTTGGCTGTAAGAGAGATTGGTTAAGTCTAATGTTGGTTAGACTTAGGGTTTAGGTTCAGTATAGGTTGAACCTAAGAGAGGTTGATTAAGTCTAATGTAGGTTAGACTTAGAGTTTAGGTTTAGTGTAGGTTGAAACTAAGAGAGGTTAAGTCTAACGTAGGTTAGACTTAAAGATTAGGTTTAGAGTTGGTTGAACCTAAGAGAGATTGGTTAAGTCTAATGTATGTTAGACTTAGGGTTGAGGTTCAGTGTAGGTTAAACCTAAGAGAGGTTGATTAAGTCTAATGTAGGTTAGACTTAGGTTTAGGTTCAATGTAGGTTGAACCTAAGAGAGGTTGATTAAGTATAATGTAGGTTTGAATTAGAGTATAAGTTGGTTTAGGCTCCATTTAGGATGAACCTAAAGTTTGAGGTGACTTAGATTCAATTTAGGTTGAATCTAAGGCTTGGGGTGACTTCAATTTGGGTTGAATCTAAGATTTATGCAGACTTAGGTGCAAGTTGGGTTAAACCTAAAGGTTTAGGTTTTAAGTCTAGTATATCTTGGACTTAATTAGGGTTTAAAGTGAATTAAACCTAATTTAAGTAAGGTTAAAGGGGTAATTAAGTCTAATTTAGGTTAGACTTAATTAGGATTTAAGATTAATTAAACCTAATTTAGTTTTTAATGAGTAATTAAGTTGGGTTAGATTTAATTTAGGATTTAAGAGTTTATTAAACCTAATTTGGTAAGGTTTAATATATGATTAAGTCTAATTTGGGTTAGACTTATTTAAGATTAAGAGTTGATTAAAACTAATTAGATTAAGGTTTAATAGATAATTAAGTCTAATTTAGGTTAAACTTAATTAAAATTAAGAGTTGATTAAACTTAATTTAGTTAAGGTTTGATGGATATTAAGTCTAGTTTAGGCTATACTTAATTAAGATTTAGAATTTAATTAAACCTAATTTAGTTAAGGTTTAATAGTCAATTAATTCTAATTTGAGTTAGACTTAATCAAGGTTTTATGGTTAATTAAGCTTAATGTAAGTAAGGCTTAAAGTTTAATTACGTCTAATTAGGGTTAGATCTATTTAAGGTTTAAAGGTTAATTAAGCCTAATGTAAATAATGCTTAAATGTTTAATTAGGTCTAATTAGGGTTAGACCTAGTTAAGGTTTATATGTTGATTAAGCCTAATGTAAGTAAGGCTTAAAGATTTAATTATATCCAATTAGAGTTAGACCTAATTAGGGTTTAGGTGTACTTAAGCCTAATGTAAGTGAGGCTTAAGATATTTAATTAGGTCTAATTAGTGTTAGACCTAATTAAGGTTTAAATGTTAATTAAGCCTAATGTAAGTAAGGCTTAATGGTTTAATAATGTCTAATTATGGTTAGACCTAATTAAGGTTTAAAGGTTAATTAAGCCTAATGTAAATAAGGCTTAACTGTTTATAATTAGGGTTAGACATAATTAAGTTTAAAGGTTAATTAACACTAATGTATGTAAGGCTTAAAGGTTGAATTAGGTCTAATACGGGTTTGACCTAATTAATGTTCAAAGGTAATTAAGCCTAACATAAGTAAGGCTTAAATGTTGAATTAGATCTAATTAGGGTTAGACTTAATTAATGTTTAAAGGTTAATTAAGCATAATTTAAGTAAGGCTTAAATGTTTAATTAGGTTCAATTAGGGTTAGACCTAATTAAGGTTTAGGAGTACTTAAGTCGAAAGTAAGTGAGTTTAAGATATTTAATTAGGTCGAATTAGGGTTATACCTAATTAGGAATTAGGATAACTAAAACCGAATTTTAGGGTTGAATTAAGTCTAACTAATTGGACTCAAAATATGACTTAATTTCATGTACAAATTAGATCAATTAAAATTATACAATCCAAATTAGTATTTTTGGGTTGAATTGTAATTTTTTTAATTTACAAATTAAACCCCTAAAGGTCTTAATTGTCATTTTAAACCCTTAAAAATATTATAAATTTGGTTTAAGTCATTAAGTTAATCTCTAAGGATTTTCTAACTAAATCCAATTTTAATTTCCAATTCTCTGATTTATTATCATTATTTTCAAAAATAATTTAAAAAGTTAGTAAAAATTGGTAATTCTCAATTTAGGGTTTTTTTACTTTTCATGGAAAAATCAGAGGACATTTCCAAGAGTGAAAAGAACATCCCCTGTAAATTTTAGAATTTTTGGGATTATAATTAATTTTTAATAATTAAATTACTTCAGGGAGTAATTAATTATTTAAAAATTAAATAAAATTCATTAATTCTCATTTTTATTTTTGTCATTTTCTTCTTGCTTTGTTGAGTTCAAGGGTATTTTTATTTTGTTTTTTATGATTTATTTTTGCAAAGATATGCATTTTTAATGATTTTCTAAATTTATTTAAGGAAATTCTAATTTTTAATTAATCTGGCACGACGCCAATGCATCATCAGATGGGTCGAAACTCCAAGCGACAACATTCGGTTCGTGAACCTTTACGTGTGGGTACTAAGTTGGCCCGCAGTTCGGTCTTTTTTGTATAAATGGATAAACTATCCACCTCAATCTAAGCCATCCATTTCCAATACACGGAAATAGACATTATCAGTTCATCTTTCCCACGGGACGATTAACCAAGAGCCATTAGTATTCTAAACATAAGATCTCGTCGGATCTTGCACAAAATCTCATGATTTTTGTTACTAAAGCTTCATTGCATTTAAGAGAACACATCCATAAGGTTTTTTAAGCATGGTGGAACATTTTTATTCATAAAGGTCCAAACTCGAGATCACTTTTAGAGTTCATAGCACATAACTTATCTCTAGAGGTGTAGCCTTAGTTGAGCTTGATAAAAACTATCACCTAGTCCTTGTAAAGCTTCTCCTTGGTTAAATTTGAGATGAAATCGTGTCGGGGTATGTTTTAGCTGCAATGGTGTGTCGGCATTATTTTTAGGTTGTGTGTTTTATTTTGAAAAGAGGTCGCCTACAGAAATTGCCGGCGTATTTTTAATTTAAATAAATAATTTGAAAAGTAATATTTGATTTTGAAAATAATTTTGAGTTTAAGAGTTTTAAGATATGAAATCAAACCGATCTCACATCCCAAATAGTTTATATAAACGAGCACCGCGCCACAAACCGTGTATCTATCCCGAAGAATGGACACACTGTTTGATGATGGGGCTCGATTAAATAAACTAAGAGATTTGTGACATCCGTTTGGTCCGCGAACCAATTTTATAAGCCGACAAATTCCCCGCTTAATATGAAACTATTAAACAGGGTTTATATTACCCAGGTTCTTTAAAATTCCCTATAAGGGCAAGCCCCTATAGTTAATTACATCTTAAGTGACGGAATCACCTAAGAAAACTCTCGATAATAATCAATAACTCTGCTCTCAAGAATTTCAAAGTTTAAGTTTTCAAGGGATTGAATTTTTGAATCTCAATAGGGAATGGATCAAGTTTGGAACATTTTTATTTTAGGAATTCAAAGGAAGAAAAGTAGGAGAAATTACGGATTCGAAGCGAACTTCGGTAATCTCCCGACTATCCTATTGTTTGGCTTGGATTTAGGAAAGTCCTAACGTTCATTTAATGTTTTAATCTTGCCAATTTTAGTTAATTAGTGGCTTATATTTATATGATAGAATCATACAAATTGCTCGGAAGATATGAGGGTTTATGTCGTATCGGACGACTACCTCGGAATCCTAAGACCTAGGTTAGGGCTTAATTTGCAATGCAAATGCCTAACGAAGAGTTGAGGATTTATGTTGCACTAGGCAAACTACCTCGAAGTCCTATGGCTTGGTTGTTTAATTCTAGGGAAGTTTTGCCGACGACGATGGCCGTGTCGCCCACCATGCTCCGAGCTCCTTGTTGTTGCAGAGGTTTAATTGTAGAAGTCATAAATCGGGAGATGAGAGAAGTGTTTGGTTTAGAGGAATCTTAATTTCCAAGTGTTCTTTATGTTTTAATTAAAACAGTGTCTTAAAATTGATTAAACGGAACCGATTAAGATCCCACGGTTCCGTCATCCCGAACACCGTTATTTTCATCGAATTCACTTAGTCCAGATGAATTTGCTAAACTCAACTAAATGAGTTCCGCACTTTCATTTAGACCGTGGGAAATCCCGTTAGCAACACGTGGGTTACATCATCCGAGGTATTCCCGATCATTCAATGAGACGTTTTAATTTAGTTGTAATTGTAATTTTGTTGTTCTGTTTGTGATTAAATTTTGAGTTGTCTTATATTTTGAAATGTTGTGGAGGTGAATTTTATCTTGTAGTGTCTTTTAATTTAGTTATGGTTTCAGTTTTGGTTTCTGTCCTAAAGGTGTAGGTTTTCATGCAATCTGTTGTTTAACATGCAAGAAAAGTAAAGTGCATTCGCAATAAAATAAATTGCGATGAAAGTGAATTATGATAAAATAAAAGCGTACACCGGAGGGTCTTCCCGTCATCCCGAGCCGCACTTAAAACACGATTAGAATATTTAAGCAAGTTCCTAGGTAAAGCTAAGGTAAGGGTTATGGTTTTCTACCCAATTCCTAATCCTATATCTAGTCATTTCCTATGACGTCTAGTGTTCTTTGTGTTTTTGGTTTGAAGACGATTTTCTTCATCAAAGAACAATTAAGTTCAATTGTTCTTATAAATATCCTATCATATTGAGGAAGTGCTTAAGAAGAATCTTAAACATCTTTTCAATATTTCTAGGATTGTTTTAAGTCCAAATGAATTTAATTATGTAAGTGAATCGATCATTCGAGGTTTTCAAGTTTTGTTAACTTGCTCAGTGAACTAGGATGTTTGAATATCCTTATAAGTGAAGTGTCACTTCATTTGATATTCCATTTAGGAGTTATGATAATAAAAGCTCCTAAGGGCAAAATAGTATTTAATAGTTTCGTGATTCAAATTTAAGTTCAAATTAATGATTTAAGTTTGGAATAGTGTTCAAATTATTTTAGGTTTATGTCTTAAGTGATGTTATTTAATTTAACTTAATTTAATTTAATTTATTTTGATTTAATTTAATTTAATTTAGTTTGATTTGATTTAATTTAATTCAATTTAGTTTGATTTGATTTAATTTTTAATTTAATTTAATTTAATTTAATTTAATTTAATTAATTTAATTTAATTTAATTTAATTTAATTCAACTTTTAATCTTAATTTAATTTAATATAATTTTAATTTAATTTACTTAATTTAATTTGATTTTTAATTTAATTTAATTTAATTTTAATTGGAATTTTTGAAAGAGTTTAATGATTTAATTTTAGTTTAATGATTAAGTCTTTTAATATTTTAAGTTTGAGTTATCATTTTAATTAAGAGTTGAATATTAATGAGATGATTAATTTAGGGATTTTTAAATTAAAGAATAAATCTCTTCCTAATAATATCCCTATTTTAATAATTCCAATTTTGTTATTCTTCCAAATTTAATCAATTATTTAATTAAAGTTTAATCATTTTAAATTGCTTAATGGGTTTCTACCCTTCAATTATTAAATTTCAATCATCCAAATCAGATTAGGATCAAATATTTTACTTGTTAATTTTTTATTAAACCTAAAGTTTTAATTAAGGGTTAAAATTTAATTACCATTTTGCCCTTTAAGCTTAATAATTTTATAACTCACTAAATTGAACTCAAATGAACATGAAATTTTTATGTGACTTCACTCATATGTCAATAAAGACATGAGAGGAGAAAATGTGATTTTTCTGTATTTAATTTATTTATATAATTATTTTTAGTAGAAAATAGAGATTTTCAAGGAAAATTTGATAACATGACCAAGGGAAAGTTTCTGTTCTTAAGAAAATTAGGGGACATTCCTAATGACCAGAGGACCACTTGGACCAAAATTTGTGATTTTTTGAATTATATTTTATTTATTAGAATTATTTTAAGTTCTGGAGTATTAATTAATTTAAAAATAGAATACAAGTTGAAAAATGAATTTTATAATTTTTAAAATTCTCTCTGATATCAAGGATTCCAGAGAACCAAACTTTACAATTTTCTGATTTTTCTATGATTTATTACAATTATTTTAGTGAAAATGCTAGAAAATACATTTTTTTTAATTTTAAAATTATCCTAGAGCTTTAAAAATTAATATCTCACTAAATAAGCCTGAGAAAAATATGGGGTTTGTTCCTAAGTGATTAAAATTCAAAATGTGACATTTTAGTGAATTTTATTATTTTTGTGATTTTTATTATTTTTTAATTATTAAAAATATTAAAATAATATTAAAAATCAACTTTTTTAGAAAATTGAAATTTTAATTTTCTTAAATTCCCCTGATATCAGAGAGGCTCCAAAACCAATTTGGTGAATTTTTGAAAGGTTTTTTGAAAGTTATAAATTTTTAAAGTTTAAAATGACTAAGTGGCTTAATCAACCCAATTAGTGGGGTTAACCAAGTCCAATTGACCTCAAATTTTTATGGTGGCTTCCTCTGATCCTAAAGGTCAGTGGAGAATTGATTTCAAGTCAATTTGATCTATGGTTAACTCTAATTAATTAGAGACCTATTTTGGGTGTTTAAGCCAATTAGGGTTAATTTGAGTGAATTAACTCAAATCCTATTTTTCCTAGGGTTCTCTGGTCATAAGGAACATCACCAAATTTTCCTAGAATTTATTTCACAACATGCTAATTTTTGAAATTAAAATACTTAAAACAGCGAACATGCATTTGAAAAATCAATAACTTTTCACGAGAGATGGCCTCCGACCTTGAAAAATTCAGGGAATGTCCCTAAGTTCGGAGGCTTCAAAAGCCCTATAGTCTCATGCCATGGTGAATTGTGTGAATGCATGGAGAATTGAAACAATGCAGGGAGTAAATAATTAATTAAAAATAAAATACTGGACAAAATTAATTAATTTCTTTTCCACATTATTCTCCTCTGTTCACTGAGCAAGAGGGTATTTTTATTTTATTTTTAGGATTTTTCTACACAAAGATATGAATTTTCAAAGTTCAGGGAATTAAATAAATCAGAAAATACCCTATTTTTCTATTTATCCGAGTCGGCGCCGCGTCAACCTTAGCCTCTCCGAAGCGGTACGTGTCGCGCTGTGATTGGGCGCCGCCATCTGAGTCAGCCGTCCCGGGACCCGCAGCTCATGTAACATTCTCTCGGTCCGCGCAATCCGATCCGTCCGCTCGATACACGCGCGATCCAACGGCTCCCGGTCATCGTCTACGACCGGTGTGCACCCGTGACCGTCAACCTTCTAACCCTAATTTCTCACTCGATTCTCGATGGATTTTCGTGTTCTTATGCTTCTATGGATTCGTCTCGAAGAGACGAACACATCCATACGGTAAACATGCATTGAAATTTACTCAAATGAAATGGAGAATCTCTGTAAGCTCGGGAAGAAGAATGAGTTCATACCTTTGCTCAGAGAAGTGAAGCTTCGATCTGAGAGTTGTTGCACCTTCGATTGGATCCTAGCGAAGCTCCGGATGAAGTCTCCTGGTCGCAGTGAATTTTCTAGGTTGGACTTCGACCACGCTCGATCACAAAGCTTGGAGTCCGGAGCAAGCTGGGTGGCCCGGAGATGGGGCTTTTGCTGGTGGACACCTTCCCTTGGTCCGGTGAAGGTGTAGGACCAATCAATTTGGGGATTGGTTTATCGTGGAGAAGTGTCCCGGTTTTGGGTGGAATTTCAACTACGAAATCGAGCTCGCGAGAGAAGAAATGGCAGGGGGATCTCACTGGGGATCAAGTGCTCTGTGTATGGGGAGGAGTCTGGAACAATTTTGGCAGAGTTTTGGCAAGGTTTGTGCAACTCTTCTCTCATGGCCGTGAGGGGGTGGGGTTTAAATAGGCATGGCTGGAGGCTCTCCTGTGGGGTTTAATGGTTGGGATCACTGCTTAGGTCAAGGGAAGAACAGACCATGCTATCCATTCGGGTTGGGACAAGTCGGCAATGGAGAATTTCAATGTTGGCTCACATGTGAGCTTTCGGCCATGGTGTTTTCCGGCGACCGGGTGGGTCGGCCGGCAGACAAGGGTCACCCTCGTGGTCAGGTGGGTCGGGGTCGGGTGTTTGTGCAAGCGATTGGCAATGGCCAAGTGTAAAGGAGATGGCTTGGAATGGAATGGGGAAGAGGCCATTTTGGCTAGGTTTGGGTCAACCCATCCTTTTGGGCTAGGTGCACCACCCAAGGTCCGGTCTTGGGTCGAAAAGAGTCACTGGGTCACTCGCCATGGAGTGGTGAAGTCTCCATCCATGGTGAGGTGGCTAAGCATGGTTTAGTGTGTGACATGCTTAAGGTAAAAAAGGTTTAAGAAGGATTAGGAAAGGGCCCCCTCTTCTTGCCATAAATGGACTAATGACAAGTCAAAGCCCTCATGGCTTCATGTGGCTTGAGGATGGCTTGTTCATGGCTCCATTCGGCTTGGGAAAAGGTTGACTTGTTTCATGAAAAGGGTTTTAGGAATTTTTTGGTAATTTGATGGAAATTTGTATGGAACTTGATTTGGAATGAATTGATGATGGATTTAGGACTTAGGTATTGAGTTTAATTGAAAGTATGATGAGGGGAAATGTCATATGGGCTTTGGGACCAATTTTGGGCCTTTGGATGTGGTAAAGGATGGGCTTTTTTAAAATGGTTTAGGAAAGTGGGCTTTTGAATTTTAAAATGGATTTTGGGATGAAATTTTGGTAAATGCTTGGGCCAAATAATTGTTGAGTTTGGTTTAGGGATGCTTCATGAGTGGTTTGAAACAAGTTTGAGGTGATTTGGGTTTGAATTGGGTTGGATATGGGCCTTTTTGGTAAAGAGGCTAAGGTGGGCCAAAATGGGTTACCATGGGCCAAAGTTGGGCTAGAGTTGAAATTGATGTAAAATTAATGTTGGGAAATGTTTATGGGAGTGTTTCAAAGAGGTTTTGGCTTTGGTTAGGTTTTGATTTTGGGATTTGGGCTCATTTGGGCTAGGTTTAGGTTTAGGTCAAAATTGGGCTTTTTGATTTTGGGTTGAATTTGAGTGGGGTTTGGGTCTAAATTTTGGGCAAATCATGTTAGTGTTTTGTTTATGGGGATGTTAAGGAAGGTTTGGAAAAGATTTGGGGTTAATTGGAGTTGAATTGGGTGAGTTTGGGTTAGGTTTGGGTCATAGGTCCAAATTGGGCTTTAAGGCCAAAAGTGAAATTGGATCCCAATGCCACTCAAATTGGGCTTGGATTGGGTCTAGATTGGTGTTGGGGATGTTGAATTGAAGTTTTAGAATTGAATTGGACCAAAATTGGGGTCAATTGGGTAGATTTGGTTTGACATTGGGTTTACTTTGGGTTAAAATGGGTCAAATTGGGGGTTTTGATAAAAGTGGGGTAAATTGACAAAACTGGCCCATGGTGTAGTTGAACAAAATGAAATTGGGAATATTTGGGATTTTCTGGAATTTTCTGGGAATTTTCTGAATTTTTGGATTTTTGGGTCAAGAGGGGTATTTTGGGTATTTGGAGGGTATTGGGGGGTATTTTGGAATTTTTGGCATTTTTTGTTATGGATGATCAATTTAAGTGATGTGGAAATGTTTGGGATTGATTTTGAAGAATTTTGGGTAATTTGGAAATTTTTGAGAAATTTGGGTAGTTTCAAAGGCATTTGGTAGGTTAGGCGGGGTGTAGGGTCCGCGGGTCAAAAATTGAAAATTTGGAAAATTGAAGATTGGGTGGATGTAAGTGGAATAAAACCATTTTGGTTGAGCCATGAAGCCATATCAAGCCCACATGAGCCATGAAGGGACTCATTTGAGGCATTCACTATGTTGTTCCTAACCCTCTTAGCGCAAGGGCTTAGGGGTTAAGGACCATCCATGTGAATCACCTACATGAGTCGGGAAGTCAAGTTGGGTATGGGTGTATTTTCGGGAGGTGCATGGAAGTGTAGTGTATGAGTGTAGTGTGTGTGTAAGTCGGCCCTTTCACTGCGACCGAGGCCACCAGTGTCGATCCTAAGGCCAAAGAGTCCTATGGGAACTCATCCTTTAAACTTCCACACTCGATTTCAACCCTCTAGGTGATTAGGGGTCTATAGTCAAGTTTGTGGAGTTTGCAGGGAGTTAAGAAGTGGTTTGAAATTCTAGGTGGTGGGTCTCAATTCTAGTCCTCTAAGATAGTCAAAGGAAAAGCCTAAGGCTAGATCCTAAGTACTAAAGAGAGGAAGAGAAGACCTCATCAAAAATGAGGTCAACATGGTGATATGGTTTCAGCTTGGAATGATTTAGAGCGTGCGAGAAATGCTAATTTCGATTGGGTTCTTCTTCAAGAAGCTTAGGAATGCTTCTAGAAGGTTTAGGTTGGAATTTTAGAAATGTTTGTGTCAAGCTGAAAATTGGTCCTAGTTTTCAGGTCTGAAATTGAGGCTTTCTGATGAATTTCAAGGGCTAAGGCTATGGGGGATTTATTGCTCTATGGATGGGGAGGGTTTTCTCTGTTGGGTGCAATAGGGTTTGGGGGCTCTATCTCTTCATTTTTTCTCTTTGGGGGCTTTCAGGTATAGCTTTAAATAGCCATTGAAGGCCATGACAGAACTCCGGCTTGATTAGAGGAGGTGGGAGGTGGTTCAGGGAGGCTTAGAGAATCTAAAAAGATAAAATTTCGTTTGTGGATTACCCATTACCCCATTTCTATGGTGTGCTCATCATGAGCTCAAGTATGGTGAAGAAGGCGGTTTGGGTGAAATTTCTTTATTGGAGGGACATTGAGGTGGAAGAACAGCTTGGCAATGAGTTGGCCTGGTTTGTCCACCTAGGTTCAAGGGGACATGAGGTGGAATCAATGTAAGGTACCACATACCCCCCCCCCCCATCATGATGACTTTGGACTTTGGTCAAAATTGGTGACACCTTAAATTTTAAATATGGTTAATGGGTCAACCCCTATAATGATGGATGGCTTTGGTTCATGGGTAAACCCATTAAGGATGGGCCTCAAATTTGGGCTTCCATGAGGTTGGGCTTTGATGGATGGTCTTGAGCTAGGGTTCAAACTTAGGGTTAATAGACCTTAATTTCATATTTTTAATTAATTAAATAAATAAATAATTAAGAGAATATAAAATTTGACTGTAAGACCATGAGTTGACTATGATGGTGTAGAGTTGAACATGGTGGTCTAGGGTTGACAAATAGACCAATCGATTGGTCATCGTGGTCAGGTTGACCATATGGTGATGTCTTGACCATATGGTGGTTGGATCAATCATATAGTCAATATGGTGACCATATGGGTTAAGGGTTAACCAAATGGTCAATATGGTGACCATTAGGTCCAAGGTTGACCAAATGGTCAATGTAGTCAGTACTGGTTCAAATTAGGTTTGTCTAAGGTGTCACTCAATTTTTTAGGATAAAAGGGGCACATTAGGGTTTGATTCAAATTTTGGGGTTTGGGGATTTTTGATGGGCTCAAGGGGTCAATGTTAGTATACTTCTTCACTAAAATAGATCTGATCATCATAATGATCATTGGGCATGTAGAAGAATCCATAGGGATCCTAAGTTAATTTAAATGGTTCAGGTTATATCCTGATCACGGATGTCGGTTTAGAACACATCCTCACAAAAGTGAGGTCAACAATGAAGCCATCAAGAAAACATTCAAAATCTATCTAAGAATCCAAACTCTCTAAACCTGCTAAACATAAATAAGTGCGAAGAGACAATGAACTCATTTACTCTCAATTCCATATGATTTTATGCCACAACTTTAAAGAATAGTTCAGCCTTAAAATTGAGTTGGTGGGAAACTATAGATGAAACCATGCTAATCTCTAGAGAATATCTAAAGGAACCAATAGATAGATTCACTAAATTTTTCTTTACTAAAGACATGGAACCATGTGACTCTTATGAAGAAGAGGAAGGTAGATTACAGTCATACTTAAGAATTCCTGAAAAAAGCATCAATCTACTTCAAAAGTTATCTACACATGAAGGAGTCAAGTATTTACCAAACCACGTACCCTTGTAGTTCTTAACAAAAGAGAAGTCAAGCTGGAATTTAAGCTAGCATCAAAATTAATAAAACCTGAAACAAAGTCCAAAGCAAAAATAATGTGTAAGGAAATGACTAAGACTACAGAGAGAAATCCTATAATGATAGTTATTTCCGGTGAGGGTCCAAGTACTCTTATGCCACTCACTCTGTATGATTTTTTCATTTCTAATAGAATTATTAATTAAATAAGAAAAGGAATTAAGTAAGCTATCTATTTTTTATGAGCTTCATTTGACTGGCTTGAATAATAATAGTATCAAAAACTCTAAAAATTATAAACAAAATGACTTGCAAGTCATAAAGTGAATCCAATGAACATATTTATCTGGATGACAATCACTTTTTCAACAGTGATACCCTAATTCTTGATTTTTAAAGCATGTTTATCAAGAGACAGAATCTTCCAACTTTGAACAATCCCAAGAAAAAGTCCAAGAAGTTATGGAGTAGTTAGTAGATGGTACATCGGAAGATCTTTTGAAATCAACCCTCCAAATAACAAAGTAATATCACCTTGCAAAACACTTCCTAAGAAAACCACACCAATCGGTAGCCCCAATCAACCAATAACACTTTCATATGATGCTCATATCCATGATAAGATTATGGAAATTTTGCCTAAACTTGATTACAATGTGTTTTCCTAAATAGGAACGTTGTCAGTAAAACTCAGTGTCTATGACATTATCATATTATCCAAAGATATAAGAGATCTATTGATCAAAACCTTACTACATCCTGAAATCTATATGGTCCAATTGGAACCGATGCCTTAAATGGAGAAGTAAAGTGCTATGATGAAGTTCCTAAATTAAATTTCAATAATGATGACTTACTATTAAGGACAATTGTCCATAGTCAATTGTTATGCATCTCTATAAATGTTAGAGGGTTTTAATTATTTAGAGTTCTTGTTGATTCATGTGCATCGGTCAACCTAATGAAATTGAGAAACCTTGCTTAACTTGAAATTGATATGACACTATCTTTCATCTGATAATATCTTATTATATGGATTCTATTAGAAAGTTAAAAGAGCACCACACTCCATAATCCTCTTCCTCAAGGATGGAGATTTTCATACTAAAGCTAAGTTCCACATTATCGATTTTGAAACCTCCTTCAATACACTTCTGGGGAGACCCAAACTTCATGAATATTGAATGGCACCTTCTTCCCTCATCAATGCATCAAATATTAGTGAGATAGTATAAAATACTACATCAAGGGTGACCTATAACAATTCTCAATCTATGAAGTTAAAATATATGTGAAGACACAACATACCATATAACAAAGAAAAAGTAATCTTTTTTAGAGAAATACATGCAATCAGAAAACTAGACAAAAAGGAAATATATTAAAAAATAAAATAAAGAAAATAAAGTTGTCATAAAAGAAAACATTGAAAAATAAGTGACAATAAAGGAAAAGGATGGATAAGATGAAAAAGAAAAAGAAGAAATGTCATCACATAACAATGACGAACCCCAGATATTATTTCAACAATATTCCACCTCTCTAAACCCATAAGTTGGTGATAAAACCATGAGAAGTTGTGGAGTAATCCAGGATAAAGACCCAACACATACTACAAAAGCTTCTCCACCAAATATGAAGAACAAAACTTATAGTGAACATTGACTTAGAGTCCAACTCGGAGGATGTGTAATGCACTGTAGTTTGGTCTATTGCTCCGACAAAAGTAAGAATTCCTAGAAGAAGATGATGAAGAAGAAAAAGAAACAGCTATTATTTCAAGCAAAGAAAAGTTTAAGTTATCCATATATGAAAGAATAAAGCAATATTTCAATTGTTTAGCTCTAACCCCACTATCCTCTAACATTGTGGCTAGGTTGGAAGTTAAAGTATCACCCCATTTTAGAAGTAATCAGAGTTACAAGTTTTATAGAGGATCCTCATCTTTAAATTTTGAAAAGGAAGTAGAATTTGAAGATGAAATTTCAAATGAATTAATGGAACTTCCTTTTTATTGGTACTCGCCTTGTGTTACTAATTTAGCAAAATTGAGTATAGTACCACACACATGGTGCAAATAACAATCATATTGCTTTAACAACCTTTAGATTATTAAACACCAAGGAATCAAGTCTCAAGCTTGTGTAGGATTTGCTACCATAGGGCCATTGAACGATGAGGAAAGGTCATCACTAATTATTTGGTTTTGATGAAGTCTTTAAAAAAAATTAATCATCCTAATGATGATTATTTTGTTTAGAAGTTTCAATGATCTGGATGACCTCTTAATTGGGGATGCACTTTATGAACAAGAGGAAGAAATAAAGTCAACTATTGATTAATTAAAGTAAATAAATTTGGGAACTCAAGACAACCTTAACCTTGTTTTCATATGTTCATTATTGAATAAATAAGAGACTAAGGACCTTGTCAAGTTACTCATAGAATTTAAGGATTGTCTTTACTGAAGCCATTAAGAGATGCCAATACCTTCTATTAATGCTGAAATTCATAAATTAGAAATATATGTTGACCCTGTACCCATTAAACAAGCACCACAAAGAAGGTGAGTTAAGATCAAACAACAAGTAATCATAGAGGTGAAAAAGTTAACGGAAGCCAATTTTATTCAAGAATACGAGTTTCCTTTCTAAATATTCAGTGATGTATCAATTAAGAAGAAGAATGAAAAAATTTATTTGTGTCTAAACTTTATAGGAATGCATGTCCTAAACAGGAATTTTCATTGCTTACCATAACTGATGGTTGACATTGCACTTCACACATAGTTTTCTCTTATATGGATAGATTTTTGTAATCAAATCAAGATGACTCTAGAATGTAAGAAACATATTGCAATCACAACCCTAATCAAAGTTTATTGCTACAAATTCAAGACTTTTGGTAAGAAGAATGTTGATCCTTCATGTCAATGCGCTATAACCAAGGCCTTCGACAAACTCATCCACAAGCAGGTACAATGATATACTAATGACTTGGTGGTAAAGAGAAAAGAGACCTTTAGTGAAAGATGGACCTCAACTAAATAATGAAATGAAACTCTAAGTTAGTTCAAGATGTTTAGGAATTCGCTACCTTTAGGATAGGATTTTGACATTCCTCTCCTTGATAAATAACATTTGAATTTTCTGAGAAAAAATTATATTCTCAATCAGGAGTTTTGAAATTTTTTTACTTAAAATATAATTAATTATAAGCACTTGTCCTTATGAGAGAATGTTAACCCTAGTATGTTGACCTCATTTTTGATGAGGTCTTCTCTTCTTCTCTTTAGTACTTAGGATCTAGCCTTAGGCTTTTCCTTTGACTGTCCTAGAGGATTAGAATTAGGACCCCACCACTTAGAAATTCAAACCACTTCTTAACTCCCTGCAAACTCCACTAACTTGATTGTAGACCCCTAATCACCTAGAGGGTTGAAATCAAATGTGGAAGTTTAAAGGATGAGTTCCTATAGGACTCTTTGGCCTTAGGACTGCCCTGGGTGGCCTGGTCTGGTGAGGGCTGACTTACACACACACTACACTTATACACTACACTTTCACACACCTCCTAAAACCACACCCATACCCAACTTGACCTCCTGACTCATGAAGGTGATTCACATGGATGGTCCTTAACCCCTAAGCCCTTGGCTAGAGGGTTAGGAACAACATAGTGAATGCCTCAAATGAGTCCATTCATGGCTCATGTGGGCTTGATATGGCTTCATGGATCAACCAAAATTATTTCATTTCACTTACATTTACCCAATCTTCAATTTTCTAAATTTTCAATTTTTGACCCACGGACCCGGACACTCGCCTATCTACCCAAAACCCTTGAATTACCCAAATTTTCCAAAATTCTCCAAAATCACCCAAATTCCTCAAAATCAATACTAAACATTCTCCCACCACTCAAATTGACCATTTTTACCCAAAATACCCAAAATTCCAAAAAAATACCCCCAATACCCTCCAAATTACCAAAATGCCCATCTTGACCCAAAAATCCAAAAAATTCCGAAAATTCTCAGAAAATTCCAGAAAATCTCAAATATTCCCAATTTCATTTTGTTGAACTACACCATGGGCCAATTTTATCAATTTACCCCACTTTTGTCAAAATCCCCAATTTGACCCATTTTAACCCAAAGTGAACCCAATGTCAAACCAAACCAACCCAATTGACCAAAATTATGGTCCAATTCAATTCTAAACTTCAATTCAACATCCCCAACACCAATCTAGACCAAATCCAAGCCCAATTTGATTGACATTTGAATCCAATTTCACTTTTGACCTTAAAGCCCAATTTGGACCCATGACCCAAACCTAGCCCAAACCAAACCAATTTAACTCCAATTAATCCCAAATCTTTTCTAAACCTTCTCTAACGTCCCCACAAACAAAACACTAACATTATTTGCCCAAAATTTGGATCCAAACCCCACTCAAATTCAACCTAAAACCAAAAGGCCCAATTTTGACCTAAATCCAACCCTAACCCAAATGAGCCCAAATCCCAAAGTCAAAATCCAACCAAAGTTGGAACCTCTTTCAAACACTCCCATAAACATTTCCCAACATCAATTTCAACCTTAGCCCAACATTGGCCCAAATTAGCCCAATTTGACCTACATAGGCCCATTTATCAAATCAACCCAAATTCAACCCAATTCAAGCCCAAACCACCTCAAATTTATTCCAAATCACTCATGAAACATCCCTAAACCAAACCCAACAATTATTTGGCCTAAGCCTTTACCAAATTTTCACCCTAAAGTCCATTTTAAAATCCAAAAGCCCACTTCCCTAAACCATTTTAAAAGCCCATCTTCACTAAATTTTAAAGGCCCAAAATTCATACAAAGCCCATATGACACTCTTCTTCATCATGACTTCAATTAAAACCATCCCTAAAGTTCCAATCAAATATAAATTTATTCTAAAACAAGCTTCATGTTAACCTCTCATACATTTATCAAAAATGTCAAAATCCATTTTCATATAAGTAAGCCAAGCTATGTGCAAGCCATAAGCAAGCCATGAAGCCATGCATGAGCCCCATAGGAGCCATGAGAGCCATGGAATCCACTTTCCACCTCACCAAACCATTAATGGCAAGAGAGGGGATCTCTTTCTTAAACCTTTTTTAAGCCCTTTTTACCTTAAACATGATACACTCTAAACCATACTTTGCCACCTAATCCTTGATGTGGACTTCACTACCTTTGGTAGGTTGACTCACATGATCCTCCCAGCCCAAAACCAGAGCTTGGAAGGGTGAACCAAACCAAAAATGGTGGGTTGACCCATTTGGACCCAAAATGAGCCTCTCCCCATACCATTTTAATCCAAGCTCTTTACACATGGCATTGCCAATTGACTGCACTAAACCCCAGCCCTGACCCCACTGGTCAAGATGGTGACCAGTGCCTGGCCGGCCAGCCACCAGGCCGCCGGAAAACACCATGGCCGAAAGCTCACATGTGAGCCAACATTGAAATTCCCCCTTGCTGAAGTGTCCCAGCCCAATTGGATAGCATGGCTGTTCTTCTCTTGCATGGAGCAGCTGATCCCAAGCCTTAAACCCTCCTGGAAGGCCCTCCACCCTCTCCTATTTAAACACCACCCCCTCTCGGCCATGGGAGGTGCTGAACCAACCTTAAGGAAACTCTGCCAAAATCATTCCAGACCACTCTCTACACATGAGCATTTGATTCCCACCGGATTCCAGCCTCAATTCCCTCCAGTCGAGCTCAATTTTGAGTTCAAATTTCAGCACAAAACCAGGACACTTCTTCATAGTGGACCAATCCCCAAATTGATTGATCCTACACCTTCACCAGACCAAGGGAAGAAGTCCACTAGCAAAAGCCCCCTCTCCAGGCCACCCATCTGTTCCAGACTCCAAGCTTTGTGATCGGGCTTGGTCGAAATCATACCTAGACAATTCACCAGGCCAAGGGACTTCATCTGGAGCTTGCTTGGACGCAATCGAAGGTGACACAACCCTCAGATTGAAGCCACACTTCTCTGAGCAAAGGTATGAGCTAACTCTTTATCCGGAGCTTTTGGAGATTCTCCATTTCAAATGCCTTAATTTCAATGCATGATCACCGTATAGATGTATTCGTCTCTTCAAGACGAATCCATAGAGCACAAGAACACAAAAATCCGTTAAGTATTGAGTGAGATATTAGGGATTTAGTGTGGACGGTTCTCAGGTTAGGAGGCTTGGGGACGATGAACGGATGTCGTTCATTTAATACACGCGCGGACGGACGGCCAGGATCGCGCCGGATGAGGAGACGGAACGATACAGCGGGCCCCCGGAGCACTGAGTTGGACGGCGGCACCGAATCAGAAGACGACACGCGGCGTTTCGGAGATGCCTAGGTTGAGTTGGCGCCGCGTGGATAAGTAGAAAAATAGGTTATTTTTCTATTTATTTAATTCCCTAAACTTCAAAAATGCATAACTTTGTGTAGAAAAATCAGAAAAATAAAATAAAAATACTCTCTTGCTCAGTGAACAGAGGAGAATAATGTGGAAAAGAAATCATTCAATTTCATTGAGTATTTGATTTTTAATAATTTATTTACTCTCTGCACATTTTCAATTCTCCATGCATGTATACAATTCACCATGGCATGAGACCATAGGGCTTTTGAAGCCTCTGAATTTGGGAACATTCCCTGAATTTTTCAAAGTCAGAGGCAATCCCTATGAAGAGTTATTGATTTTTCAACTCTAGGTTGCTAGTTTGAGTATTTTAATTCCAATAATTAGCATATTGTGAAATAAATTCTAGAAAAATTTGGTGATGTTTATTATGACTAGAGGACCCTAGGAAAAATAGGTTTTGAGTTAACTCACATGGAATAACCCTAATTGGCTTAAACACCCAAAATGGAGTTTTAATTAATTAGAGCTAATCATACATCAAATTGATTTGAAATCAATTCTCCACTGACCTTTAGGATCAGAGGAACCCACTATAAAAGTTTGAAGTCAATTGGACTTGGTTAGCCCTATCAAATGGGTTGATTAAGCCATTTAGCCAAAATTAAACTTAAAAAATTCATAACTTTCAAAATACTTTTCAAAAATTCACCAAATTGGTTTTGGAGCCTCTCTGATATCAGGGGAATTTAAGAAAATTAAAATTGCAATTTTCTAAAAAAGTTGATTTTTTGCATTATTTTAATATTTTTAATAATTAAAAAATAATAAAAATCACAAAAATAATGAAATTCACCAAAATGTCACATTTTGAATTTTAGTCACTTAGGAACAAACCCCATATTTTTCTTAAGTCTATATGATGAGATATTAAATTTTAAAGCCTTAAGGTAATTTTAAAATTAAAAAAATGTATTTTTTAGCATTTCCACTAAAATAATTCTAATAAATCAAAAAAAAATCAGAAAATTGTAAAAATTGGTTCTCTGATTTCCTTGATATCAGAGAGATTTTTGAAAAATATAAAATTCATTTTTCAACCTTTATTTTATTTTTAAATTAATTAATACTCCAAAACTCAAAATAATTATAATAAAAAGAATATAATTCAAAAAATCACCAAAATTAGTCCAAGTGGTCCTCTGGTTATTAGGAATGTCCCATAATTTTCTTAAGGACAGAAACTTTCCCTTGGTCATATTATTAAATTTTCCTTGGAAATCCCTACTTTCCACCAAAAATAATTACATAAATAAATTAAATACAGAAAAATCACATTTTCTCCTCTAATGTCTTTATTGACATATGAGTGAAGTCACATAAAAATTTCAAATTCATTTAAGCTCAATTTAGTGAGTTATGAAATTATTAAGCTTGAAGGGCAAAATGGTAATTAAAATTTTAACCCCTAATTAAAACTTTAGGCTTAATAAAATGAAAAAGTAAAATATTTGATCTTAATCTGATTTGGATGATTAAAATTTAAATAATTAAAGGGTAGAAACCTACTAAACAATTTAAAAAATAATTAAAATAAACCTTAATCAAATAATTAATTAAATTTGGAAGAATAATAAATTTGGAATTATTAAAATAGGGATGTCATTAGGAAGAGATTTATTCTTTAATTTAAGAATCCCTAAATTAATCATCTCAATAATATTTAATTCCTAATTAAAATGATAACCCAAATTTAAAATTTTAAATGCTAAAAGACTTAATCATTAAATTAAATTAAAGTTAAATTATTTAAATTAAATCCTTTTAAAATTTCAATTAAATTAATACTTTAACAATTAAAATTAAATCATCTTTAAAACATAAAAAATAAAATATTAAATTAAAATTTAAAAATAAAATTAAATTAAAATTTAAATTAAATAAAATTAAATAAAATTAAATTAAAACATATTAAATTAAATCATATTAAATCAAATTAAATCAAATTAAATTAAATTAAATTAAATTAAATTAAATTAAATTAAATTAAATTAAATCAAATCAAATTAAATTAAATCAAATTAAATCAAATCAAATTAAATTAAATTAAATTAAATTAAATTAAATTAAATTAAACCACATTAAATTAAATTAAATCAAATTAAATTAAATTAAATTAAATTAAATATAACATCACCTAAGACATAAAGAATTCAAAAATAAATCTAAAATAACTTGAACACTATTCCAAACTTAAACCCATTAATTGAAATTAAGTTAAATCATAAATCATTTGAACATCAATTTGCCCTCGAAAGCTCTTCGTTGTTATAACTCCTAAATGGAGTGTTAAGTGAAGTGTTACTTCATTCATAAGATATTCAAATGTCCCAGTTCATCTGAGCAAGATAACAAACTCGAACTCCTAGGACGATTAATTCATTTGTATAATTAAATTCTCTTGACTTAAAATAATCCTAGAAATATTGAAAAGATGTTTAAGACTCGTCTTAAGCACTTCCTCGATATGATAGGATATTTATTAGAACAATTGAACTTAATTGTTCTTTGATGAAGAAAATCGTCCTCAAACCAAAATACAAGAACCTAGACGTCATAGGAGATGATTAGCTATAGGATTAGGAACTTGGTAGAAAACCATAAACCTTCCCTTAGCTTTACCTAGGAACTTGCTTTAAAACCTTAAATATTCTAATTGTGTTTTAAGTGCAGCTTGGGATGACGGGAAGACCCTCCAGGTACGCTTTTATTTTATTGTAATTTACCTTATTACAATTTATTTAATCGCATCGCACTTAGTTTTCTTGCATGATAAACAACTGTTGCATGAAAACCCACACCTTTAGGATAGTCCCTAAAACTGAAACCAAAACTAAATTAAAAGTCATTACAAGATAAAATTCACCGCCACAACATTTCAAAATATAAAACAACTCAAAATTTAATCACAAACAAAACAACAAAACTACAACTACAACTAAAATAAAATGTCTTGTTGGATGATCGGGAATACCTCGGATGATGTAACCTACGTGTTGCTAACGGGATTTCCCATGGTCTAAATGAAAGTGTGGAACTCATTCAGTTGAGTTTAGCAAATTCATCCGACTAAGTGAATCCGATAAAAATAACGATGCCGGAAGGATGGAACCGCGGGATCTTAACCGGTGTTGTTATAATCAATTTTAAGATTTGTTTTAATTAAAACATAAAAAACACTTGGAAATTAAGACCTTCTCTAAACGCAACACTTCTCTCATCTCCACGATTTATGACTTCTAAAACTAAACCTCTCGCAACAACAAGGAGCTAGGAGCATGGTGGGCAAGACGGCCATCATCATCAGCAAAACTCGAGTCTACTTCACAGAAACTTTCTTAGAATTAAATAACCAAGCCATAGGACTTTGAGGTAGTTTGCCTAGTGCAACATAAATCTTCAACTTTTCGTTAGGCATTTACATAATCATGTTATGTAAATTAAGCCCTAACCGATCTTAGGACTCCGAGGTAGTCGTCCGATACGACATAAACCCTCACATCATCGAGGCTATTTGTATGATTTTGTCATACGAATATAAGTCCTAACTAATTAAAATTGGCAAGAACAAAATACTAAATAAACAATAGGACTTTCCTAAATCCAAGCCAAACAAATAGGATAGTCGGGAAATTACCGAAGTTCGCTTCGAATCTATGATTTTTCCCACCTTTCTTCCTTTGAATTCCCAAAATAAAATGTTCTAAATTTGATCCATTCCCTATTGAAATTCCAAAATTCAATCCCTTGAAGACTTAAACTTTGAAATTCTTGAGAGCAGAACTACCGATTATTATCGAGAGTTTTCTTAGGTGATTCCCATCACTTAAGATGTAATTAACTATGTGGGCTTGCCCTTATAGGGAATTTTAAGAACCTGAGTAATATAAACCCCGTTTAATGTTTTCATATTAAGCGGGGAACTTGTCGGCTTATAAAATTGGTTCGCAGACCAAACGGATGTCACAAATCTCCTAGTTTATTTAATCGAGCCCCATCATCAAGCAAGTGTGTCTATTCTTCGGGATAGATACACGGTTTGTGGTGCGATGCTCGTTTATATAAACTATTCTGGGATGTGAGATCGGTTTGATTTCATATCTTAAAACTTTTAAACTTAAAATAAAATGTTATCTTTTAAACTATATATTTAAATTAAATTTAAAATATAAAAAATTCGCCGACAATTTCTGTAGGCGACTCCCTTTTCAAAATAAAACACATAACCTAAAAATATGCCGACATAGTACAAGTACATTAACCTGAATTCTCTGGAAGTCTGCTTTTATAATCTCTTTAGTAATTGTATATTCAAAGCATACCAAATTGATCTCATTTTGGATTTATGTCTTGAGTCATCAATATAATAAGTCACCATATGAAGGCTTCCCATACATTTCTTTTGTTTTCGTTATTACCTACCCCATTTTTATGATTTCTCCTCTCTTAAGTTCACCATCATGATCTATGATAGAGGATAATTCAGAGAAGAGAGCAACATAACGATAAACAAATTGAAGACTCCTCAACTACAACAACGACATCCAGTAACTGACGGAATGAAGACCAACGATGATGCGATTTTAGCGGCCATCAACAAGACATCTCTTATGCAAATCTATTATCATGAACAATGTGACATGATCCTTCAATCAACATAATAAAACTAAAAAAAGAAGCTTAAACAAATGCAATATCAAAATGTAACTTTATTGCTCAACAATTGAATAAGAAGTACAAAAGGCTTTGAATAATCAATTTGTAGAGCAACTTACATCATATATATATATATATATATATATATATATATATATATATATATATATATATATATATATATATATATATATATATATTGAATTCAGAGTATGCCTAAGCATAATATCTCTTCAAATATTGCCCATTAATAGGGGCATGGGGTGAGATCCATCAACATCAATAAGCATGTAGGCTCCTCCATCATAGGCCTTCTCGATCATGAACGGTCCTTCCCATGTGTTGTCAAACTTCCCGTGCTTTTAATGGTGAGATACAATTGAGTAGCGTAAAACAAACACCAAGTATCCAATTATGAAGATGTAGGGCCTCACAAGCTTACCTTGGGATCTAGCCATGCGAGCACAGTATAGCTCAAGGCTCTTTTGGTCATGTAATCGTGGCCCCTCTAAGCTATCAACCTTCTCTAACCTAAGTCAGATATTATCATTGATAATGACATCATTACTTACAGCGACACTAAATGAAGGCAATTCAACTTTCAAAGGATGGACTACTTTGGATCTGAAGTTTAGTGCATATAGGGTAGAGCTAGTGGGTGTACGGTATATCATACGATATGCCCACAAACTCTCCAAGAGTTTTTCATGCCAGTCTTTCTGTTAGCATGGAGAATTTTCTCGATAAGGCTAACTAGGGTCTTATTAAAATCCTCAACCAAACCATTCACTCTCATATAGTAGATCGTCGAATAACGTTAATGATGTGATGGCATCGAGCGAATCTATTAATCTTGGCATTTTAAAAGGCTAGCCAATTATTTGAGATAATGCAGCGCGACACACAAAATATATAAACGATATTATTCTTAAAGAAGTGTAGCACATTATATGCATTTAATTCTCTTAGTGGGATAGCTTCCACCCACATAGAGAAATAATCAATGGCTACATGATTAAATCAATGACCTTGACAGGACAAAAGGTAAATAGGCCCCACACCATTAGTAACTTGATATGCCTAAAAAATGTTTGATTTTACATATACATTTTGTACTTTATTTTAATGATATTACACTTTAAAGGAAGATATTTTATATGTTTTTTATTTTAGGTACAAGAAATGGACTTTTAGAGAAAAAGAAGCAAAAACGGTGCAATTTGGAGCAAAAACGAGCAAGAAAGCAAACACATTTCCATAAATCTTTCTATGCTTAATCTCTTTTATACTTCTTGCATATTTTTGAATAACATTATACTTTAAATAAAGGTTATTTTTATGCTTATCTTGTAGGGCTATCTGTTAGAAACACAACGCAACTGAAACGGGGTAAATCAGAGCTAAAATAAAGCCAAACAGAGCAAAATGGTGGAGCTGCTCAAAATGGGCACCGGCGGCGCCCAATAGGCGCCGGGAGTGCCAAAAACCTAAGAGACATGAAAATAGGGCGCTAGTGGCGCTCAAAATGTCACAGGCGGTGCCAGGAGTGGTTGTTGGCCATATACATTGAACCTAGACGCTTTTTAGAGGGTTTCTTGAAGCACATCTTGGGAAATTCATCCCTATACTATATTAGAACGATTTTATGTCAGAAAAAGTGATAAAAAAGTCAGGGAAAATGTGGAGAATATTTATAGATATTATAATAGGAGTAAAAATGTAGTTTCTACATTTTTGGAGAAATTGGAGAGGGGCTTTTGAGAGAATTTGTATGGGAATCTACTAGCATTGCACGAATCAGCGGGAGACTTTGTGGGAGAGATTTTCATCTTTCTTTCAAAGGGAAAAAACTAAGTATTGTCTTCATTATCTTATGATTTTTTAAACACTTATGTAGTGTATTTGCTTTGGAAAAATGAAGTTTTCCGTTGTGTTTTCTTCGTGCTTTGTGATGTGTTTCTCTTACTCTTTCTTCTTATTTGGAAATAGTGGCATAAAAAGATTACTCTATTGTTTTCATTCTACTTTTCTTTTGCAATGAGTGGGATTCATGTTTAGAATATTGGGATGCATGCTAAAAGAAGTTTTAATTATAAATGTGATGATTTTTTACTTGCACTTCATTTACATTACAAAAAGAGCTTGTTTTAGTGTTAAAATTCGTTGTAATTGCGATGTGATCCGAGAGGGCTGTGTAATTCTCAACAAAGTCAAAACACATTCAAATTCCATGGATGATGAAGTTCACGGGAGTTGAGTGCAAATAAATAGGGAAATATACTTTGATGAGCGTAGAATTGGAGATTTTAGGGTGACAGACTAAAATCCTCAATTCAGTCCTAGTGTTTAGAAACTAAAGCAAGAGTTAGCCTTCAGGCGAAGGGAAGTGTGAGCTCTGGAGTGAGAGCCAATATCCTCTCAGCTTAACCATGGATTTAGGGACTAAACTTAAAATTAGTCAATATTTTTTATGCACTCGGAAGAGGGTAAAGAATATGATTTCTCCTATTTGGCACATACAATATTTAATGCATCTCATTCTTTTACATTATCCAATTCACTATATAAGAATAGTAGATTTTATTATCTTAAAATTCACCAAACTAATCCATCCATAAAGGGTTATCTCTAGAAGTAATATTTGCATTTAGGAATAGTTATTATCCTTACATATAATCATCTGCATTTAGAAGTAGTTGCTAGAGAAAACACCATTTATATCGACATTCCAAAAAAAAGTCTGATAATAGTAGACTAGAATTTGAGTAAGGACCTCTTACCTCACTTCCCTGTGGGATCGATAAACGGAACACCACTAGATCCTTGTATTACTTGAATGATTCGTATACTTGTGTAGAACCTCTTGTGTGTGCACATATATACAAATATAAAAACAAACAGAAAAAATAACACACGCTGGAGCCGCATCAAGTTTTTGATGCCGTTGCCGGGGAAGCTTCGGTAAGAATTTTAGGAGAATTTTAGTTGAAGTAATTAGGCTTAGAATTATAAAACTTTAGTGTCGTAAAATTTTTTTGTGTGGAAGTTTTTTTGTATGATGAAGTATTGTGAATAAAAGTGTTTGTGTGAAAAAAAAAGTGTTTGTGAAAATATTTTGTTGTGTTGAATATATTTTTTATTTTATTTGTTTTATTGTTAATGTATTATTTGTTGTATTACATATACAAAATAAAGGATCTGTAGGACATGTGCCTTATGGTCCCGAGTTAGAAAAATGAAAAAAAAATTAAAAAAAATAGAAAGGACTTGAAGAACTAGAAATGGAAATGGAAAACATTCAAAATCATAACTTAGAAAATCACCATAAATTATTGAGGGATTATGTAAATCCTAAGATAGATGAAATCCACTCAAGTATACAAAACCCTTGTCGTAGAAGCTAACTCGTTTGAACTAAATCCAGAAATTATCCAACTAGTGCAGAACAATCAATTTGGGGGAACTCCTTCGGAGGATCCCTATTTACACTTATCTAGTTTTTTAAAACTTTGTGCTACATTTTGTTATAACGACATATCAGACAATGCTGTTAAGCTAAGGGTTTTTTTCTTTCTCACTAAAGGATAAGGCTAAAATGTGGTTATACTCATTAGCACCTGGTTCTATTAAAACTTGGGAGGTGTTATCTCAAAAATTCCTAGCTAAGTATTTTTCACATTCAAGGACTACTAAACTTAAAAATGATATTATCTTATTTTGTCAGAATGAAGGGGAATCAATATACGAAGCCTGGGAAAGATTTAAGGAACTCCTAAGAAAGTGTCCACATCATGCTCTATCAGATTGGTTAATCATTCAAACTTATTATAATGGGTTAGTAGGGTCCCTTAAGTCCATTATTGACTGCTGGTGGTGGTTCATTAATGTCAAAATCATTTGATGAAGTGTATGCATTAATTGAAGAAATGACTATAAATGAATTTCAATGGCCCTCTACAAAGGTTAATCCTAAAAAAGTAGCTTGTGTTCATGATACAGACGAGATTGCAATTCTTGCATCTCAGATTGTTGTAATATCATGGAAGTTGGACCAATTTGGAATGAACCAGCCTCAATTTACTCATGTAAGTGAGGAAAGTTCATTAGGGTATATGATTGATTCCAACTTATTATATGAGACTTTAAATACCATAAACAACCTCTATTCTATCTTTTACAACCCAGGTTGGAAGAACTATCCTAATTTTAACTGGAATAATACTACTGGTGGTGGAACCAACAATGGGAAAATAATCATGTAAATCCTAATGGCAGTTGGAATAATCAAAGGAACACAAATTATAGACCTTCATATCCACTGGACTCTACAAATGATCAACAATTTTAGGATAATAAGATGTCTATAGACAAAGTGGTATTGCAAATGAAAAACCAGTTGAAAAGTCAAAATGTTGCAATTAGAAACATAGAGAATCAACTAGGATAAATTTCTAATTCACTTAGCAATAGACCTCGTGTTTCACTTCCTAGCAACACTAAGATCAAACCTAAAAAGAACATTAATGAGCAAGAAGAAGCAGTCTAATTAAGAAGTGGAAGAGATGTGATAGAAACAAAAGAAACAAAAAAGACCTTAAGAACATGTTTCTAAGGATCTAGAAAAATTAATATCTCTAACTAAAATCAATTTGGAAAGACCACCACCTCCATTTTCTCAAAGACTTAGACATCATAAGTTGGATAAACAATTTTCAAAGTTCCTAGAAGTACTTAAGAAGTAAATGATAAATATTTCTTTCGTAGAAGCTTTAAAACAGATGCCAAGTTATGCAAAGTTTATGAAGGAACTATTAAACAAGAAAAGAAAATTTGGGGATTACGAGACAGTTGCACTACGTGAGAAGTGTATTGCAATACTTTAGAAAAAGTTTCCTCAGAAACGTAAAGATCCTTTTAGCTTTACAATTCCTTGTGTAATTGAAAAAAAGATTATGTGGAAAAGTTTATATGATTTAGAAGCGAGCCTTAATGTGATGCCTCTATCTATATTTAGAAAGTTAGGTTAGCCGATATTTCTCCCACTACTGTAACCCTTCTGTTAGCTGATCGATCTATCATTTATCCAAAAGGGGTTATAGAAGATGTGCTTTTTAAAGTGGATAAATTTATCTTTCCTATGGACTTTATTGTATTAGATATGGAGGAAGATAAATAAATTTCAATTATTTTGGGGAGACCTTTCCTTATTACTGGACAAGCTATGATATAAGTGAAAAAAGGAGAGTTAATTATGAATATTATTGATTAGGAAGACACGTTTAATGTGTTAAAGACTATGAAATATTCAGCCGAGAGAAAAGATGATTATATTTGGATGGATGAAATTGATCATATAAGTAAAGAACATTTCCAAAATACTTTTGAAAGTAAGTTAACAGATGAGGTAGAAATGAATTTTCATGATGAGTTGAAAATGTTATCTAAAGAAGACTGTATGTATGTTCAGGAGAGGTGTGAAATGATGGAAGCTACAAAAAATAGTGAACTTTTAATTCCATCTGTTGAAAAATCTCATGAACTTAAGATGGATGAACCCCATACAATTTTAAAGCCTACATATATAGGGAATTCATCTACACCATCAGTCTTTATATCTTCAAATTCAACTCAATCAAGAGAAAAACATGAATTGAATGATGAACAAGATAAAGTTATTGAACTAAGACTTGGAAGAGAATTTGAGGATATATTACAAAAGAACTTTGAGTTGAGAAAAGAGGATAATAATATTGAAAGACCAATGAATGAAATTTGTAAGGAATTAGAAAAACCTATTTCCTTAATTATAATAGATATAGAAAGATCACCTCGATCATTTACTTAGCACCAAGGGGAAGAATTGAAAAATAACTTGAAGCAAAAGAGTAATATATAAGAAATTAATCCAAAATCTGAATTATCTAGAGAGAATCTGATCCAAACATTGGGAGATGATGAATTATCTTATAAAGATACATTTCTTATAATTTTTAAGATGATATTAATATGAAAATTGAGAAAATATTTAAATGAATATTGGATCTAGAAAGAAATATGAGGAATAATGATATAAATCAATCTGAAAAGGAAAAGCTAAAGAAAAATTACAATTTAAGGATTTTGTAGGAATCTTTGAATCTGAAAAGGATTGAGTGATTGATCAAGGAT
Organism: Papilionanthe hookeriana x Papilionanthe teres; assembly: GCA_022702705.1. NCBI lineage: Eukaryota > Viridiplantae > Streptophyta > Magnoliopsida > Asparagales > Orchidaceae > Papilionanthe > Papilionanthe hookeriana x Papilionanthe teres. The sequence continues at coordinate 97,598,758 of CM040425.1, forward strand.
TACTTAAATGGAATTTTGATACAGGAGAAATCATTTATCGGGCTGACGACGTTCAACCAAGCGCTTTATGGGAGGTAACCCATAGTTATCAGTGTGCTTTGATTTAGTATGCTTTGGAGTATGATTGTTAGTGTTGTATTGTGTTTGCTTTAGTGTGGATTGATCAGTTTGATTGTTGATTGGAAGATGTTTGGATTGTTAGTAGTTTGATTTGATCTTGTGTGTCATGAGGGAGGTGATTCCTTAACTTCTTATTATGGTTAGAATTGTATGTTCTCTTGTAGTAGTTGGATTGATGAGTCCACTATGACTTGGGTCTTACCTGGACTTGAGATTTATAAGAGACATCATGAATTTGAACAGTGACTGATCGATCTCATTTTTTTACTTCCTTTCTCTAACTTTGTTTTCATTTGATAGGAGTCGCGAACCTATTTGATGAATAACATGTAGATGATCTTACACTACGACTTATAACTATTAGAGGTGCATACTTAGTGGGATAAGGTGATGCCTGAGGTTGGTGTTCGTGACCCAATTTATCAGGGATAATCTTTTCTATGGGATTATAATCTATAAAATCATTCTAAAGTACCTAATTTATTAGTATAATGATTCCGTTAGAAATTGGATGTAAGTAAGTGAGATTGGATATGTGTTTGTTTGTGTGTCACAACTTTATATAAGACTTGAATAACATTTTTATATCCTCATGCTCATACCTACTATGCTAGTTAAACTTTTATTTAGTGAATTTCATTCTGACATTCTTATTTTAGATTTACTTTCTGCTGCATATTGTTTTGTCCTGATAAATATTTGTTGATGTTTCTTATAGACATATGTGATAGATAGAATTTATGAACTATGTCTCTTCCTGCTTATATTTTCTAACTAAATGTTATATATGTTAAAAATCAAGTTTGGGGGTAACAAGAAAAATATATTTTAAAGTGAGTATACTTCCTTTTAGTGTAATATTATTGCAAGTATAATTTAGTCTAATTTTTCTTTCTCCTACAGTCATTCTATCCTGATTATGCATGTATATAAATTTGATAGAATGATGTAGTAGTTAGTAGATTCAGCTTTTACTTTTTCTTTCAGCTACATTTTAAGGAATTAATTGTTAAATATTTTAAAATTCAAGTTTGGGGAAGAGAAAATTTTAAAACTAAATTTTATTTGTCCTCAGTAGCCTGTATTTAATTTGATATCATTTTTAAAATAACTTGTGGCATGTGGTGTTATCTTTATGTTACTATAATTCTGATTTTAGGAATGTTAGAAAAATAACTTAGTTGAACTCCTATGTGAAGATACTGTTCTAGAGTTAAGTTATTTTGTAAGAAACTTTAGGTAAATGATTTTGCTATTTATGGTAGAAAGAAGTTGAATATTTGAAAATCTAAGATTCTCAGATTTATACTTATTGAGAATTGAGCCTTTATTGAAATATTTTTCAAACTAATACTTACACTTTTAAAAAGTGAGGGAAATTTTTAAGTTTTGGACTTTAGAAAGGGGATAGTGAAATTCAAAATTATTAAAGGCCTATCCAGATATAGTAATCCTTACATAAAAAAAAGGAAGAAAAAAGGGGATTGAAAATGATCTCGAAAGAAAGAAAAGAAAAAAGAAGAAAAAGAAAAGTGAAAAAAAAATGTGCGAGGAGAAGCTTGAGGAGAAGCCTAATAAAAAATTGGTTTTACTTGAATCTTTTTAATTAAAAAGACTTAAAAACAATCCTAAGCTTATTCTTATTTCAAAAGGTATTAGTTAAATTGGTATAGATAAGTCACTTAAATTCTGTTGTTATGCTTTCTTAGAATCTTTAATTTGACAAGTTTCAACAACTTTTGAAGTAAATAGAAAATCATGATTCCTAAGTTAAATATGAGATACTCTTACACTCTAGTCCTAGATTGATTTGCTAGAATTTTTCCTAGGTTATACTATAATATTTCTGATATGAAATTATAGGAAACTCTATTGAAACCCACAATCATAAGTCAACATATTTGGTTTTTAAAGTTATAGTGTTACTTGATGACAAGTAATAGTTAAGTTTGGGGGAGTTGACACGCCTAAAAAATGCTTGATTTTATATATATATTTATGTTTTATTTTAATGATATTTCACTTTAAAGGAAAGTATTTTGTATGTTTTTTTGTTTTAGGTAGAATAAATGGACTTTTGGAGAAAAAGAAGCAAAAACGGTGCAAGTTGGAGCAAAAACGAGCAAGAAAGTAAATTATGGTCTGACACATTTCGATAAGTCTTTCTACACTTAATCTCTTTTATACTTCTTACATATTTTTGAATGAGATTACACTTTAAAGAAATGTTATTTTTTTGCTTATCTTGTAGGGCTATCTGTTAGGAACGCAACGCAACTGAAACGAGGCGGATCGGAAATAGGTGGAGCTATGCATAATGGGTGCCTGTGGTGCTAGAAACCCGAGAACCACGAAAATAGAGCACCGACGGCGCCCAAAACGGTGTCGGTGGCGCCAAAAGCAGTTATTGGACATATACATTGAACCTGGATGCTTTTTGGAGGGTTTCTTGAAGTTCCTCTTGGGAAATTTGTCCCTATACATAGAACAATTTTATGTTAGAAAAAGTGATAGAAAAGTTAGGGAAAACGTGGAGAATGTTTAGAGATCTTATAATAGGAGTAGAAATGTAGATTTGTACCTTTTTAGAGAGATTGGAGAGGGAATTTTGAGAGAATCTGTATGTGAATCTACTAGCATTGCATGGATCAGCGGGAGACTTTGTGGGAGATATTTTTATCTTTCTTTCAAGGGAAAAAAGCTAAGTATTGTTTTATTCAATATCTTATGATTTTGTAAACACTTATGTAGTGGATTTGCTTTAATAAAATAAAGTTTTTCGTTGTGTTGTCTTCGTTCTTTGTGATGTGTTTCTCTTACTCTTTCTTCTTATTTGGAAATAGTGGCATAAGAAGATTATTTCATTATTTTCATTCTACTTTTTTTTACAATGAGTAGGATTCATGTTTATGATATTGGGATGCATGCTAGAAGAATTTTTAATTATAAATGTGATGGTTTTTACTTGCACTTCATTTACATTACAATACGAGCTTGTTGTAGTGTTAAAATTCGTTGTAATTACGCTATGATCTGAGAGGGCTGTATAATTCTCAACAAAGTCGAACCACATTCAAATTCCATTAATGGTGAAGTTCATGGGGGTTGAGTGCAATTAAATAGAGAAATATACTTTGATGAGCGTAGAATTGAAGATTTTAGGGTGACAGACTAAAATCCTCAGTTCAGCCCTAGTGTTTGGAAACTAAAGCCAGAGTTAGCCTTCAGGCGAAAGGAAGTGAGAGCTCTGGAGTGAGAGTCATTATCCTCCCAGCTTAACCATGGATTTAGGGACTAAACCTAGGATTAGCCAATGTTCTTTATGCACTCGGAAGACGGTAAAGAATAAGAATACTCCTATTTGACACATACAATATTTAATGCATCTCATTTCTTTACATTATTCAATTCACTACATAAGAATAGTAAACTTTATTATCTCAAAATTCACCAAACCAATTGATCCATGAAAAAAATATCTATTTTTATGCCTTGATTTTTATCAAAATTTTTAAGGATATTATGCTTTAATGAAAGGTATTTTTGTGTTTTGGATGTAGGTGATGCAAAAATGTTCAAGAAGGAAAAAAGGATGAAAAAGGAGCAAAAAGGAGCAAAAATGGAGCCAAAATGCAAAATTGTCAAAATAATTGGCCTGGCACCTAGGCGCCAGAATCCGACGCCTAAGTGCCAGTTTGATACAGAATTCTGTAAGATTTTTGACATCTTTTGAACGGTTATTTTGACGGTGTTAGCGGTTATTGGACCATCTAGAAGATTGGCAGTTATTCCTGGATTATAGGAAATGTGATACATTTTATTTAGACGCTTGGAAATGGTTAGGATCGCGAAGAGGTGCGATCCAAAGTGAAGAGGTGCGAAGAACTGGACGCAGAGTCCGGCGCCTAGGCGCCAGACACAGCTTCTAAAAGATTCATTGAACATGGACACATTTTGAAGAGGTGCCTCAAGGCAACCCTTGAAGCCTATAAATAGGAGGCTACTCGTTCAGAGAAAAATGCCCAGGCACAGGCCCACAAACCAACAACGTCCAACCTAGTCCCCTAGCCCTATAGTCCATTTAGAGAGAGAAATTAGAGAAATATTTTAAGGGACATATTTATAGTTTCTTTTATTAATTAGTGAGTTTATTTTAGAGTTTGTATTGAGAGTATTTGAAGAGTCGGTGCTTTTGAAGTCTATTTACTTTGGAGTCAGAAGGATTCAGAGGTTTAGTTGGAGAAACACTTGAGATAAGTATTTGTATTTTGATTCAAAGTTTTATTTATATGTTTTATTGTTTAAATTCAATGTGTTCTGAGTGGTTACTTTACTTTCTTCTTTCAATTATGAAAAGATAAATAAGATAAATTCATTGAAGAAATAAAAACTATATATTTTTTAAACATTGTGATTATATTAATACTAGATCTTAATTATTTATTTAAACTGGTCATTTAAATTGTTAAAATCTGTTGAAGAGTTTTGAGACCTAGAAGGAGATGAATTCTTAACTAGTAGATATCACATGAATCCTTGGGTAGTCGAAGGCCTTGCGCGGGTTATTCAAGGTGAAGTGCAAATAAATAGGAAGATATTATTTAATGGGCGTAGAATTGATAAGTTTTTAGAGTGACAAGGCTAAATTCTTGTAATTTGGTTTATAGAGAAGGAAAGGGTCACTAGTAGGGCCGACCATAACCACCCTTGGACATCTAGTAGTCCGAGCCTCAGATTAACCCATTCTACTAACAATACATCCGGACCTGATCTATAGATTAGCCAATGTTCTTTATATTATCGAGCGAAGTTAAAGAATAGGAATGCTTCTATTTGGCACAATATCATAAATTTATATTCTCCACGAATATTACATTATCTAAAAAGTCTTGGATTAATTGAAAGGAAGAAAGTTGTTTGCTTATTTTTATTTACATCAATCATTACTTTATTACTGCTTTATTTCTACATCTAGTAAATTAAATATCAACTTTTTAACTTTAAAAGAAATACATAAAAATAAAATCAAAATATTAAAAAAAAATCTATAATCCTCCTCGTGGGATTGATACTTGGATCTTTATTTAAAGCCCTATATTACTTGAAGTGATATGTATACTTGTGTAGTACTCCTAGTGTGTAAAATATTTTCCATAAAATTATATTTATATAGACTCGCCGCTATTATTATTTGAGTCAAAGTATTGGCTATAACATATTTTTGATAGCAAAAATTACTGCATTGTTTGGCGATTGCAAACCAAGTTTTTGGTGCATTGCTGCGGATCGAAGGTCAAGTTTTTGGCGCCGTTGCCGGGAGGCAAAATTTATAGATTTTAAATATTTTATTTTATTTATTTCTTTTATCGTCGAAAATATAAAATACAAAAAAATTTAAAAAAAACAAAAACAAAAATAAAAATAAAAAAATAATAATAATTTTATTTCTTGCTATTTTACTTTTTATTTACTTTTTATGCGTAGTTCCGGATCTGAAGGATTATTACCTTTAGATTCTGAATTAGAAAAAACTGTTAGAAGAATTAAAAAAGGAAAACAAATTCAAAAATATCAAGAGATGGCTAATTTACATAATAATTTACAAAATCCAATTGAAATTAATGAACAAAATGTTTACAAACCATTAAGGGATTATGCTAACCCTACAGTTGATGAACTTCATAGTAGTATTCAAATATCTGCTGTAGATGCTAATTCTTTTGAGCTTAAACCATATATTATTCAAATAGTTCAAAATAATCAATTTGGGGGAACACCAAATGAGGATCCAAATTTACACCTTGCTAGTTTTTTAGAACTTTGTGCTACCTTTAAATATAACAATGTTTCTGATGATACTATTAGACTTAGACTCTTTCCTTTTTCTTTAAGAGATAAAGCAAAGATGTGGTTGAACTCATTAGCAACAGGTTCTATTAAAACATGGGCTGAAATGGCATAAAAATTCCTTGCTAAATATTTTTGTCCTTCTAAAACTGCTAAATTAAGAAATGATATTACTTCATTTAGTCAATTTAACGGGGAGACAATTTATGAAACTTGGGAAAGATTTAAAGAACTATTAAGAAAATGTCATCATCATGCTTTACCTGATTGGTTAATTATTCAAACATTTTATAACAGACTAATTGAATCACTTAAATCAATTATTGATGTTGCTGCTGAAGGTTCTTTAATGGCTAAATCATTTGAAGAAGCTTATACTTTAATTGAAGAAATGGCTAATAATAATTTTCAATGGCCTTCTGAAAGGATTAATCCTAAAAGAATGCAATATCTAAGAAATTAGATAATTTTGCTATCAATATATCACATAACACCTCTGCTAATATTGAAGATTCTCAAACTATTGAAACTTTACAAGCTATTTCTAGTAAAAATAACCCTTATTCCATTTATTATAATCCTGGATGGAAAAATCACCCTAATTTTAACTGGAATAATTCACAACAACAATGGAGTAATAATCAGTCCAATCCAACTGGAAATTGGAACAATCAAGTAAATTCAAACTATAAACCACCTGGATTTAATAATCAACAGAAAAAGTTATCTATAGAAGAATTAATTTTACTAAGTAATCAATTACAGAATCAAAACACTGTTATTCGTAATATTGAGAATCAAATGGGACAAATCGCTAATTTAATTAATTACAGACCTCCAGGAACACTTCCTAGTAATGTTGAAGTCAATCCAAAAGAAACTGGAAAATAACATGAACATGTTAAAGCTTTACAACTTAGAAGTGGAAAGGAATTAAAAGAAAGAATGCAGAATTAAATTGAAAATGAGATTGAGGTTGAAAAGATTGAAAAACCTAAAGAAACTCCTTCTCCTAGTCAAGATCAGACTGTTATTCCTATTAATGTGGAAGTTGAAAAACCACCACCACCTTTTCCTCAAAGACTAAAACAGCAGAAGCTTGATCATCAATTTTCTAAGTTCTTTGAAATTTTTAAGAAACTTACCATTAGCATACCTTTTGCTGAAGCTTTGGAACAGATGCCAACTTATGCAAAATTTATGAAGGATATTTTAAGTAAGAAACAAAAATTTGAAGCTTTTGAAACTGTTGCATTATGTGAAGAATGTAGTGCAATAATTCAAAAGAAATTACCTCAGAAACTTAAAGATCCTGGAAGTTTCACTATACCTTGTGTTATTGGAGAAAAATTTTGTGGAAAAGCTTTATGTGATTTAGGAGCAAGTATTAATCTCATGCCATTTTCTATTTTTCGAAGGTTGAATTTAGGAGAGATTACTCCCACCACTGTAACCCTTTAGTTAGCTGATAGATCTATCACCTACCACTAAAGGAGTTATAGAGGATGTTCTTGTTAAAGTGGATAAACTTATTTTCCCGTGGATTTCATTGTACTTGATATGGAAGAAGATAAAGAAATACCAATTATTTTAGGGAGACCTTTTCTAGCTACCGGACGAGCTATGATTGATGTGCAAAAAGGAGAATTAACCATGAGAGTTAATGATCAAGAGATTAAGTTCAATGTTCTTAAATTAATGAAGTACCCTGATAAAGAAAATTGCTATCGAATGGATATTATTGATTATATAATTGAAAAACATTATCAAGAAAGATGTAAAGTCATTTCTGAAGAAAATATTGAATTATTAACTGATGAAAATGAAGAACTAAAAGAAAAAGAATTATCTAAAGAAACTCATTATATTAAAGATAACTGGGAAATTTTGGACATAACTCAAAATGATATACTCTTACCCTCAATTAAAAAAGCCCCTGAACTGGAATTAAAAATGTTACCTGTACATTTAAAGTATGCTTTTCTTGGAAATTCATTAACTTTACCTGTTATTATTTCTTCTAAACTAAGTTTAGATCAAGAAGAAAAATTGATAAGTGTTAAAGAATTATAAGAAAGCTTTTGGTTGGACTATTGCTGATATAAGAGGAATAAGCCCTTCCATCTGTATGCATAGAATTTTAATGGAAGAAGATTTTAAACCTACTATTGAACCTCAAAGAAGATTAAATCCTATCATGAAAGAGGTTGTTAAAAAAGAAATTTTAAAATGGTTTGTCAATGGGTAAGTCCTATTCATTGTGTTCAGAAGAAAGGAGGAGTAACTGTCATTGGCAATGATAAAAATGAACTAATTCCTACAAGATAAGTTACTGGATGGTGAATTTGCATTGATTATCGGAAATTAAATGACGGCACTAGAAAGGATCATTTTCCTTTACCTTTCTTGTATCAAATGCTTGATAAATTAGCTGGACACTCATATTTCTGTTTTCTGGATGGATATTCTGGTTATCATCAATTACCTGTCGCTCCTGAGGACTAAGAGAAAACAACATTTACAAGTCCTTATGGAACATTTGCGTTTAGAAGAATGTCTTTCGGTTTATGTAATGCACCTGCAACTTTTCAAAGATGTATGATGTCAATATTTTGTGATTTGATTGAAAAAGGAATTGAAATATTTATGGACGTTTTTTCAGTCTTTGGAACTTCTTTTGAATCTTGTTTGGAAATATTTTCAAAGTTCTGAAAAGATGTGAAGAAACAAATTTAGTTCTGAACTGGGAAAAATGTCAATTTATGGTCACAGAAGGCATTGTACTTGGTCACAAAATTTCACAAAAATTGATGGAAGTTGATCAAGCAAAAGTGAAAATTATTACTGAACCGCAACCACCTACTATCATTATCGATGTGAGAAGTTTTCTGGGTCATGCTGGATTTTATAGAAGATATATAAAGAATTTTTCTAAAATTGCTAAACCTCTTAGTCATTTATTGGAAAAACAAGCTAAATTTAAATTTAATGAAGATTGTATTAATGCTTTCAATATTTAAAAGAAAAATTAATAACTGCACCTATAATTATTGCACCTAATTGGAATGAACTCTTTGAATTAATGTGTGATGCAAGTAATTTTGCAATTGGAGCTGTATTGGGACAAAAATATGAGAAAAGTTTTAAAGTTATATATTATGCTAGTAAAACCCTTACTGAAACTCAAAGAAATTACACTACTACTGAGAAAGAGCTTTTAGCTATAGTCTATGCCTTTCATAAATTTAGACCTTATCTTCTTAGTACCAAATGCATAGTTCATACTGATCATTCCGCTATTAAATATTTAATGACAAAAAAAGATGCTAAGCATAGACTGATAAGATGGGTTTTACTTCTACAAGAATTTAATTTTCAAATAGTAGATAGAAAAGGAACTGATAACCAAATTGCTGATCATTTATCTAGAATTAAGAATGATGTTATTACTGAGGAAAATATAAATGAGAAATTTCCTGATGAACATTTATATGTTATTCAAGGATGCCAAACACCTTGGTATGCAGATATAGTTAACTATTTAGTTAGCAATATTCTACCTTATGGATTGAATAACAAATATATTAAGAAATTTAAAAAATGATGCTAAATCTTATATTTGGGAAGATCCTCATTTATTTAAATTAGGAAGAGATTCTGTAATTCGAAGATGTGTACCTTATGAAGAAAGTTTTGCTATTATTCAAAAATGTCATGATTCCGATTTTGGAGGACACTTTGGAGTAGATAAAACTGCATTTAAAATTTTAAATTCAAGATTTTATTAGCCTACCTTGTTCAAAGATGTGAGACATTATGTGAAAACATGTGATCGATGTCAAAGGATGGGAAATATATCTAGAAAAGATGAAATGCCTTTAAACTATATATTAGAAGTTGAAATTTTTTATATATGGGGTTTAGACTTTACGGGACCATTTGTACCATCATCTGGAAAGATTTATATTTTATTAGCAGTCGATTATGTTTCAAAGTGGATTGAAGCTGTAGCTTTACCTAACTGTGATTCCAAATGTGTTTCAAAATTTTTAAAGAAAATGATTTTTTCAAATTTGGAATGCCTAAGGTAATTATCACAGATGGCGGAAGTCATTTTAGAAATATAAGAATTTAATCATTACTGGACAAATTTGGAATCAAACACAGAATTGCAACTGCATATCACCCTCAAACAAGTGGAATGGCTGAAGTATCAAGCAGAGAAATTAAAGAATATTAGAAAAGACTGTTAATCCTAAAAGTACTGATTGGGTTGATAGACTTGATTCTGCATAATGAGCTTATAGAATAGCTTATAAGATACTAATCGGAATGTCAACTTACCGGTTAATTTATGGTAAACATTGTCACTTACCTGTTGAACTTAAACATAAAGCTTATTGGGCGATAAAGGAGTTTAATTTTGATTTGAATACTGCAGGAGAAAAACGATTATTACAATTAAATGAGATGGATGAAATAAGAAATGAATCATATGAAAATACAAAAATTTATAAAGAGAAAATGAAGATGTTACATGATAAAAAGATTTCAGGAAAAATATTGGAGTCTGGATAAGAAGTATTATTATTTAATACTCGTTTAAGACTTTTGCCTGGAAAATTAAGATCTAAATGGATGGGACCATATATAATTGAGAAAGTATACCATTATGGAGCTGTGGATATTAAAAACCCCAAAACAGGAAAAATATTTAAAGTTAATGGATTAAGATTGAAGCCTTATTTGAGAGACATTAAAATGATTTATAAAGAGGCTTACGAGTTGAGTCTACCTGATTAAAGTCTTAATTAGGTCGGGCTGACGACGTTAAACCAAGCTTTTTGTGGGAGGCAACCCATAATTATTTTTGTGTGTTTTTACATTTTTAATGTAAAGTTATGCCTCGGTCTTGACTAATTTTATATAACTTTAGAAAATTGGACGCTAACAAGTCTTCATTGACTTAAGCTAAAAATTATCTCAAAGTATATAATGTTTGGACTTTGGATCACTCCATTTCATATGTGAGTAACAAGGAGATCAAGTTAACCTTCATTATGATTGTTCATAATTTGTGTTACTAAGTCTATATTAATCTTACCATTCTAAATTACCTATTTTGGAGAAGGAAACTTTGAAATTTGACGTTAGGCGAAACGGAGTCGAACATGGTTCCGGTGCCTATGGGCCGAAATTCGGCGCCTAAGCGCCAGAGTAAAACTGTGTATCGATAAGTCCGGCGCCTAGGCGCCGGATTTGGTGCCTAAGCGCCACAGTTACTGGATAGTGTAAAAAACAAAATTTTTCAATTTTCCACACGATTTTCTCCTTTAAATTACCCCATCTTCGTCCCCAATCCCTAAGCAACCAAAATTACGACCTAGACACTTCATTCTTGAGAGATTAGAGAGGATTTTTGAAGAAATGGAGAGAAGAAATCTTGGAGAAGAGGCTAGAGACAAAGATTCAAAGGATCCTCAACCCTACTTCAATGGTTTTATCGCTGTAAGTTTGGAGAAAATTTCAAGTCGTCTAGATAAATTTGAAGAAAAATTCAAAAGTATTGGAGATCGCCTCCATGAGACGTATCATCAAATTAAACATTTGTAATGGCAGAGGAAGCTTCAATTTGATCATCTAGCGGCTTATCAAGATGCTCAAGTTGAGATGTAAGCTCAGAACAAATGGATCGATGAGAAAACGACTACGGATTTTCCGAGGGCGTTAGTATTCTTCCCAAGTAGGCCTAGTAATCTTCCTTGCGAAGAGAATGAAAATTTCTAATTTGAAGATTAGATAGTTATTGTGGTGTGATCTAGAATTTTATTAGTGTGTCGTTGTATCGATTTAGTAAATCGAATGTGTTGTTGGTGTGTTTGATTTATTGTTCAATGTGTGTTGTATTTGCTTTGAAATTGTGTAGTTTGATTGTTTGTTAGGACTTGAATCATATTACTATACTTATCTGTATTGTATTGAGCCAAAATTGAAGATTATGAATGGAATTAGAAGAGTTTGATTTAAACCTTTTGTTTAATTGGTAGATTTAATTTTTAATTTTTTAAATTTTTGGGAAATATTTTGGAAGTTGGAAACTGAAGCACTACTCTAATATGAGTAATTAGAAGTAGAATTTATGAGTTTTGGTGGAAAATAAATTTTTTAAAGTGATTTTTGTGAAAGGCGAGTCTAGCGCCTAGGCGCCAGAATTCAGCCTGCTTACCGAAAATTAGAATTTAAATCTCATTAGCCATGGTTGACGCCTAAGCTTCATCCCCTTCCTCTTTTTCGTGAAAACCCACCCTCTAGATCCATTTTGAGGTCAATACATCAAGTTTTTGAGCCCGAAATCACTTAATTTCTTCATCTTGAGGTCAGATCTACCTTCTAATCCATTTATTTTTTATTCTTACCATAGTTTTTCTTATTTTTTATAAAAACCGAAATTTTGAAAAAAATTTTGATTTTTAGAGTTTCTCCATGGATTTTAAAACTCATTTTAAGTTTCTCAAGCTTAAAAAGAGTTTAAATATTTGATTCCTAAATTTATTTGTGTTTTCTTTCACGTTTAGATGGCACCAAAATCTAAGCGAGGAAAGACACGAGAAAATTTCGACAGCAGCAAGTTTTCGACTACGGCAGCGCATTTTCGTTATCACGAATTTACGAAGTCAAGAAAGTTTATCTCGGAGCGCAGTTTTTACAATCCTGGTGAAATGATTGTAAACACGATCATTGCACATAACTGGCAACGATTCTATTATTTCACTGCTATTGCCGTTATTCCTATTGCACGCGAGTTTTATGCCAACTTTTTGGATGCGGAAGACTACGAAGTCTTCGTTAGAGGTATCGGAGTAGGATTTACTCCGGAACGGATCAATATTTTCTATTATTTTATTATTCTGGTTTATCTCCATATGTGGGAGATCTTGAGATGATTATTGCATATCTGACTGATAGCACCGGAGCTTGGAAGATCCGGAAAAAGAAACAGGTAAACTTCAAATCTTCTAAGCTAAATGGTATTTCAAAGGCATGACATTATTTTATTTCTGCTAGACTTCTACCTTCCAACCACCTGAGTGAAGTTACCAGAGATCGAGCTATCCTGAACTACCTCATTCAAAAGAGGAAGCCGATAGATGTTAGCAGTATTATTTATGATTCAGTGGAATCGATTGCTAGATCCAACGACTTCGCGGGATTAGGATTCCCATCCTCGATTCATTCTTTATGCATGAGCATTGGAGTTTCGCCGATATATCGCAGGAGAAGTTGAAGACTACAAAGCCAATTAGGCAGGAGAGTGTTAGCATTAATGATCGTCTTTGAGGGAAGAGATCTACTGGTCATACTTCTGTACCTACTCCAGGTAGAGCTTCTACTTCTACTGCTGAGCCACCATCTAGTTTCTGGGAATCGATGCATGATCAATTTCTGGAGCAGCAGAATGAGTTATTTCTAACTCACCGCGAGTATATACTATGGACAAGAAGATCGATCATGTATCCGAGTTTACCCAAAGGAAAAGTGAGTATGATGCCGAGTATTCGAGTCTTTAGTGAGATTCTCGAAGGGTGAGCATGATGTTCGCTTCCTACCTGTCCTAGATTTTCACCGTATGTTGATCCAAAGGATGTGGAGTTTTCTTTTGGTGATGACGATGACGAGGCTACAGATAGTGATTAGTAGCTTGATTTACCTCTGAGATATGTTGATTCTGTTGTAAGTTTATTTCTTGTTCACTATTGTTGTTTGTTGTTTGCTGTTTGTTAGTGTAGATTTATTTATGAAACTTTTTGTGGATTGTTTGATGTTGAGACTGTTTTAAATATTTAGTGTATTTTGTTGAAGACTGAAATTTGGATGAATTAATGTTTATTTCTGTTTCAGCCTACTGTTTAATATTCTTGAATAGTTAGTAATGTTGTTCTGTTTCCGTTACTATTAGTAGTATAGTCATTTAATTCAATCTACCGATATAAAAAAATGATGAGTCTCGTTTACTTTTATATATGCTTCGTTATTTCAAGTAATATTCATAAAAAGCATGTGTAGAAGTAATTTTTTCTTTTTAGACTGTTTTTACATACTTATAAAAATTCCTTTTTAAATTATACCTTTCTTTCTCTCATACTTTAAATTTTTTTCATGATATACCAAAACTTAAGTTTGGGGGAAGGGAAAATACATGCAAATTTAAATTTTATTTGTCCTTAATGAACTAATATTTTCTAAAAAAATATTAACATAACATAAGGAATGAATAATTTATTTAAGATCATTTAAATTTTTGAAATTATAAATAATTTAGTAGACTTAACCAAAATTTTAATAACTTTAATTGATTTTAAGAATAGAATTATTCAACTCAAAGAAGAGTAAGATTAAGAAATTTTTCTATTCATAGTAGAAATAATTGAATTTTAGAAGTATTAAAAAATAAAAAATTATAACTTGAAAAAGAAAAGATTGAAATTCTTTTTGAAATCTATTCATGTTATAGTAATTAAGTGAAAATGTATAAGTTTGAAAATATAAGTTAAGGATAGCGAAGTTCAAAATCATTAACAGACTATCCAGATATAGTAATCCTCTCTGTAAAAATAAAAAATTAAAAAAAAATTAAAAAAAAAAGAGAAGAGAGAGGAGAAACTTGAGGAGATGCCTAATAAAAAATTGGCTTCACTTGAATTAGCTTATAAAAAAAAACTGATTACATATTTTACTTAATTTTTATGCATGTATCTTTATTAGAAAAGATTTTCATGAAGATCATTTTCTTGTAAATAATTTATGTGATCTTAATATAATAAACTACAATTATTTTCGAAGTGAATGAAAAATTTTTGAAATCTTATGATTTGGTAGTTAAATATTCTTTAAATTCTTAAAATTAAACTTAGTTAGTTAAATTTGGTTAATGATTTACTAAAGCTTTTATAAAATAAAAAATTATAAGAAATCTTAAATATTTACCTTTTATTCCAATTGTTATACATTTTATATAATAAAAAGGGTTACTTGAGGACAAATAACGTTTAAGTTTGGGGGATTTTGATCCATGAAAAAAATATCTATTTTTATGCCTTGATTTTTATCAAAATTTTAAGGATATTATGCTTTAATGAAATGTATTTTTGTGTTTTGGATGTAGGTGATGCAAAAATGTTCAAAAAGGAATAGAGGATGAAAAAGGAGCAAAAAGGAGCAAAAATGGAGCCAAAATGCAAGATTGTCAAAATAATTGGCCTGGCGCCTAAGCGCCAGAATCCGGCACCTAAGCGCCGGCTCGATACGCACTTCGTAAGATTTTCGACGACTTTTGGACCGTTATTTTGACGATGTTAGCGGTTATTGGACCATCTGAAGATCGGCAGCTATTCCCGGATTATAAGACATGTGATACATTGTATTTGGATGCTTGGAAACGGTTAGGATCGCGAAGTGGTGCGATCCAAAGTAAAGAGGTGCGAAGAATCGGACGCGAGTCCGGTGCATAGGCGCCAGACACACCTTCTAGAAGATTCATTGAACATGGACACATTTTAAAGATGTGACTCAAGGCAACCCTTGAAGCCTATAAATAGGAGGCTACTCCTTCAGAGAAAAACGCCCAGGCCCAAGCCCACAAACCACCAACGCCCAACCTAGTCCCCTAGCCCCATAGTCCATTTAGAGAGAGAAATTAGAGAAATATTTTAAGGGCCATATTTATAGTTTCTTTTATTAATTAGTGAGTTTATTTTAGAGTTTGTATTGAGAGTATTTGAAGAGTCGGTGCTTTTGAAGTCTATTTACTTTAGAGTCAGAAGGATTCAGACGTTCAGTTGGAGAAACACTTGAGATAAGTATTTGTATTTTGATTCAAAATTTTATTTGTATGTTTTGTTGTTTAAATTCAATGTGTTCCGAGTAGTTACTTTACTTTCTTCTTTAAATTATGAAAAGATAAATAAGATAATATAAAATTCGTTGGGGAATTAAAAACTATATATATATTTTAAACATTGTGATGATATTAATACCAGATCTTAATTTACTATTTAAATTGGCCATTTAAATTGTTAAAATCAGTTGAAGAGTTTTGAGACCTAGAAGGAGATGAATTCTTAACTAGTAGATATCACATGAATCATCGGGTAATCGAAGGCCTTGCGCGGGTTATTCAAGGTGAAGTGCAAATAAATAGGAAGATATTATTTAATGGGCGTAGAATTGATAAGTTTTTAGAGTGACAGGCTAAATTCTTGTAATTTGGTTTATAGAGAAGGAAAGGGTCACTTGTAGGGCTGACCATAGCCACCCTTGGACATCTAGTAGTGTGAGTCTAGATTAACTCATTCTACTAACAATACATCCAGACCTGATCTATAGATTAGCCAATGTTCTTTATACTATCGAGCGAAGGTAAAGAATAGGAATGCTTCTATTTGGCACAATACCATAAATTTATATTCTCCACGAATATTACATTATCTAAAAAGTCTTGGATTAATTGAAAGGAAGAAAGTTGTTTGCTTATTTTTATTTACATTAATCATTACTTTATTACTGCTTTATTTCTGCATCTAGTAAATTAAATATCAACTTTTTAACTTTAAAAGAAATACATAAAAATAAAATCAAAATATTAAAAAAAAAATCTATAATCCTCCTCGTGGGATCGATACTGGGGTCTTTATTTAAAGCCCTATATTACTTGAAGCGATACGTATACTTGCGTAATACCCCTAGTGTGTAAAATATCTTCCATAAAATTATATTTATATACACTCGCCGCTATTATTATTTGAGTCAAAGTATTGGCTATAACATATTTTTGATAGCATAAATTACTGCATTGTTTGGCGATTGCAAACCAATTTTTTGGTGCATTGCTGCGGATCGAGGGTCACCAATCCATCTCAAAAGGGTTTTCTTTAGAAGTAATATTTGCATTTAGGAATAGTTATTATCCTTACATATAATCATCTGTATTTAGAAGTTGTTGTTAGATAAAACACCAGTTATATCGACCTTCCAAACTAAAGTCTGATAATAGTAGACTAGAATTTGACTAAGGACCTCTTACGTCACTTCCTTGTGGGATCGATAAACGAGACTCCACTAGAGCCCTGTATTACTTGAACGATATGTATACTTGAGTAGAACCTCTAGTGTGTGCACATACATACAAACATAAAAACAAGCAGAAAAATAGCACACACCGGAGCCACATCATAACCCATGTCTCGAAAAGGCCATGATACAACTATTAAATGCAGTGCACTTGAGGGTTGATGAAGCACGAGACTAAACACTCAGGATTGATGGCACCGCTTGACATACTCAATGTGATCAATTACCATCATAGGTCAATATTAACCAAGATGTTTGATGTTGGTTTTTATTTTGAGACTCGAGTGATATGATCCACAAATGCCCTCATGGACCTCAACCATGATCCATTAAGCCTCATCATTCTCAATACATCATAATCACATCTGCTTAAAAGAGCATCGATACAAAGTATCGTTAATGATGTTAAATAACAGTGCCCTCTTATGAATGTAAGAGGCAAAGAAACGATAATGAGGGAGAATTCCCTTCATCAAGTTTGTGATGATGGCCTAACGCCAATCATCAGGAGCTCCATTAGAACCAACCAAGACAACACCTTCGGTGATCGACGGTGTATCGTCCGGAGGACTGGAAAGTGTCGATGACAGGATCTCTCTCAGATCACGACTATCACATTATTCCCATTAGGACTCGATAGCTTCTTAGCTAATTCAACAAGAGCATCAGCCGCACCATTAAGTAATCAAGGTTTCACAATAAAAGTGACCTCACAAACGAGCTTCAACAATTTCATAACCCTCTCATGGTAGTCTAATAGCTTAGGCTTGAGGACCTTATAGGTTTATAGGACTTGGCTAATAATGAACGGAGAATCACAATAGACTTTGGTTTTCTCGATGCCCATCTGAATAGTCAACTCAAGTCCGAAAATTAAGCCTTCATATTCGGTACCATTATTAGTACACGGTTCCACTAAAATATAAGAGTAGTTGAGAATGCTACCTTCAAGCGATACTAAAATCAGCCTACCCTGTATTGTTTCTTTGGGAGAAATCCAGGTGGCCCTTCATTTAAGGAAGAGGCCCCATCAAAGTACATTTCCCTTTCTAGGGAATCAAAGACCATTGAATACTCATCGAGAAAATTGTCATTAAGAGGCGAATCTGTCGAGATCGGGCGAGACGCTAGAAAGTCGGCCAACACCTATTGCTTTACAGCCAATTGAGGGACATATGAAATATCAAATTGGGCTAAATCATTACTCATGTAGCCAATCGTCTAGCTAAGGTGGGACGAGTCATGAGATATGATGACCTCATTTTTATGAAGTCTGTCTCCCTCTCTAGAGCCTAGGATCAACCATAAAACTTCTCTGCTAACTCTTCTAGATGACTGGTATTGGAACGCTTACAATTTAGAAATTTAATCCACTTCTTGACCTAATGTTGTCTCATATGTGCGGTTTCAAATCCTCAACATTTAGTTGAGTCGATAAAAATCAATATATTGAAACTCAAGCTGAGAAGTCTTAAGGAGACCATTCAACGCATGTCGAGGGGCACGCTGCCAAGATCATTCTGCTAGATTTTGGTTGTCTCTTAGGTGAAGCCCAGTTGAAATTTTGCTTATCGGACATTTCTAGTCGAACAAAGGGATCTCGTGTGTGTGTGTGTATGTATGTATACACACACACACACACACACACACACACACACACACACTCACACACACACACACGAGATCCTTTTGTTTTTTTGTTACCATATATATATATATATATATATATATATATATATATATATATATATATATATATATATATATATTTATATATGATAATGTTAATGTGCTGTTTTTTTATTAATCGTGATATATGTACGTATGTTGAGCTTGAGTACTGGCTTGGTTTATAATGTATACACACACCACTTGGAACAAATGTACATGTGTGCAGATTTGGTAGTCTTCTACATGCTTATTTTTATGTAAATATGTGATCTATAACGTTTAGTATAACCTAATAACATCTTCATCACTTCAATTGATATATAAGGTTTAGTATAACCTAATAGCAACTTATAAAAATAAAATATTTTTATATTTAACAACATCGGCCCTAACTCTTAATTCTTCTATTCTTTTAGTCAAGTTCTTCACACATGCCGCAAAACCTCCACTTAGAGCTTCTTCTGCAAGCAATGCCCTCTCTGCCTTCTGCCCTCACTCATAACAACATTGCAGTACAACTCTTCGTCTTTTTCTTTGTGCACAATAGGTCACTCAACACTACTTCGACTTTACCTCCCGCATTGACTTCGACAACCAAACAACCTGCATGCCCCCACCATAAGTAGCAGCGTCGACATAGATCATTGCTTTTGCATAGAATGCACTCGACACCTCCTACACCCGACTTCACCTTCTACCCTTTTGCACAAAACACACACATGATGTTGCCGTTGCCTCCAAGTACTCGACATGCTCGGGTAGGGTTGCACACACGAGACATAAATGATTTCCCTTCCTACTTTCTCTTCCCTTTTTCTCCTCGCTCCTCTCTCCTCTCTCCTCTGTTTTACCATTTGCTCTTAATGTCTTCTCTCTTTTCATTCGATTCGAGCATCTCCTAGAAATGACACTATCTCGACGGTGAATCCCTTTCGAATCAACACTACTAATTAGATAAAAAAATGTGTTTTAATTAATTATTTATTTTATATAGTTATTTCACTGTTACTCATAAAACGATGTCTATAAAAAGATTATTTCACATAATATAAATAGTAAATTAATGAAATAATAATATATGTATGCCATCTTCTTTTTGTTTTCATTTTTGGGCACTTGCCCGTCTATCTTACGGAAATCGAAGTTGTCTAGGGTTTTCACGAAACTTTTATTTCTCATCAGAATTCTTCTCGTTTTCCTCCAATTCATGGAAGACCCGAAAGCAGACATTCTTACAAATGCACATACCCCTCCACTGCCGGAACAAACGACAGATGAGAAGTATCCATCTGATCCTGCAGAGACAAAGTTTGAGGACGTCAGCATTTCTCCTCGGGAGGAGACGCCATTGAGATCACCGTTTGTCGACCCACGATTCCATGGAACGCAGCCTACGGAGGGTGAGGGTGTGTTTTTAGAGACTGCCGCGCCGAGAGCTGACCTGCATTCACCGTCTTCTTTGGAAGATGAGCAAGCTCCGTTTTTGGAGGCCATGCCCCACAGAGTCTCTCGTGCGGAGGAAGGTGAAGTGCTGGCCTCTGAGAAATCTTTCGTGTGTGTTGAACACAATGGCCCAGTACTTTTGGTGGGAGAGGAAGCTCTGGTCCCTGAACTCGCTTCACCGCCGCCGCAGGAATACATGGAAGCTTCCTTGGGGCCTGCACAAGGTGGAGCTGAACAGGATGATGGGTTCGTGAAGGGAGAATTTGATCCCGATCCTGCTTATGAGGTTGGCTGTGACGGGGTTGCTGGACGTGAGATTGTGATGGCTGGAGATCAGTTTAAGGCTGCTTGGGATGAGCTTACGGAAGAAGCAGTCGAGTCTGCTGGAGAGGGTGTTGAGGCCGCTGGTTCTGGAGATGGAGATGTTATTTCTGAAAATGAGTTCCCTGTGGCAATTGATGTGAGAAGACGGGGTGCAAGGAGGCGAAAGCGGAGTCGTGCATCCTCCAAGGTGCAGGGCACTAAGTTTCCTGCTCGAAAAAAGGTGGAGGAGGAAGTTTGCTTTATATGCTTTGATGGTGGTGACTTGGTAGTTTGTGACAGGAGGTGATTTTACTTTCTTCGGTCATATTCCTTAGTTTTCTTTTTTTTTTACTTACTTGTAGACTGCTTAATGGTTCTCTCTCTTTGTTTCTTCATAGGGGCTGCCCAAAGGTATATCATCCTTCCTGTGTCAATCGTGAAGAATCCTATTTCCAGTCAAAGGGCCAGTGGAGTTGTGGTATGTTCTAAACGGATAGGTCTTTCTCTTTCTATCACCAGCTGTTTGCTTCTTGTATCAATTATACTGGTTAATGAAATGTGGTTTTCTTAAATATATTATGTTTTTTCTTGTTTTATTAACTGTCATGAGTAGATTGCTCTATTAGTTATAATATAAAATTTGTATCAGAGGGCTGAAAAATATTTCAGCTTTATCTTGGTGGAATTGGCAAAGTTTTCAATTTATGACTAATTCCTAGTAAATAACCCGTCCTTAATAAGCATTTATTTACCAATATAATTAAGCAACTGTATTGAACAGCGAAGTTTGTAGATAAATAGAAACTATCTATTTTTTACACTCATTTTCCATATGAAAGTTCCATGTTCTTAAATAATTAAACTTAATCACTATATAAAATTAATACCTACCCATGGAGTGAGATATTATATTACTAAAATATTGATTCATGGGATGCATACCGAACCTTCTTAGGAGGGAGTAAATCTTGCCCCTCAAGAATGCTTTACTATTATTTTAAAATAGTAAAAGAAATTGGAGGTGGTTCTGCAAGAAAAAATCTCTCAGGTAACACCTATACATTGAAGCATAAATGGAAAGGAACATGGCATATTCACAAGGCATGCATACATGCAATAACTCTGAATCAAGTTAATAAATCATGTTCAATAAAGTTTGGTTGTAGCTAGAAATTATCAAATATTAATAAACAGTATTTTACTGTGTTTATGAGCAATTTGCTAACAACAATAACAAATGCATGTAAAAAATTCAATAATGAGAACCCACATTATTATATCGTATATGTACTTATGTGTGTGCACATGAACGCAAGGGATGCCCTATTTATGTACATAAATTATCAATATAATGTAGTAAAATGTTAGTTAGCTATAAACCATGTATTTAAATGAAGTTTTTTCGTAAACTGATGGAGTTTAATGACCACTCATGAGAGTCATCATTTTAAATATCAAGCTGCAGACATACTATTTAGCGTTATATAAATCATGAGAGCACCAATAATCATATTCATCAAGAAAACAATAATAACTATATCTACATATGAGATGTCAAGAATATTATATAATATTAAACGTGCCATGATTTTTTGTGTGTGGTGATCCATTGGTATGACTCAAAAGTTGTAAGAAAATGAATGCCAAATGTGCTAAAAGTAAGCATGAAGATGACTGGAATGTTGAAGCTTTCCTATTCCATAGCTACTGATATTAACAAACGAAGTTATTCATTAGCTTTGCTATTAATTATCAACATAGGAAGATAAAATATTTTCATAATCAATGTAAAGGTGAAAATTGTTAAGATTATAATGAATATGGATAAACACTTAGAAATTTACTATATATCATTTATGTAGGTACATAAATTATCAATATCATGTAGTAAAATATTAGTTACCTGTAAACCATGAATTTAAATGAAGGTTTTTCGTAAACCGATGGAGTTTAATGACTACTCATGGAGTCATCATTTTAAATATCAAGCTGAAGGCCATAATATTTAGAGTTATATAAATCATGAGGGTACCAATAATCCTATGCATCAAGAAAACAATAATAACTATCCATACATATGAGATCTCAAGAATATTATATAAAATTAAATGTACCATGAAATTTTATGTGCGTGATCCATTAGTAGGACTCAAAAGTTATAAAATGAATGCCAAATTTGTTCAACACGATTTTGTCCTAAATGCTAGTATGATGATGACTGGAACGTTGAAGCTATCAAATTCCATAGATACTGATATTAACAAACAAAATCGTGCATTAGCTTCACTATTAATCGTCAAGATAGGAAGATAACATATATTCATAATCAATGTAATTATGAAAATTATTAAGATTATAATGCATATGTATAAACACTTAGAAATTTACTATATATTGCGATGGAAGTTGAGGGATGTTGATCTTTTGCATTCATCTTCTAATAAGGAGACTCACCTACCCTGCAGTGCAATACTTGAACTCAAGCTAGCTTGGAATACCAATGTGTTGAACAACTTTGGATTTCAACTCATACACGAACTTTAGAAAAATATATTAAATATTCTATCTTTTTTAGAAATGTATGAGGAGGAAAGTTGAATTTTTAGCATGGATTTTTTCCAAAAATTATGTTATCGGAGCTGTTTAGCCTAAACTAAACCCTTTATTATAAATTGTAAAATTTAGAGTAATTTAAGTTAAAGATAAATTGCTGTTTGATCCAAGCTAATCTATGATAATCTTTGTTAGAATTAATCATGCAAAATGAATCAATGCAATGAACCTAACTTCATGAAGGGAATGGATAGTGTTCGAAGGTTTAAAATTGTGCAATTGGATGTTAAAGCATCTTTTTTGGAGGCAAGGCATTTCAACTTGAAACTAAACCATTAAATCTATTAAAAATATTCCTAATAAAGAATTTGAGCAGTCCTTTTAGGACTCAATAATTTGAGCTCAAAATTCACCTAATAAAGCATTTGTGATTAATCCAATTGAGTCAAAGTAACATCATGAACAATCACAATCACTCAATAATGAGCAAGATAGTTAAGATGAATAAATAAACATAATTAAGAAGTTGAAATTATATAGTTAAAATGTTCTAAAATAACGTAGTTGTCTTAGGACTCTTAATTTAAGATTCCGCCGCACTTCCATCACTTAGAAGGTTTTCAATAGAATCAACTCCTTGTTATTATTCTTTCCTTTCCTCTTCTCACTTGTATCAATAACCTCTGAAACTACATTCTTTTTATCTCAATTTTTTGTTTTCCCTAATCAATAAAACATATTAAGAATCTTTTATAAAACAATGCTATTATTGACCTTTTATGATTTCTATTATATAAAGTTTTATCCGAACTTTTTATTTTACTTTATTGGCTTTTGTTATTTTTGTTCATTCCTTCACAAGAAAATATCAATGAGATCTTTCTATTGAAATATAATGGCAAAATTTAATTTTTATCCTCTGGAAGCCATTCATCATTCAAGGCACATCATTAATAACTCGGGGGCTTTTATCACCTCTCAATTTCATTCAAATTATGGAATTGAAGCGTACATCTCTTTACATGCCCCTTAAGGAGTGTCTCATTGCTCATCCCAATAATTGAGGCAAATGCCTTTTTCTCTCATTGTGAGGCATAAGCCTCAAGGTGCTTTGCATGCATCTCAACCTTAGGTGAGGCTCGAATCATGTAATTTTAAACAATGGTGTGTTGTCCTTTATATTTTTCTTATTAGCGGCTAAATATTTGATGGTTTCAGATCTCAAAAAACATTGCAAATTTTTATTGGAGACCAAAAAAAAAAAAAAAAAGAAAAAGAAAAAACGAGTAACTGGTAGGTGCCAACAATGTTGTAATTCTTCATCTTGTAACATAACAACTATAACTTGTGATATGAATTTTCGTGAGTAGAAATAGATCACAATACTTGATAGGGATAGGAAAGTAGGGGTGAATATAAAAAAAAAAGGTGAAGGTGGCAATGACAGTGGTTGTGGATCCAACGAACAAGCAATATTGCAATAATGTATGTCGCTATTTTTTTTTAGATGACCGACAATGGTATTAAAGAAAGTTGTTTGAACAGCTATTCACATTATTAACCAATTATCCACAAAGTTTTTTTGGTATGAGCCTTGCACAAGTCATAAATAAATTCTTTCATACTTCAATATCTCAAGTAATCTTATTCCTAAAATATTTAAAAGTGTTGTCTTTGTTTACTCATATTTCCAAAACAGAGAAATACTCAATTATTGAGAAATTCATTGTTTTCAATTGGTATTCATATTACCACCCCTCTTTATGTGTCTGTTAATGTCACAGTCAATGAAGAGTACACTATTTTATTTTTACTTACCATAAGGAAGAAATATCATTCACAAATATGTTTTTTCTCGTAGTTTGTCTTTTCTCACTCCTCAACCCAGCAAACAACTTTATCCCATAACCAACCACTCTTGCCTGAATTGAGCCTATACCATGGTCACTTTCTAGTCAATTATTACAGGTTTACTCAATAAATGAACATCTTAATCTATACAAGATCAATTAGTCAAATCACTCCCAGTCCTTATATTTCTTCAGGAAATCACTAGGCCGACTAATGAAGGTATAAAAATTTATATTAAATATTTCCTAGATTTGATTTTATCATAAAAAAATCTTTCTCATATTCGCCAATTATTTTTTATTAGCTTGCATACTGCTCTGTCCTCAAATCAATCTCTCTAGCTTTAAATAATATGTATTGAAATGATGTCATAAAAGAAGGGAAAGAAACCAATGTGACGTAGATGAGGCTTTATTTTAACATACAAATCCAATGGTTTATTAGAAATATATAGAGTCAGACTACTCACTAAGGGCTAAACTTAAACATTTATGATTGATTATTTTAGAATTTTATTTCAGCTGCTAAAATGAACATAATTAGAGTTCTCTTATCTTTAGTGGCCAGCAGGGACTAAAAGAAGTATCAATTCAATGTGAAAAATATCTTATGAGTTACATGAGTAGGTATATGTGAAGATTCGACTGAGATTTGGCTCAAATATAAATTAAACGGTATGTATGCTGAAAAGGTATTGCATGTGCTTAGCAACCCCTAGGGTTGTGGTTCGAAAGGTTCGTTGTGCTCAACAAGGAGAATAAATAAAGTCAATGAGATTATACATTATTTGTGAAACACAGGGCTTTGGGGAAGTCTCTACTAGTTTATGTTCCCAACATTATGATGACATGTGATGACTTGAAATGAATTCAAATTTTTTTAAAAAATTTAGCTCTAGTAATTAAGTCAGAGAATTAGATAAGGTAAAGAAATTTCATGGCATTGTAGTTGTATGCTCTTGATATGAAATCTTTATATCATTATTTAAAAAGTGACCTGTTCAAAGAAACTGGTAAGTTAGGATTCAAACTTCTCGGCAGCCTCATGTTTTATATTATCAACTTGGAATGCTCCAGAAGATGAATGATTAGAAAAAAATATCCTATTAAGGATTGGTGGGAAGACTTATATTTGTTCACACACTAGATTGATATTGCAGGTGCTATTAGTATGGCAAGTCATTTCATGCGCAATATAAATAATCACATCTTAATGCAATATATAGAATCCTATAATATTTGAAGGGAATTTCTGGCAAAGGAATTTTATTCAAAATGAGGAAGGATTTGACTCTTGAAACATAGATAGATGTGGATTATGTGGTTTCTATTGTTGATAAGAGGTCAATTTTTGGATATTGCATATTTTTATGAGTCAATCTCATGATTTTGAGATGTAAAATAAAATTTTAGTTAGATTTGGAGTAGAAGTCGAATTTAGATGTATGGCGCTAGGATTATGCTAATTGTTATGGTTAAAAATTATCTTGAAATATTTAAAGGTTGAATGAAAATGTCATATGTGATTTTATTATGATGATGAATTAACCATCGTATTACATGTAATCCCATGCAACATGACCGTATGAAGTATATTGAAGTTTCTAGATAATTTATGAAGGGGAAGCATCATAATGGTTTAATCTGTAATCTTCTCGTAACCACATGTGAACAATTTGCTGACATTTTTATGGAAGGATTATTAGGAACAGGTTTTAGAAATTATCAAGAAAGCTTGGAATGGATGACTTTCATTTATTTTTTTTTTGAGGGAGGTTGTGAAACTGTTGCAGTTTCTGCTAGTGCGGATGCACACTGACTGAGTTTCATCCTCCTTTCTTCCTTTCACTGTGATCTCATTAATTCTGTGATCTTTATATTTTATAATTTTATATGTTTTCTATAAGAAGCTCTCTTATGATAATATAAATACTAAGCAAATGCTGAAATGAAAAAATCAATCAATTTTTTAGCGATATCTCAATCATTTTACATTTCTGTTAGCTACATGTATTTTGTGTGGAAGCGAAGGGTGGCAGTCATCTAAATGTTTTGGTCCTCTAACGATAAGATAATAGTTATGTTCCAAAAAAGCAATGTTTAATGTGACGGACTAAGTAGAATTCTACAAAATAAAATCCAGTGAGTTAGTTGAGGTTTGGGGATGCATTGTATTTATAAATGGTAACTATACATTAACTATATGGTAATTATATGTCTCAGTTGTAATTGCAATTACTTGTCTGTATTTTCTATGTTCTTTTGTAATGGATTAATAACTAAGCCACGTTATCTTGGAAACTTCAACCATTTTAATGATACCATGTAGGTTTTGAACCAACAGTTATGGATTCTTTTTTTGAAGAAGTGGGCTCGATTCAAATATTGTAACTTATCTATTTTGACTACTTGTTAAAAATACAATTATCTACTCCATTTTTTTGCTAATTGGGGACTAAAATTCTCAAATATCATCGTTCATGTTTGATTTGGCTTTACTATTTCTCTATGAATTCCCTTTAAATTCTAGGTTTAACCATTAGCATTTTTAGGGGAGCCAGTCTGTCGTGATCAGTTTACCTGCCTTTCAATGTCCTTGATTTGATCTTTTGTTGACCGTTTACTTGAGAGTTAGAAGATCTACTTGTAGTTGACTTTGTAAGGGCGTCCACTAATGTTATCTTTAAAGTTTGGGGGAAATTTTCCATTACATAGCAAAATGGTTAGTAAATGTTGCAACTATAAACGACCTCAAATATACTCTTTTAAAATATGATCTTATACACGATTATCTTTTATCAGGCAATTCCTTTTTACAATGTGATATGGGTTTTACTTTTATTCTATTTGAAAGTTCAAGCACTCTCAATAATTGCAAAAATATGCTGCTACCAGCCATGCAAAATTTTTATTGACCTTGAAAGTTACGATGCTGACCTTATTACTTATTCTGCATAAACTGCGTCTAATTTTTATTTGTTGTATTAACTTTTGCTTTAGCCTCAATTTTAGATGTCAGTTTAGCTATAAAGAATCTTGTATTAATAATTTTTCTTGCCATACTTTCATGGTTAATGCAATTAGGATTAGGATTATTAATATGATTATTAATAAAGAAAACGGTCAAAATGATCCACCTAGATTGTTTGTATGGGGCTATTTTAGTCCCAAATTATTTTAATTTAAAACCATTGATTCCCCAAATATGATCCAAAATTATTTTACGATTATATACATTGTTTAATTTTACAAGAAATTCTCTTGTTGGAAAATGTGGGTTTTTGTTGCAAACTGAGATGTATAAAAAGCTTTATTTTATGCAAATTAGCCTCATTCTCCATCTCATTCCTTAACTTCGTGTAAAATTTTTGTCAAATTAAATAATGATTCTATCTGTGGGACTATATTTCGAATCACATTTGAGGAGTTCATCGATTAAATTGGACACTTCAAATAATCTGGGGCTTAAATAACCTTCATAAATAGTCTAGAGACCATTTGACCATTCCCTAGTTATTATCACACGGCAAGTGTAGGAAGGGCAGGGAGATAGCAGGTGTGAGTAAGGAAAGTGGTTTTACATATATATGAAATTTTAACTATGTAAGAATCTTTTTGCTTCATTTTGTGCCCTGCTAACGGTGTACCTTTTCCGCCAATTAAAATATAATCTCACCAACTTTTTAGTTGACTATCTAAGTACGGGCTTTGAAGGGAGATGCCATGTTAGAGGCATATTTGCTGTAGTTCTATGTTCCTTCATATGATGCCACGTTAGTTCTCCCTTGTGCTTTGATGCATTTGTATCCTAGATTTCACTTCTGTTTTCTGATGGAATTTTCTTGCAATTTTTTATGCAGAATGGTACCTTGTTTAACATTATTTTTATATTGTTCCAGGGTGGCATATATGCAGTAAATGTCAGAAACCTGCAGGGTACATGTGCTATACCTGTACGTATTCTTTATGTAAAGCATGTGTGAATGAAGCAGAATTTACATGTGTTAGAGGGAAAAAAGGCTTTTGCCCATCTTGCATGGGTACAATTTTGCTTATGGAAACAAGCGAGAATGCTGATGAGAAGAAGGTGGACACTTTTTTCCTTTTATGCATAATTTCATCATGTGTATTCCATTTAGGTTTTTAGTTGTTGATACCTTTTCAGAGATTCTTAAAGTAAGAAATAATTAATCAATCTAGCCATAAATAATTTAATTGTCCTTGGTTGGATTAAAGTTTATTTTTGTTATTGTTATTGTACATTTAAAGAGTTTAGCTTATTCACTATAGGTAAATTACAGATTTCCAACAGTTTTTTTTTCACCGAAAATGATTTTTGATGGAAAATTCAATTTCCAGAGGTTTACCGATGAATAATATTCCCTTGTTAATTTTTTGGTGGGAAATGCATCCAACGAAGAAAAATTCCGCCAGAAAGTCTTATTGGCAAATTTCCGACAGAATTTCCTTTATAAAGTTAAGGAAAGTTGAAATAAATGACAATATTCGAGAAATACCTACACCATTGATATTATCAATGTGTGCATGTTGCTTGAAGTAGTAGAAATATAAATCAGTAGTATTCTGAGTTAAATATGTTTAACAGATTGAGGCTTTGGGGCATGCTTTATTTTTCACTATTTTCTTGAGTTCGTTTGAGAACCTACAATAACACCTGAAATGAATATACAATATATTCATATCATTAAGTAATTAATAATTACATCTCAGATGGGTATATTTGTCAATACTGCACTGAAACTCTAATCTCTGTCTCATATGCAGATACATTGGTAGGTGTTACATTGAGTCAAAAACTTAGGGGAAATATAATCTCTAATATCATTTTAAGCTACTTTATAGGCACCATTCAACTAAGTTGGGCACATATCCTTAAAGAATGGATTGATTGAATTCAATTAAGGGCTTCATTTTTTTCTTGGGCGAAGTATTAAATGCAGATGACAACAAACATTGTAAGAAAATATGAGCATTATGCTTTTCATTTCAAATACCTTCTTTATTTTCAACTCAACATATTTACCCAAAATTGATGCATACCCATTAGAAATTTTCAATATTGGGTGCACTAAAAAATTGCTCTCTGCTGATCTACCTTGAGATGATACTTGATTTTAGGATTAAAAATTTAGCACCTGCAGTCTCCTGAAGCTCTCTCCCACTTTTTTATAATATTTCCTCAAGTTCATTTCGACCTTCATAGTATCTTAATTTTTTTCCTCAGCATCTGTCATAGTGTGGAATATTTTAGTGAAGTTTTTCTCTATGTGCATAAAATCAAAATTTGGTTCAATAAATTCTTCTTTTAATATGGTGGATGACTAAATTTTTCTTTTTTGTTTCTTTATGATTTATACCATAAGTTGAAATTTGACTATTAGATAGAATGGGCGAATCAATTATCTTTGAGATTGAGCTAATAATTTATCATAACTGATGCTTACTCAATCAAAGAGGAGGCTTTGAAGTGCTTTCATGCTTTTTTATTGATGGATGACTAAAAATTTTGTTTGCTTGTTCTCCAATTGTGCCATCTCATATGTTTAGCAAAATATTTCGATGCATATAATCTTTGCATACGTGAAATGTGTGTTAATTTTAACAAACAATTGCATGAAACTTTTTAACATTTGCATTATTTTTTGCTTTGTGGCTTGAATTTGGGTATTCCATGAAATCTGCATTATATTTTTTTTACATCATCCTTTTAGTATAAAATATAACCCTTAATATAATAATGTATTTTTTATGAGCTAAAATTTAATTTGGATATGGATTTTTTTGTTATGTATAAGTCTTCTGGAATTAAATTTTTCTTTAGGTTAATCCCTGAATAAAGCTATACAATATAATTGTATGACATTGCATAGCTCAATAATAATGTCAAAGTAAGTACGATTGACGTGCTTCCATGCTTCATTTTTTGATGGATGACTAAACATATTCAGTTTGCTTGCTCAACATATGGTCGAATCTCATATACTTAGCAGAATGTATAGATGTGTATAGTCTTTGCAGATGTGGCATAAGTGGTAAGGAGGAAAAACAATTATATGAACTTCTTTTTGTTTGTGCTACTTTTTGATTTGTGGCTTGAATTTGGATATTCCATAAAATCCACATACAATTTTTATTCCTTATACTGTAAAACAGAAACATTAATATAGTAATCTATTTTTTGTGAGCTAAAATTTAATTTTGATACCAATTTTTTTGTTATGTATAAGTCTTCTGGAATTAAACTTTCCTTCAGCTTAATCTCTTTTAATAAGCCTGCTAACTGATTAAAACATTTTTGTGACATTATCTTCAGTTATGTTGAGCTTTTTCACAACAAAAAATAGTTCGAAGTGGTTCTTGTAACCATCTTCTAATAGTCATTATGTTGCATTCAATAGATCATAGAACTTTTGAGCTTCTATATTCGGCCGTTCCTTCAGTATTGCTTCTACAAATTGGGGTCTTGCTGAATCAAATGTCATTTCTTCATGCCTATCAAATGTATATTAATTTGAAGGTCCAAAAAGCTCGTCAAAGCATAATTTTGACCATCAATTTTTGTCCTGAAGTTTAGAACCAGTACTTTAGTTGGAACCATTCACCATATAAATCCAACCCGACTTCATCATACATTAAATATACTTGATTCTTGTGTCTAATATATGAACACCCGAACATCATGTGCTCACAGTACCCTATTTTATTTAGGAATTTATCAGTTAATTTTTTTGGTTCTTATGCAGATTATCATGCATCTATGATATTTCATACAGATGTTTGTGTATTGTGCAACCATAAATAAAACTCGATAAGATTTTCACCTTTGATTGTAAATTGCATATGAATACGTTGAATTGTTTAAATTGATCAATTTTAATACCTAATAGTTCCGTATCTATGTGTTTAAGCCAAACACTCAAAGACTTCGGTGGAATAAAAGATGGTTTAGAGTACGAAGAATAATGCATACCATTGAAAAAATTGAGATGATCACAACGTCGAAACTTTAACTAACCATGAATTTGTTAATAGGTTAAAAAAATGAAAAAATTGAATTTAACAACTTTGAGGTAAATTAACTTTGTTAAGTGAATTTAACTAGGGAAATAAAAAAGAACTGATAATTAAATAAAACTTTGTTAAGTGAATTTAACCTAGGGGAATAAATTAAACCTAGGGTTTAGTCAAATTTGTGATGCAAGCTAAAGATTAATAGATTTAACCCCGTAACACTAATATAGTGTAAGATAGATGGATTTCAGACAACTTTTTTAAAATTCATACAAGAAATTGTACAATTTATCAAAATTTTCAAATTGAGAAAACATAAAATTTAACTGATATAATCTCAAATTGATAGTTCTAGAGGATAGCGGATGAGTTTTGGTTCTATAAAGAAATTAGAAGAAATTTACTGTTTGTGTGTGTTTTGAGGGTGCTAGGAAGATGGGAATTGTGTCAACAACAAAGCACCGAAGTAAAGAAAAAGGAAGCATGGTAGATGGGAACTGTGTCAGCAGACAAAGCATCGAAGTAAAGAAAAAAAAGGAAGGATGGGGTTTCGTTGGGTTCAATATAATAGGCATTTTTAACAAACTTATTGGCGGATGAAACTGTTGAAATATAAATTTGATTTTGGTTATTTAAATAAAGCTTAATATGAGCCTAATTTCTATAAACATGTGTCATCTAGAAACTTATTCTAGAATGTGTGGTAGGTGTGAAATTATTGTGTGCTAGGTGTGGAATTATGTATGGTAGGTGTGGAATTATTGTGTGGTAGGTATGAAATTATTGTAACCATTAGATTAGAATTGTAGTGACACAATCTTAGCCATTAATTTAGGAGATGTTACTAGTATAAATAGAGGTGGAGTCTTTGAGTTTGTATGAAGCCAATAAAATGTGATAAATAAAGTGAAGCTTCTTCCATAAATTTTTTACCTTTGCCAAATCCAAAACGCTTCTCCATTTCAACAAAATGGTATCGGAGTCTAAATGTTCCGTTATTGAGCAATGACAAACGGTGGCATGGTTTTTTTCCAAGTCCCGATGCTTAAGGAAAGCATATATGATAATTGGAGTATCAAGATGAAGGCACTCCTTGGAGCGCATGACGTTTGGGAGGTTGTGGAGAAAGGCGACGATGAGCCAAGCGATGAGTCCGCTCTATCCACAACACAAAAGGATAACTTAAGAGACTTGCGAAAGAGAGACAAGAAGACTCTTCCTTATCTATCAAGCTTTAGATGAAAATGATTTTGAGAAGATCTCAAGTGCTACTTCAGCCAAGCTAGCATAGAAGAAGCTCGAGGTCTCGTATAAGGGAGAAGAGAAGATTAAAAATGTACGACTTCAAACTTTAAGAAGCCAATTTGAAATTTTGCATATGAAAGAAGATGAGTTGGTCTCCTATTACTTTTCTAGAGTCATTACCATTTCCAATCAACTAGAAAGAAATGGTGAGAAGTTAGAAGATGTGGTATCATGGAAAAGATTCTTCTATCATTAGATTCAAAATTTGATAGTACACAACCATTATCGAAGAGACCAATGATTTACAATCCACGACGATAAAAAAACTTCTTGGTTCATTACAAGCCCATGAAGAAAAGAAGAAGAATAAAGAGATTGCTGAACAACTTCTCAAGACGAATCTCCAACCAACTCAGAAAGATTATAGCTTCATTAATATTAGAAGCCATCATGGAAGAGGCAGTGGACAAGGAAGAGGTCATGCTAGCAAGCAAGGGTAGGGTACCAACAGTAATTATGAGAAAGGAGAAAGATCTACAAATGGACGTGGTCGAGGGCGCTCAAACTCGAGGTATGATAAATCTCAAATTAAGTGCTATAATTGTAACAAGTTCGGGCATTATGCGAAAGAATGTAGAGCACTTAAAAGCAAAGTAAATGAAAGAGTCAACTACATAGAAGAAAAGTGAGAAGAAGATGACACTCTACTGCTAGCATACGAGGACAATGAAGGAGGTGAAGATAGTACATGGTACCTGGACACCGGTGCAAGCAACCATATGTGTGGGAGACGAAGCATATTCGTAGAACTTGATGAATCAGTAAGCGACAATGTGTATTTTGGAGATGAGTCCAAAATAGAGGTGAAAGACAAAGGTAACATTCTCATCCGCCAAAAAAATAGGAAGCATCAATTTATTTCTAATTTTTACTTTGTGCCAAATATGAGAGCAACATCTTGAGTTTAGGGCAATTCTTGGAGAAAAGATATGATATTCAATTGAAAAAAAATACTATATTCTTAAAAGACAATATTGATAACTTGATTGCTAATATGCTAATGTCTAAAAATAGAATGTTTTTGCTCAACATTCAAAATGATATTGCCAATTGTCTCAAGACTTGTTATAAAGATGCTTCTTGGCTCTGACATCTTCGATTTGGGCATCTCAACTTTGGAGGATTTGAATTTCTTTCAAAGAAAGAGATGGTGAGAGAATTACCTTGTATCAACCACCCTGATCAATTATGTGAAGGATGTTTACTCGGAAAACACTTCAGGAAAAGCTTTCCAAGAGAGTCAAGTTCAAGAGCCCAAAAGCCTCTTGAGCTCATATATACAGATGTCTGCGGTCCAATAAAGAAAGCCAAGCTCACTCGGTAAGAGCAACTATTTTCTTCTCTTCATAGATAATTTCTCACGAAAAACATGAGTGTATTTCTTAAAATAAAAATCATAGGTTTTTTGGAATATTCAAGAAGTTTAAGACATGTAGAAAAAGAGTGGTCTCAAGATTAAAGTCATGAGATGAGATCTGATCGAGGAGAATAATTCACTTCAAAAAAATTTCAAGAATTATGTGAAGCTAATGGAATACGTCTACTTCTAACTGTTCCAAGTTCCTTTAAACAAAATGGAGTAGCAGAAAGGAAGAATAGAACTATTCTTAACATGGCAAGGAGCATGTTAAAAAGCAAGAGATTGCCGAAGGAGTTTTGGGCAGAGCGGTTGCATGCGCTGTTTACTTGGCTAACCGATCACCAACAAGATGTGTGTTGGGAAAGACACCACAAGAAACATGGAGTGGAAGGAAGCCCGACATCTCTCATCTACGTGTTTTTGAATGCATAACTCATGTATACATACCCGACGAGAAAAAATAAGCTGGATGACAAAAGCGAAAAGTTCATTTTCATTGGTTACGACACCAACTCGAAAGGTTACAAGCTATACAATCCAAATACAGGGAAGACAATCATCAGCAGAGATGTCATATTCGATGAAGGAGGAGAATGAGACTGGGGACTACATGATGAGGACTACAACTTTTTCCCATACTTTCAAGAAGAAGATGCAGAACAGCTAAGGATCGAGTAAGCAAGAGAAGAGCCTATTACTCTACAAACAACATTGACTACAAGTACTCAAAGCGACCCATCATCGTCGACTTCAACAGAAAATTCAAGTGAAAGAGTACCACGCTTCAAAAGATTACAAGATCTTTATGAGGTAACTAACAATCAACATAATCTTACTCTTTTTTGTCTCTTTGCCGACTGTGAGCCCATAGATTTCCAAGAAGCCATACAAAATAAGAAGTGGAAAGATGCAATGGATAGAGAAATCAAGGCAATCAAGAAGAATGACACATGAGAGCTAGCTTCACTTCCTAAAGGGCATAAGACAATTGGTGTGAAGTGGGTGTACAAAGCAAAGAAGAATTCCAAAGGAGAAATTGAAAGATACAAGACAAGATTGGTGGCAAAAGGCTACAGTCAAAGAGCAGACATCGACTATGATGAGGTATTTGCCCCCGTTGCTCGATTAGAAACTATTAGATTAATCATCTCTTTGACAGCTCAAAGTGGAGAATACATCAAATGTATGTAAAATCTGCCTTCTTAAATAGTGTACTTGAAGAAAAAGTCTACATTCAGCAACCACCAGGATATGAAGTCAAAGGACAAGAAGACAAGGTTCTAAAGCTAAAAAAGTTTCTCTACGGGCTAAAGCAAGCTCCAAGAGCATGGAATAGTCGATTAGACAAGTATCTGCAAGAGAAAAGCTTCATAAAGTGTCCTTATGAGCATGCTCTTTACATCAAGAATGAGGGGTAAATGTCTTGATAGTTTGTTTATATGTCGATGACTTGATCTTCACCGGAAACAATCTAAGCATATTTGAAAAGTTCAAAGAAGCGATGACAAAGGAGTTCGAAATGATAGATATTGGGCTCATTACATACTATATTGGCATTGAATTCAAGCAAATGAAGGATGAGATTTTCATCTCTCAAGAAGGTTATGCAAGGGAGATATTGAAGAAGTTCAAGATGGATAATAGCCAACCTATCAATACCCATGTAAAATGTGGAGTCAAGCTATCAAAGTGTAATGAGGGAAAAAATGATTCAATGGTTTTCAAGAGTTTGGTTGGAAGTTTGCGCTACTTGACATGCACAAGGCGTGATATCATTTATGCTGTTGGATTTGTCTGTCACTACATAGAGACTCGAACTGCTACTCACTTGAAGACCGCTAAAAGAATTATGCGCTATATCAAAGGTACAATTGATTTTGGCTTACTTTACTCATAATCTAACAATTTCAAGCTTGAAGGATATAGCGACAGTGATTGGGCTGGAGACATGGATGATCGAAAAAGCACTACAAGGTTCGTGTTCTTCATAGGAGACACTGCTTTCTCTTGAATGTCAAAGAAACAACCAATGGTCACTCTTTCTACACGTGAAGCAGAGTACGTGGCTGGAACCTCATGTGTTTGTCATGCAATTTAGCTTCGAAACCTATTAAAGGAGATATGTTTACCACTAGAAGAGGCGATCAAGATTTATATCGATAATAAGTCTGCAAGAAGCAAACACATTGATACGCGCTATCACTACATCAGAGAATGCATCGAAAGAAATGAGATACAAGTGCAATACGTGAAGTCTCAAGATCAGGTTGCAGATATTTTTACCAAGCCACTCAAGAGTGAAGACTTTATTAAAATGAGAAGTTTACTTGGAGTCACAAAATCAAGTTTAAGAGGAGGTGTTGAAATATAAACTTGATTTTAGTTATTTAAATAAAGCTTAATATGAGCCTAATTTCTATAAGCATGTGTCATCTAGAAGTTTATTCTAGAATGTGTGGTAGGTGTGAAATTATTGTGTGGTAGGTGTGAAATTATGTGTGGTAGGTATGGAATTATTGTGTGGTAGGTATGAAATTATTGTAACCATTAGATTAGAATTGTACAGACACAATCATCGCCATTAATTTAGGAGGTGCTACTAGTATAAATAGGGGTGGAGTCTTTGAGTTTTTATGAAGCCAAGAAAAGTTGATAAATAAAGTGAAGCTTCTTCCATAAATTTTTTACTTTTGCCAAATCCCAAACGCTTCTCCATTCCAACAGAAACATCCGAAATTTTTTTCCGACGGAAAAGCCACCGGAAGTTCTGGTTTCAAGTAATAAATGAACCTGTGAGTTTTCCATTGTAAAGCCTGTTGGAAAATTTTAATGGAACATTCCGTCACAAAAAAATCACAGCTAATTTCTGATGGATTGAGTACACTTGTAAATCCGTTGGTTCTGGCTCTTTTTTCTGTAGCGATTGCATGAAGTAAAAAGTGACAAGTGTTGCTAGGTTTCTATAATGTTGATTGAGGTGGAGCAGATGCGTTTTATTCTACTTCTAATCTGCTTGGTAGACTTATTCGGTATTGTTTGTATAGTTTCATAATTGTTATTCAAAGGAGTTTTACTTGAAAGAGGTTAGCTTGATAAGAACCCAAATGCCTACTATCTTTGAAAATGCAAATTATTTGCATTGCGATGATCAACTTAAATATGAAATTTATAGTATTAAGTTAAAAAAATAATATTAGGCATCTGTATGCGCATGTCTAGAATGTTATACTATAATTAAGATGAAGACCTTTTGGGTTATTCTTTAGTCTTTATTGATGTCTCTATTTGTCTTCACTTAGTTAAGGTTGCTATCCATGACTCCCTACTGTTCTTCATTGTTGATGATTCACGGGCTTCTTCTGTTGTTGTACTACAGCTCCCATTCATCAATTTATTCTCATATTGATCTATGGTTGTTTGCTCACTACGAATCCACGACTTTCTGTTGTTGCTATTGTTTCATGACTTTTGTTGCTAAATCTGTCAAGAGCAGTAACAACATTTGGCTTTGGTGGCACTCTGGCAAAAGCCAATTTCACTAATTATGCGATCTAAATAATCTGATTGCAGTTCTACGGTTGTGGAAGCTATTTTTAATCATTTTTGTAATTATAAATGTTGTCTGTGGCATGTTCGAACTTGTTACCTGCTGTTTAAAATTTTCAATAGCATGAGCAATTCTTGATTTTTCTTGTATTTAATTTCTTGATTAAGAGATTTCAAGAATTTGGGAGGAGTTATTTTTTTGTACAGGCATGCCATGTTATGTTTTCTGCTGAATTCTTTCTCTTCATATTTCTTTTTCTTATCCTCTCCTTCTAGATTTTCCAGTTATTTGTTTGAAAATGGGTGTATGATCATATTTTCTTAATCTCAATTCCCGTTGATGGCATAAATTTTAATCATGTGTACCTTTTTGTAATCTCATTTCTATATGTTAATGTTTAGTGCGAAGCCATAATATTTTCATCTGAATTGGTTTTTGTTACTTCTAGGTTTCCATGAATTATAATCAACAGTTGCTCGGGCTTAATTGTTTAGGTCATGCCAATTTTACATTTAAGTTGCATGATATTTACTTTTACTTAGATCTGCATCCTATCTTATACTTGGTATTAGGTTTAAGGTTTTACCAGTATGGATGTTGATGTTGGTTTTAATATTAGGTTATTTAGTTAATGAACAAAGGGACACACCAACACACCATGGAAATTTTTAAAAATAATTTTACTTTGGTAAACAACAACAACAACAACAAGCCTTTATCCGACTAAGAGGGGTCAGCTACATGAATCCTTCTTCTCCGTGGTGTCGTATGGAGTTCATATTTTCATTTAAATGAAGGACTGTTGATCAATCTTTTTTAATATATATATATATATATATATATATATATATGGATCCCAGCAGCCGCGCCACTCGCCGGCGGCGAAGCGAGGAGCTCTCCTTACCGCCGGCCAAAAGAATTGATTGCCTGTTGAGATATGCTTCCCAAGTTGAATCTTCCCAGTAACCGCACAACCTTTGCCATGCTGCTCTTTCCACAGGTCAAACGCCTTTCTTTTGTTGCAAAGTGGAGTTTCACTGGTTGTCTAGGCTCAAACAATATTCAACCAAGGCCTAGTTCTTCAAATGGAGACTACTCTGGTGATGAGGTTTCTTCCTGCACGAGCAGAGAGGAAGGCCTGGAATGCACAATATGTTTGG
Source organism: Papilionanthe hookeriana x Papilionanthe teres (assembly GCA_022702705.1). NCBI lineage: Eukaryota > Viridiplantae > Streptophyta > Magnoliopsida > Asparagales > Orchidaceae > Papilionanthe > Papilionanthe hookeriana x Papilionanthe teres. The sequence goes on from CM040425.1 coordinate 97,638,076, forward strand.
AGTCCTTCAACATTGTGGAGAATGTGCCTTATGTTTTATGTTGTGGTCAGACCCTCTGCAAAAACTGTGTCTTGGGACTTTAGTGCGCTATTGTGAAATTTCCAAGCGCTCCCATCCAGCTCCCTCTTTTCATTTTCTGTCCTTGGTGCAACCTCTTGTCCATTCGACTGGTTTACAAGGGAAATCTGAAATTTCCTCGCAATAACTTCTTCCTTCTTGATGGTTGAGAGCTTGAACGGTGACAGGCGTAAGGCTCATTCTTCGCTTTATACGAGTCATCAACCCGCTCCGCACTCTAATGCTGGATTATTTCTCGGAAGCAACGAATATCACAATCACAATGTTAGAAGACCTTTACAACAATCACCAGCAGGTACTCCGGATCAAGCCAGTTCACTAGTTCAGTACCTTAATGCGGAGAGGATCAATGCATCGCTGAGGAAATCCCTTGTTTTCTTTGTTCAGTTGACTGCTAAGTTTCCTTTGGTCATCGTCTTTCTCCTCATCGTGCTCTACGCCATACCTGCTAGTGCTGCGATTCTGGTTCTGTCACAGTCTTCCATAATCTCCTCATCGTCTTTCTCTTCATCGTCATTCTCGTCACAATCTTGTTCGCCCTACCTTCCTTCTTGATACTTTACTTCGCATACCCAAGCTTAGATTGGCTCGTCAGGGAAATCATCAATTGAGCTCCAAAGATAACAAGTTTCAAGTTGGGGCATTATGTCACGTACCAATCATCCATAATTCAAATGTTATTTGTTTTGGTAATGTAATTTTAGCTGCTACATGATATTATGTGCTGTAGCAAACCAACAGAATTCAAATGTGATGTGTTTTAGTGATGCATTTTGATAATGTTGCATAATAATTTATCATCAATGGATCTCTGTACTAATTTCCATTACACTTAAGCAGAATATATATATATATATATATTAAAAAAGCCCAAGGGTGAACATATTAAACTAAAAAAGGAAGATTACAAATATGTAGAATGAAAAAGCTCAAGTTGGCACCCTAACCACCCGACATACAATACACCCATAAAAATTACATGTATACTCAAAAGAAACTAAAACATAGATAAATGCTATATTAAAACTTTGCCAATACTCAAATATTCAGGTAGCTTGAGAATGGATCATTTTAGCTTTGCCTCTGCCTCTGGTTCTAGGACGGGAGCCAGCTAACAAATTGTTAAAGTTTACTGCCATTACATGAAGCCACTAGTATATCATCCATTAGGTTTTCGGCAGTAAGCCTTCATTCTTCTTCTTTTTCCTGGATGTGTAAACTTGTCATTTCTCATCCGAAGACTGACTCATCTGATTAGTGGATTGGCCTAAAGTTTGTCGGACATGTGTAGGTTGTTGAACATTGGCGACTTCGCATCATTGCACTTGACGATCTTTTATTGGATCAAGGGAGCACTCTCCTGGGTCTTGGCATGTAAGTGAGCATTCTTCAATAACAATGAGTGGTATCAACACTTTTGGATGAACATCTTTGAGAACCTATTGGGAGGGAATAGGAGTCTCAGTTTGTTGGCTTAGAGGTTCGTTGTCATCAAGTTTACTGGGAGTAGGTTCAGGCTCTTGGAAAGCACAGGCAGTAATAGTATGCTCTTGCTTTTGACTATTGGTTTTAACTGTGGGTTTAATCAGAGACATTTTTTCTGCGTGTTCCCAAACATCTTGCAGTGATTGTAGTGTAACTTTTTTGGTAACTTTTTTGCAGTAGTAACTTTTTTGGTCCATAATAATTTGTTGCCAATAACCATTGTGAGCAGTGCCAAGCCAGACTTCTTCTACATCTTGTAGTGTAATATCCATTTCTATCAAAATCATCGCTGTAGAAGGCCTTGAGAAATTAACTGTAGGTATGTCTAACTGCATTGATTTTCTAATGATAGTACTAATAGCATATAGCACAGAATGAACAAAAAATTGAAACTCGAGTCCAGGTAATGAGAATCAAATAGGTGCAATGGGACGTTTTTGACTGGGATCAAAGTCAGGGGTCCATTTAAGCAGTTTCATAAGTTTGCCCTCAATTATGGTGAATTTTTTTAATAATATTCTTGTATAGTCTTCTTTTATGCTCAGCTGTATCATAACATGTTTTTACGTCAAAAAGGCCCACCTGCTAAGCCCTAACTAGTTTGAAATATTCGAAAATTTTTCTAATAATCCCATCTTAGGACGACCTAATTGGAACTTTCCAATTAGTGTAAATTTGTATTTTTCTGTAAGGGATGAAATTTTAGCGTAAGAGAAGAATATTGTTGGTGTGCCCGCCTTTTCCCAACTTTTTTTATGAGATTGCAATCTCCATGTTCTGCAAAAGAATCATGGTACGTCTGCGGAAATGCCAGACTATCATCGAGGTGGAAAAGGAAGGCTGCGTTTGTCAACCACTGTAGCATATGAGGGTTTGCCCATCTCCAAAGTAGGTTTAGTTCCAGCTGCCATGAAGACAGGCACTCAAGCTACCGCAAAGACGGAAGCGACGAGACGACACTGCGGCGCGTGTGTCAAACCCTGAGCGAGTTAGTCTTTGGAGGGGGAGTTGAGACCGTTTTCTGAGTAGAGGAGTTGAAGGAGTCGAAGTCGAAACGTCCTGACGATTTGGCGTTCGATCCTGAGCAGTCGAGAGGTAGTTGAAACCGAGTACGCGTGATGTCGAAAACGATGAAGGTCGAGCAGACGTCGGAGAGAGAACGAAGCGCGGCCAATGATGAGGGACGACAAAACAGACGACGAAAATGATGAAGGACGAACACGACGAAGCAAGAATCAAATCAAAGCAGCAGATTGTAGGAATCTCCATGGGCGAAACCCTAGCAAAGCAAAGGTGAGAGTGGGACGACCATCCTTTATATATATATATATATATATATATATATATATAATTCGATTTGAGGCTTAAAATTTTCAAGCGAAAATAGATGATCAGTTTGTCAAATTTAAACAGAAAATTTCATCTTCTGTCTCCAACAGTTTGTAATTCAATTAAATTGAAAAATCTACTAATGAATGTAACTTAAATTTAATTAAAAGTAAAATCATATGTGAAGAATATTTTTTTGGTTAGTTTGATTACGTCTTCTATAAACATTCTCCACCATGTTACCCGTTTTCTAATCCAAAATTTTAACTTGAAAATTATCAATAATTCAATGATTACTCATATTCTTAAAGTTATAGTAATATAACGAGAATAAAATAATATGCATAGTAGTCAAAATAAATCGGTATAGAATGATATAACGGTTTAATGTTCAATTATGAACATTCATGAATGTTAATAATCTTTTATCATATAATATATTATTTTATCGTTTATGTTCAATCACCTGAGCACTTTATAAATTGTACCAATGAAGGTACATTAATATCATTAACCTTTTTTAAATTACATGCACGGATGTATTAGCGTCTCTAGCTTATACCATAAGGAGGTCAACTCCATCAATCAATCATACACATGCAAACAATCTAAATAATTCATTAATTCATAATAAATTTTAACACACGAAAATCTGTAACATACATTTTAATTAACAGAGAAGATAAATCATGAAAAATTGGCAATATCAATCTACTTAAGCAAGTATCTGCATTTGATTTAGAGAAAATCAACATTATTACTATAAATTAGCAATAAGAGTATTCACTTCGATCTTTGTAGCTTTATTGCCTTTTATCTCTGAAAAGTCATATCCTTGGCAGAAATATCTAATTCAGCGTGCACATAAATATAAGCTTTCTATATTTCATCACTTTCTTTATAAACTTTTTTTTAGCTTTTGTTAATTTTATCTTTAAATCTTAAATATATAATTTTCTTTTATTTAATGATTTTAATCATTCTTGATATGTAAGCAAATTTATAATAATAATTAGAATTTCTATTTATATAGCATATATATGCAATTGTTAAACCCTCAAAACTTCTAAATGTATTCATAATTATGTTTCAAAAGTCTAATTATTATTTTTATTATTTAAACTATAATAAAATTTTATATTAAAATGATGATCATTCTATTTTCACTAAAAATATTATTCGAACCCCCGACGCAGGGGACTTATAACTGACTCGCAGATGCCAGCCAATAAGTCGGGGTACGCGGCACACACACACGCGCGCACACACATATATTCATATATATTTTTTAATTATCAACATAATCTCATCTTTAATTTTCCATTTAGAAAAACGCTCAACATAATAAAAAAATAATTCTAACCTTTTAGTTGCTGTCATGATTTCATTTTTCCTCTGCAACGCTCACATAACACAAGCCCACAATCGTTGGTGTTCGTTATTGTTCGAGTGCAAAATCGGCTTGAACTCATTGCACTTGCTCACAATCGACACGATACTCTCCTTCGATGGTCTACAATTTCCACTCTTCACTTTTCCTGATCTCGGGAGTTCGTTCGCCGGCTTGCTCTTTTGCATGCTTTTGTTTGATGCTTATTTATGTTTGATGATCAAGTCTATATCACCGCCTTGCTTGCTCAACTCGAGTACATCCTTTTTGCATCGCTCGTCTTCATGTCACGCTCAATTTGCCATTCGTTTCTTGAGTGATTTTAGCTCTTTGCTTTGTCTTCATCTCATTTTATAGAAGTGAACCGTTCAATATTTTTTGAAATTCTCATGACTCGTCTCCCTCTCCGATTGTTTTGTCTCTATCTCACTCCGTATGCTCCTCTTTTACCTTCTTTTCACTTCGTATTTCTCAACTACTCTTCCCCTTCCTCTCTAATCCTTCGTCTCCCTCTTTTTTGTCCCCTTTTCTACATTGCTTAAACTCCTTGGTATTAACAATAGATCATTTTTGAGGATGAGTTTAATTTGTGAAAACTTCTCATTCGTATCCTAATGAAGAAGAAATTGATTTTAATTGCATTGATGAACTAGCCAATTTCAATATTCATTGGTTCATTCTATAGAAGTTAGCTTGGTAGGAATACGGAAAATAATATACCGTAGTGTATATGGTAATGAGATCGATAAGAATAATAGCCATTAGATGCATGTTATGTGTGATGAAATTTCTATTAAAAGAAATCAAAACTTCAACATTTCATGGGAGGATGGATTTGAAGACTATCTATTTTGGTTATGAACACGGGTAATTGCTTTGAATGACAACAATATCTAGTAATTGTTAAATATGACTTGCTTCATTAAAATTAATCATGCTAAAGCTATTTTGGATAAATATGGAAAAATGAAGAGAACAACTTAAGAAAAATAGATTGATTTGAGTTGAAATGAAATATACTTTTGAACAAAGGCACCATCTATTGTCATAAATAACATAATCATTTGATTGATGATTTTATTGGTTTAGGGTTTAGGGTTTGAATTTGAGTTGAAATAACAAAATGAGCAACAAGAGCTGTTTTTTAATTTATGAATAAATATGAGAATTTAGTTATTCATGCACTTTGAAATAGCTGAACATCTCAAGATAACGACTTCTAGGTTTGGATTGGGTTTGAGGGATGACATTAAATGACACTTTATAATATTTCGTCAACATTGTGCTTGCCTTTCAAATTATTGTTAATTTTGAATAAAAGTTAAAATATTCTGCTTTTAAAATAATCAATACATATACTGGTAAATTACCATATTATCAGAGCACCCAAACTCAAACTGTGGACTCTAATGCACAAGTGTAGCATTACCATCGTTAACAATGATTTTATAGGAAATCCATTGCAATTTGATCTGACTTTAAATTTCAACAAAAGCATATTTAAATGTAATTAAACTGTTTGTTCTGCAGATGAATGCTCGAGCAAGAATTTAAATATTGATGTATAGACTGAGGATGATAAGGAAACTAATGAAGGAGATGATATTCATGAATTTAGTAAAAAAATAAGCGATTCTGAAAATGTTTTTTTAAAGAATATTATTTAAATATTATGAGATATATTATTGCTTCACCTAAAGCTAACTCTAATTCTTAACAAACATGTATATTTTAAATTTTTTTAGCATCATGATGTTATTTGCAAGCTTATCTTTGACAGTAGAAGTAGCATGAATGTTGTGGCTACTTCAGGTATTACTTGTATAAAATTTAAACTTCAGCACAGTCACCATCATATAAAATAGCATGGGTAGATAAGACTTCATTTTTGGTTAACATAAAATGTTCATTGTTGTTTCAAGTTATGATATATAGTGATAAGATTTGTTGATGTATTTTGCCTATGTATGTAGCACATGTTATTTGGACTCATTTATATTTACATGATTTAGGTTTTACTCATTTTCGAAAATCTAACTCATAGCCGCTCAAAAATAATTGAAGAAAATAATTTTAAAACTTACTAAACCAAGATTTATGTCTACTTCATTTACAAAAGATTATACCGCTTATTTTGAGTTGAGAAAGTTCTTGCTTTTCCTGAATAAAAGTGATTTGAAAAAAAAAGGATTAATTTATACCTATAGTAACTATATAACAAAGGATAATACTTTTATGACTTTGAATGTATCTGAAGTTTTTAATTAAGTTTAATTAGTTTTATGATTTATATCTTATTGATATTTCAGATGGATTACCACTACTTAGAAGCCTACCTTTTATTGATTTTTGTTTGTGTCATCCTTTCATAAATTTCCACAGTATATGATCAATCTGATTATGGAGTTTATTCTTTGGCATGAATCGGTGGCATGAATATATGGTATCCTGTTTTTCTTCTTTGACAAATTCATGGGACCTTGTTTTCCTTATTTTGCATGAATTTGTGAGCGATAGATGCTTTCCATCCCGAACTTGGAGAAGATTTCATGAAGCATTGCTCAACTTAGTCTTTTAGTAAACATATCTGCCACTGATTTCTTGAGGGTACATAAGACGTATAGATTAAGACTTCTTTCAGCTTTTTCTTGATTAAGCATTTTTAAATCTACACCTGCTTTGCGTCATCGTGTCATCATGTTGCATTGTGTTATCAGCTTATGCTTATTGTTGACTTGTTTTTACAATGCAACTTTATGGGTTCTCTCTACTAGATTTTATCTCATTCAGGTTATTTTTATCGTAATAATTCACAAAGTATTTCTTCCATGGCAAATTATTATTCAGCACTAGGATTGGCACCAAATTCTATTTTTTGCTCTTTCATGTTACCAAATTTCCTCTTGTGGCATGCAAAAACTTGCTATTAAGCTTCCCTTCACTCCTGGTCCTTTATAATATGCATGTGTGCTGGTATCTAATGTGAGCTCATTATTCCTTTTGATCGAAAATCCTTTACGTGGATTGTTGTTTAGACTGTGAAACACACAACAGGCAACTTGTAGACACAGCTTTATCCTAATAATTCACAAAGTATTTCTTCCATGGCAAATTATTATTCAGCACTAGGATTGGCACCAAATTCTATTTTTTGCTCTTTCATGTTACCAAATTCCTCTTGTGGTATGCAAAAACATGCTATTAAGCTTCCCTTCACTCGTGGTCTTTTATAATATGCATGTGTGCTGGTATCTAATGTGAGCTCATTATTCCTTTTGATCAAGTCCCTTACATGGATGGTTTTTTAGGCAGTGAAACACAAATCAGGCAACTTGTAGACACGGCTTTTCTGGGTCATGCATGAATTAACTGATCAGACTACCTAATAATTAGGGGTGTAAATGAGTCGAGCTTGAGGGAGCCCTTGCTAGGCTCGTGTTCGGCTCGTGGGAAAAAAAAAAAAAGTGTTCATGTTTGTTTGTTTTTATATCGAGCTCAAAAAAATTTGTTTGTGTTTGGTTTGTTTGCTTAGCGAGACAAACACTAATTGTTTGCGAATGAGCCGTTTTGACAACCTAATCACCCGGCCTTAGAATATTAACCATAGGGGTGAGATTTAAATCTTTTTATTTATATAAAAATATTTATTTAAATTAAATTGAATATATTTTATTCTATTTTTTTAATTAATAATTTTAATTAACTATAAATCTTTACAGTTTTGTAGTCAATTAAATTATTTATAAATAATAGTCAAATCTTTGTTCGTTTCGACTCATTTATATATAGAGCACAAAATAATTGTTCGTATTTGGTTCGTTTCCTTAATGAACAAATCGAACATGAACTACTAAACGAGCTGGACACAAGCTGTTCCCGAACAAAGTCTTTTTGACAGCCCTACTGATAAAGCTATATTTGTTTGGTTTGATATGGTCTAGGTATTGAGTTTTCCTACTAGACTGATGTATCTTCTTGTACGCTATTGGTTCTTTTCTCTCTCCTAGTTTCCAATTTGGTAAATGTGTAGTAAATGGTTTATGGTCTAGCTTTTTCAGTTTCCTTTAAGATATGGTACATCTTTTTGTTGGGAAACAAAGCTGCTATATTTAAAACTTTAATTACAAAAAAATACTTTAATATTTGTTGTTCCTTGTTTCTATTTTCTTATTTCAACATTCTCCTTCATTCTGATTTTCTCTTTATCATTTCATGCAATGATGATATTAATATGCATTAGGAGTGCTGTCATTCCCACTAGTAGCTGAATGCTTAATGAAGAGAGCATGATCTCCATATTTGTCTGCGTTCTATTCACTTCATTATTTTAGTACATTTCCCAAATAAAGCATTGGGTGATTGTTTTAGCTTTTATATGGCTTTTTCTTTGTATAAACCTTGTCAATAGATCTCTTCCCTTCAATTCCAGAAGGCATACTACATAATTTTTTTTATTATATATCCCCATGTAATAAAACCTTAGAGAATGCTGGATGAGTGGCTTTACACTTTGAGATAAAATGTGAAACAAATATATTTGTGAAAGGGTTGGAGCAGTTTCAGTGGTAGACAAAATTAGAGTCGCTTTAGAGGGTTTGGTCACATTAAACATCGATTATCTGATGACTTGGTTAGGAGAGTAAATATTTTAGATTAGGTATGTGTTATGAAGATCTAAGAAGGCTTGGGCATGTTGTATAAAAAATGATATTAATTTATTAGAATCAAATAGAAATATGATACTCAATAGGACACGATAGAGAAAAAGGATTCACGTAGTCAACCCCGCTTAGTAGGATAAAGGTTTGTTTTGGTTGTTGTATCCCCATGCAATAAAGCGTTCTTAACATCTTGTTGAAGTTGGCAATTGAAGAGTCAGCTTGAGATATCATTATTGTTATTGTGTTCTTCTTTGCCACAGGGAGTCAACTTTATATGTTTATATATAATCCTTAGCTACTAATTTTGCTTTGTATCGTTAAATAATTAATAAAACCACTGATCTTGTACTTCAGAGTAAAACCCCATTTTCATTCTACTTTTTTCTTTTTCATGGGCTTGTTGATGATCGCCAACATGTTATTTTTCTTTAATGCAATCCTTCTCTCTCTCATAGCATTTTGCCCATTAATTTATTGAGAATGATTCAATTAAAATTTTTGGGATAGGAGAACATGAAAGTTTTATGGAGATGAGAAAGCCGATGAGAAAGCCGTTTAAGTGATATGCCGTGAGAAATTTGGTGTAAAGGTTACATCATGTAACTTCTGGTATATTCTTTAACGATAAGAAGATTAAGGCCATTTTCATTAGGAAAATTAACATTTAATATGTTTTCAATCTTCTCTAATGGTACCACAGATGGTATTTGTATGTCTCAACTTCAGTATAGCTCTTCTTGTTTGAGTTAACTTGAGTACATCTCGTAGAGTCATAAAATCTAGATAAATTTATGGTTGACTTGTGCGGATGCTGGTAGAGGAGTTGATTCAATGGTCTCAGGCACATTTTGTTCAAGAACCAGTATAGTGATGTTGAGATCATTTTGAGTTGGCAGAAATAGAATAGAAGGGTGTTCTCGTTGACAAAAACTAGATGTGTTACAATCTTTATCTTCTATCAGTGAGATCTCCCCCCGAAGATAGGATTCTGTGATATACGGAAGTTGTTAACTCGTATAGTATTTTGGTATGAAAGAGTGTTTCAGAAACATAATGTTTCGATACACTACGAACTAAATTAATACTGAAACAACAGAGGTTTCCATTTTCCACACTTGATATGTAAGTGAATTATTCATGCTAAAACTTGGCTTTTAACGTTTGTTCACTCTGTTTGAATCAGATAAGAGCATAGAAAATGATTAACAATGATTAGCATTATTTTGTGCTTTGTGAAGTTGAGGGCTTTGGCTTGAAAATTCTCATGATTGGGATTGTAAGTGAGCTGTTGGTGAGATGCTTTAGGCAGCCAATCATAAAGCTTGTGCCAAATTCCATGAAAAGAAACAAAATGTATTCTTCTGAGAAGATAACTTGAAAAGCTCAAGTGAAATTTAATGGTTACCAAGAACTTACGTCAAAATCGTCAATTAAGATTACTAGAATGGCATGGCCATGGGAGGCAATACATAAATTTAAATTTGTTGTTTGGGGTGGGCATAAAATACTGCATAGCTTTAAATATAGAACTGTTCCTTTTGCCGATTAACCAACTATAAGCTTGAATATGCTTCGACAGGTCCATTGCAGGAAGACATGTCTCATAATAATTTAGTATTTTCCAAGGAATGAGAAGTTCTTGTAGCATGACAAATGTAGAGAGAATTAACCCGCATCAGTATGACATTACTCAATGTTATCTATGTGCAATGGGGTTTGTTGGATTTGAAGCTCGAAAGACAAACAAAGGGCATGCTTTATCTAATCAAAGTGCACGCCATAGGGAATGTTACATTATATCATGATATTCAACAACTTTTCTATAAAACATTATTGTAAATTGGTTCATTTTATTATAAGTTAAGAATTAATAATGAAATATTAACAAATAGTATGAATTTAAGAAAACTAAGAGCTGTTTTATCTACTACAACAACAACAACAACAACAACAACAACAACAACAAAACTTTTATCCCACTAAGTGGGGTCAGCTACATGAATCATTTTTCTCCATTGCATCCTATTTGGTGTCATATTTTCATTTAATTCTAATAAATTGAGATAATTTTTTATACAATATGCCCAAGTCTTCCTAGGTCTACCTCTGCCTTTCTTAACATAAGTCGAATGTAAAACATCTACCCTCCTAATCGGATCATCACATGGTCGACGTTTAATATGACCAAACCATATACGACGACTCTCTCTAATTTTGTCCGTCACTGGAGCTATTCCAACCCTATCACAGATATATTCATTTCGCATTTTGTCTCTAAGTGTAAAGCCACTCATCCACCTAATCATTTTCATCTCGGCAACACTTAAGTTAGTTTTATGCTCCTCTTTTAAAGGCAAACATTCAGCGCTATAGAGCATTGCAGGTCTCGCTACCATCTTCTAAAATTTTCCTTTCAGTCTAGCGGTACTTTTCTATCACACAATAGGCCCAAAGCATTCCTCCACTTCAATCATTCAACTTGAATTCTACTAATAACATCCCCATCTATATCACCATCATTTTGAACATAGACTCGAGATATCTAAGTTGTTCACATCTTTTAATAATTTGATCACCCAAAGTTACACTTCTGTCACTAGAGTTACTACTACTAAAATTACTTTCCCTATATTCAGTATTAGTTCTACTCAAATGAAGGCCTTTAGACTCCAATGTAGACCTCCATAATTAAAGTTTTCTTGAGCTTTTTCTCTCGTCTGATCCACGAGAAGGATATCATCAGCAAAAGGCATACACCAAGGTACATTCTTTTGTAAATGTCCAGGAAGACCATCCATAACTAAAGCAAAAAAATATGGGCTTAAAGCTGATATTTGATGTAATCCATTAGAAATAGGAAACTATTTGGTCAATCGTCCTATTCGAACACAAGTAACAACTCTAATATACATATCTTAAAGAGATGTTTTATCTCTTTAGGAAAAGTTTTCAAAAGTAAAAATTAAGAATAATAGAAGGTATAAAGATAAGTGAGGTCATCTATATTGTGCGAGGTCATTTGTGTAACTCAGCTCTTGTTTTGCTTCGGTCGCATATTGTTTGCATTTGCTTACTCCTATTGTGCTGGTTGGTGTCTGCGACTCTAATGTGATGGAGAATCTCCAAGTGTAATGAGAGAGAATTTCTGTAGCTGATTAAAAACAAAATAGCAACATCTCGAACGACAGCGGAAAACAATAACTTACTGCCTTGTGACTTCTGACTTGCACCCATAAGTCACGAGCATGAAACATGCACATCACTGTGCCGACGTCCTTTCAAGCAGGCACAGAATGATGTTTTCCCATCGAGCTGCTCCACTTCAAAACTGCTTTTTAACATCACTGTTACTGCTATGAATTTTAGGAGAACATTGAAATTCTCTTTTGGTTTTTTGAAGTTTGACTTTTGCTTTCATTTGTGAAAATGTATGCTTCATGGGGTTAACTAGGGCAGTCATACTTTTACTTGTGTTGTTTTTGTTTTCATGTCTGTGGAATATTATATTTTGGTGTAGCATTTGATTTCAAGTTAACTCTTTTCTTTCATTTATTCTTGTATGCTATACATATCGATCAATGATGATGATTTTTGCTTACATATATTTTTTTGATGATTAATTGTGTAGGATGGAGTAGATTTTAACGATCGTAGTTGTTGGGAGTTCCTTTTCAAGGACTACTGGTTAGAGTTGAAAGGAAAGTTATCACTGAACCTGGATGAAATAGCAAAGGCTAGAGTTGAATCAAAGGTCTGTAGTATAGCGAATGAGGAATCTTCAGATGATGAACAAGGAGCCAGTTCAGACAGATTCTCAGCTTGCCAAGATGAAAGTATTTTATCAAAAAAGAAGTTAAACCTTTCAAGGAGAGCTCCCTGTGAGATATCCGGGAAAGAAGGTCAAATTGAAAGGATGTCCCCACCTGAAAATACTTCTAGAAAGAGAATTAAAAAGCATTCAAGGAATGCTAACAGTTTGATAAAAGAGGAAGAGACTGAATTCTCAACTGTTCACCGGGGGAGCCCCTTATTGATTAAGGTGAAAAAGAGGTCTAGACAAACTGTCAATGAGGAGGGCACAGCTAATGATACTGAAAGCGAGGTTCCTGCTTTTAAAAAATCTTCAAGAAAGAAACAGAAAAGGAAGTCAAGGAGAGCTGCTGAGGAGAACTTGTTTGGAGATGTGGATAAAGGACCAACAGCTGCCCCTGAGGATGATAATTGGGCTTCAAAGGAGCTATTAGCTTTTGTGTCACTTGTGAAAAATGGTGATAAGAGTATCCTTTCACAATATGATGTTCAAGAACTTCTACTTGATTATATAAAAGTAAACAAACTTCGTGATCCACGTAGAAAGAGCCAGATTATATGTGATAAAATGCTGCTAGCACTATTTGGTAAATCACGTGTTGGACACTTTGAAATGCTGAACCTTATCGAGTCTCACTTTCTTATTAAGGTCTCATCACCCGCGTCAGATGAAAACCAAGGAGGTGACACAAATCTCATTGAAATGGGAAATGAAGTAAACGATGATTTGATGATTACAAAGAAAAGATCTATAACATGGAAACGAGTGGATAGCAAGCTGCAAGCCAACTTTTATGATTACGCAGCGATTGATGTTTACAACATTAACTTGATGTATTTGCGTCGTTCTTTGATGGAAGAGCTTCTTGATGACATGAGTACCTTTAGTGAAAAGGTTTTTGGATCATTTGTGAGAATTAGGGTCACTGCTTCTAGTCAAAAACAAGAAGTTTATCGGCTAGTGCAAGTGGTTGGTGAGTGTAACTGCGCCCCAATTCTCACACCATACCCACACCTACAGCTATTTACCCATACAAACCTTATCCTTTTATTATATTTTTTATTGTTATCTTAAGTAAAACAGAGATTTGCCTATCCTTCTATATTTGCAGGATGCGGAAAAGCACCAGAGGAATACAAAATGGGGAAAAGGGCGACAGATGTGATGCTTGAGATAATAAATTTAGACAAGAAAGAAGTAATAGCTATTGATATCATTTCAAACCAGGACTTCACAGAGGTAAATTTAGTTGAATTAGTTGATATTATTTTGTTCTCTCGGGTTTTTTGCCAAGCTGAATAGGCATGGACCTTTTGTTTGATAATGCTATCAATTTTTTTGAGTTAACCACAAATTTTGCTAGTTCAGCCAATCGGGATTTTTTGGTCATTTGACAAAAAAGGTGACTTCTAGCTTCTTGGTGAAAATAATAATAAAAAAATGGATGGCTTCTGTTCAGTTAATAATTCATATTACGTTTTTTTGGCAATTTAATTTTATTATGTAGTTTTTGATCTTACTTGATCTGTTTTCATCTGAGCTAACCTTAAATCTATATACTGTATTGTAAAAAAATTAGGTAGGGAGAGAAATATAAAATTAAAAGTAGATAGCATTCTTCACCAAAAAAATAATAGAGACAAAATAAATTACTAAATAGAAACATGTAAATGTACAAGCCACATTGTAGCTCTTACATGCTTTAAACATTATTGACGCGGGCCCTTGGGGAGGCGACCGAATTTGGGCGTAGAAAAGCAACCCAAAGCGAGGTGCTTCGAACCCGCAGGCATCGCGGGCGGGAACCCGTGATTTCGCTAAAGCGGGAATACTCGCAACGGAGGAGGGATCGCTAATTCCCGCGATCCTTTTGCCCCAAGATGGGGACAACGGAGGGATCGCGAATTTTCACGATCTAGGATGGTGATCGCAAGTCTGCCGCATTCTTCTTTAATTGGGAAGTAATTTTTGGATTCTTCTTGGCTTCACACCTATCCTTTTTGTGTAGAAGCTTCCTCCACTTGGGGGGAGCCTATAAATTGCCATCTTAGGTGATTGTGTTGTCTTCAGATCTCCTGTATGGAGTCCAATTCTCTTTTATAGGCTGTATTCGAGGAAATGGTGGTACTCTGGCTGCATCCTTCTCGAAGGTGCTGATTTTATCCTTCTCTTCTACTTTTCTCAAACCATCTTCTTTCCACTCCTCAGTCGCTGAACTCTCCCTCTGTCACCCCAATGCCCTGCCGCCCCCTTACATACCGATTATTACTGCTAACCAATCTGCCTAACTCCGTTCACGCTCTTCCCAACCGCCCCAATATCGCTGCCGACTACCTACAATCCTTCACTCTTGCTGTCCCTACAGTTTCACACCTTTCCTTCACTGCCACCTACACTCTTTTGTTGTCACCACCCTTGTTAGCCATCCCGACCCACCTCGCAAAGAACTTTTTTTTGTAAATATCTTGAGATTTTTAATTTGTTCACATTCCATTCAGTTACCCTTCTTGAATTCTAGAGCTTCTATTTCAGTTTTTTCAATTCCCTTTCTTTTGTGTTCAAACTCTCCTTTTTTAATTGCAAATGCTTTGAGGAAGGGTGCTTCGTGTTTTAGCGAGCTCCAATATGTGAAGTTGTCTATGATTTTTTGCTTTGAGAGTGAAATGTTTTAAAATGGTGTGCGTATTTCACCAATTACATTTTTTTTCGTGCTCCAAAAGAGGACAAGTTCACAAATATGTTCTTTAAGGATGAGATTTGTGTTTATGACATTCAATTCAGACTCAGACTTTGTTGTCCATTGTGCATTGAGTTCGTGGAGATAATCAATTGCTATGGCATCTTACTCACATAGGTGCTGTCGATTTTGATTTCGACTTTTGTCAATTTCATCTTTCATCTTCGTGAGCTGAAACCGCAATGGTATCTTGGCATCTTCATATTTCCTACTTTTGGAACCGAAGCTTTTTCTTTCATGTCGATCCACATCCACATGGTTGGCTCAAGGATTAAGATAAAAAATGGAAGGGCATTTCCACTTTGTAAAGTGTATTTGTTCTTAGTTGATTCACGCAAAGCTGGTGCGTATCAAGAATCAACGCCTCTTTGACTTAGTCGAGGCCAAACAGGCCATGCTGGGGGAGTTAAAGATGCTATCGTTGGGCATATTTGTTTTTTACTATTTAGCAATGTTAAGTGTACTTGTCGTGCAAGTAACTTGCCTTTTTTGTATATTTAAGTTTGCTTCTCATTTTAGGCGAGTTAGTGACTTTGCTTTATTTATTTTTAACTGCTTCAAATGCACACCTCACCCCCAATGATCCATAATTCATCAAAATTCTCGAGGAGGGGTTTAAAATGAAGAGGATTTCGTAGAAGAGAGTGAGTGCTGAGGCAGATGTTCGCAAGTTGCTCTTTAGAGGTGGGCATAGATGGCCAAGTTCCTAGGGGGTGAGGCATCGTCCTTGCCTATCAACATTGTTACAGAGGGGGTCACAGTGGCAAATATTGCTCCAACCTCCAAAACTAGGCATGGTTATTCGGAAAGAGTGGAGGAAGAAAAAGAGGTTGGTCCTTTGTGACGAAGGGATAAAAATTGAACATCTATCCCAAAAAATAGGGTGAGTGCACCCTAGTCGGTCAATGAGTTGGCTTTCGAGTTTGATTGTTAGGCATCATGATGATCCCTCTATCAGTCGACTTATGATATAATAAAATTTATGTGATTCAAGTGACCGAATATAACTGAAACACCCGTTCTGGTATCTTACTCACTAAGATAGAGTGAGAGATAATTTTAATCACCAAAATTAATCCGAAACAATATATTACCATATTCCATATTTATCTAATAGAATTAACTAATTAAATTAAGCGAAAGTTATCCAAAATATTTCATTTAAATATATCTATAGAACATCTAAAACTCGTCAAAATTCTTAACAATAATCATAACCTTCATCCTATGCCTTATCACAAAATTTTTCTTACATTAACTAAATAGTAAAAATATGATCATACAATTGAATTGATTGTACAATTTTAATTTTTTTTCTTGTTCCTATAAAAAATTTATGACAGTCGAATGAGCTACTAGGCTGAATAGTATAAGCAAGTCTAATACATCACTTGAGTAGTGAAAACAATAAATAACATATGTGCTACTCATTATTGGATATAATCATAAACCAAGTACAAATGTTCTATATCTTATTTTGTTATTAAAAATTTTAAAAATATGTGGACAAGAATTTAACAAGATAATTGCATAGCTAAATTTTTTTTAATCTGTTATGTCAATTAATGACTCATTTACTTGTATATTAATTTAAATACATCAAATTCTTTTTTTTTTTTTGTTTATTTATTCTTAGTTGTCCTATTTTTTCATTTAACTTTAGAATATATCATTTATGTTTGTCTAGGATTACCGGCCAGTTCAATTGCTACATCTTTAAGTTCAATAATTGTCCAAGTGAATTTGACATTATTGCTATTGAACTATATTGAGGACCCTCTTGCCTCCATTTAGGATTCTTTTGCCCTCTGCGTATCATAAATATATTATAATCAATCTATCCTGAATGACATAATATTTCTTAAGCTCAACTTTTTTTAATCATTGAACATTTAAACAAGCTTGTGAATCATTTTGAATGTATAGTAATATATACAAACATGTTGTCTGCATATACCAAATATTCATATTTAAAAAAGCTATCAACCAATAATTTAATTGTGCAATCATTATACTTTAATTGAGAACTTTTATCATGAAAATATACGCGTTGTCATTAACACATGAATAGTAAGTTGTAGGCATACTTTCTATAATATGAGGACTTACTCTTTCAATACACTCAATAGTTTAACACACATAATAAAACATGCAAAAGACAAAAAAAGAATAAGCCTTTTGTATTAGAATTTGCTTGACGATTTATCCCTTCAATTGAATGCCCTCGATATTACATCTCTTCATATAAGCCTATAAATCTACCACTCCTATCAGAAATCAGTTTGTTAGAAGATCAGAATCCAAAATTTTAAAACAAAGTCTAACTTTCTTACATTAGTTTTCTCCTCTTCCCATCCTTCTCTTCATCTCCTTTCTTCTTCCGTCCTATTTTTTTCTCCATTTCCCCTACCTCTGCTTCTTGAAGCTCACGGGTTACCGGTTATGAGAATAAGTTGTATTAAGCTTAGGAAATTAGATAGTTATTTAATTAGTTTTTGTATAGTTAAATAAACCACTTATATACTTCAATTACCGTTAATTGTAGGCCAAACCGGAAAAATTGGATTTTCACCATGGTACATTACGGCTCAGTAAAATTAAAATTAAAACCTTAGGAAAATATAATTGAAATGAGAATTAACTCTATAACTTCTTTGATTTTGATAATTAGCATATAGTTTTTATATATCAAAATGATAGTTTTGATGAGTAGAATGTAATGAAATAATTTTGGATGATTTTTGAAAAAGTTTAAATTTTGAAAATAATTTATTTGGGTACTTTGGCACTTGTACCTTATCAAAATTTGGATATTGTATTGATGAAGATTCAAATTGGAAGCTGATAGATTACGATATAGATTCTTGTGCCTCTGACAATTGTTACATATCATTTGAGATTGGGCCAACTTTTTTCTCGCAGTCACTGCATGTGGAGAGAGGTTTTATTTGGAAGGACAAGTTGCATTTGGAGGCCATGAGAGTGATTATCATTTATCATTTGTTGGCAATACTTGAGCCCTTTGCGAGTGAGTATGCTGTCAATTCTCAACCATTAAAGAGATGGGCGTTGAAGAACTTTAGAAACAGCATACCATAGATGATTTAAAGTTAAATTTTTATACAATAGAGACTGAGAAGAAAGTACTGGCAAATAAAAATACAGAGTTAAAGGATCTTAGGATGCGACCATTGGGTTTGCGACTACACAGGCAGTCGATGCTTGCTAGGAGGTCATCCATTTGAAGGAGCGAGTAAATGTTTTGACTGCAGAGTTAATTGTCACTCAGAAGGAGTTGTGCCGCCCACTTAGCCTAGTGGTTGATATTTATCTTCAACCATAAAGATTTAAGTTCAAGATAGCAAGTAAGGTGCTTGCGTGATTTAAAAAAAGCTGTTTTGGCAGAGCAGGTTGAATTAAATACCTTTTAGTGAGTTCAGATTTAAAATACACATTTAATTTTTGATTAATAAAATACACATTTAATTTTTCTTTTTAATTGTGCTCTTGTGATGGTTCTTGATTGGGCACTCTTGTTTAGGCATGTAAATGGATATTTGACTTTATTTGCTTGATCTACATGATATGCTATATCACACATGCATATCAGATAGTGCATATCTTTTTATTGCAAAGTGTTGGTGCATCATAGATGCCCACTGATAGCTGTCATCTTACTCATTCTCTTACGATAGTGAGGATGGGAAGGGAAAAAATGATGAAGACTACCGAATGATGAGATGAGTCGTGATGAGTTTCACATTCATTTTATGTAGGCCTCAAATCATATGTCACTTTGCCTCTAAGCAGCTACATTTGCTGATAATTGATGGTATCCGCATCAATCATTGTAGTTAAACTCTGATTGTATAGAGGCTGATGAATGATCTTTGTGTGAGGGAGAAAATCAAATAATTTTAGTCTTTATTTCAAACCCACATTGAAAGCAATTGAAATTTGAAATAATGGGGAATTGACGTGCACAAGAAATTCACCCTTTCTTAAGACACGATCAATTTTTACACATCACAGAACCCAAATGATTGTTGAGTTGGTTCATGCAAGACGTCATAGCTTTAGGATTAGTCATACAAGTCTTGATAGTTAACATTGGCTGTGATTTGTTCAGCTTGAAGCACCTAATTGGTTGCTGAAGTCTCCTTGTTCGGCTCAACCAGAGGTCATACTTAAATTAGGAGAGAATCAAGCTCTACTTAGATGCTAAACAATTTAGAAAAAAAAAAAAAAATCAGTTTTACACATACCACTACGTGAGTATGCACCCTTAAAAAATTTAAGGATTTGTTTCCCACATCTGCATGAATCTTGCCCACAAGCGTGATCTATGACAATTTATCTAGATCAAGGGGACTTGAAATTAAAATTTTTTAATTAATCACCACTCAATCTATAAGCAATATTTGGAAGTCCACTTATTTGCAGGGGAAACGGGCCCAATAAATGCTTTTTTACTAACCATGCACACACTCCAAACCAGAAAGACTTTGGGCTAAAAATATTGACAAAAGGAAAATAAAAGCTGCACGCCAGCTGCAAAGCACCAACATTGACCTCTGTTAGAATCTCATTAGGATCACCAGGTTATAATTCCTTTGATTTTTAACTGTATTGACCAAAAGGAGAATGGAACAATTCTTCTTCTTCAATTGTTATGGTTTTTAAGGGATTTGAAAAAACTTTGATACATAAAAATGTATGCTGGTTAATAATGTTTCAATGCTGTATATATGGATTATATGGGGAAGTATTACTTATTTCCTTGATGATGATTTTGATAAGCTTTGGAAAGGATTAATGATTGTTGGCTTGTGCTAATTGATACCTTAATTTGCAGTAATAAATCATTTGTGGTTGTCTTTATGTTATTTTCATTTGTGTGAATTATTTTGTATTTTATTTTGAATTTTTCTAATTTACTTTTTGTTTTCTAGGAGGAGTGCAAGCGCTTACGGCAGAGCATAAAATTTGGGTTTATCAGTAGGCTGACAGTGGTAATGCTAATTTTACAATTCTTAGTTATTATGCAACTTAATCATGTATAGCAATGCTCCTGAGCTGGTTCATGATTTTATTTTTTTTTTTTTTCAGGGAGAAGTTCAAGAAAAAGCGAGGGTTCTACATGCTGTGAGGGTCAGTGATGTAAGTTCCTCAAATCTTGCACAGCCTGGAGGATTTATAATCACGACTTCGAATTTTCTAGTATGTTTATTTTTTTAGCTACGCATGTGCTTCTTTCGCAGCATTTGGAAAGCGAAAAATTACGGCTCACCCATCTTCGTGACCGTGCAAGTGAAAAGGGAAGAAAAAAGGAATATCCTTTCTGTGAAATGGTTCAGTTTGTTATATTTTCAGTTTGGATTTAATATATTATGCAGAGTTAACATCCTTAATTTGTGCTTTTAAAATGATAAGTATCTTAATATTAAATTATTTGTGTAGGCTAACTTAGGCAAATGTTCTTATATCACAACGGTTGGAAGTGGATTCAGTACAGAAAAGATGAACAAAGATACAAATGCAATAATATATTTTTTTGTGGAGGATTCTATATCAGCTTGTTTTAGCCTTGTATTTCATTTCAATGAATTATTTATTTAGATTTTTTTTTTTAATTTCAATTCTATCATATTCGTTGGAGTATTGTGTTTATGCTTTTTATGTTGCCATCTGATTTTGTGATATGCAGATTTATGAGATCTTTTTTATATCAAATTTTTTTATTTAGGTCTGCTTGGTTTGGTGAAAAGTATGATAAAAAGTGCTAACATGCTTAGCAGATTTTGCAATTGGCTTTAAGTTGCTTTTAGTTTATTTTAGCATAATTGCACTGCAAGTAATTGGTTGGTTCCATCTGTTCTTTTAGTGGTTTATTTTAGACTCTTTTCAACCAAACTTCTTTTAGTGAAGATGTAGTTTTCATTTTACTTGTTTGGTACCTTAACTATGTTTTACGCATAGAGAATGTGTAGAAAAGTTGCAGCTTCTTAACACTCCTGAAGAGCAAATGAAGAGGCTTGAAGCACCTGATATACATGTTGACCCTAAGATGGATCCTAGCTATGAGTCTCCTGAGGAAGATGGAGATGAAGATGAAAATAAAGAAGGTGCCTTAAGCCTTTTTGTTGATCCTTTATGTTAGTTTTAATATATCTGCAACGCACCCCATAAGTTCCAATTTGATTTATGCTTCTTGGAGGCTTTGCTGCTATTATGATTTTACTACATAAATGCAGATAATCCGATGGAACCTACCTTCAAGGGAAAGGAGTCTAACAATGTCGATGCAATGGGTAGAGCTAGATGTAATGCTGATTTTCAGAGCATGGAGCTACAATCGACTATGGATGTAAGAGCAAGTGAGTTTCTTCCCCAAAAAATGGATGAGAAACTTAAATTAGAAACTCAAAAAATCGAGTCAAAAGCACCTGCTGTTGAGCCTTTGTCAGAAAATAAAGAACCTTTGAGGGAATCAGTCGTCCAACTTAAGCCTAAATTGGAAATTTTACCCGCTAAAGTTGATCCTCAATCTAATACGAGTGAGACTGAGAAGCTATGGCACTATAAAGATCCATCTGGAAAAATTCAGGGGCCATTCTCAATGGTGCAGTTGAGGAAGTGGAGTAAACACTTCCCATCTAACTTGGGAATATGGAGAAAATCGGAAAAGCAAGAAGACTCCATATTGCTAACCGATGCACTTGCTGGGAACTTTCAGAAGGACCTACCTGAGCGGGCAGTTGAGGATATCAAGCCCACACAAGTTGTGAAAACTAGTGAAACAACTTTAGTGGTGAATTCAGCTGATTTGAGCTCCAGTTCTCCTATCATCAATACGAGTAAAATACATGGAACTGCTACTTCTCTTTCGATTTACATAGAGAAAGGCAACCATTCTAAGTCTGATGATGCAGGTGTTTCTACTGGCCAGTCTACTCTCGGGTCACCTTTGGTGTATCAAAATACTGCTCCTCAGAATGATCAAGCAGTCAGTATTGCTGCTTGCACTGATTCAATTGCCAACTTGGACAATAAGCATGGCACAGGAAGCTTTGATTTTTATAAAACTTCTATACATGAACAGTTAGTGGTGAATGCTGTAAATTCTGAATCCACTCAACAGGCATCCTTTGACTTGCATGATCAGCCTGCAGTCATTCCATCTGAAATGGATCCGAGCAAGGAGTTTCTTGAACAACCTGGCACAACTGGAAGAAACATTTTATCCATGCAAGGTAAGAGATTAAATTTCTTACAGTTTTCTATCTTTGCAACTCAGAACTTTTTACTTAACTAATGTATTTATCTTAAAGGGAATAATATACAATCAAGGACTGATGTAGTAGGTGAGGTAGCAGCATTCGATGGACATGCTACTCAGAAGGGTGACTTCGCTATTCTGCTTAATTCAGACAGTTGCAGTAATCATGGTGTACCTCAGTTGACAGATAAGCTGATTGACCACAGTACTTCTAGTACAGAGTCTAATACAGTGCCACAAGTATCTCCATGTGATCTTTCCCACTCAAGGTTCAAAAAGGTTGAAGCATTAGATGTGAAGCCTGCTGTAGTATCTAATGCTTTGGATTCTGTTTCACCTCAGACATCAGATGCTTCTACATTCCCTAAGGCTGCTACTGAAACTCTACAGTCAGCATATACCAACTCTTTCACAAAAAGTTCAGGCACTTCTTTTGCCACTGTGCACCCACTAAATACATGTGATCAGGCTCAATCCCAAAATGGACAGCCTAATCATCTAGTTCCTCAGACTGTCGGTTCAGGTAACTGGAATCTGCCTAATGATGCGAGGGGCAGAGAACAGTCAACACCTTATTTGAATTCGACTACAGTGCTTTCCAGTTTAAGTACCAGTGTTTCTGTCCCAGTTAACTGCCAAAACACACTGCTAGTTTCATCTGATGTTTCCAACTCATTCTCATCTTCTCAATTGAGCAATAGCACAACTGCAGTAACTTTTCAACCATCCAACATGTGTTGGGGTACTGGGACTCCAGAAGTTAACAACCAAAGTTGGCAAGTGGCCAATCAATTTCAAAATTTTAGTAACGTGGCAGCTGCAGTTGGAAACTTCCTTTGTGGTTCAGGAGTACAAGGTGGCTTAGGAGCTGCAAACAATCTTGGTTGGGGAATGATGGCACAGGGGAACATGAACATGCCTTGGGTAGTACCACCAAATCCAAATTTTGCTTGGGGACAAGGTCTTACATTTCCATCGCAAGGGAGTGCGTCTTCAAATTTTGTTTGGGGAGCTCCACAAGTTGGCACGATCCCAAATGATGGCTGCAGACCAGTGGCACAAGGAAATGTTGCTCCATATCCATTTTGGAATGCCCCTTTACAGGGGAATACAGGCCAAAATCCTGCTTTTATGCCTGCACCTGTTGTAGGGAATATGAATCAAAATGTCTGGGGAATTTCAAACCAGGGAAACACAGGCGCAATCAACACCTCCTCAACTTGGGATTCAACAAAAGAAAACCCAAGCAACTCAACCTTCCAAAAGGATAGAGGAAGGAATTTTGGCTCCAGAAATGGTGATTTTCGTGGCACTGGGTCTGGGTATGCCTCTAGAAGGCAGTCGAGAAATTGGATGCCTTCTGGTAATGTACAAGGCCCATCTAGACCTCATCAATAACATCCAAGAATATGCGAGTTCCATTAAAATGGCACCTGCAAAAAAGGTTCATGATGTAATTATATCCATTCATGATCAATGAAGTGGTGATGTTTGTATAGTGTAATCGAGTTTTCGCTATTTTGATGATTTACCGTTGTGAATGTTTGATATCCGGCAAAATTTTCTATGTATTATTCAAGTTGCAGTGGGGGCTGCAGTTATGCCGTTGTAACCTTGTTTCTTTCCTAGCTTTTGGTTTCAATTTGATGGCTAGCAGGTTTTCACCACTAATTTTCTTATTATTTGGGTTGGAAGCTCATATTAGCTCTCTTTCCCCATTGGAAAAGGAATACTTCGAATGCTGCATGTGCTGAACATGTTACATGTTGGGCTTCATAGATAGTAATTTTGATATTATCACTTGAAAAGATTTACATATGATTGATTTCAAGTATCTTGACTTTTATAGCCTACTAATATATGGAATCAGGACTAACAACACATTACTAAGAAAATGAAAGTTAATCAGATTTTCAAATAAATATTTAGATAAATTTATGTAAATTGAAAGTTTGAAGATGAAAGTCGTATTGTTTTGTTGCACCTAATAAATTTGATGATATAAAGTAAATGGCTATGTATGACATCACATGCTTCAATCTACTGATATCAAATGCACATAAAAGTGACAATCACATGATATGAATTTTGTGCTCTTTTTTTTTTAGATAAATGAGACTATTGTTCTCTACGCATTTCATCAGAAAAAAATGAAATACAGCCCGGGAAAGAGGTCCTATCTAAACAAAATAAAAAAAATAAAAAAAAAATAAAAAATAAAACAACATATTGTGTTCTTAATTGTTTTCTTCTGGTTCTTTTTGTGATGAATGGGTCGTTGATTCAATTTTGGGGGATGTATTTTTTATTGAAAGATTTTAAATTTTTAAATGTTGTAAAATTTTTATATCGTGTTTAGAGTTAAGCCCTAATGATTTGATAGCATCTCATTTGATTGAGATTTTATTTCGACATGGGTATAATAAAAAATGTTTGAATTATCTAAACTTTGATTTACGCATTATTTTCAACTCCGCCTACTTGCTTATGCATGCTCGAGTTAATAGTATATATATATAAGGAATGGCTAGAAGTTATTACAGCCACCCCTAATGTGCATAACAATTTGAGTATCACATTCTTAAGGTTAACTGTGCTAGAGGGGATTCAAACCCCGCAACTTAAGGAGTCTTATACTGTGGATGCCAACTAACAAGTGGGGTACGTGACTATATATATATATATATATATCTTAATCTATCTTAAGAATTTATTATCTTGTAAATCTTATCAACTCTAACATAGCGGATTGGTTCTAGGTATCAAATTTTGTGAGCACACTTGTCGGCATGATGTTAAAGTTTACTCTTTTGTTAAATACATTTTCTTTTTAAATAGCTTAAAGGCCGATTGTAAATGGGATGTTAAAAAACTGATCTAAGTTTAATAGTTGCTATAGATTTGCTTGACTAGTGAATCTTTTTTATTTGTGTTGCAATACTTCATTAAGAGTTGGAAGTCTTGTTAACTTCAGTCTTAGAGATACAGAGGACCAGGCTTTAAGAGAAGTATGACGTAACACTAAATGTATGGCAGCTTGCTAAAAAGCCCTTTGGTTTGACGAGTTTGTGTCTTGGGTTAGAATATGAGTTTGTATTTTCAAAATAATTGCAATTCTTTTAGATATTTGCACATTTCTTACAGAAAGATAATAAAGTTGATTTTTTTTTTATTTTGAAACACATTCAAATGAATGCCTAACTTATTTGAAATGTGAGAGCTTTATGTGATAGTCATTCACACACTTAATTTTTAACTTATTTCATTAGAACTTTCATTCTGCCTACCTTCATACAGTAATTTTGTAGAAACATTTGTTATTTTTAATATTAAAAGCATTATCAGTTATTTTGTTATCATTAAGTGATCTCCAGATGAAACTATTCTTTGCTAATAAGTGGGAGTGTTGTTGGGGTTCATTTTCATTAACTAGTGCAAATTCAAAGATTTATGATGGATGGAGGCACACTTCAGACTAATTCTTTAGTTTTAATTAAAGTAATTGACTCCTTGATTAGAGAACTATGTCCCGTTGTCTGTTATGATAGTTAGAGATAAACATGTATGTAGATAAGTTTGTTTGTGCCCCTTTTGTTTTAACCAAAAGTATGGCCTTTAGAGCGCTATTCTCTTTTCAAATTCTCTTTTATAGATTATCCATTTAGAAAAAAATTAAAAAAAAGGAAAGACTAAAAAATGGACAAATGTAAGAAGAAACAGAAAGAGTAGCAACAAAGACAGAAACGTTATTGTAATATAAACTCAAGAAGAGCGGTCTAAAATAAATGAATCATACTCAACGTGTGAAATATACGAGAAAGATTCTATACAAAGACCCTCAAAATTAAACTAAAAGAAAAAAAAATCAAATTTATTTTATTTTTGGTTTAAAAGAACGCCCATGATGATTTATCCTCCAAGTCAATTACATCATGGGAAAAAACCTATGTAAACTCATGATATAAGGTATTGTGTTTGCCTTAGATTGAGAGTGGGAGCGAATGCTGCTTTTTGAAAAAGCTGTGAAGCTGCTTCCTGGGAAGAAACTTAATAGCTGCTATCAGAAAGCTGTTGTTGAAATAACAGTGAGGCTGTTTAGATATTTTATTGTGCTGCAATTTTTTTTTATGAAAAAGACAGTTATGCACTTATAAATATAAATTAGCTGAATGACTGTAGGTTTCAAAATAACTGTAATAAAATAATAATAATAAGAGTTTTAACAAAATAAAAAAAAACACATTAGAAGTCTAAATTTTTCCAATAAATTAATTATAAATCATCATTTTATGCAAAATATTATAATAATAAAAATCATAAAATTAACCATTAATGCTATAATGACATTCATCTTCATATTCAGACGTAAAGTCATCAAAATAATTTTTTGTCCATAACATTTCTTCTAATTTATTCAATATCGGAAGTGAACTCCTCTATATCATCAACCCATAAAAAATATATATATACAATCTTCACATGTCATATGTTTTTTACAGCAATAAAATCTTCTCTCGTAGTCCCCTTCCCTTCTTAATGTGTATTCAAAACACTCTATAACACAATTACAGTACACAGCTCTTGAAATACTAATTACCTTGAACTCCTTTTCTGAGGTTGTAATATATTACATTTTTAATTGATAAATTATACTGTTAGCATCAACTTTGATGTCATACATATGAGATGTCCATTTGAATAATATGAGACCATATTCCATTCATACATAGCTTCCCACAACTAAAAACATCCATTAAGGCTCTTCAGTCCATGTTTTAGGGATAAAACTAGAGTCTGAACTAGCGCAACTGCATAAGAGACAAGTGCACCCATAGGCATTAATTCTTTATGTCTCACATGTTTTGTTCTCCATTTTAATATTTGTGGACCATATTTCATTCATAAATAGCCTCCCATGATTCAAGTCCATAAAACTCTTCAATGGACGTTTTAGTCAAGAAACTAGGGTTTGAATTATTGTAGCCATGCTTGAAAGTGGTTATCCTTTGTTGGAATAAATTTTTTATGTTTGATACACCTAAAATATATAGTATTTTTATGCACATTTTTATACCTAATTTTGATGATATTGCGCTTTAAGGGAATGCATTTTTTAATTTTTCTTGCAGGTATAATTAAAATGAATGATTGTGATGAAAGGAGCAAAAAAAAGATCAAATTTGGAACAAAAATGAAAAGTGTGTAAAATTAACCTCTGGTGGCTAAGCGCCAATCATAGCCTCGACAGTTAAAAGTGACGAACTAAATCAACTTTGACACCAATTTCAAGGGGTGTTTGCAGCAACATTTGGTTTAAACTTTTTTAATTTCTTTTGGGCGGTAAATTCGAATGAAGAGATGTATCCTTTGATAGAAACAATGAATCTGGATATGATTTGAAGAGACACCAAAACACATTTTGAAGAATTATTAAAATTAAGACTTGTAATCATAAAGAGTTTTTTTTAGGAGTTTTTAGAGAGTCTTTAGAGAGACCTTGAAGTCATTGGAATCTTGTAGAGAGTTTTAGAGGGGAAAGAGTTGGTGTTGAAGCCTTCTTCTCACCAATATTCTTTCATCCATTTATCTAGTTTGAATTTGAGTCTAAAGTCAGAGTTGGTGTCTACAGAGTTGGGCGACCCACTCTGAGGAGTCATTTAGTGGAAAATAAAAGTTTCAAAGGAACTTCAAAAGGCTTGTGGAGAGGATTTTCATATAAGTTTTAATCATTGTTTTTTACATTTGGTTTTAAAGTAAGACTTGTTGTTTTTCACTATGATCTCTACTTTCAAATCAAATTGTGTTTGTGTTTCTCCATGAGTTCTGAGTAGTTTTCTTTATCTTTTACCTTTTAAACAATGAAGTGATTAAATTATGGATGAAAGTTGTGTAAAGAATAGATGTTTAATGTCGGAAGAAGTTGTGATGATTCAACTACCTTGCAGTTCATTTACTTCTTGATTTGGCCAATTGAGATGTTAAAATTTGTTGTGAGAACATGTAAGAACCAATACGGTATTTTCTCAATCAACAATTGGAGAGAATCACATGAAATTATATGGTTAGGAATTGTAGTTCATGTAGTTGAGTGCAAATAAATATGGAGATATGTTTTTGATTGGGTGTAGAATTAGAGGACTTTAGAGTGACAGGTTAAAGCCCCCAATTTGGTTTGATGTTTTAAGTTTTGTTATGAGATGTTAGCTCCCAGGTGGAGGGAGAAGTAGGAACTCTAGAGTGAGAGCTAGTATCTTCTCTGCCTAACCCATATTCAAAATTTCAAAGCATCAGATTAATCTATGCTCTTTATAAAACCAAGTAAAGGTAAAGAATATTACTGCTCCTATTTAGTATAACGCATTTAGATACTTCCATAATGAAATTCCATAATTATTACTGATTCATGAAGAGGAAAAAGATATTTTATTTTTTTTTTGCTTTCATTTCATTTAATAGTCTTGATAATTTTAGTTGCTTACTTTACTTTTTCTTAAAAATTATCAAAAAGAATTTAAATTTTCTATTTATAAAACAAAAATTACAAAATCATTTTGAAAATTAAAAAGTTATTTTTTCTGTTTTTTTTTTAATTTTTAGTATATTTCCCTGTGGGTTCGATGTCATGGGGCTTAATTAGAAAGTCCTATATTACTTGATAAACTATACGAATACTTGCGTAGAATCTCATATTATAAATAATTAAAGTTGATCACTTATTTGCTTCAAAATCAAGTTTTTGGCGTCGTTGTAAAGAAATAGATATTATTGTTAAGAAGAAATATAAAGTGTAATTTCATATATAAAACATAAGCATAAATATTCCAGGATCAAGTTTTTTGCGCCATTGCCGGGAAAATTAATTAAAATATCGTTGAAAGAAAAATTAAGAAAAGCCAAATTTTTACTTTTTCTTGCTTTTGTTAGTGTGTTTTATTTTATTTTGTTTAATAACAGTGTATTTATAGTTTATGTTCAGTGGGACTTGTGTCTTACGATTCTGAATTAGAAAGAACTATTAGAAAAATCAGAAAAATTAAAAATACAAAAAAGATAAAAATATTCAAGAAATGACGAATCAAAATAATCATAATCTTGAAATCCATCAAGAATTTAGACTCTTAAGAGATTATGCTAACCCTATAGTGAACTTCATGGTAGTATTCAAAACCCTGATGTAGCGGTAAATTTCTTTGAACATAAACCTGCTATTATTTAAATGGTATCTAATAATCAGTTTGGGGGAGCACCAACTGAAGATCCTAACTTAATTCTTGCCAATTTTCTAGAATTGTGTGCTTCTTTTAAATACGATGGTGTTTCGGACGACGTTATTAGACTTATACTTTTTTGTTTTTCACTGAGGGATAAGACTAAGATATGGGTAAATTTGTTTGTACCTGGATCTATCAGAACTTGGGGTGATATAACGCAAAAATTCCTTACTAAATATTTTCCACCATCAAAGACTGCGAAGCTTAGAAATTATATTACATCTTTTTGTTAGTTTGAAGGGTAAAAATTGAATAAAGAAGAAAAATTACCAACTTTTCAGGATCTTGATCTGAAGGCGACAGTTTGGTTGGTCGTTGTTGGAGCCACTCAGGAACCAATACAGATGCATCTGTGATGCGCATTCTCGTCCGACCCCTCACCTATAAAAGCAGCAACGAGTCAGATGATTTTGTAATCTCCTATACCCTTTCCTTCTTCTTCACCGTCTGCTTCATCAAGTTGCACTCCTCAGGCCTCGTCCCTTCCATCGGTCCATTGGTGCCAGTGGTTTGCTTCTCATCTCCCGGCCTCTTCTCAGTTGGGCGACCTTCATCAACATTCTTCATCATCAGAGCCGGACGAGAACTGTCTGGTTTCTTCTTTTTCTATCCTTCCGAAGGGAAAATCATAGAAGTAGAAAGCCCACCCTCATCAGCGCTTTCTCATTCACAAGTTTTTTTAGCGCTCGACATCCTCAACGTCTGCTACAAACAAGTAAAGGGCAGGATAATTCCAGAAATGAAGAAGGGAAGCACTGATTGCGCCCTATTAATAAGGAAAAATGACACGAAAATTTAGGAAATATAATTATTGACAATACTAATTACTCATTAAATAAGCAATTATTTCATTTAATTTTATTACTCTTATAGTAGTTGTCACTTTTAAAGAAGTAAGAGAATGGACGAACTAAATAAATGCATCAAAAATGCGACTGAACAAATCTCGAGCACATTTAGCGGATTGCGA
Source organism: Papilionanthe hookeriana x Papilionanthe teres (assembly GCA_022702705.1). Taxonomy (NCBI): domain Eukaryota; kingdom Viridiplantae; phylum Streptophyta; class Magnoliopsida; order Asparagales; family Orchidaceae; genus Papilionanthe; species Papilionanthe hookeriana x Papilionanthe teres. The sequence goes on from CM040425.1 coordinate 97,669,087, forward strand.
AAAAGGTAACAAAGGATCAAGCCATCTAGCATCATTTTTGGTTAGTTGAATCATGAGATGACTGAATAAATGTTCATTTGAAACAAAGAACACCACACATCTAAACCAATGACAACTTATCCGATGTAAGGACATTCACAAGATCAACGATCACTTAATGGAACTCTCAACTGACCTTCCATGAACATTTATCATTCAAAGGAAGGTTACCTATCAAATTACAATGATGCATTCTTTGCCTTATGGAATAACCCTTCCTGAAGACAATGAGTATCCACGACGGATCCCTTGAAAAAGTCTACCGAAAGCCCGTTAGTCGGCAAAATGGCATTTAGTCCACCGATTGAAGGCAACCGACAAAATTGAACAATTACAAATGTGTAACGGTGTTAAGGACGGTTACAATTATGGAACAGTGCCAACAACAGTTATCAGGGTCAAAGGATGTCAAAGTCGGTTGCAAATATGTAAAACTGTCATAGCTCATAAATTCATTGTAATGTTCCCATTAAGGGAAGAATAATCATGTAAATTACTAGACCCCCTACGATATATAAATAGAAGGTTAATTTCCACAGGAAACACTACTGAATCAATTCCCAGAGAATTAACATTTATTGTGACTTACTTTTTCCTACATCCCTTTATGTCTCCAATCTGACTGACACTCTATTCCTTGAGCGTGAACCAAAAGACATTTTGGAATTCAACAATGTAAGACAGAGGATGATGTGGCAAAGACATGAGCTCGAAATATAAATAAAACATGTCATTTTCATTCTCCCATCATATACCGAACAATAGAATACTTTATATTAGTGATTCTGTAAGTTTCTAAGGGCACAATCAATTCTAGTATATACCAATAATATCCTAACAACCTCCTACGTGTGCCCATCTCAAACCTTGGTTATGAAATCCATGTGTCAAAAATCTTATATAATATATCTTTATTTATATGTTTCATTTATATGACTCTTATTGTAACCCCTATAAACTTACAAATAAGGAGTCAAAAGAGGATAAAGGCACACATATAATATTCTGTATTTCAGATCGCAGCACAGAATTCACTTTTTGTATATATATAATATTGTAGACTCTGGGGTGCAAAGACATGAAGAAGAAACGTGATCCGGTGGAAGCACAAAACCAGCCCTGTTCATGTTGCAAGTCCTCCTTTTTCACAGCAAGCAAACCAACTAGAAAGATTATTGTTAAACATAGCTTAATTAGTGAGATTCCAAAGGGAAAATTTTTACATCGTGTCGGGAAAAAAAAAAAAAAAAAAATTATAGGGAATATCCCTCCCGTATTATTCATGTGTTATTGTGTGTTATTCTTGTATTATTCATGTGTTATTGTGTTATTATAATACCGAGAATATTCTAAGAACGGAATAACACCTGAATAACACACAATAACATATGAATAATACGGAGGGAATATTTTTTGTGTTATTCTAACCGAATACTATTTTTTTGTCACCCGTACTATGTGACATAATTTTACAAGCCTCCACAGATAGCTCTACGTGTAAAAATTTTTCATTCCAAAGATATCACAAATTCTCGTTTCCAGCACCCCATCTCCACGCAGTCCACTTGCAGGCCTTCGAGAAATTATAAAATCGATTTGTAGTATTACGAATCCTCGTTTCAAGCACCCATCTTCATTCGGTCCAATGGCAAGCTACCGAGATATTCTTCAGCTGCCACTAAATATATTCTAACATTGACCGTACGCTAAAAAAAATGCCCCCCACCAAGTCGCCGGCATGTTTATCCCTTGTTATCTGCCTTCACTGCCTAAAATCTGCATCTTTTATGCATAACAGAGAGGGGGCAAGGAGAGATGAAGATACTCTGCGATGTCTGCTGCGCCGGCGAGGCCGCCGTGTTATGCTGCGCTGACGAAGCTGCCCTCTGCTACGGCTGCGATCTCCGGGTACACCGCGCCAACAAGCTTGCCAGCAAGCATCCTCGCTTCTCCCTCCTCTCCGCTCAAGCACACCCTCTCTGCGACACCTGCCAGGTTTGCAAAAATTATCTTTTTAACAAGCTTTTTTATTCCAGCAGGCGGACCAATTAAACGGCTTTAGATTGGTGTGATAGGAAAGACGGGGGTTTGTGTTCTGCAAGGATGACAGAGCCATACTCTGCCACGAATGCGACTATTCCATTCACAACTCAAACGGTCTTACAATGAAGCACATCCGCTTCATCCTTACTGGTACTCGACTCTCTTCCGCAACTGGGACAGTCTCCTCGCCTTTGTCGGAGCAAAGCATCTCTCAGAAGAAAGTCTCTAGGTGTTTGTCGTCGCCCATGGCTGAGGGCAGCAGCAGCATCTCTGAGTACCTGACTAAAATGCTTCCTGGCTATCTTGTTGAGGATCTTCTGCTCGATGATTCTGTCGGTTACACCGCTGGTGATGTCTTCTATCAGGTTTGGAGTCATTGCCTTAGATTTACGTGATAACGAAGTCCTGAAATCAGACTAGAACACACAGAGATATAGGGAGGGACAGATGCAATTGTGCATTGCATCTTTTATTTAACTTGTTAATTTATCAAATGTGTTTCTAAACTTGTGATTGAAATAATGTAACATTGCTAAAACTATTTTGTATTACTGTCTTATGAATCCAGCGCCCAATTTATCCTTTTCAACAATCTGTAACAGTGAAATTCACATTTTCAACCATAGATAGAATGCTGGCTTTGTAAAAATCTAAATTTTGGTGTGAGATTAGTAAATGCATAAGAATTAGACGCTGCACAAATAAATTTCCGTTGTTTTTATGGCTTCTTGCTTTTTTAGTTTTTACACTTTGAAGTTTTGAAGTATTTCTTGCTGCTATTGTATGTGAGAAAACAGAGGATTACTGATTAAACCATTGAATGCAGAGTGATGCGTTGGCGCCAGTAGTGGAGGGGGATGTTGATGCTGGAAATATCGGAGTAGCATCGCCTGCAGACTGGAATTTCTTTGTTCCCGATGCATCACTTTATCAGTTTCATCATGTAAATTCTCTCTCTTCAGCGGCTATCGCCGACACCGGCGTCCTCGATGTTGTTGAGGAAGCTTCGAACAAGGAAGCAAGCAGAGAGAAATGGAGTTCTCATGACATGTTCGCCGTGCCTCAGTTGCCCAGCGTACCTGGGAGTAACAAGAGGCCTTGCCGGCGTTCGGCGTATGATTTCTAATTGCAGCAATTAATAGAAATCTTTCTATTTTGACATTGATCGATCATCTGGATAAAGGTGGAGTTGGCTGGTATGCGAGTGGAAAAATCCTTCCTTTTTTTCAGCTTTAGTTTCACATGTACCTCTGTTTTGGTGAGTTCTAGCGCCGGCTCAAATCTGGATCGTTCTAAGGTTAACGGATCCTGCAAGGGGTTTCATTGCAGGCGCGGGTGTAATTGATGTTAGGTTCATGGTTGATTGATGTAATTATTATTAATTTTAATCTGTGAAATCGTTGGAATTGCTTTGCTGCCTGCCTCGCTAGATAATTGCAATAAACTGAGAAGAGAATTCTGCCTCCAGAACTAGGGAAAATATTTTGCGTCCGGAGGCCGTACGCAGCGATGCTTCCGGCAACTAATGGGATGATGCTACGTCGTCATTTGCGGTCCCACCGGGAGTTACACAGGGGTTAAAAATGTGTTATAACTCGCTTGTACCTTCCGCGTAACTCCCATGTACAAATGGATGAAATAGAAACGTGGGTTACAAGTGAGTTACACGAGACGTATAAGGAGGTTATAACACACTTGTAACCCTCGTATAACCTCCGTCTACTTTTTTATGGACGCATCGCTGCGTACGGTCTTCGGACACAAATTTTTTCTCAAAACTAGGGGTGCTGCTTTGATCCATGGAAATTATTTATATTATATATGTTTAAATACCTTATTATCCGGCTCTAGCATGTGTAATAATAAATATTAACAAAATTCTCCACTTGATATTGGAGGTCGATCACTGGAATGAAATTCTGATTTTAAGTTTCCAGAAAGTTATGTAGTGGGGTAGTGTGGAAACTTTTTGGGAAGCAAAATTTTAAATAGATGTACTTAAAAAAAAATGAAATCACATGAAACTCAAAGACATCAAGACTTAATATAAAAAAAACTCAGAACGGAGAAAAGACTGAAGTAACACATCTATAAAAATAAGAAGAATTGTACAAAGTATATCACTCAAGTCTCTTCACATTTTAGAATTCAAGAACACTTCTTTTCTTCATTCTCACACAGTAGAAGTTTGAAATCCAACCTTTGGACGAGCATAGATAAACGTAGACTTCTGCAGCGAAGTTGATGACATAAAAGTCCTTGATTGCGAAAAATGATTTTTGGTGGTGAATTGTCTTTGTTATATATGTCTAATGACTTATATCTAAATGAGTGGATGTATCATTTGAATAATAATATGTCATTCTGGTTGTAGAAATATTGTCTTAAAAAAAGATTTAATCATTATAATAAGAAAAATATTTAAGATTTATGGGCCTACATTAACTAAAAGCTTTTCTCTTATCTTACAGGTCTTTTATTCTGGGTCTGGTATCTCAACATGGAGAAATCCTCATAGTTAATTATATCTCAGGAGTTGTGGCATCCCGAAAAAATTTTCGATTAAAGTATTGACTTATATCATGTAAGATTTCAAGATTGGTGCTTTCAAATGAAAAGTTTTGAAGAGATTTTCAAATAAGTTTAAGGGTTTGAAAAGAATTTCTTGGAATTCAATGGTTGTGGCTTACAACCCAACAACAATGTGTCATGGAAAGACCCTGAAAAAGTGTTAACTAACTCTGGAAAGAATGTTTATCCTGATATTGTAATTGTAAAATTGTTGAAAGAATTAGATTTGATTTGAAATGTTAGATTTCATATGTTAGATTTCAAAAGCTTGATTTGAAAGATTTGATTTTGAGGTGTTCATTTAAGTTGAAGGTCTACTTTTAGTTGATTTAATTTGAATAGTTTGATTTGAGTTGAAAGTTTGACTAATTTGGTTTGAATTGAAAAAAGGCTAGTTTGATCTAAAAAGATTCAATTTGAAAGGTTGATTGGTTTTGATTTGAAGAGTTTTAGGTGAAGGTTTTGTGGGTTTAGAGTTAATGGGTCGATTTGGTTTCGATTTGAATGTTATTTTGAAGGCAAAGGTTGAATTTGAAAGGTTGATTTGAAGGTTAAATTTTAAGTGTTGATTTAAGTGTTGAATTTAAAGATTTCATTTTTAGGTTGAAAAAAGCTTCAAAGTTTGGTTCAATGGTTGATTTCAAGTTTGATTTCTATGTTGGTTTGAAATTTGAAAATGTTAGATTTTAAAATTTTTTATTTGAAAGTTGAAAATGTTTGATTTTGAAAAGTTTGATTTGAGTTGAAAAAGTTTGTTTTCAAAATATTTGATTTGGGTTGAAAAGGTTTGATTTGAGTTGAAAAAATTAGATTTCAAAATATTTGATTTGAGTTGAAATGTTTAGTTTTAAAATGTTTCATTTCAAAATTTTGATTTGAGTTGAAAAGGTTTGATTTGGGAATATTTGATTTGAGTTGAGAGTGTTTGACGTAAAAAAGATTGGATTTGAATAGTTTGATTTGAAGGACTTGTATTTGAGCTGAAATTTTGAGTTGAGAGATCTTAATTTTAGAGGCTTAATTTAAAAAGATAGATTTCAAGTTCTTCAATCCTAGAGTAAAGAGACATGATTGACTGGAAAGATTTCTAACTAAAAGTTGAAGTTCTAAGCCTAAATTAAATTTAGACTTTATAAGGGCTAAACATGTGGAAGAATCTAATTTTTGGGTATAACACTATTTGTCATGATACCCACGATTGTCTATCATCATGGGTTCATTGATTGTCATAAACTATTAACCAATTAGATAAAAAGAGATCTTCACTATTGTCATAACAATGAAAAACGTAAAGATTTTTAACATTTAGATGGTTAGAGGAGCCTTCGTTAGTATCAGTGGATTACTTTATCCTAGGGAAACTACATAGTCAAAGGAAATTATAGGCTTTTGTTTTATATGTCATATTCATTAGTAGTAGCTAGAGGTACATAATAACTTAATATAAGATTCTAGTATAGACTATTCTAGGGGCATGTGTGATCCTATGTTACATCTTTGAGTTGACTAACCTAGGGTTACCTTAGTGTGGTTTTCATTATTTAGCCTTGGTGTATTTTAGGCTTTTATTTGAGTTTTATATTTTAAATTTTGATTTAATTTCTCTTCCTAATTCATCAGTCAATATAAAAATTAAGGCATTATAAGCTTCATGTTTTGCATTTAGTTTTCTGATTTAAGTTAATATTCTCCATTTCGTTTTATCCTTAAGTTTGATTTCCAGTGTTAGTTTGAAGTTTGTTATTAAAGTTTATATAAAAATTATAAGCTTATATGATTTGACATGAGAATTTGTAAATATGAGATTGTAAGCTTAAATGGTTGTTCTATAACATGCTTGCAAAATTATAAATTTTAATAATTAAAAGGTGTAAGCTTACATAATTTGGAGTGGTGATTACTTAAACGATTTGAAAAGGTGCTTTAAAGTTTTTTAATTTTCAAATGATTCAAAGTATAAGTGTTTTAAAGTGTTAAATTTTTTATATTTTTAAGGTTTTAAAAAGTTTAAAAATTTTAAACAATTCTGAAAGTTTTAAGTATTTTAAAGGTTTAAGTTGTTTTAAAACTTTAATTGTTTTTAAAGTTCAAGTGATTGAAATTTTTAAATCGTTTTAAACATTTATTTGTTTAAAAGTTTAAGCTATTTTAAGAGATTTTATATTGTTTTAGCTTTATATTTGAAAGTTTCAAGTTATTTTAAAAGGTTTTAGCGTTGAATTTTTAAGTTTTAAAATTTTTTCAGTTATTTTAAAACTTTTTAAATTGTTTTAAACTTTTCACTGTATAAAAATTTTAAGTTGTCTTGAAAGATTTTAAGTTCTTTTGAATTTTTAAGTTTTTAAAAGTTTTAAATTAATTTAAAAAGTTTTAAAGTGTTTTGAAAGGTTAAAATATTTTTAATTAGTTTAAAAAAGAAAGTTTAAATTATTTTAAGACGTTAAAAGGTTTTAATATTTAAAATTTTAAAATGTTATAAAGTGTTTTGAAATTTTAAAAGTTTAAAGTGTTTTAAAAGTTTGAAAGATTTTGAATTTAAAAGTTTAAAGTATTTGAAATGTTTCAAGTATTTTTCAAGGTTTGAATGTTTTAAAGTGTTTATAATTTTAGGTAACTTCATTTTAAACTTAATTTTTATGAAAATAATTTTGAGAATTTTTATCATGTTCATGCACATAAAAACTTAAGCTTACATTTTTTAAAATTTCTTTTGGATTTACTTTTAATTTAGGCCTAAGTCATTTAAACTTGTAAATTAACATATCATAACTATATAAGCTTGCAAGTGGCATACTTTATGCACATAAATAAGCATACTTGCACATTACACAAAACTTGAACATAAAGTTTCAAATAAAGAGAATTTCACATGGAGGATATTACATATAGGTAAAATTACATATGAAAATATCTACACATGCATAGAGATTGCACACATGAAGTTTCCGCATGGAGAAAATTTCACATGAGTAAACTCACATGGAGATGTGTATATAGAGGGTAAACTAAACATGAAGCATGCCATACAAGGGAGGTATACATAGAGTAAACTATATATGAAAATCCTACACATGGAAATCAAACTGCACATGAAGATTACATGTACATGAGAATTCCATGTGAAAATAAACTTCCCATGAAATTCCTACAGTTGCAGCTTACATATACATGTGAATTACACATGAAATAAAATTATGAATGCTGAAGATTATACAAAGGAAGAATCTACAAATGGTAAAGGCTTACATGTGAAAATATGTACACATAATAATTACATATGAAAACAAACTACACATACAGTTACACATGGAGAAAAACTTAACACATCGAAGTCTTTCAAGTTCAAATAGTTAACACATAGAAAAATGCTTAACGTAAAAGAGGTTTACACATGAAAAGTCTACACATGATGAAACTATACATATGTAGAAAAGTTTACAAGGAGAAGGTTTTATATCTCTAATATATATGGAGGAAACTTCATTTGAAGCAAACTACATGGAGATTATACATGGAACTATGTCTTTCACAAGGAGAAAATTATATGAAGAAAATACATAGAGGAAATTTCTTGTGAAACAAATTACATGGAGATTATATATGGAGTAAAATATATATGAAACATACCATACATGGGAGATAACTTTACTCCATATAAAATACATATAAGAAATTAATTTAAATATATAAACCACATATGCCAATTAAATTCACCTAAAAAGATTATATGAATAAAATTATCATGAGATAAACTTCACATAAGCAAGCCACATAAGAAAATATGCATAAAGAAAGAAGAAGAATGTAGGGATGTTAGGGATAGGCCATGAGAATGAGTAGAAGAGGAGGAAGAGAGAAGTGTTGTAGTAAGAAGAAGAGAAGAAGAAATAGAAGAAAAGAAAAGAAGAAGAGGAAAGAAGTAGTGGTAAAAAGAAGAGAAGAAGAAGAATAAGAAGAAGAGAAGTGTAGAGGTGAAGATGACAAGAAGAAGAACAGGAAGAGGAGGAAGAAGAAGAAGAAGAAGAAGAAAAAGAAGAAGAGGAGGAGGAGGAGAAGAATATAAAATGTTTAACTGTGAGAAGAAGAGAAGAAGAAGAATAAGAAGAAGAAGAAAAAGAAGAACAAGAAGAAGGGAGACTTACAATTGAGAAGCTGAAGAGCGCCAGTGAAGAAGACCAAACAAAGTAGCACCGAAGTGGGAGATCGAATGGAGCACGGAGTGGGAGACCGAACAAAGGAGAAGTGGGGAGATTCTTTGTGTTTTTGTGTGTCCTCTTCAAATGAAGAGTCTATAATCTTTTTAATGCCAAGAGTAAAGGGGGGAACAGTTGGGTTGGTTGTAACTTTGAAATCAAGCTGGATGAGAGAATGTTGGTGGTGTAACTGCTTTGTAGTGCTACTCAGAGTGGCTCCATGGTTTTAGAAGGAATGATGAGAATTACTTACACCACATCTAGTGTAGCTATGCATGCCATTGCATAGCTATATCAGTCATGGCGTAACTACACCAAAGTGTGGCTTGGTTATGTTGGGCAGCACTTTAAAGTTTCAAATGCAAATGTGCTTCATTCAAGCTCAATAACCTTATTTTACATGGAATACTTACCCAAAGAAAGATCAATGAAGATTTTGGTGAAGATAAAGTTGGCCAAAATTGAGGTCAATAAATAGACCACCAATATGTGGCAAACTTTTCAAAGTACATCATATATATTGGCATTGATCAGAGTAATAAACTAAGTCTATAAATGTGATTATCATTACTTAGAATTTAAATTTGAATATATGAATTGGAATAAGAATTTTGATTTGAATTTTAAGATTTGTGAGTTGTTATGTTTCCTATAAATATCATCCATTAAAGACTCATGTTGGAGATCTAGACAAATACTGCCTAAAGAGTTTAATTTAAGATTCTTAGGAAAGGAAGCTACCAGAGAACTTACAATTAACCTAGAAAGGAAATTGGAGAAATCTTAGGACAGTGCAGTGAAATAATAAATCCTAAAGACTGATTAGTCTGAATATGTATTTAAGTTTTCGGTGTTCAATAGCTACACCAAGCCGGAAACACGGGGACTCACACCTTTCTTAGAAAACAAGACAGCGGCCTACTGAGTGTTTCGGGGAACAATATGATTAATGAATCCTAAACATTTCATATTATCTATGAGTTTTAATGATGACACTAAAACAAGAAGCACAAGTACTCGCATTCATCTTAGTTTTACTAGGCAAGACCTTGAACCACTGAGCATTTTAGAGCACAGTACGAACAATTAACTAGATTAGGAAAATTTCAAGATTTGATTTCAAGTTTTTAATGTCAAAACTAAGATAAAGAGGCATGAGAACTCACAACTGTTATAGATTACTAGATAAGGCATTGGTCTACTATGCATTTCATGGCATAGTATGACCAATGAAACCTAAAAATTTCTTATTCATAAAGAAAATGAATGTTTTAAGTTTTCTCACTTCTAGGGTATTTGATGAGTTCTTGCCAAAATCATATGGTAGATTATGAGTTTATGCCCACTCCTAGGGTAGCTACTGAGTTTTTGTCCATTCTTCGGGTAGCTTATGAGTTTTTTCCAACTCCTAGAGTAGGTGATAAGTTTTTTTCCCACTTCTATGATATGTGATGAGTTTTTAATTATATTAGGTAGAGAAAATCCCAAGAGATATTACACTTCACCCAAATAATAACCAAAACTATCTAAGAGAAGTGTAGGGAAGTTCCACGTCCAAAAGGCTAAAAAAAGTTTTAAATTTAGTTTTGAATTTTGTGTAAAAATTTTGGATGTATTTTGTTTAATGAGTTTTAGTTTTTGTTTCATTTAAAGTTTTGGATTTAGTGTCAATTCATAGAGTTTCATAATTCAAAATTTAAAGAATGAACTTGTTGGAAAATATGATTCATATGGAATCCTTATATTCAATTACTAAAAGACTTACCCCTCAAGTAAAGAATAAAAATTTCTAAATATTTTCATAACTACAAACTATCAAAAGTGAAATGAATATCGCAATAGACTTCTAGTAAAGAATATATAGATATCATAAATGGATAACAACTGCAAGAATTTTATTGTCCTCATCTTTGATATGTGAGTAAAATTATGCTCTGTAACCCTGGATTTAGGTGGTAGCTATAAGGAAACTTGGAATCTTGCATCTTCCATAAAGTGATGGAAATTCACTTATGTGCACCTAATGGTATGCAATGCTTGGCTAGAATGCTCCATTTTTATTTATGGACAATATTGATCCTAGAAGAGAAGAAATGGAGGATGCCTCAACAAGTTATTCAAAGCCAATTTTCTTGATTTTTACGGTATTTTTTATTTTTGGGGGCTACCATAGATGTTGAAAGACTTCTTTTTAAGTGATCGAATAAGGAATTCATACAACAATATACTATCCCAAAAGATAAAAATATTACCTTAAGATGGATCTAATCACCTAAATGAGGAAAATCCTTAAGATTTATGGATATGTGGAACTAGTATTCTTCCCTTACCTTACAAGTGTAAGAAAAGTTTTTTTTTTAATTCTGGGCTCTCGTTCCTACAAGGACAAGCCCTCATACTTAATTACATTTTTAGAGCTGTAAGCCCTAAGGAAAACCTCTCGATTAATAAGATAAGTCAAGTTGCCAGAGATTAGGCTTTCATAATTGGAGGGTTTGAATTGGAAGATTAAGTTTCAAGAGATTGGACTTACAATCTGGTGATGACATGTCATGGGAAGGGCCCATGATATTGAATAGGATTTAATTTTTAGGAGTATCAATCTAAGGAACTGACAATGAATTTGAACTGATCAGATGAAGTCAAAAGATAATTGGTGGATAAAAGATTTGACTGACAGAGACAATTGAAAACCTTAGAATAAGGATAGAGTTGGGTAGGAAAGGATTTCAAGATGAGAAATAAGACTTTAGACTCTATAAGGAGCTCTATAGACAGCTAACCTAAATTTTGGGAATAATGTCCCTGGTCAAAATACTCATGATTTTCTATCGTCCAAGGAACATTGATCTCTGTCGACTATGACAAGCCTCATAACAAGGAATCCTCCTTGCATGTTAGAGCATGAAATATTCATAGTTTCGAAGTTGTTTGAAATACCTTCGTCATGAGTTACTTCATTCTAAGGTTTTCCCACTGGTCTCAAGGGGTTGATTATTATTTTGCATGTCCTAATCCTTAGCACTAATCAAATACCTGAACTAATTTACTCAGACTAAGTAGGATAGGTGTGTTTCCTCTGTTCGACATCCATGTTAGTTAGCCTAAAGTTTATGTCAGTCAGATCTGCTTATGCTTTATTCTCGTTCTCTGTCTTAGTGTGTTTTAGATGTTCATTTAAAGTTCAATATTTGCATTAATGTTTTGTTTGATTCTTGTCGGCATATTTTTTAGGTTATGTGTTTGTGGTGTTGTATTTTTGAAAAGAGGTCGCCTACAGAAATTGTCGGCGAATTTTTTAATTTAATTTAAATAAATAATTTGAAAAAGTAGTATTTGATTTTGAAAATAATTTTAAATTTGAAAATTTTAAGATATGAAATCAAGCTGATCTCACATCCAGAATAGTTTATATAAACGAGCGCCGCACCATAAACCGTGTATCTATCCCGAAGAATAGACACACTTGCTTGATAATGGGGCTCGATTAAATAAACTAGAAAGGTTTGTGACATCCGTTTGGTGCAACGAACCAATTTTATAAGCCGACAAATTCCCTGTTTAATATAGAAACATTAAACGAGGGTTTATATTACACAGGTTCTTAAAGTTCCACTATAAGGGCGAAGCCCTATAGTTAATTACATCTTAAGTGACGGAAATCACCTAAGAAAACTCTCGATAATAATCGGTAGTTCTGCTCTCAAGAATTTCGAAGTTTAAGTTTTCGAGGATTGAATTTTGGAATTTCAATAGGGAATGGATCGAGTTTGGAACAGTTATTTTTGGAAGTCGATGGAAGAAAAGTAGGAGAAGCTGAGGATCAAGAAGAATCTTGGCAACTTCCCGAGCTATCCTATTGTTTGGTTTGAATTTAGGAAAGTCCTAATGTTTATTTAATATTTTGATCTTGCCGATTTTAATTAATTAGGACTTATATTTGTATGATAAAATCATACGAATAGCCTCGAAGATGTGAGGGTCTATGTCGTATCGGACGACTACCTCGGATTCCTAAGAGCCGGTTAGGGCTTAATTTACATGATATGATCATGCAAATGCCTAACGAAGAGTTGAGGATTTATGTTGCACTAGGCAAGCTACCTCGAAGTCCTACGGCTTGGTTATTTAATTCTAAGGAAAGTTTCTTTGAAGTAGACTCGGGTTTCTTGCGATGACGATGGCCGTCTTTGCCCACCATGCTCAGAGCTCCTTGTTGTTGCGAGAGGTTTAGTTGTAGAAGTCATAAATCGGGAGATGAGAGAAGTGTTTGGTTTTAGAGAAAGTCTTAATTTCCATGTGTCTTTAATATTTTAATTAAAACGGGTCTTAAAATTGATTAAACGGAACCGATTAAGATCCCGCGGTTCCGTCATCCCGGCACCGTTATTTTCATCGAATTCACTTAGTCCAGATGAATTTGCTAAACTCAGCTAAATGAGTTCCGCACTTTCATTTGGACCGTGGGAAATCCCGTTAGCAACACGTGGGTTACATCATCCGAGGTATTCCCGATCATTCAATGAGACGTTTTAATTTAGTTGTAGTTGTAGTTTTGTTGTTTTGTTTGTGATTAAATTTTGAGTTATTTTATATTTTGAATGTTGTGGCGATGAATTTTATCTTGTAGTGTCTTTTAATTTAGTTATGGGTTTCGGTTTTGGTTTATGTCCTAAAGGTGTAGGTTTTCATGCAAGCTGTTGTTTATCATGCAAGAAAAGTAAGTGCGATGCGATTAAATAAGTTGCGATAGAGTAAATCGCAATAAAATAAAAGCGTACATGGAGGGTCTTCACGTCATCCCAAGTTGCACTTAAAACACGGTTAGAATATTTAAGCATTTAAAGTAAGTTCCTAGGTAAAGCTAAGGGAAAGGTTATGGTTTTCTACCAAATTCCTAATCCTATGGCTAGTCATCTCCTATGACGTCTAGGTCTTGATTTTGGTTTTAAGGATGATTTTCTTCACCGAAAGAACAACTAAGCTCGATTTGTTCTTAAGGACATTCCATCATATTGAGGAAGTGTTTAAGACGAATCTTAAACATCTTTTCGATATTTCGGGAATTGTCTGAAGTCCGAATGAATTCTATTGTTCAAGTGAATTAATCATCCGAGGTGTTTGAGTTAAGTTTTATTTCTTGCTCGGTGAATTAGGATGTTTGAATATCCTTATGAGTGAAGTGTCATTTCACTTGATACTCCATTTAGGAGTTACTGATAGTAAAAGCTCTAAGAGCGAAATGATATTTAATGATTTGTGATTGAATTTAAGTTAAATTAATGATTTAAGTTTGGAATAGTGTTCGAGTTATCTTAGATTTATTTTTGAATTCTTCATGTCTTTATATTTAATTTAATTTAATTTAATTTAACTTAATTTAATTTAATGTGGTTTAATTTAATTTAATTTAACTTAAGTTAATTTAATGTAATATGATTTAGTTTAATTTAATTTAATTTAATTTAATTTAATTTAATTTAATTTACTTTTAATTTAATTTAATTTAATTTAATTTAATTTAATTTAATATAATATAATATAATATAATTTAATTTAATTTAATTTAATTTAATTTAATTTAATTTAATTTAATTTAATTTAGTTTAATTTAATTCTTAATTTTTAATTTAATTTTTAATTTTAGAGGAATTTGTTTTAAATAATTTAACTTTAATTTAATTTAATGATTAAGTCTTTTAGCATTTTAAATCTTAAACTTGGATTATCATTTTAATTAGGAATTAAATATTATTGGGATGATTAATTTAGGGATTTTTAAATTAAAGAATAAATCTCCTCCTAATAATATCCATATTTTAATAATTCCAATTTTATTATTCTTCCAAATTTAACTAATTATTTAATTAAGGTTTATTGAAATTGTTTTAAATTGTTTAGTAGGTTTCTACCCCTTAATTATCTAAATTTCAATCATCCAAATCAAATTAAAATCAAATATTTTGCCTATTAATTTCATTAAGCCTAAAGTCTTAATTAAAGGGTTAAGATTTTAATTACCATTTTGCCCTTCAAGCCTAATAATTTCATAACTCACTAAATTGAGCTCAAATGAACTTGAAATTTTTATGTTACTTCACTCATATGTCAATAAAGACATTAGAGGAGAAAATGTGATTTTTCTGTATTTAATTTATTTATATAATTATTTTTGGTGGAAAATAAGGATTTCCAAGGAAAATTTAATAATATGACCAAGGGAAAGTTTCTGTCCTTAAGAAAATTATGGGACATTCCTAATGACTAGAGGACCACTTGGACCAAATTTTGTGATTTTTTGAATTATATTTTATTTATTAGAATTATTTTAAGCTATGGAGTATTAATTAATTTAAAAATAAAATATAAGTTGAAAAATGAATTTTATAATTTTTAAAATTCTCTCTGATATCAAGGATTTCAGAGAACCAAATTTTACAATTTTCTGATTTTTCTTTGATTTATTATAATTATTTTAGTGAAAATGCTAGAAAATACATTTTTTTTTAATTTTAAAATTACCCTAGGGCTTTAAAATTTAATATCTCATTAAATAGACCTAAGAAAAATATGGGGTTTGTTCCTAAGTGATTATATTTCAAAATATGACATTTTGGTGAATTTTATTATTTTTGTGATTTTTATTATTTTTAATTATTAAAATATTAAAATAATGATGAAAAATCAACTTTTTTAGAAAATTGAAATTTTAATTTTCTTAAATTCCTCTGATATCAGAGAGGCTCCAAAACCAATTTGGTGAATTTTTGAAAGGTATTTTGAAAGTTATGAATTTTTAAAGTTTAAAATGACTAAATGGCTTAATCAACCCATTTAGTAGGACTAGCGAAGTCGATTGACTTCGAACTTTTATGGTGGGTTCCTCTGATCCTAAAGGTCAGTGGAGAATTGATTTCAAGTCAATTTGATCTATGGTTAACTCTAATTAATTAAAGTCCAATTTTGGGTATTTAAGCCGATTAGGGTTATTTTGAGTGAACTAACTCAAGTCCTATTTTTCCTAGGGTTCTGCTGGTCATAAGGAACATCACCAAATTTTCCTAGAATTTATTTCACAACATGCTAATTTTTGGAATTAAAATACTCAAAACGACAACATGCATTTGAAAAATAAATAACTTTTCACGAGAGGTGGCCTCGACCTTGGAAAATTCGGGGAATGTTCCCAAGTTCAGAGGCTTAAAAGCCACTATGGTCTCATGCCATGGTGAATTGTATGAATGCATGGAGAATTAAAACAATGCGGGGAGTAAATAATTAATTAAAAATAAAATACTGGACAAAATTAATTAATTTCTTTTCCACATTATTCTCCTCTATTCAGCTGAGCAAGAGGGTATTTTTATTTTATTTTTGTGATTTTTCTACACAAAGATATGGATTTTTGAAGTTTAGGGAATTAAATAAATCGAGAAAACCCCTAATTTTCTATTTATCGAGTCGGCGCCGCGTCGACCTTAGCATCTCCGAAGTGCGCGCGTGGCGCGCTCCCATTCGACGCCGCCGCTTGAGTCGAGCGGCCGGGTCCCGCCTTCCGCGTATCATCTGCCGATCCAGACCTAATCCGAGCCGTCCGTCCGCGCGTGTATTAAATGGACGGCATCCGTTCATCGTCCCCAAGCCTCCTAACCGAGAGCCGTCCACCTTCAGCCACTAAGATCTCACTCGATTCTCCATGGATTTTTATGTTCTTATACTGCATGGATTCGTCTTGAAGAGACGAACACATCTATACGGCTAATGTTTATTGAAATTGACTCATTTGAAATGGAGAATGTTTAGAAGCTCGGGATGAAGAATTGATCCATACCTTAGCTGCGAGAGGTGAAGCCTCGATCGGAGATGCTCGGCACGTTCGTTGGAGCTGCGAGGAGGCTAGGGATGAAGCACAGGGATGTGGTGAATTGCCTGAGTGTGATTTCCACCAAGGGTGATCACAACCTTTGGAGTACGGAACAAGCTGGGTGGCACTGGAGATGGGGCTTTTCTTGGTGGACACCTTCTCTTGGTACGAGTGAAGGTGTAGGACCAATCGATTTGAGGATTGATCCTTTGTGGAGAAGTGTCCTGGTTTTGGGTGGAATTTCGGTTGAGAAATTGGATTTTGTCGGTGGGGATTAGGGCGAATTGACGCTTGGGGATCAAGCTGCTCTAGGGGTGGAGAAGGGTTTGGAACAATTTTGGCGAGTTTCGGCGAGGTTTGTGCGACTCTCCTCTCATGGCCGTGAGGGGTGGTGTTTAAATAGGAGAGGGTGGAGGGCCTCCCGGGAGAGTTAGGGCTTTGGATCACTGCTGCGGGCATGGGAAGAACGGCCATGGTGGCCAGTTGGGCATGGGGCGAGCTCGGCGATGGAGAATTCCAAAGTTGGCTCACATGTGAGCTCTCGGCCATGGTGTTTTCCGGTGACACGGTGGTGGCCGGCCGGGCATTGGTCACCATCTTGTTCGGGTGGGTCGGGGCTGGGGTTTAGTGTAGGCGATTGGCAAATGCCATGTGTAAAAGGCTTGGATTAGAATGGAATGGGAGAGGGCTTATTTTGGCTCAAATTGGTCAACCCCTCCATTTGGGCTAGGTGCACCACCAAGGCTTTGTTTAGGTCTGAATAGAAAGTGATTTAGGTCGGCTTAATCGGTGGGGAATGGTCACCATCCAAGTACGATTAAGCTTAAGCAAGATTTAGTGGAATCATGGGAGTGGTTAATCACCTTTAGGAATTAAGGAAAGAGTCTCCTCCTTTTGCCCAAAATGGCATGGTGACATGTAAAGAGGCTCTCATGGCTTCCATGTGGCTCATGCATGGCTTCATGGCTCACCTTTGGCTTGGGAAAAGTCGAGTCGATTTCATGGAAATGGATTTAAGAAAAATTTTGGTATTTAGGGGTGATTTGGCATGAGGCTTGATTTGGAATTATTTGATGATGGGATTATAACTTAGGGAATGGCTTTGATTAAATGGATGGCAAATGGAAATGTCATGTGGGCTTTAGGGTAGATTTTGGGCTCATTGAAATGGTTTTAGATGGGCTTTTAAATGGTTTAGGAAAGTGGGCTTTTGAATTTTAAAATGGATTTTGGGATGAAATTTTGGTAAAGGCTTGGGCCAAATAATTGTTGAGTTTGGTTTAGGGATGTGTCATGAGTGGTTTGAAACAAATTTGAGGTGATTTGGGTTTGAATTGGGTTGGATATGGGCCTTTTGGTAAAGAGGCTAAGGTGGGCCAAAATGGGCTACCATGGGCCAAAGTTGGGCTAGGGTTGAAATTGATGTAAAATTAATGTTGGGAAATGTTTATGGGAGTGTTTCAAAGAGGTTTTGACTTTGGTTGGGCTTTGATTTTGGGGTTTGGGCTTATTTGGGCTAGGTTTAGGTTTAGGTCGAAATTGGGCTTTTTGATTTTGGGTTGAATTTGAGTGGGGTTTGGGTCTAAATTTTGGGCAAATCATGTTAGTGTTTTGTTTGTGGGGATGTTAAGGAAGGTTTAGAAAAGATTTGGGGTTAATTGGAGTTGAATTGGGTGAGTTTGGGCTAAGTTTGGGTCATGGGTCCAAATTGGGCTTTAAGGCCAAAAGTGAAATTGGATCCCAATGCCAATCAAATTGGGCTTGGATTTGGTCTAGATTGGTGTTGGGGATGTTGAATTGAAGTTTAGAATTGAATTGGACCAGAATTTGGGTCAATTGGGTAGGCTAGGCTTGACATTGGGTTCACTTTGGGTTAAAATGGGTCGAATTGGGGGTTTTGACAAAAGTAGGGTAAATTGACAAAATTGGCCCATGGTGTAGTTGAACAAAATGAAATTGGGAATATTTGGGATTTTCTGGAATTTTCTGGGAATTTTCTGAATTTTTGGATTTTTTGACTAAGAGGGGTATTTTGGGTATTTGGAGGGTATTGGGAGGTATTTTTGGAATTTTTGGTATTTTTGGTTATGGATGATCAATTTGAGTGATGAGGAAATGTTTAGGATTGGTCTTGAGGAATTTTGGGTAATTTAGGTGATTTTGGAGATTTTGGGTGGTTTCAAGGGTTTTGGGTAGGTTAGGCGGGTGTAGGGTCCCGGGGGTCAAAAATTGAAAATTTGGAAAATTGAAGATTGGGTTAATGTAAGTGGAATCAAATCATTTTGGTTGAGCCATGAAGCCATATCAAGCCCATATGAGCCATGAAGGGACTCATTTGAGGCACCACGTATGTTGTTCTTAACCTCTTACGCGAGGGCTTAGGGGTTAAAGACCATCCATGTGAATCACCTGCATGAGTCAGGAGGTCAAGTTAGGTATAGGTGGGGTTTTAGGAGGTGTATGGAAGTGTAGTGTATGAGTGTAGTGTGTGTGTAAGTCAGCCCCTCCACTTAGACTAGGCCACCTGGGGCGATCCTAAGGCGAAAGAGTCCTATAGGAACTCATCCTTTAAACTTCCACATTTGATCTCGACCCTCTAGGTGATTAGGGGTCTACAATCAAGTTTGTGGAGTTTGCGGGGAGTTAAGAAGTGGTTTGAATTTCTAAGTGGTGGGCCCCAATTCTAATCCTCTAGGATAGTCGAAGGAAAGGCTGAAGGCTAGATCACGAGTACTAAAGAGAAGAAGAGAAGACCTCATCAAAAATGAGGTCAACAAATGGACCCCCGATAGGTGTGGTGTGCTAACCAAGCACACCGCGCGTATTGGCGTTGACCGAAAAGATCAACAAAACCAACACGGATGTCCAGTGACAAACTTAGGACGAAGTAGAAGAATTTCCGGCTGGGGAGTGTCGAGTATATCTCCAAGGCTGGAGATTCACTGAACTCTCGGCTGGGGAAAGGAAAAGGAGGTGAATTCCAAATCACAAGATCCGGGGAAATTTCAATTTAAATTTTGTTTCGGTTTAAGTTTTGATGTGTGAATTCAGATTTCAACTCGAGTTTCAATTTAGATTGAAGTTTTGTTAAGATTAATTTTGAAGGGATTTGATTTGAAATGAAAATTAGAATTTTGCGGTTTTAGATGTAACATCCTCGACCTTAAAAGAAAATTGAATTGATTGGATTGAATCATTACAATGAGGAGAGATCTCGGAGCGATGTGGTATCGGATGTAAAATCCTTAACCTCGAGAGCTCGATTTGGTGTGCTTCATTGCAATAGGAAGAGAATCTAAAGCGATGCGGTATTGGATGTAAAATCCTCGACCTCAAGAATTTGATTTTTTTGATGCATTTCGGTGCGATAGGGAAAGAATCCTAAAGCGATGCGGTCTCGGATGTAAAATCCTCAACTTCAAAAAGTTGATTTTGATGTATTTCGGTGCGATAGGGAAAGAATCCTAAAGCGGTGCGGTATCGGATGTAAAATCCTCGGCCTCGAAAAAGTTGATTTTGATGTATTTCGGTGCGATAGGGAAAGAATCCTAAAGCGGTGCGGTATCGGATGTAAAATCCTCGACCTCGAAAAGTTGATTTTGATGTATTTCGGTGCGATAGGGAAAGAATCCTAAAGCGAGTGCGGTATCGGATGTAAAATCCTCGACCTCGAAAAGTTGATTTTGATGTATTTCGGTGCGATAGGGAAAGAATCCTAAAAGGCGAGTGCGGTGCTCGGATGTAAAATCCTCGAGCCTCGAAAAGTTGATTTTGATGTATTTCGGTGCAATATGGAAAGAATCCTAAAGCGAGTGCGGTATCGGATGTAAAATCCTCGACCTCGAAAAGTTGATTTTGATGTATTTCGGTGCGATAGGGAAAGAATCCTAAAGCGGTGCGGTCTCGGATGTAAAATCCTCGACCTCGAAAGAGTTGATTTTGATGTATTTCGGTGCAATAGGGAAAGAATCCTAAAGCGAGTGCGGTATCGGATGTAAAATCCTCGACCTCGAAAAGTTGATTTTGATGGGTAATTGACTTTGCAACGATTTGTAATGTTGATTTGAAAAGTGTGGAATTTTGGTGTTTCGAAAATTTCATGAAAGTTGTAAAAGACTTTCATGGAAGGAAATAGATTAGGAGGGAATATGTAGATGTTACATATCCCATTCAGAAGAGTTGATTGAAAGTTGCTTGGTTTGGATTGAATGTGATTCCTCGCCATCAGATTCGATCCGTGTCAATGGAATCGACCGCTTCCTTCCCAGACAAGGGAGAGAGTAGAACGAGGTTGGACTTCAGATTTGGAAGGGTAAGTTTGAATTTGACTGAGGTTTGATGTGAGATCTGGAAAGATCGAATTTGAAATTTGAAATTTGGTGAGATTTGATTTGAAATTTGGAAAGATTGAATTTGAAATTTGATTGAGATTTTGTGGTCATTTTGTTTGTCTTTTATCGATTCAAATTTTATTTTATCGTGAATTTGGAGTTTATCATTTTTTTAAATCTTAAGGAAAGTTTTCTTTTATTCTTTTTGTTTCTTTTACTGTTCTTTGTTCGAAGTTCATTTAACTTTTAATGGCGTTTCCCGGTCAATTTGCACAAAAAGAGGTGAAGGCCAAAATTGTGACATGGTCACTTTCATTCCAATCATGCTGAAGATACATCGTACAACTTGATACGGAATACATCTCATACAATCCATATAGACTCAAAACGGACTATGTATGATCTTTGTCGATTCATCCAAAAAGGTATACATCGAAAATCCATGTACGAATAGTGAGGTACATGGTCGATAACATCACCTTCCAAGCCATCCTTGGCAAGGATGCCGTATGGATGTACGTTGGAGGTGTGATATTTTCCATGTAGCTCGCGGCTCGTAAGGCGGAGGCTCTCTAACTCCGGGTACGGTGGAAGTGGTAAGGTGTCTTCACTGTCGTCCATCCTTCGAAAGTAGCGAGATCCGCTTCACTGGTACCCACTGGTATGCAATGCTTAGCGACATCTGCTCCGTTGCCCTTCGGTATCATGACGGAACCTACCGGTAATGGTATCTTTGCTTGGCCCTCGGAACTCACACGGGACTGCTATCCGGAGGTCGGATCCGAACATGATATTACACTCATTCGGAAAAAAGCTGTGCGGAAAGGTCGACAAAGTCATGGTGATCTATGTGCGGGGGTATACGGTCACCTGCTTGTAGATGTTAATAATGCGGCTATTGGGTATGCAATGCTGCAGCGGTACCCTCCATGTTATCAATCTTTTTACCATTCTCTTGATGACTAATGGCATCGGATCCACTTGCCCATGACGGAGTATTCCGGTGGGTTTCCCTTCTGTCCTCCATGCAAAGTTGTAACGGCATCCACATTGTATTGTGATTCTTCCCTTCCACGGCATCCATCTCCGGGGTTACGAGTATGTGTTTTCCCTTAGGCGGCCTGCTCGGCCCATTCTTTTCAAATCCCGGATGCAATCCACGATTTCTTGTTGTTCATACTACGAGAATACGTACGTATGTAGCTCGAGGCCCTCCAGGTATATTGATTCTTACGCCTCCAATTCTCTCGAAGTATTCAAAGGTTTTCTTTTCAACATTCGCATTCTCTCCGGCTCGTATTCCGGAATGATGCGGATGGCGAGGCACAGTGACATATTGTGGGATATACGGTTCGATCCCTTCGCGTTCTCCTGCATACCTCGGCTCCTCGGGGATGATGCTTGTCGGGACATCCCCGGGGTTGCTCACGCAACAAGGTCATGCGTTGCGGTGGTTCTATCCGGTGGCGTGGTAGCCTTCTTTCTTCGGTCTTTGTGAGATTTCCCTGGTTCTTTCGTTATCCTAGGAGGTGGCCTCCTTTCTTCGAGTTCTGGTGAGCCGGTGTCCTTGAAGTGTATGTGCGGCATTAGCAAGCTTGTCTCGTCGCGGCGGTCCGCAGCTAGTTTGGTTAACATCTTACGGATACGGCGATTCTTATTTCTTCGTTGCGTTGCTGTGAGAGTAGCTCTTCGAACTTCTTGAACGTCTGTGGGCGCGGCGCTGACAAGCCTGCCCTCGGCTGTAGCGACTACAGACTTCATTCTCTTGTCCTCTTCAGTGTTTGTTTTTCTTTTCTTACTGCTGGGTTGGTGGCTTGGGCCACCCACTTTCATCACTGTCTGACTGGGCAGTTCCTCTCGGTCAACTGGGACCCAGTCACTTTCCTCGTACTGTAGGCCTGCTCGGTGCGAAATCCGAGTCGATCTCGATTATCGCTCCATCTTTCACCCTCTTTTCGTCGAGTGCAAGGCTTACGCCATTTCTAAAGTTCGGGACCAACCGCCCGCTCGACATTTCCTGCGAAAAGACAAGGAAAAGGATCGGGAGGCATATCTAAGAACAAGAACATTAAGAAAATGTTTATTAAAGACAAAAATTTTTTTATTACTTTTGTATTTTCAATTTAACGGGAATGAAATGGGATAAGATCGGGAAAGAGATTTTGATTTGGAAGAGAAAACAAGAGAAAACTTTATTATCATGATTTTATTTATTTTAGCACATTTTTTGTTATTTTTGGGTTCGGACCCGGTCATAAGTAATCACTTCACCCGTGCTTCTAGGGATGGAAAGTTCATTCCTTCGAAACATCGGGTAGCGTAATACTTTTTCAAGTATCGTCCATTGATCGGAAGCATATGTCGTTCTCCTTGGCGAGTTCACTAGGCTGGTAGGAGCCTCTGAGTAGATTGTCTCGACCACAAACGGTCCTTCCCGAGTGGGTTCAAATTTTCCTCCTATCTTGCGGTGTGCGAGAATAGGTCTTTTGAGAACGAGAACTAAGTCACCAACCTTAAAGGTTCTTGGGCGGACCGATCTGTCATGGGCTTGAACCATCTTAGCTTGGTATAGTTCTAAATTCTGCTGCTTGCTGCAAGTCTTTTCCCTTCCAGGCTTTCCAATTCTTCTAGTCGTAATCTGGCATTCTCTTCGTCGTGAGTTTGTTTGCAAGCTGCAATCTGAGTGAAGGAAGGTTGGACTTCTAAGGGTAACAACGCCTCGGACCCATACACCGGAGCGTAAGGTGTAGCTTGAGTAGGTGTTACGAAGGTTGTCCGGTAGGCCCATAAGGCTTCTAACAACTTCTCGTGCCAATTTCTCTTATTATCGTCCAAGGTTTTCTTTAAAATTTGAACGAGAGTTTTATTAAAAGCCTCAGCGAGGCCGTTTGCTCTTGGGTAGTAAATTGTTGAATATCGCCAGTCGATTCCGTGTCTCTCGACAAAATTGTTGATTTGCGTGCTTCGAATGCGGCCCGTTATCCGAGATGATCTGCGCGGCACTCCGAAACGGTAGACAACTTGGTTCTTGAAAAGCTGTAGCACGTGGTGTGCCTTCACTTCTTTGAGTGGAGCCGCCTCTGCCCACTTGGAAAAGTAATGCTGTAGCCGCAAGAATGAAGCGATGTCCTTTTGACGACGGCGGTTCTATTGGACCCACTATATCAGTGCCCCGACATTCGAATGGCCACGACGCAATTGTCGGATGTAGCACATTTGGAGGTTGGTGTAGAACCACTCCGTGCACTTGGCAGCGATGGCCGGCTCTTGGCGATTTTCATGCGGTCGGTCATCATCGAGGGCCGGTAGTACCCTAGTCTTTTAATTTTCATTTTCATCTTTGGACCCGGCGAGTGAGCGCCACGGAGTCATGAATGTATCTCTTTAACAATTTCACGGGCCTCGGACCCGCTTAGGCA
Organism: Papilionanthe hookeriana x Papilionanthe teres; assembly: GCA_022702705.1. Taxonomy (NCBI): domain Eukaryota; kingdom Viridiplantae; phylum Streptophyta; class Magnoliopsida; order Asparagales; family Orchidaceae; genus Papilionanthe; species Papilionanthe hookeriana x Papilionanthe teres. The sequence goes on from CM040425.1 coordinate 97,693,547, forward strand.
TCTTAGCCACATTTGATCGAAAAGACCTTACGTATAATATGTTGTTTATTAATGCATAGGACGAGTTCTTTTCTTGATACGATGGGCTAACGACCTATCATCCAGTAGTTTTCTGTTTGCGGGTAATCTATTAATGGTTGTCGCTCGATCTTCAGTGTTTTCACATCCTTCTATTGCGATTGATCCTTTTCCTTTTCGATTTGTGTATCGTGTCCATGTCGAGTATGTGATAGGACATGACGTCCAGTGAGCTGACACTTCCATTGATTCATCTTGCAAACGGGCAAATTCTTTTGCGAGACGAGCTAGCGCATCCGCTAAAGCGTTTTCTTTTACGGGAATTTTGTAGATTGTCACATTCGGAATTTGTTCCAACGATTTGTATGGCATGCTTGGAAGTATTGCTCGAGTCTTGGTTTTAAAATTACGTATTGTCACGCGATCCGTTGGATGATTAATTGCGAATCCCCGTAGATGTTGATGTACGTTATACCCATTTGAATAGTTAATTCCGGTCTGTTATGAGGGCTTCGTATTACTTCCGTTGTTTGTACACGGCTGCGTCGAGTGGTAGGAGTATCTTAACATCCCCGCTCACGGTGTTATAAAGATTAGTCCGATCCTGCCTTCACCGGGCACTATCACTTGCGATTCTTCGTCTTTATGTCTTGAAGATGCTCCGTCGAAATATAATTCCCAACGTCGATCATCGGGATCTTCTAGGTTCATTATTTGTTCATCGGCAAGTCGTCATTGAGAGGCGGTCTGCAGGCAAAGGGTGTCTTTGCGAGGAAGTACGCTAAGACTTGTCCCTTTACGGCACGAAGAGGCACGAAAGTTATATCGAATTGCAATAATATCATTGACCATACGGCAAGTCTGCGGAAAGCGTTGGGCGGGTCATCGAGTATTGCAATGGATTAAATTTCGAGATCGGGTTGACCTTATGAGAAAGCATGTAATGCTGAGCTTTTGAGCGGCGAAGATCGGGGCTAAACGGTGCTTTTCGATTGCGGGATACCTTATTTCCGTCGGCGATAAACGACGGCTTAGGTAGTAAAGAGCATTTTCTTTACCCTCATCATTGACACAGGCTAACGAGGGCTCCGAGAGAGTCGTCTAAAGCCGCGGTATAAAGTATTAGCGGTCTACACGAGGCCCGGGGCTGCTAAGACGGGGAGGTGTCATTAAGTATTGTTTAATGTCCTCGAAGGCCCTACGGCATTTCTCTTCCCAAATAAATTTGGCGTCCTTTTTAACTAGTGCCGAGAAAGGTGACACCTACGACAAGTTTGAGATAAAGCGTCGAAGATATGCCGACTTCCCTTGAAAAGATCGTAGTTGTTTTAAGGTTACGGGAGGTGGCATTTCTAAGATGGCTTTAATCTTTCCGGGTCGATTTCGATTCCACGATGTCGGACAACGAATCTAAGAATTTCCGGAGGTGACGCCGAAGCGCATTTTAAGGGATTCATCTTAAGGTTAAATTGTCTTAATCGTTCGAAAACAATTCTCGAATCATACGAGTGGTTTTCCTTTACTTTGCTTTTGATGACCACATCGTCCACGTAGCATTCGACTTGATTGTGGATGAGATCATCAAAAATTCTTGTCATTGCTCTACGGTAGGTTGCTCTGCGTTCTTCGATCCGAATGGCATCCTTTGTGTAGCAATATACCCCGATCGGCGTTACGAATCTTTGTAAGTTTTTCATCTTACGGAGCCATTTTTATCTGGTTGTATCTACGAAGATCCATCCATGAATGAGAATATTTCATGCGTTGAAGCGATGTCGATCATTAATTCGGGATCGGTAGAGGAATTCATCTTTCGGACATGCCTTGTTTAAATCTACGAAATCCACACAAATTCGATCGACCATTCTTCTTCACGGCTGGTACCACGTTGGCTAACCAAGTCGGGTATTGTTCTTCGCGGACAAATTTAGCGTCTATTAGCTTTTAACTTCGGCTATGACTTGTTGTTCGATTTCTAGACGCATTCTTCACGGGACCTTGTCGTCGGAACGAAGCGGGGATCCACCCTAGCTTATGGACTGCGACCTGCGGAGCTAAACACGGCATCTCATCGTAGCTCCAAGCAAAACGGTCTTTGAATTCCATTAATAACTTGATTATTTCTTCGGAGTCTTCTTTATTGAGTAAGGAGCTAACAAAGGTAGGTCGAGGTTCTTCGCTAGTACCTAAGTTAACTTCAGTTAACTCATCTATTGTAGATTTGATCTCTTCTTCGAATTACGGTGGAGCATCTCCGATTTGCAAATCTTCGAGTTCTTACTGGTTTCCATGCGGTTTTCATTAGACTCGCGAGGTGACAACCAAGCAAAATTCGGTATCGTCAGCTGATCCTACGTGCCGAATCCGAGACCATGTTTTGAGTTGGGTGGACGACCGGAGTTATTCCATAAATTTTCAAAACGTTGTGATTGACCTTTTGTCCATTTGTCGAGGTAAGAAACCACGGCTGAATTAAATTTTGAACACGGGGAGAGTACCACTCGAAAGGCAATTCCATTAATTCGATGAAGTAGCATCTTGAGTTGTACATTATTTTCGAGTTTTGGAGGAAGGAGCACCACGGTAGAATTTGATGGGCTTTGCACCACCGCTACGTACCTCTTTGACCTCCATACCCTCGATCTTATTAGAATGGATCGGGGTCGAGTCATAGTATGTACCTAGTGGTTAATCTTCTCGTACATCGATTTATATTCTTCGTTTCTTTCATCTTCGAGAGGGATTCTGAATTGCGGCTTCTTTCGACTTATTGTCGTTGCTTCTTGTTTGATTTCTTTTTCTTCTTCAGAACTATCTTCCCAATCGACATTGATGGTCGGTTTCCTCTGTCCGATCGTCCTAACGTCTCTGCCACGACCTCGTCCCGGCCTCGACCTCGGATGCGAGTTGTGGAGAAACCTTCACCATCTCGCCGTAAGGGAGTGGTGAGTGGTTGTTGGACTAGAACTTCGGGTTCTTCGTCGTCCCAAATTTCTTTTGCTTCATTTGTTATGGTATCTCTGGAGAAGATTGTTTTCTTCGGAGGTGCATAATAAGCTGCATCTTCATGGATTCCGATTTCATGTACGGAGAACGGTTGTAAGTCACCTTTGATGCACTGTTCCCCTCCGTCGTAGTATTTAATGCATTGATGTAGAGATGATGGTACCATCCTGTTTTCATGTATCCATGGTCGGCCCGAGTAGAGCGTTGAACGACGTTTCCGAATCAATTATGTGAAATTTCGCGGTTGTCTTTGCTAAGTCACCGGTCTTCATTAGCGGTGTTATTGAGCCGAGGGCTCTTTCTCCTTTACGGTTGAATCCTCTTAATAACATTTTGTCCGCCTCGAGCTCGCGAGCATCGATTTCAAGTATGCTAGCGTTCGAAGATTCATTATATTGATTGATGCTCCTGGATCTACCAATACTGCGGGAGAGTGTAAACTTCCCGATTATGGCCGAAATGTACGACGGTCGGTTGTGGTCTGTCGTCCCGAGTAATAGGTCGTCGTCCGTGAAGGTAACACCTCGCTTGTTCCTTTAACGAAGCAAACCTCATCTAAGGACTCTCCGGCCATTTGAGCTAAGCAAATTTACGGATCAAGTAAGGCCTTGATCGAGCTTCTCTCATCTCCTTTGATAAGATGAGAGCATCGTAGATGCTCGGTTTGGTGGTAGTTTCCTAAGATGGGCTAGCACGTTGTAATCCACTTTGTTTTCATGTGCCTCGTTTTCTTCTCGAATGGGTATTTCTCCTGCCGGGGTTGGTTCTTCTGAACGACCACTCGCTTTCCTTTGTCTTTTGGACCCATTCTCGGAGGTAGAACTCTTCCACTTCTTAAGTTGACTTCGTGATTTCTTCGAATTTAGCATTGAGTTCTTTGGTGTCTCTTCTGAATCGGGACGACGGGTTCTTCGGGATTAGCTTCGGAGTACGAAGGCTCTAACTCTATTGTATTTGGAGCTCCTCGAAACTCGCAAATAGATTCGTTGCTTGTTGAACTCTCGTAGCCTTCACGGTGGATGTCTTCTTCATCATTGTGATCGTCGAGATTGTGTATGATTTGAGAATTGTCATTTGTATCGGAATCGACATCCGGATTAGGTTGATTGTCGCTAGTTACGTAATCGTTAGAAACGGTCGAAAACGTAGCCAACGCCATAACCCTCATCATTATAAGATCCACCGGAGTGAGCGAATAATCATACGAGTCGGAAGTTCGAGGGATTTCTCCCCAGAATCGGAAACAACTATCCTAGGATAAGCGGCCCCTAGTCCAGCCTTAGGTGCCTCGGTCTTCTCTTCTTCGTCAATTTTCTTCTTTTCTTCAATTATCTCTTGTTGAGGTTGTTCTTCCATCGCGAGTGATAGCGCCGACTTGACGGGTTTTCGAACTGCGAGATTGAGGCTTGCCTTTGAAGCGGTTTGGATGTGATCTAAAATCTTCTTCGAAGACTTTGTCCAAGCGGTAGTCCATCCATCATCGGTCGCATAGGGATCTATCGGAACAATGAGATCCGTCGAGATAACATTGACGGAACCTCCTTTACGGGGTTCCTTCATGTACTCCTTCGGGATCGTTATATTCCCTTTCAGAAGATTGTCGTTGAGCCAACTCTTGAAGGTAATACAATCTTCTATCTTATGCCCGAGCATCCGGTGGTAAGGGCGAAAGTTGGGATCACCTTTCTTGTCGACTTCTTACGGTCTCTTAGGTTACGGTAGTTGGAAATGCGGAGTCTTCATCAAGCTGCGGAACATTTTCGGCCTTGCCTCATTCTTGAATGGATACTCACTGCTCGAAGCTCCTTAACGTACGTTGCGGACGGGGCGGTTGTTCATCTTGTTGAGATGAGTGATAGCTGGGTCGGGGTTGCTTGGTAGTGCTGTTGAGGTTGCTGCGGCCGTTCGACGATATTTGTATCGGTTGCTTGCCTTTGTCGGCTAGCTGCGACGATCCGGACTTCTTTTCAAAAGTTTTCACGGGCTTCGTTTATCTGTTTTATCGGTGAAACTTAATTGCTTCGCCTCCTCTTGCAAGCTTCCGGCCTTGCTTAACAACTTCTCGAAAGTCTTAATAGTAAATCCCTTGAGGAGAAGTCTTATCGGGCCATGGATGCTTTTTAGTAAAATGCCGATTGCATCTTGTTCTTATGCTTGTGGCTCACACTTCATACTTAGGTTCCTCCATCGAAGTATGTAGTCCACCAAGGTTTCATTCGGCTTACGCTTCTCTACCACTAAATCACTATAGTGATGTGGTGTCGAGCTCCGACAAATCGTTTGATGAAGAGGTTCTCCAATTCGAAAATGTCTTCACCGAACCGTTTGGTAATTCCGCATACCGATCAAAGGCGATCCACGACGAGTCGGCGACAAATTGTCGGAAGAGTAAAGCATCACTTCCGCCGGCATTGCAACAAGCGGCACGAAAATGTGCAACATCTTGCTGAGGGTTTCCGGTTCCATCGAAGGTCTTGAACGAGAGGTGGTACAAAGCCCTTCGGATATTGGACGGCGTCGAATTCTTCGGGGTAAGGTCTACCGTCCGAATGGATGTCCCGCTCTTTGATTGTGCTAAGGCTTCTCGCACTCTTTGTTCTACCAAGCTCTTGATATCCTTTTACGGAATCATACTTTGTGTTGCATCCTTCTTTAATTGATCATCCCGTTGACGGATGTAATCTCCTTTCCTCCGTCTACTGATGTGAATAACTTCCGGGGGTGTTTCTCTTTGGGGTTGAACCGACTGCGGAAGTGGCTAGGGCTACGGCCATCTCTTCCATCCTTTTCGCCATACGGGCGATCGTATCATCTTTCTCTTGAAGTCTGCCTCCTCATTACTTCGGCTCCTCTCTTTCTGCGGTTGCGGGAGCACCTTGATGGTGACGAAGCTCGTGTTTCTACCATGTTAATTTACGCATACTCATCATCCATGAACTGCGACGAGTCAACTTCATCTCCGAATTTCTCCTCTCTTTCCCTCGCTAGTCGCCGAATATCAGTTCTTAACTTTTCCATAGCATCTTCTAGAGGTCTTTTCTGTACCTCCTTGCAGTTGTCATGTGATAATTGTCGAGTTTCTTTCTCATGAGTCCCCTTCTTGCGGTAGCACTTTCTTCGGACTCAAGTCTCCTGACGAGACTTTCCTTTTCGATCGTTGTTTCGGTCTTAATCGGCCGGTAGTGGGACGCCATACCATCCTTCTAGCGACGGAAGGCCTAGGACCGGAAGGTACAGTCGGTCGAATCTTTGGAAGGTGGTATCCTCACGATACTGTAAACCGAAACAACAACGGAGTGGGCTAGCCTTCATTTTCTTATTTGGTTCTTCTGCGGCGATAAGCGAGTTCTACTCGCGGCCCGAGACGAGATTTGGCTGGCACCCGCCACTATCCTTCTTAAAATTTCCGACACGGGGCATCTTTCCTTCTTTGCTAACTTTTCGATCACGGTCTGTAGTCGGGCGAGTGGTGTAATCCTAGCCCTCTTCTTTTGTTGTCGTTATAGTATGCGGGCCGAGGTAATGTAGAGGCAATTCGCGGACATTTTCCTCGTCGAGTTGCGGCGGAAAGGGGATGGAATCTGCTCCCTTCCAAAAGGGGTGTATACTCGGACAATGGTATGTATTCGGGTAGTGGTGTGTACTCGGGAATTTCTTCTAGGAAAGCGACTTCGGCGGCTACGGCCTTTACGGCAATCTTCCTGCCTCTGTTTCTCCTGCGAGTCCGTGTTAGGGGTGGAACCCTTGAGGTGGACCCAATTTCAAAAACGGAAGGTCTTGCACGGAAATGCTGTACCCTCCGCGGTAACATGCTCGTTACAAATTTGGACTTCCTTCCCCTTCGGTTTGGCGGGAGCCGGGGTAGGTGCGGAGACGACTAGACCGGTGGGGGTAGAGATAACGGTCCTTCATGGACGGCGGTACTCCTCTCGGTGGAACCCTTTGCGAGAGGGGAAATTCTTGAGTTGATTTAAGGTTGAATTCGATCATGGGTTTCTCGGCTTCGACACTTTGTCCATCGGTGCGAAAAGGGTAACGTCGGCGATCTTGACATTTGTATTCTCGAATCCTTGTCCAAACCGGATGATCCATTGTCGGGCGGCTCATCCTTGTAAACGGCGAAGTCCAGTCCGTTGGTGAAGGAGAAAATCAGTTTTGGGGCTTCCATTTCTGCAAGGTAGATTCGATTGTCGGTCCCGAGTTGTGCTCCTTCTCATCGGGACGAAAAGAAAGGAATCGAAAAGAGTCCGAACACATTCTTGTTTCATGTATATTTATTAAAAGAGTCGTTCATTAGAAGGTTTGTTTATTTAGAACGGAATGTTCGAAGGTGTAGAGAAGGTAATGAATCGATTCGGAGTTGGAAAGGAAAAGAAAGTCTTATGCGAGACTTCTCGACTCGAAGGATTACTCCTAAACTAACACTTATTAGGGGTCCACCCCACCTCGGAAATGAGGTAAAAGGATCTCGGAACCTCTCTTGTTTAGGGGTGTCTAAACGGTGGCTCCTAAATCCGAGAGAATGTTGGCTATACTCGTTCGAGGTAGAAATGAACATAGTATTCCAACGGAAAGAAGGGTAGTTTGATCCATTTGGGACATGGATACACTACCGATTTTTGAAAGCGAGAACTATTTGATGAAAATGGAGAGAGGAACTATTCCAGGCGTGAGTCGCCAGAAATATGTCGGCATATTTTTTAGGTTATGTGTTTGTGGTGTTGTATTTTTGAAAAGAGGTCGCCTACGAAATTGTCGGCGAATTTTTAATTTAATTTAAATAAATAATTTGAAAAAGTAGTATTTGATTTTGAAAATAATTTTAAATTTGAAAATTTTAAGATATGAAATCAAGGCGATCTCACATCCCGAATAGTTTATATAAACGAGCGCCGCACCACAAGCCGTGTATCTATCCCGAAGAATAGACACACTTTGCTTGATAATGGGGCTCGATTAAATAAACTAGAAAGGTTTGTGACATCCGTTTGGTACGCGAACCAATTTTATAAGCCGACAAATTCCCTAGTTTAATATAGAAACATTAAACGGGGTTTATATTCACAGGTTCTTAAAGTTCCCTATAAGGGCAAGCCCATATAGTTAATTACATCTTAAGTGACGGAAATCACCTAAGAAAACTCTCGATAATAATCGGTAGTTATGCTCTCGAGAATTTCAAAGTTTAAGTTTTCGAGGATTGAATTTTGGAATTTCAATAGGGAATGGATCAAGTTTGGAACGGTTATTTTTAGAAGTCGATGGAAGAAAAGTAGGAGAAGGTGAGGATCCAAGAAGAATCTTGGCAACTTCCCGAACTATCCTATTGTTTGGTTTGAATTTAGGAAAGTCCTAATGTTTATTTAATATTTTGATCTTGCCAATTTTAATTAATTTGGACTTATATTTGTATGATAAAATCATACGAATAGCCTCGAAGATGTGAGGGTCTATGTCGTATCGGACGACTACCTCGGATTCCTAAGACCGGTTAGGGCTTAATTTACATGATATGATCATGCAAATGCCTAACGAAGAGTTGAGGATTTATGTTGCACTAGGCGAAGCTACCTCGAAGTCCTACGGCTTGGTTATTTAATTCTAAGGAAAGTTTTCTTTGAAGTAGACTCGGGTTTTGCTGATGACGATGGCCGTGCTTGCCCACCATGCTCCGAGCTCCTTGTTGTTGCGAGAGGTTTAGTTGTAGAAGTCATAAATCGGGAGATGAGAGAAGTGTTTGGTTTTAGAGAAAGTCTTAATTTCCATGTGTCTTTAATATTTTAATTAAAACGAGTCTTAAAATTGATTAAACGGAACCGATTAAGATCCCGCGGTTCCGTCATCCCGGCACAGTTATTTTCATCGAATTCACTTAGTCCGGATGAATTTGCTAAACTCGACTAAATGAGTTCCGCACTTTCATTTGGACAGTGGGAAATCCCGTTAGCAACACGTGGGTTACATCATCCGAGGTATTCCCGATCATTCGATGAGACGTTTTAATTTAGTTGTAGTTGTAGTTTTGTTGTTTTGTTTGTGATTAAATTTTGAGTTATTTTATATTTTGAATGTTGTGGCGATGAATTTTATCTTGTAGTGTCTTTTAATTTAGTTATGGGTTTCGGTTTTGGTTTACTGTCCTAAAGGTGTAGGTTTTCATGCAAGCTGTTGTTTATCATGCGAGAAAAGTAAGTGCGATGCGATTAAATAAGTTGCGATAGAGTAAATCGCAATAAAATAAAAGCGTACACGGAGGGTCTTCCCGTCATCCCAAGTGCACTTAAAACACGGTTAGAATATTTAAGCATTTAAAGTAAGTTCCTAGGTAAAGCTAAGGGAAAGGTTATGGTTTTCTACCAAATTCCTAATCCACATAGCTAGTCATCTCCTATGACGTCTAGGTCTTCGATTTTGGTTTTAAGGATGATTTTCTTCACCAAAGAACAACTAAGCTCGATTTGTTCTTAAGGACATTCCATCATATTGAGGAAGTGTTTAAGACGAATCTTAAACATCTTTTCGATATTTCGGGAATTGTCCTAAGTCCAAATGAATTCTATTGTTCAAGTGAATTAATCATCAGAGGTGTTTGAGTTAAGTTTTATTTCTTGCTCGGTGAATTAGGATGTTTGAATATCCTTATGAGTGAAGTGTCATTTCACTTGATACTCCATTTAGGAGTTACGATAGTAAAAGCTCCTAAGGGCGAAATGATATTTAATGATTTGTGATTCAAATTTAAGTTCAAATTAATGATTTAAGTTTGGAATAGTGTTCAAGTTATCTTAGATTTATTTTTGAATTCTTCATGTCTTTATATTTAATTTAATTTAATTTAATTTAACTTAATTTAATTTAATGTGGTTTAATTTAATTTAATTTAACTTAAGTTAATTTAATGTAATATGATTTAGTTTAATTTAATTTAATTTAATTTAATTTAATTTAATTTACTTTTAATTTAATTTAATTTAATTTAATTTAATTTAATTTAATTTAATATAATATAATATAATTCAATTTAATTTAATTTAATTTAATTTAATTTAATTTAATTTAATTTAATTTAGTTTAATTTAATTCTTAATTTTTAATTTAATTTTTAATTTTAGAGGAATTTGTTTTAAATAATTTAACTTTAATTTAATTTAATGATTAAGTCTTTTAGCATTTTAAATCTTAAACTTGGATTATCATTTTAATTAGGAATTAAATATTATTGGGATGATTAATTTAGGGATTTTTAAATTAAAGAATAAATCTCCTCCTAATAATATCCTTATTTTAATAATTCCAATTTTATTATTCTTCCAAATTTAACTAATTATTTAATTAAGGTTTATTGAAATTGTTTTAAATTGTTTAGTAGGTTTCTACCCCTTAATTATCTAAATTTCAATCATCCAAATCAAATTAAAATCAAATATTTTGCCTATTAATTTCATTAAGCCTAAAGTCTTAATTAAAGGGTTAAGATTTTAATTACCATTTTGCCCTTCAAGCTTAATAATTTCATAACTCACTAAATTGAGCTCAAATGAACTTGAAATTTTTATGTTACTTCACTCATATGTCAATAAAGACATTAGAGGAGAAAATGTGATTTTTCTATATTTAATTTATTTATATAATTATTTTTGGTGGAAAATAAGGATTTACAAGGAAAATTTAATAATATGACCAAGGGAAAGTTTCTGTCCTTAAGAAAATTATGGGACATTCCTAATGACCAGAGGACCACTTGGACCAAATTTTGTGATTTTTTGAATTATATTTTATTTATTAGAATTATTTTAAGCTATGGAGTATTAATTAATTTAAAAATAAAATATAAGTTGAAAAATGAATTTTATAATTTTTAAAATTCTCTCTGATATCAAGGATTTCAGAGAACCAAATTTTGCAATTTTCTGATTTTTCTTTGATTTATTATAATTATTTTAGTGAAAATGCTAGAAAATACATTTTTTTAATTTTAAAATTACCCTAGGGCTTTAAAATTTAATATCTCATTAAATAGACCTAAGAAAAATATGGGGTTTGTTCCTAAGTGATTATATTTCAAAATATGACATTTTGGTGAATTTTATTATTTTTGTGATTTTTATTATTTTTAATTATTAAAATATTAAAATAATGATGAAAAATCAACTTTTTTAGAAAATTGAAATTTTAATTTTCTTAAATTCCTCTGATATCAGAGAGGCTCCAAAACCAATTTGGTGAATTTTTGAAAGGTATTTTGAAAGTTATGAATTTTTAAAGTTTAAAATGACTAAATGGCTTAATCAACCCATTTAGTAGGACTAACCAAGTCCAATTGACTTCAAACTTTTATGGTGGGTTCCTCTGATCCTAAAGGTCAGTGGAGAATTGATTTCAAGTCAATTTGATCTATGGTTAACTCTAATTAATTAAAGTCCAATTTTGGATATTTAAGCCGATTAGGGTTATTTTGAGTGAACTAACTCGAGTCCTATTTTTCCTAGGGTTCTCTGGTCATAAGGAACATCACCAAATTTTCCTAGAATTTATTTCACAACATGCTAATTTTTGGAATTAAAATACTCAAAACGACAACATGCATTTGAAAAATAAATAACTTTTCACAGAGGTGGCCTCCGACCTTGGAAAATTCGGGGAATGTTCCCAAGTTCGGAGGCTTAAAAAGCCACATGGTCTCATGCCATGGTGAATTGTATGAATGCATGGAGAATTAAAACAATGCGGGGAGTAAATAATTAATTAAAAATAAAATACTTAGACAAAATTAATTAATTTCTTTTCCACATTATTCTCCTCCATTCACCTGAGCAAGAGGGTATTTTTATTTTATTTTTGTGATTTTTCTACACAAAGATATGGATTTTTGAAGTTTAGGTAATTAAATAAATCAGAAAACCCCTAATTTTCTATTTATCCGAGTCAGTGCCGCGTCAACCTTAGCATCTCCGAAGTGCCGCGTGGCGCGCTCCCATTTGACGCCGCCGCTTGAGTCAGCAGCCCGGGTCCCGCTTCCGCGTATCATCTGCCGATCCGACCTAATCTGAGCCGTCCGTCCGCGCGTGTATTAAATGGACGGCATCCGTTCATCGTCCCCAAGCCTCCTAACACGAGAGCCGTCCACCTCTAGCCACTAAGATCTCACTCGATTCTCCATGGATTTTTATGTTCTTATACTCTATGGATTCGTCTTGAAGAGACGAACACATCTATACGGCTAATGTTTATTGAAATTGACTCATTTGAAATGGAGAATGTTTAGAAGCTCGGGATGAAGAATTGATCCATACCTTAGCTACGAGAGGTGAAGCCTCGATCGGAGATGCTCGACACGTTCGTTGGAGGCTGCAGGAGGCTAGGGATGAAGCACGGGGATGTGGTGAATTGCCTAGGTGTGATTTCCACCAAGGCTGATCACAACCTTTGGAGTCCGGAACAAGCTGGGTGGCTTGGAGATGGGGCTTTTGCTTGGTGGACACCTTCTCTTGGTACGAGTGAAGGTGTAGGACCAATCAATTTGAGGATTGATCCACTGTGGAGAAGTGTCCTGGTTTTGGGTGGAATTTCGGTTGAGAAATTGGATTTTGTCGGTGGGGATTAGAGGCGAATTGACACCTGGGATCAAGCTGCTCTAAGGGTGGAGAAGGGTTTGGAACAATTTTGGCGAGTTTCGGCGAGGTTTGTGCAACTCTCCTCTCATGGCCGTGAGGGGGTGGTGTTTAAATAGGAGAGGGTGGAGGGCCTCCCGGGGAGAGTTAGGGCTTTGGATCACTTGCTGCAGGCATGGGAAGAACGGCCATGGTGGCCATTGGGCATGGGGCGACTCGGCGAGGGAGAATTCCAAAGTTGGCTCACATGTGAGCTCTCGGCCATGGTGTTTTCCGGTGACACAGTGGCTGGCCGGCCGGGCATTGGTCACCATCTTGTTCGGGTGGGTCGGGGCGGGGTTTAGTGTAGGCAATTGGCAAATGCCATGTGTAAAAGGCTTGGATTAGAATGGAATGGGAGAGGGCTTATTTTGGCTCAAATTGGTCAACCCCTCCATTTGGGCTAGGTGCACCACCCAAGGCTTTGTTTAGGCTGAATAGAAAGTGATTTAGGTCAGGCTTAATCGGTGGGGAATGGTCACCATCCAAGTACAATTAAGCTTAAGCAAGATTTAGTGGAATCATGGGAGTGGTTAATCACCTTTAGGAATTAAGGAAAGAGTCTCCTCCTTTTGCCCAAAATGGCATGGTGACATGTAAAGAGGCTCTCATGGCTTCCATGTGGCTCATGCATGGCTTCATGGCTCACCTTTGGCTTGGGAAAAGTCAAGTCGATTTCATGGAAATGGATTTAAGAAAAATTTTGGTATTTAGGGGTGATTTGGCATGAGGCTTGATTTGGAATTATTTGATGATGGGATTATAACTTAGGGAATGGCTTTGATTAAATGGATGGCAAATGGAAATGTCATGTGGGCTTTAGGGTAGATTTTGGGCTCATTGAAATGGTTTTAGATGGGCTTTTAAATGGTTTAGGAAAGTGGGCTTTTGAATTTTAAAATGGATTTTGGGATGAAATTTTGGTAAAGGCTTGGGCCAAATAATTGTTGAGTTTGGTTTAGGGATGTGTCATGAGTGGTTTGAAACAAATTTGAGGTGATTTGGGTTTGAATTGGGTTGGATATGGGCCTTTTGGTAAAGAGGCTAAGGTGGGCCAAAATGGGCTACCATGGGCCAAAGTTGGGCTAGGGTTGAAATTGATGTAAAATTAATGTTGGGAAATGTTTATGGGAGTGTTTTAAAGAGGTTTTGACTTTGGTTGGGCTTTGATTTTGGGGTTTGGGCTTATTTGGGCTAGGTTTAGGTTTAGGTCAAAATTGGGCTTTTTGATTTTGGGTTGAATTTGAGTGGGGTTTGGGTCTAAATTTTGGGCAAATCATGTTAGTGTTTTGTTTGTGGGGATGTTAAGGAAGGTTTAGAAAAGATTTGGGGTTAATGAGTTGAATTGGGTGAGTTTGGGCTAAGTTTGGGTCATGGGTCCAAATTGGGCTTTAAGGCCAAAAGTGAAATTGGATCCCAATGCCAATCAAATTGGGCTTGGATTTGGTCTAGATTGGTGTTGGGGATGTTGAATTGAAGTTTAGAATTGAATTGGACCAGAATTTGGGTCAATTGGGTAGGCTAGGCTTGACATTGGGTTCACTTTGGGTTAAAATGGGTCGAATTGGGGGTTTTGACAAAAGTAGGAGTAAATTGACAAAATTGGCCCATGGTGTAGTTGAACAAAATGAAATTGGGAATATTTGGGATTTTCTGGAATTTTCTGGGAATTTTCTGAATTTTTGGATTTTTTGACTAAGAGGGGTATTTTGGGTATTTGGAGGGTATTGGGAGGTATTTTTGGAATTTTTGGTATTTTTGGTTATGGATGATCAATTTGAGTGGGGAGGAAATGTTTAGGATTGGTCTTGAGGAATTTTGGGTAATTTAGGTGATTTTGGAGATTTTGGGTGGTTTCGAGGGTTTGGGTAGGTTAGGCGGGTGTAGGGTCCGGGGGTCGAAAATTGAAAATTTGGAAAATTGAAGATTGGGTTAATGTAAGTGGAATGAAATCATTTTGGTTGAGCCATGAAGCCATATCAAGCCCATATGAGCCATGAAGCCATATCGAGCCCATATGAGCCATGAAGGACTCATTTGAGGCACCCACTATGTTGTTCTAACCCTCTTAGCCGAGGGCTTAGGGGTTAAAGACCATCCATGTGAATCACCTGCATGAGTCGGGAGGTCAAGTTAGGTATAGGTGGGGTTTTAGGAGGTGTATGGAAGTGTAGTGTATGAGTGTAGTGTGTGTGTAAGTCAGCCCCTCCACTAGACTAGGCCACCCAGGGCAGTCCTAAGGCGAAAGAGTCCTATAGGAACTCATCCTTTAAACTTCCACATTTGATCTCAACCCTCTAGGTGATTAGGGGTCTACAATCAAGTTTGTGGAGTTTGCAGGGAGTTAAGAAGTGGTTTGAATTTCTAAGTGGTGGGCCCCAATTCTAATCCTCTAGGATAGTCAAAGGAAAGGCCTAAGGCTAGATCCTGAGTACTAAAGAGAAGAAGAGAAGACCTCATCAAAAATGAGGTCAACAATTCTAAGTTTTGTTAATCATATTAATAAATCATATTTTTCTAAGATTTGTATTTTTCGTTTCATTTTCTTTGTTTGAATTTAGTTTCTTTTGAGGTTTGTAAAGAAAACTAACAAGTTATCATCCTTGTTTTTGTTTTATGTATTCTTTTTATTATTCTTGTTTTCAAACATGAAATGACACATGAAATAACAATTAAACATAATATAACATGCAGAACATGAATTACTATATGGAACATGAGATAATATGTGTAATATCATATAGAGCATGAAATAAGATGTATGTTTAGCCTTGGTTGAGCTGAGGTAAGTTGATTTTCTAGTTAAGTTAGGTCAAAATTGAGCTAAGGTATGATATGGGTTAGCTAACTTAGGCCTGAATGTACCTAGGCTAGCTCGGGTTAAGTTGAGTTTGATTTACGTTTACTCAGATTAAACTAGTTGACCCAGGTTGAGCTGTGTTGATTTGGGTTTGACCAGGTTAAGCTAGGTTGACCCAGGTATGCTTAGGTTTAGCTTGTGCTGGATCAGAGTAAAGCTGGGTTGACCTGAATTGGCTTAGGTTTGGTTTGAGTTTGACTCAGGTTAGGCTAGGTTGACCCGAGTTAGCTTAGGTTTGGTTTGGGTTTGACATAGGATAAGCTAGGTTGACCCAATTTGACTTAGGTATGGTTTGGTTTTGACTCGGGGTAATGCTGGGAGATGCACTGAAAATATATCAGATTTTTTCTATCTAATTTTACCCTTTTTTGTGATTTTGCACTTTAAAGAAAGGTATTTTTCATGATTTGCTACAGGTATGATGATTTTAGGTGATCGGAGTGAAAACAAGCAAAAAGGAACGAATCCGGAGCAAAAATGAACGAATCCGGAGCAAAAAGGAGAAAAAATGAGCAAAATGGTAAAAAAGTGTTCTGGCGCCGCCGGCACCCAAATCTAGAGAGCACAGCAATTAAATTGCATAATAGAGCTCCGCCGGCGCCTGAAGTCGGTGGAGTTCAAATTTAAAGAGTTTTGGTGACTTTTTGAAGGGATGCCTATGGAAACTCTTGGGATTTCGTCCCTATCTTATAATTAACTGCTTTTGGACGAAAAGTGGTGAGAAGAGAGAGTTTTAGAGTGCTTCTTCATTGGTTCTAGTGTAGTTTTAATGAGTGTTAAGTGTTAGGGTTTAGGAGTAGAGAGTGTAGAGTGAAGATTTGAGAGGGATTCTTCTATAAGGAGGGGAGGAGAAGAGGTAAAGTGAGAGATTGCTTCTTCCTTTCCATTCTAAAGAGAGAATCAAGTGTTGTAAAGAAGAGAGAAGAGGATTCAAAGGAACATCAAGGGAATTGCATTGGGGAAGAGAAAGAGATAAGTTGTATTTTCTTTTGTGGTTTGTATGACTTTTCTTTTATATATAAAATCCATGTTTTATTGTATATTCTCCATGAATTCTGAGTAGTTTCCATTGTCTTTCTTCTTGCATAGAGATGTGATGATGGATTGATGCAGATTTGATGTGCTTTTAATAT
The DNA here is from genome assembly GCA_022702705.1 of Papilionanthe hookeriana x Papilionanthe teres. Taxonomy (NCBI): domain Eukaryota; kingdom Viridiplantae; phylum Streptophyta; class Magnoliopsida; order Asparagales; family Orchidaceae; genus Papilionanthe; species Papilionanthe hookeriana x Papilionanthe teres. The sequence continues at coordinate 97,710,214 of CM040425.1, forward strand.
AATGAAGAAATTGTGACAGTTTTTCATTTAGAACTTAATTTACTTTCGATTTGACTAATTGAAATGTTAAAATATGTTGTTGAACATTAAGTTTGAAAGGATTTAATGTCCTACAACAATAATGAAAGATCCATTCAATTTCTATGGATGAATTGCGTAGTTCATGAGAATTGAGTGCAAATAAATAGGGAAATATATTTTGATGGACTTTAATGTAGAGATTTCAGGGTGACAGGCTGAAATCCCCAAATTGGTTCTAAGATTAGTAACTAATATCAATGGTTAGCCTTCGGATGAAGGGTGAGTGGGAGCTCCGAAGTGAGAGTCGGTATCCTCCCAGCCCAATCTTAGAGTTAGTGACTAAACTTAGAATATGTCAATATTCTTTTCTTACTTAGAAGAGGTGGGTACTCTTTTAAGGGTAAAGAATCATCTATGCTCTTATTTGGCACAATAATATAGATAATTATTCCATATCAATCCACACATAATATTCTCATTGCAAGAGGAAAGATACTTTTCTCATATATCAAAAACCTTTCAAATACTTAGTTTAGTGTGTCTGTTAGTTAATCCTGTTCTTAAAGTTATTAGAAGAAATTGTAGTTAGTTAATTATTACTGTTTCGTTGTTCTTACTGTTTCCTGCATAGTAGTAGTAAGTAGTAAACATTAACTTTAATGCTTATTACACATTGTGTAACGTTTTCTTAAAACTTCAATATTTCCTTGTAGGATCGATATCCAAGACTCCATTAGAGCTCTGTATTACTTGATATGCTACATATACTTGCATTGAATGCTTGAACTTAACAAAATTATTATAAATCTATAAATCTGAGTTCATAAATTCTTGCAAAATATAAAGTCGAGCATCAAGTTTTTGGCTCTGTTGCCGGGGATCGAATTAATGATGTTAAGAAATTAACGAAGTTAAATAAGTAACGGAGTTAAGAAAGCAAAAGTTAAGTAACAAAGTAAGTTTATTTTGTAGTGTGTAATTGTGTTTCTTTACCTTTATAAAAGTATTTGTGTTTGTATATGCATAGTAGCGGATCTATATGTTTAGTGCCTTACGATTCAGAGTTAGAGCGTACTGTCATAAAATTAGAAAACAACAAAAACAAATTGAAAATTCTTTCAAAATGGCGAATATTCAAGATAATCAAAGAAATGAAATTGGAAATTTGCCAAGACCTTTAAGAGATTATGCTAACCTAACAGCAGATGAAATTCATATAACTATTCAAAATCTTGGTGTTGCTGCTAATCACTTGAACTTAAACCTGCTATTATCCAAATGGTACAAAACAATCAATTTGCTGGAACACCTAATGAGGATCCAAATTTACATCTCGCTAGTTTTTTAGAATTGTGTGCTACTTTTAAATATGATGGAGTGTCTAGTGACACTGTCAGACTTAGACTTTTCCTTTTTCATTAAGGGATAAGGCTAAGACGTTGTTAAATTCGTTAGCACCAAGATCTATTAGAACTTGGGGAGAATTATCTCAAAAGTTTATATCAAAATATTTCCCTCCATAAAAAACTGCTAAACTAAGAAATGATATTACATCTTTTTGTCAGTTTGAAGGAGAGTCAATATTTGAAGCTTGTGAGAGATTTAAAGATCTTCTTAGGAAGTGCCCACATCATGCTTTACCAGATTGGTTAATAATTCAAACATTTTATAATGGATTAGTGGGATCATTGAGATCTATTATAGATCGTCTACGTTGGTGGATCATTAATGTCAAAACCTTTTGATGAAGCATACACATTAATTGAAGAAATGACTACTAATAATTTTCAATGGCCTTCTGAACGGGTAAATCCTAAGAGAGTAGCTAGTGTTCATGATTCAGATATGATGACTATGGTAGTTTCTCAAATTGCAGCCCTTTCAAAGAAAATAGATCAATATGGAATGAATTATTCTCAACCACTTCCAGTGTTAGAGGAAAATTCATTTGGATAGATAACAGAATCTCAAACACCTTACAAGACCTTAAATGCTATTAATAGACCTAACAATCCTTATTCAAATTATTATAATCCTGGTTAGAAGAATCACCCAAACTTCAATTGGAATAATAATAATGCTAATGTTAACGCCATTGGGCTAACAATTCTATGAATCCAATTAGAAATTCGAACAATCAAAGAAATTCTAATTTTAGACCATCTTATCCCCTGGATTTAATAGTAACCCACAATTTAAGGATAAGAAGTTGTCTACTGAAGAAATGATTCTGAATATGGGAAATCAATTACAAGCTCAAGGTGTTGCTATGAAGAATATTGAAAATCAATTAGGACATATTTTCACTGCACTTAATAATAGACCATTGGGAACACTTCCAAGTAATGTGGAGATCAATCCAAAAAGTCAAAACAAGGAATAACTTAAGGCTATTCAATTAAGGAGTGGAAAAGAATTGAAAACTAGAGTGCAAAAAGAAGTTGAAATAGAAAGGAGAAGGTGGAAATTGAAAAAGGTTCAAACAAGATTTATCCAGACTTGGATTTTCCTCTTGAACCAATGAAGATAACTGTTGAAAAGCCACCTCCTCCATTTCCTTAAAAATTAAAGAAACAAAACAGGGATAACATATTTGGAAAATTTTTGGAGATCTTTAAGAAATTAACGATTAACATTCCTTTTGTTGAAGCATTAGAACAGATGTCTGACTATGCTAAGTTTATGAAGGATATTTTGAGAAAGAAAAGAAAGTTTACAGATTATGAAACTGTTGCACTTAGCGGAGAGTGTAGTGCAATTATTCAGAAGTAGCTTCTGGAAAAACTTAAAGATCCTGGTAGTTTCACTATTCCGTGTGCTATAGGTGAAATTTTTTTCGGAAAAGCTTTATGTGATCTAGGAGCGAGTATTAATCTTATGCCTTTATCAACTTTCAAAAGGTTGGGAATATGAGAAATTTCTCCTACATCTGTGACTCTTCAGTTAGCTGATCTTTCCATTACTTATCCTAAAGAAGTGGTGGAAGATGTGTTAGTGAAAGTGGATAAATTTATCTTTCCTGTGGATTTTATTGTATTTGATATGGAGGAAGATAAAGAAATTCCAATCATTTTGGTCACACATTCCTTACTACTGGAAGTGCGGTAATTGATGTTCAAAAAAGAGAATTAACTATGAGAGTTAATGATCAAGAAGTGACCTTTAATATTTTAAAATCTATGAAGTATCCCTCAATGGAAAAAGATAATGAATGTTTTAGAATGGAGGTCTGTGATTACTTGAGAAATGATCATTTTGAAAATATATTTAAAAAAGAAGAAGAATATAAAAATATGTTTGAAGAAGAAAGTGAAGATGAATAAAATTCAGATAGTGAGAAGAATGAGATTTGGAGTATGTTCAGAAGAGATTTAAAATATTAGACACTATGGAAAGTGGAGATAAAAGCTTAATTCCATCTATCATAAAACCTCCTGAACTTAAAATGAAAATTCTCCCAAATCATTTAAGTATATGTTTTTAGGAGAATCATCTACTTTGCCTGTTATTGTATCTTCAGATCTAAATGAATACCAAGAACAAAAGTTTTTGGAAACTTTAAAAAGATACAAGAAAGCTTTTGGGTGGACTTTGACATATATTAAAGGAGTTAGTCCTTCGATTTGTATGCACAAAATTTTATTAGATGAAGAACATAAACCGAGAGTTAATCTGCAAAGGAGACTGAATTCTATAATGAAAGAATTAGTTAAGAAAGAGATTTTAAAATGGCTAAATGCTGCAATTATTTATCCTATTTCAGATAGTGCTTGGGTAAGTCCAATACATTGTGTACCGAAAAAGGGAGGAGTGACTGTTGAAGTGAATGAATGTAATGAAATTATACCTAGGAGACAAATTAATGGATGGAGGATTTGTATTGACTATAGGAAATTAAATGCCGCCACCAGAAAAGATCACTTTCCTCTTCCTTTTCTCGATTAAATGCTAGATAGACCTGCTGGACACAAGTTTTATTATTTTCTGGATGATATACTGGTTACCATCAAATACATATTGCTCTTGAGGATCAAGAAAAGACAATATTTACTAGCCCTTATGGAACCTTTGCTTTTCCAAGAATGCCTTTTGGACTGTGAAATATCTCTAGAAGAAATGAAATACCTCTAAATTATAATTTGGAAGTTGAAATTTTTTATGGATGGGGATTAGATTTTATGGGACCATTTACTCCTTCATTTGGAAATCTATATATTTTGGTTGTTGTTGATTATGTCTCGAAATAGATTGAAGCTGTTGCTTTACCCAGATGTGATGCTCGGAGTGTTTCAAAATTTTTAAAGAAAAACATATTTACAAGATATGGAATGTCGAGAGTAATCATAACTGATGGTGAATCCCATTTCAGGAATAATCGAATTAAGAGATTAATTGAGAAATATAATATCATTCATAGAATCTCTACTACTTATCATCCCTAGACTAGTGGTTTAGCAGAAGTGTCTAATCGTTAAATTAAAAGAATTTTGGAAAAAACTGTGGATAATCATAAATTAGATTGGTCTACTCAATTAGATACTGCTTTATGGGCTTATAGAACTGCTTTTAAAACCCCTATTGGAATGTCTCCTTATAGACTAGTGTTTGGTAAGACTTTTCATTTATCAGTTGAATTGGAGCATAAAACATATTGGAAGATAAAAGAGTTAAATTTTAATTTGAAAAATGCTGGAGAGAAAAAATTTATGCAATTGAATGAATTGGAAGAGATTAGAAATGCATCCTATCACAATGATAGGATCTATAAAGAGAAAAGGAAATTATGGCATGATCGGAAGATATTGAAAAAGAACTTGGAAAATGGACAAAAAGTTTTATTATACAATGCAAGATTAAAGTTATTTCCTGGAAAGCTTAAGTCTAGCTGGTTAGGACCTTTTACAGTTGTAAAAGTTCATTCTTTTGGAGCTGTTGATATTATAGATCCTAATACTGGAAACATTTTCAAAGTTAATAAGCATCGATTAAAGCCTTACTTTAACGGGCTTCAACCTGACTTCAAATGTTGAGTCATCTCGATTAACTGAATGGTTTGTCAGGCTAACGACGTTAAACCAAGCGCTTTATGGGAGGCAACCCATATGTATCATGGTGGTGTGTTTGCTTGTTTGTTGTAGTTGTGCTTTTTAGATAGTTGTTTTTGAATCATAATTACTCCTAAATACTTTAAAAATTGATAAATGATGGATCGAATCGAGATATTGCAATATTTTGGACCAAACGAAGTTCGGTGAGAATTTTTTACCACTGGCGCCGCCTGCGCCCTATCGTATTTCCTGCACTGAACTTGACTGTTTGAGCGTCGCCGGCACCCAAAATCTGGTCGATGGTTTTTAAGTTTCAAAATGCGAGTTTTGGCGGTTTTTGGCGCGATCTTCATCCTTATAACTCCCTAAACTCCATTTTGACTTCTTAACTCTAGAAAAATGAAAACCACCTATCCCAATTTGTATCCTATGGATTCCTTTCCAATTGAAACCCCTCGATTTCATGTTTTCAACCGAAGGAAGTTCATAAGTTTAGAAGCGCAGCGTTTGTTCAACAAAGTGATGATGAAAAGAAAGATTATCAAGGAAAGAGGCTTCATAAATCGAGGTATGGATAATCCTACTACTAGAATTGAAGAAATTATTAAAGAGAGACGTTAGGAAGTGCTTTGCTACACTACCGCTGCCATTGTTGTTCCCGTCGTGAAAGAGTTTTATGCAAATCTTCACGGGATCAACCAAGGGTTCGTATTTGTGCGTGGTAGATTTGTTCTTCACTCCTGCACGAATCAACGATCACTTTATGATCGAGAACGTACCTATTTGCCATTATTCTAATTTCAATGCCACGAGGGATAATATGAATGATGTATATCAATATCTGACGGATGAGAATGAAGAATGGGAAGTTAAAGAGAATGGATACATGAGTTTCTCATCTGGATCTCTCAATCCAGTATCGAAGCAGTGGCATTACTTTATATCGGCAAAGTTATTTCCGACATTGAACATTAGCAAGGTAACCAAGGAAAGCACCATTTTGAACTTCTGTATTCAAACTGGGAAGCCGGTTGACATTGATAATATTATTGTGAAATCAGTACTTGGATTAATTATGCATGGCTCTAAATATGGTCTTGGACACCCGTCCACCATATATCTGTTATGTACTCAGTTACAGGTTCCTTATGAAAGTTGGGAAAAGGTTCTTCTTCCATGGAGGCCTATTGATCCAACTAATCCCTACGACTACCAGACAGTTGGAGATGAAGATGACATGAATTTGTTTGCTGATCAACCAACACAGACTTCACAGCCGATTCAACCATATTTTCCTGAAGGTTCCAGAATGATATTGAAGAGGATCAAACAATTAGGGAAAGAGGTACGGAACGTTAAGAATGCGATCAATAACATTTCTGATTTATTCGATCATATAGATTGGAGAATGAAAGAGCAATTCGATCACACTGGTCGAATTGAGATGGGCTTGATCAATCTTATGAAGAAGAACGTGGTGATTGCTGAAGAATCATCTGACGAATTTCCATTTCGTCCATTCTATAACTTGTTTGTGCATCAGCAATCAATTGGAGACATTAGAGGAGAGGATAGTTCTGAAACTGATGTGGAGTAATTGATGGATTCTACTTATGTTTGTTGAGTGTTTAGTTTGCTTTACTTAGTTATGTTTGGTTTGTGTAGTATTTGCTTTGAGATTTGAACTTGGATTTGGATGTGTTTACTTTCATTATGTGCTTAGATCTTAGTGCTTGCCTATCGTAGAGTACTTGCTGCACTAAACATCTAAGAATAATTGGTTTGATTGAACATATTTAGTGTCTATAATGTAACTTGGATTATATATATATAAGATTGTTGTGTATTGTTTGTGAGAAAAATTGTGTTAATTATTGCTTATGGGATGATGTAAATGCCTATTGAAGTGTTCAACATCATTGTGGACGTTGAAACGATTAAAATTACAAAACAATTTTCGGACCCAGAAATATTTTGGACTGGCGCAGCCGGCGCCCAAATCCAGAGAGTTGGCCAATTTATTTAAATAGAGTGCCGCCGGCACCCTATCGAGCGCCGCCAGCACCCTAACCCAGAAAAAGGCCTAAAACCCTCGATTTCATGATTTTTGCCCCGGGACCCACAAATTTTTCCATTTCCTTCGTCTTGCTCCTACATTTTCGCTATTTTGAAGATCTAAGGCTTGCTAGATCTCGAATTTAAAGAGATTTCAAGGCTTTTCGACACCGGATTTGCACTTCTCTTGGAAAGAGCTTCACTTTAAGTTAAAATTTTTGGAATTTCACCATAGAAATCTCTCACATTGCTTATGGTGGAATTTTTGGAGTTTTAAAGAGATTTTGAGATTTCCATGATGAAATTTGCTCTTACTTATTTAGAATAGTGTTTGGAGTTTGTTACATTGTGAATTTGAGATTTATTTGAATTTTCTTGCAAATTTTAGAAATTCACATGACTCTAAGAGGGAAGAGGAAATTGGAATTTGATGAGGAGAAGTTCGTCAATATCAAAGCCCAATTTCGCTCTAACTCTTTCCTTCGCAACAAGAAGTGTATCCAGGATCGAGCTTTTGATAGTCCTGGCGGATCTATAGAACAATTAATTGCAGAGCGAAATTGGGAGTGATTTTGTTATTTTACTATGAATGCTGTTATGAGAGTTGTTAGAGAATTCTATTCTAACATACCCTGAACTGAGACTGAGTATGTGCTTGTTAGAGGAAAGATGGTTGAGTTTACTCCTCATCGTATCAATCCTTTCTATTAGACTCGGGAACCATTAGTGTGTGAATACGAAAACTTTGAGACTGAGAGGGAGAATATGAAAGAAGTTATTGCTTTTCTGACTGACGAGCGAGGAGAATGGAAAGTAAGTCAAAAATAGTTGATAAATTTCCCCGCCTCCACTTTGAATGTTGCTTCAAAAGTTTGGCATTATTTCATTTCTACAAGACTATTATCATCTCATCACCACAGCGAAGTTACTAGAGATAAAACGATTCTGAACTACTGTATTCAGAAGATGAAAAAGTTTGATATTGGAGCTATTATTTACAAGAATATTCAGATGATTGCTAGAGGCGAGACCACTGGAGGATTAGGACATCCTGCTTTTGTTCATGCCCTTTGTGTTCAGTCTGGAGTGGAGTTCAGCAGTTCTGAGGAAGTGGCTATACCATTGAGACCTATTACAAAGAATATTATCCGTACTAATGAGTCTGATGTGGGAGCCAGAGTTGAGCGTAGGAGTATTGATATTCCTACTACTAGTTATGATATTCCATCTACTTCTGAGCAGCCTACCTTATCTGATATTATGGAGCATCTGAGACTACAGAGTGCTAGTATGGATAGAATCCATGGTCGGATGGATGTATTTGAGGCGAAGAGTGATGTGAATGAAGATTATCTGCATAGGAGAGTTGAGTTCGATATTGCTATTATGATGCTCAGGTCAGATTTATGAGGGGGGAGTCTGATGTGATATTTCCTGCTTACCCAAGCTATACACCACATAGAACTGACTCTGCTGATGAACTTGCTACTTATCCTGGTGATGGAGACTGGTAGATTGTTTGTTTTATTTCTGTTGTTCTTAGTCTGTTATATTGTACTGATGTAATGTAGTGGATATTTACTTTTCATGTGATGTGTAACCCTGTGTTGTACTGTTGTGATGTAGTGTTATTTACTTTTCATGTTGTACTGAAACATTAAAACTGTTAGTAGTGTGATAGTTTGTTTCATGTTATAGTGTTCTGTTGGATGTTTAGATGTTTAATGTTAATTTCTCTTTACCCATGCAAATATTTAAAATTGTTATATTACTGCTACTAATTGTTTCATGCCTGCTAGTTGTAAATTTTGATTAATACCAGATAGCGGTTGAAGATTTCATGATCCCATCACAGAGAGGTTAGTTTTCTTCTACTCTGAAGTGTTTCAAATTTACCGAAAAAATTAAGTTTGGGGGAGGGTAGAGAAATACTAACTTTTATTTGTTTTCAATTATTATATTGTCAAAAAAATTATTAGCATAACTTCTAACAGTTGAAACTCATTATAAGATAACTAAAAATTTTTATTTCAATTGAATATTAAGGAAGGATAGGATGAAAATTTTTAGTGATAAAGGTTGATTTTATAGAAGTAAGATATTTGGTATGAAAGAATTTGATTATAGTCAACTATTTAAAGTAAAAAAAAACTGTTTTTTTCAAAATGTTAAGGGACTTAAAGTATTGTGTGTTAAGAAGAGATTGTAATTTTATAATGAATAAAGAAGCTTATACTTAACTATAAAGTAAGGAGATATTTCAAGTTTAAACTTTAGAAAGAGGAGAGTGAAGTTCAAAATCATTAAAGGCTATCCAGATATAGAAATCCTCAATAAAAAAAAAGAAAAGAAGGATTGAAGAAAAATCCCTAAAAGAAAAGAGAAACAGAAAAGAAAAGAAAAAGAAAGAAAAATTTTTATGAGAAGAAGCTTGAGAAAATGCCTAATCAAAAATTAGTTTCACTTGAATCATCTTAGAGGGAAAACTTGCTTTCATTTCTGAATTTATATTTTAAGTACTGGCCTACATTCTAATGAAGTTTACATGAACTCCTTTCTCACATAATCTTTTGAGTCACTCTTAATGTGATAAATTATAGTTCATCTTGAAATAAAAAGAAGACTAGAACTCTTAGACTTGATTGTTGAATATTCTTATTCATGTAGTATTGACCTGAGTTACTAAATTTCTTTCTGAAAATCTAACCAATATATTCTTTTGAATGAAAAATTTTAGTGTCTTACAGTTGAAAAGTACATTTCCTAGAGTTATATTTTATGTAGTAAAAAGATTACTTGAGGACAAGTAATAGTTAAAGTTTGGGGGTTTCTGATGCACTGAAAATATATACGGTTTTTGCTATCTAATTTTAACCATTTTTGATGATTTTGCACTTTAAAGAAAGGTATTTTTCATGATTTGCTGCAAGTACGACGATTTTAGGTGATTGGAGTGAAAAGAAGTAAAAATGAACGAATCTGGAGCAAAAAGGAGCAAAATGGTGGAAAAGTGTTATGGCGCTGCCGGCGCCCAAATCCAGAGAGCACAGCAATTAAATGACACGATAGAGTTCAAATTTAAAGAGTTTTGGCGAATTTTTGAAGGGATGCCTATGGAAACTCTTGGGATTTCGTCCCTATCTTATAATTAACTGATTTTAGACGAAAAGTAGTGAGACGAGAGAGTTCTAGAGTGCTTTATTATTGGTTCTAGTGTAGTTTTAGTGAGTGTTAAGTGTTAGGGTTTAGGAGTAGAGAGGGTAGAGAGAAGATTTGAGAGAGATTCTTCTCTAAGGAGGGGAGGAGAAGAGGTAAAGTGAGAGATTGCTTCTTCCTTTCCATTCTAAAGGAGAATCAAGTGTTGTAAAGAAGAGAGAAGAGGATTCAAAGGAACTTCAAGGGAATTACATTGGGGAAGAGAAAAAGATAAGTTATATTCTCTTTTATGGTTTGTATGACTTTTCTTTTATATATAAAATCCATGTTTTATTGTATATTCTACATGAATTCTGAGTAGTCTCCCTTGTCTTTCTTCTTGCATAGAGATGTGATGATGAATTGATGTGGATTTGATATGTTTTTAATGTAATGAAGAAATTGTGATGGTTTTTCATTTAGAACTTAATTTACTTTTGATTTGGCCAATTGAAATGGTAAAATATGTTGTTGAACATTAAGTTTGAAAGGATTTAATGTCCTACAACAATAATGAAAGATCCATTCAATTTCTATGGATGAATTGCGTAGTTCATGGGAATTGAGTGCAAATAAATATGAAAATATGTTTTAATGGACTTCAAAGTGGAGATTTCAAGGTTACAGACTAAAATCCCTAAATTGGTTCTAAGATTAGTAACTAATATCAAAGGTTAGCATTCGGGAGAAGGGTGAGTGGGAGCTCCGAAGTGAGAACCGGTATCCTCCACGCCTAACCTTAGAGTTAGTGACTAAACTTAGAATATGTCAATTGTCTTTTCTTACTTAGAAGAGGGGGTACTCTTTTAAGTGTAAATAATCATTTATGCTCCTATTTAGCACAATAATATAGGTAATTATTCCATATCAATCCACACATCATATTCTCATTGCATGAGAAAATATACTTTTCTCATATATCAAAAACCTTTCAAATACTTAGTTTAGTGTGTCTGTTAGTTAATCCTATTCTTAAAGTTATTAGAAGTAATTGTAGTTAGTTAATTGTTACTGTTTCGTTGTTCTTACTGTTTCATGCATAGTAGTAGTCAGTAGTAAACCTTAACTTTAGTGCTTATTACACATTGTGTAACGTTTTCTTAAAACTTCAATATTTCCCTATAAGATCGATATTCAGGACTCCATTAGAGCCATGTATTACTTGATACGATATGTATACTTGTGTTGAATGTTTGGACTTAACAAAATTATTATAAATCTATAAATCTGAGTTCAGAAATTCTTGCAAAATATAAAGTCGAGCATCACTAGGTTGACCTGTGTTCGCTTAGGTTTGGTTTGGGTTTGACTCGAGTTAAATTGGGTATGACCTGGGTTAGCTTAGATTTGGTTTGGGTTTGACCCGGGCTAAGCTAGGTGACCTAGGTTGTCTTAGGTTTAGTTTGGGTTTGACCCAGGTTAACCTAGGTTTACCCGTGTTAGCTTTGGTTTAGTTAGTGTTTGACCCAAATTAAGTTAAGTTGACCTGGGTTGGATTAGATTTAGTTTAGGTTAGGTTTAAGGCTAAGTTTGACATCTGGTTTAGGTTCAGGTTTTGGCTAGATTCTAGTTTTGGTTTTAGGTTTAATTTAGGGTTAGTTTAGCCTGGATTAGCTTAAACTTGGGTTAAGTTAAGGTTCAGTCATGTTCAATTCGGGTTAGACCTGGGTTAAGTTAGGATTAGGTTAGGTCTAGTGTGGGTCAGACATGGATTAGGTTAAGGTTTCAGTGAGATCTTGTTTAAGTTAGATCTGGGTTTGGTTAGGTTTTAGGTTAGACCTTGGTTGGGCTAGGTCTAGGGTTTGGATTAGACTTGAGTTGGGTTAGATCTAGAGTTTAGGCTAGGGTTTGGGTTTGGATCAAGTGAGTTAGGGTTAGGCTGGGTTAGACTTTGGTTGGGTCAGGTTTAGGTTTAGGTTAGGGTTTGAACTAGGCGAGTTATGCTTAAACACGGTTCAGATTGACCTGAGTCGAGCCCAAACTCAAGCCTAATTTAGGGCCTTTCAATTGATTGACTAGCTTTAAAACTTTTAAATAAAAATGCTTAAATGAAGAAAATAATGAAGGAGGATTTATCGGGAGGAGAGGTGTTAATCAGAGGAGGTGGAGGCTTGATAAAGAATTGCTTTCGTTCTTCTTATCCCTCTGCACTTCTTCCTCTGCTAGCAGTGCTTGAATAGAGCCAACTTCAGTGTCTAGGCCCCCTTTTATAGGTGGGGAAGGCGGTGGTAGAGCTTCCTATAGTCGTTTGATAAGGTAATAAGTCAAAGATGACGATCAGCCCAACAATTGAAGAGCCATGGATCGCCACAAGCGAAGGGACGTGATGATTCTTGACGTTATCCGTGGACAAAGTCTACGAATCACTCACATGTGAAATTGGTTTGTCACGCCCAGGCATGGCGTAACCACATCGAGGTACTTTGGAACGCGATCACACCTAAACCAAGTGTGACCACACTATGACATATTGGGGTGTGATCATTGACCCGACCCGCAATTACGTTATATATATCTTCCTTAAAATTATCAAAAACTTATCCCAAATTATATTCAACGACTAAAGTGAATAAATGAAATGATTTTGATAATATATAATAAATTTTCACACTATGAGTACTACGCAAGTATACGTATCATTTAAGTATACGTATCGTTTCAAGTAATAAATGATTTCTTTAAAAACCCCAGTATCGATCCAACAGAGAAAATGCAACTTTTAATTAATTGAAAGCAAAAATTAATCAAGGTTTTTCATTATATTATCATATTTTATTTCTATAGATTCATTATTTTTTCTTTCGTTCATCTTACAAGTAATGCCAACGGTAATTTATGAAAGTAATATTAATACAACCTAAAATCATTTAATTTGGTAATATTCCTTTTCCGTGGGTTGGTGAGTTTCGAGGATGAGATTTTCAGGTGCGGAAGAAAATGCTCAATTATCAAGCCACCTTCTCATATGCTACTCTTCTTATTTTATTATCTTCTCGCATCATTGCATCATAAAAAATATATTCATTAAGCAGACAAATGAAAAATATACAAAGTGCCCACTCAGCCATAACGACAAAACCATACAAGTACAACATTATTATCACTAAAGTAGTACAGGCTACTCTCACTGCACATATAATAAAAGGAAATTCACCTCCATCTACTGTTTCTCAGAATAAATAAATAAATAAGAATGATAAAACTCTCACTTGGACAAGGCAATGTTCAGGATGGGATACAACAATGCAATAGTTTACATTTTTTTTTGAAAGATGCTATAGCAATACGAGCTAATCCATACATTTGCAAAGCAGGCCTCCAGCAGCAGCTCAAGTCCTAACAGCTTACTGCTTCAGAAAAGATCTGCGTTTAGTAAACCGTGTTAGCCTTAGATCCACTAAAATGACACTTCGATCGATAATTATTATATCAATGTAGACCACACAAACATATTGAACCATTAGGTCGACCAAGATTATATATTTAGAAGATTGGTCATGCAGAGTATTTTGACCGATGCTGGTCAAGGTTTGCTGTACACATTGGAGAAATATTTAAATCTGCATTAAGCTCGAATAAAAATGCAGTTACTTAGTTTTAGAAATGGTTCAGAAATGTAATTTATACGAGTAATGAAACTATTTTGGAGCTAATCATAACAAAAAATTGGAAGCAACAGCAACGCAAATCAGGTTATGTTGTCATTACCTCTCAAGGTATGGGCAAAATATTACATCCGGACTCCGCACGGAGAGTTACGTGCGGAGCCCAATCCATGGGAGACACGTGAAATCCCGCAATAACGCGAAATAACGCGGAATAAGGCGGGAATAACATGAAGGAATATTCCTCTTATTACTCCGCGGTTAGCAGTGTTTTGGGAGGAATAATACAGGGAATAACGTGAAATAACACGGGGAATATTCCTCCGTGCGCGTTATTCAAGTGTTATTGTGGTGGTATTGTAACACCACCACAATAACACATCAACACTACGTGGAATAACACGAAAATAATGCAGAATAACACGGGGGAATATTCTCGGTTGTACAATACACCACAATAATACATGAATAATGCGGAATAACACGAAAGAATATTCCCCACGTTATTCTGCTCAAAACACCGCTAACCGCGGAGTAACACGAGAAATATTACTTCGTGTTATTCCCGTGTTATTCTGCGTTATTGCAGAATTCCACGTGTCTCCCATGGATTGGGCTCCGCACGTAACTCTGCATGTGGAGTCTGGATGTAATATCTTGCGCAAAGGATGGCCACATTTGGACAAATTTAGAAAAGATAATTTATTTATCTTGCTTAGCTAAAGTATATTTAGATATGAAAATTTAAGAAGAGTTTAGTTGTCAATTGGTTGGGTTAGTAGCCCATCACAAGTACTCCCATTATATTGACTACTTATTAGTCTTTTTAATTTCATTTTCATTTTAGTTTCTAAATAATTTGTTTAATTATGAAAAAAAAAAGTTATGGTTAATGAGTTTTAAAAAAATTCAAATTTTATTAAATTTATCTATTTTTAGATTTCCTTTAAAATATATAAAAAACTTTTATTTGCAAATAATTTTTTAATTTATAATTTTAAATTTAACCTTTAGTTTTTCATAGTATTGTAAATATTATTATTGAAAAGTTTAAATGATGTAGAATGACATTTGCAATTCCTATAGAAGTATTCAGAAATATCTAAATAAAACTTCCTGATTGAAATAAAAACATATTTTTAAAAATAAGTAAATAAATAAAATTAAATACTTTAAACAAACCAACTTTACATTTTAAAAATAAAATAAAAATTACAAGTTTAGGAAATCCTTTATTCAATTCACATTTTTAATCATGAATTTGTAATATTTACTATTTTTTCATTTATTCTTCATAACAATTTAATATTTATATTGTTTTTTTTTTCTATAATTTATGTATTCACTTTAAATGTTATTGGCTAGATAAAAGATTTAATTTTAATGTCAGTTTAAATAAATTTATAAATATTTTATTTCTCAAAATCTTTATTAAGAAGAAAAAATCATAGTAGGATTTATTTTAAATATTTAATTTATTTTTCAAAAAAATAAAATAAAATTCGGTTAATAGGCTTTAGTTAAATATTTATGAATCTTGGTATACAAATTAAAACTGTAATTCTGTCTGATTTTAAATTTAACATCAACAATATTGGAAAAATTAAAGCTAATCTAAATTATAGATTAAATTAAAAATTATAAAGGATACAAATTTCCTGATAAAATTTAGTAAATATATTAAAGAAAATATATCCATAAACGAGTAACTTAATGACAGAGCAAATGGGCAACTAGCCTTTTCTTAACTCTTTCGTTTAAAATATCTTTTAACTCACCTATGGGTTGCTTAGTTCAGCAGTTAGTATCCATTCTCGTAATAAACCATTAACTTCCTCTGGACTCTCATCATGAGGGCAATGACCTGAAGGATCAAATCGGATGGAATTAGTCTAGTTGGCGAGTCAGTGAAGATAAAGATAGACCCAATTAATACAGCATATTAGAACTAAAATATGGCATAAAACAGAATTAGAGAGATTTGATATGGAGGATCGCGGGGCCTACTCCAAAGAGTGGGAACAACTATGATGCCCTGATGATGACGAGAAATGAGAATTGCTACAGAAGTTACAGAACAGAAAGAAATATACTATTTAAGCTTCAAAATAATGTACCTGCATCTAGTTCTTTAATAGTGGCCAAGCTACAGTACTTCCGAATCAGGGAGAGACGTTCCTTGGATTTGGAGAGCGGGTCTCGCACACCCTGATTAACAAGTATAATCAAATAATCAAGCATAGTTGATCATGATTTAATTAATATTTGGATTCCAATTTTAGAAAATAGCTAGCATACCTGAATAAACAAAACCTTTCCCCCAAACCATTCCAATAGATTATTGAGAGGAACTGGCAGTTCGAAGTTGAACACGCTCTCAAGGACGACAAGAGCACCAGGATCATATGACTAGAACGCATGTTAAGGACAGCATGTATGTACAATACGCAGAAAAAGAAGATACATTTTTCAACTTTTCTTATTGAAGCATTCTTCCATGCTTATCATCACAGATTTCAAAGCTCAGGCGCGCATTGAATACAGCAGGGAAGTTCTTTCTAATCACACGGTGCATGTATGATGCTCTTCTGTGCATGGAAAATTGAAGGGTTAGCGATTTTCTGGGGTATGATAAGGCCAACATTTTTGGTTCATTGTTGCAATCTACCAAAGTCTATATCAATCTGTTTAAGGCAAAAGTTTTTTAGCCTAAAGAGATTTGAGCTTGTGTTCCTTGAGTTGCCATCTCGTTTGGTGCAAGTCAAACGGAAGTGAACTATATGATATCAAATGGATTCCTGTATAGAGAAAGGAAGTGATAAATCGTAATTTGTACATTTTGGCTTCAATAGGAGGACTGGGTGATATTAATATGGAGTTTTGTAAAAAAATGGCATAATTAAGAGGAATCGTATGATCCATGGTAGTCATTTACAATAAATATATAATGTATATGAACAAAATGATCTATTAATCTACTATTAAATTGTGTCAGGTAAATTTCATATGACTTTTACTAGGAAAGAGTTCATCTGCCTAATTCGCCACACGGACTAACATTCTATTAATAATATTCAATATGAAAAGATCTCCAAATCTACACTTATTCACAAATGCAAATAATCATCATACTAGCAAACTTGGGACAATCCAAATTCCGAAGAGTACAAGCATCTTTACAGCAGCATATCAATTTGACTAGTCCTCCCAAGTCATGTGAAGGTTTGCCTCCTAAAGAAACATGAACTTGACACATTTGAATCTTGAGTAAGAACCTACACATTACTGATGCAGAATTTCGTTAAATGGAACAGCCCACTTCCTCACTGCAAACAAATTACAACTACAGCATTTGATTGAAAAACCTCAGCTGCTAAACTTCTGCCGTGCAATCATAATCCTGCGCTTATATAACTACCTTTAAATAGAAATGATTGCTCAACAAATCTTACCCATTTCATTAATGGCTTGGGCTTATATAGAGCCTTCCAACATTCACAAATAAATCCATAGACTTCTTCTAAATAGGACCCTACATTAGATACAAATCTCAAAACTCACCCTCAAGATGGGCAAAAGATATCCACTAAGCCCATCTTGTCACATAACCTAGACAAATCTAATGAGCTAAGTCCTTTGGTGAGGCAGTCAACCACTTGCTCTCCAGTAACTACATGACTTAACTCCATTAGTCTGTTATTCAGCTTTTCCCCCAAGAAGAACCTATCAATCTCCACATCTTTGGTTCTATCATGTCATACCGGGTTGTGGGCAATGTTGATTGCTGACTTGTTGTCGCACCATAACTTCATTTGAGCTCTTTGGTCCACCTTGAGCTCTACCAACAAGACTATCAGCCACATCATCTCAGCAACTCTTAAGGCCATGACCCTATACTGTGCCTCTATTGTTGACCTCACTACTACTGAATGTTTCTTACTCTTCCAAGAGACCAAGTTGCTCCTTACGAACATGCAACTTCCAGATGTGGACCTCCTGTCATCCATACAACTCGCCCAGTCAAAGTCACAATAGCCCTTAATGCTTACATGCCCATTTTTCCAGAAGATCAACCGCTTACTTGGCTAACTCTTTAGGTACCTCCAAATCTAATACATTGCATCCATGTGACCATTGAATCATGCATGTAGCGACGCACTACACTTACTGCAAATGATATGTCGGCTCGAGTGCGACTCAGATAAATGAGACGACCTACCAACCTCTGGTACCTCTTGCGATCAACTGATTCTTGTACCTCTGCACTCAACTTTCTCTTTTGATTAATTAGTGAAACTGCAAGCTTGCATCCCAACATGCCTCTGAGATAGAAAATCCCCTCTGTTCCACGAGGCACCTTAATCCCAAGGAAGTATCTAAGTTGTCCTAAGTCTTTTATTTCAAACTCTTTGCCTAATGTTGCCTTCAGCTGAGCAATCTCTCCCTCATCATCGCCAATGACATACACAACAAGAATAGTAACGTAACCACCATGTCGTCGAAAGAACACTCTGTGGTCGGCATTCATATGCTGATAGCCCACACCTATCATTGCTTTTTTTAACCTGTCAAACCAAGCACAAGAAGACTATTTCAAACCGTACATTAACTTTCTCAATCAACATGCCTTGTCCACTGTTTGGTTTGTGTCAAAGCATGGGGGTATCTCCATGTACACCTCTAGTAGATCCTCATGAATAAACACATTCTTCATATCCAGTTGGTACACCTCTATCAACCATTCACAGCCACAGAGACGAGTGTCA
Organism: Papilionanthe hookeriana x Papilionanthe teres; assembly: GCA_022702705.1. Taxonomy (NCBI): domain Eukaryota; kingdom Viridiplantae; phylum Streptophyta; class Magnoliopsida; order Asparagales; family Orchidaceae; genus Papilionanthe; species Papilionanthe hookeriana x Papilionanthe teres. Next base: position 97,728,904 of record CM040425.1, read on the forward strand.
TAACTGTGCTCAACTTTGTCACTAGTACAAATGTCTCATTATAGTCAATGTTATACGTCTGCTATACACTTTAGCCACCAATCATGTTTTGTAGTGATCAATCTTTCCTTCTGAGGTCTGCTTCACTATGAAGACCCATTTACACCCGATTACTCTTTTCCCTGCTAGTAGCAGCGCGAGCTCCGATGTCCTATTCTTATTGAGAGCACTAAGTTCCTCCAGCATTGCAGTCTTCCACTTTGAATACTCATTAGCTACCTGCCAACAACTGGGGTATAGAGACAATGTCCAAAGATACAATGAATGCTCAACGTAAAGGTGATATGTAAGTGTATGAGATAAACTGAGCAATGTCGTGTGAAAAACCAAAACGATTAGAAGAATAACGACCATGAAGAAGGCCTACATTGTTGCATTAGGTCCTCCTTAATAGTATGGGAGTGGAAGGTGTAATCAAATTCTAAGGTGGATGATGCATGTGTCTCAGGAGTCGAGGTAGGCCGAGACAAGGGACTTATTGGCATGAATGGCATGACACACACTATTTCCTCATTTTGCCTTTTCCTCCTTGTATACACCGTCAGCTGCCCTTAAGCTCGAGTCCCACCACCTTCTGCCTCATTTCCTCATTTTTTGGCTCTTCCTCAGTCGATCCTTCCCACACAACAGAACAAGACATTGTTCCCACCTATACGAATCTCTCACCATCACTACTCTCCCTCTCGCCTCATACCTCCAGCATCTGACGAGACACCAAAGGGTGAGGTCACCTTCAAGGTGCAGTATGGTTCAAATTCTCTAAAGAACACATCCATACTCACAAACAGTTTCTTCTCTATTGGCTCCAACATACATACCCCTTCTGAGTGGTTGATTAATCCATGAAAATACACTTCTCAACTCTAGGATCCAGCTTCCCTATTGATGGTCTATTCCTTCAAGAACAATACACAATCAAATATCTTCAATGAGTGGATCCAACCATTATCTCCTTTCAATAATTCACAAAGTGATCGCCAGTCCAACACTTGAGGACATTTTGTTGATCAATTGAGCGGTTGTCAAAATAGTTTGCCCCCATAAGTGTTTTTGGACATTCATCGAGATTATCATACTTCTGGTTACCTCTAGAAGATGTCTATTCTTCCTCTTTGTTGTTCCGCTTTGTGCCGGTGTGTATCGACAAGTGATTGGATGTTGTATCCCTTGGGCTGACAAGTACACTCCAAACATCTTGTTGGTATACTTTGTCTCGTTATCAAACCACAATATTTTTACTACTGCATCATATAGAGTCTGAATTGCCTTGTGAAAGTTTTTAAAGCAGGCAAATACATTATATTTGTTTCTCATCGAATATAACCGAGTAACACGAGAAAAACAATTAAAAAAGTCACAAAATATTTGTAGTCATTCACTGAAGTTATAAAACAAGGTCACAATACATCTGAGTGCACCAAATAAACAATACAAGAACTTCTATTATCAGAACTAACATAAGAACTCCACGTGTGCTTACCAAGCTCATAAGCATTACACACAAGTTTTTATATATTTGCATTTTCATACAAAGACCGATACAAACGACTTAATAGACTAAACGAAAAGTGTCTCATGCGCTTGTGATGTAGCAACAACACATTCCACACTCCTCCCAAATCCTCCTACTCTAACACTAGATTTCATGAATGCTAAGGCTGAGCACATCCACTCTCTAACCAAGCATCATAGTCCACTATGCCACTTGTCAGTCCCAAGTCTCAAGTCAGCCTCCTTTTCTTAAAAGGTGACCTCAGGAATATCAAATAAAATAACACATTTTAGTTAGAGTGTAATGACACTAATGAACAAAATATTCACTAGAAAGAAAGAAGCATCTAATACATTGGACATAGTAATAGAATTAGTACACATCATTGTAACCTTACCCACTACATGTTATGTTGTACTATCAACGACAGACTGTGTTGTACCATCAACGGGTCTGAATGCTCTCTTGTACTGTTATGTGAGTATATGAAGAGAACTCACTAGCAGCACCTATCACATATGGAGATGCATCAAATTCTACTATATATTCTGATGATCTTGTGGTGAATATAAATGCATGAGCATGTATATCACGAGTACCTTAGCTGAATGAGCATAAGCAGTTGTTTTCCCCTTGAATGATGATAAGGTAGATGCATCACCAATTACATCACTTGTTGCTCTCTGCTCTCTATTCAATATCTCTAGGAGCTCTTGACTCTCAATGGTAAAGACCACCCCTATCTCTCCCTCGTTATCCGCTACCATCAGATTTGCCTTGTAGCCCCTCTTTCACCCTTTGACCGTCACGAATACGACCATGACCTCTAAACTTTCCACGTCCACCTGTCTCTCTCCTAGAGTGTCCTTGGATAAGTCATGTCTCTTGTCACGGCTTGACCCGATGCTTAAAATTAACTAAGGTGAGAACAACGGTCGGACGATATTAATATATAACTATCCACATTTTGCAAAATTTCAATACATATAAAAGAGCCACTAATCCACAAGACGCAATAAAATATATAGCATCCAGAAATAATAACATCCAAAATAACATCTCCATCTTGTACTGAACAGTAAAACAATATCTAACAGAAACAGTAAAGAGACACCATCATCAAAAAAATACCTAGCAGCAATGCTCCATCTCTGATAGATCAAGTCTTCCTTATCAGACATATCAATCAAAAATTTTCCTTCTCCTAAAAATCAACATTTAGCTTCGACTGTAAGTAAAACTTAATGAGAAATTATAATCTATTATGCATTAAATTTTTATACTATATTATCCATGAATGACCAAAAGAAAATGCAATTCATTTTATTAAAATTTTAAAATTATTCTTTCACGTTTCACTTTAAGTATTTATCAATTTAACATTTTTAATAGTCATCACAGGATTACCATCATACCCGAAAGTATCCTAAAAAATGTGTCTGCAGGAACCCTCAAAATGTGTCCGAATACATCATAAAAAATTTACTCGAAGTTACCATCAAATTGACCCAAAGGTGCATATTTACCATTTTTTTAACATGCACGAGTACATTTTATGTCATGTCAGTATCATCTGAGAGTAATCCTGTATGATTTAACATTTATCTTTGACTTTATTTCTTTTAAATTACTTCATTTTTAAGATATTGAACATTCATTTTCCCTTTTCCCATTCATTTTTTTTCAATCTTATACTACGACGTGCATAAAATCATAAATCAATTGTCTAAAGTATTAAAAAATTTCTTTATTAAAATATTAAAATTAATAAATATAAAAAAATAATTACTTAACTTGACCGAGAAGACCTATGAAGTATACACCCTCTCACTTTATTTCTTTGGACAACAACATATATTATTTGAAAGTGTATACTTTAATTAAGAACACTTGATTTTAACTATATATCCTTCAATCAACTATTTTTATCAGTTCTACTCATAAGATTTTTCTCTACTTAATGTTATTCAAACAGAAGTATAAATAAAAGTATAAATTGCCTCCACTTATCTGTTGTCGTTCCTTACAAAATTAGTGTTGCAGAATACAGTCTTTTAAGCCTAACTTTTTAAATTTCTGATTCAGATCATACTATTAACATTATATAAAGAGCACATACACAATAAATTCATTAATTAATTTAATAAAAACTCAACATATCTTAACATCTTTTGGCTGCCCAATAATCTTCCTTTTTCCCCTTGCATAAAAGTGTGTTACTCCTCCCTTAAAATTCAAAATTTAATTAACTTCAATCCTGATTCAATAAAATTTTACATCAAACACACACACATACTTTTTAATATTATTTTAATTAACTTAATTAAACTTAAATCCTTACCTTTAGCTTTAAATCATTCGGTTGCCTTCCCTAACTCACGCTCGAAGGCTCGCTCAGCTTCTTCCTGCCTTCGACCTCTGCTCGAACTTTTTGTGTCGTCTCACTCCAAAAGAGCACGATGCAGGACCTCCTCCTTCCATCTTCAGTCGCAGTTTGATTCAAGGATGTTCACGCGAGCACTACAAAGCTTTTCATCTCCCTTCTTCCTTCAGCTTCTTCCCCGTCGTCTTCTTCTACCACAAAAGAGCACGGTGCCACTCCTCATCTTCGGTCTCGGTTCAATCTAAAGCCGCTCGTACAAGTCTTCTTCCTCTTTGACGACCACGTCTTCTACTGCACGCAAGCACGGTAGCAGTGTACGAAGTTGATTCCTATGCCTTCCTCTGTAAGCAAAGTTTGAACTCCCTACCATCCTTTTTTTCTCTTCTTCCCTACACCGAAGTTGCTCTCCTTCTCCTATTATTTCTTCTTACTTACTCGGCTAAGGCCCAACCTTCTTTCTCAATATTTCTGCTCTCCCTCTCGTTCACTCTTCAGTTTCGAATGATAGGAAGTGTCTAAGGAGCCTGAATTAAGAGTTCTGCAATGAGGTGCGCCCTTCCTAAGTGACACTTAATTAATTTATTTATTTATTAGTATTATAATTATTATTATTATGATTATTTAATTTCTGTTGTTACAATCTCCCCTCCTTATAAAAATTTTGGCATCAAACTTTTAAAATAACAATGAAAGTAAACATGCCTCAAAAGAAAAGCTGAGGGTATCTTTCTTGCATCTTAGAGACTTTCTCCAAAGTAGTATCGTTTTATGATTGAAGCTTCCGTAAAATCTTCATAAAAAGGATATCTTTGTTCCATAGCTTCATCACATGATAAACCAGTATCCTTTCAGGCTATTTACTATAGGTCAAATCAAGCTGAATATCAACTAAGTCTGCTATTATCCTACTGGCTTCATCTGAAATATACTTTCTCAGTAAAGAAATATGGAAAACAGTATGCACTCCCTGCATATGAGCCGGTAAAACCAATCTGTAAGTCACCTTCCCAATCCTCTCTACAATCTCAAATGGATCGACAATCCGGGGCTCAATTTTTCTGCATTCCCAAAATGTTGCACACCCTTCAATGGACTGACCTTAATAAAAACAAATTCTCCAACTTTAAATTCAACAGATATGTGCTTGACATAATAGTAATTTCTCTGTCTATCCTGCACTGCCCTTAGTCTGTCTCTAATCAGACTACTCTTCACAGTAGCATCATCAACCAAATCAGCTCCAATGATCTTTCTTTCACCTATTTCAGCCCAACATAGAGGTGTCCTGCACTTCCATACAAAACTTCATATGGAGCAATCTCGATGCTAGTCTGGTAACTGTTATTATAGTCAAACTCTACTAAAGGTATATGTGATTTCCAACCTCCACTAAAGTTAAGAACACATAATCTTAGTAGATCCTCCAAGGTCTAAACAGTCATCTCCAATTGACTATCTGTCTGAGGGTGAAATGTTGTACTAAAAGTCAGTCATGTGCCCAAAGCTTCCAGACCTTCTTCCATAATCTGGAAGTAAACCTGTCATCTTTATCTGAGACAATAGATTTAGGCACTCCAAACAATCTCACAATTTGATCCACATATAATTTGGCTAGTTTCTTAACTGGATCTGTCTATCTAATAGGCAAGAAATGAGAAGACTGTTAGTCTATTGACAATTACACATAGGATATCCTGACTCTGACGAGATCTAGGCAAACCAATCACAAAATCCATCTTCCCATTTCTACTTTGGAATTGGTAAAGGCTACACTGACCTCCATGATGTTGATGCTCTATCATCACTAGCTAACATGAAGGACACTTGGCCACAAATTCTGCCACACTTCTCATCAATCATGGCCATCAAAATGTTTCTTTGAGATTCTGATACATTTTATTACTCCCTGAGTGAATAGTAATTCAGATAATGTGCTTCCTTCAAAATTTCCTTCCTCAAGTCTTCAACATCTGGAACAGAGACCTTTATACCTTGATAAATCTTCCTGATCTAACTCATACTTCGCTAACTGTTTGTCTTAGCCTGCTCCAAACTTTTTGAATACCGTTACCTCTGGCTAATGAATCTTTAATTTTGCCCTTTATAGTTGGTTGTATCATCAACTAATATAATTTAACCATGCTATCATCACCAGAAACAGCTATAGATAACTTCAACCTCTTCAGATCTTTAATTAACCGTTCCTACTGAGAAAATAAATAGTTCAAACTTACTGAAGTTTTTATACTCAGCACATCAACTACCACATTTGCCTTTCCAGGATGATGCTGGATATCTAAATCATAATCTTTAATAAATTTCAGTTATCTCCTAAGCCTCAGGTTCAATCTTTCAGAGTATAGATATATTCCAAACTCTGGAGATCAGTAAAAACTTTGCATCCAACTCCATACAGATAATGCATCCATATTATGAGTGCAAATACAACTGCAGCAAGCTCCAAGTCATGCATAGGATAGTTCCTTTCATAATTCTTTAATTGTCCTGATGCATATGTAACGGCCATACAATGCTGCATAAGCACACATCTTAAACCTCTCAAAGATGTAGCACTAAAAATATGAAACCCATCAGAGCCGGAAAAAATGGCCAAAACTGGAGCAAATATTAAGCATGTCTTTAGCTTCTAAAAAGCCTTCTCATAATGTTTAGAACAGTCAGACTTTACTGCCTTTTGAGTCAACCTTGACAACGACATAGCAATATGTGAAAGCCCTCATTAAACCTTCTGTAGTAACCAACCAGACTTAGAAAACTCCTGACCTTAGTAATGTAGTAGGTCTTGGCCAATTTACAATTGCCTTCACCTTATTTAGATCCACAGATATGTAGTCTCCATAATAATGTGCCCAAGAAAAGCCACACTTCTAAGCCAAAATTTACATTTAGAAAATTTGGCATAGAATATATTCTCCTTCAAAACCTGTAGCACAGCATGCAAATGACCTGAATGACTGACTCCATCTCTTGAATACACTAAAATATCATCTATAAAGATGATCACAAAGGTATCCAGAAACTGTCTGAAGATCATGATCATCAGATCCATGAAAACTGCTGGAGCATTTGTTCGTCAAAATGACATCACCATGAATTCATATTGCCCATACATGGTCCTAAAAGCAGCCTTCTCTGTCTTCTTCTCTAATCCTCAGCTGGTGATAGCCTGTTTGAAAATACAGAGGCTCATTCCAACTGATCAAACAAATCTTCAATCCCTGACAGTAGATATTTATTTTTAACTGAGTCTATTCAACTCTCTGTACTTAATGCAATCATAAAGCTCTTATGATTCTTCACAGATAACACTGGAGCTCTCCAAGGTGAGGTGTTAGGCCTGATGAATCCCTTATCTAGTAACTCATGCATTTGGTTTTTCAGCTCCTGCAACTCAACTCATTCTATAGGCTGCCTTGGATATAGGCTCAAAACCCTGTAAAAGCTCAATATTGAAATCAACCTCTCGCACTGGTGGTAACCCTAGTAAATCATCAAGGGACACCTCTGGATATTCCCTTACCACTGAAAGATCACCCAAAGACTGCACTTCCTTAGAAACACCTGCTACATAAATAAAAACCCTGAATTCCATGATTCAACAATTTGCAACCTTTAATACAAGTAATTATCATAGATGTCAGTCCTCTGTCACAAAAAAATTAACTTTTGCCTCCCTAGGTACGTTTACTTTGACATTCTTCTTATTACAATCAATAGTGACAGTTTTCAAACATCCAATCCATGTCTATGATCACATCGAATTTCACCGAGGGCAACACAATAAGTTGGGCATTAAAACACGTTCCACCAATCATAAGCTTGCACATGATTGATCAACTTCCAGAAAAACATCAGTTGGCATTCTCATCGATATTATCAAAGGCATCGAAAGGATATTTAATCGCATAACTATAGCCAGTTCATCAGCTATAAAAGAATGTGATGCTCCCGAATCAAATAATACTCTTATCGGTCCATTCTGAAGAGATATAATATCTATCATTAAAATCATTGCATTAAACATTTAGAGTTTGTTTATTAATATGTTTAAATCGTTATTTGTTTTATGTATGACATGACACGAATCCTATGATGCTTAAAGTATATTAGATTGATAATATTAAAAGTAAAACATACATGCGATGCGTCCGGGGAGTTCTTAGTTTTAAGATGTGATAATGCATATACTCTGGGTTGAACATTTTGTTGTGTGTGACATGTATTTGGCACTGAACCTAATGATTCAACTGCCCTAAGTCTACCATAACTTCCCTCTCAAGTGGTGTAACATTACTCCAGGAATCTATTGGAGCCTTCTGACCCAATTTGGGGCAATTCTTCGACATATGTCATAGCTAGTGGCATCAAAAGAAAGTATATGATCCAAATAGACACTCACCCTTGCGAGACCTTCTGCACTTGTCAAACTTCTTCACTTCAAAGTGGGTGCCAAATCTGTTGGATCTAGCCTTCTTAACACCTGTACTACCGAACTGGAAGGACTGTCTCTGAGAACCCTGAGGAAACCTGGATTCTTCTGAATTTCTTCTCTTATGAATGTCACTCCTCTAAGTAGCCTCGAGATCCAGCTCAATCCTCCTAGCGCTCTCTACAAGAAAAGAGTAACCATTGAGGAATCAATAACTGTCTAATCACATCCCAGAGCCATCGGTGGTACTTCTTTGCATTAGGGATTAACTGAGGCGTATATCTTGAAAGCATGTTGAATCCAGCTTCATCTACATAATCAAGTGATCACCCTGTACCAATATGATAAACATATCCTGCTTTTGTCTCCTGGCAAACAGTGGTACGAACTAGTCTCTAATGGTACTCACGAACTCGCCCCACTGAATCATGTGACTGGCACTACCGTCAAATTTCTCTTGCTGTTTCCACGCCACCATCTCTCTACTTATCCCTCTAAGACAAATGTAGATAGCTGTCCACGCCACCATCTCTCTACTTGTCCTTCCAATGCAAATGTAGATAGTTTAATCATCCTCTCTGGAGGACAAGACAATCAATCTAGGATCTTCTCCACTCTCAGAAGCCAGTTTTCAACCTCTACCGGACCTCCTCCAGAAAAGAGATGTGGTCACATACCCTGAAATAATTTCAAATACTCATCCATCTGACCTCCCCATTGGAATTGGTCTGAGTCTAAGAGTTCGTAATCAAATGCACTACTATAGTCATCATCTCTGTAAATGCATTTGCATTTCAGTAATCTGCGAGGGTGCATCAACATCTACAATGTCATCTCTGACTTCTTCCCCTTGATTTTTCATATTTCTGAAATAGCATAAGAAAAATTATAATTAGATATAATTTAATTCCTTATTAGTATTACGTATGAATTAAAATAATCATCCTAATAGCACTTCTAGATCATGATCAAACCTAAATGCTCTTATACCAATTTTGTTACGATTAGACCCATTGCTTATAATTAACTAAGACTGGAACAACGGTGAAACGGTATTAACATAACAATTTGAAAACTTCCAATACATATAAAATAGCCACTCATCCACAAGGTGCAATAAAATCTAAAACATCCAGCAACAATAAAATCCAAAAAATTATCTCAATCTAGTACTGAACGATAAATCAATATCTGACAGAAACAATAAAGAGACACTATCATCATAAAAATACCTAGCAACAGTGCTCTTTCTCTGATAGACCAAGTCTCTCCTATCAAACATATCAATATAAAATATTTTTTCTCTTGAATGAAAACATTTAACTTCAACTGTAAGTAAAACTCAGTGAGTAATTATAATCTAATATGCATTAAATTCTTATGTTATGCTATGCGTGAATGATCAAAAGAAAATACAGTATATTTAATTAAAATTTTAAAATCGTCTCTTCCTGTCTCACAAGTATTTATCAATTTAATATTTTTAACAGTTATCACAAGATTACCGTTATACCAAAAGATATTCTTAAAAATGTGTCCGAAGGCACTCTCAAAATGTTTCTGAAGACACCCTAAAAAATGTACCCAAAGATACTTTCGAATTACACCAGAATGCGTATATTTACCATTTTTTTAAAGTTCATGGGCATATTGCATCTCCTACCAGTACCATCTGGGAGTAATCCTGTATGACTTAAATATATATCTTGCATTTCATTTCCTTTAAATTACTTCCCTTTCAAGACATTGAACATTCATTTTCCCTTTTTCTCATTTAGTTTCTTTTATTCTTAAGCGACTGAAATGCATACAATCATAAAATAATTGCCTAAAGTATTAATGAAACTCTATATTTAAACTTTAAATTTAATACATACAATAACAACAACAATGCCTTAATCCTACTAAGTAGGGTCGGCTACATGAATCATTTTTCTCCATTGCGTTCTATTAAGTGTCATATTTTCATTTATATGTAATAAATTAAGATCATTTAAAGGCCAACATTCAGCGCCATAGAGCATTGCATGTCTCATCACCATCTCATAAAATTTTCCTTTCAGTCTAAGCGGTACTTTTCTATCACACAATAGGCCCGAAGCATTCCTCCAGTTCAACCAACCAACTTGAATTCTACTATTAACATCCCCATCTATATCACCATCTCTTTGAACAATAAACTGAGATATCTAAATCATTCACACATTTTAGTAATTTGACCCAAAGTTCGACTTTTGTCACTACAGCTACTATTATTAAAATTACATTCCATATATTCAGTTTTAGTTCTAAAACGAAGGCCTTTAGACTCCAAAGAAGACCTCCATAATTCAAGTTTTTCTTGAGCTTTTTCTCTCGTCTTATCCACGAGAAGGGTATCATCAGCAAAAAGCATAAACCAAGGTACATCCTCCTGTAAATGTTCAGTAAGACCATCCATAACTAAAGCAAAAGGATATGGGCTTAAAGCCGATCCCGAATGTAATCCAACAGAAATAGATAAATATTTGGTCATTCCTCCTTTAGTTTAAACACAAGTAGCAGTTGTAGTATACATATCTTTAATGAATTGAATATAAGTCATATCAACACCTTTCTTCTCAAGAACTCTCCAAAGTATATCTCTTGGAACCTTATCGTAAGCTTTTTCTAAATCAATAAAAATCAAATGTAGATCCTACTTATTATCTCTGTACTTCTCCATTAAACCTCTCAATAAATGTATAGCTTCTATAGTAGACCTACCCGTCATAAGTCCAAATTGATTATGAGAAATCTTGGTAATACGCCTTAACCTATATTCAATTACCCTCTCACATACTTTTAAAGTATAACACATCAATTTAATTCATCTATAATTTGTACACTCTCATGCATACTATTTATTCTTAAAATGGGGACCAAAATACTCTTCCTCCACTCCCCAGGCATCTTTTTAGTTTTTAAAATAATATTAAACAGTTTAGTAAGCCAAGAAACTCCCAACTCTCCTAAATAATTCCACACATCAATTAGAATATCATCAGGTCCTACAAACTTTCCACCTTTGGTTATCTTTAAAGCCTTCTCAACTTCTTTTTTACAAATGCACCGGTAAAAATGCAACGTTTTATTATTGATAACGATATTAAGATCACTAAAGTTGATCGTATTTTCAGAAACTTCATTAAAAATTTTATCAAAATAACTCATCCACCTATGTTGAATACTTTTTTCTAAGAAAAATACTAATTTTCATCTTTAATACACTTTAATTGAGTTAAATCTTTACTTTTGTTTTCTCTTTGACTAGTTTATACATATATTTTCACTCTCTTTAGTATCCAATCTATTAAAAAGATCACTAAAAACAGAATTTTTAGCATCACAAATTATTCTTTTAAATTCTTTGCGAGTCGTTTGATATTTTTCCCAATTCTCTAAGCATTTACATTTAAAGCAATTTTTATAACATAACTTCTTATATTTTATCTTTTCTTGCACATTATTATTCCACCATCAACTATTTTTATTTATAGAAATTTTGCTTTTGATTCTCCAAGTGCATCTTTTGCCACTTATTTAATAATGTGTTACTTTTTTCCACATAGCATTTGCTTCTTCATAACATCCTAAACTTTGAAATCTTAAATTTTACTCATAAAAAAACTTTTATTTGTCTTTTAGGTACTTCCATCTAATTCTACCATGAATCCTAGTATTCTTTTCTTGCACATTATTCTTACACCAACTATTTTTATTTATAGAAAAAATTTTCTTTTGATTATCCAAGTATATCTTTTGTCACTTGTTTAATAATATTTATTACTTTTTCCCACATAGCATTTACTTCTTCATAACATCCCAAATTTTGAAATCTTGAATTTTACTCGTAAAAATACTTTTATTTGTCTTTTAGGTATTCCCATCTAATTCTACGATGGTGAATCATAATATTCTTTATTTCACAACTCATCTTAAAACCTAGAACTAATAATCGAGGTTAGGTACTTAAATCCTCACTTGAAATGACCTTAAAATCTTTACAATCTCGACGATCTTTTTCTCTCATAAGCAAATAGTCAATTTGTGTTTTATTAGATTCATTCTTATAAGTAATAAGATGCTCATAACTTTTCTTGAATAAAACATTATTAATAATCAAATCATACGCTAAAACAAATCTAATATGACTCTACATTCTTCATTAATCACTCCATAACTGTAGCCACCATGAATATTACTGAAATCTTCTACCACTCTACTAACATATCCATTTAAATCTCATTCAATAAAAATTTTTTCTTCAAGAGGTATCAAGTGTATTAAGTCTTCCAAGTCATTCCAAAATTTATCTTTAAAGTCTATATCTAAACCTACTTGAGGATCATAAAAACTTATAATATTAAAAAACTTAGTATCAATAATAATCTTAAGTGCTATAATTCTATCTCCAACTCTATTAATTTTTACAACATTATCTTTCAAACTCTTATCTATAATTAGACATATATCATTTCTAGTGCGACTCTTACCAGAATACAAAGTTTAAAACCTAAGTTATCAATCTCCTTAGCCTTTTCTCAACCTCATTTAGTTTCTTGAATACATAAGATTTTTATCTTTCTATGAATCACAATACCAACTAATTCCATTAATTTACCATTGAGAGTACCTGTATTCCAAGATCCTATTTTAATACTATTACATATAAGAAAATAAAACATGACATGAATCCTTTAAATTTAACACATATTAGAAAATAATTACTCATCCTGACTGAGAAGACCTCTGAATATCCACCCCTTCACTTTACTTTTTTGGACAATCATCTATATTAATTGAAAGTGCATATTTAAATTAAGAACACTTCACCTTAACTATACATCCTTGAATCAATTATTTTTATCAGTTTGCCCCATAAGATTTTTATCTACTTAACGTTTTTCAAACACAAGTATAAATAAAAATATAAATTGCCTCCACGATCCAAGTCTTTAACTTAACTTCTTAAATCCTTTATTCAAATCATATTATTAACATTATATAAATAACACATATACAATAAATTTGTTAATTAATTTAACAAAACTAAACATACCTAAAGGTTGTTTTGCGCACAAAATTTCGTGTTACTCCTCCCACAAAATTCAAAATTTTAATAACTTCAATCTTGATTCAATAAAATCTTGCATCAAATACACAGATTATTTTAATTAACTTAATTAAACTTAAATCCTTACCTTTACCTTTAAATCGTTCATCTGTCTGCCCCAACTCACGCTTGAAGGCCCGCTCATTAACTTCTTGTTCCTGCCTTCGACCTCTGCAAGACCATGCGAGCTCGAGCTTCCTTAGTCCCGTCTCACTCTAACAGAGTTCCTTCTTTGGTCGCAGTTTGACATAATGATGTTCACACGAGCACCGCAGAGCTTTTCCTCTCCCTTCTTTCTTCAGCTTCTACTTTTCCTTCGTCTTCTTCTTCCACCGCAAGCAAACACGACGTCACTCTTCTTCGGTCTCCGTTCAATCCAAAGACGCTCATATAAGTCTTCTTCCTTATCATCGACTTGTCTTCGACTACATGCAAGCACGATAGCAGTGTATGAAGCTGATCCCCCTTCCTTCCTCTTTATGCAGAGTTCGGACTCAACCTCGAAGGTTTCCTCCTTCGACTTATCCTCCTTTCTCCTCTTCTTCCCTGCACCAAAGTTGCTCTTCTTCTCCACAATTATAGCACTTGCGAGTCTCCCCCTGGGCACCTGTCATACCTAAGCTCGAGGCAGCCAAAGCTGATCGTGTACCTGGAAGTCCACTCAACTCAGAGTGTAGCCTCATGCGACTCTCCTCTTGTATCATTGCAGCGATGGCCTCATCCAGTGAAGGAAACGTTGCCTGAGCTAGGAAAACCGATCTCATATGATCAAAGGTCAGGTTCAGATGAACCGAAAACTGCATAGTCCTTATCTGTGCAAACATTTCCCCCATCCTGCATCCTGAATCACTACAGCTTAACATAGATGAGAAGTGATCAAGATCTTGCTACAACCGCTCCAGCTCTATAGAGTACTCCTAAATCAATCTATCACATTGTTCCACTACCTCTATGTCAAGCTGAAACAACATCATGTGGTTCTCAATCCAAGCATAGGTCCTCTTCAGTTTTGCCCATATGTCGTTCACCTTTCTAATGCCATCCACTAATGTGGAAATCGATGGAACCATCGCGTTGAGTGGCCAGGTGTAAATCAATGATGTATAATCCTCCACTCATCCTCTCAGCACTATCACTCTTTGGCTCGACCCCCATCAGGTATGTCCTTCCAGTCTTTTCATTACTAGAGCAGTCTCGATCCAACGCAACCAATTCAAATACGTGACCGGTCCATCGAGCTTCAAATCCATAGGAGGGAGATCTACTTTCACCAATGTCGGAGCATGTGCTGAGATAGTGGCTCCCGTCAATACACTAGCAACCTGTATAAGCCTGAACAAGACCTTCAGAACTTCAGGATCTACCTTCGCCAGAAGTTCTAATCCTTTACCTCCCGCATTATCTCCATCTCTGCTGACAGCCTCCATCACAAGGATAGGTCTAGAGCGCACATAACACAAAAAACTTCCTTTTCTGCAAGTTTGTGCGATCTGCTTTGTCTTAACCCGCACGCAATACCGCAGCCGCTTTGATCCTTCACCTCCATGTCGACGAGTGGAACTCCAGAAACGAAGCCCTATTCCGCTCCTTCCTCTCGCAACAAACCGCATAAACCCTTCGTGACCGAACCCCACGAGATGCTCTCCCGACGAGAAAGTCGAGATCAGAGCTTCTAGAAGACAGTTGTGAAGACATGCGATCCTGCCAAGACGGTCGCGATCGCATAGGTGCCTTCCCAGCACTCATCTGCCGCGATCCTATAGATGCGCAATCCCGCCTATTGCGATCCCGTATGTGCCTTCCCAAAAAGTCGTGATCCCCTCGTTGCCTTCTCAGCTAGTTCTAATGTAGATACTTCGCAAAGGAAAGAAAGATCGCAATTCTTGGTCTCTGCACCAATCGAGTTGCACAAACAACAATACTGATCGAGTTGCACCGAAGACGCCGGCCAACTGTTAGGATTAGGGCTCTGGTACCTTGCTCAATAAATCTTATCCATTTCATTAATGCCTTAGGCTTATATAGAGCCTTCCAACATTTATAAATAAATCTTTGGATTTCATTTTACATATAGGACCATACATTAGATATAAATTTCAACAATTTAATATATAAAGAAAGTTTCTGAAGACTATAATATAAGAATCCACATGTACACCAAAAAATTCAGTAGGTTGGTTTAAATCTACTAACCCGCAACAATGGTCAGTATATCCATTCAGATCAAATCTTAGTCGATGTCGGCTTAGCATGACCAGAAGATCCTATAACTGATCAATTTACCCAGCATCAATGGCAGCTCGCCAAGAGCCACTTAGCAATTCACCCAATGACAGGATGTAAAGCTCACCCAACAACTTATTTGGCCTTTATTCACTATTAATTCAGCCTTAGCAAGTTTGGTACCATGCCTACTCATTTTTCAACCCATCGCATAATTACTAAGAGCGTTACAATATCATTCAAGTCACATGAGCGGTTAAAGCTCTACACATGCCATGAGATATGCTTGTTATTATGTATTTTAATAATTATAATCATTTCATCTATGCTCTATACGATGCTCTACACATGCACAATGTTGGTAGAGGACAACAAAATATAAAAACGAATAATTTAAGCCCAGACTCCTTTCATTACATTCCCTGACACTCTGTCACCCCTTTTCTTTGTCTAGAGTGCTCTTATCTAATTGATGTACAAAAATAAATTTGAATACAACATCATTTCAAATGCGATGAATGTGGACATGCCACAAATTAGAAGACCATTTTGGGATGTTGACCACAGTGATAGATAAACTTCTATTAACATAGAGAAAATTAGACAATTTATAACAGAACAGCTTGCAAAGTTCGAGAACAATATGACCAAGATGATAAAAGAAGCATTGAAGCACCTTCCAAGGATGGCTCCCTGAGTAGAATTACCCACTCTGCATTAAGGAGGCAACCTGAACTCCCTAGAGCTCAGCCTTTAATCCCAACAGAGAGAGTCAATAACGACGAAACTTCCTATACAGACTGTGAGAACTCCATCTCATACCCAATGGATACAAAGAAAAAGATCAACCGGAGATTTTTCTCTGGATAAATCATAACAACAAAGCCTCCCAAAAGTTTTAAAATTTCATCCTCATATTCTTATACGAACAAAGCAGATCCTTTGGACCACCTTTTTTTTTTTTTTTTTGAAGCCGCAATCATTTTACTCAATATGAACAATGCATTGAAGTTTCATTTATTTTCATGACATTGAAATGTGTTTGAACTGAGCTAGCTCAATCGCCTTTCTTAGGGTTGATTATATCATTCGCCGAGTTCAAGAGAATGTTCCTAACCAGTTCACAAAAGCCCAAAAGTCATTAAAGAACTTGTAGGTACTGTTGAGGATGCGCCAAGAACTTAGCAAAACTTTGAGGAGATTTGTCACCTAATTACAACAGAAAATACCAGAAGTCAAACATCTAGAGCTCTCTGTCACTCGCATGGTCTTGGCTCGAGGCCTTCAAGAAGGTCCCATGAGGTATTCTCTCAATCTTCAGTAGTTACGAACCTCGGCTGACTTGGAGGAAATTTGCCAACACTTATGTCATCGCAATACCAGTGCATGCACTACCCAGCGAATTGGAACGAGAGACGACAAGATGTCCTCAGATCATAGGGGTAATTGCCTTTGAACCCCCAAGTACCCATTATGGCTTTTCTGAGAGTCTCCATGATCAAACTGACTGAAACTTTTTAAAATAAAAAAATACTTTAAAAGCCACTAGTGATAAAAGCAAGGGATAACTTATGTGACATCAAAATGTATTGTGTTTGCCATCGTGACCACAATCACGATATTGAGGAATGCCGACAAATTTGAAACCTCATTGAGCTAATCAGGGAAGCAAAGTTAAATAAGCTCATGATGGCCAAGCTGAGTGTTAGAAGGCTTGAAAAGCCACTTGCGAAATGCCACAACAATGAGGCCAGACTGGTCCAAGCTATCCACACAGCTAGAATAGTCCCGACAATCCTTGGTGAAAATGATTTTGAGGTATCCTGCCAATCTAGCCTCGAATGGTTGATAGAAAGAGGTGAACTTGATGAGTTTATCCAAATCATTAGCTTTTGCTTTACCAACAATAACCTTCATTAACGATAATTTGCCAGTGAAGAACCCATACAATCGCGTGATAGTGGTAACAACACTAATTGTAAACTAACATATTGAAACATGTTTGTTGACAATATTATTTTTAAGAGCTTCTATAATAAGATGGACCTGAGGGGTTGCAATTTGTTCCCATCTTTGGCTTCTCTAGACACTGTAGTTGTTGGGTGATGAAGAAAAGTGAAAAGAGATTCCCCTTAACGGTCAAATTATATTTTTATGTAAGTATATCTAAAATCATACAATCTAAAATGAAGGGATGCCAACAGGGCAAATTTCTGTTCAGTTATCAAGCCGAGAAAGAGTTTTTTTTTTTTTTCTTTTCTTGGCTTATATCCTACTCCTTAAATTCTAATTAGTTAATTTCTATTAGGAGATTATTTCTATGTTGTATCTTGTTGTTGTGAGACTTTAGCTTTGTTTTTGTGTGACTTTGAAGAGAGTAATCTCAGATTTCTACCTGATGAAGTGTATATGTAGCTTGCTCAAGAACAGGTGGTGTAACATTCTCGTCTTCTGTAGCTCGCCTTTCGTGATTCTTTCCATTGTTTTCAGCCGAGCAACTGTCGAACGCTTCCCATTCCCTTCCAAATGTCCTCGACCTCCCATATTCTCATTCCATTGCTACTCCACAATCTCATCCCCACTAATCTACTTCCCAAACACTTTCTATGAGTATTAGAATAGTGTCATTTGGTATCAGAGCCCGACAAATTCTTAAGTATTTATATATTTATCTTTCTTTGTCCCAAACTAAAATTCCAAATATTCTAACCTAATACCTTCACAAAAAAGTTATCACTATATCATCCGATTAGCCCTAACTCTAAACCAACCTTTCCATTTTTATTCGAAATTTCAGTAGGAAGAATGAGATGTCATGCAGGCAAAAGTGATCGGGGTTGTGGAACCAGAATTGCATCCTACACTCGATCGATTTCACTTAACCAGTTATTTCACATTTCTGAACCGGCTTAGGTTTTCTCCCTTTTGAGGAGTAGGTCGGTTCTCTTAGGTCACTCATAGTTATCCACTTATTATATATTTGTATTCCTGATATTTTATGTTTAGTTTTTCATGTGCTTTGCTTAGGACAGCCACTGGCGTTTGCTCTTCTCCCTTTGAGGGTTGTATCTAAGAGATATGGTCAACCGTATTTCATTCCCGAGGTGGTGATTATCATCATCCATATCCCCTTCTTCATCTTCCCCACTACACTCCTAACCATCCTCCATCATTGCAGCCGCCCCGAACAACATTCTTTTTCTATTTTTCACAGCAGTCTTCCCATTCCAGTCCTTGTTGCTCCCTGCCACTGCCCCTTGCTAATCTGCAGTCCCCCACTTCGCCCCTTTATTGTCATCATCTAGAAAACATCAAACATGTTGTTTTCCTGCTGCCCCTTAGCCGTTCTAGCCTTTCCCACCGTGCCTCGCCACCCCACGTGCTATCCTTGCTATCCCATCCTTCCACTTCACTACCAATGCGATTCCAGCCCCTCCTTTTGCTTTCCCAACAACCCTCAAACTATTTCAGCCACCTAATTCCGCTCCCCTACTACCTAGCCGACCTCCACTAGTTATGGATCGAGCCCTAGTAGGGAGCATGTTGTGTTTGTTATAATTTCTCTTTCAAGTGCGCTTGATCTATTTATTTGCTTTCATCATTAATATCTGCTTTTTCTATTGAGGTTTGGGTTAGCTCTGACAACATTTAGTATTGGAGCTAAACTAGTCGTAATCCTATGCTAGGATTTCTAGTATCCGCCATACCTAAACATATCTCCCCAACCCCCCCCCCCCCAAATTTCTTTCACAACCCTAAATCATCATTACACCACCTACCCACACCCAACCCTAATAATGCTTCCCAAGAGATAAATGTCGAACGTCGATCAGGAGTTTACCATGAAATATACACAACAACTCTACCAAGTGCTACAACGATTCAATGAAATTGAGGAAAGAAGAACATCCAGAGGTGTCACATAAATCTCATTCAATCCCCGACATGAAGAACCTCTATCCCATAGAATTGACCTGAAATATCCGAGAAGTCAGAATTTTGACGTAAAGGTGGATTTGCAATATTTTGACGGTTAGTTGGATCAACAGCAGTTCATCGAATAGCTTTAGACCGTTGAACTTTTCTTTGTGTACCAGGACATCCTACTGGACGAAATGATAAAACTAGCCGCCAAATAATTAAAAAAGCGTGCATTATTTTGATGGCAATTTTTGAAGCACCTACAACAACATGAGGAAAAATATAATATCACTACTTGGTCTCAGATGAAAAGGGAGATGTAGCGCTAGTACTTATCAATTCATGACAGATAGGATGTGCGGACCTTAGATTCAAAAGTGGAGAGATAATACTCATTTGTTGTTTTTCACTGTAGTCTTCCCATTCCAACCCTTCTTGCTTGCTGCCACCGCCCCGGAAAACCAGTTCTTGCTGTCATGCAGCCCCCTACTTTGCCCTATCGCTGTCGTCATCCAGAAAACAAAATACTTGTTGTTTTCCTGTCGTCCCCTGACTATTCCAACCTTTCCACCGCGCCTCGCCGCTCTGCTTGCCACCCCACTTATTGTACTCAGTGTTCTAGCCCCTGCTTCGCTGCCAGCGAGATTCCAACCCCTGCTTTGCTATCCCAACCACCCCTAATACATTTCAGCCACCTACCTTCGCTTCTCAACGCCTAGCCGACCTCCACCACCCTTGGATTGAGCCCTAGTGTGAGTTTGTGTTGTGTTTGATGTAATTTTCCTTTCAAATGTATTTGATTGTAACTATCTATTTGTTTTTAGTAATAATATTTACTTTTTATATTATGATTTGAGTTAACACCGGTATCAAAGAGAAGCTCGACGAGATGTTCATGACTTACTAAAAGAATGTGCAGCAAGAAATCTACCTACTGCAACAAAAGCTTACTGTCGTTAAGAAGAGAACAGAGAGAGGTCAAAAATAGCTACAACGGTGACTCATCGGATCAAGCCAAGGAAATGAATCCATTCCACCATGAAATTTTCAATAACAAAGAACCAATACTCCGGTAACTTAGTATTGAATATTATAGGAGAAATCAAGTTTTAGGAGTAAAAGTGAATTTCTTGATTTTGATGATCGCATGGATCTGAATAATTTCATTGAGTGGCTCTAAACAGTGGAGCAATTTTTTAGTACAAAGATGTTCTCTAGAACAAAAAAAGCTCAATTGTCGGTCATTGAGCTCAGGAAGAAAGCTTCATTGTGGTGGAAGAACTTGAAACATCTTCGACAATGAGATAGGAAGAGTATGATCATCAAATGATCTAAGATGAATAATGAGATGCAGCACAATTACTTTCATCCATATTACCAAAGGATAGAACAACAACAACAAAGCCTTAATCCCACTAAGTGGGGTCGACTACATGAATCATATTTCTCCATTGCATATTACCAACAGGATATGTTTATAAATTTATAACTTACATTAGAGAAATTCTTCTACGGAGTACATAACTGAATTTGATCAAGTTGAAATACGAGTTAGTCAAAACAAATGATTATACACTGGCGAGGTATCTTTAAGGATCGAAGTCATCGATCAGTAATGTGGTGCGTTGCAACTATATTAGTTCATGGATGTACATATTCTAACATTGAACGAGGAGAAGCAGCAACATCACCAGGTGACCACAACACCTTAAATACAGTTCAACCCTAAAATAAGGCAATAAGAGTACAAACACCTAGTGGAGCACGCAAGCAAAGTTCGTTCAAGGAAAAACCAATCCAAAGTGGAGAAAAGGTGGAGAAACAATAGCACTTTCAAATTTGTCTCAAACAAAAGGTGCTTCAAGTGGAAGAATTTTGAGCTCATTGCATCCAATTGTCCAAATAACAGGGAGTAGGAGAAAACCTAAACAATGATATAAGAGATACTAGAGAAGGAGAGGACGCAAAGAAGAGTATCAAATTCCAATTCACGGGAGTGATGCTAGCAATTCAACACGTCATTCAGGCTTAGCAATAGAGACTTAGCCACAACATCTATTATATCTGCTGCACCATGAAGAAAAAAATGTACAATCTCATTATCAATAGAGGCAGTTGCGAAAGATATCTACACAAATAGTTGACAAATTAAGCTTCACTATAGAGAAGCATTTTCAGTTATATTCTCTGGCTTGGTTGAAGAAACAGAGTAGAATTAGTATTAAGAAGCAATGTTTGATCAAATTTTCAATTGGAGACAAGTTGAAGAATGAGATTTGAGGTGATGTCATAGCAATAGATGAGTATCATATTTTTTTAAGGCTAATTGTGGCAGTATGAGTAAGGTTTAGTTTATGATGGCCATAAAAATATTTATTAATTTATCAATAGTGGGAAGAATATTTTTCAATAGTGACGACTACTCAAGCAGAAACCGAAATTTTAGTATGTTGTGCTACATTTGAGAGGCATTGAGAAAGGCACTGGTGAGACTAACCCTGTGATCGTAAAATGATATATGGAAGAACCGATACTAGACGTAGGGCAGACCCTACTAAAAGGTTTTAGGACTTTTTTTCCTATAATTTATCTCCTATGTTGCCCTAATTGAGGGAGATCTAGCATGTAATAACTTCTAATAGAGATGAGAAAATTCTGAGTTATTTCAAGAAGACTATGAAGTTGAATACAATGTTCTAGTTCGACACATACATACAGCTAAATAAGAGTGGTGAACTACAGCATTACAAATTTGTTAAGGTGTTTTGTGAGAAATTATATCAACTTATGAGATCTGAGTATTTTCATAGGAGAAGAAGCCTCTTCTTACTTGAGAGAATGACATGGGAGTTTGGTTCTACAGAATTTTGTGGAATCGCGGAATATCATGGGACCCGAGATTCCGCAACAGTCCCGAGCAAAAATTGTGACTTTCCACGCTCGTGGGAGGTCTGAACAAATCAATTCCATCACATTCTCAAATTTAGTAGGATCTTTTGCCTTTTTTGGTTTATTTCCTATTTATTTATTTGTAATTAGTATTATTTTCTATAGGAACCTATTTATGTGATTTTTTCTGTTTTGAAGAATTTTAGTTTTTGTTTGTGTAAATTAGAGAATAGAATCTCTGATTTCTGCCCTAAGGAGTATTGTATAATCATATAAGTGATGTGTTTGTAACTTGTTTAGTAACATGTGTAACTTGTTCAGTAACATGTGATGAAACCATCTCACCATTTGTACCTCGTTATTTCATGGTTCTCGCTCGTTTTCAGTCGTGATAGTTGTAGAACGACTCATATCCCCTAGTGCACTATTATTACCTTATTATTTCACAATCACGCCACCGCTTGGTCCGCACTATCTCTGGTTTCGTCTCTTCCGCACTCCACATTTCACCTGAGCCCATAACCTTCCTTTTTTGGTCTCTCTGACGCTTCTTCCCTTCCATATGAAAAACCTTGAAACCTCTTCAACAAAAAAAAAGAAATAGTAAGTCACACGCGAGAACTCTTCCAGAGATGCATTGATGGACCAAAGATATGTTTCATGGTTGGCAATCACAAATAGAGACATCAACATGTTTAGCTACCAATGGGGAAACAAGGAAGTTACAATGAGAGCTTATTGAAGTAGGAGTTGGCGAGAACAATAGCATGCAAAGGAGCTAAAGAAGTCATACAAGGGTTATTTGGAAAAGGTTTCGATGGGACTTATGATGCTTAAAAGAAGAGAGGAGTTCATAACATGAGACTTGCACATTTAAGTTAAATCCCCTTACATGAAATTACTAATTCTAAGGTCGAGGTAAAACAAAGGATAAACTAGATTGAAGATTCATATAGCACTTCGAGTTCTCAATTTGAATATTTACTAAGATTTAAATAACATCTTCCTTAGAAGTTGTTTGGTAACAAGATTTGAGTAGGGTTTGGGCAGAACAGAAAGGGAAGGAAAATGGAGTTACAAAAGATTCATTTTTTGAATGCCACTATCCCGTCGTTGCCTTCCCGGCTAGCTTTCGTGCCAAACATTGACGAGGGGTCTTAGTAGCTAAGGAAAGGGAAGGCAACAAGGTTTGATTTATTGTCAATAGTTTTAAGCTGAGAAGAGGGAAGAGAAAATGTAGCAGGAGGTTTATATTCAAAAATTATTTATTCAAAAATATATTTTTTATTAAATTAATGATATTTTTATTATAATTTCCTTAACCAAGAAATCTTAATTTTAATTATTTTATAATTTATTAAATTGAAAGTATCCTTAATTTCATTGAATTTAATTTATGTTAATTTAAATTAATTTAATTGATTTTTAATCAATAATTGCTCAAACTAATTTTAATTTAATTAATTTAATTTTGTTTAATATAAGTTTATAAATAATAACTTTATGATTAACTAATAAAATCAAAGTATTAAATAATTATCGATTTACTATTGAATATGAAAATATTGATTAATGATTGAATGGTTTAACAAAATTTCTATCATCGACTAGTTAACATAGTCCATTGGCAATTAATGATTAATGTAATTAAAAATAATAAATTAATAAATTAAATTAAATTAATAGTATTAATTACATCATTAATAATGAGTTTGTTCTTAATATTTATCTAATAGACTCAAATCTTGTATACGTTTTTAAAATATTTCACAAGATTTTATCATATATTTAACATCTCTCATGCGAAACAATGTTCAAGAATTAATTATCATAGATTTTATTAAAACCGACTTTATAGGATTTACTGAATTCTAAGTTAAATCCTACTTACAGCCAAACAAGTCCTTAATCCTACTTTTATCCTACAAGCAAACATCCTCCTCCCTACCTCGCTTCTGCTTTCTCTTCCTCTAACCTACCCAATCTGTACATCTCTCTCGTATTCCTCTCTAACACCAGAGAAGTAATTTCTAATATTTTCCCTCAGGCTAAAAAAAAATTATAATTCCCCTACTCTTCATGTTCTGATCAAAGAAACATATTTGACAATCCTGACGAACTCTATCTCATATTTTGTTGCTCCAACTTTCTCAAGTCATCAATTAATTTGGCATAGTCCACTATTGGAACGTATTGCTCCATAATAGAAGAGAACCGAATTGTAAATCCTTGTACTTAAATATCTGTTAAGAACAAATAGTGCAATTGAAAATAAAATACTTTGTACATGAATGAAGATACAGCTCTTAGTATTTCATTGATGAGCCAAGCATCAACCCGTTCGGGATTCTGCAAATATAAAATTTCAATCTCATTTTTAAAAATCTTCGGAGCAAGCTGAGTCAACTAATTCTAAGGAAAATAAACCAAATTCTTATAGCGCATACATACAGTTGGATAGCAGTTCTTGAGAATATCTGCAGCCCTTAACCTTAGATAGAACAGTAGAAGACGGCTACCTATCCAGGCAAATCCAGATGAAGCTTTTGGCTGGTAACAAAACAAAGAGAAAGATCAAAATAACTCATCTTTCAATCAACAATTCTCATAATGTGAAAAGTATGCAACATGAATCTGTCATCACCATCAAATATTTCAAAAACTATTCATCTTGACAAAAAATAAATACTTAACTAAATATATTATATGAATCATTATTCCGTTTTCATAACAGAGTTTTTTTTATTTTGAAGGAAACTAACTTAATTCCAAGGCAGACATTTTTTATTTTGAAGGAAACTTTAACTTAATTCCAAGGCAATGATTCTGCAGCGAGTTTAAATTTATTCTTTTTGCCAGTCAAGTTAAATTCTTTCATTCCAACTAAAGAGGGTAAGAACAGAACATGAGTAGAAATCACATTTTCAATCCAAAATAACGGCTGTAAAGCATTCGGCAGATTAACGAATGCCTACAATTTAGCTAGAACGTTCAAGGCTACACTTTTCAAGGAAGTTGCAGAATAAAGCCATCAATTGAAAAGCTTAAGCTTTCAAGAGAAGGATCCAAAATAAAAGAGCAATTACATAAGGATTTGGTAAACACATTCCCTTTTCACAAGCCGCGTCGTAAACACCTGTTTATTGCAAGAGGAATAATTAAAATGCAGCAAGCAATTCAGTGTACTGTTTGTGATATCCTAAACAATAACAAAATGGCCAGGCTATCAGCAATTTCCTCACATAATATGTAGAAACAGATATGTTTTTGGGGATAAGAGGGTTCACATTTTTTAAATCCTAAATAATTGTAGTAGGCAAGCCCTGAGAGTTAGAAAATATTAGAAAGATGGTACAGGACAATGTGAATTTTGGGAAGATGAGTGTGTCACCTCTTATTCATAAAAGAGCCCCTATTTATAATAATAGGTGGCTCGAGTTTACAATTACACTATTATCCCCTTTTATGTCAACAGTTAAAGAGTATTTCTTGTCTTTTTCTTAAACTCAGGTAGTTAATATAACTACCTCTCTAATACAAATAACTGAATGGGCATCATTTTTATGAATGGTTGCGACCATCGAATATAATACATGATAAAACTAATTTTTACTTCTAGCTGTCGGTTGCCTCATTCTTGCTTGATTCTATCAATTGGTTGATTCAATCAGTCGTTTAGATTTGACAGGATTATCGGTCGTTTGGGCAAGTGTGCTAAATTAGTCGTTAGTTTGATAATCCTCCTTATGCATTTCCGACCAGTAGTTGTGTAGTCCCATCGAACCGTTTGATCTCTTTAAGATGCATGTTGACATTTTCACTGTATACATATTAGTTCCCCGATTTTCTTGCTCCTTGTTAACTACAAAAATAAAAAAAAATGATTAATTAAATCTCACAAAAGCCTAAAGATTACTTCCTAGTTTTTCGTGCCCATAGAACTTCTATTAATAGGGTTAGTAGTTACATTTCCCATTCTGATATCGGATTTCAAGCACCATAATGTCTGATGCGAGAGCTCTGGACCGTTTTGGTAACACTGCGCTCTAAATGGCTTTGGAAGAGTTTCGGCTCCCTCAGCATCTCCTTGTTCCTAATAAAAACGAAAAAGATGGGGGTAGTAAAGATGAAGAAACGCAAGGACCATATGATCGATTTAAATGATCAGGTTGCATCTTTCGCTAGCCATGATGTCGATCGACCAGAGAATGTGATAAGAGTGGAGAGATCATGGCTTTCGAATCCTCTCAAAGATCTGTTCCGATCGTTGAGGAAGGGTCTCGTCGGGTTGATCAAATAACTCAGGTGGTGGCTTGTGTTTTGGAGCAACTTACTGCAACGGTGATTTCGATGTTCCCCTATCCGAAGTGCAGAAAGTCAAGATTCCTATCCAAAACTTGCCCATTGCTTCTGACTTAATTCCGGATGCCAGTATTCTTACTGGTTTGGATATGCGGGTGACACATTTCATGGTCGACTGACTTGTGTAACTATTATTTTTTGTTCAAGATTGAGAAGGATGGTCTCGCACAATTTTCTGTCGGTTACAGACTCCAACTCATTGGGCTGGAGAACAAGATAAAGGATTGGAGAAAAAAGTTTCTGGTCGGATATTTCTCCAGCGGCTGGGGAATTAACAACACTCCACAGGACATGCCAGTGAGTAAAATGAAAAAACTCCCAAAACATTTGGTTGCTAACAGGAAGAAGATCGTGAGGCAAACGTTATCCAACCCTCATTACACCGATCGGAAGATTGTTGATAGGGTTTTGCGACCAGATAAATTTGTTCGTACAACAGATGAACTATGGAAGGCCTCAGAAGTCAAAGAGGTTGCTTGTGTGAAGGAAGCAGAGGAGAAAGCCTCCAAAAAAAAAACAGAGAGGTAAGCTTGCCCTTTCGAAGAGGGGACAAAATCAAGGGAAACCGGAAAGGTGGGGAACCGAAAAGGTGGTCGCCGCTGGCGCAGATATTATAGGTGTGGATTTTATTTTCTCTAAATATGAAACGATTGTAGTGATACAAAATGTGTCAACCGAGGAAATCACTATTTTTGCACGAAAACCTAAAATGTTTCCACCTGATGTAAGTGAGGCAAACCGAATGCAATCTATTCCGAGATCGAGTGTGTCTAATGACAAAGCTTCTGGGGATAAAGTGAGAACACCAAACGTTTTGTCTCTAACTAGCACATTCATCCTCATCGCAACCGACCAATCTTGATGTGTCTGCAAGGACCGAAGCCAAGCCATCACACCACTATCGACTTGTCCAAGTTTTCATCTGGGAACACAACTAAACTTGTCCTAGAGTCGATCCCTCTTCCTCCTATCGACAAAGAATCGCATCCTTCTAGTGAAGGAGAAAGAAAAGTTTCCAAGGATGTTGACGCCCCACCTCTTCCTTTGAAAAGAAAAGGTGTCCCTTTTGAATGGCGTTCGGCGCAAGGTGGGGCCGAAAAGATTTCATCAATTCCGACCGCCAGCATTTCATGCTTGATTCGACAAAGGATAA
Source organism: Papilionanthe hookeriana x Papilionanthe teres (assembly GCA_022702705.1). Lineage (NCBI taxonomy): Eukaryota > Viridiplantae > Streptophyta > Magnoliopsida > Asparagales > Orchidaceae > Papilionanthe > Papilionanthe hookeriana x Papilionanthe teres. The sequence goes on from CM040425.1 coordinate 97,756,950, forward strand.
TCTCCTGGTAACCCAGAGGTCGATAATGTTCTTGCGCTTCTCTCCAAAGTGGTGTGGTTAAATAAGTTTGAGGAAGTTTTGAAGTTGCTCGATCGTGAGGAGCTTCAGCAGAATTCTGCTCGGTATCACCTATGGGCTATGGAAGCCGCCCACCACCAAGACCTGACCTTTGGTGAATCTGAACGATCCTTAGCCAATGCTGAGGAGAAATTGATAACTTTAGAAAACCGATTAAAAGAAGAGAAGCAAGGCATTAGAATTGTCGAATGCCAGCTCAGGCTTTCACTTGAAGGAAGAAAAAATGATGTGTTTGATTTCAAGGAAAAATTGGACACTCAGGCAAAAGAGAACGAGGAACTGAAGGCAGCTTTGGCGAAATTGATAACTCAAGAAGAGCACGTTGCCAACATTTCTAGCCAGTTCCGTAGGGGCATGGCATTTTCAACCGATAAATTTATTGAGCATGAGCTTGTCGACCCCAAGTATGCCAACTAAAATGAATATGCAGTCATTCTTATTCTTCGCACTATTAGGAAAGAAAACTCGTAGAAAAGGCCAAAGAAGGAGATGAAGAAGGAGATGGCTCAACGACTGCTTGCTCTCGAGCACTTGGATATATAAGCGTTTGCATATTTGTAAACATTTTTGTTTTATATTAGTAGTTTTTTGTAAAAAGAAGCTTGCAAAAACATTATCTAAGTAATGAAAGTAATAGTATTGATCGAATATTTATTACCGAATGTTCTCATTCACTTTAAATCTTATTAGCATGCATCCTGCTGACCACTTATATATATATATGGTGTAGTTTTTGTTATTTTTTTAAAAGAATTTCTTTTTTATCCCTTGGGATGTCATTTCGCTCATCGTGTAGAAGAGCTTTCGCTCGTCCCGTAGGAAAATTTTCGCTCGTCCCGTAGGAGAATCTTTTGCCTGTCCCTTAGGAGAGTCTTTGGCATGTCCCGTAGGGGCTCGTCCCGTAGGAGAGTCTTTTGCTCCTCCTAAACGACAGTCCTTCGCTCATCCCATAGAAGAGCCTTTCGCTCTTCAGTAGGAGAGTCTTTCGCTCGTCCCACAGGAGAGTTTTTCCCTAGCCCCGTAAGAGAGCCTTTAGCTCATCCTAAAATAGAGTCTTTCGCACATCCTGTAGGACAATCATTCACTCTCCCAAAGGAGCGACTTTTGCTCTAATCGGAATATTCCCATCGTTTATTTAACATATAGGTCATTTTGAGTTCCACGAATGTTAAAATTTCTCGAGGCCCCCTAAGTGCTATTTCAAACAGATTTATACAAAATTAGTTTGAATAATATCTTATATTAAAAAAAACATACAAATGTTTTGCAACAACATATTTTAGAGCAATAAAATGTTGATACATATTTTTCTAAGGAAAAAACTTCTTTAAAACATCTCCAATCCATGTCTTGGGAAGTTTTTTCTCGGTGTAAGTTTTTAATTTATAGGCTTCATGAAAAACTTGTTGGCTAATGATGTACAGTCCACGCCAAGTCTGATCCAGTTTACCGACCGCCTATCCACGAGCAACGGGATTGACTTCCTTTAAAACCAAATCTCTGGAAGCAAAAGTTTTTTCCCCGAACATACTTGTCAAAGTACAAAGCAATACAACTTTTGACTTTCTCTTATCGAAGGGCTGAGTCTGTTCGTTTTTCCACTACCAAATTGAGGGCAAGTAGAACTCATTCGTCGTTGACTTTTCTCCATTCAGCTAGGTATTCTTCATCAAACGTAACGGCAGCAACAACTCTTTGGCTAATGTGATCGGCAACACTGCTTCCATTTCATGTGTCAACATAAAAGGAGTTTGCTCAGTCGTTGTAGGTGTTGTTCGGATGGCCCAAAGAACAAGCGGTAATAAGTCTACCTTGCCCCTTCAACCTTTTTCCTTAACAGATTCAGAATTATTTTATTGGTTGCTTCTGCCTCTCCGTGAGTGATGAATTGAGGCGAACTTCAAATCAATCCCTTGACTAGCACAAATCTCACTCTTTGGTCAGCGAATTGTGTCCCTTTGTCGGTAATGATAACGAGCACTAAATGTACCAACAAATGATGCTTGTCCAAATAAAATTTCGGACTGCTTCCTCAGTGATCCAGGCAAGCAGCTTGGCTTCAACCCATTTTGAAAAATAATCTACTGCAACTAGAAGAAAATTTTGTTGGCCTTTTGATGGCAGAAATGACCCAGAAATATCCAATCCCCAAGTGGCAAACAGCAAAGGATTGGTGACCAGTTGGAGCTTGAGAGCTGGTTGATGATGTAGAGATACTTCTGACATTGTGTATTTCCTAGATAATTCTTCCGCAGCTTTCAAAAGCATGGGCCAAAAGTAACCTTGCCTTTGAACTCGATACGCAGGGTCTTGCCTCCCCAATGGCTTCCACATTCACCTGAATGCACATCGCGAAGGACACCTTGAATTTCATCTTCTCTAAGGCCAGAAGTAACCAATCGTCTGAACAGTTTTCCTTCAATCATTGAATGCATGGCGGTCTTTATCATAAAATGCATGTCTTCCATCTAATGTCACTTAAATTGTTTCGGGTTCTTCGATTGTCGTTCGGATTAACTGTTCCGGTGCTCCTCCTAAGCTGATGCGCTTGGATAGAATGTATGCATCTGATTTTCTTCCTGACTGACATGCTCAATTTTGAAGTTGGTAAACTTTCCAATCTCTTGTTTCATCTTATTGAGATATTTGGACATTATCTCATCTCTAGCTCCAAACTCTATATTCACACGATTCACGATCAATACTGAATTTGATTTCACAAGAAGATTTTTGAGCACCTATTTTATATGCTAAACGCGGTCCCGCTGTTAGAGTTTTATACTTTGTTTGGTTATTGATAACCTCGAACTCTACTGCAATCGAACAATAGAGGTGCTCTCTGATCGGACTGCTAAGAGCCAATCCTAAACCTGCATTAGATTGTTCAGAAGCTCCATCGATGTGTAAAGTCCATACCTGGTTATTATTTGTGCTTCTATCGTCCAACAACTTCAAAAAAAATCAAACAGGAAGTTTGCGATCTCTTGTGCCTTGATTGTCTTCCGAGGTACATAGGAGATATCGAACTTACTAAGTTCCACAACCCATTTCAGGAGCCAACCAGAATGTTCCGGTCGATTGAGAACGGACTTGTATTGGGTGCACTTGGAAGTACGGTCTAAGCCTGCGAACCGAAACAGCCAAAGCAAATGTTAATTTTTCCATCACAGGATACTTGGTTTCAGCTTCTCTGAGGACTCAGCTTCTGCAGTAGAATGAATATTGCTTCCTATATTCTTCTCTAACGAGTGTCGAGCAAACTGCCTCTGATCCAATCCCAAATAGAGGGAGAGTTCTTCGTTTGGTTTTGGGTTTTAGAGTAGCAGTGGAGAATCTAAAGAATTCTTCAGACTCTGAAAAGCTTGTTCACATTCCTCTGACCATTCGAAACGCTTGCTTTTCCTTAGTGCTCTAAAGAAAACTGATATCCAGCCTTTATGAAAGCCCCTTTACAAACCTCCTATCATATCCAACCAAACCAAGAAAACCACGTATCTCTGTAATATTCTTTGGAGTGGGTCATTCCACAATTGCCTTCAACTTCTGAGGATCCACTAAGATTCCTTGGTCACTAATAATATGCCAAAAAATACTCAGCAGCCAAAATTCACATTTCGACAATTTCGTATATAACTGATTTGTCTCAACAGCTCCAACACAATCCTCATATGTTTATCATGATCGTCATCAATTTTTGCATTGAGGTGGGTTCTCATTAGGTTCACTGGGAGCAATAACAGGCTGTGCAGGAATGCTTCCATTGTGACTAGGGACAGCAAACAACTCATCTGTCTGATTAACATTTGTACTAGCAGATTCCAATAAAGTTTCAGAAATTAAAAAAGGCAAAAACACAAAGTATACCTCAAAAAAGAGAAAAATAGCCTCTAACCAGACTCCAAAACAACCATAAAACTGTTAAAATAACTGTGTTGAAGATTAGATCTGGACGTGATTTTTAAAGGGGCGGTTAATCCCATTCTTTAAGGGTCAGACCACTCCCCCTCCCCCTCCCCCTGATTCTAGGGAGGGATTCCAGCAAACACCTTGTAGAGGGGTCTTCATTCGAGACAGTCAACGTATTATACCATATATGCCTGAGTTCACGCTTTCTTTTGTTCCTCTTCTTATATGTTTGAACCTGTCAATCCTCAGTCGTTGAACTTCCCATCTGATCAAAGGCAATTTGTTGATCAAATGGTTGTTGAATAGGTGCAAACTATTGCCCATCATTGGCTAGACACTCCTCCAATAATGGAGTGCCCAACTGAGCAGCTATAATGTGTTGATCCATAGAGTGTTGATAGTTTGCAAGTTGTTGCACATTTTGAGCTTGGCACTCCCCCAAAATTGTGGTGGCCACAACATCAGTATTCGAAAATTCCAGAGTAATAGAAATATCATTTCCCTGCATAATTATAGAAACTACTTCAGCAGTTTGTGGAGGCTGAAGAATTGGAAAATTTCCCGCGGGGGTAATTGAACCTGCATCAACGTTAGCAGGTGGACTAGATGGTACGGTTTCCACAATGTTATTGGGGTATCCATGTGATGATCAAAGGTGTCACTAACTTTGAGAAGGGAATGGTTCTCAACAGATACACATGGGGCCAGGTTAGGAGGAGGGGGATCTCGGGAGGAGCATTGTGCTTTTGTGGTATTAAATGGGGGTGTAAGTGGTAACAGTGAGAATTGGAATGGTCGAATATACGACGGTTAGAGCAATACATAAGAAAAAGCTCAATAACAACCCTTTGCCAATATCCTTGATGTTGTGAGCCTAGCCAAATTTCCTCAGAAACACTTAAGATGATGTCCCATTCAACAAGCATTCTGGCTTTTGAAGGACGGGAAAGATTAAACGTGAGAATGTTCGTTTTGAGTGGCTTCCCATAGACTGTGGCAATAAAGTACAACATTTCTTTATTAAAATGATGGAATTTCAGCCTAGGGAGGCGAATCCAGACTGGGATGGTTGGTGGTTCCGTCTGTGGGTCAAAATCCACAGTTTATTTCAAAATTCTCATCGCTCTGTTATCAATTCGAACTATTCTTCTAGCAAATAAGTGTGTGTAATCCTCTTCATTGTTAAGTTGACTAAGGATGTGCTGCTCATCTAAAAGCCCAATTTCCCACTCACCAACAAGGTGCATAAGCTCAAATTCCATACAAATAAGCTCCAGTTTGGGATGACCATAGAGAAATTTCCCGACCAAATTCAGGCGACAAGAGGAAGCAAGCATATTACATTCAGCGTCAATAAAAATGATGGCTGACTTCCCATTCTTCCTACCAGCTTTCTTGATGAAACAGAATTCTTCACCTCCGACAGAGCAAACGAAAGCGGGAAGATACACGATTTAGGGCTACCTAATGCGTGGTCACCCTCAAGCGCAGCAGCATAAGATCGGTCCAAAGCCATCACCGGTAGAGGGAGACGTCAAGCAGATGAGTCATGTGGATCAAGCGAGTGGTTAGGGTCGACAAGTCGATGCAACAGATTCGACGCGTCTCCAACCCTCTTCTTTGAGCACGACGAGGCCGACGCAATCCCCTCCTTCGAGGATGAGGCGACGAAACAACTTCGACGAAGTCTCCAACCTGTGAAGAGGCCGACACAAGCCCCTACTTCGAGCACGAGGCGACGAAACTGCTTCCCTCCTTCGAGCATGATGAGATGACGAAACAGGCTAAGATCTGGAACCAGCGTAAAGATATTGAGGGCTACTCGAGATGCTATATAATCACGCCCAGAGTAAACGCTAGCAGAGCAATCATTCCGTCTGTCTTATATTCCCATATAAATATATATATATATATAAAAAAATTGAAAAATCCAAGGGCTAATTTTATTGAAATAGAAAAGGTAAATAAAACCTGTATGAAATGGCCCAAAAGAGACACCCTACCCATATGATACAAGACATACTAGGATCTCAAAAAGAGATAAGATACAGATAAACTGAAAAATTAAAAATTCTCAGGAAACAAGCAGCTATGGACGAGCCAGTTTAGTCTTCCCTCTGCCTCTAGTTCTACAAACGGAGTCACCTAACAAACTGTTGAGTGTCATGCCATTACCGGAAGTTACTAGAGTATCATTCATTAAGTTCCCAAGCTGGGTTTTGCCTCAATTCTTCTTCTTCCTCTTAGAAGTGTATACTTGTCATTCCTCATCCGGAGACTGGCTCATCTGATCAGTGTGTTCAATAGATTGTTAGGCATGTAGAAGAGGATAAGCTCATGCTCCTGACTATCAGTAACAACATTCTCATTCTGATGATGTGGTAGAAATGTCTCATCAGCACCTGATGCTTTCTGAGGATGTGGAGCTGTGATGCTCTCCTGATTACCTGACCGAACAATATCCTTTGGAGTTAAGGATCCTGCAGTATTGCTTTCAACTATGATTGAAGTTGTAGGTTGCCCAGCTGAAACATCTGCCAACATATTAGTCTCAATAACAAGAACAGTAGTGTGAAGGGGGTCTTTAGTAGTGGAAGGGAGGGTGGTAATGTGTCAACGATGTTTCAATATATATATATATAATTTTATTTTATTTTATTTTATTGAAAAGGAATGAGCACTATACGGCTCCATAATATTCATAAAAAATGAGTTACAAAATTAGGTGTGAATATAGATTCTCACTTTAAATATAAAACCCAAAAAAATACATTAGCACCCGTAGGGGTTCCACCTTCAGCAGAAAGTAGAAAAAGACAGTCATGGATAACATAAAAAAGAAAAAACTGTGAAGGAGCGAAAATGTAGTCCGAACACAAAATCCAGTCAAAAAAAATAGTGCAACATGAATAACAGTATATTTCGCAACCGAATTCGAAAAATCTATGTAGCAGTAGCATCCATGTCAGCCCATGTACCTGTGAGACGAAAAAAAATAGAATGAACTGCTTCCACGTACACTCAAAACCAAGTCAGTCAAATTCAGGTAGCTAGAGACGATCCAATTTTGCCCTGCCTCTGCCTCTAGTTTTAGGAAGGGAGCCAGCTAACAGATCATTAAGTTTACTTACATTATCTGAAGTAACCAGTATATCATTCATTAAATTCCTGAGTTCTAATTGGCTTTCATTCTTCTTCTTCCTCCTGGATGTGTAAACCTGTCATTCGTCATCTGAGGACTGGCTCATCTGATCAGTAGGTTGGTCAACAGATTGTAGGGCACCTACATCATGAGCCCTTTGCGCCTGAGTAGCGGTCACAACTTGTTTGGTAGCTGCCTTAGCATAATCTAAATGTGTTAAGAGTTGCAGCTCACTCAAAGGAGGGGCATCATTAAAACAACGAACATCTTGAGATGGATCAATATCAGTAGTATGGGGAGCTGTGTCATGAGACTCCAAAGTACCATGCTCCAATCCCACAGCTGGAGTGGAGTGTTCAAGAACAGGAGCATTTAGGGGTAGAACGGCTTGGGTATGGGGTTCTTCAATTGAGACAACCAAGGTTTAAAGAGGAGGATGAGCAGAGGTAAGTTTGGTGTTGGAAAGCGGGTCTCCTCAGTAGAGATGGTAGGCGGCAAGATGTTCAGCCCCAATTCAACATGAATATGTTTTTTAACAGGTTGTTGAACTTTAGCAATATCCGGCCTTAAGTGAGGATGCAAGCGACAGCAAGTATGAGAATTGTGGCCAACATACTACCATGAGAGCAAAAACGAGGGTGTGGTTCTATTTCAACTTTTTGCTAATACCAGTTATGATTGGATGCAATCTATATCTCATCCTGAGCTGGTTGGGTGATATCTCTCTCAACTAACACACAAGCCACAGAGGGTCTGGTGACAGCAACTATGGGACTATCAACCTTGATAGACTTACCGTAAGCAATTACTAAGGAATAGAAAATTTCATAATTGAAGTGTCGTAGTTTGAAATCAGGGAACTTTATCTAAACAGGAATGATGGGAGACTCCACTTTTGGATCAAAATCAACAATCCACTTCAGGATTTTTATAAAATGATTATCAATCTTGATCACCTTTCGAGAGAAAATATGAGTATGATCCGCATTTTTAGATAACTGAATAAATATATGTATGTCATCAAGTAAGTCAATTTTCCAACTACCCGATAATTTCATAGCATCAAAATCTTTCTGAATGATCTCAAGCTTTGGGTGACCATGTTGACCTCATTTTAGTGAGGTCTTAGCTTTCTTCACGTTAGACCCTAGGATCTAGCTTTAGGAATTCCTTATCGACCATCCTAACGGACTAGTCATGGAGCCCACCTCCCATAGAGCTTCGAACCACTTCTAGACCCATTTTTGTAAGTCCTCGCATGAGTAGTCCCAAGCACTTGACTTCGGTTGCGAGCTAAGGACTAACATGTAGAGGGCCCGAAAATGAGTTCCCTTAGGATCAGACGGCCTTAGGTGAACCCTTAATGCTCGAGCACTCGACACACCACAATTTGACACCATTTTTGGCTCGACTGTCTGCGAACTTATCTGGACGACCTCGGATGACGAAACGGACCACACGGATGCATTCGGGACGTCGACTTTAGCTAGAATAGACACCCATATTGCTATGGTCTCGCGCGCGCGCAAACGGCACGAAAATCGATGCACATTTTTTTTAATTAGCGGTGCACGGGTTCGGACTCAGCCCGGGTTCAATTTGAGCCCGACATAGGCTGAACACGAGCCAGGGTCATTTCAAATTTCAAATTTTAAAATTCAAATCAGCCACTTAATATCATATTAATTATGTTTAATTGAAGGATTTTAATCTGCTAATTAAAACTCCTCCATACTTGGCAGCTCCTTAATTCCCCGCCTATTCTCCTCCGCGCATGGAAGGTAATGAATTCCCCGCCGAATCACCTGTAACGGGTATTTTTGAAAGTTCTGCTATGCATTTTGGAGAGGTGACACCCGCTTCTTCACGCAGGAAGAAATTCAGCCCCCTTCGTCCTCGAAAGATTCTAACCGCTCATCCTCTCTCACGACCATCTTCCTCACGATCGACGCCTGTTTGATCCCTCTCCTCTCTCTCGCACCGCGGACCGAAACCCTACCGGCCCGTCTCCACTTCCCTGCGCTGAAAACCTCCGCTTGAAACCCCGCCTCGCCTCCTTCCCTCCCTGCGCAGAAACCCTCGCGAGCTCGACACCCTCGCCTCCCTCTGCAAACCGAGCCTTCGGCTTCTCTCGCACGACCGCTCGACGCCTCTGAATCCCGAAACTCCCTTCTTCCCTGCGCACGATTCTCATGCTCGATCCCGTCTCTGAATCCCGCACCTGCTCGACGCCTCTGCTCGCCTATTCTGCTTGGCGAGCCGCTCGCCCCTCCTCTGCATCACAACCCAGGCTTTCCCCTCTCTCAGACACGCTCACCTGAAACTGCTCCTCCCACTTTCCTCTGCGAACCAGAAACCTCCACCGCTCGACCTCGTCTCCTCCTCTCGTTCCCGCTCGGCACCGAAGACTCCCCCCTGCGGACCGAACCCCGCTCGCCCGCCTTCCCTGTAACGCGACAGAAGCCCCACCGCTCTTCTTCTCTTGCGCGACCAGAAGAAGCCGCTCGCCTGTGCCTCTGTTCCTCCCGATCGCCTGCTTCACTGTCCCCTGCGCCTGAGCATTCACCTGCTCGCCACCTCTCTGTGCCGAGCCCGTTCGACCTATCTCCCTCGCCTCCTCACCTCCTCACGACAGACCTCCTCTGCTCGACTCTCGATTCGACCTCTCCCCTGTTCGACGCCGAAGCCCGCACAGAATCCCGGTGCCTGCTCTCTTCGGCAGAGATAATCTCTGTTTGTCTCCTCCCTGCGCCGAAGAAGTTTCTCAAGGTCGTATCTCTTCAACTTATTTTTTCTTTAAGTTGCTCTCAATTTTCTTTATTTTTGCAAAGCTCCTATTGCTTATTCCATGAATCGAAGTGCTTGAATTTAAATTGATTTTCTGCAAAAAGTGCTTAAGTATGAATCATAATCTGTTGTGATGATTTCTCTTTAAAATATTGAAAGATTTACATGCATGCCGCTCTATTCATGTGTATTCACGTCTCACAGCATCTAAACTTTAATCTTATGTTGTCACAAGGGTTGCAATTCATGCTAAAAGGATTCTCAAGCACTTTATAAGTCTTAAACCTAAGCTTTACCTTTGCATTTATATCGCTCGACACTTTCACTGCTTCGGAGAGGGATTTGGGATTGTTTTTGTTTGATACTTTCATTGTTTTGACAATAATCCGTTCACTAATTATGGAGGTTTTGCCACTATTTTTGGGATATGTTTCTTAGCTGCGTTTGAGGCTCATTTAAATGATGTTTTATGCATTTAAAATTGTTGGTTTGGGCTTCCATATGTGATTTCCGGGGTTGTTGACTGCAGAAATTTGCTGTAAAAAAAAAGCTGCTGTGAGTTGTTAGTTGCTGTTTGGGAGAGTTGTTTAGGCTTAAGCTGCTGTTAAGAGCTTAGAAAGTGCTGTTTGGAAGTTGAAAATTGTTGTCCATAGCTGCATACTTGCTGTTTGTGTTTGGAATTACTGTTTGGATAATTTAAATGTTGTAGGAGAGCTATAGGTGTTGTTTGGTGTTTAAAAAGCTGCTGTTAGAGAATTAAACTGTTGATTGCTGCTGAAGAAAGCTGCTGAGAGAGTTTTGAAAAGCTGATAAAAGCTGTTAGCTTGCTGTAGGAGATTTAGAAAGCTGTTGTGAGCCATTGAAAGTGCTGTTTGACTGTTTGGAATAGCTGTTAAGCTCCAAAAGCTGTTGTTTGGATCGAAAAGCTGTTGTTTAGCTGTTTGGAGTGCTGTGAGAGGTTTATAATTGTTGTTAAGTGCTATTTGGAAGAGCTAAAGTGTTGTTGGGAAGAATAAAAGTGCTTTTTGGAAGACTACAAGTGTTATTTGGTGTAATTAAGTGTTGCCTAGTGCTGTAGGAAGCTGTAGGAGAGTTGGGAAAAGCTTAGAATCGCTGTCTGGAATATGTGGAAGCCTTGGGAGTGCTGTTGGAGGTTTAGAAGTGCTGTAGGAAGCAGTTTGAGCCTTAGAAGTTGTTGTCCAGTGTTTGGGAACTGTTGTGGGTGCTGAAAAGTGGTGTTTGGAGGAGCTAAAGTGCTGTTTGGATCATTTAGGTGCTGTAGGAAGTGAATAGGTGTTGAAAAGTGCTGTTTGGAAGAGCTAAAGTGTTGTTCGGAAGTTTGGAATAGTTGTTGGAAATCTAAAAAAAAATAAGAGTGTTGTTCGGAAGTTCAGAACCATTGTTTGGAGTTTGTTAGTTGCTGCACGAGTCGTTGGAAGCCTTAAAATTGTGATTTAGGCCCGGTTCACTTGCATTTTCCTCTCTTTTGGCTTTTGCTTGTGTTGGAAGTGAGCTGGCCTTCTTTGTTTTCTTCATTTTTTTTTATTGTTGTTTAAAACGGTTAAGTCATAAAAAAAAGGGGGGAATTTCTGATTTAACTTGGGGAAGGGTAAATCACTCTTAGTCACTTCAAGTACAAGTTAGAGTGTAGGATTCTAGTGTCTTAGTGCGCACACCTTGGTGAAGCCCTCTACAGTACACATCTTAGGTGAATCTCCTTTACCTAACTCAAACCTTAGGTGAATCTCCTTTACCTAACTCAAAGTGTAGGCTTCCTAAAGTTAGGAGCACACCTACCTGATTCTCAGCATATGCTTCCTAGACCTTAGGAGCACACCGTTAGGTGAGTCACCCACCTAACCTTAACTGCAGACTTCCTAAACCTTAGGTGCACGCCTTAGGTGAAACCTCCTTTACCTAATTCACAGCATATGCTTCCTAAACCTTAGGAGCACACCCTAAGTGAGAGTCATCCACCTAACCTTCGAATGCATAAGTAAAACTAAGCACTCGATCCTAATTCACAAACCGTCCGAGACACTGACACGTGGACGCACCGAGGCTTAGTTCACCCTTCCCTAATTAAATCAATCTGTAATTCCTTAAATGGCTTAACCAATAACGAAACCCAACGCATCGGATTCGAGCTCGAGCATTACACTCGCATCCTTCTCAGCATCGGGACATTTGTTTCACACATATGGATCATCTGGCAGTATAAGTCCGAGGTCTAGGTGGCGAGGGCGATGATAATAATGCTTATGTGTGCTATACGAGGGATACTGAGGGATAATTGAATAAGTATCTCCTACCTCGAGGACTCTCTATAAGGAAGAGGAAAGGACCGATGATACTATTCGCCGACTCTCGGTCGGATTGTTGCCTCGACGATCTTAGGTCGTCAGTAGTCCTAGCACGATTAGAGTGACTAGCCTGTGGACTCAAATATTTTACAAAAAAAAAAAAATCTCTTTTGCTTGTTAAAAATAAAACTCTGCATGAAAAACTTAAACAACTTTTGCATAAAAATTAAAGAATGTATTTCTTATAAAATATATAAAGGCCTACTGCTAATCACTTGATCAGTTAAGCGATTACCCTCCTTAGATCGTCGGCTCGGTAACTCTTATCTAAGGCCTGATAAGACACTGCATCCAAATTCCGAGCCCCCACCTTTTCCAATGTCTTATACTAAGTCTTGATCTTCCATATGTGACTACGAGTTTTTTTTGCGATTTCTACGACTTGTTTTCTTTATTTTCTGACTTTTGTGTCCGGTTTTCTCGCTCTGTTTAATTTTCCGACAAGTTTATTTAAATCCACTCGCAAATCATACATGCTCGCAATACAAATCATACAACTGGTAGCGGATGCCTGTGTATGCATTTATATTCTAAGTATCGCAATTTCATTCGTTTACTCTACCGCAATTTACTTCCCAACAATTTTATTTACCGCAGAATTACTTTACCCTCGTATGCAAAACCGAAAACAACAACAAAACCCGAAACATCGGAACACACTCGACAAAACCATTCGAATCTTAGACTCTAGATCAGCTACTTCAAGAAGAAGCTTGGAGCTGACTCCATGGCAAGATAACTAGTGAGTTTCGGATCGAGCGAAGAAGAAGATCTTCTTCACAGAAACTCTTCCTAGCTTAAATAACAAGATATAGGACTTCGAGGTAGCTCGGCCAACATGCAGATAAACCCTCACTCCCTCGTTTAGCTTCACGAATCAGCCGTGCATAGTAGCGTAAGTCCCAACTCGCTTTAGTGCTCCGAGGTTGTCGTACGGTACGACGTAAACCCTCCTATCTCTATCAGGTTATTTGCATAATCGGATATTATGCAGTGTAAGTCCCAAATAATAAAATCTAGTGCGACTTAACAATTAAATAACATCGTCTCCAAAACGCAACCACATCATAGGATAATCGGGAAGTCACCTGGACTCGCCTCGCATCTACGACATCCCCTACCTTTTCTTTCCTTCGGACTCTCGGAAATAATCTGCTCCCATTCGAGCCACTCCCACTTGCTTTTTCACGTCCTACCGTGAAAACCTAAACCCGCAATTCTCAAGACGTAACCACCGATCATTATCGAGAGTTTTCCAAGTGACACTAGTCATTCTGGATGTAATTAACTATAAGCGGTCTTGCCTCTATGTGGAGCTTGAAACCTGGGTGAAAATAAACCCTACCTAGCTTTTCTATTGCAGTAGGAACTCGTTTACACACATAAAGCGTTCACAGCACCAAACGGATGTCACGAGTCCCTTAGTTCAGTATGATTGGCTCTACCGTCACAGGATACATTAATCTTTCGAGAAAGTAGTATTATTTATGGACACCGTACACGATTATGCAAATTACTGGACAAATGGGATCCCGGCGATCTCATCTTTCAAAATTAAAATACACTATTTTCAAAACTATTTTCAAAATCATATACATTTTTATATTAAACTAAATCACTAAATTTTAAATTCTTTCAAAACAAAAATGCTAGTCGACAAATTTCAGCGACTCACGTGGGACTAGTTCCTCTCTCCATTTCGATCGTGAGGTTTTGTCTTTATACATCGAGTAGTGTGTCCATGCCCTCGTGTCCGAGATTGTTGTTCTTCGTTGACATACCAGTGCTCATTTCTTCCTCGAGCCAAGTATAGTTAACTCTTTTGGATTCTCGAGCCATCCGTTTAATCACCATTAAACGAGTGGTTCAGAATCCTCGTGGTTTAGTGGGGTGGACCCCCGATAGGTGTGGTTGGTTAGGAGCGGTTTATCGAAACGAGTTCGATGCGAGGTTAAACTCCTTCCAATCTCGGACCGTGTCCTATATTTCATTCCTCTTTGAATTCGACTTGTTCCTAACAAGTTAAACTGAAACTTCTCTCCCACAATCCTCCATTTAAGCTCCAACCAAAACACAAAAATGTGAGATAAAATTCACATGAATAAATTCACAGGCTACCCAGTTCATAAGACAAGTATGTTTACCTGAGTACCTCCGCCGAAATAAAAAAAACATGGACATCACCGACCTTTTGGAAATTCTTCAAACGACGTGAACAATGCCTTCACCAAAGCCGATCTTTTCTTTCGCCACCGGAATTGGAGTTCGTTATTAGCAAGAGCGAGCCGCCCGACTCGGCAATCATAAAGCTCAACGAATGGATTCGAAGATATCGAGCCAAGCTCGGGGATGTCGCCGTCGCAAGAAGAAAATGCGAAACGTATAAGTCCGTCGAGCCTCGTCGTGGAATCCAACCCGAAATCCGCTAAGGAATTCCCCGCTCCAAAGAGGGTGTCGATGGAAAAGAACCCTACCATCGATGTAAAGTCCGCCACTATAAATGTTGGGACCGCTCCCGAGATCGTTTTTCCTTCTACTCACCGGATTCATCGCTATCGCACTAGTTGCTCCGCTAAACAAAGGGAAGGAGATTCTACATGAAGAAGTGTCGTCAATGCTTTTGCCCCACCGTCTTCCATATTCGAGATCGGTCCAATTCAAAGTCCGTGCGATCGACTAAGACATACGAAAAGAGGCACAACGGAAGATTCTAAGGCCGAGAAGGTGAAAGCCACAGAGCCGGCTACTACCGACACCGTCCTCCGACCGGATGAGGCAGATTACGCGAGGCCTCACCTCTACTCGTGGGGAGTAGGTTTCACCGGCTTGCTCGCTACCTACGGAGAGGATGGAGTCTATAAGGTTGCCACAACGTTACCACCACCATCTCTCCATAATGGTCCAAGGTCAATGATGACATTCCAAGAGCAACTCGATACGACGACAGAGTTGACAAAGACAATCAGCCGAGCGAGATTTCCAACCTTCTCAGCAATACAGTCAGCAGTCATTCCAGCAGAGGCCAGACTGGATGGATGAAAGACAGGGTTCATTTATAGCCAAGCAGTTGAACAAAATATATCCTTTTAAAAAAGAAGCTGTAGCAAAGATGTTCAGAGATTTAATCAAGAATCCTAAATTTAGATTAAGAGAGACAAAGAAGCCGGAGGAAGTTGACAAAAAAGATCATCCCAACTACTGCCCCTACCACGGATCGCTTCGGTCATACTATGTAAAACCGCATCGCCTTCAAAGAATGACTCGAGAAGAACTTTAAGAATGGGAGGATAACTATCCCGAAAGAATATTCGCAGAGAACTCGAAAAGCGTTCCATCAATATGATTTCGATCGGGCCAATTGTTTCAAATGACTTCTACACAACTACTCCAAACATCTCGACGAAAAATACGATGTTGATAAAAACTTCCAACCGACCTTAAAGTTATCAAAGGAAACTCGATCGAGGCTAAGTTGGAAAGGCTTCGAGCCGACATCGCACGACCGTTCCAAGAACGAAGAAAAGATATAAGTGATGAACCCTACGATCCGTCGATTATGTGATGGAAGATTTCGCAGAATCCTCGTTGTCGAGACCGAGCCTCATCATCACCGCGTGATGCTCCATCACCCGCCGAGAACACCGCCGATGAGCGGCAATGTGTCATTCAACAAAAAGATGAACAAATCATGCAAATGGAAAAGGAAATGGAGGAAATGAGGGTTGTCATGACCGAACTACAAAACAGACCTCAGCTCACTGAATGGCTGCATTCAGATGCGGGCCAACGTAAATCATTCATGTTACAAATGAAAACAAAGAGTCAACCCATAACACAATACCGAAAAGGATATCAGCAGATAGCTGAGCAAGCAAGTGAGAGAAGCCTTAATCCCGCCTAAAAGAGGAGCGATTGGTTTTAAGGGTAGACCTTACCCGTAAGAATTTGATGTCGTGCAATACCCAAAGGGCTTCGTACCACCGTCGTTCAAGGCATTCGATGGGACGGAAACCTCGACAAAGCATGTTGCACACTTCCGAGCAGTTCGTCGCAACGCTGGGGCAGTGACGCATCGTTGTGTCGTCGGCTTGCGAGCAGCCTTCGAGAATTGCTTTTGACCGAGTACGCCGAACTACCCAACGATTCCGAAAACGTCTGCAGACCGGAAGACCTCTTTGTTAAGCGGTTCGTCGGAGCTAAACACCATATCACCATCGGTGATCTCGTGGTGGAGCTAGCAGTCACCGAAACATCGACGGACTATATTCTCATGATGAGAGAATTCGGCATGAGATGTGAACCACAACTCAAGGAGCAACATGCAGATGAAATACTTCTAAAGAGCATTCATGGTCCAAAGAGGTTCTTACTCACGGATTCACCATCAAGACATTCGAAAAGTTACTTGCTAAGGTCGGGAGTCTACGAGAAGAAGCTGCGCATTGGATTTTCGGAGAAAACCGAAAGCCAAAGCCAACAAAAACATTTGAAAAGAGGATGAAGAACAATGGCGACAATCGATAAAGGAAAATAGCCAATACGGATTCAAGTCGAGAAACCTCAACAAAACTATCAACATCCACAACAATACGGCAACAAATCATTCCAAGAATGGCCGCATCTGTGGTAAGGGAAGACAAGGTCCGTCTATGACCGAGCGGGTGAACGAACATACTCTTTCAAGAATGAGGCAATAGGAAAGATGTTCCGAATTTAGTCAGAAACCCGAGTTCGTGCTACTGCGGAGCCAAGAAGACCTGAAGAAGTCGACAAGAAGGACTCAACCCAATTATCGCCCATACCACGTATTGCTTCGGTCATACCATAGAGGGTCGCTTCGTCTTCAAAAAGTGGCTTGAAAAAATTTCAAGAATGGGAACATAACGATCCCGAAAGAATATTTGAAAGAACTTGAATAAGGTTCCATCAATGTAATTTCGACGATCCTAGATGTTCGATCGATTCGATGCACTTGACAAAGGATGAAACGTCTTTCGATTACTATCGTACTACTTTGTTTTTGAAACGAATGTTAATGCGTATCAATGTCTTGTATGTCCCTTCCCTCCCACCGCAATAAAATAAATGTAGAATTTGTTGTTTTTCATAATCGTTTAACGTTCAAGAAGCATAGCTAACAAAATGTCCAACGCTCAACAGGAAGACAACCGAGAAAGGAGTAATCCGAGATAAAAATTTCAGCATCGTGATGAAATTATGATTTCAGTGAAAATAAAATTAACGCCCTAACGACTCGGTCCTTCACTTTAAAAATTTCTGACGGGTCCTAAGTAAAATTCAAAATAAGTCGCGTGCGATTATAATACGAGTAATCGATCGAGGATATCACGAGACTTTTAATCCTCCCGCTGATGACGTGGCCCGACCTTCGAACGAGTTATAATATCTCGGGATTTGTCTTAAGAAATATTCGAGAATCGTTAATCGTGGAGTTCGTACATTCAAAATATTTAAATTATGCTATACCATATATAAGAATTCCTGTAAAACAAAAGGAGCAAAGAAAAAGAAAAAAAGTGTGAAAATCTCCGAGAAGAATCTCGAGGTGGCATAAAATCAAAAATCGGTGTCTCAATTCAGTACATTCAAAATCTAACATGTGCTTCCACCGGATATAAGTAATTCTCAATAAAGAAGGAGGAGCGAAAAAAAAAAATGGAAAAAAGGGCTCTCGAGAAGAAGCTTGAGGTGAGCAATCAAAAATCTGGTGTTTGAATTCTCCCGAATTAGCAAAACTTGAAAGGTCACTTAGTGAAATTCTTCGATATTATACTTTAGAAAGAGTTGTCGATCTCGTGTCTTTTGGTCGACTATTAATCGTCTCGAAATATCCCTGTGAGATGAAAATATTTAAATCATACGAACTAAATTCGAACTCGCTAGCTCGTAAAGAAAGGACTAAAGAAATGCCATAAGTTATTAAGAAAATTAATGGAAATGCTACCCCGAAGTCTTATCTTTCAATGCTCGTAGGATTCTACTCCACGAAGAGTATCAAAATGGTTTTTCAAACACTCGTGAACATCTTTACAAAATCAGTGATAAAGAAGCTGACGATCATATGAACGAAGCTTACAAAGTGCAGCTTCTTCAAGCTCGATGTCCTTCGAAATAAGACATCTTTATGTGTACTTGAAAGAATACAATTCCGATAAGTACTCTTAAAGAATCGGTTATTTTTGCACATGTCTTCAATAATGGATAAGACTCTCAAGAAGATCACGCATCACTGGTGTTCTAAAGACAGATCTTGTTCCTAAGAAAGCATCAATGTCATGCTCGTCTGTAACTAGGTCCAAATCCTAACAACAAGGTCAACAACAGAAAACTCACAAAACTTCAATGAAAATCACATTCCACCATGACAAAAGAAATAAACTCAGCATCAAACCAAAACGATCAAAAATTCAAAATTCAAAATCAAAATTTCAAACTTCAAATTCTGACCTGGATATGTTGAGTTTCCTAAACCCATCCCTAGCGTCGCTTCTCTCGACCCGAAGTTTCCTTCCATAGGAACTCTGTGTCCTCTTCCTCGCACAGAGGAGGTTAGCTGACTCTATCTACATAGAGCCACGCTCTTCCTCGTCTTTTGTCCCGTGTGAATGAGGGTAGCACTGGTTCCATCGATATGGAACCGCACCTCCTTTCACAAGGATATTTTCTTTGATCGGATCTCGAGTCGGATGCGAGTCCCTACGCATTCCTTCTCAATCCGATTTCTTTCGTCGACATTTTTACACAACTCTCCAAAATTCCACAAGTTTCATCAAATTTTCACAAATTTCTCACAAATTCATAAATTCGAATCTTCCTCTCGGATCGGTACGAGACTCCCTTCAATGGATGTTAAGGCTTCCGAAGTCCTTCAAATTTAAAATCCGTGGTCGCTGCAGTGGATTCCGACTCCTTCAAATTCCATAACACAAGATCAAACACAATACAAATCAAATCAAAACATTTCAAATCCGGAACCACATTCCAATTTCTGACCTGGTTAGGTTGAGCCTCCTCGACCCATCGCTAGTGTCATCTCCCTTGGCACAAAGTCTTCTTCCATAGAAGCATTGAGTCTCTGCACTCACAAACCTTCGCAAATCTCTGCATTTACATTCCTATCTTCCACAATTTTTCACTTTCTATCCATAATCGTCTTATACTATGGATATTTCCTTCTCTTGATCAGTCTATGAGTGGAAATCAGTCCCAGTGCATTCCCTCATACTGATCATTTTGTCACTGTTTAGATTGGATGTTAGTCCCAGTGCATTCCTTCCTAACGTGATATTTTTGCTACTTCCGTGGTCGGATATTAGTCCCGACGCATTCTCCCTGGACAAGTAGAAATCTTTCGATCGCCTATGAGTGGAAGTCAGTCCTAGCAGATTCCCTCATACCGATCATTTTGTCACCGTTATAGTCGGATGTTAGTCCTGCTGCATTCCTTCCTAATGTGATATTTTCGCTACTTCCGTGGTCTGATATTAGTCTCGCCGCATTTCTCCCGAATAGTAGAAATCTTCTCGATCGCCCATGAGTTGGAAGTCGATCCCAAGCGCATTCCCTCATACCGATCATTTTGTCATCGTTTAGGTCGGATGTTAGTCCTGAGCAGCATTCCTTCCTAATGTGATATTTTCGCTACTTTCGGGGTCGGATATTAGTCTCGCTGCATTCCTCCCCGAAATAGTAGAAATCTTCTCGATCGGTCCATGAGTGGAAGTCATCTCAGCGGCATTCCCTCATACTGATCATTTCGTCACTGTTTAGGTTGGATGTTAGTCCCAGTGCATTCCTTCCTAATGTGATAAACATTTTCGCTAC
Source organism: Papilionanthe hookeriana x Papilionanthe teres (assembly GCA_022702705.1). Classification (NCBI taxonomy): domain Eukaryota; kingdom Viridiplantae; phylum Streptophyta; class Magnoliopsida; order Asparagales; family Orchidaceae; genus Papilionanthe; species Papilionanthe hookeriana x Papilionanthe teres. Next base: position 97,777,071 of record CM040425.1, read on the forward strand.
TTCTGGGTCGGATATCGGGCCTCAACGCATTCCTCCCCAATGTAGCGAGACATCTTCGCTTGAGTCGGATATCGATCCCGGTGCTTTCCTACTCATCCCGATCTTTTGTCACCGTTTAGGCTGGATGTTAGTCCTAAAGCATTCCTTCCTAACGTGATGCACATTTTCGCTACTTCTAGGGTCGGATATCGATCCCGCACGCATTCCTCCTTAATGTAGCGAGACATCTTCGCTTGAGTTGGATATCGGGTCCCAGTGCTTTCCTACTCATCTCGATCTTTTCGTCATGCATAGCGTTGGATGTTAGTCTCCAATGCATTCCTTCCTAATGTGATGTATATTTTCGCTACTTCCGGGGTCGGATATTAGTCCCGCCGCATTCCCCCCCAACGTAACACACCTTCGCTTCTGAGTTGGATATCGGTCCCGGTGTTTTCCTACTCATCCCGATCTTTTCGTCAACGCATAGGCCGGATGTTAGTCCAAATGCATTCCTTCCTATCATGATAGACATTTTCGCTAATTGTTGGCTGGATACAAGTCCTGATAGCTTTCTTCCCCAGCAGTAGCGGACATTTCTCGATCACTCAGTGTCGAATGCGCACCCGTGCTTTCCCCGCTCAACTCCGATTTCTACAAATATTTTCCACAAATACTTCACAAATTTCCACAAAGATCTTTTCCAATACCTTCGCTATCGCTAGACCGGATGTGAGACCCGTGCTTTCCGCCCCATCGTAGCGACATTCCTTCGACACCCACTGGGTCGGATGTGAATCCCGTGTCTTCTTTCTCAATACAACAATTATTTTCGACATTGATCCTCGTGCCGGATATGCATCCTCGTGCCTTCCTCCGCGACATGACTCCACTAAAATCAAAACGAACCAAACCGACATTCAAATCTCGAAAAGTCAAACTCACAATCACAATTTGAAAACACATCCGCTAATCCCCGCCGGATCTCATAAATTCTCCACTCGAAGCTTCTTTCGAGTCGGGCTTTCCTAAGTGGGAACCTCAACTCAAATTCGATTATCGAACCCTGTTCGACGTTCGGTCTCTGTTCTAAGTATATATCTTAAATCGCATTCTTCGGTTTTGTTGATCGCTTCGGTCAACGCCATACGCGCGGTGTGCTTGTTCAGCACACCACACCTATCGGCTTCGTTGACCTCATTTTAGTGAGTGCCTTACTTTCTTCACGTTAGGACCTCAGGATCTAGCTTTAGAATTCTTCATCGACCGTCCTATCGGACTAGTCATGGAGCCCACCTCCCATAGAGCTTCGAACCACTTCTAGACCCATTTTGTAAGTCCTCGTACGAGTAGTCCCAAGCACTCGACTTCCGCAAGCAGGCTGAGGACTAACATGTAGAGGGCCCGAAACGAGTTCCTCAGATCAAACGGCCTTAGGTGAACCCTTAACGCTCGAGCACTCGACACACCACAATCGACACCATTTTTGGCTCGATCGTTCGCGAACTTATCCGGACGACCTCGGATGACGAAACGGACCACACGGATGCATTCGGGACGTCGACTTTAGCTAGAATAGACACCCATATTGCTATGGTTCCGCGCGCGCAAAAGGCACGAAAAACGATGCACATTTTTTTTAATTAGCGGGGCACGGGTTCGGACTCAGCCCGGGTTCAATTCGAGCCCGACATAGCCGAACAAGAGCTGTGGCCATTTCAAATTTCAAATTTTAAAATTCAAATCAGCCACTTAATATCATATTAATTAGGTTTAATTGAAGGATTTTAATCTGCCAATTAAAACTCCTCCATACTTGGCAGCTCTTTAATTCCCCGCCTATTCTCCTCCGCGCATGGAAGGTAATGAATTCCCCGCCGAATCACCTGTAACGGGTATTTTTGAAAGTTCTGCTATGCATTTTGGAGAGGTGACGCCCGCTTCTTCACGCAGGAAGAAATTCGCCCCTTCGTCCTCGAAAGATTCTAACCGCTCATCCTCTCTCACGACCATCTTCCTCACGATCGACGCCCGTTTGATCCTCTCCTCTTCTCTCGCACCGCGTACCGAAACCCCTACCGCCCGTCTCCACTTCCCCGCGCCGAAAACCTCCGCGTCAAACCCCGCCTCGCCTCCTTCCCTCCCTGCGCAGAAACCCTCGCGAGCTCGACACCCTCGCCTCCCTCTGCAAACCGAGCCTTCGGCTTCTCTCGCACGACCGCTCGACGCCTCTGAATCCCGAAGCTCCCTTCTTCCCTGCGCCCGATTCTCACGCTCGATCCCGTCTCCGAATCCCGCACCGCTCGACGCCTCCGCCGCCTATTCCGCTTCGGCGAGCCGCTCGCCCCTCCTCCGCATCGCAACCTGAGGCTTTCCCTCTCTCGCACACGCTCACCGAAACTCGCTCCTCCCGCTTCCTCCTGCGAACCGTAAACCTCCACCGCTCGACCTCGTCTCCTCCTCCCGTTCCCGCTCGGCACCGAAGACTCCCCCCTCGCGGACCGAACCCCCGCCGCCCGCCCCCGTAACGCGGACAGGCCCCGCCGCTCTTCTTCTCTCGCGCGACCGGATGAAGCCGCTCGTCCGCGCCTCTGTTCCTCCCGATCGCCCGCTTCATCGGTCCCTCCGCGCCCGAGCATTCACCGCTCGCCACCTCTTCGTGCCGAGCCCGTTCGACCTATCTCCTCGCCTCCTCACCTCCTCACGACGCGACCTCCTCTCGCTCGACTCTCGATTCGACCTCTCCCCGTTCGACGCCGAAGCCCGCACTGAATCCCGTGCTCGCTCTCTTCGGCGAGATAATCTCTGCTTCGTCTCCTCCTCGCGCCGAAGAAGTTTCTCAAGGTCGTATCTCTCCAACTTATTTTTTCTTTAAGTTTCTCTCAATTTTCTTTATTTTTGCAAAGCTCCTATTGCTTATTCCATGAATCGAAGTGCTTGAATTTAAATTGATTTTCTGCAAAAAGTGCTTAAGTATGAATCATAATCTGTTGTGATGATTTCTCTTTAAAATATTGAAAGATTTACATGCATGCCGCTCTATTCATGTGTATTCACGTATCTAGCATCTAAACTTTAATCTTATGTTGTCACAAGGGTTGCAATTCATGCTAAAAGGATTCTCAAGCACTTTATAAGTCTTAAACCTAAGCTTTACCATTGCATTTATATCGCTCGACACTTTCACTGTTTCGGAGAGGGATTTGGGATTGTTTTTGTTTGATACTTTCATTGTTTTGACAATAATCCGCTCACTAATTATGGAGGTTTTGCCACTATTTTTGGGATATGTTTCTTAGCTGCGTTTGAGGCTCATTTAAATGATGTTTTATGCATTTAAAATTGTTGTTTTGGGCTTCCATATGTGATTTACGGGGTTGTTGATCTGCGAAATTTGCTGTAAAAAAAGCTGCCGTGAGTTGTTAGTTGTTGTTTGGGAGAGTTGTTTAGGCTTAAGTTGCTGTTAAGAGCTTAGAAAGTGCTTGTTTGGAAGTTGAAAATTGTCATGTCATAGCCGCATACTTGCTGTTTGTGTTTGGAATTACTGTTTGGATAATTTAAATGTTGTAGGAGAGCTATAGGTGTTGTTGGTGTTTAAAAAGTTCATTGTTAGAGAATTAAACCGTTGATTGTTGCTGAAGAAAGTCTGCTGTGAGAGTTTTGAAAAGCTCGATAAAAGTCTGTTAGCTTGACGTAGGAGATTTAGAAAGCTGTTGTAAGCCATTGAAAGTGATGTTTGATCGTTCGGAATAGTCGTTAAGCTCCAAAAGTCGTCGTTTGGATCGAAAAGTTCGTTGTTTAGCTGTTTGGAGTGCTTGCGAGAGGTTTATAATTGTTGTTAAGTGCTATTTGGAAGAGCTAAAGTGTTGTCGGGAAGAATAAAAGTGCTTTTTGGAAGACTACAAGTGTTATTTGGTGTAATTAAGTGTTGCCTAGTGTTGTAGGAAGTCGTAGGAGAGTTGGGAAAAGCTTAGAATCGTCGTTCGGAATATGTGGAAGCCTCGGGAGTGCTCGTTGGAGGTTTAAAAGTGCTCGTAGGAAGCAACTCGAGCCTTAGAAGTTGTTGTCCGAGTGTTTGGGAACCGTTGTGGGTGCTGAAAAGTGGTGTTTGGAGGAGCTAAACGTCTGGTTGGATCATTTAGGTGCCGTAGGAAGTGAATAGGTGTTGAAAAGTGTTGTTTGGAAGAGCTAAAGAGTTGTTCGGAAGTTTGGAATAGTTGTTGGAAATCTAAAAAATAAGAGTGCTGTTCTGAAGTTCGAACCGTTGTTTGAGTTTGTTAGTTGCTGCCCGAGTCGTTGGAAGCCTTAAAATTGTGATTTAGGCCCGGCTCACTCGCATTTTCCTCTCTTTTGGCTTTTGCTCGTGTTGGAAGTGAGTCCACTTTCTGTTTTCTTCGTTTTTTTTTATTGTTGTTTAAAACGGCTAAGCTCATAAAGGGGGGAATTTCTGATTTAACTTGGGGAAGGGTAAATCACTCTTAGTCACTTCAAGTACAAGTTAGAGTGTAGGATTCCTAGGTCTTAGGTGCACACCTTAGGTGAAGCCCCCTCTAGTACACATCTTAGGTGAATCTCCTTTACCTAACTCAAACCTTAGGTGAATCTCCTTTACCTAACTCAAAGTGTAGGCTTCCTAAAGTTAGGAGCACACCTACCTGATTCTCAAGATACGCTCTCGTGACCTTAGGAGCACACCGTTAGGTGAGTCACCCACCTAACCTTAACTCGCGTACTTCCTAAACCTTAGGTGCACGCCTTGTGAAAACCTCCTTTACCTAATTCACAGCATATGCTTCCTAAACCTTAGGAGCACACCCTAAGTGAGAGTCATCCACCTAACCTTCGAATGCATAGTAAAACTAAGTACCTGATCCTAATTCACAAACTGTCCGAGACACTAGACACGGGGACGCACCGAGGCTTAGTTCACCCTTCCCTAATTAAATCAACTGTGGAATTCCTTAAAATGGCTTAACCAATAATGAAACCCAATGCACCGGATTCGAGCTCGAGCATTACACTCGCATCCTTCCGCGATCGGACATTTGTTTTATTACATACGGATCATCGGGCGGTATGAGTCTGGAGTTTGGTGGCGAGTGCGATGATAATAACGTTTATGTGCGTGCTATACGAGAATACGAGTGATAATTAGAATAGCATCTCCTACCTCGAGGACCCTTATAAGGAGAGAGGAAAGGACCGATGATACTATTCGCCGACTCTTCGTGGGATTGTTGCCTCGACGATCTTGTAGTCGTCAGGCAGCCCCAAGACGATTAGAAGTGACTGACAATTTCCTGACTCAAATATTTTACAAAAAAATCTCTTTATTGTTAAAAATAAAACTCGCATTGAAAAACTTAAACAACTTTTGCATAAAAATTAAAGAATGTATTTCTTATAAAATATATAAAGCGCCAGGGTTAGTCACTTGATCGGGTTAAGGACTACCCTCCTTAGATCGTCTGGCCCAGTAATTCTTATCTAAGGTCGGATAAGACATAGCCAGCTACGAGCCCCCACCTTTTCCAATGTTTTATACCAAGTCCTAATCTTCCATATATGACTACGAGTTTTTTCGCGACTTCTACGACTTGTTTTCTTTATTTTCTCGACTTTTGTCCGGCTTTCTCGCTCGTTTACTTTTCCGACAATGTTTATTTAAATCCACCGCAAATCATACATGCTCTGCAATACAATCATACAACTGTAGTAGATGCTCAGTATGCATTTATATTCTAAGTATCGCAATTTCATTCGTTTACTCTACTCGCAATTTACTTCCCAACAATTTTATTTACCAAGAATTACTTTACCCCTGCATGCAAAACCGAAAACAACAACAAAACCCGAAACATCGGAACACACTCGACAAAACCATTCGAACCTTAGACCTTGTGATCGCTACTTCAAGACAGAAGCTCGGAGCCGACTCCATGGCAAAGACAGATGAGGAGCTTGGATCGAGCAGCAAGAAGATCTTCTTCAGCAAAACTCTTCCTAGTTTAAATAACAGCATATAGGACTTCGAGGTAGCTCACCCAGCGTGGCATAAACCCTCACTCCCCTGTTTAGGCTTCTGCGCAACCGCTGTCGCAAGCGTAAGTCCTAACTCGCTTTATGTGTCCGAGGTTGTCATGACGATGACGACGTAAACCCTCCTATCTCAGCGGCTATTTGCATAATCGGATATCATGCAAGTTGTAAGTCCCAAATAATAAAATCGTCAGTGACTTAACAATTAAATAACATCGTCTCCAAAACGTGACCTACATCATAGGATAAGTGGAGTCACCTGGCTCGCCTCGTATCCGCGACATCCCCTACCTTCGCTTTCTTGACTCCCTGAAATAACTCGCTCCCATTCGAGCCACTCCCACTCGCTTTTTCACGTCCTACCGTGAAAACCTAAACCTCGACTCTCGACACGTAACCACCGATCATTATCGAGAGTTTTCTCAAGCTGACACTAGTCATTCGGATGTAATTAACTATACGGCTCGCTCATATAGGAGCTTCGAAACCTGTGTAAAATAAACCCTACCTAGCCTTTCTATTGCGTAGTGGAACTCATTTGGCCACACATAAAAGTTCGTGACCAAACGGATGTCACGAGTCCTTAGTTCAGTATGATTGGGCTCACCGTCACAAGATACATTAATCTTTCGAGAAAGTCAGATCATTTGCGACATCGAACGACGATTATGCAAATTACTGGACAAATGGGATCCCGGCGGTCTCATCTTTCAAAATTAAAATACACTATTTTCAAAACTATTTTCAAAATCATATACATTTTTATATTAAACTAAATCACTAAATTTGAAATTCTTTCAAAGCAAAAAAAAGCTGACCGACAGACCATAAAGAAATTTTCCCACTAAAGCAAAACGACAAGAAGACGTGAGAATACTGGTTTCAGCTTCTGTTGACCTCGTTTTTGTCGAGGTTTAGTTTTCCTCCTAGGATTTAGGGTTCTAGCTTTAGGAGCTTCCCCGACGGTCTTAGATTCTTAGCAATGGGCCCACCTCGTTTTTAGAATGCTCGAAACCACTTCGACACTCTTTTAGAGTCCCTGACGAGCTCCCGACCTCTACTCACAAGGCAGTAGGTCGGAATTAGCGTTAGGACTCAAATCGAGTTCCCATAGACCACCTGACCTTAAGATAGCCTCGTGCACATTTTCTCGCACTACCGAAGCACAAATTCCTCGAGCCACGGCCTCGACGCTTTCAACCACCTCGCAACGGGTCAAGATCGAAGCTGGAATGCCGGACGATCGACGTCGAGTCGAATTTCGTAAAATGCCTGGATTTGACGCACTTTCGACGCGATCGTCGACGAGGCTGTCTCTAACGACCTCTGATGACGAAACGGATCGCGCCGTCGCGTCCGAACGTCGTTTCCACCTAAAATTGATATTCGATTTGCGACGATCGTCCGTCGGAGCTGGAAATTGCGATTTTGGGCTTATTTTAATAAAATTAATTATATATATATATATATTTTTTTTTAAAACCTATTTTTCTATCCTAAGCCCTAACCCTTACCCGTTCGATCGGCCGGCTCTCTCTCTCGCTCGTTCAATGAGGAAGCTTCGTTCTCCTCCTTCCCGCGCTCGAGCGAGTCACCCGACCGTATCCTCTTCTCCCATACTCGTATCCCCGCGGCTTCTCTCGAGCCGCCCGCTCGACGCTACCTCCGTTCGAAGCCCTATCCCTCTCGCCGAGCCTCCGCGGAATTCTTCTCCATCCTCCCGTGCCTACCCCGATTTTTGTTTGGTTCCGCGGTAGGATGAGGCACTCCTCTCCCTCTCCTCGCCTATTTAAGGCCCCGTTTGGGGCGTTCCTAAGGCTGGCCGAAAATTTCGGAGAAGGGAGGTGCCGCCGGGTCGAACTTCGACCTTCTTGCTTTGCTTGTGTGCTCTACATCGGTCGGTAACCTCTTTTCTCTCCTTTATTTTTCTCGGCTTGGTCCGAGATAGCCGTGGTTTGTGGTTTCGGCTTGTCTTTCCTCGCTCGGTTGTTCGGCTAAGCACTTATGTGCCATGGAACTTGATATTTATTTGCCTAAATGATAATATCTTGTCGCCTCCCTAGTTGCATGCTAGTATGTTCTTAAATTAAGGTTTGGGGGTGTTTTATTGCTCAAGCATGCTAAGAGTAAAAATGTGAGCCTATTCTCGAAATATAGGTTTGGTTACTTCGCTTGAAAAGGTGGAAATAGGATATCAGCATCGGCTCTCTCTCTCTTTTATATCATTCGAGCATGGAAGATGTGTTTAAGGCAAAGTATTAAGATTCCTTAAGTATGTTGGGGCATGCATTCTAAGCCCCTTTTTCTTACTTTCTCTCTAGCATAAGTTATAACATAATTTATTTAACTTTATGGCACACATGTGTGGGGGCTCGGTTTTCTGTTTTGCTGCTCTTGTAGCTAGCCCCTTTGCACTTGATTTGGGGGCTCGGTTTTCTTGCTTTGCGTCTTGCAGCACTAGCCCCTTCGCACTTGATTCGGGGGCTCTGGTTTTCTGTTTCGTCGTCTCTTGCGCCTAGCCCCTTGCACCTACTTCGGGGGCTCCTGCTTTGTGCTTGCTCGCTCTGCACTGCTCCCTTGCTCTCGATTCGGGGGCTCTGTCTTCCGCTTGCTGCTCTTGCACTCGCTCTTCGTACTTGATGTCGAGGTTCGGCTTGGTCCCTCGTCGTTCTCGCAACCTCCCCGTGCCGCCTTTCGAATGGCTCGGGTTTGGGTCTCCCCGGGCTCGGGTTTGTGCTTCTTTTAGGCCGTAGGCGGACCGAATTACTTGGTTGCCCTATGGATTCATTCCTATGCATTCGTGGTGAATTTGAATTAGTATGGGTGGTTTGTCGGAGTTCGGTCGCGAGCCTCATCGTGATGATTTGGATTGTCGTGGCTTTACTTCATCGCCCCTTTATTGTAGCTTAGGCCGTGAGCCTTTGTTCTTGTTTTTAGCCCTGGCTGAGAGCCTTACTGGGGTGATTATTGTGATGGTGGCTTTGCTCTTTGTTACACTTGTCTACGAAATTGATTTAATGAAATTTGGAATAGCTTCCTAGCTTACTTGTGGGAAATAAATTGAGCACGATATCTGGAATAATTCTTGGAGGTTTTATTTGGTGAAATTGATGCTAGTTTGGTGGCTTATGGCTTGTTCATTCTCTTTCTTATGTATTAAAAGATCCTTGGTTCTCCTATTGCTATAGCTTGAGTCCCGAGCCCGTGGGAGAACGTACCGGGGAAGTATGTGTTTCGGTGAATCGAAAGTCAATGTGGGTACTCGGAGTTCGGAGGAATCCCGAGCAGTGGTCCGGAGTCCGGGACTTGGTCGGCATCTTTCGGTCACGATTTTACGCTTATTCGAGGAAAGCGAGTGCGTTACTGTGGTTTAGTCCTCACCCTCTCCAAGAGCGTCGTGGTGCCTTTAGTGTCCTTTTTCTGTGATATGTGAGGTCGGCTCGGAGTCCGAGCGACTTACGTGTTTTCCGATTATCGGAAATCGACTCACTTCTTTCGAAATCGTGTTAAGCGAGCCGCTTTCCGTCCTCCTTTCCTCGACCTCTCGTCCCTAGTTTCACCTCGTTTCTGCTCGAAGCACACACCTACAGGGACGTGTAGGTGTGCGTATATAACCTCCTCGGGTTATATATGGGGCCATCGTCAGCGACTGTAAGTGCGGTGGGGTACATGGATGAGACCGCAAAACGAGAAAAATTACGAGAATCATAGAACGGGCCGCTCGACTCGTAGACTCGTAGAGAGTAGAGCAGAATCACGGAACCGTTCGACCGTCCTCGGGTTTATACTACCGACAGCCTAATGTTCGTAGAGCGCAGTCCTATTAGGATAGTCAACCCGTGGATCGAAATGTTTTAAAACAAAAAAATACATATGTTTGAAAAATACAAAATTACCTCCACTACTACACGTACTTTACTTACCTACAAATTATTGCATTGTAAAACCAAAAAATGAAATGTGTGAAGATTTATAAAGGTCCACTGGCTGGCTATTCGAGTCGGATTAGGATCGCCTTCCGCAGAAAGTCGGTCTGCAGTAGTCAGCACTCAAGTCCGGACATTAAGCACGCCTTCCGAGTCCGAAACACCACCGTGCTTACGGGTCTTTCTTTCCGAAGGCCCATGGATTTCTTATGGTTCGCCATGAGTTTAGCGGGTCGTTCGTGGCTTTCACGCTTGCTGCAGTTTTCATGCTTTGCTTTTGTTTTCGTTTGTGCTTTTCTCGAGCTTTCTACTGACGTTTCTTTCTTTCTTTCCCGACTTTCTTAGTCCTCTTCGTGATTTTCTCGTTTTCTCAGCTTTTCCTTCGTTTTTATCGTTGAGTTTTCGGACTTTACTTTTCAGTACACATCATAAGTATTCTCGTTTAGCTGGAGTTGTTTTCACTTACTACTTACTCGCTCTTTTGTGTACTAATAAATTTGTTGCATGAAATAAGTAAAAATAAAAAAATAACAATAAACAGTGAATAACATATATGAGGATAAAGAAAGATACTGTGACTTCCTGTGATGTTTTTACTTTCCTCATCATTATAATTCGTCAAGATATTTTACTTTTCAAAGACATACTCCCGTTGAGCTTAGGTCACATTTTCAAGACATATACTTACTAAGCATGTTTTACACTTTCTCGCATAAACTTAAGACACTCTCGTTTAGCATGACATGTCTCATCGTTTGAGCTTGCTATAACATGCTCTTGTACTCGTTTCTCACACTACGCCACGATTGCACACACTCACTCGCAATAAAAATAATAAACGACTCGTACGCTCACTTTAACTTAAGACTTTAAATCTAAACTCGCGATCCCGCTACGACGTGGAGCTTGGAGCACGGTGGCGCAAAGACGCGCGCATCTTCATCGACAGAAACCATTCTTTAGTTTAAATAACAAGCCCCTGTGACTTCGACGTAGTTCGCCAGCGCGGCATAAATCCTCATCTGTTCTTTTAGGTTTTTGCACAGCCCTTCTGTGCGATATAAGCCCTAACTCGCTTAGGTTTCCGAGGTTGTCGTCTGATACGACGTAAGCCCTCCTATCCTTCAGGTAGTTTGCATAATCAGGACATTATGCAAATGTAATTCCTATAATTAATTTGCGAGATCGAAATTAAAATAAATCTCTTTCCAAAATTGAAGCCCAACCATAGTGATAGTTCGAGACGTCCTCGAGGTCCTCCTCGAGATCCGCGACATCTCCTACCCTTCTTTCCTCGACTCCGTAAATAATCGTTCCACATTGCGCTTTTCACCTATTGGATTTCCTACTACCAAATTTCGTTGAAAATCCTACCTTTTGAATTCGCGAAGATAAAACCGCGATCTAAATCGAGAGCTTCTCAAGCTGACTTCGGTCGTTTGAGGGTAATTAACTATGAGTGCTCGCTCTATAGTGAGTTTTAAAGACACCGGATAATATAAACCCTATTTAATTCTTTTGTATTAAATAGGAGAATTTGTTCGGTCCACATAAAGGTTCGTGGACCAGTAACGGATGTCATGAATTTTGTGGTTTATTCGATCGAGCGATATTGTCAAGTAAGTGCGCTATTCTTCGGAATAGATGTGTTACTCGCGATATTACGCTCGTTCATTCAAACTGCTAAACGAATGAGATTCGTACTTTCTCATTCTAATATTTTAAAATTTAAAAATCTTATTTTCAAAACTAATATACATATATCCATTAAATTAAATCTAAAAAAAAAAGAGAGACGCATCGCAACTCTTAAGCTGCCGACAGCTTCAGAGAGAAAAAGAGCAGGTTTCCTATTTTTTTGCCAAGCTTTTTAATGAAAGTGTAGTCTCCATCAAAAATTCAAGAGCCTCGTGAAAAGATTATGGAAAAAAGCAGGTCTTACCGATACCAAAACCAAGCTTTGAACCCTCATACACAGCAGTGGCATAACTCCACTCCATCCTAGTGCAGGGATCGGGCAGAGGTTCGAGCACAGTCGACAAAAAGAAAGGTGACAATGTCAAGCAAAGAGGAAGGACTCCACACAGCGAGAATGACGAGAACGACTAGAAGCAGAGCAGAGGATTCAGCACAGCGAGAACACTTGAGGTGCGGGCCCTACATCTTCGAGCAGGAGACGATGGACGGGCCAGCATAGTGAGAACGAAGCAGACAATCCAGGAGCAATCCCCTTTGTCGATGAAGCAAGACGACGAAGCAGGCGAAGTCAACAAAACAAGCAGCTGAGGCGAGATCGATGAAGGACAAAACCAGAGTTAGCGAAGCATATGCCAACATTCGTCATGGGGCGAAACCCTAGCAAAGCAAAACATCAGGACGTCGCATATCTATTGACATATATAAATATATATATATATATATATATATATATATTCTCTTAATTTCTAAATTACACATAACATATAATATGAAAATATTTTTCCTCCAATCTCCAAAAAATAGTCATATATCTCGTAACACTCACTCGCACTCGAAGGTATGCTCTATATGTCACGATCGGTCATAAACTTGAAATTAACCAAGACGAGAAAGGACGGTCGGACAGTGGAAATAAAATCTCTGTTATTCTAATTTTATTACTAACAATTTAATATTCAAATAATACATGAAAGAGTCACTAAAGAAAGCAATTAAAATTAACAAGTAGAAATTTGTACCTTTTTTCGTCTTCTGTATACATTTGTTCATCTTTTATTCATCTTGTTCAAATGTTTAAAACCTAAAAATAATATTAAAGGAACATAATGAATTATCTAAAGATAAACTAGAATTAATCACACTTCCAAATTACAGTAATCCAAGGAAAAGGATTCAATATGCATAGGAGTCTATAAGAAATCTTATAACATATTGTCTTTCATATTTTTATAAGCAATCTGATATATGCAGATGCATGCATCAATGACCTTTTTCTAAATGAACACTCAATCTTCTATAACATTTACTTTAACTTTACTTTTAATTCATATTTTTAACATACACATTTGTCTCTATGAGGATCACTATCAACAAACCTAACACACCCTTAACCGATATTGCCTCATCGGCTCCCGTTGACACAGTGCTTAGCAATCTACACATCGCAATTATCTAGGGTGGAAAGACCATTACCTGCCCTTGATCGATATTATCACATCGGCACAGCGGTTAGCAATATAATCATCATAATTGTCTGAGATAAGCTCTGGTCTACTTGCCCCTGTCCAATATTATCTCATGAGCACAGCGATTAGTAAACTAACTATCACAATTGTCTGGGATGGTAGAAAATTTGTACGCACGATGATACACTAACGTCCCCTACTTGTACCATTAGGGGATGAAATCCTCATCTGAACATGCACATGCAAACATTTATATATATGTTATTTCATTCTTCATACATAAATTATTCTGAGATATCTTTATCTACTAACATGCATACTCACTCTTACTCTGTGTGCAACTATTCATCATGTATATCTTTTATATCATTCAAATATTTATCTCATGCATATCTGTTCCTTATATCATACATATCTTTCATATATGTCTATCTTACATATAATGTCTAAATATCATTCATCTAATGCACATCTTTCAAGCATGCAGATATTTTCTAATATGCTTATCATGCATATCTTTCATATATAATAATATGAAGAATCTGATTAAATTAGGACATACATTGAGTCAAACATACAATTTGAAATATAGAAGATTACTAAAATTTAGAAATATGATTATTCACCTCAGTTGACACGCTAAAGCCGTAATCTTCGATATCTAGTTGGAGGTTACGGTAACTTTTATGTTGAGTTTAGTGGCTTATAAAACATAATATTAAACTGTAAGATTCAACTGATTTTCGTAAATTAAATTATTCTTCTTAAATTAGCATATGATTATGCTACCTGAAATTTATGGATTCGTTCTATGACAATCTTCTACACGCTTGCTCCAAGATAAATAACCCGGAATCTTAAAAGACTTCTGAATTTAGGATATATTCGTTCATATGGTAATTTAATCCAAAAAGTAACTTTCTTACTTCCACTAGGCTTCTCAGCAGAAGCCCACCTTTCTGAAGCTACCAAATATCTTCTCTCTTCTTAAAACTTCAAATCTTATATGACAGTAATATGTACCCCAATTTTTCAAAATGGGTTATTACACTATATTCTTATATGATAGTAGAAAGTTCTCATGAATCTCCTATATCTTATTATCCTTTTCTTCCTCATCTGTAACTAAGAACATAGTTTTCGCTTTGTAAATGTACCTTTGCTTGCGACACAGAGTAAATAATATCGCTTATGTTCTTCGAGGTAGATTCAATGGCAGTCTTATGGGTTTGGACACTAGGTAATTAAGGGTTAGGTCTATTGATAGACTTTTTGTGTCTAAAATGTGAAAATATAAAAACTAGATATTTTTACCCTTTAGATCTAGAAGTAAATGTTGCTCTTTTATGCATTTTCAGAAACAAAGCATAGTGAAAACCATCCTTCAATGTCTTGAGGATTCTGAAATTCTATTTCATTTGTAATATTTCCTCAAATGCTTATATCAATTTTATTTGCTACTTGTCAATTCTAACTATAACAATTGGTCCTAGCTACAAAATCCTCAAAGATATTCATATAATAAACTATCTACATACTTCCTTGATTGAAGATCATTAATTGCTCATGAAGTTCCTTTTCATGATTCGTATTTACCTAAACATCCCTTTCATCTCCATCCATAAAAAAAATATCCTACCTAACCACTTATCCTTAGCTAATATGTTATTCCAAGCCTGGCCTATGGGTTTTATTTTAACAAATGTGATTCTTTAATCTCATTCATCTAATAATAATCAAACAACTCATCTATTTGAGTGACTCAGTCGAAAATCAATTTGGAACATGAACTTTATAGGTTAAAGCTTCAATCTTTAACCTTCTTTTTTGGTTTATTCAATGATCCATGATTCCTATGGCTGACATTTCTATGGTGGTTCCTAAAATAGTCTCATTCCTTAGATTTTCTATAAATATTCATTTAGATTGTCATATTCAGCAAGTTTTAGGGGTGGTTTATATTCTAGTAATCATAGATTGGCTTTGGCTAGTTCAAAGTCATATCTTACAACCTAAAGAAATTCACTTTATTAAGCACAACCACCTCTTTTACCCTTATATTTTCAAATTTTTACAAATATCCATGCATACACATTACAAATACATAGTTTTACCAACATTATTTATACAATGAAAATAAAAATCCCCAAGTAAGGGTTCGCATTTTGCTTTGTTTAATAGGCCTTGATCATTTGCATCTCTATTAAGTTAAGCCATGTGGTTGGTTTTTTTAATCGCTCACATCAACTATCAAATAGTGAAGTAAAGACTTGCCAAAATAAGTTCAAGGAACAAAGCCTGGTAATTCTATGTGGGCTGTCTTTTTGAGCTAACCAATTTCATTATGTCATAAATTAAAAAGAACAAGGATAAGCAATCTGAAGCAAAACCACCCATCATACATATTAGTATTTTCCCATAGAAAAAATAAATGCAAAAATCCATTTGTAAAGAAAATAAACTATGCATTTCTCTCTTCTTTCATTTTTCGTTTATGTAATACAAATAAAAGTTAATAAAAAAAGGTGAATAAATGTACCCTTTTGTTTAGATGATCCCTCGTCATGCTAGGATTACAAATAGAGGCCACAAAATTGAAGAAGATTATATCAGAATAATAAGAATACTTTCAAATACAATAGCAGGTCCTCTAAAAGACTATAGTCTGCTTATATTACTAAAAAAGCCTCAATATAGTAAATTTAGCTGTAAACATGTAGTAGAAAGAAGCCCAAGGGACCTTACCTCAGTTAATTGCACATGTAAATATTTAGGAGCCACTGAGCCAGCTGTGTTAACAAGGACCAATGACTTAGCCAAGGAAGGCCAAAAAGCAGCTGTTGCAGCTATAAAATAGCCTGAAATTGAGAAAGCAGCATCTTCAAAAACCATAAATTTGGCAACCTTTAATTTGGGAACATGCTAAATTGAGAAAAAATGAAGGCATACCCCCGATGGAGTTTCCAACAAGGTGAACTGGTTCTCTCACAACATCAACAATAAAGTCTCTCAGTAATTCTGCCCACATGGGTTCGTTATACAAAACATTTGGCTTCTCAGACCTCCCAAATCCTAAAAGTGTAATTCCCCAAACTCGGTGTCCACTCTTGGCCATAACAGAGATATTTTCACGAAAATGCTCAAGAAAAGCACCAAAACCATGGACGAAAAGTACTGGGGACCCCTCCTGACCAGCTACTGTGTACTGAAAATGAAATGCCAAGTCACAACGATGAAGGATAAAAACAAAAGTGAAACATAATTGAGAAAATGAAGAAATCATTGCCACGTCATTATTTCTTTTTTATGTTCCGCAGCCCTTCTAGGACGAAATCATAAGAAAGGAAAAACATTACTCCTAATCCAATTCATAATAAGCATGCCTAATTTTGTGAAGTTATGGGGAAGATTTCACAAATGTGAAATTTTAAAGTACTCAAAATGCCACCTTGGATCTCTTGCATTGCCAGCTTAAATTACCATCACGGATCCATGGATTACTGGTTTCGTTTTAAATTTCTTTAAAAGGCATTAACTTTGAATTTGCATACTTACAACTATAATTACTGTAACAAAGAGCATAAATTACACTCAACCAAACTCTGTCAATTTTGGAAGAATCAATACTACATTTAAAATTTTAGATTTTGGCTATTCAGTGACTAAATTAAACATAAAAAAAAAACAAAAGGGAAATTGGGAACTTGAGCTGTGTCGACAACTCCTAGAGAACAACTGGTGGTGCATAAAGATTCATGTCATTTGCACAATTCCAACATTAATAGAGCAGTGTGGAGGATAAGTGCATGTCCATCTTCTCTATAAGGTTTCGAAAAAGAAAATTAAAATGCAGGGTATTTTCAAGATTGAAGAAGTAAATCCAATTTGCTTGCTCTAATCCCAAATCTCTAATGCATCACAAATGATTTATATATCTTCTACAAAGCTTACAATACTGTTTGTTTCAAATCAAAGTTTCGCAATAAGAGTGGAGCTTAACAAGAACGAGATCCCAGAATTTTAACTGAAGTTCAGATCAGTGTTTATCAGCTGGTTGCATTTGATTTTGGTTCTAGAGAAAGAGCTTTCATAGATTTCACCAGAAAACATTGTGTTGCTGTAGTCAAGGGTCGACGACCTCGAAAAAGTTATGACCAACGTAAGATGGATAGGTAGTCATGTGTGGTCATAAAGTGCGTAAAATGGTGACATGACAAAGGCATAAATTTATTTCATTGTTTTCTGTTGTCCATGATATAGCATCACAAATGTTGTGCAAACCCTTCTCACCTTAGATTAGTTATAAGTTTCAAGATGATAGCATAATACAGTGGGTGTCCAGTTTTTTTAAATAAAGCATTCCATAAATGGCTCATAAAGATGCAACGCTCAAACAAAATTGTTTTTGAGATATCATGATGTCAGCAGAATTTGTGAAGAAGAAATGCCACAATGAGAGTGATCAAGCTCCGCAACAATAATGGTGAGAGAAAAGAATACTTGGTTAGCCAATCAATTACAAACATAATGTTTATTTTGCCTTTTGAAGGTGGCAATCATATGAGAAAATCCAAAGTTAGGTCTAGCACATAACTAAACTATTGATTTATGGTTTACTCAGGTAGAATGAATATCTGATTATACCACCTTTAAGTATTACAATGATGGATCAATACCATCTCGTGCCATCCAAAGATATAGAGATCGAGTAATTTTTATTGATAAGTCTCTTCAAAATATAATTCCTAAATTTTCTACATTTCTTGCATAAAACAACAACAAAAAAATTCTATCAGGTAGATTATTGTTAAGAGGCGACTCTATAAGAACATAATGTGTATTAAAAAAATGTGTGATAATTTGTCACTTCACCGCCTTTGAATAGCATACATAATATCAACTATAAGAGTAGAATCTTCTATCTGGCCAATTTGTCAGTCAATGTTGTTCTTACCATCTTGTCAATGAAAATTTCAGTCGGTCAATCTTGAGAATAAGCTGATCTTATGAAAGAGCATGTATTAGCAAAATTTTTGGATAGTAAAGAACAATTCAGGTAGTGCTTCTCAATCGGAGAACATCGTACTTCTACTTCGATAAGCCATAAGCTAATGTAATAAAGGGTATTTCTTCATTATGTTGTGCTAGCACTATGCTCTGAGAAACTTCAAATGCTATTGTATATAACATAAGAAGCTTCATTGGAGTTAGTGCTACTAAAGCAGGCAGGCTTAATTCCAATGAAGCTTCATGACATTATTTATCCCATTAATTTTATAAAAAAATATATTCTTCGTCAACTTCTCAAATAGTTGAAATGTGCTTGATAGATTTGATATCAATCATCAAATAAACATGAACTATCTTAGTAAATAATGAATTTGGCAAAAGATTTTTTGATAATAACATCTCAAAGATTGACTTGACTTTATTACGTTCAAATTTAATTCCTATATGGCATACAATATACCCCAAAATTCTTGATGATACCATAAAAGCATATTTGAGAGATTTAGTTTTAAGAGTAAATTTTCTAATTCTCTCAAACGCAATCCTCATATCACAAAATAGCCTTTACAATCTTTCCTTTTAACAATGAGATCAAAGACATGGCATTGTACCTTCTGGGCAGATTAGATCATCAAGTATGACTCATGGCTTAACCCTAGTATGTTTTAACTTGAAAAGCTTGATAGTATGTTTTAACTTGAAAAGTTTGATAGCATAACAAAATATCCTGATATGCATACTGAATGATGTATATTTTTAATCCTTGAGGGCAATAACTATTTATTTGTATCCCAATCGTCCTTAAATGAAAAAATATTGCGGTTTAAGGTGTTATAAAGTAGCAATTCTGGTATAGGGAACAAAATGTAATCTTTTAAACATGCTATATCAAGATCTCAAAATTTATATTTTCCTTTTTTATTAATACAGAATTTTGTGATCCAATGAGCATATTTCTTCTCTCAAATACTTCAATAAGATTTATTTAATTTCTACCATCACGTCCACTTCAACCTTAAGCCTATAATACGCATTGGAGCTTGTTCGATGGACATTGCATTTGCAAGTAGCAATTAGTAGGGAATTTTTAGACTATCACAGGATAAATCGAGCATCTCAGCATATATCTAGGCATAATAGTCTCTAGCTCACAGGATAGTTATTTCATCTCTTCAATCTTATCCTCAGGGAGGAGAGCACTCAGAACAATAATCTTTCTCAATTGCAAAATTGATCTATTTCAGTTCATGCATTCAAGCAATCTGCCCACCATCTTTAATTTCTTCAAATGTTGGCTTGACTTCAACACAAAATGATACGTTGATTTTGTAAAAACATTCTTTATAATCATCTTCAATTTCAATCTATCTTTCTATTACTACATGACAAAACTATCTCAGAGAATGTTTACATCACGTCAATTTGAGGACTTCGGTAAGGCTGTAAAGAAAGCTCATTGTTTGTGAACGGCTCGTCTTCGGCTTGCTATGTAGCTCATGTTTGAATCTTTCGTTAAGTAAAAAAGTTGAATATGAACAAATTTTTTAAGCTCAAATTATAAACGAGTCAAACATGAACAAACCTTTGTCTGATGATGTTTGGCTTGTTTTAGCTCGAAATAAAAAAATTATATGTATTATTTATTTAATAATAAATTATATATATTTATATCTAAGCTTTTAAAACACTACAGCTTATGTGATTATATGGTTTTGTACTTTTTATTGCATATGTTATAGGTTTGAATCCAATACCATACATTTATTTTCCTAATTAAATTAAACAAAGCCAATTTCGATTAAAAGACGAGCCAAACAAGAGCCGAACAAGAACAAGAATATGCAAATCGAGCCAAACATGAACAAGATATAGAAATCGAACCGAACATGAACACACTGTTTAAGATGAATAATTTCAAACATAAGCCACTCTCAAGCATAATTAATTGTCTATGAGTTGAAAAGCCTGAGCTAGCTCAAACTCAGCTTATTTACAGCCCTAGACTTCAGTGATATTATCGTTACTTCTAAGTAATAAATGTGGACTATTTTAACTTCATATCCTTAGAAAATATCCCGTTCATCATTTAGTGATCTTGGCATGAATTCTTAGCTTTTGCATCATTCTCTAAATTACTATGAATTAAAAGTAGAAATCATCATAAGCACAAGCCAATCAAAATTCAACTCTTGGCACTCATGAATTTAAATAAAAATTTTCTTGATCCACTACATTCAGGAATATGAGGTCATTAAAGATTTTCCGCTCTTTGAGATTATGGGCCTTACAAGGAGTAACCTCTTTAAATGTTGATACGTGTAATTATTAATGCATTTATTTGCGTTTGTTATGTTGGTTATTCTCCTTAAATAGATATAAGAGCCTTAATTTTTTAAAAATATTTGAAGCCATAATATGAGTCAGAATAACCTTCTTTATTCTTTTCCATAGCTAAAAGCTTACACATTTTGTTTGACTTAATAGAAATATCTTCTTTTATATCACTTCCTAAATAAGGATAGTTCTCTTCAATTTAAATGGAAACACTAATTACTTTATAAATAGTCGATTCATCCATCTATTCTCCTCTTTGCTACTTGTTAGTCTCCTTTTTGGGTTTCTTTATACTCTGTAAAGTTGAAGGTGCAAATTTGGAGGATTGTGTTGACTTGCACTCCTATGGAATGAAAGTATTTGTAATCCTCGTAAATTTGTACCTCATAGGTTTTGAAAGGTTGTATATGTCAAAATATTTGATTGAATAGGCTGAATAAATTTTCTTTATTGATGTACAACTATATAAAGATCTTTCCTAGGAACAAAAAAGGCAACTAATCTCCCTAATTAAGGAGAAATATATTCTTTAACTAATTGTCCTAATATATAAAAAAACAATTGATAACCTTCTAAAAATAGAGAATAACAAATATGGTACATAATAAAATTATTTGCGAAATCTTTCAATACTCTCCCTCAAGCTGGCATGAAGATATCACTCATGGCAAGCTTGCAAACTAGATTCTCGTGTTGCACTTTGGGAAAGCCTTTTGTTAGTATATATGTTGTTTGGCTAGCAGTGGGTATGTAGAATATACATATCACACCACTATCTATCTTCTCCTTGATGAAATGTTTGTCAACTTCTACATGTTTTGTTCTGTCATGTAGAACTGGATTATGAGCTATAGAGATTGCGGCATTGTTGTTACAGTAAACTTTAATAGGTGCTGGTATAGGAATCTTCAACTCTTCCAGGAGTCTTTTTATCCATAACAGTTCACAGACTCCATGTGTCATCAAGCAGAATTCTGCTTCAGCACTACTCCTTGCCACCACACTTTGTTTTTTACTTTTTCAAGTAACCAGGTTTCCACCTACAAATGTATAATAACCTGAGGTGGATCTTCTATCATTTACATCTCCTGCCCAATCTGCATCTGTGAAGGCCTCTATCATAATCCCTTTTTGAATAGAAGTCCTTTTCCAAGAGTTCTTTTAAGGTATCTCAAAATTCTGAATACAGCTTCAAAGTGAGTCGGTAGAGGTAAATGCATGAATAGACTCACAACACTCACTGCAAAAGCTATGTCAGGTCGAGTGTGAGCCAAATATATTATTCGCCCTACCAATCTTTGATAGCGTGATTTGTCCATTACCTCATTAGTTGTTGTTGTTTCAACTTTACATTAGGTTCAATTGGCGTATTTGCTGCCTTGCAACCTGTCATCCTTGTTCTTTGAGTAAATCAAGCACATACTTGCGTTGATTGACAAAAATTCCCTCCTTGGATCTTGCAAACTCCATTCCGAGGAGATATTTCAGCTTTCCCAAGTCTTTAATATCAAATTCGGCTTCATGTTTCCTCTTCAAGTTGCTAATCTCAAGAGAATCATCTCATGTTATGATTATGTCATCTACATACACAATCACAATGGCTACTTTACCTTTGATGGAATGTTTGAAGAAGAGAGTGTGATTAGCTTGGCTTTGAGAGAATCCATGTCTCTTGAAAACGTCACCAAAACGCTCAAACCAAGCTCTAGAAGATTGCTTTAACCCACACAGAGACTTTTTTAATTTGCACACTTTGCCTTTTCCAAATTTTTCTTCAAATCCGGGTGGCAGGTCCATATATACTTCTCTCGCAATTCTCCATTTAAAAATGCATTATTTACATAAAATTGATGAAGTGGCCAGTTGAAATTAACTGCAAGAGAAAGAGGTACTCTAATAGAGTTAATTTTAGCAACAGGAGCCAAAGTTTATTGGTAATCAATATCATGAGTTTAAATAAATCCTTTTGCTACTAGTCTTGCTTTGTATCTCTCCACACTTCAATCAAATTTAAATTTCACCATGAACACCCATTAGCATCCTACCGTCTCTTTGTCTTTAGGTAGATCCATGACTGTCCAAGTGTTATTTCTTTTAAGAGCATTTATTTCTTCCATCACAGCTGATCTCCAACTCGGTTCACCTAATGCTTCCTAAATAATTCTTGGAACAAGCATATTAGAAATCCTAGACACAAATGCTCTATGATTTTTTGATAGTTTTTCATATGACAAGTATTGTGTGATAGGATGTTTCGTGTCTGTTCGGATTCCTTTTCTGAAAGCAATTGGAAGATCAAGATCAGAATGAGTGGAAGTAGATGGAAGGTTACTCTGAGTTGTAGGGCCATTATTTGAGAAAGTTGATTGAACATCTGCGGAGGGAATAACTGGGGTTGTAGTAACTTTATGGAATTTCTTCCTAGTATAATCCTGCAGCTCATATTGAGGATTATGATCAGTTGGAAGTACTTCTCCCTCTGTCTCTGATAAAGTAACATCTGGCAAATCGGATTAGTAGTATTGATCCTAGTTTCCATATCTGAATTAGTTAAAGAAATGAGTAAAGTTTCCCAAAAATTATTTTCTTCAACTAAGTTCTCCTAAAGAAAATTATTTTGAAAAAAATGGTGATCTTCGAAAAACTTAACATCCATGCTTTCAAAAAAAAATTGTGATTGGATTAAAACATTTGTACCCACGTTTATTGGAAGCATAACCAATAAAAATACATTTTTCAGCTTTGGGATCCAGTTTTGAGCGAAACACATTTGGGACATGCACATAACAAACACATCCAAAAACTTTTAAAGGGAGATCAGTTGTTATCTTAAATGTAAGAAAATAAATTTTCAAGACTTGCAAAGGTGTTTTAAATTTCAGAACTCAAGATGGCATTCTGTTTATTAAATAACAGGAGGTAAGGAGTGCATTACCTCAAAGATATTTAGGAACATTCATGGAAAACATAAGTGCCCGAGTAACTTCAAGTGAATGCTTATTTTTTCTTTCAGCAATAACATTTTGTTATGTGTGTCACGAGTCACGACAAGTGGATTGGTGCAGAATACCTTTTTCTAAAAAAAATGTTCTTAAATATTTGTTGAAATATTCAATCCCATTATCCGTTCTTAGAATGTCAATTTTTGTTTAAAATTGATTTTCAATGATGTGGAAAAAATCTTTAAAACGCTGTTCAACGTCAATTTTTTTTTCCAATAAATAAACCCAGCAAACTCGTGTGTGATCATCAATAAATGTTACAAACCATTTTTTACCAGAAAGTGTGTTAATTTTGGATGAGCCCAAACATCACTATGCAACAAGTAAAAATGTTTTGACGCAGAATATAGTTTTATTGGAAACGAAACACGATGACTTTTAGCTAAATTACAAGCTTCACAATGAATTTTTGAACAATCAGTACTTTTAAACAGTTTAGGAAATAAAGATTTGAGATATGGAAAGCTAGGATGTCCTAATCTTTTATGTCATAACATAACTTGATCATTGTCAAAGCTTGAACTTGTACTACCTAATCCATGAGTTGTTTTATTTGCAGAATCTATTCCATCATAGTAGTACAGCCCATTTATTTCTCTAGCAGTTCCAATCATCTTCCCCAAGTTCCGGTCCTGAAAAACATAATTGGAAGTGAAAAAAAGAATGAAATAATCAGAATTTTTAGACAATTCGTTAACAGAAAAAAGATTATATGTAAGTTTTGGAACATGTAAGACAGATTTCAAAGAGATTTTTTCTAAAATTTTAATATTTCCTTTTCCTGCAATAGGTGAAAACTGTCATCAGCTATTCTGATTTTTTCGGAACCGGAACATGGATAATATGAATCAAATAATTGAGAAGAGCTTGTCATATGATCAGAGACTCCTGAATCAATGATTCAAGGAGTAGTACTTCCTAGAACAGATAAAGCCAAAGGATTAGTACATGTTTGTGCTATAGAACCGATAGGAGCATTAGATGATGAGCAAGATTTCAGCACTTTAAGAAGATGACTTAATTGCTCTTTAATAAGTGGAGATGACTCAGCCTCATTTGTTGTAGGTGTGCTATGTTCACTAGATTTCTTTAACATTAGATGGTTTACCATGCAACTTCCAGCATTTTTCGTGAGTATGGCATGGCTTTCCACAATAGTCACATTGCAGGTTGTTTTTGTCTTCTACACGCTGGTTGTGAGAAGTTTTCCTGCTAACTTGAGCTTCAGGAATAGCCAGTGCTTATCCTTCCACGGTCACGGTTGAACCTACAGTCTTCTTTCCCAACATCCCATGTCTCTGACTCTCTTATCTCCTTAACTTCGCAAAAGCTTCACCAATTGGAGGCAGTGATTTTTCCAATTATTCGGCCACGAACCTCATCATATTCAATATTTAGACCTGCAAGAAATTTGAAGATTCGGCCAGTATCCACTATCATCTTGTACTGGTTGCAGTCCTCGTTTGATTTCCACTCATGATCATTGAATAAGTCCAGGTCCTGCCAAATGTACTTAAGAGAATTGAAATATTTTGTCACAGAATCCTCACCTTGACACATTTCCTCGAGTCGTAGGGTCAACTCGTAAACTTGGAATTGATTTCCAAGATCAGAGTACATTTCTGAAACATTGTCCCATAATTTCGTGGCTGTAGAGTAACACGGATAATTTGCACTTATCTCTTCAGTCATGGAATTGACCAACCATGTCCTTACCATTGAGTTTTCTGCATCCCAAATGGCATAAGTTTTGTCATTCATGTCAGACTGCTTAGTATCACCTATGATATAACCAATCTTTCATCTTCCTCGGAGATACATGCGAATAGATTGTGACCATCGAAGAAAATTATCACCATTTAGTCTAATTGTAGTGATCTGAATCGGATGGTTTTCAAATATATTTCTCTGAGGTTCGGATTGGGATGGCTGAAGAGGCTGGCTTGTCCTAGACATGACTTCAGACATTTTAGAAATGAATAACAGTGAAATTGCTCGAGCAAGTGTTGTCTAATCGCCCGCCGAGGCAAAAGATTACCGATCCTTCCGCGCTCGCTCCGTTTGGGAGCGATGTCTGGAGATCAAGCGAAGCAGCCAAAGCAGGCAAAACACTCTAGGGGACTGAACAGCACGGTCGAGCGAGCCAACCGAGAAGATGAACGAGCAAGAGAGCAGATTGAGGCGAGCAAGCGAGTGGATGAAGTCGAACGCAGCAGGCGAGCAAGGCGAGCAGTTCAGAAAAAGCAGTTGACGCCGTCAAGAAGAGCGCCGCGTCGAAGTGGTCGAGCAGCCAAGAAAACGAAGTAGACGAGGGTTTGGCCGAACCAAACGAGCTACCCGGTGAGACTCTCGAAGGTTTGCAGTCGAAGAGGTCGAAGATGGACAACCGATTCCGACCTCTGAAGACGACAAAGATTCAAACCTGAAATATTCAACCTCGCTCTGATAACCATGTCAAAATATTTGATTGAATAGGCTGAATAAATTTTCTTTATTGATGTACAACTATATAAAGATCTTCCCTAGGAACAAAAAAGGCAACTAATCTCCTTAATTAAGGAGAGGTATATTCCTTAACTAATTATCCTAATATAGAAGAAAATAAATAGCGAATACTAAGATTACTAATACAATTGATAACCTTCTAAAAATAGAGAATAACAATATGGTATATAATTACAATTATTTGCGAGATCTTTCAATAATATATCTCTTAAGATCCTAAATTATTCTCCATCCTTTAAAATTTCATATATTGATGCAATGTAGTCATATATTGATGCAAAGTAGATGGAGCTATGCCATATTCATTGAAAAATGGTCGACCCAAGTGAGTTTGAAACAAAATATCAGCATCAACCACATGAAATTTAGCTTCTCTATAAAATTTTCCAAATCTAAGAGGCAGTATAAAAGATCAAATTGTTGCCTGCCCTTCCCACTGAACACATTCACCATCGCTTTATCTCAACAAGTTGTTAGATATTAAAAGATAATCACCTTAGCAGTCGTAAACTCATAAGATTTACTGTAAATCCTAGATCAATAAAGATTTAAGTTATCATGACATCATCGCTCGGCTGTAATAAATAATGGATAATTATATTTTAATGTTACGAGCAAAAGATTTTCCACAAAGAATGTAATGGTTGGAGTGTCCAAATATGTAAAACTATAATCATGCACCGCTCAAAGAAGTATACATTAGTTTTATTTGAATCTTAAAGAGCTTTAATTAAAATTTCTCAGAGAACTTTTGATATTAAAAAGAAAAGCTTCAAATACGTTGAGCTATGCAAGAATATTTATCATATATGACAGGACATTATAATCATGTCCCTTGTTTAAGGTAGTTTCTTCGTTAGATCTTCAAGAAAGGCCTTTTCATTGATCATAAGGGTGAAGGTAGAAATATTTTACCGACCCTTAATTGTGCTTGGGCCACTTCATTCGATACTAATTCTTCTAATGAAGCAGTTCTCTTGCAAAAAACTTTAATTGTTTCAAAAGATTGATTGGAAGAATCAAAATCACCACCCAACTTCATGTGCTCCATCAATGATGTCATCAAGATTCTAAGTCACCTCCATTAGAAAAGTATATATCCTTTGAGCTATTATCGGCCTGTAATACCATCAAATAAGATGAAGATGCTTCTTAGGAATACCCTTATTTGTAAGGTTGATCCTATAAACTTTTTTTCAGAAATCATATTTTAATATTTATTCATGTAGTCATTGGTAATATGGACTCGAGAAAAAATTGGTTGAGAAATATTCAAGGTCATTAAAATTATTAGAATTTTCAATTGGAAGCAATTCTTCATCATCAACTTCATTTAATTTGTCAATATAGAATAAAACCAAAATTTATAAGTCTAACAAACTTTCTTGCTGGCATATGATCTCAAAATTTTTTATAAGCTTCAGAATCTTCGCTCTCTTCTTCTCTAACCATTTTTGTCAAGTTACTTTGGAAGTCCTTGGTGGGGCTTGGCTAGGTCATGTCAAACTAGCTTGATTGGAATGACTTTCAGTCAGTTGCATGAAAGTGGATGCACTAGGACTTTGCTATTATTCTAATTTAAGCATTGATTCAATTGGGGACTTTCACATGGCACCAAAAGTTGTTTAAACATTTTTCCAGTTTTATTTTTAAGATCTCAAACTCTCATTCTTCAACATAGATAATTTTTTAATTTTGTTTCTTTCTTGATTAATGAAAGGAAAGATGTAATACTTATCTGAATCAACTCATGTACATAAATTGTTAATTTTAAATATAACTTATTTTGCATATTCTCTGTGTAGTTTGTACTTCTTCGTTTTATATCACTCTCTTCTTCTAAAATTTTGGGTGTCTGTATCCCTAAATGCTTATAATTAATAATTTGATTTAACTTATATTTTTAACTTTTATTATTATTTAAATTTTCTTATAACTATCATGTTAGCTCTTTCATCAAGATTACATTAATTAATACTAAATCTTGACTTTGATACCACCGGGACTTGGAATTAACCAAGGCGGGTAGAGACGGTCGGACGGTGAGAATTAAATATTTCATATTTATTTTATATAACTAACTATTAACAAATAAAACAGTCACTAATCAAATTAAATTAAAGCAGTATAATTAATTTTATCTCATTATAGATTGTCTGCGTCTTCTATAAATATTGTCTCTTTTATTGATCGTCTTTTAATAAATTAATTACCCCTGAAAAGTTAGTTTAAAATAACTATGAGCTAACCAAAGCCAGTGAATACTCACATTTCTATACTACCACAATACAAGAGAAAAGAAAGTAATATGTATGTCAGTTAAACTTTTAATAAATCAACATAAAAATTTGATATTTTAAGAATATGATGTTATATAATGAACCTTACTATTCCAATAGAAATTCTAAACCATTTTATATATGCACAACTGTCACAGGAGCACTGTCTAAAAATTATATTAATTAAGATACTTCAACATCAATATAATTTCCTATTTACATGCACGGATACCTCAACATTATATATATATATATATATATATATATATATATATATATATATATATATATATATATATATATATATATAGGATTAACTAATGCATGATAATAAGTAACTACAAACATATAACGCTCAAAACAATGTGACTAATAAAGAAAAGAACATATAAATCAAAATAAAGCTGTACTGGTATCAATAACTACAATAACTACTAATGCAAAATAGTTGAGAAGAAACAAAATATTATCATAGATTAGAAGTAAAAGTACTCAGCTCGACCATAGACAATCTATTTGCCCTTAACTTATATTACTTCTTTCAAATTATTACCTGTAAAGTATAAAATATCCAATTATCACTTACTTAAATTGTTTTAATTTAATATCAACTATTGTTGTATTGCACAATTTTAATTAAGATTTTAATATTTAAATATTAATATTAAATATTATTAATTTATAACAAATAATTTTTGAATTAAAACCCTAAAGTGTCCACACCCTTTCCTCTATCCAGAAGTGGAACATTTATATCCTGAAGCAAATGCACTTCAATTTAACATTTAAATAATAAAAAAAATATAAATAATATATATAGTATTTATTAAATAACTTAATTAAATAAACATACCTTTAATTACGGTCAAACACCACTCTCACGCACGCGAGTCATCTCCTCTCTGTGTGATGATTGGCTTCACTCCTTACTACTTTGCACCGAACCGCTTGAAGCTTGAATTTGATACTTCCTCTAGCTTCATTGCCCTCGTCGAGCGTCTTGTCTCTACACGCATGAGAGCTGATCCACTGGTTCCTCTTCCCTCTTTGAAGACGTCCCTCTTCTCCTCCTTTCTTCCTCTTCTCCTCTTCAATGGTCAGCTAGGGTACAAACAAGCGCCAGAACGCATAGAACTTTCTTTTCTTCTGCACGCGAGCACCGCTTCACTTCCCTAACCTGCTTAACACTACAGGTAAGTCAATGGCATCAATTTATAGAGAGAATTCATCCCTTGCATTCTAGACCCCTCATTTCAACTCCCCTTCTTCGGTTTCCTAACCCCTCACTTCCTCTCCACCTCTTAGATTCCCTCGGTTATTTGAAACGGGACTACATTTTTTTACATAATTTAAGATTGTTTATATTTAGAATGTACCACTTTGGTTATGATGTACAACAAATCACTTTGGTTATGATGTACAATAGATGTGTCCATCATAAAGATATTTGAATGATTACATTCTTTTGCATTGAACCATATCGACTCTACCTCCATCCATATAGAAGATTAAATTCAAGATTTGTGCATGATTTGAATTCATTTGAACATTCATTACACCACAAATGTTATTGCCTTTATTTCCTTATATAAGGGATAAGTTTGTGAGATGAATCACTATCATGCCCTGAATCTAAAAATACATAAGATTCTCATTTTAAGACGATTTTTCTTTGCGAAAGGCAAACCTTATGCAAATTAAAAAATAATATTTTTTAAGAAAATTTACACTGAAGCATTTGATTATTTATCTATGAAAATATGAATATATTCGATTAGATCATAAGGAGAGAATATAAATTATTCCTTCATACAAATCTTATCAACTCCTATGCTCCATATATGGAGGATTGGAGTTGAAAATGGAAATTGCAACTCTATACTTTAAGAGGGGCAACCCAATTGAGAACGTACGTGCATGTTAAGTTTTAGTTTAGGCTTGAAAGAGAGTTTGAACATTTTTTTAAATAATCACACATTTTTTTGGTGCAGTTGCACACTTCTCAACAGCAATAACTTTGGATTTATCACACAGCATGCTGTGACTTCAAATTAAAACATTTAACTATTTGTTGGAGCACATATAAGCACTAAATTTTTAAAGGATGTGTGCATTTTTTTAATACATTCGTGTGACCTCAAAAATATTGTATTTAACATGGAAATTGCACCATAATGTTCATATAGAACTTCAAATTATTCAAATTTAATTATGTACGGGAAAATTTTATTGTCTGGTTGAATGTATTAAGAGCATATCCAATTATGATTGTTACAAACTAGGTCTACTATGTATTTCGAGATGTTCGTGCATGATTGTATCTCTTGTTAAGTTTCAAATTGCTCATCATATATCATATAAAGTTAATTAGAAAGATATGGCATGTTTTATATATATATATATATATATAATAATTATGTATGCATGTTGACAGATGGAGTTTACCTGCATATAACACTAACTATAAGGGATGCTATGGTTCCTGTGTGCATAAAATGAAAAAAAAAAATTATTGATATTGAAGTACTTTAAATAATACATTATAAAAGTTGCTCATGTGATGAATATAATATGTAAAATAATGTACATAGTTTATGTCATTATTCATATAATATAGCGGAATATCTTGAAACATTTTACATTTACATCTTTGAAGTAAGATTTTATATTAATTTATTGAATATAACAAACATGAATATTTCATTCTTATTTCAATTTTATTGTAATTTTGGAAATATGAGTTCCCATTGAGTTGTTGATAACTCACAAAATTTAAAATATCATTTTCAAGATAAAACTTTGTGATTAAAATGGGTATAAGAAATCGTTTATTGCTAATGCAACCAAATAAGATAATGGTTAGAATTACTCAACTTTTAATTTAGTTTAAATTCTTTGATTTTAGTTGCTTTAATAGATTTTTCAATGTATCGAAATTTATTTATATAGGGGAAGCATTGATAATGAGTTTTGATATCAATCAGACTAGAAAATGTTTTAGATTCGGTTAGGAGAGTAGATGTTTTAGATTCAACTTATGTTAAGAAAGGCAGAGGTAAACGTAAAAAAATTTAGGCATATTGTATACAAAATGAACTTAATCTATTAAAATTAAATGAAAATATGACACCCAATAGGACACAATAGAGAAAAGGCTTCATGTAGCCGACCCACTTAGCGGGACAAAGGCTTTTTGTTATTGTTGTTGTTGCTGTTGTAAGATTAGAAAATGTGATTATTAAATTTGTCAGACAATCTATTCTCACCTTGATAATTCTAAATTCTCATGCTAGGCCGTGACAAGTATAGCCAACATATAACTATAGCAATTAAAAAAATATTATAATTAAGATTTCTACAACAGAGACACTGAGCTAAGTTGAACCAGATTATTAACTTCAGAAGTGTAACATGAAATTAACAGAAAAAGTCGAGTAAAGAGCGACAATATTATAGCACTTCTCGGCATTATTCAAGTTGAAAATATTATAACAATACAAGCTTGAAAAGCATAGAGCGAAAAGTGGACAAAGAAATGCAAATAAGTGGCAATGGAAAAACTTTCTGTTAGGTTCAGAAAAATCCATTTATTCTGGCTCTGCAATGTTTGAACTTTTTATAGGTTTCTTCCTCCCTCTCGCTCAAATAGTTCTCATGATGTCATGTCTACCAGCAGAACATAGCTTCAAATCAGAGAATATTTTGATGCACAATCAAATAACTAACAATGATTAGTGTATTTAACTTAAAAAAAACTTCTTTCCTTGAAAAATAATAACCATCAATATGATTCAATCAAAGTATAGATGAAGAGGATTATATAAAAATATGAATAAGATATTTATCACTTTTATTTGCATTACATAAGACTAATTTATAAGAAAATTGTATTCTTCTATTTAGTTATCAAGCTTCAAAAAGCAATACATTAACAACCTGAATCAGAAATCCTCTCCATCTCCATATCCGTATAGAGAATGTGCCTTCATTTTGACAAAGACTTTTCTGTGCCAAATGCCGATACCACTGTCATACAAAAAGCTGCAAAGTTACAAACTTAACACAAATAAAGATGATATGCAAGACTCAACAACTTCAACAATGCATTGCAATGATCAAGCATATAACCGAAATGCCATAAGCTTCACTACTGATAGAAATTCACATGTTCATTCGCATCGGAACCATTGCATCAAGCAATGATCGCTGCATAGTTTATTTATTTTCATTAGAAATTTTATTTTGAGTTATTTTTTATGTTTGGCAAGGAGCATCTATGTAGGATGATGGTCATGAGAAAGATTAGTTTTTTATTTCCTAACATTAAGTAGACGCAAAATGATTTGGCACATGCTTGGGCTGGTTTAGTTCAAGGTTGATTCCAAATTTAAAGGATACGGTGCAATTAATTTCAATGCTTTTCGTTAGTGTTTTGGACTTCACATAAACTTCCTAGCCGTCCATGGAAGAAGAGAGGAGTATCGATCGGAACAAGTGCCCTAGCTGGCCATCGAAGAAGATAGTGGTTTCCACGTCCGACTGAAAAAGGAGGCGCACGGAGAGAGCAATTATGCTTGATTAATGCAATTGATTTTTCTATTATTAAATTTTATCGGTCATTTTGATGTGAATGTTTATAATCTCGTATTATGAATATTTAATGCATTATAATATTGCATGTTGAGTAATATGAAATTGTGAATGATATAATCCGCATAGATTGATTGTATGTAAATGTTTGACTATAATGGAGTTACTATTTTATGATTTTAGCAGGGGAATGCTAATGTATTTGTGCACGTATATAGAAAATGAAATTAATATTGAAGTACCTTAATTGATATAAATTTTTTGATGGTGCTCCTATAAACTCATATTATGAAATATTTAATGCATTATAGTATTAATATGTTGAGTAATATGAAATTATGAATGATATAATCTGCATAGATTGATTGTATGTATATTTTTTGCTATAATGGAGTTACTATTATGGTCTTACTGGGGGAACGCTAATGTATTCGTGCGCATATATAGAAAATGATATTGATGTTGAAGTACCTTAATTGATATAAATTTTTAGATGGTGCTCCTATAACGGATGTATGAATATATAATGATATTAATATACTATTGATATAGTAAGATTCTTTGAATAAAATCAAATATTTATATTAACGTCTTTGTTGAAGATAATAGTCATGGTAATCCCGTGCAACCCCACGATATCCCGGAAGTATAAATCGGTGATATGAGACGTATCCAGTGTCCAATGACAGGGAACGAAATGTTCCATCTTCGAGAAGCGGTCTACTATAACCATCACGGAGTCATTGTTCCTCCACGTCCTTGGGAGATCCATTACGAACTCCATACTCACATCCACCCACGGTGCCTCTAGTACTAGTAATGGTGTGTACAACTCCGCATTCTGCCACCTTGTCTTTGTCAGATGGCAGATCCCACACTATCTGATGTGTCGCTCCACATCACTCATCAATCAGGGCTAAAAGTAATGCTCCCGCATGGGGAGAGATTCTTATCCCTACCAAAATGTTTTGCTAATTATCCATTGTGGCTCCCTAAACAATGGCCTCTCTCAGCAAGCAACTAAGAATGCATAATTGACTTTGGTGGAATATGTAGCCATTTGCTTGGTATACTGTCCAGTTGGTTTCTCCAGAAATTGTCATAAATTTTCTTGAAGTCATCATCTGAGTTGCACAAATCCTTTACAATCTCAAACCCCACAACTCGTGTCAGCATTGATGTGATCAACAAGTGGCGACAACTCAGTGCATCTGCTACGCGGTTCTGGCTCTCCGCCTTGTGCTTAAACACGAATGACGCTAGAATTCGACCTAGGTGGCATGTCGACCCTTTAGTTTGCTCTGGCTATTGAGAAATTTGAAAGTCTTGTGATCTATAAACAATGCGAACTCACTTGTCAACAGTTAATGACTCTAGTGCTCCAGAGCTCATACAATGCCATAAAATTTCTTGTCATATTTTGAGTATTTCCTCCTAAATTCATTCAGCTTTTCACTGAAAAAGGTGATGGGATGCCCCCTTGGCTTAGCACTGTCCCTATACCCATGCCAGATGCATCACACTCTACCTCGAAGGGCTGATTCAAGTCTAGTAAGGCTAGTACGGGTGCCTGAGTCACTTTCTCCTTCAAGGTGTGTTGAAACTGGTCTAAGTTGCCGTTGTCCATGTGAACTTCTTCCCTATTAAAAGCTTTGTTAGCGGGGCAGTGATAGTATTGAAGTTCCTAATTAATCATTGGTAGAATGATGCTAGCCCTAGAAACTGCCTTAGCCCGTTAAACAATTGTGAAGCGGTCCAACAAATAATGGCCTCGATCTTCATAGCGTCCATCTGAATGCCTGCATTTGTCATGACATATCCCAAAAAGCATACCCTGTCTACCACGAAATAACACTTCTTTGGATGGGCATAAAGTTGCTCCACTTGCAATACCTCGAACACTGCCTAGGTGTTGTAAGTGCTCCTCCTCATATTTGTTGTACACCAGAATATTGTCTAAGTAGACTACCACAAATTTCCCAATGTGGGACCGAATACCTGGCTCATAACCTTATAAAAGTGTCAGATGCATTTGACAAGCCAAATGGCATAACTGTCCACTCATATAACACATCTCGTGTTTTAAAAGCGATATTCCACTCATCTCCTGGTCTCATCCGTATCTAGTGGTACCCACTGTGTAAATCGATCTTAGAAAAGATGGTGGCTCCATGCAACTATTCCAAAAGATCATTCAAGCAAGGTATGAGGAACCAGTACTTGATGGTAATTTTATTGATAGCTTTGTTGTCGATGCACATTCTCAATCTCCCGTCTTTCTTTAGCATCAATAAGGTGATGACGGCATAGAGGATGGTACTCTCTCGAACTAGTCCTCTCGCAACGAGATCCTGCACCTGTCGCTGTAACTCATCATACTTTGTCGGTATTAACATGTAGTTGGGCCGATTCAGCAACACTAATCCTAGTATGAGATCTATGATATGTTGAATATACCTCAGTAGTGGCAATCCCTCAGGAAAATTATCGTTCAACATATCTTGGAAGTCGTGTTGTAATGGTTGGAGCGACACTGGTATTACATTCTCTATCTCTGTCTCGTTGAGAAAAACTAAGCCTAGCGCTAATGGCGCATCTCGAACAGACTGCATGAAAGTGACTCTTGACACTAATGCTTCCTTTATGTTACCCACTCCTCTTATATCCTTAACAAATAACAACACAATGCGCTTTCTATCCTTCTTAAAGTATAGATATTCTTGAAACTGTTGCGCTGAGCCATGTGGTCGAATTGCCACGGTCTCTTCAGTAGAATATGGCATGCATCCATCACAACCACATCGCATCATACCTACTCCTGTAATTGATCACTAATTGAGAACTCTACTAGGCACTGTTGATCCACTCGTATCTCATTTTCCCATTTTAGCCAGTTGAGGGAATATGACTGAGGATGTTTCTGCGTGACTAATCCCAACTTTTTCACCATCAGTGCGGATACTGCATTTTACAACTCCCACTGTCTAATATCAGATTGCAAACCTTGCCTTAGTCATGACTAATCTCTTTCAAGTTTTGTATGCAACACTCTCCGTATAACTAATGTTTATCCTCGTTGCCCTGGAGCTGAATCTCATCCTCGGGACTATCCCTAGTCCTCTTCATCCTCTATCTCCTCTGATCTGTGAATGAGACAACCAAGCTAATGGGACAGCTGGAGGCTATGTGGTCTTAACCGTGACGCTAAAAGTACTTTTTGGCAGGCACTGTCCCAGAAGAACTACCCTTTTCTAGCTTCTTCCTACTGGGCTCGATCTTGTCACTCCCTAGCATTGTATTTCCTGCTCCTCTTGAAGTAGGCATGTTTGTAGCTGTAGTAACAGGCGAAGGCCTGAATGAGGACTGTTGTTTGAAAGAGGTTTGTGGCCTAATCTGCTTTTGCTGCCTTTCAACCTTTAAGGCTAATGTCTAGACATCTCCAAGAGACCAGTAAGGTTGCAGTTGTATCACGTTGCTAGTAGAGGATTTCAAGCCCACAGATAACAGGAAATTTTCTTCTCTTCTGACTCGACAAGCTCACACTTCATCTGCAATTGATCGAATTATGTTGTGAATTCCTCTATTGAGAGATTTTGTTGTTGTAAGTGGTGGAGCCTCAGAAACACATCAGGGCGGAAGTGAGGTGGTAGGTATTTTCTCTGCAATTCCTTCCTCATCTTCTCCCATTTGGAAAATTTTTCAAGACTTTCTATTTTCCTCTGTCTCTGCAAGTTTTCTCACCACAAGGAAGTGCACTTTTTCAACTTGATGGCGGCCAACTTTACCCGTGTATCCTCTAGCACATCTTTATATTTGAGATTCGCTCCATTGATTGTAGCCAGTCGACAAAATCATCCAGATCCATGCCTTCACCAAACTTTGGCAGATCCACTTTGATCTAAAATCCTTGTGCCTCCCATATGCGAGCTCCTCTCTCGATCTCCTCTAGTATTGAACTCCAAAACGGCTTGGTCAGTATTCCTCATCGTCGAAGTCTTCTCTGTTGAAAGAGTTTAGATCTTCATCCTGGTCGCCCCTTCAAGTCTCTCGATCGCGTTCTAGAGTAATTTTCCCTTGGGTTCCATCATCCAAATCTACTAACCTCTGTACAGACGACGCAACTCTTGTTGTATTGCATCCCGGGAGAGGTTTGGTAGATATCTACTCGGGGGCATGGTTGAAGGTTTGGGACCTGTGAAAGAAAAGGGAAAAGAGCAAAAAAAAAATGAAAAGATGGGAAGAAAGAAAAAGAAAAAAAAGGAAGGGAAAAAAAAGAAAAGGAAGGATAAAAATAGACGGACTCTAAGGAACCTTAGGATAGAATTAGGGTTAGGCTAGCTTTAAAACCAAATGATACCAGAGTTAACTCAACTCACAATAGCGCAACACAAATATTATTAAGCAAAAATGAAAGATACAATCAAGACTCAAAACAATAAAGAAAATAAGACAAGACGAAAAGACAAACGTGGTCCGACTATGGCCTGAGGAGGAAATCCGTGGATGTTGGCGGTAAGAGGGGCGGCCGATGTATGTGAACAGAGGGGGAGAAGCTGGATCAAATGGTTGTTGGAAGGCAGAGTGCAGCAGCGGATGTGAGTCGCTGTTGGAAGGAGGAGCAGCAAGAGGCTGCGATACGGCGGACGGCATGGGAAACGCTGTCTAAAGGTTCGAAGGGGAACTGCAGGCGGCGATGGTGTGGAAGTGATCAACGACCTGCCAAGAAGTGTAGGGAGAAGGCTGCAGCCTGCGACCAATGCTAGAAGAGGGGCGACGGCCAGTCGGTGTTGTAGGAGGGAACCACATGTCAAGTAGAAGCACGAAGGGGGAATCTGCGGCACTTTGGGATCGCAGGCAGGGAAACCTGCAATAGTCTGGACGCACGGGAAGTAGTGTTGTGCTTTGGGATGGCAGGAACTGGTTCTGCGACCCTGGGAGCACAAACGACTGACTACAACAGTTTGGAAGTCGCACAAAGAGTTCTGCGACAATCTAGGCATGTAGGCGGTGACTGTGGCAATTTGGAAAGCACGGGAAGGAAACAACCGCACCCCGAAAGTGTAGGAAGGCGGCAGCGACTCTTTGGAGGTAGGGGATGAAGGCAGCGGCTCTCTGGAAGCCGAGGACGGAATTGGTGAAGGCAGTAAAAGGAGAAATGGTAGAAATAGTCACCATCTCGAACGAATTATAGTCAAAACACATTCTCGTCATCGGATATAACCCTCGAAAGGGGAAAATGCCGTCGGTGGACTCTAAATTGAGAAAACAAATTAACAACCTCCTAACCAAATCAAACACCACAAATATATAATAATGATTATTAAGTAGAATAGGTAAGGATTAGAATAAGAAAGAAAATACAAAAAAGGAATGACATAAACTAGGCAAGGGATAGAAAAGGAGAGAAAAAAGGATTCATGTAGCTGACCCCGCATAGTGGGATTAAGGCTTTGTTGTTGTTGTTGTTGTCAATCATTGCAATATTAATTGAGTTGCGGTTCTTTTTTTCATTGTCTGCATAGAGAATAATTGATATGCTTATTTAGTGATTTGTCATGTATGAATCCTTAAATTTTCTAGCATGTTATACAGACATCGCATCATAGTAACTGTATTAAAAAACCCTAATCCTGAACCATCTTGCATCAGCTATCACATACCATGCTGGACTATATATCTCTGTGAACTCGTACCTCCATGGAACAAACAGTCTCAATTGCTGCTGCAACAGTAGGTGAGGAGTATCCAAAAGGAGACAAGAACCCTGCATTACGTTCCTTCTCATATTTAATAGCCTCATAATGAATTCTCCTCCGAGATATGGTTCCAAAATAAAGTGAAGCTCCAAAAAGTGCACCAAATGAGGCTCCATTTCTGCTTTCAGCCTTGCTCATTTTATCATGTACCCTATTGAAAATGAAACAAATATTACATACTGATTTTTCTTTCAAAAACAGAGTGATCAATCATGTCATTTGATAAAAGAAAATTGGAAGAAAGAAAGAGACCTGTAATTTCCTCAGAATAATAAGAGATTCGGATCAGAATCTAATTTCAAGCTTATTACCAACTAAGCAATGAAATGGAAGAAAAAAGAGAGATAGGTAAGAGAAAAATTTTGGAGTTTCAACTTACAAGTCTATGATACTACCAGCTTAAACTAATAAAATTTAGGCATATGATTGAAAATGGCTAAAAGCCTTTGTACCAAGAAGTTTAACATCTATCCTACATACCTGTGAAGCATTTAGTAATTATGAATAAGGAATAACATTGCTCAGTAAACGGATTCAAAAATGTCAAGATGTACCTACGAAAAAGGAATGCAAAATGTAGACAACATAATAAATACAATCATACAGGAAGATACATACTCCTGCCAATCATCTCTTCCTGTTCCCTCTAGATATCTCAGATAACCAGCCAAAGCATTCAAGACAGCAACTGTTCCACCTTTCACTTGAGAACCATTATGAGATGCAAATAACGAATTGAATTTCTTCATTTTATGCACCACGGTAGTGTTTGAAGAGATTTCTAAAACATTATCAGGGCCTTCAACGAGATCTTCTTTCTCCTCAATTTCTTTGCAGTTCTTATTTCGCAAAATAGCTTGAGCTGATATTTTCTTCACATAAGTCCAACTTTCATCATTCAGATACCTTTTTAGATCATCAATTGTTGGGAGATCACCTAGAAAAATAAGACCGGAAACTTTAATGGCAACCATATATGGACTTATGAAGGCATCAACCTTACTGATGATAAACAAAACAAGTTGACTAGTACCTATTTCTTCTTTCCTTTTATGAATATGAAATGCAGAGAAATACATAATCGAAGTCCAAAATTAACCTCTTTCCAATCCTATGTTCAACATGGGTAACATAGGGGCAGCAGTCGGACTGAACGGACGCAATTTCAACTTTTGAAAGGCATTGTATGATGCTGGCAGTTCCTCCATGTTCTAAAATATATAGAATTCATGTGATGC
This sequence comes from Papilionanthe hookeriana x Papilionanthe teres, assembly GCA_022702705.1. NCBI lineage: Eukaryota > Viridiplantae > Streptophyta > Magnoliopsida > Asparagales > Orchidaceae > Papilionanthe > Papilionanthe hookeriana x Papilionanthe teres. The sequence goes on from CM040425.1 coordinate 97,816,893, forward strand.
AAATGCTTCTTACACGTCTAGAAAAAAAATTAGTGGACATGAATAGGTGAAACGTATGCTACCTTAACATTATATAAAGGAGCTTTCCAAAACATGATTTTTGAACTTCCCCATGGAAACAAAGTAGCTGATAAGCGAGATTCAACAATATTAATCACCATACGAGTATTGTAGTCCACCTCCTCCTCTGTGAAAACATGGGTAGCTTTGACCTACTCTGAATAAGTAAAACTTACGCACATGTTTGAATAATTGAACTCGTGAACACAAATTCAATATTAAACAGGCAGAATGGAAGACCTAAAAAAATTCCACCAACCTCATCGACAATTTTTATTATAACATCTTCTGAAATTCCAAAGCCAACAAAGAGGTCAGATCCCAGATCTTTTAGCAGTTGCTTTAAATCATTCAATGCAAAGAGAAGAAGATCAAGCATCTCATCTGACAAACCTACAGAAGAATATTACAAAATTTAGAAGAAAACATGCAAGACATAACTAGAACAAGTTCCAATTTAATGATACGAAAAGTTCCTGGAAATATACCATGAAGTATGAATAGCATAGCAACAAATCATTTACATCCAATGCAGACATGAAATGGTTTAAAATGGTCATTTGTGATATTCTATTCTTAGTAGGATGACAGTTCTTATATTTTTCGAAAAGATATTTTGTAATATTGAAATTGCATTTTACAGGGCTTGTGCTAATATCTAAAGCCACCTCTCTAGCTTTTCTCAGTCTTTAGAATAAGAGTTTCTTTTATTTTCCCAACGAACCACGTATATTTGGGTATAGTTATTTTGATTGTCATACTCGTCCCAAACTTTTAAATTATATCCCAAGTCATTAAGGTAAGTCTTTCTAAGATGCTCTTCTTTACAAAAAGGCTATTGATGGTTTTCCTCTCTCTTAAACATTTACATGGTTTCTGCTGATGCCCCTTTTCACGAACATATCTCATTCTTGTCCATCGATCCTCCAAGTCGCATTATCTTCACCCTGTCAGAGCAATACTGACGCAACTATAGCTGGCTGGGAATCCAAGACGGAATCGCGGCATACAAATCTTCGACTCCTCTGCTTCATCTCCAAACCGAAGTCGCGCGCTGCCTCCTCTCTATTCGCAGACGAACCACCGAAGTTGGCTCGATCTTCCCTGCTCTCCGTGCACCGAGAAACATTGTTCTGCACTCGAGCCAGCCGCACGCTACTTCTCCACTCTATTTTGTCTTTTTCTGTTTTGCAAGGTTAGTCTGCCGTAGCCGCATGATCCGGACCTTTCCCTTCTTCTGCGCTCCGGAAAAGCAACGAGGAAGTGGTAGCGGAGATGGTAGCATGCAGGATCTGAAACTTATGTTTGCAGAGTAAATGAGGCCCTCGCTCTCCGGGTTCGACATTGGCAAGCATCTAAAGCCCTCGCCACTGTCCACTGTTCCACGTCGAATCCCACTGCGCACACTTCTCCTCCCCTCTAAGATGGGAAAAAATATTACATCATGATTCCACAGCGTGAAATCTACATGCGGATTACGTCACTGACGATGGCCAAGTAAAAAAAAAAAAAATAGAATAACACGGGGAATATTTCACTCGTGTTATTCATGTGTTATTCATGTGTTATTCATGTGTTATTCTGTTCTGAGAATATTCTTGATATTATAATAACACAATAAAACATGAATAACACATGAATAACACACAATAACACATGAATAACACGGGAATAACACATGAATAACACGGGGGAATATTCCCCGTGTTATTCTGAATTTTTTCTTTTTTTTTCTCGTGCGCGCCAGGTGGCGCGATCCTACTGGACTCCGCACGTAGCTCTACGTGCGGAGTCCTGATGTAATATTTTTTCCTACGATCGACGCCGTTCTTCTCCACTGTTCACCGCGGATCACTCTCTTCCACTTCGCTTCTTTTCCGGTTTGAAACTCGCGCAACGAAATCAACTTCCCGTACTTGAAAAGTTATAACTTTTGCGGCAATTATGAAATTTTTGAAAAATTCACTCGAGGAAGAGTGAATAGCTGTATGTAAGAATTAGGGCCCTGTTTGTTTAGGACTTTTCATCCGCGGTGCGGCACCCGAACGCGAAGTTTTGCGATAGCGGGCCTGATAGAGCTCGACTTCGCCGCAGCGTGCCGCGAAGTTTCGTGAAAGCGGGCTGCGGGATAAACCCCGCGGCCCCAACTTTTAGGGTGTTTTACGCTGAAAATTCCTTCGCTTGCCCTCGTTCCCCCGCACTCTCGCGCTTCCTCTTTTCGGCCCCCCGCTCGAATCAGTCGTAGATTTCGAAGGTAAGGCCCCTCTTCTTCCTCATTTGCGCTGGTTAATCGTGCGAGAGATTTCTCTTGTCTCTTCCCTTGCCCTAATCCCTCTTCTTCTCCCGTGGATAAAGCTCTCTTCTCCACTGTACATTTGCCATCGTAATCGGATACGTTAGGGCCCAAAATGGATATGATTCTTTTGATGGTACATTAGTTTTTTGCAAAGTTTCATCTCATGTGATGGTGGCTTTAAGATGCGTTTTGGAAGCTTTACATACATGCTAGTCGGGGATTTTTTTTTTCGCAGCTTTACATACATTGACGATTGTTTCCTTTCTGAAGCTTCACATAGATTCCAATCAGGGATTTTTTTTTTTCATTAGTTATGTTCATTGTCTATACCCTGCCCTAATCTCTCTTCATTTTTATTTTCATTAGGTACGATTGTTTCCTTTCTGAAGCTTCACAATGTACATCTGCAGCACTTTATGACTTTTTGGGATATGCAATCGTTATCTTCATGTTTTTTGTTTCAAAGCATTTTCAATTACATTATTTTAAACTCAAAATTTTAATACTTTTAAATGACAGATATATTAAAATATGTACATATAAATCGATAAATATTTTTAAACACATCTTTTACTAATTTAAAAATATAAATATATAGATATGAAATAACTTTTAATATATGATCGTTTTAAGCTTTAAATATATATTTAAATATATAGACATATGGTTGAGTGTTAAAATAAAAAAACAAAATTTTGGCGTTAAACTTTTAAAAATAAAATTTATATTTATTACTTTCAATATTTAAAACATAAAACTTTTAAAAAAACTTGTATTTGCAAAACTTGTATATCATATAAATAAATCAAAAATTTCGAACAGTTTTAATAAACGAGATGAGCTCGGTCATTTTTACAGAAAAAGCTGTCCCGCAGTTGTTTTCCCACAGCTGCAACCAAACACAGAGCCAACTTCCCCGCAGCTGCAGCTGCAAAGCTGAACAGCTGCAGCCGAACCAAACAGGCCCTAAGTAACGTTCAGAGAAAAGCACTGATTTTGTTTGGAAAACTTCTTTTAAAATTAGGGTTTTAAAATACCTGTCTATGAGAAAAGCAAGTATATATTTGTGGAAATTAATTACTGCTCACGGAAAATGAGGAATGCTTGTTTGCAATTTGATATTTTTTACAGTTATATTGAAATCTCATTGCATCTTTTGAGATTGTGGGTTAAATGTTTTGTTTTGCTTCTCGACCACAATATCTTACGACACTGACCAGCGAGTCTTTTAAGACGGTTGAGAAAATCGACATTTTTCATGTCCCTAAACAGTGGTTGACACTGAGAGGCTACTGAAATTTCAGGTGATCTGGACTTATAAAATAATTTAAGATTTGGATTTATAAACTTATAAAATGAACAAAATTTGAATTATTTGAACTTTTAAACTTGCAAATAATAATAATAATAATAATAATAATTGAAATTGGATTGTCAAGACTTGCAGATGATTTCGAAAGTTCGAATTCTTTAAATTTTCAACTGACTTGAATGTGAAAGAATTGAGATGACTAAACTTAAATTGAATATTGAATTCTATAAATTGGGGCATAAACTTGACTTAAATATAAAATATCGTAATTTGGGGGCTAAGCTTAATACATGAATGATTTCTTTAAATGCTAAAATGAAAACCTAATATGCCAGTTTCAACATAGAATTCGCAACATATTTGCAAGCAAATAAAAGACAGATCACTTTTAAAGCTCAAAATCATAATATTTTTACAAATATTTTAAGCTCTGAATAATTTCAAGATTTATATATAAGCATCATGGTTATCTCCTGAGTTAAATGCGATATCTTGAAACGTGAGCTCACTCTTAAGACTTAGATAAGTACCACTAGAGATACTATTTAGCTATGTATGCTTTAAGGTGTCTCTGTAAGCAAATCAGTTACATATATATTTTAAAAGCTTGCATGTGTCTCTTGATGTAAATTTCATATTTAAATTCATGACCTAAAATTTATGAAAGTCTTTAAAGTTTATAAACACTTTAAGATATTCAATTTCCGAAATTAAAAGACCTGCATAAGCTCTAACCAATGTATTGAATGTTCAATACAAAGTTTGAGAATGTTACACGGGTTAACCAAGACGTGTTGCCTATAGGATACGGTTGTGAATCACATTCAATTAGTTTGATTCTCCTTACATAGACTGAAGTTGATGAGTCTAATAATATTGAAATAAAATTTTGAACCTTAAAATAAAAATTTACAAGCGAAAATCACCTAGTTTGTTCCTTCTCCTTTTAAGGACACGAATAGATAGAACGTATACCCTAAAAATTTTAAACTAACGAAATTAAACTCATTTTCAAATATAAAAGTTTTAACTGTTTGATTTTTTGATGATGACCTAGTTGATAGAATATTTCAACCGAAGCTGCCTACTTTCAAAATAAAGTTTTAAATTCTATTTGAAAAAATTCAAATAATATATATATATATATATATATATATATATATATATATATATATATATATATATATATATATATATATATGAACCCAATCATCTATTAGTGGGGCAGAACAAACAGGATTCCAAAATAAAAAATTCTACAATGATGGTCGAGTTGATAACACAAATTTCAACCAGAGAGAACTATTTTTAAAATTAAGTTTAAAGTCTATTTGAATAAGTTCAAATATTATATTTATATAAAACCGATCTCGTGCAAGCACGATATAGTTGATAAGGTTCATATACAATCATATGTCAAACTTAAACCCGATCCTTTACAAGTATGATATAAAGTTGACAATGATCAAATCGAGCAACCAAATCCTCCATGATAGTTGTGATGATCGAAGATTTCACCCAGATGGGTCAATTTTTAAAATTAAGGTTTTCAAATAATCAACCAAATATTTTGGATAAAACTAAACCTTAAAAGCTCAAAGTAAAAATTCATTTAGCCTTCGTAATAATTTGTCAAGGATTACAAGTTTCTAACTGACTTTAGCTCATAAAGAATGAATGTCATATCAATCGCATCTCTATATTCATAATCAAGGCAATCATATACTAGTAAGGACGTGACTCGAGCCTTCCGTCTACATAATTTTTCCGTAAAATACGACCAGTGCCCTCTGATTGGATGGTTGCTGCCACAGCTCGTGTGTTCCCCAATAGTACAATTAATTGCTATAAAACATTCTATTAACTAAACCCGACTTAAACTTATGCCCTTAGACAAACATCCACCCCATACCTAAAACAACCCCATGGACAACGCAATTTATAGTTGCTAATAATAATTTTTCAGTCATGTTGGGTCAACTACCTCTTCTGACTATGTAAATCATAGACCACAATGACCCGGAACGTCAGAACTATGAGATCCTGATCGATTTTCCTTTTAATTTCCTCCACCATCTACTTTAATCTTCAAGTGATAAATTTTACAGTTTAAATCCTAAATTTGTTGCTATTGTATGTTGAATATTCAATTCTTAATGATTATACATATTTGAAAGTGCTCTCATTGTACCATAAGGGGCAATTAACCATCGGAGTTTGTATCTATGGGAAAACCTCGAACCTCTTAGATTAGAAAGTCATTGTTAAATGAGGGTGAAAATTCTCGGTATTGCCTTATCTACAATTTAATCTGCTTCAAAAAATTTGACCCTCCAAAGCTCTCTAAACTCAAACAAAACAAAAGATAAAATTAAATGCAGAGTCCAAGGAGGGAGACGATTAGAGTTTTTTGAGCCCAAATAATGGATCTGTAGCTCGTCTCAAATCTCGATTAGTTGTTAAGGTTTATACTCAAACTTATAAGATTGACTTGTGGAACATGTTCTCTCTGATAGCTAAATTGACTTCGCTTCACATTTTCATGTCCTTGACCGCAATGAATTATTGGCCCCTATACCAGCTTGATATGAAGAATGATTTTTGCATGGTGGTCTTTTAGAAGAAGTATACATGAAGAAACCTCCTAAATTTGTTGCTCATGGGGAGTCTGGGAAAGTATGTCTCCTACAGAAGTCCTTCTATGGATTGAAACAAAGTCCTCAGACATGGTTTGGAAAATTCAGCCAAGCACTAGAAGACTCTGGGATGCATAAATATAAAAGTAATCATAATGTATTCTACAAGAAATATGTTCTCGAGATCATTATTTTAGTATTGTATGTTGATGATATTATTATTGTTATTGGAAGCAATGTGCAAGGCATCTTATCAATAAAATCATTTCTCCAAAATCAGTTCAACACTAAACATTTTGGTGCCTTGAAATATTTCTTGAGGATTGAGATATCAAGTTGTAATAAGAAGGATATTTTTCTATCTCAAAGGAAGTTTGTCTTGGATTTATTAGCAATAACTGAGAAATTAGGAGTTAAACTATGCAGTACTTCTATGATTCCTAATTAACAAATTACTAAAGATGGAGAGTCATTTAATGATCCAGAACGATATAGGAAGTTAGTGAAAAAATTTAACTACCCTACAGTGACTTCCCCTTGCTTATGCAGTTAGCATTATAAGTCTGTTCATGCCTTCCCGCATAGTCTATCACTGCTCAACTTTGAAACAAATACTTTGTTACCACAAAGAAGCTCCTATATATGGTATTCTATATCATAACCATGGCCTTAAAAATATTGAAAGCTCCAAGATTGATTGAAGATGTATTACTGCATATTGTATTTTTGTTAGTGGTGGAAAAGTAAGAACCAAAATATAGTGCCACGGTCAAGTGTAAGACTTAAGTGTAGGGCAATGGAACAAGCTTTGAGTGATTTGATATGGATCTCCCAATTGTTGACTCAAATGGATTTTAAGACGACAACTTCAACAAAACTGTGGTGTGATAAAAAAACTGCAATTCATATTGTTTCAAACCCCATGTTCTATGAACAAACTAAGCACATTGAGATAAATTATTACTTGGTTCGTGAAAAGATTCAATAAAATTTGGAAAACAACTAGGAGACATCTTCACAAAGTTACTTAAAATAGCTAGGGTTACTTATATTTGTAACAATATGTATGATCCAGGTTGAGGGGGAAGTAATCTAAGAAGCTTGTAAAGATTAATATTACTTATCTAATTAGAGGAGGTCTAATCACATTATCTTTTCTATATTAGAAATGTTCAGAATCTATAGAGAATGGAGGGTGTCAAAATATGTAATATGTGTTCAATTATGAAAAGAAAAATTTGCTTCCATTTACATATAATAAATTACAATCATTCTAATTAACAAGTACATGTTAAAGACTTATGCAATATGATAGTAAATTATTATTAATATTTTTTATGGTAAATTTAATTTGAGAATGTGGAAGATATTCTCGATCTTTCTATTTAGAATATTTATTATCTAATTAAATGGCATTTCATGCTTAGATTAATTAGAGGATATAATTATCATTCTAATTTGTATTTGAACACACTAATTATCGACTCCTACTAATTATTAAATGAACCCAAATGGAAGCAATGCAGAATAAAAAAAATTATCCTCTTGTCCAAAAGGAAACCAAGAGACTATGAGGAAATCCAAACTAACTGGAGATTATTCGGGGATCGAAGACATAGAGAGGAATGACCGATTGCAGCTGGGAAGCAGCAGCCACAAGGCCGGGATGATCATCTGCTCGCAGATCATGCTTATACCATACAACGGCAGCACCGCAGCTGGGACTGGAAAGGTCACCGGTCATGGCTAGCGTCGCTAGACGGCGCCGCTTCAATGAAGGGCGAGACAGCCAACAGGCGTGAGCGCCGACGGGGATGGTATACAAGCGAGCAGCTAGAGCCATGGAAAGTGTCAGTACACTGAACTGCGCCCTCAATAGAGAGGATTAATTATAAGAGGCCAGGATTTCTCCATTGTTTGGCAGTTGATGATGGGGTAGGGAAATTGTGCAGAGATTTAACACTTCAGCCTGCGCCATCAGCCGTAGAATTTTGTGGTTTATGGTCCTCATCCGCATCCGTCGTCCATGAGAATTTTCTACTGAATCGTGTAATCACATGAAGAGCTGTGTTACGGTAGAAATTGGAAATTTGTCTTTATATTTTATTCTAATAAATGTAGGTTTTATGTCTAAAAAATTATATTTTTTAGATATCAAATATTGTTTGGATTTGGATAAATATTCTTATCCTTTTATTCGAGCAAAAATACCCTATTCTTTTTTTTGGATGAAAATGCTTTTATGCTGAAACCGTAATCATTATATAATGTGAATGCTCTTGCACAAATGCTTCTCAAGCAATTTTAGAACTCTATTAATAGTGTGCATCATAAATGTGTTTGTTTTGACGTTGACGGTCTAGAGGAGAAGAGTACGGTGAATGAGACTCACTTGTTCGATCGAGTGAACATGTTCGGGCCAGAACGAGCAAAGGCTAAAGCCGATCAGACTACAAGGGGGGACAAAACGATGACGATATGATTTGAATTTGAACTGTTTGATCAAAAACTGAGAGAAAGAGGCATCTTAGACAATCACCACTAAGAGGCCGACACGATAGAAAATCGAAACCCCCATCATCACCAATCATACTGATGATGTCCATAAGCTCTTCTATTTATTATTAAGGGTTGACAACCAACTTAGATTAGTCGACTAAACCAGTCCGACAGAACCGAAGCCATTCAAGCTCGACTAACTGGCAACGCTAATCGACTAGCTGAACGAATTAGTCATACCGACGCGAAGCAAAACAAGCTTGACCGGCCAAACTAGAGAGTTGTTGAGCAGTAGCTCATACATGTAAAATACAAAGAATACTCTGCACATCTCCCTTTAAAGCAGTGACAAAAATGTAATATCAATATATTGCATTGTCTTCTCTATAAAAAAATGAGATCATTTCATGAATAAAGGGAGGCTTCGGCGGAAAGGGAAGGCCTGTCAGACCAACATGATTAATACGATTGATTACTATTTATTCCCCTCTGTCGCTCTCATCTCTCTCTCTCATTTTTCATTTGATATATTCCATAGAGTATGATTTATGGACAAATCAGAATTCAACTTCCTAAAAGATACAATGAGCATGGATCATGCCAAAGATAAAAAGATGAGCAACACACGAAGAAGAAACTCACAACATAGACCCCAATGATATGGAGTGAACTAGATAGTTTGTAAACCAACAAATCCAGAAGTTGAAGCATCGAATTCTGGATATCATTCGAGACGCGCTGGCTCGGGGAAGAGAGCAAAACCCCTAAGAGGAAGTGTCGGCGCCTAACAGCCGAAGATCCCCCTAAGCCTTAGAAAGAGAAGGCTACTCTTGGTACTTTGAAAATGTTGGGTCGACACAAATCGACTAACGCCAGTTCAAGCATATTGAGGCACCCCGATAACCCGAGAATGCATTTTCACGACAAATGTTTGAGGTAGAGTCCCAGGAGATTTTCAAAATCCCGACTTTGGATTCCTATTAGAGAACAACAGATCCGACCAACCATATATTCTCGTTTAAGTCAACCGTGTTTGTTGAGGGCCACTGACATGCTGAAATATTGTCTTTTCTTTACCACGTTCAGGGAGTTGGTCCTCAATTGGTTCAATACATTACCGTTGGTAGTGATCACATCTTTCGTTAATTTCAAGTGAATATTTATGATGCATTTTGCCGGTGCCTAAAAGCCTAAGAAGAACTTGTGCCCTCCTACATATTCGACAAGGACAAAATGAGTACATTTGCTTGTTCATTACATACTTCGAGAAAGAGATGTTAGAAGTGCATGACCCGGATCCCCTAATAGCTCATACCAATCTAGCTCAATTGCTAAAGGAAGGGCCTTTTTAGTGCACACTAGGTCTGTAGAAAAATAGAAATCCTCCCCTGCATCATTCTGAATGAGCAAGCCAACCACCATTCACCAAAGAGAACTGTTGTGAAGAAAGTCCGGAGCCAAGACATAATCGACGTTGTTTGGTTCGAGCTCGCTTGAAGACCCAAAAAGGCACTAGATAATCGAGGGACTAACAAAACTCTTCATTGAGAAAAGCAAACTTGGTACCTTCAGCGGAAAGCAACACCTACAAATTTTTTCTAATAAATAGCATTTATGATGGAGACCACATAAAAGATAGTGCTTTTGACATGGAGTGGAGACAATGTGAAGATTTTCTATCATTTAAAAAATTATGTATCTAGATAAGTAAAAATTTGTTATCAATATAACTCTTATATTTCATTGTTAATTTTTTAAAGATACATGAGCAAAACTTTTACTAATTGTACAAACGATCCTAAATCTAACTAATATTCGGGGAACTCGAGAAGTTCAAGCAAAAGATTGCCAAGATATGGCCGACACTCCAATAGTGATTCCACCCAAGCATAAAAAATTGACAGCAACGAGTAACTTCTAATGGATAAAATTTTTTAAATAATCGACAATGACGAATACATGTTTAATTAATATCTAAAAATAATAAATAACGACAAAATGTTTGATCAGCAAAATGCATAAGTACTGACCACAACACTCATGTATTAATAAAACCCATGTCTCATAGCTTGAAGTGGTTCAAGTTAAGGTGATTATTCCCTACTCGTTAGCGGTAATCCGTGGTGGTCACTTTGCATTTCTCTTTTCCAATTCTTAGAATAACTCTTTTTGTATTCATAAAGAGAAAATTGGGTATGAGGCTCATCTTGAAGTAAGAGATAGTTCATCTTTTTATAAAAAAGAAGATAAAATGAAAATCATCAATTGAAGTTAAAAGCACGAATAAAATTGAAAAGAAAGATCAAATTTAATGAAATCATAAAATGAAATCACAAATTAATGTCCAAGATAAAATAAAAATTGAAATCAAAGTAAAATCACTAAATTAAAATTCAAACATATAAAGAAAAATAAAATTACAAAGCAAAATAAAAACTAAACAAAAATCAAACTCACTAAGAACATAAAAGTCAAAATAAAATCAAAATTAAAATCAAATAAAAATAAGTTAAACAAAACCACAAACCAAAATCAAAATCCAAATCAAAAGCACCAAAATCCTCAATAAAATTTAAAATTATAAATCCAAAATTAATAAATCAAATTGAGATGATCAAAATCTATTTAAAATATTACAAAATTACAAAAAATTCAAAAAAAAAAAAATCTAAAAAAAGGAGAGTAAAATTCAAAATAATAAAATGAGCTCTTCACTTCACACCTCAATCTACAAATTTCAAATCCACCAAACCCAAATTCAAACCCATTTTAACTATCTGCACACCAAGGCCATTACATGAGCCATTTGATTCCACCGCCATCCAAACCAAGCCACCTGAAACAAAGTCAAATCCAAATCAAACTAAATTAAAAAAATTTCAAGCCAAATCCAAATGAAACTAAAAGCCACCTCAAGCTCAGCCAAGCATAGCTCAACTCCAAGTCATTCTTGAACCTTCCAAGCCAAACTAAAGCTCTTTGCAAGCCGACAAGCCACCTCCACTCCTTGGCCAAGCATGGTGAAACCGAACACCCTATGCATGTGCTTCTCATCCCATTGGTCCCTCCAATAACCAACCCAACAACTCACTACATGTTAAACTCCTCCTAAACACTAGTCGAATAACCACCATTCCTTCTGGACCGACCCCGCTCACTTTGCGTAAATTTAATTTTTCTTGTATTTGATATAGATGTGTATAAAGATATTCAATAATCACAGAGTTAATCTTTCAACGTAAGTATACGTATCGCTCAAGTAATACAGAGCTCTAATGGAGTCCTGGATATCGATCCCACAGGGATAGTTCAGAGGCTACAGACTATGATTATAGAAACCAATTTAGAATCACAATTTTGTAAATTGAATTGCCTATTTGTCACTAATACGCAATCGTAAATAAGGTAAAGTTTTAAATAAACTAATTCTACTAAAAGTAAACTAATTATACTAATAAAGTGAAGTTCAAATATATAAGCAAAAATCCTTCTCCTTGTTAAGAAATTTAAGTAAATAGATAATTAAAATTAGTTTAAAATTGTATTGTACCAAATAGGAGCATACATATTATTTACCCTTTGGTCCAGGAATAAAGAACATTGACTAATCCTATGCTTCGATTGCGAATCCGCAATTTAGTTCGGGAGGATACCGGCTCTCACTTCAGAGCTTCCACGTTCTCCTCGCCTGAGGGCTAACATCTACACTTCAACAACCAAATGATAGGACCAAATTGAGGATTTTAGTCCGTCACTCTAAAATCTCCAATTCTTCGCTAGATAAATATTATTTCCCTATTTATTTGCACCCTACTTTCAAGTACTTTGACCTCCCTGAATCTTGGATGTAATCTTCACTTTAGTTGTTTAACTCAACATATTTTAACTAATAAATTGGCCAGATTGAAAGTAAATTAAGATTTAAGTGAAAATATTGTCACAACTTCTTTAAAATTTTCATGGCACACTAATTCAAATCACCATTTCACATAAATGTCAAAACAAGGAGAAAGACAGAAAAACTACTCAGAATTCATGGAGAAGATAAGACAAAACTTTGATTTCATATATAAAAACAAAGTTCTACAAACTAAAATAAGTAAATACAACTTATCTCGAATTCCTCACTAAGCAAACTCCGTGAAGTTCTTCTGAATCTCTTCCTTTCTTTATAGCACGCAGAATTCTCCTTCGAAACGGCAATGAGGAAGAAATCTCTCACTTCCCTTCCACTCTTACAATCTCTTGAAGAATCCCTCACAAATATCACTAATTGAATTCACTATCTTAAACTTTAAGGAAAATAAGACACTAACTAACACTCTAGAAACCCTTTGGACTCACTAGACACACACTCTTGACACTATAGTGGCCACCAGTCGGCCCCAAATTGTTTCTTTTAAAGTAGTTGAAGAGTTTTCAAGAGTTTCTCAAGCATCCCTTCAAAAATCTTTCATATTCGATGTACCTCGTGAGAGAACCGACTTTCTCGCTGTCGGCAGCCTCGAGCTCGCCGTCGGTGGCCTTCTAGAATACTTAGTCTTGGACTCTCTTTCATAAGGTCCGTTGTCGGCGGCCTCGATCTCGCCGTCGGCGGGCTTCCTTGTAATATATTTTCTGAACTCTCGGGAATATTCCGTCGTCGGCACCCTAGATCAAATTTTCATATTTTTTGTCCTTTTTGCTCCAAATTCGCACATTTTTTTATTTTTTCGCTCCATTGTCCATAAATCAACATACCTGCAACAAATCATTAAAAATACCCTTCTTTAAAGTGCAATATCATCAAAATTAATATAAAATAGACATGAAAATCTTAACATATTTTCAGTGGGTCAAAATCCTCAAACTTAACTATTACTTCGTCCTCAAGTAATTTTTAAGTACTTATATAAAAGTTATGATTCATTGTGGTAAAGTTTTAATTCGTAAATACTTATAATTTTGATTTAAATAAATATCATAAGTAAGATTTCTTAGAAAGATTTTCAAGTAATTAGATTAACTTTGTAGATGTAAGGTTATATAGTCATCAAGTTTAAGAGTTTTAGTCTTCTATTCATTTCAAGAATGACTATATGTTGCAATATTATATCACTTAGAATATTCAGATGATAGAAAATTTATAAGGACACTACTAGTAAAGAAACTAGTCCATAAATATAAGTTCATAATTGTATTTAGTTTTCCTTTTAGGTTAATCCAAGTGAAGCCAATTTTTGATAAGACATCTCCTCGAGCTTCTCCTCACTTACTTTTTCTTTTCTTTTTATTTGGATTACTTTTCAATCCTTTATGTATTTTTCTTTTCTTTTTTTTCAAGGATTGTTTTTCAATTCTTTCTTTTTTCTTTTTCTTTTTCAAGTGGGGATTACTATATCTGGATAGCCTGTTAATAATTTTGAACTTCACTTTTCTCTTCCTAAATTTGAAACTTATATCATTTCTTTTCCTTATATGTAATTCATAGTCTTTACATCATTGAGTCACAATCTTTTCTTTCTCAACTAAATTCCTAAGATTCTTAATATTTCAAAATATAATTTTCTTTGTTTTAAATAGTTAGTCTTATCCTCTTATACTAAATATCTTAACCTACAAAATTAATTTTCATTACCAAAAATATTTCTTTGAATCTTCTATAATATTTAAATAAAATCTAAGTATAGTTAACTGAATTAAATTTTATCACAAAAATCATATTACAAATTTTGAAAATATTTTAATTTGAGAACACATAATAGTTAATATTTTTCTCCCCCCCAAACTTAAAGTTTTCAATAATAGAAATAATATGGGAGGAAAGAAAAATTCTAAATATAAAATTCATATCTTTGCACTTTAGACATTTTCTTTTCTTCGAAATTTTTGCAGGTTCTTCTAAAAAATTTTAACTTCAACTGACCTGTAATATAATGAACTTTTCTACACATATAACAGTTTAAAGAATTTGCTGGGGTAATAAAATTTTAAAACAAGTATATAAAATAAAACATTTAACAACAACAATTAACTACACAGGACAATACAAAATGACATTTGCATTTCACAGTCCAATAATAAACAATCTACTATTTTATCTAAGAGTCCACAATTACAATTACAATTACGCATCACAATCCATTCAAAAATGAAATACAAACTACAAACAAAATACATATCTCAGAAAAAAAAACAGTACACAAAATACAAATAACATAATGAAAATATTACAACAAAACAAACATACATCACATCACAATCATTAAATTTTAAAAATCAGATATCAAAATCCCATGCTATGTCTTCATCTCCATGGCCTGCAAGTGGATTGGGCTGATAGCGAGTATACTGGGGGCATTATGGAAAAGTAACATTAGGCTCACCTCTATAGTATCTAGCTTGAGCATCATTATAAGCAATCTCGAAATCAAAATGCCGCTGAAGATATTCACTATCATGGTCATGTCTCCGCTCTAATCCTTCAATCCTGCGGTCTATTCTCTCAAGTCTTTCATCTAACTTTTCAAAACTTTTCCGCTGCAAGGTCATCTCATTTATCAAATCATAAAGAGTTGGGGAGCTAGAGGCGGAGGGTCATAACTAGTAGAGGGGATATCTCTACTGGTAGAGGGTACTTTACCCCTACTCCCAGATCTCCATTCTTCATGGGATTCATACGTGTTCAAATTGGCTTTACTAATGGGTTTCATAGGATATACACATTCCTTATCGTCTCTAGCTTCCACTCCAGATAATTGGTAAAGTGCATAAATGAGGCCAAGATGTCCTAAACCTTCACTTGATTCACTCTTTTGTCGTGGCCAAAATATTCTTATAAATAATACTCCCCACATTTATACTTCTATTGTTCTGAATACAAAAATTCAGAACAACTCTATCTCTTGATACTTCACTATGGTGATAGGTGGTAGCAGAGTAGAACAAATGAAATAATGTCATGCATTAGCTGTGGCATTCATCATGGATAGAGGAAAGTTAATCCGTTCACAATGCTTAATTTTCCAAGTCCCTTTCCCATCAATGAGAAAGTCAATAACATCGTCTAACGGTCCTTCCATAGTTCCAAATGTTTCATACTCGCTAGAGTAAAAATTGTGAAGCTCATAAAAAGAATTAATTCGGGCAGCATTAAAATCAACAGAAAATCCTTATACTTGAAAAGTTATAACTTTTGCGGCAATTGTGAAATTTTTGAAAAATTGACTCGAGGAAGAGTGAATAGCTGTATGTAAGAATTAAGTAACGTTCAGAGAAAAGCACCGATTTATTTGGAAAACTTCTTTTAAAATCAGGGTTTTAAAGTACTTGTCTGTGGGAAAAGCGAGTATCTATTAGTGGAAATTAATTACTGCTCACGGAAAATAAAATATCGTATGAGGAATGCTTGTTTGTAATTTGATATTTTTTGCAGTTATATTGAAAACTCGTTGTGTCTTTTAAGATTGCGGATTAAATGTTCTGTTTTACTCCTCGATCAGAATATCTTATGACACTGACCAGCGAGTCTTTTAAGACAGTTGAAAGATTGACATTTTCCATGTCCCCAAACAGGGGATGACGCCGAGAGGCTACCGAAATTTCAGGCGATCTGGACTTAAAAATTAATTTAAGATTTGGATTTACAAACTTATAAAAATGAACAAAGTTTGAATTATTTGAACTTTTAAACTTGCAAATAATAATAATAATAATAATAATAATATTTGAAATTGGATTGTCAAGACTTGAACATGATTTCAAAAGTTTGAATTATTTACATTTTCAAATGACTTAAATGTGAAACAATTGAGATGACTAAACTTAAATTGAATACTGAATTCTATAAATTGGGGCATAAACTTGACTTAAATATAAAATAGCATAATTTGGGGGCTAAACTTAATACATGAATGATATCTTTAAATGCTAAAATGAAATCCTAATATGCCAATTTCAACATAGAATTCGCAACACATTTTCAAGCAAATAAAAGATGATCTCTGTTAAAGCTCAAAATCATAATGTTTTTACAAATATTTTAAGCCCTGAATAATTTCAAAATTTATATATAAGCATCATGGTTATCTCCTAAGTTAAATGTGGTATCCTGAAACGTGAGCTCACTCTTAAGACTTAGATAAGTACCACTTGAGATAGTATTTAGTTGTGTATGCTTTAAGGTATCTGTATAAGCAATTTAGTTACATATATATTTTAAAAGTTTGCATGTGTCTCTTGATGTAAATTTCATATTTAAATTCATGACTTAAAATTTATGAAAGTCTTTAAAGTTTATAAACTCTTTAAGATATTCAATTTCTGAAATTAAAAGACCTGCATAAGCTCTAACCAATGTATTTAATGTTCAATACAAGGTTTGAGAATGTTACACGGGTTAACCAAGACACGTTGCCTATAGGATACGGTTGTGAATCACACTCAATTAGTTTTATCCTCCTTGCAAAGATTGAAGTTGATGAGTCTAATAATTTTGAAATAAATGTGAATCTTTTAAAATAAAAATTTACAAGCCAAAATCACCTAGTTTATTCATCCTCCTTTTAAGGACACGAATAGACAAAACGCATACCCTAAAAGTTTAAACTAACGAAATTAAACTCATTTTCAAATATAAAAGGTTTAACTATTCGATTTTTTTATGATAGGCTTGTTGATAGAATATTTCAACCGAAGCTACCTAATTTCAAAATAAAGTTTTAAATTTTATTTGAAGGAGTTCAAATAATATATATATATATATATATATATATATATATATATATATATATATATATATATATATATATGAACCCAATCATTTATAAGTGGGACAAAATAAACAGGATTCAAAAATAAAAAATCTTCGATGATGGTCAAGTTGATAACACAAATTTCAACCGGAGAGTACTATTTTCAAAATTAAGTTTGAAGTCTATTTGAATAAGTTCAAATATTATATTTATATAAAACCGATCCCGTGTAAGCAAGATATAGTTTATAAGGTTCATATACAATCATATGTCAAACTTAAACCTGATCCTTTACAATTATGATATAAAGTTGACAGTGATCAAATCAAGCAACCAAATCCTCCATGATAGTTTTGATGATCGAAGATTTCACCCGGATGGGTCAATTTTTAAAATTAAGGTTTTCAAAATAATATACTAAATATTTAGGATAAGATTGAATCTTAAAAGCTAAAAGTAAAAATCCATTCAGCCATCGTAATAATTTGTCAAGGATTACAAGTTTCTGACTGACTTTAGCTCATAAAGAATGAATGTCATATCAATCGCATGTCTATATTCATAATCAAGTCAATCATATACTAGTAAGGACGTGGCTCGAGTCTTCCTTCTACATAATTTTGTCATAAAATAGCACCACAAAATCGTGGTTACGACAAGTGCCCTCTAATTGGATGGTTGCTGCCACAACTCGTATGTTCCCCAAATGTACCATTGATTGTCATAAAGCATTCTGTTAACTAAGGCTGACATAAATTTATGCCCTTAAACAAACATCCACCCCATACCTATAACAACCCCTTGAACAACACAATCTATAGTTGCTGACAAAAATCTTTTAGTCATGTTGGGTCAACTACCTCTTCTGACTATGTAAATCATGGACAACAATGACCCGGAATGACAAAACTATGAGATCTTGATCGATTTTCTTCTTAATTACCTCCACCATCTACTTTAATCTTCAAGTGATAAACTTTACAATTTAAATCTTAAATTTACTGTATTGTATGTTGAATATTCAATTCTTAATGACTAGTCATAATCGAAAGTGCTCTCATTTTACCATAAGGGGTAATTAACCATAGAGCTTATATCTATGGGAAAAACCTCGAACCTCTCAAATTAGAAAGTTATTGTTAAATGAGGGTGAAATTTCTACGTACTATCTTATCTACAATTGATCAGCTTCAAAAAATTTGACCCTTCAAAGCTCTCTGAACACAAACAAAAAACAAAAGATAAAATTAAATGCAGAGTCCCAGGGAGGGAGATTATCAGAGTTTTTTGAGCCAAAATGATGGATCTGTAGCTCGTCTCAATTCTCGATTAGTTGTTAAGGGTTATAGTCAAACTTATAAGATTGACTAGTGCAACATTTTCTCTCAGATAGCTAAATTGACTTCGCTTCACATTTTCCTGTCCTTGACCGCAATGAATTACTGGACCCTATATCAGCTTGATATGAAGAATATTTTATGCATTGTGATCTTTTAAAAGAAGTACACAGGGAGTAACCTCCTAAATTTGTTGCTCATGGGGAGTCTGGGAAAGTATGTCTCCTTCGAAAGTCCTTCTATGGATTGAAACAAAATCCTAAGACATGGTTTGAAAAATTCAGCCAAGCACTAGAAGACTTTTGGATGCATAAATATAAAAGTAATCATAATGTATTCTACAAGAAATATGTTCCCGAGATCATTATTTTAGTGATGTATGTTGATGATATTATTATGATTGGAAGCAATGTGTAATGAATTTTATCAATAAAATCATTTCTCCAAAATCAAATCAACACTAAACATTTTGGTGCCTTAAAGTATTTCTTGAGGATTGAAATATCAAGCTGTAATAAGAATGATATCTTTCTATCTTAAAGGAAGTATGTCTTGGATTTATTATCAATAACTACGAAATTAGGAGTTAAAACATGCAATACTTTTATGATTTCTAATCAACAACTTACCAAAGATGGAGAGTCATCTAATGATCCAGAACAATATAGGAAGTTAGTGAAAAAATTAAACTACCCTACAGTGACTTGCTCTTGCTTATTCAGTTAGCATTATAAGTCTGTTCATGTCTTCCCCCATAGTCTATCACTATTAATCTTTGAAATAAATACTATGTTACCACAAAGAAGCTCCTAGATAAGGTATTTTATATCATAACCATGGCCTTAAAAATATTGAAAGTTCCAAGATTAATCAAATATGTATTACTAGATATTATATTTTTTTGTTGCAATTTAGTCTTATGGAAAAGTAAGAAACAAAATATAGTGCCACGGTCAAGCGTATGATTTAAGTATAGGGCAATGGAACAAGCTTCGAGCAATTTGATATAGATCTCTCAATTGTTGGCTAAAATGGATTTTAAGATGAAAACTCCAACAAAACTGTGGTTTGATAAAAACGATGCAATTCATATTGTCTCAAACCCCATGTTCTATGAACAAACTAAGCACATTGAGATAAATTGTCACTTGGTTCGTGAAAAGATTCAATAAAATTTGGAAAACAACTAGGAGAAATCTTCACAAAGTTACATAAAATAGCTAGTGTTACTTATATTTGTAACAATATGGACATGATAATAATCTATGATCCAGGTTATGGGGGAAGTAATCTAACAAGCTTGTTTATTATAAAAATTAATATTACTTATCTAATTAGAGGAGTTCTAATCACAGTGTCTTTTCTATATTAGAAATGTTCAAAATCTATAGAGAAGGGAGGGTGTCAAAATATGTAATATGTGTTCAATTATGAAAAGAAAAATTTGCTTCCCTTTACATATAATAAATTACAATCATTCTAATTAACAAGTACATGTTAAGCCTAATGCAATAAGATAGCAAATTATTATTATTAATATAACTTATTTAATAATATTTTTTATGGTAAATTTAATTTGTGAATGTGGAAGATATTCAAGATCTTTCTATTTAGAGTATTTATTATCTAATTAAATGGCATTTGCTGCTTAGATTAACTAGAGGTTATAATTATCATTCTAATTTGTATTTGAACACACTAATTATCTAATCCTACTAATTATTAAATGAACCCAAATGGAAGCAATGCAGAATATAAAAAAATATCTTCCTGTCCAAAAGGAAACCAAGAGACTGTGAGGAAATCCAAACTAACCGGAGATGATTCGGGGATCAAAGACATAGAGAGGAACGACCGATTGCAGCTGGGAAGCAGCAGCCACAAGGCCGGGATGATCATCTACTCGCAGATCATGCTTATACCATACAACGGCTGCACCGCAGCTGGAGCTAGAAAGGTCACCGGTCATGGCTACCGTCGCTAGACGGCGCCGCTTCAAAGAAGGGCGAGACAGCCAACAGGCATGAGCGCCGACGGGGGTGGTATACAAGCGAGCAGCTAGAGCCATGGAAAGTGTCAATACACTGAACTGCGCTCTCAATAGAGAGGATTAATTATAAGAGGCCAGGATTTCTCCATGTCTGGCAGCTGATGATGGGGTCGGGAAATTGCGCAGAGATTTAACACTTCAGCGTGCGCCATCAGCCGTGGAATTTTGTGGTTTATGGTCCTCATCCGCATCCGTCGTCGTCCTTGAGAATTTTCTACTGCATCGTGTAATCACATGAAGAGCTGTGTTACGGTAGAAATTGGAAATTTGCCTTTATATTTTATTATAATAGATATTTAAAAATTATATATTTTTTAGATATCTAATAATGTTTGGATTTGGATAAATATTCTTATCCTTTTATTCGAGCAAAAATACCCTATTTTTTTTTTTTTTTGATGAAAATGCTTTTAATGCTGAAACGGTAATCTTTATTAGATATCTAATAATGATTACTTATGCTTTTAATGCTTTACTGTGACTCAGGTTTTTACTTATGGGGCTGTTGAAATCGAAGATTCAAAGACTAGAAATAGATTTAAAGTAAATTGACATAGATTAAAACCATATTTTGAGAGACTAACATAGAAATAGGTTTTAATCTTTCGATCAACTCGAATAACTATTTGAATAGGTCGAGTCAATGACGTTAAACCAAGCGTTTTATGAGAGACAACCCATAGTTATCTTTAATAGTTGTGTGTTTGCTTGAAATTATTATTAGTTTGTAGTAATATTAAGTCCTACTACTTATATTTTACCCTTTGATTATTATAAAATTTGAATCCGTAGAGAAAATTTGGAACGTATTAGACCACAACGTTTTTTATGCAAATTTTTGCCTAGGGCGCCGACAGAAGCCGACGACGGTGGGTTTTTCCCGAGAGTTCTGGTATTTAATTGCATAAGGCTCATCGGCGGTGGGATCGGCGAGTGAGTAGTTTTTTGTGTTAAAAATGACGGTTTTTAGCGAATTTGTCCTTTAAAAACTCCTATGGACAGTTCCTAAACATTCCAAACTCCCTAAAACGAATGGATTCTTTTTTCAATTCTTCTCAAATGGCTTCGAATTCGATTGGCAACCCACGATTTCGAGTTTACAACTGGAGAAAGTTCGTCAGTGCGGAAGCGCAGCGACTCTTCAACAAGGTAATCTCGAAGAAAAAATTGATTAAAGAAAGAGGATTTGCCAATAGAGGACAAAGTGATTCTTTGTCACCAATTGAAGAAATGATTGTGCGAAGAAGCTGAGAAGTGTTCTGCTACACTACTTCCGCAGTAGTCGTTCCAATGGTTAAAGAATTCTATGCAAATTTACATGGAATCAACCAAGAAAGCGTTTATGTGCGAGGTAGGTGGATTACATTTAATTCCGGGAGAATTAATGAATTATATATGCTTGAGAATGTTCCAGTCTGTTACTTTTCAAATTTCGTGCCGACGAAAGAAAAGATGAACGAGATATATCAATTTTTGACGGACGAAACCGATGAATGGGAAGTTAGAGAGAACGAGTATGTTTGTTTTTCTGCTACTCTCTTAAATCCTATTTCGAAACACTGGCACTTTTTCATCTCAGCGAAATTGTTGCCGACGATGAAAATTGGCAAGGTTACGAAAGAAAGTGCAATCTTAAACTACTGCATTCAGAGGGGATGACCTATTGATATTGTATCGATTATTGTTAAATCTGTTTATGGTCTGATCGTTCAAGGATCATCCCAAGGGCTTGGATATCCTTCCACAATTTTCTCTATTTGTAGTTTGTTTCAAGTTTCGTACGAGGTATGGGAGAAGATATTGCTACCATGGAAACCCTTAGATCTGACTCAGATGTTCCCAACCATTGATGGAGAGAGTGATGTAGGTTTGATCCTAGATCAAGCTTCGCATAATTCTGTTCTAGTTCAACCATTAGTAGCAGACAAGACACCAATACTCATGTATAAGATCAAACGTCTGGAGAATCAGGTACATAACTTAACGAGCACAGTTAACAATATGTTTGAATTCTTCGATCACATCGATTGAAGAATGAAAGAGCATTTTGACCATATTGGACAATTTGAAGCAAGTTTGGTTCGATTGATGAAAAGGATGAGACTGATCGATGAAGATTCCACTGAAGAATTCCTATTCCGACCTTTTTACAACTTGTTTGTCCGTGTTCAAATGATGGGAGATATCAAAGGAGAAACCGGTACTAGTTCAGAAGGGTAGTAGACTTAATTAGTTTATTTCAGTATATTGTGTTTGATTTAATCAATGTTTGTATGTTGTGTGTTTGATTAGTTTGCTTTTAATCTCAGTATAGATGAGATTAGATTTGAAATGTTTGTTTTTAGTGTTTTGAGTGTTGTGGCTTGGATTGCGATGCTGATTGAGAGATTGAGGTTGAAAGAATACTTTCTTATGTGTGTTATGTATAGTATTGCAAAAAACTTGGATTTCATATATATAAATGTGAAGTTTGTTGTGTGTATGTTTATTTGTGTTAATACATCACTAAATTAATTAAAATATATAATAGAAAGGATCGAACGGAAGACGATGAGGCTTAAAATTAAGAAAAATTGCAAAATATTCAATTTTAAGGAATCTCACCGACGGCGCCCTCGAGGCCGCCGACATCGCGTTTTTCCCGCAAAGAACAGAATATTAACCCAACAGAGCCCGCCGACAGCGTGAATTAGCCCGCCGATGGTGCGGTCGCGAAAAAAAACCTTTTAACCGCGATTTTGACCAGTTAAAAGCCACTATTCATCTTCTTCTTTTCCTTTTTTTACCCGAAAAACCGACCTAGGGCTTGAGAGATCTTGAATTTGGAGCGTTTTCAACCAATTTCAACAACGTATTTCATCTTCCCTTGGTAAGAGCTTCACTTCTATGTAAAAATTTTTTATTTTCACCATGAATTTCTTCCACATTGAGAAATTTTGGGAAATTTGAAAATGTGGAGAAAAAACTTGGAAGAAATTCATGGAATTTGATTTAGATTGTTTTAAACCCCATTTAGAAGCCATTGTGTTATTATTTTAGAGATTAGTTGGAATTTTTTTGTGATTTGATAGATTGAACGATGGCTCCAAGACAGAAGAGAAGACTTGAATTTGACGAAATTAGATTCGTTAACGCAAAAACCCAATCAAGGTAAACTTCACTTTTTCAAAGTAAGAAGTGTACTCAAGATAGAGTTTTTGAAAATCCTGGAGGAGAGGTGAAACGAGTAATCAATGAGGGAGGATGAGAGAATTTCTGCTATACAACCAACAAAGTTGCAGTGGAAGTTGTTAGAGAATTTTACTCAAATCTGACTCTAATTGAGGACGAGCTTGTCCAAGTAAGGCGTTTCTCTCTCGAATTTAGTGCTAATAGAATTAACACTTTTTACGAGCTTCAAGACTATCATACTAGCGAGTTTGAAACCTTTGGAACAATGGAAGGTCCGTTTGGATGATGTTATTGATTTTCTCACTGATGGGAAAGGAATTTGGAAAATTAAAAATCGTGAACGGATCAACTTTCCATTATCGATGATGAATGCCACTGTTCAACTCTGCTACCTACATACCATCATAGTGAAGTCTTGAGAGAAAGAGTCGTTCTGAATTTCTGTATTCAGAACAATAGAAGAATTAATGTGGGGAAGATAATCTATAAGAATATTATGACTATTACGAGAAGTGAGACAAGTGGATCTTTAGGGCATCGTGGCCTTATTTATGCACTTTGTCAACTGTCGGGAGTTGAAGCAAGAGATGATAAGGAATGGGTTTATCCTATGAAACGCATTACTAAAGGAAATATAAAGACTTATACATCCCATGGGGAATAGAGACCAGGGAGTAGGAGTAAAGAACTTTCAACTAGTAGAGATATCCCTTCTACTAGCTATGTCCCTCCTACCTCCAGTTCCCCTACCTTATATGATCTGATGAATGCAATGACCCTGTAGAGAAAAAGTTTTGAGAAATTAAATGAAAAATTAGAAAGGATTGATCACAGGATTGAAGGCCTAGAAAGAAGATATGATTATGATAGTGAGTATCTTCAGAGGCATTCAAATTTTGAGATGGCTTATTATGATGCTCAGGCTAGATATTACCGAGGAGAGCTAGATGTGACTTTTCCAGAGTGCCCCAGATATACTCAGTATCAGCCCAATCCTTCTGATGACCAGGGTGATGAAGACATTGCATGGGATTTTAATGTCTGATTTGATGTGACGTATTTGTTTATTTGTTTAATTTTAGTTATGTTGGATGAACTTTGTTTGATGAACTTTGATTTGTATTGTATTGTGTTGTGGACTATGCATTATTTTCTGTGATATGTGTTTAGTTAGTAGTTTACATTTTTATTTCCAAATGTTTGTGATATCTGTAATAGTTAGTGTAATTGTGAACTGTTTAGTTTAAATAAGTAAACTGTTTGTTTTGCCTTGTAAAATGCATATGTCCTGTGTAGTGTAGTTAGTTGTTTTTGTTTAATGTTTAGTCATATATACTTGTTTTAAAATTTCATTACCCCAGCAAATTTTCTAAACTGTATGTGTGTAGAAAGGAATTTAATATTACAGGACAGTTGAAGTTAGAAATTTTGAAAAGAACCTGCAAATTTCAATAAGACAAAAATGTTTAAAGTGCAAAGGTATGAATTTTATGTTTAGCATTTTTCTTTCACCCATATACTATTTCTATTTATGGAAAAATTTAAGTTTGCGGGAGGGAAGAAAAATTTTAACTATTTTATGTTCTCAATTAACATATTTTCAAAAATTATTAATATGATTTTTGAGATAAAATTCAATTCTAAATACTATGTTTAGATTTTATCTAAATATTGTAAAAGATTCAAAGAAATATTTTTGATAATGAAAATTAATTTTGTAGATTAAGATATTTAGTATAAAAGGATAAGACTATAGTTAACTATTTAAAGTAAGGAAAACTATATTTTGAAATATTAAGAATATTAGGAATTTAGTTGAGAAAGAAAAGATTGAAATTTAATAAAGTAAAAACTATGAAGTACATATAAAGTAAAGAATGTTGAAAGTTTCAAATTTAGGAAAAGAAGAGTGAAGTTCAAAATTATTAACAGACTATCCAAAAATAGTGATCCTCACTTGAAAAAGAAAAAGAAAAAGAAAAAGGATTGAAAAACAATCCCTAAAAAGAAAAGAAAAGAAAAAGAAAAGAAAATAAGTGAGAAGAAGCTTGAGGATATGTCTTATCAAAAATTGGCTTCACTTGGATTAACCTAAAAGGAAAACTAAAAACATTTCTGAACTTATATTTATGATTGGTTTCTTACTTATAGTTTCTTCATGAATTTCCTATCTTCTAAATACTTTAAGTGAATTAATATTGCAACATATAGTCATTCTTGAAATAAATGGAAAACTAAAACTCTTAAACTTGATGACTAGATAGCCTTATATTTGCAGAATTAATCTAATTATTTGAAAATATTTATGAGAATTCTTACTATAATATTTATTTAAATCAAAATTATAGTATTTCTGAATTAAACATTATCACAATAAATCATAATTTTTATATAGTATTAAAGATTACTTAAAGATTACTTGAGGACAAGTAATGATTAAAGTTTGAGGGATTTTGATCCGAGGAAAAAACTTCAAGATTTTCATGCTTATATTTCACTGATTTTGATGATATTGCACTTTAAAGAAATGTATTTTTGATGTTTTTCTACAGATATGAAGAATTAAGGATAAAAGAACGAAAATATGCAAAAATGAGCGGATTTGGAGCAAGAAGGACAAAATTATGCAAAGTTGACCTAGAACGCCGACGGCGAGGTCGAGACCGCCAATGGCGTAATTTTCCCTAGAGTTCAGAATTAATTACAAGGGAAGCCGTCGACGGCGCAGATCGAGGCCACCGATGGCTGGGTCAGTTCAAAGGCATGGTTTCTAGAAGGCCGCCGACGGCGCCTTGAGGC
Organism: Papilionanthe hookeriana x Papilionanthe teres; assembly: GCA_022702705.1. Taxonomy (NCBI): domain Eukaryota; kingdom Viridiplantae; phylum Streptophyta; class Magnoliopsida; order Asparagales; family Orchidaceae; genus Papilionanthe; species Papilionanthe hookeriana x Papilionanthe teres. The sequence continues at coordinate 97,843,785 of CM040425.1, forward strand.
TGTCGATGGCACCTCGAGGCCGTCGACGGCGGGGACGGCGGTTTGTTCCAGAAATACGTCGAATGTGGATGATTTTCGAAGGGGTGCCTTCGTAACCCTTGGAGACTGTTCTACAACTTTAAAAGGAACAAATTTTGGCCGAAAAAAGGCTCTTCTTCTGGTCTCTAAAGTGATTGTAAGTTAGTCCATAGTGTATAGAGAGTCATTTAGTGAGTGTAATTTAGTGAGTTGTGAGTTCAAATAGAGAAATTGTGAGGAATTCTTTGAGGAATTGCAAGAGTGGAAGGGAAGTGAGAGTACTCTTCCACATTGACATTTCGAAGGAGAATTCCAAGGAAAAGATCCAGAGGAACTTCGAGGAGTTTGCTTGGGGAAGAGTTTGAGATAACTAGTGTTTATTTGTTTTTAGTGTGTAGAACTTTATTTTATTTTATGAAATCTAAGTTTTATTGCATCCTCTTCATGAATTATGAGTAGTTGTTCTATCTTTCTCCTGGTTTTGATGTTTTTGTGAAATAATTATATAATTAGTATATTAAATAAATTATAAAAGAAGTTGTGATGGTATTATACCTAAACTTAATTTATTATACGAATTGGTCATTTGTATTGTTAAAATCGAGTGAAGAATTCTTATGTCACGACCGTGGGCTAAGGATTTTTAACTTGTATGTATCACAATTCTCTTTGAAAGGTAGAGTGAGTAAATCCTTGCAAGGAGAAGTGCAAATAAATAGGGAAATAATATTATCAGTCGTAGAATTGGAGATTTTAGAGTGAAGACTAAAATCCTCAATTCGGTCCTATCGTTTGTATGCTGATGTGTAGATTGTTAGACCTCGAGTGAGGGGAACGTGGGAGCTCCGAAGTGAGAGCCGGTATCCTCCCAGCCTCGCCGCAAAATTAGTAACCCAAGCATAGGATTAGTCAATGTTCTTTATGCCTGGACCAAAGGGTATAGAATATGTATGCTCCTATTTGACACAACACATTAAAAACTAATTATAATTATCATTTCACTTAAATATCTTAACTAAGGAGAAAGATTCTTGTTATTCTCTATATTTGAACTTAACTCTAGTAATATTAGTCAGTTGCTAGTAAAACTAGCTATTTTTAATATATAAATTTAGTATTATTATCGATTGCATATTAGTGACAGATAAGCATTTTGATTTAGTTGTAATTCTGAACTGATTTTCATAATCCTAAGTCCGTAGACTTTAATACTTTCCCAGTGGGATCGATATCCAAGACTCCATTAGAGCCCTGTATTACTTGAACGATACGTATACTTGCGTTTGAAAGTAACTCTACGATTAAAAGATTAAAATATTTAATTGTTATTGAAGTAAATTCGAATTGGTTAAAAGCGCAGGGTGGGTTCAGGGGGTACTCAAGTGGCTAGGCAAGTCTCCTCAAAATGCTGCCCAAAAACCTGAGCCATATAATGGGGGTGAAAAGACTCTTCAGGAAGAGCATAGCGGTAACATCCTATGGATCCTTGCACAAATGAATGATTGTCTAAAAAATAACCTCCCTGGGGCTAAGTTTCTCCTTCCCTTTGTTGTAAGATACAAGGCATCAATAAACATTAGGTGGTTAAATTTAAAGTTTGTGCTATCTTGAGTCATATATTTTGTGGACAAATGGATAACCCAAATGACATAAATGAAATACTTCTTCTAAATGGTGTGATTCAATGCTACCCTTTTATAGGTTACTTTGCTCATGTAGGAGTTGGGTGACATCTTGGTAGAAAAGAAAGAATTAATACTTCGCCTTTGACTCATGGGTGAGTGCATTGGCAGGTAAGTTTAATAACTTCCCCTCCCACTCATTTCAGTGAGCATCAGAGTCCGACAACCTTAGATAAATTAGGACTTTGCTGTAATCTGACACCTTATTCAAGAATTAGGTATATTTATCAATAACATATCCATCAAAACTATATTTTTTATTGATAATAATATGATCATACGAGACTGTTATCTCCCTCACATAAACTTAATTGTTTGATAATTCCCTAGCATTAGCCATGAACTCTTGGGAAACAAGAACCACAGCTCAGTCAGGTTCTGCTACGAAGGAAACTCGGTTCTATTTCAAGATCTTTATGGCTACAGGGCTACCTTGGCAACTTAAACCCCATTAAGAGATTACTTTTGTTGATAAAATAGACTCCTCATATAGTTTTTGATCTTTAGGAGTGAAATAAAATGGTAGTTGTCAAACGCGGCACAGCTAGCCGGTCTCTTCCCTCTAGTGCATGAACTAGATGCCATCTATTTTGTAAGAATTCAAGAAATTAAAGCACATAATAAGTGGGAAGACATGATTGAAGAGTTGGAGGTAGTAGAAAGAAAAATAAATAGCCCTTTTCCTCTACTTATAGAAGAATTGGTGTCTCGACCTCAAGATATAGCGCCATAGTGCTAAGTCAGTCCTTATTAGCATTAAAGTTACAAATTCTTATAAATTATGAATGGTGAACAACAATTCATTTAATTGATTGTCACAATATTGGGGATCAGCATCATGGCTCTAAATCCAAAGTTGGTCAGCATACCTAAAAATAGTAAAATCATACCTATGATGGGCCCCATCAACCATTAAAATTACCTAACACTGTTGCACTCGATGCCAACATTGTGATGCGGGGTTGATTTCATAGATTTCATGTCTAGATGAGCCGGAGTGCACTAACATGTGCATAAAATATAGTTAGTGTCATAACAGAAATTGTGTAAATTTGTGTCGGACATGTAGGATGCAAAATAATGGTAAATCAGAGGAGAATACGAGATTATTGTCGGTTTTGGGGGTCGATAATGTAATTTACGTCAAAAAAATTCAATGTAATTCTTTTTCATCGGGTTTTCATTCTTTTTGCATCAGTTAATAGCGAGATTGCAAACACATCTACATGTGCATTGAAAAATTTGACGTAAAGATTTTAAGTTGAATTTCTAGCAGGTTTGTGGCAGATAATATTGAAGCATGATGAAAAGAATAATTGTTTTGTGTGCGTCAGTATATTCGATACAAATCATACACAAATCAGACACAAACATGTAATAAAGAAAGAAAGTAAATATAAAAAAATGATTAGATTCGTACATCTTGCACACAAAAAATAATGTATATCATAACAACATAATAATGCATTACATCAACACAATTTCTAGCTCAAATAAATAATGTAACAAGTAGTCTCAATACTCATAATTAAAGTTTACATAAATTTCCATCACAAAAGTTTAAAGGAATTCTGAAAAATAAAAAGAAAACATAAGAAAACCCCTAATCCTCATCTTCTCCCTCTTTCTTTTCCTACTCTTCCTCCTCAACTACAGACGTCATCAACCGCTTACCGTGAAGATCTGCTAAACTCCTTCATGTGTGCAATGGAATCCTTGGCCTATTTTTGGCCATTAAAATGATATGGAGATTTTCGGTCGCCGGAAAGGGTATCCCGACGCCCGGTTTAAAATAGATTTAATTTAATATATATATATATATATATATATATATATATATATATATAATTTGATAATTTTTAATTTAAAAAATATGAAATCAAACCGATCTCATATATGCAATACTTTAAATAATCAAGCACTCCACCACAAGCCATGTATCTATCCTGAAGAATGGATACATTGCTTGGAGGTGAGACTTGATCAAATAAACTAAAGGATCTATGACATCCGTTTGGTCTGCGAACCATTTATGTTGACCGACAACTTTCCCTATCTAATACAAAAAAATTAGATAGGGTTTATATTAATCTGGGGTCTTTAAGTTTTCTATAAGGGCAGCCCCTACAGTTAATTACATCTTAGATAATCAAAGTCACCTAAAAAAACTCTTGATTTAGATCAGGAAATATTATTTTCATGACTTCCAAAAGGTAGAATCTTCAAGCAAAATGTGGTAATAGGAAATCCAATATGTGAGTGGATTAAGTCTAGAACAGTTATTGTAGGAATCCAAACGAAGAGAAAGCTAGGGGAAAACACAGCTCCAAGAAGGATCTTAGTGATTTCCCAAACTACCTATTATTTGGCTTCAATTTGAGAAAATTATTTAATGTTTAATCCTTTCAATTTTTTTATTTCGGGCTTACATTCACTTGATACCGATCATGTGAATAGCTTGGAGATTAAATGATTTATGTTGTTTCAGATGATAACCTCAGAATCCTAAGACAAGTTAGGGTTTATATTGCACGAGGTGAAAAGACCTAAATAGATAAAGTGAGGATTTATGTTTCACTAGGCACACTACCTCGAAATCCTATGACTTGTTGTTTATTCTAAGGAGTTTTGCTATTGATGATGGTCGTGCTGCCCACTGTGTTTGCTCTAAGTCCTCGTCATAACAAATTTAGTTTTAGAAGTGTCAAATGTAGAAGATTTGGAGAAGTACCATGTTTTGGAAATGTTTGAATTGAGGTGTTTTAATGTCTTATTATGAGGAATATTTAACTTGATTATAGCGACACCGATTAAGATCCCATGGTACCACTATTTTATTCAGATTCACTTAGTCCAGATGAACTTACCAAATTCAACTAAATGAATTCAATACTTTCATTCAGACCTTAGGAAATCTCATTAGAAGCCGTATGTTGCCTCCTCCGAGGGATTCCTGATCATCCAAAGAGACGTTTTAATTTAGTTTCACTTGTGATTTTTATTTTGTTTGTGATTAAATTTTGCGTTGTCTTACATTTTGACTGTTGTGCCGGTGAATTTTATCTTTGCTTTGTTCTAATTTTATTTTTAGTTTTGGTTTTGTGGTTATCCTAAAAGTTTTGGTTTTGACATGTAGGGTGACATTATTGTTTATTATGCAATTTCACAAGCAGGAAAAGTGAAGTATAAGAAAGTAAATTGCAATAATATAAAGAGTACCCGTCGATTTTTTCCCGTTCCCCCACCTGAAAGTTTAGCATTGTATGCATATATATATGTGAGAATTGAAACATGCTTGTGAGAAAAGCTGAGTAAGCCTATAAATAGGTTCGTCACAGGCCTGCCGAGTCCTATATCATAACTTGGTGGGTCCTATTTATTTAAATGTATAGATTATTTCTCAAGTAAGACATAATAATTTTGATCGTCTTTCAAGATATCGAAAAGATTATGAGAAGGACCAAAGGTCGGGCCCCAGATATTTCACAATCTCTTGAAAAAGTCTCAAGTTCGTTCAAACTTATTATGTTGCTTGATGATTCATCTATATTATACCCTTATGCTCAATGAATTGATGTTTTAATCATCCCAAGAGTGGGGTAATTATCACTTGAAATTCTATTTATAAATTATATAAGTGAAGGCCATCTAGGGGCAAATTGATTTATTAAGAATTTTTAGTTAATTTAATCTTAGAATTGGGCTTGTAGTGTTTCAAATATATTCACAATTAATTTTACCATCTTTTCTAATCCGTATTAATAAAATTTGATTAAGCCTAGCTCGCTACTAAGCCCTTAAGACTTAATGGGTATATTTGCAATTTTTGGGATAAAATTGACTTATGTGATTATGATTCTTAATCCTTATCAAAGTATTGAATTTATCATTAAACACCAAATAGGGTATTAGATTGATGATTATTAACTTCCAAAGTCAAACCCCTAACCCGGGGATCATTTCATTTTGATTATCTTCCAAATTAAGATAATTAAAGAAATTGAAATTTATATTTTCTGTGGCAAATGTGAAGTTAGTCTCTATCACTTATCCCCTTATGTTTCAATCATCCAAGAATGTTAAATAGATTGTTCGTTGCCCATTTTACCATTTGGTTATACCTAAATATTAATTAAGGCTAAAATTCTTTAATTGCAACTTTGTCCTTAAAGGTCTATCACCTCATAATTCATTAAATATAACTCAAATAATTTTAAAAATTTTATGTTACCCCACTCAGGGGTCAATAAAAACATCAAAGGAGAAAATTGTGATTTTTCTAATTTTAATTTAATTTATATAATTATTTATATGCGAATTAGGAATTTTCAAAGATAATTTAATAACTTAATTAAAACACAAGTTTTATTTATTTGAAAATTATTGGAGGTTCACAAAGATCAGTAGACCACTTGAACTAATTTTCATGATTTTTTTGAGTTTTATTTTTATTATTACAATTCCTTTAAGTTCTGAAGTATTAATTAAATATAAAATATTATTTAAGTTGAAAATTAAGCTTTATATTTTTCACAAATCTCTCTGAGGTCAGAAAAACTAGAGAAATAATTTTTATATTCTTTTGGTTTATATTTTAATCATTAGAATTATTTTAGTGAGAAATTTGGAAAAATCCAATTTTAAGCTTAAAAGTATTATTAACCCTTTTAAAATTAATATCTTCACTTAGGAAAATTATTTTAATGGTTCCCAAATGATTAGGAGATCAAATGTGACATTTAGTGAGTTTTAGCATTTTTGTGATTATTATTATTTTAATTGATTTTAGTGATTTTTAATTATTTTAAAAAATTCAAAAAAATAACTTAAAAAATGAAAGTTTTTCTTTAATTCCAATTTTTTTTATATTTCTCTTATCACAGGGAACTCCCAAAACTAAATTTTATATTTTTTTTCAACTTATATTTTAATTATCATAATTATTTTAATGTTAAAAATGTCATTTCGCTTAGAAAATCAAGTTAGGTGATCAAATTAACTTCAAATGACTTGAAATTTTTATGATGAGTTCCCTTAACCTTAAAATATAGTCAAGAATGATTTTTATGCCATTTACATTTATATTTTGTCCATTTTAATTTTATTTTATTTTAATGAGTTAATTACAATTAGGGTGAGTTTTAATAATTTAAATTAAAATTATATTTTTCCTCTGGTCCTCTAGTCATAGTGAGTCTACTAAAATTTACTTTGAATTTTTATAATTAATATTTTAATTATTATAATTTTTACATCAAAACAAAGACATTTGACTTAAAAATTAGGGTTCTCTACATAGAGATCCTCCCTGACCTTGGAAAAATCTAGGAAGATCTCTCATGATAGAGAAAACAAAACCACCAAAGCTCAAGCCCTGGTGAAATAGCTAGAGCTAATTAGGCTCTAAATGTGATTTACTGTATTTAATTAATTAAAAATAAAATACACATCAAACAAACATGAAATCATTCCACATTGTTCTCCTCTTTTCATTGAGCAACAATGTATTTTTTTTATTTTTATGATTTTTCTAGACCAAATTATGGATTTACTAAGGTGGATTAATTTAATTAAATTATTTAAATTGTTTTTTCCTACTTAAATGACTCAGCGCCACGCCATCCTACGGCTCTCCAAACTCACACGCGTCGCTCCGCCATTTGACGCCGCCTTCTGAGTTAGCAGCCACGCAGCCACGCTTAGCCTTCGTTTAGCGCAATCAGAGTCGTTCAACCGATGCATGATTCATCCAACGGTGCCTGATCATCGTCCTCAACTGGTCTGTCTCGTAAGTCGTCCCCACTGAAACCCTAAGATCGTAGCCTAGACTCAACCAAATCACTTAGAGTTTGTTTATATGGACTCATTTAACCTAGAAGAATCTATTTATATCACTAACTTAGCCTAAAATTAACCCAACATGGATGGAGAATCGAAATAATCTAAGGAAGAAAGTGAAGTTCAATACTTCTGTCTGAGAGGGGAAGCCTCAATCAGATGGTTGCAGAAGCATCAGGGAGGTCCAATGAGCTCGTATATGAAGTCCATTTCTCTGGTGAAATGCCTAAACCTGAATTCAATCAAGGCCGTTTTCAGGTGTTGACCAAACTCTGGGTTGGAGGGGGTCTGTGATTGGGCTTTTGTGATGGATCTTCTTCCTTCAATGTGAGGATGGTGTAGAGTTAATCAATTGGGAGTTTGATTCAGTGTGGAGGTGTGGTGAAGTTTGTCCTGGTTTTGGCTGAAACTTAAGCTAAAAAATTGAACTCAGGCAGTGGGGGTTAAGGCTGGAGAATGGTTGGGTTGGACTCAGGAGGTCTTGAGAAAGTTTTGAAGCAATTGGACAGGGTCTCCCCAAGAAAACTCAACAACTTCTCATTTGGACTTGGAGAGCTCTATTTATGGCCATGGCAATTGTGCTGAGCTTAAGGCTTGGCAATGGGTGCACTGAGCTACTTAGGTGGAGTGTTGAACAGCTGCAGTGACCTATTAGAGCTGGAAAACCAGGATGGGTGAGTTTGGGTTTGTGGGGGAGGAAGTGGCTCTCGATTTTGAGGTGCTCTGGTGACTAGACCGACCGGCCTGGCTAGGGGAGGGTGGCCAGAAGTCTGGTGGTACAGTGATCAGTCCATCATGGTATTAAATTGGCTTGGTGATGGGTTTTGGCAAAGATCCATATGGTTTAGCCACTTTAAGAAGGAATTCCCCCAAATTAAGGGACCCTTGATTCGTGGCCCCATTAGGTTGGGCTAAGAGCATCTAGATCAGTCCCTAGGGGTCACTTGGCTGATGTGGTTGACTTGGTTCGGTCACATTTGGTTTGATTTGGTCTCATGTGGAGTTTGCTTCAATTTGGGTCATTTGGGTTCAAGTTGGGCAAGGTTAGGTTTGAGCTTGGTTTGGGTCCAATTGATTGAGCAATTTTGTGTGTATGATTGTCATGAAGCATTTGAAGAAGGATTCAAGTGGTTTTGAATTGGTTTGGGAGGTCAATTTAGGTTAACATGTGTTAGGCTTCGGTATAGGTTAGGCTAGAGCTTGGACAGGGTTCAATTGGTGGTACAAATTGATGTAGGTGATTTTCATTAAGTGTTTTAAACAAGAATTGGGTAGAAATTTTGGGGTTAATACATTCAATTTGGTGAAATTTGGGTATGTGGCACATTTGGGGCAAATTTAGGGATTTAGACTTGGGTTGGATTTAGGAGAGGTTTGGGATCTAATGCGTGTCAATCAGTGGATCAATTTGGTGTGTGGGAATGTTAGGAAGAGTTTAGAATTCAATTTGGGGAAAATAACTTGGCTAAGGGGTTCAATTTGGGGGATTTAGGTCATATGGACAAAATTGGGGATTTTTGGTTTGGATTGAAATTAGGTTTGTAAATTGATTCAATTGGACTTAGATTTGGTTTAAATTGAGTTTAGGCATGGTGAATTTTAGTTTAGAATTGAAATTGGGGAGGATTTGGGTCCATTGAGTGGACATTGGGTTGATTTAGGTATTTTAGGCTGAAAGGGGTAATTTGCGGCTTTTGGCTAAAATGGGTCAATTTGGTCAAATTGAGTCTAGTAAAGTGGTTTAAATTGATTTTGGGAACATTTGGGATGATTTTGAAATTTTTGAGAATTTTTGGAATTTTTGAATTTGGAGGGGCATTTTGGTCATTTTTGATATTTTTGCGGTATTTTAGGAATTTTGGTAAATTTGGTGGATTTTGGGTATTTCGAGTGGTGAGAAATATTTTGGGATGATTTTTGGAGAGATTTTGGGCAATTTTTGGATTTTGGTCAAAATTAGGGTTTATGGGCAGTTTGGTAATTTGGGAGAAGTTTAGGGGTAAGGGGTAAAAGGTTGGAATTTTGATAAAATTGGGGTTCAATGAGAACTTCAACCTATTTAAGCCATGGACCCAGAGAGGTCCCACTTTGGATCCTCCATGTGTTGTTTCTAACCCAAACCCTAGCCTAGGGACAAGGGCTTAAGGAACCACCCACATGAGTTTCCAAAAGGGCAGGGGGCAAGTGTGAGGAAGTTTGGTATGTTTAGTTTAGGGTTGTGAGGTAGTGAGTGAGAGTGTAATGTGTAACTGTGTGAGTACTAGCTCCAGACCAACCAGGGTTAGTCTTAAGGCTTGAGTATCTTATATGGAACTCCTCTTGAACTTCCTTATGCTTTGTGTCATCCTCCTAAATACTTAAAGGTTAGACTTTAAGCATTTGAAAACTTCAAGTGAAGCAAAGAAGTGTTTTTAATTTCTATGGGGTAAGGGTTCCATCACTAGTCTTCAAAGATAGTCATCAGGAAAGTCCTATGACTAGACCCTAGGCTATTCTAAAGAAAGATTATACCTCAACAAAAGTGAGGTCAACACCTATGTTGGCCTTGAACCATCTGGTCACGCAACTGGCGGAGCTCTTCGTTCATCACAATGACCTGCCTAGTAAGAGTATCATGATATGACTGTGATAAGGGGAGATCTCAGCCAAATAAATAAGGATCTAGTAATCAACCTTGAGTTATATATCCAAAATAGACTCATAGTAGGCTATATGTGTCAACTACACAAATCTTTTATTTTGATTGTGTCCTATTGAGTGTCAAATTTTCATTTAATTCTAGCAGAATAAGATCAATTTTATACAATAAGCCCAATTCTTTTTAGGTTTACCATTGCCTTACTTATCATATGACAAATCTAAAACAACCACGCTCATGACAGGATCATCAAATAAACGACATTTAATGTGACCAAACCATATCTAAGATGTCTCTCTCTAATCTTGTCTATGGCTCGATCTACGACAACCCTATCACAGTTATATCCATTTGTCATTTTGTCTCTAAGTGTCAAGTCACTCATCCACCTAAGCATACTCAACTCAGCAACACTTCAATTTTTCTTATGCTTCTCTTCTAAAGGCCAACATTCTACGTCAAAAAGCATTGCAGGTCACAACATCGTCTTATAAAAATTTTCTTATAGTTTAAGCGATACTTTTCTATCACACAATAGAACAGATGCATTCCTCCACTTCAACCAACCATTTGAATTTTACTAATAACATCTTCATCTATATCACCATCACTTTGAACAATAGATACGATGCATTCCTCCATTTCAACCAACCAACTTGAATTTTTCTAATAACATCCCCGTCTATACCACCATCCCTTTTAACAAGACTCGATGCATTCCTCCATTTCAACCTACCAACTTGAATTCTACTAATAACATCCCCATTTATATCACCATCATTTTGAACAATAGAACCGATGCATTCCTTCACTTCAACCAACCGATTTGAATTCTAAATATTCTTATGTGTACTCATACCTGGCACCTATACTTCATTTTGTACATATATATCATCTTACCTATGCATGAAAAAACACATTTCACTTTTTAAAACTTAAAATGAGGAAGAGTGGAGTGCAAAAACTAAGCTTCCTTAATTAGAGTTTTGGTCTGTTATGTAAGTTTCGTTCTGTTCATTGCCTTCCCAGCTAGCTAATTGTTATTGTATCACAAATGTTCGTGCATGGCAGCGATGGTTTTGAGCAGAGTGGGGAGCAGGTGAGGTTTCGAGTAGAGAAGGGAGGAGGCGATCAAGGGTTTCGGGCAGAGAGGGGAGGAGGTGAGGGTTTCGGGCGGGAAGATGCGAGGGTTTCGAGTAGAGAGCAGAGGAGGCGAGGAGGCGAGGTTTTCAAGTAGAGAGGGAAGAGACCGAAGAAGAAGATAGGTGTAAACGCGATGTTTTGAATAAATGGGTATTTTCGTTAGATTTATGGTGACTTCGCGTCTTACACATTCGAGGCAATTTAAAAACCGTGGAGAGCAGCTGTTTGCGGTGAAATTTTATCTTTTCTGTGTCGGTCATACTGTGACACTTTCAAGTAAATTATGTGTCAAATTGTTAGACTCAAATTCGACGCAACTGCCGTCGCAATTTAACAAAGAGCTTTGACTGCTGAGATTCACCTTTTGCTTCTAATTATTAAATGCTAAGAAGACTCAAAATTAGACACATATATCATAGCCGAGTTTTCGCCGCACTTCAAACACTAATCTGAAGCTAATATTTGCATAAAGAAAAATTGGACACAAATTTCAGCTTCTCCCGTAGTGTGCTTAGCTTTAGCGAGAAGAATTCTGGTGCTACGGTGCTAAGAAGCAGACCAAATGTAATTTAACGAATCTTGTGTTTAAAGGTATAGGCATCAATAATTAGCTAAATATAATGCCAATTGTTTTATATGCATAACCATGTAGTTAATAAAACTTATATGTTAGAAAAATGCGAAAATAAAAATGATTTCGTAGCTATTGGCACAATATGGTGATGATTTTGTTCCTTTGTAAATATTATTAAACAGCTTAGCTTGGTGATATAAAATGTACATATAGATATGATACCCCCTTCGTTATATACTTTGTGATGACATTTTAGCCCTTCATATCATACCAAGCACTTGATCTTGATCTTATAATGAGGCAATTAAAATTAACTTAATGTTCTATATTTGTGTATGAAATATTTCTATTATTATTGATCAGAGGATAATCTAATGACTTTGAACCATAACATTTGAAGTTGAGAAGAACACATAAAAAATTTTTACCAATCGTACTTTATTCACTAGTTCATTACTCATTAATTTTTACTTATGGTGGAAGCAGCCAAATCACTACAAGAATTTAGGTTTTTTTCAAGGGCTACAATTCATCGGTTATGATAAGAAAAACTGTCGCTTTTAATGTTCCAAACGGTTTATCAAAGGTTTCAAGCTCGTACGTAAAACGCTTGTCAGTAATTCCAGAACCGACCGATATTCCGATGGTATAAATGTGCCTGACAGTTATTCGAGGATTTAATATCGTAGCTTTTTCGAGAAAATTTTAGTCTTTCGTAATCGTCGATTCGTATAACCGATGGTTTCTCCGTCGGTAATAGTGACGACATACACGTCGGAAAAGTGTCGCACCCGTCGTTTTTCTGAAGTAGATAAAATTGTCGGTTATGCTTTGTTGTTATTTATAACCGATGGGTTTAATGTTAGAAATGTTTCACACCCGTAGGTTATTTGACGTAGGTAAAATTGCTGGTTAAGCATCGCTTATACGTCATTTTTTATAATTATTAGGTTATCTGTCAGAAAAATATCGCTCACGTTATTGTTGTGTGACGCACCTCATGCTGTCGGTTATGTGTTAGTTTGGCATTGGTAAAAATGTTCATCGGCTAGCCGTCGGTGTTACCTATGAATAAGTTTGGAACTGTCGCAAAATCAACAGTATGCCGCCGGAAACCTGTAGCACAAGCAAATTTTTTTTTCTTTCGTATTTAAATTACTACACCTGTTATTACAACATTTAATATACAATTCCAAGCATTTGACGAAATAACATAGCTATTTGATAGTAAATTATCCAATCAAATAATGAAATAAATAAAATGCATTTATTGTAAAATATATACATCATTGTTCACAGAATAAATATGTACAAATGTACATAAACTTTTAAAAAAAAAGAAAAATGCCTCTCCTAATCATCATCCTCAATCTCGTCGACCTCATCATTACCATCATCCACCGCTTCCTCCTTTTCCCATGCCTTCCTCCTTTTCCCATGCTACCACTGCCTTGCCATGCTCCCTCATCCACTGATGGAAGAAATCTAACTCAACATTTAGCTTGGCCTCCAGCTCTGATCTCATTTGAGAGAATCAAGCCTCAATCTCTACAGAGAATGTTGCAACACCCCTAGAGATCTCCTCTTCCTGTGTGGTAGAGATAGAAGCTGCAGATGCACTGATGGAGGGTTGAGTGTAGGCAAATCCCTGCGACCAGAGGCTGTAGACTCGAACATTCTTCCCTCTAATAGCTTCCCTCCATATGTCGTACTCAGAAGGATCACGCTCGGGGATCATAATACCTCTCGATGTTTGGGATCAGGTCTTCTTTTAGCTTCTAGAATCTCTTATACAAACAAAAGTATTTACATTTAGTTAGAGCTATTATGTGTCAACATCAAACTATTTTAGCTCGTCAATTACCTGGGTCACGTGGGATCTGTTGTCGATTCAATACTGGTCGGATGACCTCCTGTGGGTGCGCTCATGTACATCGGCGGCGGAGGGCTCTCGTATAATCTTTACAATTTGTCCATAAAACAAAACTGTTAGAATTCACCTTTGAACTATAGAAAACCTTATACAATAAATGAAATCTTACGCGTCCATTTGTAGTCCATTTGTGATAGCGCCCCACTAGTGTCCTTCAAGGGCCCCATGCCTCCACATTCTAACCGCCTATTCTTCTTTGCATGCTTCCTCTTCTTTTGGTATTCTAGAGAATCCCAGACCTTAAACACCTTGGAAAAAACATCTTCTCCAAGCCATAGGACGTTGTCGCAATTTCCAGATATCATCAAACATGTCCCGGAGGTGATCTCTACCCTTGCGCTCGAAGTTGTGCCGGATGTACGCTTTGTGCTTAGGGTGCCAGGAGAAATATTTCTACAAAAATTATATGGATTATGTTCGATTCATAAATAAATTAGAACAACTTAAGTTATTAGTGAATGATACTTACCACAAACTCCTGAAACGAATGATCCCGAATGGCCATCAGAATCTCCTTCCAAGACAAGTAAGCTGAGTCGTACTTGCTCCTAATTATATCCTGAATGGCATGAATAGTTTGAGTTAGGGGGTAGAACCTTAAAATAATATTTTTTTAGCTTTATATTCGATTGATATAATAAAAAGATTATTGATAATATATTAAAAAAAACTTACTTGTGGCCGACAGACACGATGCAGTAGTTGCTACCTTTCGACTTCTGCTCAGTAGAGGCAGTGTGGGCCTCTGATGCACATATATCTGTTATAGTTATGGTGGAGGTAGGGGTGGGGTGGGGTGGGGATTTGGGGCGGGGCTCGGGTGGGGGTGGGGATGGGTGTAATTGTGGTGGCAGAGGTGGGGGCGGGGGCGGTAGTAAAGGCGGGGGCAGAGGTGATTGTGGAACGAGTGTGGTGACGGGGGCTGGGGTGCGGGCAGACGTGGGTTCGGGGCGGTGTTGAGGGTGAGCGTGGGGCGGGGTGGTGGTTGGGACGGAGACGGGTGCATACGCGGGGGCAGAGGTGGGGGTCGGGCGGTGTCGGAGGTGGTGGTCGAGTTAAGGGCTAGATGGGAGTGGGTGCTGAAGTCGGGCGACCTCTCCTAACATTCTTCTTCGTCAGATAGCGATGTGCTCCCACCCCCACCCCGCCGTCCTTGTCTCAAGTCGCCATCTACAACAAGGAGAATAAATTTTATTAATTAGTGCACGTAACACATACTATGTAATACAAAAAAGAAACAATACGTAATAAAGATAAAACACATAAGTATGCAGTTGAGAGGTAGTCAAAACTATAAAGTGCAAGATACAACTACTAAAATCGAGAACACAAAACTACAAAATAAATTGAAATATGAAATTCAATGAAAGGTATAGTAAATCGACTCATCTTACTCAACATTGTCTGAAGTGTGACTGGAGGATGTAGTTATGATCTCTTCTTTATATGCATCGTCGGATTTGTAGTGATCACTAAGATTAATTTCTTCATATTCATCACTAGAAACCTCTAGATTGAGATCTTTATTGATTGGATCAAGTAGAAAATAAAAACTTATCATTTCAGTTTCTTGAAGAGCGTGTTCAATGTTATTCATAATATTAATGGTGGTTCCTGGTTTACTCAAAATGACAACCGATCAACAACGTTTTCTTTGCTCTATGTGGATATCGAAGATATTGAACCTGACTAGCTTGTCGGGCTATAATGAAAGGATCAAATTTAGCATATGTTTTGTTCAATTTCAGTTTTTTGATATTATATAGTTAGTTTGCCATTGTTCCACGATTAGGAACATTATCGAACCAAGTACATTTGAATATGAATACAATTCCTCCAATAGAGTTTAGATAAGATAGTTCAACAACTTCTTTCAATATCCCAAGATAGTCTATCTCATTATCTAATTTATCGTTTGCTTTAACAGAAATACCAGAATTAAAAGACTTTTTCTTCAAAATAGAATCTCATATGAAACCTGTACCATTTTACATTAAAAATTTGCCAGATTTTTACGATATGCATAGGTCCCCAAGCAAGATCTATCAACTCCTAATCTCTCACACCATTTCTGCAATCATGAATCTATTAACATATACATAATAAATCCTGTGTTATGAAGAGCCTCATGTCGCATGTTGAATGAGAATGTCAATTTTAACTCACATGCATTGTAAAACACTGGGGGAAGTTATTCTCGATCTCCTTACAAGTGTTATTGTCTTCATCTAAATTTAACGAATTCAGAAATAAACTGTTCACAAATTGAAATAGTTAGTCATGACAATTTTCAAATAAATGAGTTAAAAATTACAATGAAAAATATCTTACTCAATAAATGGTTGTACTTCATCACAATTGAGAATAACATAAAGTGTCACAACTCATAGTTTCTAATCATTAAGGTACTATGATGTGAAAGTTCCTATGCTTCACCTAACTGCTGGAAAAATAGAAAGGGTCGATTGTGGCACCAAACCCAATGAATCTATCATGGACTCTTCTTCCGTGAAATAGTAGGAACAAAATGTCATTGTCTATTACAGTAAATATGCTTTACATATTGGTCCATTTGGTAGAGCCTTATTCTTCATAGTCTCCTTATTTTATTCAAAAATCTAAAAGATAAATGGTGCTCAGTACAAATTACCAATATTCTTTATAAATGAGTGACTAACTATCTAGCCTAAATGTAATTATGTCTCAAATTAATAAATCAAGCGATATTGCATTGGACCTCCAAATAAAGTCTCGTGGGATAAATGTATGAGGAGATGCTCCATCGAGTTGAAGAAACTAGGTGAAACTATTCTCTCATGCTTGCAAAATGTTACAGGATTGTTTGCTTTTAGTTGGTGTATGTTGTCAAGCATTAAATGAACTACACATAGTTCCCTGAAAATAGACTGATTTCAATCAATGGATTAAGGACTTCACTCGACAAATAGTCAAATGCGATTGATATTAAATTTTGTAAAAAAAATATGGCAGTTGAATTTTCATTCCAAAATTTTTTTTCAACACCCACAACAACGCAATAACTCAAATTTAAAGCCTTCCTACTTGGGAAGTTTAGTGATTGGAGCTACTCACAAATTGTTCTTGGCTAAAGTTAGAGAATATTTTGCTTTGGGCTTAATAAGCTTGCTGAAATTAGTTTCTTGGATCTTAAATTTAATATGTATGTTTCAAATAAATCTGATCCAAAATTTTAGCTTCTACCTCAGCATGTTTATTTCAACTCGAATTTTATGTGCAAGTCAAACTTAGAATCAATTTTCAAGCGATTATCATTTTTTGAACTAAACTCTATTTAGGATTTGGCACGTGCCTCAGGATTTGGTAATTATGGATTTGTAGGATTTTATAAAAACCTATTCAAACTAAATCCTGTTTTCGACAGAGAAGACCCTTCATCTAAAGGCCAACATTCTACGCCATAGAACATTGTAAGTCTCACCACCATCTTATAAAATTTTCCTTTTATTGTAAGCAATATTTTCTTTCACACAATAGGCCGTATGCATTCTTATACTTCAACCAACGAACTTGAAATCTACTAATCACATCCCCATCAATATCACCTAAACTTTGAATGAGAGACCCGAAATATAAAAAATTATCACACCTTTTAATGATTTCATCACCCATAGTTACAACTCCGTCATTAAAGCTATCATTATTAAAATTATATTTCATGTATTCAGCTCTAGATCTACTCAACTGAAGGCCTTTAGACTTCAATGTCAACCTCCATAATTTAGTTTTTGGGTGATTACATACAGAGTAGCTAAAACTTTTCTATTTACAAATCAAGCACCCTATTTCATCGATTTTTCAAATTTCACTCAAATATTAAAGGTCATGATAAAAACACAACCCATATTTTTCATTTTCATTCTTAAATTCTTTCTCTAGTCGTATCCACAAGAATGATATCACATGTGAAAATCATAAACCGAATTTAAATCCTCCTATAAATGTCTAGTAAGAGCATCCATAACTAAAGCAAATATGTATGGGCTTAAAACCAATCCCTCATGTAATCCACAAAAATAGGAAAATATTTGGTCCTAATTGCTAAAGCCTAAACCCTAATAACATTTTTCAAAAATGTTTTAAAATAAAAAAGTAAATGAAGTGGACTTACATTCCTCAAAAGTTCAGGGTAGGAAAGGAGCAGAAGGAGGATAAATATGAGAAATTTTAGTCACTTTTAAGCCATGATCCCGTCATTGCGTTCACAGCTAGCTCCTATAGGCTGTATCGCGAGGGTTCATCAATGAAGGCGATGGTTTTGGATGAAACAGAGATGGGGTGAAGAGACATGCGAGGATTTAAGGGTTCGAGGGGAGGGGAGTGAGGGGAGAGAGGATTAGGACAAGAGAGGAGGGCCGTGATTTTGGCTGTATAATGGATTATTATTGACGGCTTATGCACGACTTAAACTCCATCTGTTATTAAGACTTTTGCCAATGGATATGTCCATCACTTATTATAAAAATGATACCCTGATAGATGTCGGTTTGAATATTACTGATGACATGGTCGTCAGTTAATATAAGCTCCTGACCCACGACTTATTTCATCAAAAATAAAAAAAATTGTTAGAAACAATATTGATGTTAATATTCTACGGACATTCTGTTGTTACTCCGTTGGAAATAACCAAAAAATAAATCATCGTTCGACCGTCGGTATTTTACATTATTACCGATAGTTAACACCGTAACTTCTTAAAAAAAATGAGCCGGTTAGCACCTCACCAAATAGGAGGTTCATGGTAACCGACACAATATGAATGTTCCTTAATACTTTCTTATAACTGATGACATAAGGCGTCAGTAATGACTAAAACCTTTGGAAATAATTTTACTGTTAATAAGCGACAAAATTTCCAGTTGTTAGGTCGTCGCAAATAACCCAATTCTTAAAACGTCGCTGCTCCATCAGGAAATGGAACTTTTTTGTGAAGCAAATGTATGTCGTCAATTTTGCCATCATATTTTCATGTAGTAAATTGAGTCCTTTCAAAATTGATTGAAACTTAAGTAAGAATTGATAATCAACAAATGTATTATAGATTAAGGGTAATAGTTGTCTACTTTTATACTAATACTAACCTTTTGAGGTTAGGGTTATGACCAATCATGGGAAGTTTATACAAGGATGAGATTTTATTGGATGTTCTCATAACATTTTTCTTACATGTTAAAATCTATGTGAAATGAGTAGTTTGATAGCTTGTTCAATATCTCCTTATATATTAATGTAGATCATTAGTTGACTTTGTGATGTATAAATAATAATTTCAAGATCACTCATCTTAGTATTCTTTATAATATTTTGGGTGAGTTGAACTGTGTTAATATGTCTATGAATGGTATGGGCAAAGTTTCATTACTTTAGCCAATTCTTAAGTAAACATTAACAAGCACATTATTTACTGGCTATATTAATTACTGCCCCCAAGTCTTCACTCGTTATTTATGAAATTTTTGTAGTTGCCTTTATAATCTTATCAATGAAATGTGCCATTCTTGATTAGAAAGTGAAATGAATGACCATATAAGTGGTGTTGGGAATCACACTATAATTTTTTTAATTGTTTTGGATCGATAGGCTAATGAAAGAGAAATAAAATATGGCTTGGACTCGACCTTTAAGTATAATCGAAATAATTTGGTAAATAGTTAAGCAAAGAATCTAATGTGTATTTTTAATTATTCAAGAATAATCAATTTTGTAATGGTTATAAAACTATTACAAGAAGTAGTTGTCAGTACTTGGTACTATATTAGGATTGTTCAATGACGGATAACATTTTGAAAGATAAAGACTATTCAATGAAAAGTATTATAGAGGTAAGGTAGCAACTAGATCAACGAGATACAATTTTTGCACTATTCACTAAAATTTATTGTAGAAGGCATTATGCTATACATCATAATTATGAACTCTTAGTTGATTTACTTCATCTTAGATCATAAATAGATTAATTTACATGTGAGGAATTTCTTACGGTTGTTCAATGTGATTGACTTTTTTATTGATAATGAATAGTACACGTGCATTTTTGTGCTAATGGTCTTTAATATGAACTTGAGTTTAATGAAAGTGACTCTAAGTTGGTTTGTGTTGTAATAGGACAATATATCAAGTCTTCTATTAAAGATATATGATCTCGCTTTTGGATTCTTCCAAATGACTTGCCTAATGCTGTATGAGTGGAAAAGAAGTTCATTTTATGTTAATCTTTTGCCTTTCAAAAAATAGTGAAGAAGTGACAAGATTAAGAAAGAGCTAGTTTGTACTCTAATTTAGATATCGATAGGCACAAAATTGGGATTCATTGGAATTATTTTTTTATTGATATTTTTTAATGATTCATAAAACAATAATAAATGGGAGACCAGTTCTATACATTGTGTAATAACAATAGAAGCTAAAATAAACATTTCATCATTCATATGGATTTTATACATACATGGATAAAATGGGATAACTTTGTATAGATCAAGAAGACAAATATACTACTTTAAAAAAAATTGTACAAGAAAACACGAGGGGGGCGATGTTAATTAGAATAATTAAAGAAGTCACTATTTTTATATGATAAAGACTCAATCTATTGCAAAACTAGAGAGTTTTAGAATATAATATAAGAAATTGATTGAAGAATCTATGGTTATTATAAGAGATGGCTATGTTAATAAATGAAATTTGAATTAGTCAATAATGTTCATTAAGAAGCACGACTAACATCTAACATAAAATAATAAAAATCTTATTCAATTGGATTTTTAAATGACATTAATTGACTACATTTTATCGTAATATAAGGCGACTTTTGGCATTATAATGTCTTGGGTCATCTGATGATGGTTAAAGAATCTCAGCTGGTGCAATTTAGTAAATGTTTGTCGTTTTGGGACTTCAAACATTTGTTAAGGGCAATGATAAGCCTTAGACTTTTGATAATGGCTTATGTTGGGGTTAGATATCAGCGCACATTTGTTGACTGCAATTATTTAGAATATTGGTCAATGAATACGTGATGCCTTTGAATGGAGAGAACCAGTATCTATAGGCAATCATCTTTATCATTCCTTTTAACAGTAGTGACCTAGTTACTGAATTTTGAACATCAATAATATGCATACATTTGATTATTTTCATGGTGAAACTCAACAATGTCAAATGTAAGGGCTTATAAGATCAATGTCATAAAATATTATGATTTGACGTCAATGAATGTTAGCCATTAAAGAAATCTTGTGCCATCCCTAAGCACATGCCTAATGAGTTCAAAAGCATTAGTGTTCATATACATTTAAATGCTAGAAAAGCTATCATTACTCAATAACTTTTTCTATTTATTAGTGCGTCCAAATTAGAAAATAAAAATTAGAGTACTGTTGTCAATTTATTGAATTTAAAATGTATAATGATCATTATTTTGAATTCAATAACCTCATTTTCATCCAAAAAAAACAAAAGGATCATATCATACTCTATGATTATTGAAATGCTAAAATATACTCTAGTCCTAGGCCACTTCAATCAACTCTTCTAGTCTATGTTCTACTAAGAGGGCCAAACCTTGACTATTGAATAACAATCATCATTAGTAATGTCATCAACCAATGAGCAAAAAAAAAGAAAGAAACTAGAGTTGGTGCCATATATTTAGTGGAGGTAATAAATCAAGATTTTGATGTTTGTATCATCAAATGCAAAAAACTGATCATAGGCTATATTTTACTATAACCCAGAGATGGCGGTGACTAGTTTTTAATAGAGCAAACCAAATAGTTGACACTCAGTTGATTTAGATAATTGTTCTAGTGACAATAACTTTGACAAGATTTAAGAATCAAATTTATGGCTAATACAAAATGATGACGAAATTTTATCGTTTTTATTGCTAAAATGAATTTAAAACTGGAAATAGGATTTCATCAGCTTCAAGTTTCAATCAAATAAAGCTTTAAATGCTTATTCAAAAATCAAACCAATAAACAATGATCCAAATAAATATACTCACTTAACTGGACGAAGCTCTTCAATGGCAAGCCAGTGGCCAGTTCCCATCCTGGGTTTCATCTTCTCGCTGGAGGGCGGCGGGCCGCCACCTTCCATTTTTGGCTGCCCTGCCCATTTTTCCTGCTGGTGTGACAACTCATGCACTGAACGCCAACTCTGCCGGTACCAGCGATGGGATGGCCCCGTATGGGTTTATATAAGCCATTGTTGCAGCTCATTTGAGAAGAAAGACTTATCCTAAGAGTACAAGAGTCGACGCGGTCAAATCTTCAGTGGGATATTACTATCAATCTCCGCTCCTGCTCGTGAGAATCAGCGCCCACTCTCTCCCGCTCTAGAGGGAGCCACGCATGCGAATCAGCACCATCGGCACGCCGAGGAGGGCCGGACCGGTCTCTTCAATGGAGGTAGAGAAAATGAAGGCAAAGGAGAAGGTCGGCGACTGAGATGGAAAGATTAGACTTTGATTGATGGGTTGAAATCTTGGGAGCAGCTGTGGGATGGTCAATGTGGTAAAAACAGGAACTTGCTGGATGTCTGGAGTTTGCTCGAACAGTAAGAGCATGCTTGGCTCGAAGGGATTCGATGGTCTGCAAAGTCTTTCCATCTTCATATAATATACCGTTGGAAAATGATAAAAATAATGTAATTATTATGATAAGACTAGTGTATCGCTCATTGCATTAAAAAAAAAAAAAAATCAAATTTAAAAATACAAATTCCCATCAATCAACGAAGAAATAGATATTAAATTAAAGTTGGACTTTCATCGTCATTTTCATTTTTTTGGATTTCCATTTTGTATACACTTTCAGGACGAATCTCAAACCATTCGAACAGCCCAAATGATGATCATACAACCAAGACTTCCTGCTGCCCTATTGCCAACCGCATTGTAAATAATCAATTGACATAACATGCCGAGAGATTCAAACGACAAACCATGTCGACAGTGCCGACTAACCGGGCATAGGTAGGAATCCTTGATCTTGGCTAATCGGTTGGTCCGCCTTTACCACGGTGGACGAGAACGACACTCAACCGGGCACCTCGGACGACCAACTCATATCGCGGTTGTCACTTAGCCGGTCACCTCAGTCAACCGAATTCAACCAAGTCGACTGAGCAAGTACCGCCATGTTAAAATTCAAATTATGAAACCCACAGTATGAAATCTATATTATTAATTAGAGCATTAATTCTATTAAAAGAGGTTTCCATAACTGTTCCATCCTTTTATAATTGTACAAAATACGTCTCTATAAGTGGGGGCAAAAATATGAATAAAATGTTCTTTTACCGACTCTCTACAGGAAACATTGACTTGCTGCACTCTCTTTCTCTCTTTCTTCCTTCACTCGGTCCTAAACTCTTGGGGCGTGTTTACAAAGGATAATTTATGATCAAACATCCTTAAAAGTGGCGCGGTGAGCGTTGGTAAGCCACAAAAGAGAAGTGGAAGAGACTACGAAGGAGAAATTTCTAAAGAGAGATAACACACATGAAACTAAATAGTGATGCTACACAGCCAGACATCCATGCACAAGTTGAGAGCTTACACGTCAAAATGACCCTCATGATGGAGCAATTCAAGATCCTCCGGGCAACAATCAACAAAAGGAACAACCATCCTTCATTTGCAGGCTGAACCGGGGTTCATCATCAAAGGGCCCCACCGAGGAACCCGCCTATTCCAGATATTCAAGTCAACAACCAGCGAATAAATGGCCAAGTTGAGTCCCAACACACCAACATAGCTGCATTTGTACATAAAATAGATGATGTGAAGGGCAGATGAGAGTCCCTGTTTGATCGCTCGCAGGAGGGGCTTTTACGTGCCATATTAAACGAGCGATAGCACCTAAGCTAAGGATCGCTAGCCTAGATTCTTACATGGGAAGGACTAACCTGATCGATCATGTAGTGTCGTTCGAATCATTCATCGATCTACTTCAGATCGATGGTCCTATAATGTGTTGTCTCTTCATAACCACCCTCAAATAGTCATCCCTTCAGCGGCTCAACAGTCTGTCGACCAAAACCACCCCAAGTTTCTACAAGTTATAGAGACTTTTAGTTTATAATTCTCAAACATGTAGAAGCTAACAAAAGGCTTGGACACCCTGCTTGACCTCAAGCACGAAGAAAACGAGAGTCTGCGAGGCTACATCGCCTGCTTCCAGAATGATATGCTCGAAGTTACAAATCTAAAGCTTAATATAGCTGGAATAACCTTAAAACAAGGCGTCTGAAGTGAGCGGTTTAAGTATCAACTAAATCTATTCAAACTTGCTACTTTTACAGAAGTGTTGGAGATGGAAAACGAACACATACTTGCCGAGTAAGATCTTCGGGACTCTCCTAAGGGTAAGTTGGAGTCATTCGACCATCTCTTGAAGAAGCAGAAAGAATGAGGTGAAATTAGAAGCCAAAGGACAATCGTTCCTCTATTGATCACAAAAATAATAGCTCTCGATCCCGGGATCAGTGAAGGAATGATCGAGGGATTCATGACCAAAAATGATGCTCTGATCAACAGCCGGCCCAATATTATGAAAGGCCATATGTCTACCTAGAAATGCACGGTTTGAGACACCTCAATGTTTCAATGTCCAAAATAGTCCAGGCGATCCAGAACAATGACTATTTAGAACTGGTCCTGCCATTGAAAGTAACTCTAGCCTTGCGATCCAAAGAGTTGGTGTCCCATGGAGGTAGTGATGCGAAAGGGTGAGCGTGCCATGGAGGCAGCAGCCAGAAGAAATTAGTGAAACATGAAGTCGGTGACCCAAATGGGTGGGCATAACGTCGAGACAATGACCCAATGAGTGGGTGTGCTGTGGAGGCGGTCACCTGAAAGAGTGGACATGTCATGGAGGTAGCAGCCCGATGAAATGGGTGTGACATAGAGGCAGTGACCCGAAAGGGTGGGCAAGTCGCAGTGGCAACAACCCAAAGAATGGGTGTGTCATGGAGGCACTGACTCTCAGAGTGGGTGTGTCATGGAGACAGTGGCTTGAAGAGATGTGTGTGCCATAGAGGAAGTGACCCGAAAGAGTGGGTGTGTCGAAGAGGTAGCAACCCAAAGGATGGGTGCGTCATGGAGCAGTGATCTGAAATGGAAGACATGTCGTGGAGGTAGTAGTCCATTGCCGTGGAGGTAGTGACCTAAAAGGAAGGGTATTTCATGGAGGCAGCGGCCCAAAATGGTGGGTGTGTTGTAGAGGCAGTGACCCGAGATAGTAAGTGTAGCACAAAGGACATTGACAAATGGTGAGTGTACTGAGAAGGCATTAACTCAAGGGAATGGGCGAGCTGTGGAGAGAATGACTTAAAAAGTGAGTGTGTCGTGTAGGCAGCGGTCCAAAGGATAGGCGTGTCATTATAGTGGTGATTTGAAATGATGGGCGTATCGTGGAGGCAACGGCTCGAAAGAATGGGTGTGTTGTGAAGGCGGTGTTCAGGAAGGTGGTGGTGCCATGCTGGCAACGACCCAGAAATGGGTGCCCATGATTATCTTAAGCGATGTCATAGGAAGGTAGGGATGTAATTCTCATTGAAGAGAATTACACTATGAATTGACTCAGTGATGAGCACACTTTCACATGATGTATGAATGCAAGGGATAAATGTGTAAGAAACACAAATCAAAGTGCAAATAAGCTGAACCTTGCGAGTCATAAACATGAAAAATGCCATACAAGACAAACATGAAGAAGAGCTTAAGTGTAAGTGGAAATCAATTATGAAATGATGCAAAGTAACATGAAGATTCCACAAAGCAAATTTAGATTAATGTGTTGTTGGGTTGTAGAAGTATGTCGTGAACATATGGGTGCATATATCCGAGAATGCACAACAAGGGTAAAAGTGGTGGATGTGTTAATGCAATGTCATATAATCAACACTAATGTACATGTAAGATGCACACTGTGCGAATGAAGTTGATTGTTCAACCCATTGAGTCGACTGAGGTAATAAACCCAGAGTAATGCATCCAACAACTCAGTCAGGCTAAGGTGTTTGATTGGACCAAAGTGAATGTTCGACTAGGCTGGGGTGACCGGTCATACCAAAGTGATTGATCGAACAAGCTAGGGTGACTGGTCAGACAAAAGTGATTGGTTGACCAAGCCTGGCCAGCCAGGTAAGTCACAGTGATCGGTTGACCATGCCTGGGCGGTCACTTTAGCTAATGTGATCAGGGTCGGGGTGGCCGATCAAGGCAAAGTGTAATGCCGACAGAGTCAGGACGGTTGGCCTAAGCAAAGTGCAATATTGACCGGGCCGGGCATCTAAGATTTTAGGTGTTGGATTCATAGCATAATGACCTCCTACTTTTGCAAGGAAATATGGAGAACTCTATTCTTCAATTTATTGTAGAAGAATCCTTCGTTGTTCGTACGTCGAGAGGGAGGCGGGGGTGGGAGGGGGCCTACTACAAGGCTTTTTTCATTCTATGAACCTCCCATGATCTTGTAGAATGGGATAGCTATAAAAATTTTTCCATTTCTCAAATCCAACAATTTCAACCCCTCAAAGAATGTGTTGGCATCATTTTTTTTATTTTTATTTTTTTTATATATTACATGCATGGGATGTCCATTCGAGCATACCAGGGCCGACAGGTGTTACTCGACGCGTCGCGCGGGAAATTAGCTCAAATTGGCCCATCCACCGGCGAGCTTGTCCAGATGACCCCGAACGACGAAACGGACAACGCGAGTGTGTCCGGGACGTTGATATTACCTATGGAGGACATTCGTTTCTTACTGACTTCGCGGGCGGGTAAAAATTGTGCAAATTATCGTTTTTAGCCCGATCGTCAAAAAGTCACCCGAACGACTCCGGATGACGAAACGGATCACACGATTGTGTCCGGGATGTCGATTTTACCTACGGAGGATGTTCATTTTGCCACGACATCGCGAGCGGGCTTAAAATATGTAAATTATCCTTTTTGGCTAAATCGCTCAGAAAATGGCCCGAACAACCCCGAATGACGAAACGGACCGCGTCGTTGAGTCCGGAACGTCGATTTTAGCCAAGAGGGACATTCACTTCGCCGCGAGCACGTGTACGGGCTAAATATTCGCGGAGGATAATTATAATATTATTTTTATTATATAATATATTATATATTATATATTATATATTATATAATAAAACCTACGCCTAAAACCCTCCCCTCTCTCCGGATCTCTCGCACGCGACCCAGCCGCAGCTCCCGTTCGTGAACCCTAGCCGACCTCGCGCTCGCCCCGCCTCCTCTCCGGCCGGCGAACCTCGCCGGGATCCTTCCTCCTCACCGGCGTCGCCCCCAGCACCTCTCCCTACGGCTCCGATCTTCTCGGCAAGCCTTTTCGCCACTTTCTCCCTCGCGTTCGAACGATGTCGGCCGCCACATCTCGCCTTGCGATCCAGCTGCGGTTCGAGCCTGCCATCCCCTCTCTCTCCCTCCTATCGCGACGCAGCAGCCAAGCCTCGCGCCGTCACTGTTCTCGCGAGCCAAAGCCCATTCTTCCTCTTGGCCGAAGTTCTCGCTGCCACTCTCTCGCCGGACCTCTTCCTCGCCGGCTTTTTGCCTCGCCGACATCGCATTTATGCCGGCGAAAAATCATCAAGGAGAGGGTCGAATTTTTGGGCTCTCCGCAATTTTTTCGCTCCCGGCATGCACAGTTGGCAAGCTAACTCCTCAACCTCGCCATCCTATCCTCCCGACGACTGGATACTTCGCCGGAGCACCTCGACGTCGTGGGACAGCGAACATCATTGCTATTCGAGGAGGCGCGGACTTGTTTTACCTCATGGTTTCCCCTCCGCCGTCGTCGAGCGACCCCTTCTCGAAGGTATATGCGTCGTCTCATATTTGTATAAGTTAAATCATTTATTTTTTGGATACTTTGCATCTCTCCTGTATTCCTCCATTGTTTGCGTGGTTTTGTTGCGAGGTGTGTCTCTTGCCCTCATTGAGTCTTTTTCTCGTTCCCTGCATGCTCGACGAGGTACACATTGCGAGACGTGTCGGCACGTGGATCGAACACGGCGGTTCGCCGGGAACGTGGGCTCTTCTTCGGCGATAAAGAGAACGCGTCTTCAACCTTCGCGGCGGTGAGATTTTCTTATCCCTTAGCCGGCCCTAGGTTTAGTCCGGTCTAGAGCACGTGGGTTCGATCGCCCGCGTGGGGTGGAGGTGCCTGGGACGACATGTGTCGGCCGGTCGAGCCGCCTATGTGATGGATCGTTGATTTACCTAGAGTGAGCTATAGGTTAGGAATCCTATGCGTTGGCCGATCCTATTCGTAGCCGAGTGATTTCCTGTTGTAAGCCTTAGGCTTTAGTCTGTCGGGTTGGAATCCCGATTTCCCGCGGTTTTGGCGCTCCTAATCTCCCTTGGAGGGATTAGTTGAGTTCGAGCTCAGAGGACGGGAAAAGCTTTGTAGCTAGTCGCGTCCTATAAGATCGGGGTGTCCGTAGAGCGGAAAAAGCTTTGTAGCTAGTCCGCCCTACGAACGGTGGAGAGTTTCCCTGCGAGAAATCGAAGCGGGAAACCCTCTACATAGCCATGCCAAAGCGGAGGCGGCAATGCCGCAGATCCAAGTGCGTCAACCCTAGGTACCTATGTGAGGTCGTTATGACGAGTTCGACGTGTCGTCGATCGTTTGAGTTTCATCGCATGTGCATGAACCATCTTGTTGCATTTTTGCATGTGGTCATTTGTTGCATTGTATGCATGTTCGCATGAGCACTTCGGGTCGATCGAGCATGTCTGGGCCGATCCCCGATCCTCGGTTGGGTTCGATCGGCCGTCCCGAGTCGATCACCTATCCTTTAGGGTCGGTTTGGTTACCCCGAACTAATCCGCCCATTTTTTTTGGTCCGACCGACCACCACGGTCCGGTCGGCCAGGGCACTTACATGTTTGTATGCTTTTGCATCATATTGTGTGTTTGTATGCATGTGCATGTTAGTTCGATTGCATGTTGCACCAAATTTTGTTTCTTTGCATTTGCATTCGCATTTGCACCACACTTTATGATTCTTCATAGTGAGAATTACTCCACCTCCGAGTCACTTGCCCCCTCGGCATACTCATTTGCTCGGTGCACGCCGCTACGGCATGCCCACCTCGGGCCGCTGCCGGCTACGGCATGCCTACCTCCGGGTCCTTGCCTCCTCGACATACCCATCCTTTTGGGCCGCTGCCACTACGACATGCCCGCTCTTTTCGAGTCACTGCCTTTATGGTATACTCACCTTCACCACTTTGGTGCATCCTCTTTGCATGTAGCATCATTGCATTTTGCATGATGTGTTTGCTTGCCCTTTTGGGCGCCCGTTGTGATTGTTCCGTACTTCAGTCGAGCAATCACAATGTGGGCTTCTTGCATGACTGTTTGCTTACCCATTCCTCGATGGCTTGTCCTACTCGTTAGGAGAGTGACTATGTGTCGGTCGCGATGCCTTAACGAGCATTGCTTGCTGGGTTGATCCCAATGAGCAATGCGAGTTAATTCATCGGGATCGACACAAGTATGATTGTCTTAAGGATCCATTGGATCTAACTTGTGTCACCCTCTTCGTGACGCCCTTTAGATCCTTCGGATCTTTAGGATGGGGCCGGTATGACGACCTCGTCGAAGTCATACAATACCCGGACTTACCCCGCACTTGAGCACTTAGGTTTGTGCACTTTCGTTAGATGGTGTGCTTGAAGTAGGACTTAGGTTGCTAGGTAGTCTTTTTGATGTCCGGCTATTGTTCTTTGTTGGATTGGTTGCCACAGCCGGACATATTTCTTTTGCATTGTTGCTTTGTTGTGTGACTGCATGCTTCATATGTATGGTAGTGTGTTAGGGCGCTTTTTGCGAGGAGCCATGCTTATTTATACACACACACAGGTACCACTATGGGGGGAGCAAGTGATGATTTCTGACATTTTTGTTTGCAGGTGCTATTAGCTCCCCCATTTATAAAGCATGGCTCATTACACGTCATTTGCATGTGAGCTTTCCCGCTAACACTTGTTTTCATGCAGGATTGAGTCTTTTTATTTTCCTTTGTACTTTTAGAGTACTAGGAGAGTCTTGTAGCAGAAATAAGATACGGGCACGGGTTCCAAGGCGTTTGGCGTAGGAACCACGTGGAGGAGACTAGGAGGCGATGCTCGTGCCCCGTATCTTAATTCTGCATTTTTATATTGATGTATAGAATTAGGACCGGGCATGTATATGCGGAGTCCGGCCGCATTTTTATTTTTCTGGATTATGTTGCCGGTCCAGCGGCATTTTGGCCTCTTTTATTTTATTATGGAGTGCTTTCTTTCTTGCTTTTATCGCATATTTGCATGCCTGCATGTGTTTTCCTTGTTTCTTTCTGTGATGCGGGATTTCGCGATATCATTTAGGCTCTTTAAGGACCCTAAAATTGTAAAATTTATATGTTTAAAAAGTCCTAATAAAATATTCAAGATAAATAAATTTTAGGATTAAAATATTCAAGATCTTAAAATATGCACTTTTACTTTCTTGCATGGCCTCAGATTTGGATTTTAAATGGGTTGCATTGCATGGCTATCACCCAAGTCATACTAATAGGGCCTCCACATTACTTAAGGACCGCTCTAGATAACTCGCATTCATATTTGCATGTCCCGAGGAGGAGTCCCGTGTTTCTCCAACTCTGGTCGGCCCAGCATACTTTTATAGGTGGTTGTCTAGTGCGCTAAGGTGTTAGAAGGCTCCCAGAGCCCGGACGGGGTGTAAGTCCTTTTGTTTGGAGTGTTTGCGGCTTTGTAGGCCGAACCTCCACTTCTCTTCCTTTCTTGAGGCATCCTTGTCATTTTGGCGAGGTGTGAGACCCACCTCTTGGAGCTCCGACTTATAGTCGTAGGATAGAGTTTCCTTCCTTTGACCTTAGGGCTACCAAGGTCCCAGTGGAGGTCGCAATCTATGGATTGCTCGGCCAGGGGATCTCGGGACGTGTTGGGTCGACTACCTTCGCGTTACGGTAGACTTAGGGTCCTATTGCTTGGGATGACGGGTCCGTGGTACCCCGACTTGGCTACCTCTACCTCTTTAGGATTACTCTTCCCTTCCTTTGACTACCCCTATTGAGCCATTTCGCTCCTTGACTTCGTTGATATCATGTTGACGGCCCGATGCTTGAGTGAGCTGCCGCCCGTTTGGGATACGACGATTTGTCCTCTGCCCTTATGGCCCGGACGTGCTTTGACGTGTTGGGATACCCCCGTCAAGATGATTTAGGTTATTCCGTGGTTTTCAGTATGCCGATGAGCCGCGACCCCATTTAGGATGTGAGAGACTCACTCTCTGCACGATGGCTTAGCGAGAGCTTTGAAGCATCGAGACTTTCCCACACGGAATAATCTCCCTTTGATTGCCTATACCCAGTGTCTATGATAATATAAAGCGAAGCTTCTTTTATCGAGAGTATTCTTGGGTATCCCCCAAGATGTAATTAACCGGTAGGAATACGTTCCTCCGGAGTGCTCTTGACCCCGCAACGGTACACACACTTGACTCTCTGGTTATGGGTAGTCTACGTAGATACTTCTTTCGCGGATATTGGTTCAAGGTGCCTCCGCCCGATCTTGTTTGGGCGGACATGCTTGACTTATCCTTGCGAGGTTTTATCGAACGTAGACTCTCCATGTTTTTCTTTTCTCTTGTTTTGTCGTTTTTGTCGTATGTCCCTTCTTATTCGGTTCCTCTCCTCTTCGAATCACTTATTTGATTCGGGAGGGAGATTTGCTCGAATAGGGGAAGTATACGACGATTGACAAGCTGGCGACTCCTTTTAAAATAAAAAAGAGAAAAAGAATGACGAAAACAGAATGGTTAGAAGATAAAAGCCGTGGTAAAATGACATTTTTGATCCACTTAAGATTTAGATCTAGGGCTTACAATAAGAAATCACTCGACTTTATAAAGGACTTGGCCACACACGTGCATCCTAACATAAGGCTTTCTATGAAATAAATGATCAATCGATAGGTGTGTGGCTGTGTCAACTAGTGTCGGTCGGCCAACTTACCTAACGTGGGCTACCAATCCCATGATGACACCACAAAGTTGGCTAATATAAAGTTATATGGCCAAAATGATTAGTGTCGCCCAGCCAACTTGCCTCGTATGGGTGACTAAACCCACAAAATTTCGCAAAATCTACTCCTAGAAACAACTAAGAAAGAAAATATAAGGGTTTAGGGAGCATACTTATCCTAGAAGGAGATCTAGATTACAATTTGGAAAATGTGGTTTGATGAATTTAAAATAAACCCCAAACATAGTAATTGCATTTATTTATTTATTTTTATGAATATAATAATTTCTAACTCAATTTACAAAAGTAATGGTCCTGACCCCCTAGGCGGAGGCACACATCTACAAAAATTTCGAGCACGAGGGGAGCGATAATCTCCGAGACTATTTTAGTGATATACGCCAACACGTGAGCAATTTTATGGTAAAGTAAGGATGTGTTTGCATTATTTCTTAGGGCATTAGACTGTCTTGAGTATCAGAGGAAGAGGGATTAGGCAAAGATGAATAGTTGATCTTACTGTAGAGGCATGGGGGCCTTAAAACACTTCAGTGGAGCCCTCCCACATATGGAGTACAAGAGAAGGTTGTTAATACTTTCTTTTTGCATTAAATCTTATTTTACGTTAAATGTATGCTAACTATTCCATTACATTGATAAGACACTAAGAAAATGACGTGAGCCAACTGCTGTAGAGTTACATGAGCACACTCATAGGCGATAGTCTGATAGATTAGTAATGAGTGGATTGTAGTTGCAGACAACCCACATAATTGGCAAGATTAATTAGTATAAATTTCAAATAAATAACAAAATTTATTTAATCTCTCACTTTCATTAATCATATGTTTTGCAGGAGGCCTTCTTGAGGTCAAGGAGAGTTGATCTCAACAATCGGCCTATGGCTCGAGCACATCTTACTATTCTTCTGAGTACAACCACTAGAGAGAGGCTATCAAAGAGAAGAAGAAGGACAGGGTCTATTGGTTAGGGTCCCATACACCAACCTATGATGTCTGCCCAGCCTCTAACACTCATGGTGCATCCACTTCCACTTCACAGGAGGAGGAGATGATTCATCGGGTTGCTGTTGAGTTTGCTGCCCAGGTAGCCGTATTGAGATCGGAGATGTGGGCAGAGATTGAAGTGGTGCTACATCGAAACTGTAGAAAGGGAAGGAGCCAATGCAGGATGAGGGTGGGGATGATGATGAGGAGGATGAGTAGGAGGTTATTTATTTATTTAGTTATGCATTGAACAATTTATTATTAGCGAGCAATAGTTTTGTTGTGCAATTGTACATTTCATTTGTTTTAATTCAATTATTTTTCTTTTATTTATGTATATGATTTATGCATTAATTAGTTTTGTTACTGTGTTGTGTTGTCTTGATTATTCTGTTACGATTGCAGGTATGTAGATTGTAGCATTGAAAGAAGACTATTTTTTCTGATGGTACAGGTTTTTGACAGCTTATCGATGGTTTTATGACGATTTATTAATCAAGCGATAATTTTCTGATAGTCTATTGAACAAGTGACATTTTGGCAAAGTTCTGCACTTTTGCTATGGACAAAGTCGTCGGTAAATTCTCACGGCTAACCAATAGTTTGGCGATAGTTTACCAACAGAACTGTGACACTTTTCCAACGGAACTGCAACACTTTTCCCACGTACATTGTCTTTGGTTATACAACCGCGGTCAAGTTACGGTTTAACATAACATGTTTTTGAATCTATAGAGATGGGTATGTTATGTCAGTTAACCATCGGTTAATGTAAACACCCATTAAATCCCATAAGGTGGCGCCTACGTGTCCCCCAAGATAAATTGGCCCTAATGGATTGGGTGCTCCATTGAGCCCACGCCGAACCCAATTTCCTCCTCCTTCTCTCTAATTTTTATTGTGTCTTGAAAGCTCTTGTATATACCTGTATCCAGCAACTACGCAAAAACACCTGAAAGATATATATACGAACAAAGAAAATTTATACAAGTTTTATTACATATATCTCTTATATCATGTCTAATTAATTGTGATGATATCTTCACAAAGACTTTGATGGCTTTTTTTCAAACATTTCACATGTCCAAAAAAGAAAAAATATCTTGCAACCCCCAATCCTCTCAGCCTCCACCCCTTTCATCAAGTCATTAATGTCTTCGTCCTTTGCTGAAATCTGTCACCATATTAACCGCCTGAATTAGCCAGATCCCAGCCCGTATTCGCCTTCCAAACCCAATCTCCCACCCTCGCTAAAAGCTACAACGAATTCAGTTTATTGATTCTCTTATGTGAAACCAAGGATATGCTCACCTTGATAAATTCATATATTAGGAACTGTATAATATTTGGACACAAATGATTTAGGGTCCGTTTGGGGCAGCTTATTTGGTGCGGCGACGTTTTAAAAACGCACCTAGCCTGTTTGGGTAAACTGTGTTTTGACAGCTTATACGTTCTTAAAATGCAAAAAATAACTTTTTCACACCGCTCCTATCTAGGACAGCTTTCTGGCTGCAGTGTGACTTTTCCAAAAAATAAAATTTTGTAATAGCCAACGCGGCTAGCTTATCAGCAGATTATTTTTAATCAGCTTATCATCAGATTATTCAATAAGCTACAGCTGCCCCAAACAGACCCTTAATGCTACTTTTGTGCACGCAGATCTAAGGGCTGCTTTGGTGTATAAATGTTTATAACAAATTAGAAATTTTAGGATAGATTTAGCATCACATATGAAGGTATCAGGTATGTATGAAATATTGAAAGTTTGTATAAATACTAAAAACTGTTCTGCATAAACTAAGAAAAATAATTATCAATATGCATATTAAATAGCCAAGCCGATCAGTGTTTCACAACATTTAGAAATAGTATTATAATGTATATAATTGAATCATCTTATAATTAGGGCTGTCAAAACTGCTCGTTCGCGAACAGCTCATGTTTGGCTCGTTCGCTTAGATAATGAGCTGAACACGAACAAAAATTTGTTCTTTTGTGTTAGGCTCTTTTTGGCTTGAAATGTTACTTATCAATTATACACACACACACACACACACACACACACACACACACACACACACACACACACACACACACACACACACACACACATATGCAGAGAGAGATAGGTATCAGAAAAACGAATATATGGTAAGGACATAGCATCCCCATGAATTAAAACAGCCAGCAGCGTGCTTGGAACAGTCCCCCCCATTGGTCTATCAGTAGCATGCTTTGCTAACCAATCAGCAGGTTTATTACCCTCCCTGTATATGAAAGAAACAATAACCTGTAAAGAGCAATCACTGATGATAGCCCAAATCCTATTGAAAAGATAAATGAGGTCCCAAGGAATGTCAATGTTTCTGTAGAACATCTTTAACAGTAGTAGAGAATCAATTTCCACAATTAAAACATGAAAATGTAAATGTATAACATTTTTTAGTGCAAGTAATAGAGCCCAAATTTCAGCATGCAGGGGGGTATCAGCAGCCACAGGGGAGGTAAAAAAATACAGCAATTTACCATTGTGAACCCTGAATAAACCCCCTACACCAGAAGATAACGAATTCCATCACCCATCAATGTTAATCTTGATCGATCCACAAAGGGGCGGCTGCCAGGTGACTAATATTGGCCGTCTCACAGCCTGTGGGGGAGGAGGGGTAACTTTTACAGCCCTATTATAATAAGCTTTAATATGAGAAATGGTGGTAAGAGGAGTGGGGTGCTACTCATTATGCTTAAAAGCGTTTCTGGCATTCCAAATAAACCAAATAACCATTAAGGGGAAGCCGGACAGAAAGTTTCTAGCATGTGAGACGTTTTCCAAGCTATAAGATAGTCTCTAATTAAACCACGGTTGGGCCATCTAATGCCAAAAGATGTGCCCAAAACATTCCAAATAGTATTAGCATAAGAGCACTAAAAAAGGTGTGAGATTTAGTCTCTTCGACCATCTTACATAGAGGGCAAATGGAAGCCGACCTTAAACCTTTCATTTTCGAGTATATCATCCAAAGGAAGCAGAGAAGAGAAAACCGCCAGTTAAAAAAAGTCATTGAAGGTGTAAACAAAGTATTCCAGGTATATGCACTCCACTGCCATTTAGTAAAAACATTTCTAGACTTATAAAGGAACTTGCTAGCAGAAACATGATTGGCCTTCATCCACCTAGGCCTATCCTTTTTGGTATTATCAATAGGAATCTGATTAATGAACAGTGCAACATCTAAACCAAGTAAGTTCCTCAATTTAATGATATCCCACTTATCATT
Organism: Papilionanthe hookeriana x Papilionanthe teres; assembly: GCA_022702705.1. NCBI lineage: Eukaryota > Viridiplantae > Streptophyta > Magnoliopsida > Asparagales > Orchidaceae > Papilionanthe > Papilionanthe hookeriana x Papilionanthe teres. Next base: position 97,880,010 of record CM040425.1, read on the forward strand.
CAACCAATAATCAGAGACGAGGGTGGGGTCATTAGTGGGGATCTGGGAACTTAAAATTGTTTGAGACAAACCCCAGCAATCATGCCAAAATGACATCTTACCATCACCAATTTCCCAAAAATGTAATTTCGGTGTACTCCCTAGCCTTAATCATAGCCTTCCAAATACGAGAGTCTCCACTTTTAGAAGAGACAGGTGGAAGGATGAGAGTTAGAACGAGTATTTGGAGTGCATGAAAATAGCCCAAAGTGATTCCCTCATTCTGAATTTAAACCAGAGCTTGCTCATATTAATCTCCACAATGTGGGGAAGGGCTTTAAAACCAAGCCCACCAGAATTTTTAAGTTTACACAGCTGCTTCCAGGTGCACCAATGTTTTTTGCCAGCACCCCCTTCCCATAAAAAACGGTTGAACAGGTTCTGAATGAGTCTCAGGGAACCTTTCTTAGCATAAAAGACCTGGAGTGCATATAATGGAATACTTTGTAGCACACTAGAGAGGAGAGTCAATCTACCTCCATTGGAGAGAAATTTGTTCTTCCAATCACTTAGCTTGCATTGAATTTTCGAAATAATGTCATCCATTTGAGTCTGCTTGCATCTCCCTCTAAGAAGGTTGACCCCAAGATACTTAAGAGGTAAAGAAACAATTTTAAAGCCAGTATGAGAAGAGACCCATTGTTTTCTATTGGGGGTAATATAATTACTAAAGTAAAGCTGGAACTTGTCTTTATTAAAGGTTAAACCAGACAAATTTTCAAAATTAGTTAACACTTTAAAAATTTGACGAATAACAAGTTTAGATGCATTGGAAAAGACTATAATATCATCTGCATAAGCCAAATGAGAAACTTGTGTGTGTGCTTTGTTATGGAACTGAGTGTGGCTATGCCACCGCTGAAAGAGATTCCAGCATCCATGACAGATAATCAAAAGCAATTATAAATATGACAGGAGACAGGGGATCACCTTGCTTGATCCCCCTAGTAGCAGTAAAGAAACCATATGAGTTGCCATTGACTAAAACACTGTAATGATTGTTAGCCAGCCATCTCATGATTAAACTACAAAAATTTTGTTCAAAACCTCTAGCAAGAAGAACATTATGAATAAACTCCCAGTTAATAGTGTCAAAAGCCTTTTTTATGTCCAATTTAATGATGAGATTACCACCTCTACAAGTTCTATCAAGATCTTCAATTAATTCTTGAGCTAATAAAATATTATCAGTAATTTTTCTGCCCTTGATAAAAGCAAACTGCTGAGAAGATATTATGGAATTTAAATGAGGTTGTAGCCTTGCAACAATGATCTTACTGATGACCTTTGAAATGGTGGAAGTTAAAGAAATATGTCTAAAATGATGCCAGTGTGATTTATTCTTTCCCTTAGGGATAAGAACAAGCAAAGCGAAGAGAAATACTTACGGAGATCCTCACCAAGGAAAAAGCTTTGAATGGCTAAAATAACCTCCTTTTTAATAATATCCCAACAGGTGATATAGAACTGTGAAGAAAATTCATCAGGACCAGGTGCCTTATTTGCATTAATATCCTTAAAAGCTTGGAAGATTTCCTCTTCATTAGGCATGTCTGAAAGCTTAAGAGAGGAGATGTATTGCTTGGTCGGCGAGCAAAAAGATGGGTGTCACTCGTACGGTATGTGAAAAAAGTTTAAGAGAAATATTCTGCTGCATTTAAACCAATGTCCTCATTTGCTGTGATGACCTGCCCCTCCTCAGTAATGATTTTAATAATAGAATTTGAATTAATTCTTTGTTTTATGGATGCATGAAAATATTTGGTGTTCCTGTCCCCATTAATGAATTGAGAGTCATGAGCTTTTTGTTTCAAAAAATCTTCTTCCAGAGAGATATTTGCCAAGAGAGTAGAGTGGGCTTTGGAGAGCTCCTGCGCAAAATCAGGACCCATAGTTTCTCTGGCTTCCAAAGAGTTGACCACATGTTGAGCTTGGGAGACCCTATCATGTATATTGCCAAAGATCTCAAAGTTCCATTTCTTTAAACCTGCAGCAGAAGCTTTATGAAGTCGCCATAAAACAAACCAAGGAGAACCACAGTGGCCGTGTCTCCAAAGATCGGATATCAAAGAAAAAAAGGTAGGATGTGAAGTCCAAATATTTAGGAATTTAAAAGGAGTATAAGCGAGGTTTAGTATGAAAGGATAAAGATAGTAAAAGAGGGTTATGATCGAAGAAGCGTGACTTAAATGTTGGACTTGAGAAATGGGATAGTAATTAAGAAAATAGGAATTGGTAAAAAATCATCAAGCCTCCGAAAAATCATACCACGCCTCCAAGTAAAAGGATTCCCGGTGAAACCCAAATCAAACAAACCCGCATGTGAAACAAGTTCACGGAATTTTTGTATGTGTGCGAGTTAGGTCGGGTGCCACCCTTCCTTTCAACATGGGACGAATCATGTTAAAGTCACCACCAACACACCGAGAGTCTTCTAATGAAGAGCCAATAACAATTAATTTATTCCAGAGAAGGCACTTCTCAGAAAACAAAGAACTGGCATATACCGCAGTGAACCACCCATTAAACATATCGAAATTGTAATGTGCTAAAATAAACTGAGAATCATCTTCAACAACTTGAAGCTGGATATTTTTTTTCCAAAAAAGCCAAATTTTGTTGTTAGTATTGTTGAAATGTGAATAGAGAGGAAAAGAAGAGATTATTTTATCCTTATGAGTGGAGACCAATGGCTCCAGAATAGCAAAATCACGTAAACGATGGATCCTACGGAGATGTTTCAAATGCTTAAGGGAGGAAGAATCAGCCACTCCCCTAATGTTCCACACCAAAATATTAAACATGATGTCTGCTACCCCTTCTAGAGGACCTAGTAGAGGGGGGCAAAATTTCACCTTCAGATAAAGCTGGGTCAATCCCTTCAACATTAGAGTTCATAGCAACACTAGTGCTTTGTTTTTTTTTTCTTTTTTCTATTAGCCTTTTGTATAATCCACTCAGTTTCCATATTAGAAACGGCCTCAGTAATCAAATTAATGTTTATTCTTGAGTCAGAGTCAGAGTTGACATAGTTGGGGGAGTGGGAGGTGAGGAGGTTTGCTTGCTGTGGGGGTTCAACAGCAGGAACATGGCAGGTTAGGGATGGTAATTCAGTGGGGTTTAAATCATGACAAAGGGGTAGAGATGTTGGGGATAAAAGAGGGGTGTCATGAGGAGCTACAAAGGTGGTGGTGAACAGAGTGCTATCAATGGAGACATCGAGTGGCGGGAATTAAAATTTGAAGGTTATGATCATCATCAATTGAGACAGACTGTTCACAAGGTGAATTGGGTTGGGTTTGAACATGAGAGGGTGGTGTAGAATTCTGTAGTGGTATATGCGTATCCACCTCAGTGGGGTTATCAAATTGATGAGTAATATCATCCTTTTTCTGTTTTCCTGCTTTATGTTATGGTTTCCCTTTTTACTTCTTCTTCTAGTACTCTGATATTTTCGTGTAGGAGTGATGTGTTACAAACTTTAATTTGTAAAACTTTAATTTCCGTTCACATTCTTGTTGGAGAAAAAACAACAAAACTTAAATCTTTATTCTTTCATCTTAAGGCGGAAGCGTACCTGAATCCATTTGATCGATTGCAAGCAATGATCTTCCAATCTGCAATTTATCCGGAGTTTTTCTTAGTCTCTCTCGTTGATGGGGAACAAGAGAATTTAGAAGTGTGCAGATCAGGGACCATTACCCTTGTATTTATTGTAACCAACTGGTGGTTACAAAGGATTGCTTAATTCCAATTCTGCCCCTCATCAAATTGGAATTTGCCCTTATGGTATCCACACGTATAATTTCATGACAAATGTGTCTAAAGTCATAAACTTCATTTTAATTAGACCACAATAATTTTGACTTATTAAATGATGACCCAACACATTTATTAATTACATTATAGTCCCATAATTGATCCAACAATCTCCCACTGGACTATATATGTATAAGATAAATGTGTCAACCTTAGTGCACCCAAAATTTGTTGTCATCATTGTAAAGTCACATTACAATCTCGTCCATTAATCATATCAATACAGGATCAAAGCGATCTTCGTTGTATTTGTCACAACTAAACTTATCAATGCTCACATATATTAATATAATCAAATGACATAGATCAATCATGAATGTGTGGAATGAAAATCACATGCAAAGTGGTATGTTCATGTCAATTTTCAACTGGTCCTACTTTACTTAAGTAGATCAAACTTTAACTGTACGAGTGTACTGAACTGAATAAAACGCCTTATTTCTGATCAGAAAATATCCAAATATGTTTTGTATACAAAATAAAACATAGAGCTAAAAAATCACAAGTTAACAAACTCCCACTGAATCTAAATTTCCTCAAGCTTTATAACACCCATATGAGCAGTATGCTCATGAAAGACCTCAGGTATCGAGACCCTTTGTAAGGGGGTCCGCAATCATGGAGTTTGTTCCAATATGCTCTATGTAACATGCGGCACTCTGTATTCTTTCCTTCACAACAAGAAATTTGATGTCAATATGCTTTGACTTGGATGAACTCCTGTTGTTATTGGAATACAATACAACTGATTTATTGTCACAAAATAACTTTAATGGTCTTTCAATTCCTTCCATAATGCGCAGCCTAGTGACAAAATTTCTCAGCCATATGCCAAGGTTGGATGCCTCATAACATACTATATACTCTGCTGCCATAGTGGATGAAGCTATTAGTGTTTTTTTGCACTCCTCTAGGATATAGCTCCACCACTTAACAAAAATATGTAGCCTGATGTGGATCTTCTGCTGTCTTGGCATCTAGCAAAATCGGAGTCAGAATACCCAATGATCTCCAAATGATCTGATCTCCTATATGTAAGCATGTAAAATTTTGTTCTCCTTAAGTACCTCATAACCCTTTTGGCTGCTTTCCAATGATCCATTCACTAGGTTACTTAAGTATCTCGCTTAAAACTCCAACAATGTACGCAATATCCGGCCGCGTACAAACTTGAGCATACATAAGACTCCCTATTGCTCGAAGCATGGGAATCTTTTGCATTTCCTGAATCTCAAGGTTTCCTTTTGGGCACTGATTGAGACTGAACTTGTCTCCTTTAGCGACAGGGGTGTCAATTGGTCTACAATTCTGCATGCCATATCTTTTAAGCACTTTATCAATATAGCCTCTTTGTGATAATCCAAGAATACACTGAGAACGATCTTGGTGAATTTGAATTCCTAAGACAAATGAGGCATCACCAAGATCTTTCATCTCAAAATTATTTGATAGAAATCTCTTGGTTTCCCGCAACATGCCTATTTCATTTGTGGCAAGCAGTATATCATCCACATACAAAATCAGAAAAATATGTTTTATTACACTGAATTTATGATACACACAATCATCAACTGCATTCATTTCAAAACCAAATGAAAGAATCACTTGATGAAATTTGTGATACCATTGACGGGAAGCTTGTTTGAGCCCATAAATGGATTTCGTCAGTTTGCAAACCATATTATTTGGGTCTCCCATCACAAAGTTTTCTGGTTGCACCATATAGATCGTTTCATCAATGTCTCCATTGAGAAATGCGGTCTTGACATCCATTTGATGTAGCTCCATATCATAATGAGCAACAAGTGCCATGATTACTCTAAAAGATTCCTTTGTTGAAACCGGAGAAAAGGACTCTTTATAGTCAATCCCTTCCTTTTGAGTATAGCCTTTAGCTACAAGGCGAGCTTTATGTCTTTCCACATTGCCTTTTGAATCCCTTTTAGTTTTAAAAATCCATTTACAACCAATGGGTTTCTTTCCTTCTGGCAATGAAACAAGTTCCCAAACTTTATTGTCTTGCATAGACTTATACTCCTCATTCATTGCTTTGATCCATTTTTCTGAATTAGAACTTTGCATAGCTTGATGAAAGTTGATAGGATCATCTTCCATCATACTAATATTTTCCTCATGTTCCTGAAGAAATACAATATAATCATCTGAAATAGTATTTCTTCTTTCCCTAATGGATCGTCGCAAAAGCACTTGCTCTTGAACTTGTTCTTGAGGTTGTTGAATTTGTTCCTCAAGGGGTTCTTGATTTGCAACTTGATCAATGTCAGGAGTAAAATCCTGATGATTATCAAAGTAATTACAGAAATAGGAACCAATTCCTCTTCAACAAGAGTAGTATGGTCTGATTTCTCCTCAAAGACAAAGTCTCTAACCTTATTTCTCCCCCCAAATTCAATATCCTCAAAGAACACTGCAGTTCCCGTCTCAAAAATTATCTTTAATTTGGGATCATAAAACTTGAAACCCCTAGATCGCTCCGAATAACCAACAAAGTAGCTGCTTACTGTTTTAGGGTCTAACTTTTTCTCAAGTGGCTTGTAAGGCCTTGCCTCAGCTGGGCAACCCCAAACATGAAAATGCTTTAAACTGGGTTTTCGCCCTGTCCAAAGCTCATAAGGTGTAATTGCAGCTGCTTTAGTTGGTACTCTATTTAGAATGTAGGTTGTTGTCTTGAGTGCTTCTCCCTATAGTGAATTTGGTAAGGTAGAATGACTGATCATACTTCTTACCATGTCTTTAACAGTGTGATTTCGTCTTTCACTTACACCATTCATGCTAGAGTGAACTCGACATAGTGTATTGTGGGACAATTCTACACTCCTCTAGGAATTTAGCAAATGGTCCGGACGTTGTTCACTGAACCGTCATATCTACCGTAGTATTCACCACCACGATCGCATTTGACTTTCTTTATTCTTTTGCTTAGTTGGTTTTCAACTTCGACATTATAAGATTTGAACACGTCCAATACTTGGGACTTCTCGTTAATAAGAAATAGGTATGCATATCTTGAATAATCATCTATGAATGATACAAAATATTGTTGACCATTCCAAGAAGCTGTAGAAAATGGTCCACAAACATCCGTATGTATCAATTCTAAGACTTCGTAGCTCTATATGCACTCTAATTTCATCCTTTTGGTCCGTTTTCCCTTAATGCATTCAATACGGACATCAAAGTCACGCAAAATCGATGGAATTTAGAATTCCATCCGACACAAGTCTTTCAACTCTATTTCAGAGATGTGACCTAAACGCTTGTGCCATAATGCTCCTAAATTTTTATTATTAATTTTTCGCTTAGTACCTCGTGATTCCACATTCAGAGTTTCATTATAAGAAGCAACAGTATCAAGCAAATAAAGATTGTCATATACCACAAGAGAACCAGTTCCAACAATATTGGAATTAATAGATAAACTGAAACAACTGTTTTGAAATGAACAACAATAACCTAATTTGTCCATACAACAAACAAAAACCAAATTTTGTCTAAATGACGGTACAACAAAAGTATCTATCAAATCCAAATAGTAACCAGTACATAATAACAATTTAAAATGCCCAATTGCTTCCACTTCTACCGATTTTCCATCTCCCACATAAATGCATCTTTCAGCATCATTTGGTTTTCGGTAGCTCAGGCAACCCTGCATTGAAACACTTATATTAGTAGTAGCACCAGAGTCTAACCACCAAGTGTTTCTAGGTACTGAAGCCAAATTTACCTCAGAACAAACCAAAGTTAGAAATATACATTTCTTTACACGCCAAACATGATATTTAGCACATTCCTTCTTCCGATGTCCTTCTTTGTTGTAAAAGAAACAACTGATATTTTCTGAATTTTGAGCTTTATTTTGTTTCTTTTGAGAAGGACTCTTACTCTTAGCAGCTTCATTCTTTCTTTTAGAGCCCCTTTCCTTAGAGGTGTTTACCAGATGAGCACTATCAGTCTTTCCTTGCTTCAACCTTTCTTCCTCTTGCACACAATGAGAAATAAGCTCATTAAGAGTCTATTTCTCCTTTTGCATATTATAGCTGACCAGAAATTGACCAAACTGTGGAGGAAGAGAAATAAGAACTAAATGCACGAGTAAGTCATACGTTAACTCGAGATTTAGTTTCTTTAATTTTGAAGCAATATTAGACATCTCCATGATGTACTCCCTTATATTTTCCTTGCCTCCGAACTTCATTGAAATCGGTTTCTTTAAAAGAATATCGGTTTCGACCTTATCGCTCTTTGCAAAGCGTTTCTCGATTTCAGAGAGGAAAATTGCAGCATCGATGATCTCACTAGACACCGCACCTCTAAAGGCCTCAGGTATGCCGCGCTTTATGATCATTAGACTCAAGCGATTAGAACGGTCCCACTTCTCAAAGATCCTCCTATCCTCGGAGGAGCTTGCATCCGTAAGAGGAGCGGGCTTATCTATTCTTAATGCTAGATCTAGATCCATAGCCAAGAACAATGAGAATGTTCTCTTTCCAATCCTTAAAACTATCACCCTTAAGGATTGGAACCGAATTGAGATTAGCAGATACATTAGCAACAACTGAAAAATGAACAAAAGATTTAATTAATAAAATATTTAAATTCAATTAATGGTAAATCCCATCTCAAGATACCAAATGCAACATTAATATCAAGTCTTTGGACGATAACATTAGCTACTGCAGTAGTAATCTTGTTGTAATGATCAAACATTAACAATAACATATATCAAGTAATAAATCTATCTTTGGATCGATTTATTACTCATATATTATTCCTTATAATTGTTACATGTTTATCATCACAAGTGTGTATGCATTTCGGCCAAGTATTAATTTTCCTTTGGGCCAATTAATACTCGCATGAACCTACATACACACAACATCCATCATTCGTCATGAACTATCTACACATGAGAGGTCACTTTGGCAACATCATGCTTCAATAAGTTCATTAAAAATGATGGACAATTATAAAATACCATTTATTCGAATTTAATTCAAACATTAATTTAATTTTACAAAATCTTAATTTTATAAACAACAGACTAAATTTTAAAACCTTAAAGTCCATAATTTACAAAAAAATTGATTGATTTTATAAAATTAATCAATCCATAATTTAATTAATTTAATTTACTCATTTTAAAATGAGTAACTTAATTAACTTATTTATTTAATCTACTCATTAAATTAAATGACTCATTTTATTTTTCAAATTAAAATGAGTTAATTAATTAATTAATTAATGAGTAAATTAAAATTTAAATTAAACAAAATAAAATAAAATCAAGAAAATCAATTTAAAACTAAACAAAATAAAATAAAATCAATTTTATTTTAGTTTATTTTTCTGAAATTTTTATTATTATTTTTCGGCGAACCGGGTCCGCGGAACTGGTCCGTGAACCAGTTCCGTGGACCGGGTCCACGGAATGGTCCGTGGACCTGGTCCACGGACCGGTTCCGCGAACCGGTTCGCGAACTATCTGCACGTTCGCGGATCGCGAACGGCAGTTCGCGAAACTGCTGTTTAGCGAAACAGCAGGCGCCGCCCGGCGCCGGCTCCGGCGCCCCGTCCGGCGTCGGCTCCGGCGGCGCCCTCCTTCGGCGACGCCCTCCGGCGCCTATTTACGCGCCATTTCCGGCGGCTCCCTTTCGCCGCTCATTTCGATTTTCGCCGGATTTTGCCGCCGTCGGAGGACGCGCCACCGCACCCACCGACGTCGCAGTCCCGCTGCGGCATTCCTTTCTCCGTAGTCCCGCCGCCGCAACCTTTTGCGGGCGAATCATTCTCGGGTAAAGGCGAACGAAAGGGATAAAAAACACGAAAGAGGAGGGGAATCTAAACAAGAACATGAACGGAAGGCTCTGATACCAATTGTTACAAACTTTAATCCGTAAAACTTTAATTTCCGTTCACATTCTTGTTGGAAAAAAACAACAAAACTTAAATCTTTATTCTTTCATCTTAAGGCGGAAGCGTACCTGAATCCATTTGATCGATTGCAAGTAATGATCTTCCAATCTGCAATTTATCCGGAGTTTTCCTTAGTTTCTCTCGTTGATGGGGAACAAGAGAATTTAGAAGTGTGCAGATCAGGGACCATTACCCCTGTATTTATTGTAACCAACTGGTGGTTTCAAAGGATTGCTTAATTCCAATTCTGCCCCTCATCAAATTGGAATTTGCCCTTATGGTATCCACACTTATAATTTCATGGCAAATGTGTCTAAAGTCATAAACTTCATTTTTAATTAGACCACAATAATTTTGACTTATTAAATGATGACCCAACACATTTATTAATTACATTATAGTCCCATAATTGATCCAACATGATGTCCTTACAGCTTTCTTTCTCTGTTGAATTGATGATATACTTGCTGCTTGTTTCACACATTCTGCTTCACCAATATGCAATGGACTACCTTCTTTTGGCTGGGTCACTGCTGCTTGGGACTTCTCTGGAGGCCACCGCCGCTTACTTATGGATTTGCCACTATGCATTTGCATCTTCTTCTGATACAAAAGATGTCTCAAGCTTCATTTTATCAGTCTCTTTTCTGCCATATGCTTTTGTTTCCCTGGTTTATTCTCTTTTTCGTTTTGTTTACTATACTCTCTGTTTTGGTTACTTCCTCACTGGAGCCTTTAAACTTTGGAGTGATTTGTTTAGTGTGAGTTGTAACGCGGGAGGCTGAACCCCCTATGGGTGTGTGGAAATTGTACTTTTTTTGGGTTTTCTTAGTTGGGGATCGGCCTCCCCCCCCCTTTTTGTAACAAACTTTTTTAAATTAACGCGTAAGGAGCCACAAGCGCTCTTTCCCTTAAAAAAAAATATACACACATATATATCTTTATATTGATGAGTAGTATTTTAAAAAAATTTAATTGACTACAAGGCTACAAAGATTTACAATTAATTAAAATTATTAATTAATAAAACAAAATAAAAATTATTAAATTATATTCAAATGATATTTTAACATAAATCGTAATTTTTAAATTTTGCCCAACCCTTAACATCTTATGACTACGTGATTAGGGTTGTCAAAACGAATATTTATTCGTGAACAGCACATATTCGGCTTGCTAAGCAAACTAGTCGAACACCAACACACTTTTTGAGCTCGAAATATAAACGAGCCGAACACGAGCACACTTTTTGAGCTCGAAATATAAACGAGCCGAACATGAGGCTCGCTCGTGTTCGGCTTGTTTACACCCGTACTTATAATACTAGGTCACTGGTATTATTAAATTTAAGTATTTATCTATCTTATTGATCTTTTATATCGTCCTTTGATCCCCCATAATCGAAAACAGTCTAAATGGTGAGAAATTTGTGCAAGAATATAGGAAAATGTAGATAGCTCTTAATGTTCCAAAATCTTATGACAACAATGGTCAATCAGTGAAGTTGGAATGTAGTGATGTTATTCGCTTGAAATTTTAACTCCTTTCAAAAGAACAAAAATAAGAACTTCAACAATAAGAAAAGAAAAGGAGGGAAACTAATAAATTATAAATAAATACAGTACTGAAATTATTATATTTGATTCTAAAATTTCATGTCTCTAATAATAATATTAGCGAAGAAAAAGTATGATTGCACAATACCAAAAGAAGAAAAAGTGAAACTTTAGAAAGCCTTAAAACTCAAATCTTCTAACAATGGGCTAGAATAAGAGATAATTAATTTGTGACCAATGGCATTAGGTGATTTAAAGGATTTTGATTCATAATGGCTTACTTTATGATGATTTTTTTTGGATAAAATGAGTGTCATGACCAACTTTATTATTACCATAAACGGAATAGGTGCATACCCCGAGACACAAACTGGAAAGTTATAACACAACACCTACAACTCATATGAAACAAACAAACAAAAAAGAAAAAAAAAAAAAACAAAGAATTGACCTGCAACTTCAACAGTAAAACAACAAATAAAGTAGAAAACAGAATGTCTCCCAATATTCTTCATCAATACATATACAAATCAGAGAGAGTGAAGAAACAAAATCTTCGTCAATACAGCATCACCACAAAACATACTTTCCGAACTGCAAATTATGAGAAGTAAATAGTAAGTAGTGGCTTCTAAGAAAATGCAGTAGCAAAGAAACAACCATCACCCAAAATCAGAGTGAATAAGAAGGCAAATCCTGAGAGACCAGGTCAAATCTAAACCAATCAATACATGAAGAGAAGTTAGGTGAAAAGAAACAATAGAAAAGAAGTGAGAGGAGAATAAGTATGAATAAAATTTTATAATTAGTACCACCCACAAAGAGACATTAAGATTCCATCCAAAACCAATAATTATCAAGATGAAAATGATATAAATATTTACAAAACTGATTGAACCATAATGCATCTGAACTTATCATGTCCGGAAACTGAACTTGAAAAGGAAACGTCCAAGGCCCAAAAGAACATTTGAAGATAGAAAGCAACTCAGAACAAAAATACAAATTAATCCAAAACAACAACAGGATAATCTAACTAGAACAAACCAAAAAAAAACATTAACGATCATAAAGAGCTTTACTAAACATGGTTGAAACTTTGTAAGAAATAATATTTAATAAAAAATGGTACTGCTGTCTTACAATAGAAGATACTACGTTAAAAGAACTAGGAAATGAATCTTCTTGCATTTATTTGAAAAAAGAAATTAATCTTTGTAAGATAATTAACTTCCTTAAGATTACACTAATCATGATTTGCATGTCTAAATTGGAATTCTTGAGCATGTTAATATTGATTTTAGAGAAGGTTTAAGGAACTATTATCATAACACACATAATATTAGGCCAAGTATGCATATTGACAATATGCAAAAGTATAAATGTACTGTTTTTACTAGTCTATTTCTAAGGAAAAAAAATGAAAAACGATACTTGACATCTACAAATAATACAAAGCTAGGCCTTTGTTGGCTGAAAGTGAATAAAGGATGGATCTTTTAGAAGTTACATTCATGAATGAGATCCCAAGCCACAGTCCCCATCTTTCCCTCTCTCAATGATCTGTCCCTATCATAGCACTCAACCCGAGACAGTCACAGACTCACTGGCCTATCCCCACCCAATCCTACCTGGGGAGAGAAAGAAAGCTCCCATGCAACTATTCCTACAGCGATAAAAAAAGTTCCCCTTTCACCACATAAAAAATTAAGAGCAAAACCGACGGAATGTGCAAAATATTTTTATAAGAAGCTCACAGAATATAAAATTTTACATTGTTAGTCTATTTCCAATAGTCAAACTATGTATGTCTTAGTATAAATATATAAGCATAAACTTTTTATGGAGAAGATCAAAGCAGTTAGGAAAATTATAATATTAATGAAAATTTTGGTGTTAAAGTTTAAAATTTAGGGAGAGTTTGTAATAATTATCATGAAAAATTTCAACTTGAAAGATGGCTGTATTCTTAAACATGGTCAGACATGGCACGCGAGGTAGTACACACAACCCTTCGGCCATTGCCTGTTAATGGAAACCCAGCTGCCACATTTTTCTTCCCCAGCCTTATATACCTTCAGTTCCTCTCTTCTGCCTCCATTTTTATAAGCATAGTTTAACCCTTTTCTTTCCCATATCAATCTCAACTCCTTCGCTTCTTCTGCTGCTTTGGGAAGGAGAGTAAGAAAGACAAGAGGACCATGGGAAGGGGGAAGATCGAGATAAAGAAGATTGAGAACCCTACAAACAGGCAGGTGACTTACTCTAAGAGGAGGGCTGGGATCATGAAAAAGGCGAGCGAGCTCACGGTTCTCTGTGATGCTCAGCTCTCCCTTGTTATGTTCTCCAGTACCGGCAAGTTCTCCGAGTATTGTAGTCCTACCACTGAGTAAGTTTGCCTTTGTTGTTCGATCTCTTCTTCATTTGAGTGTATTATGTTGCTTACGTTCATCTTTTGCTTCCAGTACCAAGAGTATATATGATCGTTACCAGCAGGTGTCCGGGATAAATTTGTGGAGCGCGCAGTACGAGGCGAGTGATAGATATCTCTTTGGCAAAAGTAGTGAAGGAATTACATGAGGAAATTTTATGAGGAATTCCCTAAGAAAGCAGAAAAACTAATAAAAGTTCATTTTTTTTTTATTTTGTTGTATGCTTGATTAGAAGTCTTTAAACCGAATCATTATCCACTCTCAATTATATTCATAAAAATTATATATTTGATAATAGTTCGTCTCTGAAAATGTATAAATTTCAACAAAAAAAAGACAATATTTGAACATATCACCTTCAATAATAAGTGTCAATATTAGAAAAAATTTGTTAGTACTGATACATAAAATTTTAAGTAAAAGAAATAATTGTATGGTGCTTTTTTGGCCATCCTCAATGAATCTGTGAAGAGTTCATGATGGAATTTTTGTTCGTCTCTTCAATCTCGTTGATCTTTCAAGTGTTCCACTTTGTTGTTGTTTGAAGCTAATGGAACTTTCTGCATTATTATGAATGTGATCAGAAGATGCAGAATACGTTGAATCATTTGAAGGAGATAAACCACAACCTGAGGAGGGAGATAAGGTGGGTGCAAGAGTTTTTTGTTAGCTTGTTTTGAATGGTTAATATCTAATTTTTGGGGCTTAGCGCTTCAGGTTTTGTTTCTTCTTGCTCGGTTTTTTTGGATTAATTTTTCTAGAACTATTTGTCGTTTTGATGTGGGTAACGAGAAGGCAGAGGATGGGAGAGGATCTTGAAGGGCTAGAAATCAACGAACTGCGTGGTCTTGAGCAAAATATGGACGAGGCCCTAAAGCTTGTAAGGAATCGAAAGGTAGTATCCATTGCAATGTCTACAGCACGTTTCTCCTAACTGTTTTCCTCGATGATAATTTTCTGCTTGAAAATGTTCTTTTTATGTGGCTTTTTTGCAGGAGGCGAAATACTTGATTACTAACCTACTATATGTTTCATGAAGTTTAATTACGTAAATGTGCTTTTCTTTTAGTTTTTAACTCTACAACAACAACAACACTAATTGGGATTGGCTACATGAATCCTTTTTCTCCATTTGGTCCTATTGAGCATCATATTTTCATCAAATTCTAGTAAATTAAGCTCAATTTTTATACAATATACTCGAGTCTTTCTAGGTCTACCTCTGTCTTTATTAACATAAGTCGAATCTAAAACATCTCTCTTTATTGGAACATTAGATGGTCGACGTTTAATGTGACCAAATCATCTGTGACAACCCTCTCTATATTTGTTCGCCGTTGGAGCTATACCAACCCTATCACAGATATATTCATTAAGCATTTTGTCTCAAAGTGTAAAGCCACTTATCCACCTAAGCATTCTCATGTCAACAACACTTAATGTAGTATTATGCTTTTCTTTAGAAGGTCAATGTTCCGCTGCATAGAGCATTGCAGGCCTCACCACCATCTCATAAAATTTTCTTTGCAATCTAAGCGGTACTTTTCTATCACACAATAGGCTCAAAGCATTCCTCCACTTCAATCGACCAACTTGAATTCTACTAATAACATCCCCATCTATATCACCATCACTTTGAACAATATACCCGAGATATCTAAAGCATTGACATCTTTTATTAATTTGATAACCCATAGTTACAACTCTGCTACTAGAGCTACTACCAGTAAAATTTCATTCCATGTATTCTGTTTAGTTATACTCAAACGAAGGTCTTTAGACTCTAATGTAGACAACCATAACTCTAGTTTTTTCTAAGCTTTATCTCTAGTCTTATCCACGAGAATGATATCATTAGCAAAAATCATACACCAAGGTACATCCTCCTATATATATAGATAAGAGCATCCATAACTAAAGCAAAAAGATAAGGGTATAAAACAGATCCCTGATGTAATCCAACAGAAATAGTAAACATTTGGTCAATCCTCTTTCTATTTGAACACAAGTAATAGCTCTAGTAAACATATCTTTTAGATTTTAACTCTAATCAAATATATTTCAGCATTGTGTGAGTATTTAAGCCATTTCTATGTAACCAATCGTAGCACTTTTCAAGAAATAGAGAAAACTGCTATAAAATGATGGAAAGATATAAATTTTACAATTACAGTTTGCTAGATATGTATATTCTCTATTTGCTATGTACACAGTTCAAGCATGCTTCGGGATTTGGTTAGCTAATACAATGAATTAATTTCTGGCAGTACCACGTCATCAGCACCCAGACAGATACCTTCAAAAAAAAGGTATTTAATCCTTTTACTTTTTATGAAGATTATGCTTAACTCTTTTTGGTGGTGTATTCACCACTTTACTAAATACTAGGCATCAACAATTGAATTTCTAGAAATACTCTAATACTTTCTACATTTTTGTATTAAAAATAAAATTTTTCATTACATTTATTTCATAAATTAAACTTACTTTAAGTGTGTTAAGTTAATGAGCTTGAGGTATTGCTAATAAATATGAAGAAAATAATTTTCATTTCGTACTAATATTCTTTTCGTAGTTATGGTTGAACTTTATTCATTATTCATTTAATATGGAATTTAGCATCAAAAAGAAATTACAGTTGTGAAAAGTACAGTTGTAATACTTGTGTACTCCTTGGAGTTTTAATCTCGCAATGAAGATTCTACTTCGAACCTCTTTGTTTTGTTAGGAGATGCTTTGATCTAGTTTAGTTGTTTGTGTAATTAGTAATTCTAATGAATTTGAATTTCTTATATATATTCTTCCCAAACCAATGATGTGATATTTTCTTCAAGAATAATATTTATATAGATCATTGCGTTTTCGTTTTCAAAATTTGATTCTTTCCCACAAACATTGCATTGTTCTAATCAACAAAATAAGACTTCAAATTTCTTCGTCTTAGTTTTTCCATCAAAGAAATGATGAAAAAATACACATCAACATTTTTTAAGCTAATTTATTATTTTTAAATTCATTATTTTTTAATAACATTTATTTGTTTTATTTTTAATTTAATACAGATCAGCATTGTTTAATACTTATTGAAATACTAGGACCTATTACCAACTACAGTCGCATAAGTATTTGCATGCCTAATCTTATTCCATGTTGCATAATTGAGTGATTTGTTAGCAAAGTAATACTTCAAAAAAAATTTTTTTTGGAACCAAATGCCCAACTTAACATGCATTGCCTAAATTAATGAGAACCAATACAACAATATCATTAGAGAAATATAATTTGTGTGTTACTATTTATAGTATGTGTTACCGGTCTTATCTTATTTATGTGCATCATCAGTGCAATACATGGAAATCTTATGATTAATTCTTCCTTAAAACCCATATTTTAGTTAGCTACCAATCTCATGCTCTTCTATAACTTTTTGTACTAGCAAAGCATCAAGGCTTTTAATTCTTGAAACTTCACCCATCAACCATCTTTGCTCTTGTAGAGAGGTGGGTATGCAATTGAACTTTACTATAAAATCATAAGCTTCTATGATGGATCTCAAGATGTCATAAAAGTCTTCTTTTTTTATTCGTAGCAAGCCTCGCCTCCTAATAATTATCTTTCATAATAATAATCTATCACTTCCATTTTATGTGTTTGAGGATGAACATGCATTGAACAGATCATTAATAGCCCTCTCTTATCATTCCCTTAGTACAAAGTTCTTAGAGAACCTAATAAAAGTAATGTAAATTTGAACTTTAATGGTATGAAAGATTACTTTGAGATGCTCATGAAAGTGGCATTGGATGTTTTGTGGTTCTTCAGAAGTACTACAAATTGCCCATAAATTTTAATCTTTTTAATAAATATGTAAATACTTTTGTCATGATATGATTATTAAAATTTATTGGGCATCTCAGTGAAAGTGTGCTTTTTACACAAGCTTCTGTACAAAATAAAAGACTTTAGGCTAATGTACCTACCATTATTTGACTCAAAATAAACAATTACAGAGTACTTGTTGACATAAAGCATAAAAATTTCCAATATTCTTTTGGATTGGATCAAATAATGTTTATTTAAAGTATAATGTGGCGGTGAATAATTCTAATATTCTATAATCATCGCCATTTTTTTTAGCAAGAGGTATCCAAATGTTGATATAATCACCTCAATAGCAATGAATTATATAAAAGTTTTTATACTTTTTGTACTTTTGTTATTATTCTCAAGTAGTTTTAATAACATGATTATTCTGTCTTGTTATCATTTATCTTCTAATTAACTTCATTAATATTTTAAGGTCTCAATCCTTAATTCAATCAAGTGAACATGCTAAAAGTGTTATTGTTAATCACGAGATATTTAGACAACTTTTTAACCAAGCTTTTGAAATGTCTGATACTCTAAACCTAAGTATATCATCATTGAACGTATTATGAAAGATTTTGTGGGCACCTTTTTCACTTCTATCTCTTGCATCCTCCATCAAGCTCATAATATATTCCTATTGCTCCTTAATTTTCTTTCCAAGTAATCCTTCTAAGATTTCAAAAGCTTGAATAAACTAGAGTTTATCTAGTAGAATTCTATATTTGATGATGATGTCCATCTAGATTCAACATGACATCATCAAAAATGGAAATGTAGTGCAGGCAAAAAGCACATTTAAAAGAGCATATTTATGATTAAAATACTTTTCAACTATTGGATAGTGGTCTCGCATAAGAGTAATAGGCTGAGCATGGTAAGTTCCTTAAACTTTTAGTGGATAGGGTTTCCATTTTTAGGGAATTTTTCATTGTGTTAGTTTTTTTTTTTTTTTTGGACGATGAAATTTTTTTTCTTAATTTAAGTAACTCATATATTCATTACCTTCTAAACTTCACTACACCATTTCACTTTCTTTTAAGTATATGAATGCCTCAATTCTTTTTCTTTCTTGTTTACTATCATTTTAATTACTATATTTCATATGTTTGGTGATGGCTAATAATAAACTTCAAGATACCAATCTCCATGCTTAGTTACTTAACAAGAATTGAAAGTATTCATTCACATATACAATTTTGTTAAATATTTTTTTGTACAATATCTTTTTAATATACAATCTGTATTATATGCTCAAAATATTTCTAATAAAAATAATATCTTATTTTCTTTGTAAATATATTTCAATGATTTTTTTCTTGCATTCTTGTTTCATTATTTCCAAAATCATTATCGTTAATTACATAAAATTTAGCTTACAAATTCTTTCTTAATCTATTAAATATGAATTCTTATCTATGACATTTTTTGTACTATGGAGTTGATTAATTACTTTATTAACTAATAATTTTGTAAATCTTTGATTATTAATGCTATTTTTATAATCTCAACATTTCTCTTATATTAAAATAAGCATTAATCAATTATTATTATTATTTGGATTTTCTTTAGAAGCTTTTATTTGGTTTACAAAAATTTTTAGCTTAATAATATTGTTTCGATTTTTATTTTATTTTGAATTGATTTAATCAAGCCATTAATGTTAATTTCATTTATAAAATTATAAAAAAAAATCAATCAACATCTTCTTAGGATAAATGAAGAAGGATTAATTTAGCTTTTGTATTCACATTGCTTATAGATGAACTCATTCAAGGCTTGAGAATAATTGAACATGATAGTGAAGTTCATTTAATTAGAGCGCTTAAAGATGATGTGGACCATCAAAAAATTAAACATGCCTTTCGATAATGTAAACTATGAGGAGAAATAAAAATATTTAAAAATAAACTAAAATTTATCCTATTATTATTTAGTAATGTTTATATTCTCGGAGAGGAGGGATCATCAAATCAATGAAAAATATTTATACAAAAAATAATGTGACAAATAAAAATGACCACTTTCCAACTACATTCTAATACATTAAGAGAAAAAAAAGGAAAAAGAAACACATGACATCACATAAATTACCTCACACAAATGTTTCTTTATAGGCTTATACCATTTGCAATATGTCAATTTTTGTAAAGAGAAAAGATACCCTTCTTTCTTACATGAGAGAAGAGCTATTTGAATACAAATAATTGAGACACTTAGAAATACGAAATCACTTTGAAAGAATCTAGACAATCACATGTTATTTTATAAGGAGAATCCAACACTCTAATTTTAAATATTAATGAATGTACAAAATATTCTACAAGTTTGATAGAAGATGAAATTGTACATGGAAAATGAACTTGAATTAAATTAAAAGACCTAATATTAGGGATTTTTATATAATATCATTTATAATGATATGACTAGAGTTATATCTTTTTTTAAAATTTATTAATCTTCAAATAATATTCTTAAGTACCACTAACATGAAAGGCATCCGTTTGGGAATTTTACAGATTGGGCCGATGTTTTTATACATTTTTCATCATGTTTTCTTATAAGTTTAATAAGGTTTTCCGCTGTATTTTAGGAGTTAAGAAGTGAAACTCATTTTTATATGCAATAAATTTCTCATATATAGTGAAGAATTTCTTTTATAATTTACACAAATATCACGATCAAATCATGTAAATCTTCCTATTATCTATATTGTGTCAATTTTTTATTAGTTTCATTTTTAATCTATCCATCTCAAATAGTATGATAGATAAAATTCATTTTCATCCTTTTAACAGTCAAAGCTTGAGTAATGAATTTCTTCAAGTCCATGTAAAAATGAACATTAAAAGTTCACATCTTTTGGTATTTTCTATAAGATGATTAATTATAATGATGGAATAAAAGATATAAATGGTGATAGTAGTCAATATAATTAATAAAAAATTCATATTTAGATTAGTACTTTTCTTTTAAAAAATCATGTTAAAGTGCCATCAAATTATAATAAATTTTCATTCAAAAAGAATTAATAATGTGTGGTTCTCATGGGAAATGAACTCAAATAATTATATTTATTGAAAATTGTAATTAATAAGGTGCAAAATAAAAAATCGATTTTGTAGCAGAACCGCAAAGATCTCATCACACAAATAAAACACTTATTGTTAATGAAAATATAGTAATTTCTTTTGTTAGATAATCATTAGATAGTTTTATCTTTATTATTGAATCCTTGGAGGAGCTTCACTCAATAAGTTTAAATTTCATCAGTTGATTATATAAATTTGTCTTTTTATTATAATATATCATTTAAATACAATTGAAAATATTATTTCCTTGCATACCATCTCAAAGCACTAATGCATACTCATTTCAATAACCTTAAAGGGCTCAACATGAAGATGGTTCAAAGGTAAACATTCAAGAGTTAGATCATTTATATACATAATAATCAAACAAATTATGTATAAAAAAGTCACTAATGTTATTTGAATTTGTTTGTTTTTTATTTATTTTTTTCTGAAGAAGAATGACGTGAGCCTAAGAAATTAGATAGTTTAATTTAATAAATTCTCTTTTGAAGTTATTGATAGCAAAGATTTTAATTATGATTTTTTAATAGTTGAAATGAGAGTGGTTTTTCTATCTATTAAATGGGAAAATTTCTCCGAATAAAATAGAAAATCTATTTAAGAAATCCACTAAAGATCTCAATGGAGAGGAGTTTGTACAAGAATTTAAGTATCCAATGAAAGAAACCCATTTACCATCTTATAGGAAAAGTAACAATAGTATATTACTAATTTGGATAAAGAATTCAACAACACTTTCAATAAGGCATATATTCTTGGAGAAAACATTAAGGAGGCATTAATGACCTTATTTTCCTCATGTATGCGACTGATTATCTTCCTCTTATGAACTTTCTTTCTGCCATTATGGTAGAAATCTAAAATATGAAGGATTTTGAGCGTTCATTGCATATGAAAAAATTGATTAGAAGGCATGCCCACCGATTATATTATTATAGAACTCTTAACTTCTTACATAAAAAAAGTTAATTAAATATCATTATCATAATGCATGTTAACATTCGAAACAAACATTCTACTAGGACCGATAAATATCACTTTCAAAATGCATGCAATCGTTATGGAAGATGAAGTCGAGGTAGAATAATATTGAGTTCTTGCTAAGCTCGTTTAGTGAAAAGTTCATTCCTATTGTTCTTTTGTTTGTGTGTTTGTGTGATTAAGCAATAATCATATTATTACTTGTTAATCATTTTTAGGTACTATAAGTGCTTATCAAAAACAAAATATATTTTAATGTTTTATTTGTTGATTTTTCATAGATCATATGATTCATAAAACTCTAGTATCAGTATAATCATTAGTTGGTTTCTTTGAAAAAAGTGTCATCTATATGATAGTTTAAAAATCATCCATGAGAATAATAATGTTAATGGAGTTAGAATTGCTTTTATGATCATTTAAACAACAATAGCTTATAATTATATTCATAAAAGTACTTTATAATTCATACAATGTAACGATTCTTTCAATAAATGATCTTGCCACTAATCAAGAGGATCTATTTGTAGCTATAGAAGATAACATTATCATAAAAAAGGGCTGATAAAGTCATAGTTAAAGTATTCTTCATTATTTAACAATCATGTGAGAGGAATTTTTGCTTCATTTGACTCTATGATGAAAATTAAATAGCAGTTATCTTGGTGCAATGTTTTGAACTACTAGTAATATATGAAGTAGCATTACTTCACTAAAGATTATTTTGGTTATATGCAATAGGATTGCAGAGTAATAAAAATACAAGAATTTTGAGATCTAAATTTACATTTTTTTTGTCTTTATGTAAACAAATAAACACAATTTATGTGGATATTTAGACGATCCTAAATAGCTTATTATGATAGATTTTGAATGCATATAAATTTAATGAATTATTAATATAGGGAAGACTCATAGCTCTCAGGCTTACCTCTCTTGCCTTTGGCAACTAATTCTTGTTGTCCATCAACTTCATATGCATGTCACAATTGTTACTATCCCATCCTTATCCATTCCCTCTGCACCACCATCATCCTTGGAATCACTTGCAACCATTTACCATATTTCAATGCATTTTAAATGTATCATGTTAAGTAGCGAGAATAATAGTTCCATCCATTTGTTTTACATCCCACCACTTAGCATGTGCAATTTTAAAGTACATTTTCTCTATTTACTCTACATTTTTAAAATGAATATTTCCAAACAACCACTAAATATGAAGATTTTTACTCAAAAAACTTATTTTTTCTCTTAGTATACTTATATTATTTGTTCTAACCATTAGACTAATCTTTCATTTGCTATTTTCATTCTTAGCTACATAACATGCATTTTCTTCTAAAATCATATAAATACTATAATCCTATAATATGTGTCATAACAAGACAAACACAAATAACTAACACATGACAAATAGCTTTTTCTTTCAAAACATCTATAAATTGGCAAAGATCCTTCTTTTAAATTTATAACCAACTTCTTCATATTTTTTTTTCCTAAAAATAGTTGCTCATAAATATTATTCATATTGGAATGTTCATGGACAAATTCACTATTTTATTTATATCTCTTATTTTATGAGGTCAAATGATTTGTGCAAAAATATGGGGAGAGGATGCACATTTGTGGTTTCTTACATTAAGGGTTGCTAGAATAATCATCCTTAAGTAAAATATTATTTTATTTTACCATTAGAATATTTTAAAATAAAATCATCATTTTGGTAAATTAGTTTCAATTTATCAATTTATAATCTTTTCCAAAGAAATTATTATATAATTATTATGTTTATCCATGTAAGAGATAAGGTCAGGATAATGAACAATAACGTAGACCATCTTAGCAGTTTTAGCCATTATCCATGCAAAATAATACTCATGTTTTTTTTTTTTGTGAAAATGCCTTCAAAAGTAGCATTATTGGCCTTATGAAAGTTTTAAACTTTATAACTTGAGAAAATCAATTAATGGCACTGAATTGTTGAATAATTATAGTCAGGGACACAATTATAATTAATATGATTTTTTTTGTTGGTAGAAAGCATTAAATTGACAAAACTTGGATCTCTTAATTGTCATATATGTACATTTTAAAATTGTGCAAGATATTGATGATTGAAAAACTTCACAACTAATATCAATGCTAACTTTTTGGGTGGAATCAACATCAATGACAATGATTTAGCTGTTACAAATATGAATGCTTCCATGTCTATAGGAAGCAATAAATTTGTCAAACCCATTGTCCATAACATATTTACTATATCTGTTATGGTGTTAAGTTTTGCAAAAGTAGGAGAAAATGTCATTCATATTGATTATTAGGTGTTGGTGCAAAACATATTTGATATTATTATGGATGGCATGCTTGTCTGACACCACCATTATGGTAGTAGGATGACAAAAAATAGGATTCACCAATATTATTATAGTTTAGTGATTATCATATATAATTATTTACAAAATATAATCATTTAGGTTATGGTGAGTTTGGTGAGTCATAAAAAATATCAATGTATAGCACCTTCTAAAGCTTCAACCACAAAGTGGTCTAGACATTAGTGTTTAATGAGTGTTATATAATAATTAAGTTATAATGAGAAATGAGACAGGTGTCCTCACTTTGTAGCTTCAACATGACTTTTTTAGTTTCAACATTAGCTCCAAAGCATGGTTGTTGAACATTCTTAAATCTCATAAAAATATTTCAAAAGAAATTAAATTTGTTATTTAGTTAATATAATTGTAAACTTTATGAATGCATTTACGACATTATTTCTTAAGCTTTTAATTAAAAAGTTATTATTGTTCATAGTTAAAAAAAAATTATTTTTAGAGTAAGAGTATTATTTTAAAAAAGATAAATATTTCTTTTTTTTGTTTAAAATTTGTTATTTTTATTTCTTTACTTTAACATTTACATAAATTTAAATTTAAATAACCTACTTAATTTTTTATAGATTCATGAACAATCCATACATTCATACATGTTGGTGAGCCCTTTAGTTAATAGAGAGCATCAAATTTATTTTAAGGTTAAGATTCTCTTAAAGAAAAGGTAAATATTCATTAATGAAGTATAGATTACAAAAGTATTGGGCTCTCTAATTACAGAAGAAAAGTTTATTATGTACATCTAAAAAATAGATCAGACCAAGCACTATCAAATGAAATGGAAACCTTAGTCCCATGAGAAAAAGTAAAATTGAAATTTAACAGAACAAAATTAGAAAAGTTAGAAAAACATCAAACAAGTGCAGACACTAAAAAATAATCACTTTTCCATTCAGATGTACCACATCTCTCAAGTTATTTTTCTATAGCTGGTCTGAAGTTAGAGGACTTCAGAAAATTTTTTTTCTCTTCCATGATGATTTGGAAAATAACTTAAAGTACTTTTGAGTGATCCAGTGAACAATCATTTGTCGATCTAATACAATTAGATATAAAATAAGAGAATGATTGTGCAGCTAGTTTGATAGTCTCATGATGGCAGAAGAGTATTTGCCATGGGAAAAGAAAGAGAAAAAGAAATTATCTCCAATCCAAAATTCTCCTCATTTGAGCAAGAATTTTGGGATATGAATCCTAGGAGTTGACTTCCTCGATGGAGCAATTACCACTATATATAATCCTCACAGATAAATCTAATGTAATTAATAACATTCTCTACTTGCCTTGAATTGGCAATGACTCAAGTGTCATTTGGTCATGAAGAGAGTATACTTTACCATGTTAATCAATAGATTGACAATTAATAAAAGGAGAATAACTAAGAGAGAAAGCGAAAAGGGGAGGTATGATATGGAACTAGCTAGTTGTAGTTGTGATGCTGATACACAGATTTAAACTTCTTACAAATAGATTATTATGCAACATAGATTTTATAAGAATAGAGCTTTAGATTTAGGTAAAGAGAGAGAATCAGTGAGGGAAAAAATAAAATATGAATTTCCTTAGATTAATCTTGATGCAGCGAAAAATATGACTGCCAAAAAATGATATTAAAATGATCAGAAAGATATTTGGAAATTCATCTTTTTGAGTATGATTCATATGCCAAACTTTGGCTACATCTTTTTGTTCAGCAACTTTTCATTTTAATTTCTATTTTGTTTTATTATTACGTGCCCATGAAAAAGAAAGAGCTATAATTTGGTTTTTTTCGTTTTTCTCTATAATGTGAGGTTTTTTTTTTCCTTTATTTTTCTTTTTTTTTCCCTCAACTATTTTGACTTGATTTTGAGTTTTTGTGCATAATGTAACATTCTCTTTTAAAAATACTCAAAAAACACATCTTTTAGGTATAACTTGTATTAAAAAAATGATTCGTTTTTAAAAATATAAAATAACAATATATAAAAATTATAATAACCAAACATATTTCAACAAATAAAATGTAAAATAATAATAAAAAAAACAAAGCCCTTCATTTTTCTATATTTTCCAATATTCAGTCCTCATAGATACATAGATAGTTGTTTTTCTATTTTTCTCCATCTTTGCCACGTTTTATGCAGTTGAAAAACTCTCAAGAAACCCACAGGAACTTACTACGGGAACTGGTAAGCATAAACCTTCCTTGAAATCATCATCATCTTCATCATCATCTTAATTACTTCCATAGAAAATGAAGCAGTAACAATATTTGACTAGATCCAAACAACCAACTCTAATACTGATGCAGGAAACTGAGCATGCCGTCTACTATCTGGATGATGATCCAAACAACTATGATGGCTCGCTTGCACTTGGAAATGGGGCTTCCTACTTGTATTCATTTCGTACCCAACCAAGCCAGCCAAACCTTCAAGGAGTGGGATATGTCCCTCATGATTTACGTCTGGCCTGATCTTTTATTATCTACATGCCAACTGCTTAATTATTTATGTATGGAGTTTCATCTTTGACTTGTTCTAATGTTCTTACGCTTACAAGTAGGGTCTAAGCACTGCCATTTATATACTGGTATTTGTGTTCTACTTGGTTTAACTCATAGTTCATGCTATTCTGATAATCTTGCTCAAACCAGCGTTTCGTTGTCCAGCTTCTTGTCCAATTAATCTGAACATCATTTTTTGTTCTGATCTGGTAGTTATAAACAAGTTTGTTGTACAAATTCTATTAAATAACTAGTGATGGTGATTTCAAATAGTAAACCTGACGATGATGATCATTTTAGCTTTGAGGTTGAGAATAATAAATTCCCATTCAAATTAGATTCATTTTAGCTATTTACAAATCAACCACCCCCTCTCATCCATTTTCCAAATTCTTACTCAAAAATCAAAATTCATGGTAAAACCCAACATATTTTTTATTTTTTATAATATTTTCAGTAGTTTAATGTGGCAAGCGTAAATATATTGGACAAGTAGTTTAAAAAAATCACTTGGCTGATTAATTTGTAAATATCAATGTTTCGGATAGTCTTTATGTAATTATCCCTACATTTTTAATAACTTTCGAGGACTGATTTTATCTCCTTTATCTTAAATTTAAATATGATCCAGGTCAGCTGATGATCCGAGTTCAATATATAAATATACATATACATATACAGATATACATATACATACATACATATATATATATATATATATATATATATATATATATATATATATATATATATATATATATATATATATATCGATTCAGATGTCGGCAGAAGCTCTCCTAGGGTTCCCGACGCCGAGATGCCGATTCGTGTGATTCATTCCGGCGACCTCTTTCCATCTCCGACAACCTCGATTCCGGCAACCTCATTCGCTAGCTTCCGCTCTTGTGGCAAGGGATTTTGTAGAAGCTCGAGAATCGACGATCTCACGAGCGATAGAGCTCCGTTCGGCCCTGTTTCTTCTTCCCTGATGAACTATTTTTCCCTCTCCAACTTATTGCTGCATTTTTTTCGTCGAGTGTGATTTTTCGGTGTTCTCGGAACTTCCTTTGTGCTTTCCGCGATTTGAGCTTCTCTGTTGGTCGAATTTTTTCGTGATCCGGGGGAATGACCCCGAGTTATGTTGCAGCTGTCTCCGGGAGTTCCACCTCTGGGCTAGGTGGCCGAAGTTGTTTTTTTCCTTAAGCTTTTCATGATGCTTATGAGTCGGGCGGTGGCTTCACCTTTATTAAGAAGTTGGGAAAAAAGAATGGCAAACCCGCCTTGTTTCTCACTGAAGAGGAAACGAATACTTTGGCTTCAGCACAAATATATACTCTTGTAGGAAAATTTCCATATGGAAATTCCAAGATTGACATTACTAGAAAGTACTTCGATTGTTTTAAGCTCACAGGGAGTTGGAAGGTTGGTTCGCTAGATGGCCGCTACGTTCTCATTCAACTCTCAAATGACGCGGATTATACTCAAGTTTTTACTCAAAAAATTCTCAAAATTGATAATAGCTTTATGAAAATTCTAAAATGGACCGTGGATTTTGATCCTAAATCGAAATCTCCTATTATCCCAATTTGGGTTAATTTTTCGGGGCTCATGGTGCTTATCTTTAATTATGAAACCCTTTATATGCTGGCAGCTGCTTTTGGAAAACTGTTGAAGGTCGACATTCCCACGCTTGATACAACTAGGCCATATGAAGCTTTTGTACTTGTAGAGCGCGATATCACTCAACCTTTTCCAAGGGAGGCTCCTTTCATCAGGGTTTATTGGCAGAAGATTGTGATTAGACCTCATCCTCAATACTGCTCTCACTGTAGAATGTTTGATCATAGCTCTCCATCATGTTATAGGTTGCATCCACATCTACGGCCCGTTGTAGCCCCACCTCCTGGTACTCAGCACATTCCTGCGGATGTTATACCCTCTTTCTCACTGTCAGCGATACCTACTGCTATACCCATGGCGGATACGGTGCACAATGGTTTGTCTACTGTTATTGGTTCAGAAAATGTTGATAAGGGTTGTTTGTTGGAGGAGTGTCAGGTGGACGCCACTGGTAGTCAGGATGCGGTCACTACCCCATCTCCTAATGAGGTGGACATACTATCTTAACAGGCTCTAACTACCGTGGAGAAGGCTCTGGCTCCCCTCTTAGAGGTGATTGAAGATAGGGATGAAGCAAACATTCAAAGTCAGAGGACGGAAAACTTGTCTCCTCTTACCATCGAGAAAGAATTAGAGCCAAACACAAACCACCTTATTGCTATTAGTCATTTACATGTTCTTGACAACTCTTTAATCATGGTAGAACTACCTATTAAGAGGGTAGAAGATACTCAATTATAGGAAGATTGTCCTCATACACTGGAACCTTATGCTACAACTGCCTTTCCTTCTACGGATCTGATTGACTAGTCTTCAGAAAAAATGACAAGTTTACACTTCTTGGCAAAGGAAGAAGGCTAGGGGCACTTTTCAGCTTGGAGACTTAATGGACGATACCTTGGTCACTCCTGAAAATGGCACAACACTTCAGGGTTTGCTATCTGGATCCGCTCCAAGAACCAGAGGACGACGCAGGGCTAGACTACCACGTCCATAGACACCTGTTATTTGCACGTTTTCTTTTGCTTGTGTCTTTTGTAACTTTTTGTTGGGTTATCTTGGAACTATATATCGTATGGGTAAGGCACCATCTATTGGGCCATCTCATACAACTTTTTTGTATCCTCTCTATTTTAATATTATCAGCCCTAGAGCTTTTTCTTTATATATATATATATATATTTACTCCAACCGAGTAAAGCAGCCCTCTTCCTCATCTTTCTTCGTCTTCTCCGGCAAGCTTCCTCTCTCCGGCAAGCCTCCTTCCGGCGATCTTCCCACTGGCTAGCCTTCCCCACCCTGGAAAAACTTTGATTGGGGAGTTGGAGGAGATAGTAGTCATCGCGATGCAGCCGTTGTAGGAGCTGGGAGTGGCGATCTGGGCGACGAAGCACTTAGGATTTCGGCCATGGATCCTTTAATCTTTGCATATGGTGATTTCATTCCATATTTCCCTTCCGTTTTTCCTGCTTTTGATACTGCTATTGTTCTGATTTTGGTTTTTTGTTCGGCTTCGGTGGATTGTGGTAGGTTTTCGCGATTTTCTTTGTGGAACTCGCAGATCTCGGATGTACTGCGAGGATCTGCTAGTTTTTCTGTTTGGTCTCATCTCTCTTGAGTATTTTTTGTTTTTTGTCTCCTGTTCTGCTAGGTTTTGCATTTTTTGTGTGCTGGGCTAGGGTTCCTCCTGATGTCGCGGAGTTTTGCGGCCGTGGTCTCGGGAGACTCTACTCCTTCTACTGTTAAGCATTCCTGCTTCTTCCCACAGGCATTTCACGATGCTATCAAAGTTGGAGGTGGTGATTACCAGTTTATCCGTAAACTTGGTCGGAAAAATGGTAAACCTGCACTTTTCCTTACTGATGAGGAAACCAACATTTAAGCCTCTTCTTGTCGCTTTACTTTGATTGGGAAATTTTTTTATGGTCATCCTAAACTTGATCTAATTTACAAGGAATTTGATATGTTAAAATTAAATGGTTCTTAGCACATTGGTCATTTAGATGGTCGACACATCCTTATACAACTGTCTAACGACATTGATTATACCACTATTTTTGCTCGGAAAGTGTTAAGAGTTGACAATCGTATTATAAAAATTCTTAAATAGAGTGTGGATTTTGACCCCCGAGTCGAATTCCTTGTTATTCTTGTCTGGGTAAAATTCCATGGGTATAAGTATCACCTTTTTAATTATGAAATTTTATTCTCTTTAGTCAAGGGCTTTGACAAACCTCTTCGTTTGGACAATCCCACCTTAGACCGTACCCAGCCTTCTGATGCTTGTTTTTTGGTTGAGAGAGATATTACTCAACCCTACCTTGACGAAGTCTGGATTGGTTCCAATCATAATGGTTACTGGCAGAAGGTTGTCATGAGGGCTCATCATCCTTACTGCTCACACTGTGCTATGTTTGGGCATAGTGCTTCTATTTGTCATAGGCTTCACCCTCATTTAAAGCCTCAGAACACTGTGAAACCTTTTTCTGATCCTCCTACTACTCAGGCACCTCCCATTGCTGATCCTAACCCCATTTTGTTTGATGTCCTGCCTGAGCCTGTTTCACAGGACTCCCCTACCATTGTTGATGCTCCTCTTTCTGTTGTTCCTGATGCACAAGACTCAACTCTACCTCATCCCATTACCCCCTTCCCTCTCCCTTGACCTTCTGAACTTTCTCCTGCCATCATTACCCCCACTTTACCTGTTACCAATCTATAGTCTTCTGACTGTGTTGAGGACCTCTCTCTAGTTGGCACAGATGGTCTCCCCTTAGATGCCCAGGGCACTGTAGCTGTTGTGTTAACTGATAAGGATTTTGTTCACCCACACACTGTTAATGAGAACCTTCCTCTTGTTGATCCCTTTCTTGCTGCTCTGTAGCCCATTGACACCCATGCTCTTTCTGTTTCTGAGACTGATCACTCTGTTACTTAGGCAACTACAAATATTTGTTTACTAGGTGTTTCTACCTACACCCCTTTGGTGGTAGGGGAAGTTGATTTCCCCCTTACTGTCTCACAAACTAGTAACAACACTGCTACTGCTATCACTCATGCTAATCAAGCTTTGGAAACTAAATAGACTATTCAAATTCGTAGAAAAGGTAAAAAGAAACCTAATCGTCACCTTATTCCTCCTACCACACCTGCTACTGAGCGGGACTACCACTCTGATAGTGATCATACTGAGCACATGCATCAACCCTCAAGAGTCACTAGGAGGGGTGTTTCCAAACTTCATGTTTAACATTCTTGTGTGGAACATTAGGGGAGTTGCAGAACCCAATTCCCTTAATCGTCTCAAACACCTCTGTAGGTCCATAAACCTTTCATTTTTGTTCTTCTTGAGCCTTTAGTTACTGTTCATAGAGTTAATATTCTAAGAAAATTTAAACATCATTTACATTTTTGTAGTCATCATAACAAAATTTGGATTTTCTGGAAAAAGGACTTACATTTGCAGATCTTTGAGGATGACAGGCAGTATGTTCTCATGAATTTTGTTATGCAAGAGTTCCATGCTTATGTCGACATATTTATAGGTTGTATTGTATTTTGAAAAGGGGTCGCCAAATAGAAATTATCGGCGAATTTTAAATTTAATTTAAATTTAAATATATATATATATATATAGTTTTAGAAAGAAGCATTTGATTTTGAAAATAACTTTAAGTTTGAAAATTTTAAGATATGAAATCAAACCGATCTCACATCCCAAATAGTTTATATAAACGAGCACCACACCACAAACCGTGTATCTACCTTGAAGAATAGACACACTTCTTTATGATGGGGCTTGATTAATTAAACTAGAAGATTTGTGACATTCGTTTGGTCTTCGACCCAATTTTATAAGCTGACAAGTTCCCGTGTTTAATATAAAGGAATTAAACAGGGTTTATATTACCTGGGTTCTTAAAGTTCGCTATAAGGGAAAGCCCCTATAGTTAATTACATCTTAAATGTCCGAAGACACTTAAGAAAACTCTCGATAATGATCAGTGGTTTTGCTCTCAAAAATTTCAAAGTTTAAGATTTTCAAAGGATTGAATTTTGGAATTTCAAAAGGGATAAGCTCAAAATTGGAACAATTAATTTTAGGAGTCCAAAGGAAGAGAAGTAGGAGAAGCTGAGGATCCAAGAAGAATCTTGACAACTCTTTAAACTATCTTATTGTTTGGCTTCAATTTAAGAGTATGTTTAATGTTTCAATCCTGCCAATTTTAATTAATTAGGACTTATATTCATATGACACAATCATACAAATAGCCTCGAAGATGTGAGGGTTTATGTCGTACCAAACGACTACCTCGGAGTCCTAAGACCAGTTAGGGCTTAATTTACATAACATGATTATGCAAATGCCTAAAAAAAAGTTGAGAATTTATGTTGCACTAGGTAGAATACCTCAAAATCCTATGGCTTGTTATTTAAAACTAGGAAAGGTTTTGTTGATGTAGATTCCATTTTTGCTGACGACGATGGTCGTGCTGCCCACTATGCTCCAAACTCTTTGTTGTTGCAGAGGTTTAGTTTTAGAAAGTGAAAATCAGGAGATGAGAGAAGTGTTTTGGTTTAGAGAAATTTTAAAGTCCAAATATTTTTAATGTTTTAATTAAAACAAATCTTAAAGTTGGTTAAACAGAACCGATTAAGATCCCACGATTCCGTCATCCCGGCACCGTTATTTTCATCGGATTCACTTAGTCCAAATGAATTT
Source organism: Papilionanthe hookeriana x Papilionanthe teres (assembly GCA_022702705.1). NCBI lineage: Eukaryota > Viridiplantae > Streptophyta > Magnoliopsida > Asparagales > Orchidaceae > Papilionanthe > Papilionanthe hookeriana x Papilionanthe teres. Next base: position 97,912,963 of record CM040425.1, read on the forward strand.
GCTAAACTCAACTGAATGAGTTCCACACTTCCATTTAGACCCAGGGAAATCTCGTTAGCAACACGTGGGTTACATCATCTGAGGTATTCCCGATCATCCAACGAGACGTTTTAATTTAGTTGTAGTTGTAGTTTTGTGTTCTGTTTGTGATTAAACTTTGAGTTGTTTTATATTTTGAATGTTGTGACGGTGAATTTTATCTTGCTGTGACTTTTAATTTAGTTTTGGGTTTCAGTTCTGTGGCTATCCTAATAGTTTTAGTTTTCATGCAGGGTGACATTCTTGTTTAACATGCAAGAGAAGTAAAGTACAGTGCAGGTAAATAAATTGCAATGAAATAAAAGCTTACCTGGTAAGCATTCCTATTTATTTTCTCCTGCACTTAAAACACAGGTTAAAATATTTATATAATTGCAAGAAAATACCTAGGTAAAGTTAAGGGAAGGTTTTAGTTGTCTACCAAAATCCTAATCCTATAGCTAGTCAATTCCTATGACGTCTAGGTTCTTGTGTTTTGTTAAGGATGATTTTCTTCATCAAAGAACAATGAAGTCTCACTATTCTTTTAAAACAACCCATCAAGTTAGAGAAGTGCTCAGAATTGAATTCTGAACAACTTCTTAAACATTGTAGAGATTATTTTAAGTTCAGTTAGTTTCATTGTGGTGATGAATCAATCACCTATGTTACTTTAATGTTCTGATCTTATTTGACTCTTGCTCAGTGAACTAGGATGTTTGATTATCCTATGAGTGAAGTGACATTTCACTTAATGCTTCATTTAAGAGTTACGATAATGAAAGCCTTTAGAAGCAAATTAATTTGTTGAAGATTTTTAATAATTCTTAATTTAGGAAACTGATGATTTTGAAATAATTTGGTTTAGTTATAAAATTTTAATTAATAATTTTAAGTTTGGAATAGTGTTCAAGTTGTCTTAATTCAATTAAATCTTTATGTTTTAATGATCTTAATATTTTAGATTAATTTTAATGTTTAAAATTTGTTTAAGTTGAAAGAGGTGTTTAAATTATTTATTAAATTTTAATGACTTTATTTGGATTAATCGTAATATTTTAGGTTGATTTTAATTAGTTTAATTTTTTTTATTATAAATTGTTTTGATATTGATTTTTTTTAATATTTCAAATTTGTCTTAGGTTTGTTTTCAAATGATAAATTAATTTTACTGTTCTTAATTTAATTTAATTAAGTTATTAAATTACTTAATGTTTGAAAGTTTAATTTAATTAAGGGTTATTTTCCTTTTAATTATTTAATTATTAATTTCAATTATCATCTTCAGTTTAATTAAGAGTTGAAATGCTATTAAAGTAATTTATTTAGGGATTTCAGATTAAAGAATTAGTATCTTCCTAAGTCACATCCCCAACTTTAATAATCCAAAATTTTAATTATTCTCCCAAAATTTAAATCACTTAATTAATTAAGGTTTACTTTAAATATTTTTAAGAAGATTAATAGGTTTCTACCGCTTAATTATTTAAGTTTCAATCACCCAAGGGAAAAATTAAGATCTGATATTTTACCTTCCCTTTTGATTAGACCTAAATATTAATTAGGGTTAAAGTCTTTAATTACCTTATGCCCCTCTAGACCTATTTATTTCATAACTCATCAAATTAAGCTCAAATGAATTTAAAATTTTTATGTCACTTCACTCATATGTCAATTAAGACACTAGAGGTGAAAATTTGATTTTTTTGAATTTAATTTAATTTATATATTTATTTTTGTGAGAAAATGAAGATTTTCAATGAAAATTTAACAACATGACCAAGGTAAAGTTTCTGCCCTCAGGAAAATTATGGGATGTCCCTACTGACCAGAGGACCACCTAGACCAATTTTGGAGATTTTTTGAATTATATTTTATTTATTATAATTATTTTGAGTTTTATGGTATTAATTAATTATAAAATAAAATTAAAGTTGAAAATCAAGTTTTATATTTGTCTTAAATCTCTCTAATCTCAGAGAGTCCAGAAAAGTAAATTTTATATTTTTTTTATTTTCCTTTAATTTACTGAAAATGTGGGGAAGTTCATTTTTTAATATTAAAAATTGTCCTAAGCCTTTAAAATTCAATTTATTAACCTATAGACTTGAGAAAAATATTTGGTTTATTCCTAAGTGATTAGAAGGCAAAATGTGACATTTTAATGATTTTTAATATTTTTGTGATTTTTATTATTTTTTAATTATTAAAATATTAAAAATATGATTAAAAAATGATAATTTTTAGAAAATTCCAATTTTAATTTTACTAGACTCCTTTGATATCAGAGAGCCCACAAAACCATTTTGGTGAATTTTTGAAGTGTATTTTAGGTTTTATGAATTTTTTAATTTTAAAAATAGTCATACAACTTAAATAATTCATTTAATGGGTTAAATTATTTCCAATTAACTTCAAATTTTTATGTGAGGTTCTCTGCATCCTAAGTGACAGTGGAGAATTATTTTCAAGTGATTTTGGTGTGTGATTAATCCTAATTAATTAAAATTCAGATTTTGGGTCTTTAGACAAATTAGGGTTATTCTTAAGGATTTAAAGCAAACCAAAACTTTTCTAAGGTCCTCTGGTCATAAGATACCTCCTCAAATTTTCCTAGAATTTTCTAAGCAACATGCTAATTACTAGAATTAAAATATCAAAACAGACACAAAAATTTGAAAAATCAATATCTAGCTATAGAGATAGCCTCTGTCCTTGAAAAATTCAGGGAATGTCCCCAAGAACAGAGGCTACAAAAGCCCTATGGTCTCATGCCATGGTGAATTATATACATGCATGGAGAATTAAATACTGAAATCAGTAAATAATTAATTAAAAATAAAATACTCATCAAAATAGCTCAATTCTTTTTTCACATTATTCTCCTCTGTTCACTGAGCAAGCAGGTATTTTTATTTTATTTTTATGATTTTTCCACACAAAGATATGAACTTTTGAAGTTCTGGGTAATTAAATAAATAAAAAATACCCTATTTATCTACTTAAACCAGTCAGCGCCCCGTCATCCTACGGCGGATCGAAAGCCCACTCGTCGCCATCTAACTGGGATGCCATGCGGCCCGCGGTCTTGTTCCATCTCCTCGTCCGACTCGATCTGGACCATCCATCCGATACACGCGCGATCCGACGGTTGCTGGTCATCGTCTCCGTCTGGTGTGTCCCGAGAGCCGTCAACACTAAAACCCTAAGATCTCTCTCATTTCTCGACCAAATTTCATGTTCTTATACTCTATGGATTCGTCTCAACAAGACGCACACATCCATATAGCTAACATGCTATGAAATTAAGCCAAACAAAATGGAGAACTCACAGAAGCTCGGGAGGAAGAAGAGATCCATACCTTTGCTCTGAGAAGTGAAGCTTCAATCAGAGAGTCGTGGCACCTTCAATTGAACCCAAGGAAGCTCCAGATGAAGTCTCTGGCTCTGAGGAATTGTCTAGGTATGAAAGTGACCGAGGCCGATTTCAAAGCTTGGCCGATAGGGAGAATGGGCTGGCCTCGGTGAGGGGGCTTTCTTTGGGGAACTTCTTCTCTTGGTCTGGTGAAGGTGTAGGGCTGCTTAATTTGGAGTTTGGTTCACTGTGGAGAAGTTTCCTGGTTTTGGGCTTAAAATTGAACTCAGAAATTGAGCTCACAGAGGGGGTTTTAGGGCTGGATTTTAGTGGGGATCAAGTGCTCTATGTTTGGAGAAGGGTCTGGAATGATTTTGGCAGAGTTTTGTTAGGGTTTGGTTCAACACCTTCTTTGGCCGAGAGGGGGTGGTGTTTAAATAGAGCTGGCTGGAGGGCTTCCCAGGGGCAATTGAGGGTTGGGATTTGCTACCTAGGTCAAGGGAAGAACAGCCATGGTGTCCACTGGCCATAAGAAACTCAGCAGGTAAGTTTTGAATTTTTTGGCTCACATGGAGCTCTCGGCCATGGGGTTTTCCGACTGCTGTGGTGGCTGGCCGGCCAGGATCAGGTCACCATCTTGACCAGTGGGGTCAGGGCTGGGATTTGGTGAACTCAATTGGCTTTTGACATGTGTAAATTGGTTTGATTTAAATGGTATGGGGAAAGGGCTATTTTAGGCTTGGTTTGGTCAACTCATGCAAATGGGTTGGGTGAACCCTCCCATGACCTGGTTTTGGGCTTGGGGAATCATTTGGGTTAGCTGAGTTGGAGTGGTGAAGTCTCCATCCATGGTGAGGTGGCTAAGCTTGGTTTAGAGTGTAGCATGAATGAGTTTAAAAAGGTTTAATGAAGGGTTAAGAAAGAACCCCCTTCTTGCCATTAATGGCTTGGTGAGGTGGAAAGTGGCTTCCATGGCTTGTATGTGGCTTATGCATGGCTTCATGGCTCCATTTGGCTTGGGAAAAGGTTTGGTCAATTTCATAAAAAAATGTTATTTGGAATTTTTGAAAACTTTAGATTTTTTGGATTGGTTTTGTCATGATGATATTTTGGTTTAATCAAAATGATGGGTTTTGGACTTAGGGGATGATTTTAATTAAGTGGGCATGATGAGACAATATCACATGGGCTTTGGAATAAGTCTTGGGCTTTTTGAAATCATTTTGGATGGGCTTTTAAAATGGTTTAAGGAAGTGAGCTTTTGGATTTTAAAATAAATGTTAGGATGAAAATTTTGTAAAGGATTGGGCCCAATAATTATTGGATTCTATTTGGGAATGTTTCATGAATGGTTTGGAGCAAATTTAGGGTAATTTGGGGGTGAATTGGGTTCAATTTAGGCTTTTTTTGGTAATGAGGCCAAAGCGGATCAAATTGAGCTAACTTGGGTTAAGGTTGAGCCAATGTTGAGTTTGATGTAAAATTAATTTTGAGAAATGTTTATGGGAGTATAACAAAGAGTTTTCAATTTTGGTTGGGCTTTGAATTTGGGATTTGGGCCTATTTGGGTTCATGATTGGTTTAGGCCAAATTGGGGATTTTTGATTTGGGTTAGGCTTGGGTGGAGTTTGGGTTCAAATTTTGGGAAAATCAAGTTAGAGTTTTGTTTTTGGGGATGTTAGGAAGGGTTTAGAAAAGATTTGGGGCTAATTGGAGTTGAGTTGGGTTGGTTTGGGCTAAGTTTAGGTCATGGGCCAAAATTGGGCTTTAAGCTTCAAATTGAAATTGGATCCACATGTTGATGAAATTGGGTTTGAATTTGATCTAAATTAGTATTGGGGATATGAAATTGAAGTTTAGGATTGAATTGGATCAAAATTGAGGTCAATTGGAGTGGTTTGGTTGGACATTGGGCTCTCTTAGGTTAAAAATAGGTCAAATTAGGGGTTTTGGTAAAAAATGGGCTAAATTGACAAAATTGGCTTATGGTGTAGTTGAACAAAATGAAATTGGGAATATTTTTAATTTTAGGGAATTTTTTGAGAATTTTCTGAATTTTTGGAATTTTGGGGTTAAAAGGGTATTTTGGGTATTTGGAGGTTATTGATGAGGTAATTTGAAAATTTTGGTATATTTGACAAAGGATGATCAATTTGAGTGGTGGGAAATGTTTAGGACTGATTTTGAGGAATTCTGGGTAATTTAAGCAATTTTGCAAATTTTGGGCAATTTCAAGGGCATTTGGTAGGTTTGGTGGGTTTAGGGTCCCGGGGGTCAAAAATTGAAATTTTGGAAAAATAAAGGTTGATCAAGTGTGAGTGAAATGAAATCATTTTGGTTGAGCCAAGAAGCCATATTAAGATCACAAGAGCCATGAGAGGACTCATTTTAGGCATTCACTATGTTGTTCCTAACACTCTTAGCAAGGGGCTTAGGGGTTAAGGTCCATCCATATGAATTACCTACATGAGTCAGGGAATTAAATTGGGTAAGAATGATTTTAGGGTTGGAATGTGTGTGAGAGTGTAGTGTGTGTACAAGTCAAACCTCGCCAGACCAGACCATCCAGGGTAGTCCTAAGGCCAAAGAGTCCTGTAGGAAACTCATCCTTTAAACCTCCACATATTGATTTTAACCCTCCAAGTGGTTTAGGGGTTTACAATCAAACTTGTGGGGTTTGAAGGGAGTCAAGAAGTGGTTTGAATTTCTAAGTGGTGGTAGGTTCCATTTCTAGTCCTCTAAGATAGTCAAAGGGAAAACCTATGACTAGATCCTAAGCACTAAGGAGAAAGAAGACTTCACCAAAAATGAGGTCAACAAATGGACCCCCAATAGGTGTGGTGTGCTAACCAAGCACACCGCGCTTATTGGCGTTGACCGAAGAGATCAAAAAAACTAACATAGACGTCTAAGTGACACACTTAGAACAGAGCGTAGAAAATTTCCGGTGGGGAGTACCGAGTATATCTCCAAGACTGGAGATCCTTGAACTCTCGCTGGAGAAAAAGAAGGTGAATTCCAAATCACGAGATCTGGGGAGATTTGATTTTAGATTGGTTTCATTTTTTTATTTCAAGTTTTAATTTTGAGTTTGAATTTTGATTTGATCAGAGTTCCGATTGCGATTGAAGTTCGATTTAAGATTAATTTCAAGGTGGATCTCGTTGAGATTCAGAATTTGGAATGAGAATTGGAACCTATATTCCAACCTCAGGATTGTGAAGAAGACTGGAGTTTTAGGCTCCAGCCTCGCAAGTTTGAAAGAGAACTAGAATTTAGGCTCTAGTCTCAGGAAGAGAACTGGAAGTTAGGCTCCAGCCGAAAGTTTGAATGAGAACTAGAAGTTGGGCTATAGCCTCGAAGAGAACTGGAAGTTAGGCTCCAGCCTCAAAAGTTTGAAAGAGAACTAGAAGTTAGTCTCTAGCCTCAAAGAGAACTGGAAGTTAGGTTCCAGCCTCGAAAGTTTGAATGAGAAATAGAAGTTAGGCTCTAGCTTCATAGGTTTGAAAGAGAACTAGAATTAAGGCTCTAGTCTCGAAGAGAGCTGGAAGTTAGGATCCAGCCTCAAAAATTTGAAAGAGGACTAGAAGTTAGGCTCTAGCCTCGAAGAGAACTGGAAGTTAGGCTCCAGCTTCAAAAATTTGAAAGAGGACTAGAAGTTAGGCTCTAGCCTCAAAGTTTGAATGAGGACTAGAAGTTAGGCTCTAGCCTCGAAGAGAGCTGGAAGTTAGGCTCCAGCCTTGAAAGTTTGAATGAGGACTAGAAGTTAGGCTCTAGCCTCGAAGAGAACTTTTGAATGAGAACTAGAAGTTAGGCTCTAGCCTCGAAGAGAACTGGAAGTTAGGCTCCAGACTCGAAAGTTGATCTGTATGAAGAGGGACCCAGTTCTATGCCATCAGAACCAAATCGAACAAAGTTCGTGGCTCCATGTCAATAAAACTAGTTGATCATCTAAGACACAAAAGAAAGAGAATTGAAAGGATCTGGTAAGTGTACCAAGCTGAAAAAACTCGACCTAGCGATAAGTCGAGGAAAATATTTGAATTACAGAAGAGTTTCAAACGGATTTCGATTCGAAGACTAATTGAAGGATTCAGATCGAAGGATTCAGATCGGACAGATTCAGATCGGATGGATTCAGATCGGAATTGAATTTGAGATTTAGATTCATTTCGTTTGTTTTGGTGATTCAATTTCATTTTTTTAATTAGAGTTCGTGTTCATTTGCAGTTTGTTTTGACATTCAGATTCTTAAAAAGAGTTCTTATTCATTTTCTTTCTCTCTCTTTTTTTTTCGTCTTCATTTTCGTTTTTCATTTTCTTTTCCATTTTCTTTTTTATTCTCATTCATTCTTTTTATGTTCTCTTTTCTTTCCGTTCTTTATTCAAAGTTCATTTAACTTAATGGCATTTCACAGTCAATTTGTACAAAAGAGGTGAAGGCAAAACATGACATAGTCGTTTCTATTTCAATTTGTTGAAAATACATCACATAGTCTGATCCAAAACATGATTATATCTTCCTTGAAAATTCAGTATCTCATATAATCCATATAAATCCAAAACGGATTGTGTAAGATTCTTGTTGATTCTTCCAAAAGCATTTGTCAAAATCCATGTCTGAATAGTAAGATACATGGACAATAACATCACCTTCCAAGCCATCCTTGGCAGGAAATGCAGTGCGGATGTGCATTGGAGGTGTGCTATCTCCCATGTAACTCATAGCTCGTAGGGCCGGAGACTCTCTAACTCTGGATCTGGCTGAAAGTGGAAAGGCATTTTTCTATCGTCCATCTTCCTGAAAGTGACAGAGATTCGCTCCACAGGCACTCCTGGGATGCAATGTTTTGCTACGTCGGCTCCGTTTCCTTTTAACACCAGGACGGAACCTACCGGTAGTGGTATATCCACCGGCCCTTGGAAATCACCGGGGCCTGCTATCCGGAGGTCAGATCTGAACATGATGTTACACTGGTTGACGGAAGACACTATGCAGAAAGGTCTGACGAAGTCATGATGATCTATATGTGGCGGTATGCAGTCGCCCTCCCTATATATGTTAATGATGCAGCTATTGGGTATGCAATTTGCAGGCAATACCCTCCATGTCACCATCCTTTTTACCATTCTCTTGATAATTCTTGGCATCGGATCCACCTCACTACGACGGAGTATCCCTGGTGGATTTCCCTTTCTGTCCTCGGCGAAGTTGTAGCAACACCCGCACTGAATCGTAACTCTTCCTTTTCCTCTCATCCACTTTCGAGATTCTGAGTAGGTCTTTTCTCTTAAACGACCGGCTCGACCCATTTTTTGAAGCTCGATGACACAGTCCACAATTCTTCTGCTTGCTCGTAGTACGAAAACACATTCGTATGCAGCTCGAGGCCTTCTAGGATGTTGATCCTCTTGCCTCGAATCCTTTCAGAATATTCAAAAGTTTTCTTTTCAACATTCTGCATCTTTTCCAGCTCGTATTCCGGAATTATCTGCAATCGGCGAGGCCTGGTGACGTACTGGGGAATGTATGGTTCAACCCCAGCACGCTCTCCTGTATGTTTTGGCTCCTCGGGGATAGTCTCTGTCGGGACATCCTCTGGGATTGCTTTCACAACAAGACTCTTCAGAACTGGTACATCTGCTTGGCGTCGAGATGCTGATTTTATTTCTGCTCTTTTTAGAGTTTCTTTCATCCTTTCTGCTGTTCATGGAATTTCTTTTATCCTTCCTGCAGTTCTTGGAATTAAATTTCTCTTTTCTGGTTCCAGACGAACCGATTTCTTCGGAGTAACCGATTTCTTCGGAGTATTTTCATTGACAGTAGCAACTGTCTCTTTTTGTTGATCCGCTGCCAGCTTGGTCAGGATCTTGCGTATGCGGTGAATCTTGTTTCTTCCTTGGGTCGGAGTAAGAGTAGCTCTCCTTACTTCTAGAACTTCTGTGGGTGTGGCGCTGAAAAGCCTGCCCTTTGCTGTAGCAACCACAGACTTTATTTTCTTGTCTTCTCCCGTTGCATGAGCGGCGTTTGCTTTTCTTTACTTGGTAGTAGACTGTTGGATTTTGGGGATCATGCACAACGGAAGCGAAATTAATCATGTACGCATATTAAAGTCATTTCCCCAAAAACCACCAAGGATCTCATGTGCTCATACAAATCAAAAACATAAACCCAAAAAGAAGTGCAAGAAATCATACCATGCAAGAGTTCTACTCTTAGATTTCCTCGGATCTTTAAGGCACTGAAACCACCGCCCTCTACCGGTATCCACACTCGAACGGATTTCCAAATGGCTTCCAACTGCTAGATCGGAAACGGGGTTTTCTCCAAAACCCAAAGAACTCTCTTCCTCTCTTATGGATTTCAAAAGGAAAATAAAAAAATTAACTTCATAAGCCATGACCCCTCCTTTTAATTGAAGTGACACCGTTTCATGGCACCTCTTCATTAAAGAGGTCATTTTTAGTATATATTTAAAAACTCCTTTTTAAATATATGATGAATTAAAACTCTTTTAATTCATGCTTGTAATTTAAAATAATCTTATTATTATAAATTACTCGAAGTGAGAGAGTGTTCATCAACCATTCTAGTCCATTCAAATTTTGTGCGACCCTATAGGTTCAATTAACATTGGCGGTAGGCTTAAATCACCATTTATAAACCTACAAGTTATAGTTGGTCTCTAGCAAGACACTATAACTACCCAAGTTAGTATGAATAGTCTCAAGATCCGAGACAACCTGATTGTTAATGACATAATCCCTTTATCACATGATATCATGATAGAATATAAGACATGGATTAATGTCAACCTTATATCTCTCTATCTTTAATTTCTCGACTCCTGATTAGACTGATTAAATAAATGCAATTGATCTCCATCAATTCATTTGAGTGTGGCCACACAATTCTCAGTCTAAATCATTCGAGGGGCCAGAGATATCTCTCTTATTATAAGAGGGATAAATTCCATCTTGATTACTCATATCTCACTACATGATTCACATTATGCCCAATCATAATCTTTATGGTCATCCGGTCGAAGACAAGGTTGGGTTATGTCAAAACATAATATTCCTCATGTTGAGAACCATGACAATCTCAGTGTCAAAGGATTCGATGTCACTACAACTCGAGATTAACATATGACTTATATCCATGATTTAATCTCAAAGCGAGTCGATCCAATATTTATTCTCCAATAAATACATATAAATCTGATGTGTATCCCCATACATATATTCATCTCATGAATATCCATCAAACTTTATATTAATCTTTATTTATTGTCATTCCCACAACAATAAGCGATTATGGATATTTAGAATAATTTTCATAATAAACATGAAACTATTCAAGGTTCTTCTTCTATCATAAACATGCTAATTAAAATAGAAAAATATTCATAAAAAGTTCAAAATACATATCCATATAATATCCATATAATAGGCCTAGGGCACTTATCACTAACGAGTCTCCCACTTGCACTAGGCCCATTTATCAATGTATCTAATACCCATGGACCTTACATGACCCTCATGTTTTGCTTGTGGTAGAGGCTTAGTTAATGGATCCACAACATTGTCATCTGTTACAACTTTGCATATTTTAACGTCACCTCTCTCAATAATTTCTCTAAGGAGATGATAACGCCCGAGTATATGTTTGGATCGCTGATGTGACCTAGGTTCCTTTGCTTGTGTTATAGCACCATTGTTGTCACAATAAATCTCAACAGGATTTGTGATACTAGGAATCACTCCAAGGTCAGAAACAAATTTCTTTATCCAAACTGCTTCTTTCGCTGCATCACATGTCGCTATGTACTCGCCTTCGGTTGTAGAATCAACAACGGTGCTTTGCTTTGAACTCTTCCAGCTAATAGCACCACCATTTAAACAAAACACATATCCCGATTGCGATCGATAATCATCTTTGTGTGATTGAAAGCTTGCATCCGTGTAACCTCTTACAACCGGATCATCTTCTAATCCACCAAACACCAAGAACACATCCTTAGTTCTTCTCAAGTACTTAAGAATGTTCTTGATCGCTATCCAGATGACTTTCACCGGGATCCGATCGGTATCCGCTCGTTATGCTTAAAGCATAAGAAACATCCGGTCTAGTACATAACATGGCATACATGATAGATCCTATAGCGAAGCATAAGGAATCTTACTCATACGCTCTCGCTCATCATTAGTGTTAGGACACCGAGTCTTGCTAAGCGTTATGCCATGTGACATAGGCAAGAATCCTCTCTTGGACTCTTCCATACGGAACCTTTTCGAGTATAAGGTCTATATATGTACTTTGATTTAGAGCAATTAGCCTTTTAGATCTATCTCTATAGATCTTTATCCCTAGGATATAGGATGCCTCTCCTAAATCCTTCATTGAGAAACATTTACCCAACCAAGTTTTGACATTGTGCAAGGTAGGTATGTCATTCCCAATGAGTAATATGTCATCGACATATAAGACCAGAAAAACAAGAGTGCTCCCACTAACTTTCTTGTAAACACAAGGTTCATCTTCATTTTTGATAAAGCCAAACTCTTTGATCGTCTCATCAAAACGAAGATTCCAACTCCTTGAAGCCTCGCTTCAAACCATAAATGGATCTTAGAAGCTTGCACACTTTACCGGAATTCTCGGGATGAACAAAACCTTCAGGTTGTGTCATATACACATCCTCAAACAAGTTTCCATTAAGAAACGCGGTTTTAACATCCATTTGCCATATCTCATAGTCATAATATGCAGCAATGGCAATGAGAATTCTAATAGACTTAAGCATGACTACCGGTGAAAAAGTTTCATCATAGTCAATACCATGAATTTGTTTAAAACCTTTTGCAACAAGTCTTGCTTTATAAGTATGCATATTACCATCCATGTCAGTTTTCTTCTTGAAAACCCACTTGCACCCAATGGTCTTAATATCATTTGGTGGATCAACCAAGTTCCAAACTTGATTATCATACATGGATTGGATTTCGATTTCATGGCCTCTAACCATTTGTCGAGTCTTGATTTAACATAGCATCTTGATAGGTAGTAGGATCACCATGATCCATTAACAATACATCATGATCATTATTCATGAGAAATCCATATCTCTCGGGCTCATAACGTATTCTATCGGATCTACGTAGTTCTTGTGTTACAAGCTGGTGTGTCAATAACTCCTTGTTGACCACCATCATCCAAAGGTATTTCAATGTTATTTTGTGACTCTCGAACTTCTTCGAGTTGTACTTTACTCCCATCGATTCCTTTAGAAATAAATTCCCTTTCCAAAAAGAAACCATTTCTAGCAATAAACACTTTGTTCTCAATGGGATTGTAAAAGTAATATCCTTTAGTCTCATTAGGATAACCCACAAAAATACATTTATCGATTTAGGTTCAAGTTTATTAGAATGTAAACGCTTTACATAAGCTTCACAACCCCAAATCTTAAGAAAAAGCAAACTAGGCTTCTTCCCGAGTCCATATCTCATATGGTGTCTTTTCAACCCTTTTGGATGGAACTCTATTTAGTGTAAAAGCAGATGTCATAAGTGCATAACCCCAAAAGGAAAGTGGAAGATCCGATGCACTCATCATTGATCGAACCATATCAAATAGAGTTCGATTCCTTCTTTCGGACACACCATTCCATTGTGGTGTTCCGGGAGGAGTAAGTTGTGAAACAATTCCACAACTCTTAAGATGATCACCAAACTCTTGGCTCAAATATTCTCCACCTCGATCGGATCGAAGCACCTTAATTGTCTTACCAAGTTGATTTTGTACTTCATTTTGAAAATACTTGAACATTTCAAATGCTTCATATTTATGTCTCATCAAATAGACATAACCATACCTACCGAAATCATCGGTAAAGGTAATGAAGTACACTGTAACCTCCTATGGCTTCTATTCTTAATGGTCCACATACATCCGTATGTATTAGGGCCAATAATTCATTAGCCCTTTCACCGTGTCCGAGTAAAAGGCTCCTTTGTCATTTTCCCCAAAAGACATGATTCGCAAGTATCAAATGATTCATAATCAAATGAATTCAAAAGTCCATCTTTATGGAGTTTTGAAATGCGTTTCTCATTTATGTGTCCTAGACGACAATGCCAAAGATAGGTTACATTGAAGTCATTTGACTTAAATTTCTTGGTAGTAATGTTACATACAGAAAAATCATTGGATATTTGAAGGTTCAAAACATAAAGACCATCTAGTAAAACGAGCATTTGCATAGAACATATCTTTATGATAAATGGAGCAAATATTATTCCTAATAATAAAAGCAAAACCATCATTATCCAAACAAGAAAGCTGAAACAATGTTTCTACACATTGTAGGAACATAAAAACAATTGTTCAATACTAACAAAAGCCCACCTGGGTAAAGAAAGTTCATAACTTCCTACGACTAAAGCGAGCAACTTTTGCTCCATTGCCTACGCGAAGATCCACTTCGCCCCGTTTCGATTTTCTACTCCCCTTTAGTCCTCGCACATTTGAACAAATGTGAGATGCGAATCCGGTATCCACTATCCGGGAACTAGAAGGAGTATAATTAATGCGTATAACATTTATACCAAGCACTTGGTCCCACCGGTTTTCTTGTTCATTAGATCTTCCTTATAAAGTTTGCAATTTCTTTTCCAATGACCGGGTTCATTGCAAAAGAAACGAGACATCATCCTTCCGGGATTTAGCCTTGGAACTAAGATTGGGCTTAGGTTTAGGATTGGACTTTCCACCCAAACCTTTGCCTTTTCCTTTTCCTTTCTTCTTAAAACTCTTACCCTTTTGCTTAACCATTAAGATTTGCCCAGGCTTAGATTTTATATTTTGTTCAGCAGTTTTAAGCATTGTATGCAACTCTGATATTGATTTGTCCATCTCATTCATATTGTAGTTCATGACAAACCGGTCATAACTACGAGGAAGTGAATTCGGGAGCAAATCAGTAGCCAATTCTTGGCTTAATGGAAATCCAAGCCTTGCCAGGTGTTCCATGTAACCTTTCATTTTCAATACATGAGCACTAACTGAACTACCTTCAGTCATTTTGCAAGAATGCAATGCCTTGGTAGTTTCATATCTTTCTTGCCTTGCTTGTTGCTGGAACATTTCCTTTAGGTTTATTATCATATCATAAGCCTCCATATGTTCTAAATCTTTATGGATCTCAGAACTCATGACAACTAACATCAAGCAAGCAACATCTACAGAGTCACTATGATGCTTCTCATAAGCATTCTTTTACGCTCCGGTGGCATTATCATCTGGTTTTTCGGGGTGAGGTTCATCCGGGACATATAACTTCCTTTCGTGTTTGAGAACAATTCTCGAATTACGAAACCGATCAGGAAGTTAGCCCTCGTAAGCTTGTCCTTCTCAAGGACCGATCGCAATGAAAATGCGGAATTGTTATTATTATTGTTGGCCATCTACAATAAATGCAAAGTTTAAGTATATTAATTATGAAAAACTCCCACTAAATTAATAATCCCTCTTTAAAATTATATTAACTTTAGTGGTATAAGATCCATAATTATACTTAATTTTAAGTCGGCTTTGGCATGACACTTAAAATCAAGTATATTTAGGTAGGTAACTATTACCAATTGCATCAAATGCAACTCTTAATGGGATTTTTGACATCTTATGTCGTAGCATGTTTAAATCTCATCTCATGCCCTTAGGCCCAAAACCATTTTGTAAGCCTAATTAAGTTTTACCATTTTAAACACATGAGTAGCACCATTACTCATCCTCGCCATGCTAATATTATCTAATGTACTCCTACTTTGGTAGAACCCACATCATGGTGATATTAGTTTTTGACGAGTGTTTAAGAATAATGGATGGCATGAAAAACTTAAAATTTCAAATGAGGGATCGTTATAGATTTTAAATTATAATGATGTTATGATTTATTTTAGTATCATATACTAAACCACATCACGAGAAAATATCAAAATCGAAGCATAATTAAGCGTGTCAAAATATGGCCCCAAAACCGGAATGATCTTCATAAGCCGATTATGAAGATCAAAAGTCCAATCTAAGGGTAAAAAGTAACTTCTAAAGCCTTCGAGATCACCATCTCCTGCATGGACTTCTAGCTCCTCCATCACCATGGTGGATAGTGGATTTCAAGTGCCTTGCTTTGTCTTCTCACGATTTATCTCACCAAGAATAAATACATGTAATATAAATTACAACAAAGCAAAATGGCACGCAGGCCATAATTAATAATTACATCCCATTGCAAAAATTAAAAATATTACAACCATGCGATTCACGAAGTCACTTGGCCATATTATGTTTCACGCAAGTCGATACATCATGTATTAATCTAATTAATACATCCATGTTTGACAAACTAAAAAAAAATAATAATAAAATTACTTGATAATTGGCTCGATGTTTCTAAAACAATTAAATTTATGAGGCGTTAGGAATAAAAACGGCGGTTCCGCTAAAATTTCTTAATTAAAATCTGTACATCGCAATACTAAAATTTTATATATTTTTTTTGCCAAAAACAATCCAAAATTTCATAAATTATTTAAAAAGAATTTCATGCAAAAAATTATAAATATTGCGATATAAATTCAACACTTTAATCTAATTAAAATTTGAATCCAGATTTTAAATTCGCATTAAATCATAATTTAATTAATCATATTAATTAATTAATGCGAATAGGTGCCATTCGAACGAATAGACACGAGGGAGTTGGGCCTTACAAACCAAGAGGTGCCGACCCATTAGACACTTATTGGTGTCGACTCCACATCGACCGCCCGCCATAACCGCCGCCACCGGCCAACCGCCGCCGTCGGCCAACCGCCGCCGTCGGCCAACCGCCACCGTCGGCCAACCGCCGCCGCCGAATCCGCCGGCGGCCAGCGCCGCCGCGGCCGACGTCCAAAACGCCGTTAAATTGATTTCTATGAAAACATAAGTTGGCTCTGATACCACTGTTGGATTTTGGGGATCATGCGCAACGGAAGCGAAATTAATCATGTACGCATATTAAAGTCATTTCCCCAAAAACCACCAAGGATCTCATGTGCTCATACAAATAAAAAACATAAACCCAAAAAGAAGTGCAAGAAATCATACCATGCAAGAGTTCTACTCTTAGATTTCCTTGGATCTTTAAGGCAGCTGAAACCACCGCCCTCTACCGGTATCCACACTCGAACGGATTTCCAAATGGCTTCCAACTCGCTAGATCGGAAACGGGGTTTTCTCCAAAACCCAAAGAACTCTCTTCCTCTCTTATGGATTTCAAAAGGAAAATAAAAAAATTAACTTCATAAGCCATGACCCCTCCTTTTAATTGAAGTGACACCGTTTCATGGCACCTCTTCATTAAAGAGGTCATTTTTAGTATATATTTAAAAACTCCTTTTTAAATATATGATGAATTAAAACTCTTTTAATTCATGCTTGTAATTTAAAATAATCTTATTATTATAAATTACTCAAGTGAGAGAGTGTTCATCAACCATTCTAGTCCATTCAAATTTTGTGCGACCCTATAGGTTCAATTAACATTGGCGGTAGGCTTAAATCACCATTTATAAACCTACAAGTTATAGTTGGTCTCTAGCAAGACACTATAACTACCCGAGTTAGTATGAATAGTCTCGAGATCCGAGACAACCTGATTGTTAATGACATAATCCCTTTATCACATGATATCATGATAGAATATAAGGCATGGATTAATGTCAACCTTATATCTCTCTATCTTTAATTTCTCGACTCCGATTAGATCGATTAAATAAATGCGATTGATCTCCATCGATTCATTTGAGTGTGGCCACACGATTCTCGATCTAAATCATTCGAGGGGCCAGAGATATCTCTCTTATTATAAGAGGGATAAATTCCATCTTGATTACTCATATCTCACTACATGATTCACATTATGCCCGATCATAATCTTTATGGTCATCCGGTCGAAGACAAGGTTGGGTTATGTCAAAACATAATATTCCTCATGTTGAGAACCATGACAATCTCGGGTCGAAAGGATTCGATGTCACTACTGACTTGAGATTAACATATGACTTATATCCATGATTTAATCTCAAAGCGAGTCGATCCAATATTTATTCTCCAATAAATACATATAAATCTGATGTGTATCCCCATACATATATTCATCTCATGAATATCCATCAAACTTTATATTAATCTTTATTTATTGTCATTCCCACAACAATAAGCGATTATGAATATTTAGAATAATTTTCATAATAAACATGAAACTATTCAAGGTTCTTCTTCATCATAAACATGCTAATTAAAATAGAAAAATATTCATAAAAAGTTCAAAATACATATCCATATAATATCCATATAATAGGCCTAGGGCACTATCACTAACATAGACAACTGACTTGGGTCACCTAATTTCATCACTGTATGGCTGCGGTGCTCTTCTCGATCAATCGGAGTCCAATCAGTTTCTTCATATTGTAGCCTGGCTGGTGTGAAATCGGAGTCGATCTCAATCACGGCTCCATCCCTCACCCTCTTTTCATCAAGTGCTAGACTAATGCCATTTTTAACGTTCAGAACTAACCGCCCATTCGACATTTCCCTGCGAAAAACAAGAAAATGATCAGGGGCTGTACTAAGAACAAGAACAATAAGAAAAAAAAACATTTATTAATGAAAAAATTTTATTTAGTTCTTTTAAATTTTAAAGAAAGTAGGAAGAGATGAGGAAAGATCATGAATGAATTTATTTAAAAGGAAAGATCAACATTTTATTATTACAATTTCACATGTTTTCTTTTAACACATTTTTGTTAATGATTTTTTTTATCATCCATTTTATTTTGGGTACGGAACCAGTCACAAATGATTACTCTACCCGTGTTTCTAGGAATGAGACTCCACTTTTAAATTCCATCTTTCGAAACATCAGGTTGCATCATATTTCTTCAAATATCGTCCATTAATTGGAAGCATATGTCGTTCTCCACGACAATTCACCAGTTGGTAGGAACCTCCAGAGTAGACTGTCTCGACCAAGAATGGACCCTCCCAAGTCGGTTTAAATTTACCTCCTATCTTGTGGTGTGCAAGAATAGGCCTCTTGAGAATTAAAACCAAGTCACCGACTTTGAACGTCCTCGGGCGGACCAGTTTATCGTGGGCCTGGATCATCTTGGCTTGATACAGTTCCAAATTCTGCTGCGCTGAAAGTCATTTTCCTTCCAAGCTTTCCTTCTAGTCGTAATTTGGCATTTTTTTGTAGTGATCTTGTTTGCAACTGCAATTCTGAGTGAGAGAAGCTGTACCTCCAAGGGTAAGACGGCCTCGGACTCGTACACTAGAGCGTAGGGTGTAGACTGAGTAGGAGTTCTGAAAGTTGTCCTGTAGGCCCATAAGGCTTCTAACAACTTCTCGTGCCAATTTCTCTTGTTGTCATCCAAAATTTTCTTTAGGATTTGGATGAGAGTTTTATTAAACGCTTCAGCCAAGCCATTCACTTTTGGGTAGTAGATCGTCGAATAGCGCCAGCCAATCCCGTGCCTTCTGACAAAATTGTTGATCTTCGTACTTCTGAATGCGGACCCATTATCCGAGATAATCCTGAACGGTACCCCGAAACGGTAAACGACTTGATTCTTGAAGAACTGTAGCACGTGGTGTGCCTTCACTTCTCTGAGCGGTACTGCTCGCCCACTTGGAAAAGTAATCTGTAACTGCAAGAATGAATCGATGTCCTCTTGAAGAAGGCGGTTATATCGGGCCCACAATATCTGTGCCCCAACATTCAAATGGCCACGATCCGATTGTCGGATGTAGCACATTTGGAGGTTGATGTAAAACCACTCCATGCACTTAGCACAGGTGACAACTCTTTGCAACTTTCATGCAGTCGGTCATCATCGAGGGCCAGTAGTACCCTAGTCTTTTAATCTTCATCTTCATTTTTGGACCCGACTGATGAGCGCCACAAAGTCCTGAGTGCACTTCTTTAACAATTTCATGAGCCTTGGACTCGCTCAGGCACCTTAGCCACATCTGATCGAAAGACCTTCTGTATAATGTATTGTTTATTAATGCGTAAGACATAGTTCTTTTCTTGATCTGATGAGCTAATGACTTATCGTTCGGTAGGTTTCCTGTTTGCAGGTAGTCTATGAGCGGTTGACGCCAATCCTCTGTATTTTCTATTACTGTCGCGATTGATTCTTCTTCTTTTTCTGACTTGTGTATCATGTCCATGTCGAGCTGCGATAAAACCTGACGTCCTTGAACTGATATTTCAACTGATTCATCCTGAAAGCAGGCAAATTCCTTTGCAAGACGGGCTAACGCATCTGCGAGAGCCATTTCTCTTCTGGGAATCTTATAGATCGTTACATTCGGAATTTGCTCCAGTAATTTCATTGCATATTGAAAGTACTGCTCGAGTCTTGGCTTTAGAATTCTATACTGTCCGGCGACCTGTTGAAAGATCAACTGAGAATCCCCGTAGATGTTGATGTCTGTTATCCCCATCTGAATGGTTAACTCCAGTCCAATTACGAGAGCTTTGTATTCGGCCTCGTTGTTCGTACACGGCTCTGTTAAATGGTAGTAATATCTTAACATCCCCCGTTCCAGCGTTATAAATATTAGTCCGATTCCTGCTTTACCGGGCACTATCATTTTCAATTCTTTATCTTTCTGTGCTGAAGATGCTCCATCGAAATACAGCTCCCAACATTGATCATTGGGGTCTTCTAGGCTCATTATCTGCTCGTCAGGCAAGCCTTCGTTAAGAGGCAATTCTACTGGTAAAGGGTGTGCTGCGAGGAAGTCTGCTAAGGCTTGCCCCTTTACGACACGAAAGTTATATCGAATTTCAATAATATCATCGACCACCTGACAAGTTTGCCGGAAAGTGTCGGTCAGGTCATTAAGTATTGCAATGGATTAAACTTCGAAATAAGGTTGACCTTATGAGAAAGCATGTAGTGTCTGAGCTTTTGAGCGGCGAAGATCAGGGCTAAACAATGCTTCTCAATCGGGGGGTACTTTACCTCCGTCGAAATTAGACGATGGCTTAAGTAGTAGAGAGCATTTTCTTTTCCCTCGTCATTGACCTGGGCTAGCAGGGCTCCAAGGGAGTCATCTAAAGCCGCGGTAAAAAGTATTAACGGTCGATCTGAGACTGGGTCTGCTAAAACAGGAGGTGTCATTAAATACTGCTTAATGTCCTCAAAGGCCCGCTGGCATTTCTCTTCCCAAATGAATTTGGTGTCCTTTTTAACCAATGCCGAGAAGGGCTGACACCTACCTGACAAATTCAAGATAAAGCGTCGAAGATATGCTAACTTCCCTTGAAAGGATCGTAGTTGATTCAAAGTTTTGGGAGGAGGCATTTCTAAGATAACTTTAATCTTCTCCGGATCGATTTCAATTCCACGATGTCGGACGACAAATCCTAAGAATTTCCCAGAGGTGACGCCGAAGGTGCATTTCAAGGGATTCATCTTAAGGTTAAATTGTCTTAATCGCTCGAAAACAATTCTCAAATCATACAGGTGATCTTCCTTCAGTTTTCTCTTGATGACCACATCATCCACGTAGCATTCGACTTGGTTGTGTATGAGATCATCAAAAATCCTCGTCATAGCTCTTTGGTATGTTGCTCCTGTTTTCTTCAACCCAAAGGCATTACTGTGTAGCAGTATATTCTGATCGGCGTTCTGAAGGCTGTGAGCTTCTCATCTTCCGGTATCATTTTTATTTGATTGTATCCTGAAGATCCATCCATGAAAGAGAAAATTTCATGTGTTGAAGCAATGTCATCATCAGTTCTGGAATTGGTAGTGGGAATTCATCCTTTGGACATGCTTTATTCAAATCTCTGAAATCCACGCAGATTCTGATCTATCCATTCTTCTTTATGAATGGTACCACGTTGGCTAGCCAAGTCGGGTATTGTTCTTCACGGACAAATTTAGCGTCTATTAGCTTCTTAACTTCAGCTATTACTTGTTGTTCAATCTCTAGACTCATTCTTCTGGAAGCTTGCCTGACTGGAACGGCAGCGGGATCCACTCCTAGCCTGTGAACTGCCACCTCTGGAGCTAATCCTGGCATTTCGTCGTTACTCCAAGCAAAACAGTCCTTGAATTCCATTAGTAGCTTGACCATGTTTTCAGAGTTTTTTTTATTGAGCAAGGAGCTAACAAAGGTCGGCCTAGGCTCTTCGCTAGTACCTAAGTTAACTTCCATTAACTCTTCTATTGTAGATTTAATTTCTTCTTCAAATTCTGGCGGAGCATTTACGATTTACAGATCTTCAAGATCATCTGAGGCTTCTAAGCAAACTTCATTAGGCTTGCAAGTGACAACCAAGCAGAATCCCGTATCATCAACTGATCCTATTGTACCGAATCCGAGTCCATGTTTTGAATTGGGAGGCCGACTGTCATTATTCCATAATTTTTCAAAGTGTTGTGATTGACCTTTTGCCCATCGTCGAGGTAAGACACCACATTGAATTAAATTTTGAACATAGGGAGAATGCCACTCAAAAGGCAGTTCCATTAATTCGGAAGAAGTAACACCTTCAAATTGTACATCATTTTCAGTTTTGGAAAAAGAAGCACCACGGTAGAATTTGATTGGTTTAGTACCGCCACCATGTACCTCCTTGACCACCATACCCTTGACCTTATTAGAATGGATCGGGGTCAGGGTCATAGTTTGTACATAATGGTTAATCTTCTCGTACATTAATTTGTATTCTTCATTCTTTTCATCTTCGAGAGAGATCTTGAACTGTGGTTACTTCAGACTTATCGCTGCTGCTTCTTTCTTGATTTCTTCTTCTTCGTAACCGTTCTCCCAATCAACGTCGATGACCAGTTTCTTCTGTCCAACTGTTCCAACGTCTCTTCCTCGACCTCGTCCCCGGCCTCGACCTCGGGTGCGAGTTCTGGAGAAACCTTCACTATCTCGTCGTAAGGGAGTGGTGAGTAAGTGTTGAACTAGAATTTCAGGTTCTTCATCGTCTCGAACTTCTTTTGCTTCATTTGGTATGATATTTCTGGAGAAGATTGTCTTCTTCGGAGGCGCGTAGTAGGCTGCATCTTCATGAATCCCAATCTCGTGTACGGAGAATGGTTGCAAGTCACCCTTAATACATTGTTCTCCTCCTTCTTAATACTTTATGCATTGGTGTAGAGACGATGGTACCATCCGGTTCTCATGGATCCACGGCCGACCCAGTAGAGCGTTGAACGATGTCTCAGAATCAATTATATGAAATTTTGTGGTTGTCTTTGCTAAGTCACAGGCCTTCGTTAATAGTGTAATCGATCCAAGAGCTCTTTCTCCTTTCTGATTGAACCCTCTTAATAACATCTTGTCTACTTCAAGCTCGCGAGCATCAATTTCCAAATATGCCAATGTCCGAAGATTCATTATGTTGATTGATGCTCCCAGATCAACCAACACTCTGGAGAGCGTAAACATTCCAATAGTGATTCGAAATGTGCGACGGTCGGTTATGATCGAGTTGTTCCAGGTAGTAGATCATTGTCCGTGAAGGTAACACAACGCTGTTCTTTTAAAGAGCAAACCTCATCGAAGGAATTACCGGCCATTTGAGCTAAGCAAATTTACGGATCAAGTAAAGCCTTAATCGAGTTTCCCTCATCTCCTTTGACAGGATCAGAGCGTCGTAGATGCTCAGTTTGGCTGGTAGCTTCCTAAGATGGGCTAGCACGTTATAATCCACCTTATTACCATGTTCCTCGGTTTCTTCCCAAACAAGCAATTCTTCTGCTGGGGTTGGCTCCTCCTGAGCAACCACCTGCTTTCCTTTATCCTTTGGACCCATTCTCGGAGGTAGAACTTTTCCGCTTCTTAGGTTGACTTCAGTTACTTATCCTGAATCTAGTGGTGAATCTACCGGTGTCTCCTCTTGAATCGGAACTACTGGTTCTTCTGGAGTCGCTTCAGAATCTGATAACTCTAATTCTATCGTGATTGGAGCTCCTCGAAATTCACAAATAGACTCGTTGCTTGTTGAGATTTCGTAGCCATCTTTGTGAGCGTCTTCTCCTTCGTCTTGGTCATCGAGGTTCAGTATGATTTGAGAATCGTTTATTATATTGGAATCGAGTCAGGATTATGTTGGTTGTCGTTAGTTACGTAATCGTTAGAAACAATCAAAACGTAGCCAACACCAAAACTCTTATCATTATAAGATCCCGCCGGGGCGAGCAAATAATCATACAGAGTCAGAGGTCCGAGGGATTTCTCCCCCGAATCGGAAACAATCATCCTAGGATAAGCAGCCCCTAGTCTACCCTTCGAAGCCTCGATTTTCTTTTCTTCTACGATCTTCTCCTCCTTCTGAGGCGGTTCTTCAATTGCAAGAGATAGTTCCGACTTGACAGGTTTCGAACTTTGAGTTGAAGCGCGCACCGAAGCCGTCTGGATGTGACCCAAAATTTTCTTTTAAGACTTTGTCCAGACAGTACTCCATCCATCGTCGGTCGTGTACGGGTCTATCGGAACATTAGGATCCGTTGAAATAACATTGACGGAACCTCCTTTTTGGGGTTCCTTCATGTATTCTTTCGGGATCGTTATGTTCCCCCTTCGGAGATTATCTTCGAGCCAATTCTTAAAGGTGAAGCAGTCTTCGATCTTGTGTCCGAGCATCCTATGGTAGGGACAGTAGTTCGGATGATCCTTCTTGTTGACTTCTTCTGGCCTCCTGGGCTCTGACAACTGAAAATCGGGTGTCTTCATCAAACTGCAAAACATTTTAGCCACTGCTTCAGTTTTGAAAGGATATTTCTTGTTTAGAAGTTCCTTCCGGGGACGTGACGAATGAGGTAGTGGTTGATCATGCTACCATGGCTGATAGCTCGGTCGAGGCTTTGATAGCCCTACTGAGGTTGCTGATAAATCTGTTGTGGTTGTTGGTAAATCCGTTGCGGTGGTTGATAACTGGGCTGTGGCTGCTCTAGCCGTATTTGTATTGGTTGCTTTCCCTTATTGACTGCCGCGACAATCCCGGATTTCTTTTCAAATGCTTTCACGGGCTTCTGTTTATCAGTCTTATCGGTGAAACTTAGCTGCTTTGCCTCCTCTTGCAAGCTCCCGGCCTTGCTAAGTAACTTCTCGAAAGTTTTATTGTAAATCCTTTAACGAGAAGCGCTATCAGGCCGTGAATACTCTTAAGCAGGATACCGACTGCATGCTGTTCCTGAAGCTGTGGTTCACACTTCATGCTTAAATTCCTCCATCGAAGTATGTAGTCCACTAAAGTTTCGTTCGGTTTCTGTTGCTCCACCACTAGATCACCGATAGTGATGTGGTGCTGAGCCCCGGCAAACCGCTTAACGACGAGGTTTTCCAATTCTGAAAAGGTCTTGACTGAACCATTTGGAAGTTCTGCATACCAATCGAAGGTAATCTCTGACAAACTGACGGAAGAGTAAAGCATCACTTCCACCGGCATTGCAGCAACTAGCACGAAAATGTGCGACATGCTGCTGGGGGTTTCCCGTACCATCAAAAGTCTTGAACAGAGGTGGTACGAAGCCTTTTGGGTATTGGACCACATCAAATTCTTTAGGGTAAGGTCTACCCATCTGAATAGATGTTCCGCTCTTAGACTGTGCTAAGGCTTCTCGTACCTGCTGTTCTACCATGTTCTTAATATCTTTCTCGGGAATCATGCTTTGTGTGGAATCCTTCTTCGGCTGTTCATCTCCATTGACAAACGTAATCTTTTTCCTCCATCTGCAATGTGAATGATCTCCGGGGGTGTTTTCTTTTGTGGTTGAAGCTGACTCTGGAGAGTGGCTAAAGCGGCAGCCATCTCTTCCATCCTCTTTGCCATCTGAGAAATCGTATCATCTTTCTCTTAAAGATGTGCTCTCATTACTTCTGGTTCATCTCTTTCTGAGGCTGATGGAACTCCTTGCAGAGCTGACGACGCTCGGGTCTCGACCATATTAACCTCGACAAACTCGTCATCCATGAACTCTGATGAATCTACTTCATTTTCTAATTTTTCTCCTCTTTCTTTTGCCAACCGTCGGATGTCCGTCCTTATATTTCCTATGGCGTCCTCTAGTGGCCTCTTTCAGACGGTCTCGCGGTTATCACGTGATGATTGTTGAATTTCTTTATCAGGAGTTTCTTTTAATGCAGTGGCACTTTCTTCTGATTCAGGCTCTCTGATGAGGCTTTTCTTCTCGGGACATTGTGTCAGTATCGGCTCAGCGATAATAGGTCGCCACACCATCCTTCTTGCAGTAGAAGGCCTAGGACCAGACAGTTTGTCGGCTATATGCTGGTAGGTGGTGTCCTCCCTAATATGGTGACCCGATACAACAACAGGCGAACTAGCTCGCATCTTCTTCCTTGGTTTCTCTACAGCAGTGACAGGCTCTACTCACGGTCCGAGGTGGGATTTAGCTGGTATTCATCCCATTCTTCTTAAGATTTCTGATACGGGGAATCTCTCTTTCTTAGCCAATTTCTCTACCACAGCTTGCAGCCGGGCAAATGGCGTAGTCCTGACCCCCTTTCTTTTACAGTCATTATAGTATGCAGGTCGGGATAATGCAGCGGCGATCCTCCGAACATCTTATTCATCCGATACAGCAGAGAGAGGGTGAAACCTACTTCCCTCCAACAGAGGTGAATACTCGGGCAGTTCTTCCTCTTTCTCAGAAATCTTTTCCAGAAAGGCAACTTCAGCAGCCTTGGCCTTCTCGGTCCAGGCGATCTTTCTGCTTCTATTTCTCCTTTGAGTCCGAGTTAAGGGTGCAACTCTTGAATTGGACCCTATCTCGAAGATAGAAGGTATTGTAGCAAAATCTGTACCCTCCACGATGACAGGCTCATCACAGACTTGGAATTCCTTCCCTTTCAGTTTGGCAGAAGCCGGGGTCAGTGCAGAGATGACTAGACCGGTGGGGGTAGAGACAACAGTCCTCCTGCAAACAACAGTACTTCTTTCAGCTGGAAGCCTTTGCAGGGGAGGGAACTCTTGAGTCGATTTCAGGTTGAACTCAATTACGGGTTCCTCAGTTTCTGGTACTTTGTTCATTAGGGTGAACAGAGTAACATCTGCAAACTTAACGTCCGTATTGTCTAATCCTTGTCCAAAACGAATGATCCCATTGTCAGGCAGTGCATCATTGTAGACAGCTATGTCCAGTCTGTTGGTGAAGGAGAAAATTAACTTTGGTGCAGACATTTTCTGCAGAGTAAAATTCGATTGTCAGTCCCAAATTATGCTTCCTTTTGTCGCAATATTTGGGACAAAAAAGAAAGAGTCCGAACACATTTTCGTTTATCTTGGTGTATTTGTGATTTTTAAAAGATTTTGTTTGTTAGAAGATTGTTTATTAGAGGATTTGTTTGTTAGGAACAAAACGATTAAAGGAGAAAGGTTATAGAAAAGGTAAAGGATCCGATTCAGAATTAGAAACGGAAGAGAAAGTCTCGTAAGACTTCTCAACTCGAAGGACCGCTCCTAGGCTAACACCTATTGGGGGTCCACCCCACCTCAGAAAAAGGCAAAAAGATTTTAGAACCTCTCTGTTTAGGGGTGTCTAAACAGTGGCTCTAAAATCCAAAAGGAGTTGACTATACCCGTTTAAAACAGAAATGAACGAGGTATGCCAACGGAAGAATGGTAGCTTGGTCCACTAGGGACATGGACTCGTTACCGATTTATGAAAACAAAACCATCTGATCAAAACGGAGAGAGGAACTAGTCCCCAGCGGAGTCGCCAGAAGTTGTCGGCATATTTATAGGTTGTATTGTATTTTGAAAAGGGGTCGCCAAACAGAAATTGTCGGTGAATTTTAAATTTAATTTAAATTTATATATATATATATATATATATATATATATATATATATATATATATATATAGTTTTAGAAAGAAGTATTTGATTTTGAAAATAACTTTAAGTTTGAAAATTTTAAGATGTGAAATCAAACCGATCTCACATCCCAAATAGTTTATATAAACGAGCACCACACCACAAACCGTGTATCTACCTTGAAGAATAGACACACACCTTGATGATGGGGCTCGATTAAATAAACTAGAAGATTTGTGACATCCGTTTGGTCTGCGAACCAATTTTATAAGCCGACAAGTTCCCTTGTTTAATATAAAAGAATTAAACGGGGTTTATATTACCAGGTTCTTAAAGTTCCATATAAGGGCGAGCCCATATAGTTAATTACATCTTAAATGTCCAGAAGACACTTATGAAAACTCTCGATAATGATAAGTGATTTTGCTCTCGAGAATTTGAAAGTTTAAGATTTTCGAAAGGATTGAATTTTGGAATTTCAAAGGGATTAGCTCAATTTGGAACAATTAATTTTAGGAGTCCAAAGGAAGAGAAGTAGGAGAAGTCGAGGATCCAAGAAGAATCTTGACAACTCCCCAAACAATCCTATTGTTTGGCTTCATTTAAGAGTATGTTTAATGTTTCAATCCTGCCAATTTTAATTAATTAGGACTTATATTTGTATGACACAATCATACAAATAGCCTCGAAGATGTGAGAGTTTATATCGTACTAAACGACTACCTCGGAGTCCTAAGACCGGTTAGGGCTTAATTTATATAACATGATTATGTAAATGCCTAACAAAAAGCTGAGGATTTATGTTGCACTAGGTAGACTACCTCGAAATCCTATGGCTTGTTATTTAAAACTAGGAAATGTTTTGTTGATGTAGATTCCAGTTTTGCTGACGACGATGGCCGTGCTACCCACTATGCTCCAAGCTCCTTGTTGTTGCAGAGGTTTAGTTTTAGAAAGTGAAAATCAGGAGATGAGAGAAGTTTTTTGGTTTAGAGAAATCTTAAAGTCCAAATATTTTTAATGTTTTAATTAAAAAAAATCTTAAAGTTGGTTAAACAGAACTGGTTAAGATCCAACGGTTTCATCATCCCGGCACCGTTATTTTCATCGGATTCACTTAGTCCAAATGAATTTGCTAAACTCAACTGAATGATTTCCACACTTTCATTTAGACCGTGTGAAATCTCGTTAGCAACACGTGGGTTACATCATCCGAGGTATTCCCGATCATCCAACGAGAAGTTTTAATTTAGTTGTAGTTGTAGTTTTGTGTTCTGTTTGTGATTAACTTTTGAATTGTTTTATATTTTGAATGTTGTGGCGGTGAATTTTATCTTGCTGTGACTTTTAATTTAGTTTTGGGTTTCAGTTTTGTGGCTATCTTAAAGGTTTCAGTTTTCATGCAGGGTGACATTCTTGTTTAACATGCAAGAGAAGTAAAGTACAGTGCAGGTAAATAAATTGCAATAAAATAAAAGAGTACTTGGTAAGCATTCCTATTTATTTTCTCCTGCACTTAAAACACAGGTTAAGACATTTATATAATTGCAAGAAAACACCTAGGTAAAGCTAAGGGAAGGTTTTTGTTGTCTACCAAAATCCTAATCCTATAGCTAGTTAAATCCTATGACGTCTAGGTTCTTGGGTTTTGTTAAGGATGATTTTCTTCATCAAAGAACAATGAAGTCTTACTATTCTTTTAAAACATCCCATCAAGTTAGAGAAGTGCTCGAAATTGAATTCTGAACATCTTCTTAAACATTGTAGAGATTATTTTAAGTTCAGTTAGTTTCATTGTGGTGATGAATCAATCACCCAGATTACTTTAATGTTCTGATCATATTTGACTCTTGCTCAGTGAACTAGGATGTTTGATTATCCTAGGAGTAAAGTGACATTTCACTTAATGCTTCATTTAAGAGTCATGATAATTAAAGCCTTTAGGGGCAAATTAATTTGTTGAAGATTTTTAATAATTCTTAATTTAGGAAACTGATGATTTTGAAATAATTTAGTTTAGTTATAAAATTTTAATAAATAATTTTAAGTTTGGAATAGTGTTCAAGTTGTCTTAATTCAATTAAATCTCTATGTTTTAATGATCTTGATATTTTAGATTAATTTTAATGTTTTAAATTTGATTAAGTTTAAAGATGTGTTTAAATTATTTATTAAATTTTAATGACTTTATTTGGATTAATCGTAATATTTTAGGTTGATTTTAATTAGTTTAATTTTTTTATTATAAATTGTTTTGATATTGATTTTTTTTAATGTTTCAAATTTTTCTTAAGTTTATTTTCAAATGATAAATTAATTTTACTGTTCTCAATTTAATTTAATTAAGTTATTAAATTGCTTAATGTTTTAAAGTTTAATTTAATTAAGGGTTATTTTCCTTTTAATTATTTAGTTATTAATTCCAATTATCATATTCAGTTAATTAAGAGTTGAAATGTTATTAAAGGAATTTATTTAGGGATTTCAAATTAAAGAATTGGTATCTTCCTAAGTCACATCCCCAACTTTAATAATCCAAAATTTTAATTATTCTCCCAAAATTTAAATCACTTAATTAATTAAGGTTTACTTTAAATATTTTCAAGATGATTAATAGGTTTCTACCCTTTATTATTTAAGTTTCAATCACCCAAGGGAAAAATTAAGATCATATATTTTACCCTCCCTTTTGATTAGACCTAAATATTAATTAGGGTTAATGTCTTTAATTACCTTTATGCCCCTCTAGGCCTATTTATTTTATAACTCTTCAAATTAAGCTCAAATGAGTTTAAAATTTTTATGGCACTTCTCTTATATGTCAGTTAAGACACTAGAGGAGAAAATGTGATTTTTCTGAATTTAATTTTATTTATATATTTATTTTTGTGAGAAAATGAAGATTTCCAATGAAAATTCAACAACATGTCCAAGGTTAAGTTTTTGCCCTTAGAAAAATTATGGGATGTCCCTACTAACTAGAGAACCACCAAGACCAATTTTGGTGATTCTTTGAATTATATTTTATTTATTATAATTATTTTGAGTTTTATGGTATTAATTAATTATAAAATAAAATTAAAGTTGAAAATAAAGTTTTATATTTTTATTAAATCTCTCTGTCCTCAAGGAGTCCATAGAAGTAAATTTTATATTTTTTTGATTTTCCTTTGATTTACTAGAATTAATTTAGTGAAAATATGGGGAACTTCATTTTTTAATATTAAAAATTGTCCTAAGCCTTTAAAATTCAATTTCTTAACCTATAGACTTGAGAAAAATATTTGGTTTGTTCCTAAGTGATTAGGAGGCAAAATGTAACATTTTTATGATTTTTAATATTTTTGTGATTTTTATTATTTTTTAATTATTAAATATTAAAAATATAATTAAAAAATAAAAATTTTTAGAAAATTCCAATTTTAATTTAACTAGACTCCTCTGATATCAGAGAGCCCACAAAACTATTTTGGTGAATTTTTGAAGTGTATTTTAGGTTTTATGAATTTTTTAAATTTAAAAATAGTCATACAACTTAAATAATTCATTTAATGGGTTAAATTATTTTCAATTGGCTTAAAATTTTTATGTGAGGTTCTCTGCATCCTAAGTGACAGTGGAGAATTGTTTTCAAGTGATTTTGGTGTGTGATTAATCATAATTAATTAAAATTTAGTTTTGGGTGTTTAGACCAATTAGGGTTATTCTTAAGGAATTAAACCAAACCAAAATTTTCCTAAGGTCCTCTGGTTATATGATACCTCCCCAAATTTTCCTAGAATTTTCTAAGCAACATGCTAATTACTAGAATTAAAACATCAAAACAGACACATAAATTTGAAAAATCAATATATTGCTGCAGAGATGGTCTCTAGCCTTGGACAATTCAGGGAATGTCCCCAAGAATAGAGGCTACAAAAGCCCTATGGTCTTATGCCATGGTGAATTGTATACATGCATGGAGAATTAAAATACTGAAATCAGTGAATAATTAATTAAAAATAAAGTACTCATCAAAATAACTCAATTCTTTTTCCACATTGTTCTCCTCTGTTCACTGAGCAAAAGCATATTTTTATTTTATTTTTGTGATTTTTCTACACAAAGATATGAATTTTTGAAGTTCTGGGTAATTAAATAAATCAAAAATACCCTATTTATCTACTTAAACCAGTCAGCGCCCCGTCATCCTATGGCGGATCGAAATCCCACGCGACGCGCTCCCATTTGACGCTGCCATCTGAATGGGATGCCACGCGGCCCACGGTCTTGTTCCATCTCCTCGTCCGACTCGATCTGGACCATCCATCCGATACACGCGCGATCTGACGGCTGCTGGTCATCGTCTCCATCTGGTGTGTCCCGAGAGCCGTCCACACTAAAATCCTATGATCTCTCTTATTTCTCCACCAAATTTCATGTTCTTATACTCTATGGATTCGTCTCAACAAGACGCACACTTCCATATGGCTAACATGCTATGAAATTGAGCCAAACAAAATGGTGAACTTACAGAAACTCGGGAGGAAGAAGAGATCCATACCTTTGCTCTGAGAAGTGAAGCTTCAATGCGAGAGTCGTGGCACCTTCGATTGAACTCGAGGAAGCTCCGGATGAAGTCTACGGCTACGAGGAATTGTCCAGGTATGAAAGTGACCGGGGTCGATTTCAAAGCTTGGCCGATAGGGAGAATGGTCGGCTCGGTGAGGGGGTTTTTGCTGGGGAACTTCTTCTCTTGGTCCGAGTGAAGGTGTAGAGGCCACTCGATTTGGAGTTTGGTTCACTGTGGAGAAGTGTCCTGGTTTTGGGCTCAAAATTGAACTCAGAAATTGAGCTCACAGATGGGGTTTTAAGGCTGGATTTCAGTGGGAATCAAGTGCTCTATGTTTATAGAAGGGTCTGGAATGATTTTGGCTGAGTTTTGTTAGGGTTTGGTTCAACACCTTCTTTGGCCGACAGGGGGTGGTGTTTAAATAGAGCTACCTGGAGGGCTTCCCAAGGGCAATTGAGGGTTGGGATTTGCTGCCTAGGTCAAGGGAAGAACAACCATGGTGTCCACTGGCCATGAGACAGCTCAGCAAGTGAGTTTTGAATTTTTTGGCTCACATGGAGCTCTCAGCCATGGGGTTTTCCAGTTCTTGTGGTGGTCGGCCGGCCGAGTCGGGTCACCATCTTGACCGATGGGGTCGGGGCTGGGATTTGGTGAACTCGATTGGCTTTGGACATGTGTAAAGTGGTTTGATTTAAATGGTATGGGGAAAGGGCTATTTTAGGCTTGGTTTGGTCAACTCATGCAAATGGGTTTAGTGCACCCTCCCATGACCTGGTTTTGGGCTTAGGGAATCATTTGAGTCAGCTGAATTGGAGTGGTGAAGTCTCCATCCATGGTGAGGTGGCTAAGCTTGGTTTAGAGTGTAGCATAAATGAGGTTAAAAAGGTTTAATGAAGGGTTAAGAAAGAACCCCCTCCTCTTTCCATTAATGGCTTGGTGAGGTGGAAAGTGGCTTCCATGGCTTGTATGTGGCTTATGCGTGGCTTCATGGCTCCATTTGGCTTGGGAAAAGGTTTGGTCAATTTCATAAAAAAATGTTATTTGGAATTTTTGAAAACTTTGAATTTTTTGGATTGGTTTTCTCATGATGCTATTTTGGTTTAATCAAAATGATGGGTTTTGGACTTAGGGGATGATTTTAATTAAGTGGGCATTATGAGACAATATCACATGGGCTTTGGAATAAGTCTTAGGCTTTTTGAAAACATTTTGGATGGGCTTTTAAAATGGTTTAAGGAAGTGGGCCTTTGGATTTTAATATAAATTTTAGGATGAAAATTTTGTAAAGGATTGGGCCCAATAATTATTGGATTCTATTTTGGAATGTTTCATGAAAGGTTTGGAGCAAATTTGGGGTAATTTGGGGGTGAATTGGGTTCAATTTAGGCTTTTTTGGTAATTGGCCCAAAGTGGATCAAATTGAGCTAACTTGGGTTAAGATTGGGCCAATATTGAGTTTGATGTAAAATTAATGTTGATAAATGTTTATGGGAGTATAACAAAGAGTTTTCAATTTTGGTTGAGCTTTGATTTTGGGATTTGGGCCTATTTGGGTTCATGATTGGTTTAGGCCAAATTGGGGATTTTTGATTTGGGTTAGGCTTGGGTGGAGTTTGGGTTCAAATTTTAGGCAAATAAAGTTAGTGTTTTGTTTTCGGGGAAGTTAGGAAGGTGTTAGAAAAGATTTGGGGCTAATTGGAGTTGAGTTGGGTTGGTTTGGGCTAAGTTTAGGTCATGGGCCAAAATTGGGCTTTATGCTTCAAATTGAAATTGGATCCACATGTTGATGAAATTGGGCTTGGATTTGGTTTAAATTGGTATTGGGGATATTAAATTGAAGTTTAGGATTGAATTGGATCAAAATTGAGGTCAATTGGAGTGGTTTGGTTGGACATTGGGCTCTCTTAGGTTAAAAATAGGTCAAATTGGGGGTTTTGGTAAAAGTGGATTAAATTGACGAAATTGGCTTATGGTGTAGTTGAACAAAATAAAATTGAGAATATTTGAGATTTTTTGGAATATTTTGGGAATTTTCTGAATTTTTGGAATTTTTGGGTTAAAAGGGTATTTTGGATATTTTATGGTTATTGAGGGGGTATTTTGAAAATTTTGGTATATTTTACCAAGGATGATCAATTTGAGTGGTTGGAAATGTTTAGGACTGATTTTGAGAAATTCTGGGTAATTTATGCAATTTTGCAAATTTTGGGCAATTTCAAGGGCATTTGGTAGGTTTGGTGGGTTTAGGGTCCCGGGGGTCAAAAATTAAAATTTTGGAAAAATGAAAGTTGATCAAGTGTGAGTGAAATGAAATCATTTTAGTTGAGCCAAGAAGTCATATTAAGGTCACAAGAGCCATGAGAGGACTCATTTTAGGCATTCACTACGTTGTTCCTAACCCTCTTAGCAAGGGGCTTAGGGTTTAAGGTCCATCCATATGAATTACCTACATGAGTCAGGGAATTAAATTTGGTAAGAATGATTTTAGGGTTGGAATGTGTGTGAGAGTGTAGCGTGTGTACAAGTCAACCCTCACCAGACCAGACCATCTAGGGTAGTCCTAAGGCCAAAGAGTCATGTAGGAAACTCATCCTAAACCTCCACATATTGATTTTAACCCTCCAAGTGGTTTAGGGGTTTACAATCAAACTTGTGGTGTTTGAAGGGATTCAAGAAGTTGTTTGAATTTCTAAGTGGTGGTGGGTTCCATTTCTAGTCCTCTAGGATAGTCAAAGGGAAAACCTATGGCTAGATCCTAAGCACTAAGGAGAGAGAAGACCTCACCAAAAATGAGGTTAACAGCTTAGGCCACTTTTGTGTATGCTAGTAATCTTTTGCCTGATAAGATCCTTCTCTGGCAAAAACTTATTCGCATGAGTACTGCTATCACTGGTAACTGGCTTATGGGTGGGGATTTTAATATGATCATGTCCCCTATGGAACGTAGGGGGGTTCTAGACTTGATTCTGCTTTAATATCTCGTTTATGTGACTTCATTACTGATGCTGGTCTTTTGATTTAGGGTATTCTGGTTCTCCCTACACGCGGCGACGTGGTACACTATTACAAAGGCTGGACAAATTCTTAGGCAATACTGATTTGCTTAATTATTACAATGTGTGTGGAGTTAATCACCTTAGTCATGTTATTTCTGATCACAATCCTATTTTACTTACTTTGGCCTTTCAATCTAAGCCTGCCCAATATCATTTTAAATTCATTAATGCTTAGACTTCTCACCGATCTTTTCTGAGTTTGGATTAGCAGGCTTGGAAACCTGATGTGGTTGGCACTCCATGGTACACTCTTTGGCATTTGCACAAAAAACTTGTTGCTGCCCTTAGGAAGTGGAAGTTTGATGTCTTTGGTAATGTTCAAACTAATGTTATTAATGCACATAATATTTTTGATGACATAGAAGCTCAATCTGTCTCCAACCCCTCTCTTGTTGATGAGGTGTTCCATGCCCACCATCAGCTTCTTAATCAGATCTCTATTGAGGAGGATTTTTTAAGACAACAAGCTAATGATGTTCATTTTTCTAATGGTGACAAAAACACCAAATACTTTCATGCCACTATTAAGCATAGGAGGAACATAAATACTATCCTTAAAATTGTTACTGAAGATGGGAGGGTTCTTACTGATCTGGATCATATTGGGGCTGATGCTGATCTTACTTCTCTTCTCTCTATGCTGATCATATGCAGGTTTCTATGGTTAATTCCACCTTCTTTCAGGCTGAAAGGAATTATGTGGCCTCCTTATCCCTAGCTGGTCCTCCTACTGAGCATGATATCTTTGCTGTGCTTAAAGATATTAACCCTAACAAATCCCCCGGCCTGATGGGTTTACCTCTGCTTTTTACATTACATGTTGGGATATTATTAAAAAGGAGGTTACTCTGGCTATACTAAAGTTTTTTTATGGGGGATGACCCTGGTAAGTATTTTATGGCTACTTTACTTGTTTTAATTCCTAAGAATAATGACAAAACCAACTGGAAAAATTTTAGCTCCCTCACTACTATCATTTCTATGATTATTAGTAAATTGTTGGTTGCTAGACTGCAACCTCATTTGAACCATCTTATCTCACCTCAGCAGTCTGCTTTTATAAAGGATAGGGACATCTCTGATAATATTCTACTTGCTCAAGAGCTTATTGAAGATCTGGATCATAAGTGTAGAGGTGGCAATCTTGTCCTCAAGCTTGACATAAAAAAGGCTTTTGATACATTAAGCTGGGACTTTATTATTGGCATTTTACAGGCTAGAGGTTTTGAAGTTGCTATTTGCAATCTTGTTAAATGATTGTTATCTAATAACCATTACAGTATCATGGTAAATGGGAATACTTATGACTTTTTTTCTTGTTTGAGAGGCATTAAGCAGGGGGACCCTCTTTCCCCAACAATCTTCATTCTTGTTTTTGACTATTTCTCTAGACTGCTTAATCTTTTTCAGACTTCCCACCCCACCACTCAGTATTGACACAAATCCAATATTATGATTAGCCACTTGGCTTATGCTGATGATGTTATTATTTTTGCTAATGCTTCTAAAACTTATTTTAAAAAATTAATGTCTGTTTTAGATGAGTTTTAGAGCTGCTCTGTTTGTCTTTTAACAGGGAAAAATATCTTTTCTATTTTGGTAAGTATGTCCCTACTGCTACTATATCTTGGGGTGATAATTTCACTGGGTATAGACACACTTCTCTGCCCTTGAAATATCTTGGGGTTAACTTGCTCAGGGAGAGGACTAAGCAAATTCAAATGGATGAGGTTCTTGATAAAATTAAAAAGAAGATTGTGGATTGAAAGAATGCTTTTCTCTTTAATGGGGGCCGGTTAACTCTTCTCTCTAGTGTTCTTTTGAGTATTCCACTCTATGCTTTGCAAGTTTTAAGCCCTAAAAAGAGTTCTTTGATCAATCTTCAAAAACTGTTTAACAAATTTTTGTGGTGTGGGGGGGATGCAAAGAAGATCTGGGTGTCTTGGAATAAGCTGTGTAAACCCAAGAAGTCTGGAGGTTTGGGTTTTAAAGCTTTACAACATGTTGTTGAAATCAATATGTGTAAACTTTGGTTTAAATTTCGTATGGAAACCTCCCTCTGGTCGAAGTTTATGTTATCTAAGTATTGTAAATCTTCTCATCCTTCTTCAATGGTTTGGAAGGTGGGAGAATCTATGATCTGGAAAGCCATCCTTAATGCCAGAGTTGTGGCTAGCTCTTTTATTTATTGGGATCTTGGGGAGGGTCACCTGTCCTTCTGGCTGGACAACTGAGGTATGCCTTCTCTCCAAAACACTCCCCCCCCCAAATTTGCTAACTGTCTTTGAATGCTGGAATCAAGTTGATTGAGACTTGAACTTACTTTCTTCTCTGGTGGGGGAGTCTAAAGCTTTACAAATTTCCACTATTCCTATTTAAGCTAACAAAAAAGATATTCCTATGCGGAAGAGGGCTCCCTCCCAGTCAATTAGCAAAGTAATTTATGCTCATCAACACTCTTATCCTGAATGGCTTTGGGGACACTTAATCAGGAACAACATTTTCTCCCCCTCTATCTCCTTCTTCTTATGGAGATATTTTACTTTACTGCTACCTTTGGATGATATATTAAAGCTTAAAGGCTTGAGGCTTGTTTCTATTTTCCCTCTTTGTAAAGAGGCTGAAGAAGATTACATACATGTTTTTTTTTCAACTGCACTTACTCTTTAAATGTTTGGAACCTATTTGGTTCTCATTTTGGTATTACTTGGCGTCATGATAGCATCCTGGTGAATTATCTCTGGCGTTGGAAATTGCAGGAGGATTTAAAGGCTTGCCTTCATCCTTTTCCTCTTGTATTTCTTTGGTTCCTTTGGAAAGCTAGGAATGCTCATAAGTACAATACCTCCCCTCCCTCCTCCCTTTCTACCACTGCTTATATTTTAGCTTATTATTATAAATTTTTTAAAGCCACCTCTTTTACTTTACCCCCTATACCTGCTGCCAGACCTGTGTTAGTTCTTTGGACCCCCCCTCCTTTGGGGGTTAAGCTTAATGTGGATGGTTGTTGGTCCTCCATCTTTGCTGCGGTTGGGGGTGTTTTTAGGAACCATCTGGAAAAATTTCTATGTTACTTCAATTCACCTGTTATCTCAAGCGACCCCCTTATGACTAAATGCTGGGTAGTTTTTTTGGGCATTCAAACTGCTGCTGCTTTCTCTTTTAACAATCTGTGTGTTGAGATGGATTCAAATATTCTTTATGATATAATGTCTGAAAAATCTCCTCCCCACTGGAACCTGATTTACCTGCTGCATAGAATTTTTTGTCTTATTAGTTCCAATAATATAAATGTTATTTGGAACTTCATCTTCAAGGAAGGGAACACCCCTGCTGATAGGTTGGCTCGTAATACTGGTAATCTCCCTATGGTGGGCTTAAACCCATCCATTTCTCTGCGACCCTACCTGGTTAGGGACTCTTTAAATCTCCCATATATCAGAACTTGATTTTTTATGGTTTTTCTGCCACTATGCTTTTGTGTTATGCCACTTTAACCTTAACGGTCATTTCTAGCACTCATTTTGGGCAAGACCACTCTGGTATCTTCCCTTCTTTGCAGGCTGTCTTCACTGTCCATTGCAGGTTGCTTTTGCTTTGGCTACCAAGGATTCACCTTTTAGCTCAATTTGTTTTGGAAACCTTTTCAAATGTTATCTATTTGCGTATTTAAAGCTCATGTCTTCTGTGCAAACCTTTTGGACAAATTCTGAGCACGCTGGTACCTCCACGGCCACCACTTCTGCGGCTACAGGGCAGAAAAATTTCAATTATGTCGTCTTTCATGGCCCTCCAAGTGCACTGAAATTTTGTTTTGGTTCTTTCTTTTTCTTATATTTGTTTTCAAGGTCTTTAAAGTCTATTACAACTTAGTTTTGGTTTTTGCTTCTCCTTTTGTTCTTAGTGTTCTTTTGTATTTTGGAGATATTTTTTGCGTGAGTTGTAAGGAGGGAAGTGGAACCCTTACAGATGAGTATTACTGTATTTTTTTTTTGTTTTAGAATGGGATCCACCTCCCTCCCCCATGTAACTCCTTTTTAAAATTAACGCGTAGGGAGCCACCGCTGCTCTTTCCCCCCAAAATATTTAACAGACTTCATTAATCATGCCCAAAAAATACAAACAAGGGCCTCACGACTAACACCTGATAAATGGCAGCTCCATGAGATCCCCATTCAAAAGTATTTTCAACGTAGGAGGAGGATTGTAATGCACAATCACATTACCATTCACACTATTCCTAGCAAGCGAGTCAGCTCCACGGTTTCCTTCTCTATGGATGTGTGTCCAAGTCACTGAGATGTCTTGAGTGAATTTAAAATTTCTATTTTCAATGATAGTCAATGCCTATGGTGTCTCAATGCAGCCCCTCAGAATACCTATTATTAATAAGGAATTCATCTCACAAATGATATTCTTCCAAATCATTTCAAGTGCAATTCTTAATGCAAACAGTTATATATATATATATATATATATATATATATATATATATATATATATATATATATATATATATATGTATTCAATAACGATTGATCGACCAAATCGAGCATTTTATAAAAAGAATTGAAGTATTTTAAATCTTTAGGTGTTATAGACCACAATAATTAATGGACAACAACCTCTACTTCATAGAACAATACGCCATCAGAGAAATGAAACTAAATTGCCAAATGTATTGGTAAGTATCTTTAATGTTTGACAAAACAGTAACAATAATAACAAAAATAACAATGATGATGATGATGATAATAATACTTGACTTGTTGGTAGTTGTTGAGTAAAATATAATTTGTTTTAGTGTTTTTCTTTAAATAAGCAGAAGGCTAGAAGTTCCATATAGTTTTTGGAGATCTATCCTTAATGACATTAAATATATATAAGATTAAAGTTGAATTTGAAAATTTTATAATTCTCTCATTTGATGTTGAGCCCACTATGTTGTCTTACAAAATGCCGCTTTACTATTTTGTATCAAAACAAAGTTGAGCTATGTACGTTAGAAATGCATCAACAGGAATCTCGAGCAGATACAACTGACTAAGTATAGTGAAGAAGGCCTACAGACAGAAGACCAAGAGTTCCATAACCGGAAGATCGAAGGGCTTAATTAACCAAGTGCATATCCCTTAGATCGTGACCCAAAGTCGCCCAGATGCAGGTTATTCGAACCAAAGATCAAGATATGTCAAGCCGAGAGAAGGCATTAGCCCAACTCTCGCCACGACAATGCTAGACATCATATAGAAGCCTCTGAGGCTCTTCATCAGAAGGTCAAAAATTTTTACTATGATATACTACACAAACACCCTAAAGAATTTTTTGTAAGAGGGTGAGTTACCTATCATATTATGGTGATTAAGTCTCTGCCCGACAGCCTAGTCTCATCCTGGTGACATGAACTCCTCATCTAAGGGTCCATATTAAACAACCGGACCAGAGTAGCTGACTGATACACCTAAAATATATAGTATTTTTATGCACATTTTTATACCTATTTTTAATGATATTGCACTTTAAGGGAAGGTATTTTGTGTTTTTCTTGCAGGTATGATGAAAATGGATGGTCATGATGAAAGGAGCAAAATTGGATCAAATTTGGAGCAAAAATAATGAAAAATAAAAAATTTGGCACTGGCGGCTAAGCGCTTAGCCGCCACAGTTAAAAATCGAAATTCAAATGAATTTGGCGCCAATTTCAAAGGGGATGGGATGCAACTGTTGGTGGTAACTACCATAACTTCCTTTGGGCGGCAAGTTTGAATGAAGGGGTGCCTTCCTTGGTAGATATATTGAATCTGGACACATTTTGAAGAGACACTAATGCACCTTTTGGTTTACTATTTAAAGAGAGTCTTAGGAAAGATTAGGGGAGGCTTTAGGAGGCTCTTCCACTGCGTTTTGAAGGGTACTTCCATTGTTCTTCCACTGCATTTTAAGAGTTTTTATTAAGAGTAGGAGTAGAGAGTAGAAAGGAGAAAA
Organism: Papilionanthe hookeriana x Papilionanthe teres; assembly: GCA_022702705.1. Lineage (NCBI taxonomy): Eukaryota > Viridiplantae > Streptophyta > Magnoliopsida > Asparagales > Orchidaceae > Papilionanthe > Papilionanthe hookeriana x Papilionanthe teres. Next base: position 97,953,849 of record CM040425.1, read on the forward strand.
GGGTCGGAGTGAAGTCTTCTTCTTCCCACTTCTTTTCTTTCTTTTCGTTTAGTTTTTATTGAAGTCTGAAGTCTGTATTCTGAGTCATCGGAGTTGGGAGACTTGCTCTGAGGAGTAGTTTAGCGAAGAGTCAAAGTTTCAGAGGAACTTCTTTAGTCTTGTGGAGAGGATTTTCAGATAAGTGTTTACTTTTAATCTTTTTATTAATACTTGCTTTCGTTTGTTATTTTTCTTATTGTTTTTAATTTCAAATCAATGTGTTTTTGTATTTTCCTAATGCATTCTGAGTAGTTTACTTTATATTTTTCTTTCTTAAATGGAGAAGTAATTAATTTATAAAGAATTGTTGTGGAAAGTATAAGTGTTTAAAAGTTGGAAGAAGTTGTGAAGATTGATTCGAAAACTTTGTTTACTTCTTAATTTGGCTCGTTAAGTTGTAGAATTTCTTGAGATTATGTAAGATCCAATGCGGTATTGTCTCATAAAAGCTAGTAAGAATCACATGCAATTATAAGGGTGAGAATTGTAGTCCATATAATTGAATGAAATATTAGAAGATATTTTTATGAAAGGGAGTAAAATTAGAGGATTTTAGAGTGACGAGCTAAAACCCCCTAATTTGGTTTGAAATTTTGAGTTTTGTTATGAGAAGTTAGCCCCTAGAGTGGTGGGAATCGAGGGAACTCCAGAGTGAGAGACTCGGTATCTACCCCCGCCTAACCATGTTCAAAATAATAAAAATTTCAAATTAACCTATGTTCTTTATAGAACCAAGTAAGGTTAAAGAACACATTTGCTTCTATCTCATCACAACAAATTTAAATACTTCCACAACAATACTTTAAGAATTATTACTACTTCATAAAAGGAAAGAAAAAGATATTCTAGCTAATAGTATTTTACATCCAGTGTTATTAGTTATTATAATTTTAATTTCATTGCTTAACATTTAATTAAGGAAATTTTAAAAGACAAATCAACTTTCAAAACTTTTCAAAATCAAGACATACTTTTTTAAAAACAATTAAAGAAAGTAAAAAGATAATTTTCTGGTTTCTTTAAAAATTTTCATATTTTTCTTGTGGGTTCGATATCTCGGGACTTAATCAAAAAGTCCTATATTACTTGATAAACGATATGTATACTTGTGTAGTATTCTATATTATAAAATCATAAGTTTCATATCTAAATCATCAGCGCATTTACAGGACGGTACCAAGTTTTTAGCGCCGTTGCATTTATCGGGGATCAAGTTTTTGTAGCCGTTGCCGGGGAAAATTAATTTAAATTGCATTTTAAAGAGAATAAGAAATTTTAAAATTTTACTTTACTTTGTTTTTGTTAGTGTGTTGTGTTTTGTTTTGTTTTATTGTTGTATGCGTAGTTCAGGTTCTGAAGGACTTTGCCTTACGATTCTGAATTAGAAAGTACTATCAGAAAAATCAAAAAATTAAAAATACAGAAAAAGATAAAAATATTCAAGAAATGACAAATCATCAAGATCAAAATGTTGGCATCCATCAAGAATTAAGACCTTTAAGAGATTATGTTAACCCTACAGTAGATGAACTTCGTGCTAGTATTCAAAATCCTGCTGTAGCTGCTAATTCTTTTGAGCTTAAACCTGTTATTATCCAAATGGTGTCTAATAATCAGTTTGGGGGAGCAACAACTGAAGATCCTAATTTGCATCTCGCTAATTTTCTAGAGTTGTGTGCTACTTTTAAATATAATGGTGTTTCAGATGATACTATTAGACTTAGACTTTTTCCTTTCTCACTAAGGGATAAAGCTAAAATGTGGTTACATTCGTTAGCACCTAGATCAATTAGAACTTGGGGTGAAATGTCACAAAAGTTCCTTGCTAAATATTTTCCACCATCTAAGACTGCTAAGTTGAGAAATGATATAACATCTTTTTGTCAGTTTGAAGGGGAATCAATATATGAAGCATGGGAAAGATTTAAAGATCTCCTCAGGAAATGTCCACATCATGCGATACCGGATTGGTTAATAATTCAAATTTTTTTATAATGGATTAGTTGGATCTCTTAGATCAATCATCGATGTCAGCTGTGGTGGATCATTAATGTCTAAACCATTTTCTCGATGCTTATGCTTTAATTGAAGAAATGACTACTAATAATTTTCAATGGCCTTCGAAAGGTTAAATCCTAAAAAGTTAGCCAGTGTTTATGAAAATGATGCTTTTACAATGTTAGCAAATCAAGTTGCTGCTGTATCAAGGAAGATAGACCAATTTGAGATGAATTTTTCTCAGCAAAATCTCATGATTGAAGAAAATTCATTAGGCCAAATGGTTGATTCTTATTCTTCACCAGAAACTGTGAATGCTATAATCAAACCTAATAACCCATATTCCAATTATTATAACCCAGGTTGGAAGAATCATCCAAATTTTAACTGGAATAACAATAATCAGGATGGTGTAAATCAACAATGGGGGAACACCCAAGTAAACCCATTGGGGAACTGGAACAACCAAGGTAATAATAATAATAGATTAACTTATCCTTCAGGTTATAACAATGCTTTACAAAATAAGGAGAAGAAGTTGTCTATGGAAGAAGTAGTATCACATATGGGAAATTAATTACAAATTCAAGGAGAAACCATCAGAAATATTGAAAATCAATTGAGAAAAATTGCAAATGCCTTAAGTAATAGATTCCAAGGAATGCTTCCAAGTAATACTGAAGTGAATCCAAGAGAAAAGAATAAAGAACAAGTGAAGGCAATTCAACTGAGAAGTGGAAAAGAATTGGAAGGTAGAGTTCAAAAAGAAACTGAAGTAGAGAAAGAAGAGATTGAAAAACTTAAAGAGGACGCTCCAAAAGGTTTTGAAAGACCTATTTCTCCACCTAAAGTTGATTTAGAAAAACCACCACCTCCATTTCCTCAGAAACTTCGTCAACAAAAGTTGGATAAGCAATTTTCAAAATTCTTGAAGATATTAAAGAAGCTTACCATTAATATTCCATTTGCTTAAGCCCTAGAACAAATGCCAAGCTATGCGAAATTTATGAAGGATATTCTTAATAAAAAGAGGAAGTTTGAAGAAAATGAGACTGTTGCACTTAGTGAGGAGTGCAATGTGATAATTCAGAAAATGCTTCCTGAAAAACTTAAAGATCCTGGTAGTTTCACAATTCCATGTGCAATGGAAGAAAGATTCTGTGGAAAAGCTTTATGTGATTTAGGTGCAAGCATTAACCTTATACCTCTATCAATATTCAAAAGACTGAGACTAGGAGAAATAACCCCAACTACTGTAACTCTGCAATTAGCAGATCGTTCGATGACATATCCTAAAGGAGTTATAGAAGATGTTTTGATAAAAGTGGATCATTTTATTTTTCCTGTGGATTTCATTGTGTTAGATATGGAGGAAGATAAAGAGATACCCATAATTTTGGGGAGACATTTTCTAGCTACAAGCAGAGCCATGATAGATGTGCAAAAAAGGGAATTAACAATGAGGGTTAATGATCAAACTGTTACATTTAATATTTCAAAATCGATGAAATATCCTGCTAGAGGTAAAGAAGGTGAGTGTTATAGGATGGATGTTATTGAATATTTAAGTGAATGTCTTTTCAAATCAACTTATGAAGAGAAAGCTGAAAGAGAAGAATTTGAATATAATCAAGAAGAGGAGTTATTTGATTCTGAAGATTTTCAAGAGGAAGATTTAAAGTTTGTTTGTGAAAGTTTTGAATTGTTGGATTTGAATGAAAAAGATATATCTTGTGGTCCATCAATTGAAAAACCTCCTGAACTTGAGTTAAAAATGCTTCCTGATCATTTGAAGTATGTCTTTCTAGGCGAATCCTTAACCTTGCATGTTATAATTTCCTCTTAATTAGCTAAAAAAGAAGAAGAGAGTTTGCTTGAAATTTTTAAGAAGCACAAGAAAGCCTTTGGATGGACAATTGCTGATATGAAAAGAATCAGTCCTTCAATTTGTATGCACAGAATTCTTATGGAAGATAATTGCAAACCGCGGGCTGATCCCTAAAAAAGATTAAATCCTATCATGAAAGACGTTGTTAAGAAAGAAATTTTAAAATGGTTGGATGTTGGGATTATCTACCTTATTTCAGATAGTGCATGGGTTAGTTCTAATCATTGTGTTCCTAAGAAAGTAGGAGTAACCGTGACTGTTAATAAAAAGAATGAAATGATACCAACAAGACAAGTTACAGGGTGGCGAATATGCATTGATTATAGAAAATTAAACCTTGCCACAAGGAAAGATCATTTTCCACTCCCTTTTCTAGATCAAATGTTGGATAGACAGGCTCGACATAAATACTTTTGTTTTCTGGATGGATATACTAGTTACCACCAAATTCAAATTGCTCATGAGGATCAAGAGAAAACTATGTTTACCAGTCCTTATGGTACGTTTGCTTTTAGAAGAATGCCCTTTGGTTTATGTAATGCCCCTGCTATATTTTAGAGATGTATGATGGCTATTTTTTGTGATTTAATTGAAAAAGGGATTGAAGTTTTTATGGATGACTTTTCAGTGTTTGGGATTTCGTTTGAATCATGTTTAGACCATCTATCTAAAGTTCTAAAACGTTGTGAAGAAACTAATTTGGTCCTTAATTGGGAAAAATGCCAATTTATGGCAGCAGGAGGAATTGTTTTGGGAAATCGAATTTCAGAAAAAGGTTTGGAGGTAGATCCTGCAAAAATTCAAGTTATATCTAATTTACCTTGCCCAACCAATGTAAGGGGAATTAGATGTTTTTTAGGACATGCTGGATTCTACAGGCGTTACATTAAAGACTTTTCAAAGATTACAAAACCTTTATGTCGTTTACTAGAAAAGGATGCAATTTTTAATTTTGATGATGACTGCCGTAAAGCCTTTGAAACATTAAAAGAAAAATTAATCACTCGCACTCGTAATAATTTCACCAAATTGGGAAAAACCTTTTGAATTAATGTGTGATGCTAGTGATTATGCTATTGGTGCTTGTTTTGAGTCGAAATATGATAAAATTTTCAAAGTAATTTATTATGCCGATAAAACTCTTAATGAAGCTCAAATTAATTATACCACTACTGAGAAAGAGTTATTAGCTATAGTATTTGCCTTTGATAAATTTCGATCATATTTAATTGGAACTAAATGTGTTGTGCATACTGATCATTCTTCTATTAAATACTTAATGAAGAAAAATGATGCAAACCGAGACTGATAAGATGGATTCTTCTTTTGCAAGAATTTGATTTTGAGATAGTAGATATGAAGGGTTATGATAATCAAATTGTTGATCATTTGTCCAGGCTTGAAATTGAAAAATCTCTCTGTGATATTGAAGAAATTAATGAACATTTTCCTAATGAAAAACTGTTCACTGTTAGAGAATGGCATGTTCCGTGGTTTGCAGACATAGTAAACTTTATTGTTAGTAATATTATACCCTATGGTTTGACATATCATGAAAAGAAGAACTTTCTGTCTGATGCTAATACTTATTTTTGGGATGACCCATTTTTATATAAACAAGGAAAGGATCTTATAATTCGAAGATGTGTACCTTTGGAAGAGAATTATGAAATTATTCAAAAATGTCATGATTCTGATTATGGGGGACATTTTGGAAGTGATAAAACTGCATATAAAATATTACAATCAAGATTTTATTGGCCTACAATTTTTAAGGATGTTGTTGACCTCATTTTTGATGAGGTCTTTTCTCTTCTCTCCTTAGTACTTAGGATCTAGCCATATGGCTTCTCCTTGACTATCTTAGAGGACTAGAAATGGGACCCATCACTTAGAAATTCAAACACTTCTTGGCTCCCTTCAAATCCCACAAGTTTGATTGTAAACCCCTAAGCCACTTGGAGGGTTAAAATCAAATGTGGAGGTTTAAAGGATGAGTTTCCTATAGGACTCTTTGGCCTTAGGATTACCGTGGTTGGCCTGGTCTGGTGAGGGTTGACTTGCACACACCACACTCTCACACACATTCCAAGCGTTAAAACCACCCTTACCTAATTTGACTTCCCGACTCATGTAGGTAATTCATATGGATGGTCCTCAACCCCTAAGCCCCTGGTTAAGAGGGTTAGGAACAACATATTGAGTGCCTAAGATGAGTCCTCTCATGGATTTTGTGAGCTTAACATGGCTTCATGGCTCAACCAAAATGGTTTCATTTCACTCACACTTAACCAATCTTCATTTTCCCAAAATTCAATTTTTGACCCCCGGGGCCCTAAACCCACCAAGCCTACCAAATACCCTTGTAATTGAACAAAATTTACAAAATTGCCTAAATTACCCAAAATTCCTCAAAATCAGTCCTAAGCATTTCCCCCCCACTCAAATTGATCATCCATGACCAAATACAACAAAATTTCCAAAAATACCCCCAGTACCTTCCAAATACCCAAAATACCCTTTTAACCCAAAAATTTCAAAAATTCAGAAAATTCCCAAAAAATTCCAGAAAATACCAAATATTCCCAATTTCATTTTGTCCAACTACACCATGAGCTAATTTTGTCACTTTAGGCCACGTTTACCAAAATCCCCAATTTGACCTATTTTTAACCTAAGTGGATCCAATGTCCTACCAAACCAACCTAATTGACCTCAATTTTGATCCAATTCAATTCTAAACTTCAATTTAATATCCCCAATACTAATTTAGACCAAACCCAAACCCAATTTCATCAACATGTGGATCCAATTTTAATTTGAAGCTTAAAACCCAATTTTGGCCCATGACTTAAACTTGGCCCAAACCAACCCAACTCAACTCCAATTAACCCCAAATCTTTTCCTAAACCTTTCTAACATCCCCACAAACCAAACACTAACATGATTTGCCCTAAATTTGAAACCAAACTCCACCCAAACCTAACCCAAACCAAAAATCCCCAATTTGGCCTAAATCCATCATGAACCCAAATGAGCCCAAATTGAATCCATTTCAACTCCAAATGGCATCAAATCTCTTCTAAAATTCTCATGACACATTCCTAAACCAATCCCAACATTTATTTGACACAACCCTTCACAAAATTTCCATCCACTAATTCATTTTAAAACCTAAAAGCCCACTTCCTTAAACCATTTTAAAAGCCCATCCAAAATGATTTCAAAAAGCCCAAGACTTATTCCAAAGCCCACATGAAGTTTCCTCTCATCATACCTTTAATTGATATCATCCCTAAGTCTTAAATCAATAATCAAATCATTCCAAATCAAGCTACATGCCAATTTCCCCTAAATTCATCAAAAATCCCAAAATACATTTCCATGTAAGTGAGCCAAGCCACTCCTAAACCAAATGGAGCCATTGAGCCATGCACAAGCCATATGAAGCCATGAGAGCTTTGACACCTCACCAAGCCATTAATGGCAAGAAGAGGGGAGTCTTTCTTAAACCTTCATTAAGAATTTTTAACCTCATCCATGCTACACTCTAAACTAAGCTTAGCCATCTCACCTTGGAAGGAGACTTCACCACTCTAATTCAGCTGACCCAAATGATTCCCTAAGCCCAAAACCAGGTCATGGGAGGGTGCACCCAACCCATTTCCATGAGATGACTAAACCAAGCCCAAAATGACCTCTCCTCCATACCATTTAAATCAAACCTCTTTACACGTGGCCATTACCCATTGCTTGCACCAAACTCAACCCCTGACCCCATTGAGTCAGATGGTGACCTGACCCTGGCCGGACCACCACCAGGGCCGCTTGAAAACACCACACCCGTGAGCACCTATTTGATTCAAATTTCAAATTCCTCCTTGCTGAGGTGTCCCAACTCAATTGAACTCCATGACTGTTCTTCCCTTGCCATGAGCAGCTGATCCCAGCCTCCAATTGCCCCTGGGAAGCCCTCCGGCCATGCCTATTTAAACACCACCACCTCTCGGCCAAAAGAAGAGCTAAAGCAAACCTTACCAAAACTCTGCCAAAATTGCTCCAGACCCCTCCCAAAACATAAAGCACTTGATCCCCACTAAAATCCAGCCCTAAAACCCCCTCTGTGAGCTCAATTTCTGAGTTCAATTTTGAGCCAAAAAATAGGACACTTCACCATAGTGAGCCAATCCTTAAATTGATTGACTCTACACCTTCACCAGACCAAGAAAAGAAGTTCCCCAGCAAAAGCCCCCTCTCCAGGCCAGCCATTTCTTCTATCGGCCAAGCTTTGAAATCGGGCTTGGTGGAAGTCTGGCGTAAACAATTCACCAGGGCCAGAGGCTTCATCCCTAGGCTCCTCCAGCTCCAACGAACGTGCCGAGCACATTCAGTCGAGGCTTCACCTCCTGAACCAAGGTATGTGGAGTTCTCTTTAGCCCGAGCTTCCAGCGATCCATCATTTAATTTGAGTCGATTTCGATGCATGTTAGCCGTATGGATGTGTAGCTCTAGGCTATGTCGGCATATTTTTAGGTTATGTGTTTTATTTTGAAGAAAGGGTCGCCTACAGAAATTGTCGGTGAATTTTAGATTTAATTTAAATAAATAATTTGAAAAGTAGTATTTTATTTTGAAAATAATTTTAAATTTGAAAATTTTAAGATATGAAATCAAACTAATCTCACATCCCGAATAGTTTATATAAACGAGCACCGCACCACAAACCGTATATCTATCCCGGAGAATAGACACACTGCTTGATGATGGGGCTCGGTTAAATAAACTAGAAGATTTATGACATCCGTTTAGTCTGCGAACCAATTTTATAAGCCGACAAGTTCCCCTGCCTAATATGAAAACATTAAACAGGGTTTATATTACCTGGGTTCTTAAAATTCTCTATAAGGGCAATCCCCTATAGTTAATTACATCTTAAGTGACGGGAATCACCTAAGAAAACTCTCGATAATAATCGGTAGTTCCGCTCTCAAGAATTTCAAAGTTTAAGTTTTCAAAGGATTGAATTTTGGAATTTCAATAGGGAATGGATCAAATTTGGAACATTTTATTTTGGGAATCCAAAGGAAGAAAGGTAGGAGAAATCACAGATTCAAAGCGAACTCCGGTAATTTCCCTACTATCCTATTGTTTGGCTTAGATTTAGGAAGCCCTAATGTTTATTTAGTATTTTTATCTTGCCAATTTTAATTAGTTAGGACTTATATTCGTATGATAAAATCATACAAATAGCCTCGAAGATGTGAGGGTTTATGTTGTATCGGACGACTACCTCGGAGTCCTAAGACCGGTTAGAGCTTAATTTACATGATATGATCATGCAAATGCCTAACGAAGAGTTGAGGATTTATGTTGCACTAGGCAAACTACCTCGAACTCCTATGGCTTGGTTATTTAATTCTAAGAAAGTTTTACTGAAGTAGATTCAGGTTTTCCTGATGACGATGGCCGTGCTGCCCACCATGCTCCGAGCTCCTTGTTGTTGCAGAGGTTTAGTTTTAGAAATAATAAATCAGGAGATGAGAGAAGTGTTCGGTTTAGAGAAAGTCTTAATTTCCAAGTGTTTTTTATGTTTTAATTAAAACAAATCTTAAAGTTGATTATAACAACACCGGTTAAGATCCCACGGTTCCATCCTTCCGGCATCGTCATTTTTATCGGATTCACTTAGTCCAGATGAATTTGCTAAACTCAACTGAATGAGTTCCACACTTTCATTTAGACCGTGGGAAATCCCGTTAGCAACACGTAGGTTACATCATCCGAGGTATTCCCGATCATCCAACAAGACGTTTTAATTTAGTTGTTGTTGTAGTTTTGTTGTTCGTTTGTGATTAAATTTTGAGTTGTTTTATATTTTGAAATGTTGTGGCGGTGAATTTTATCTTGTAATGACTTTTAATTTAGTTTTGGTTTCAGTTTTAGGGACTACCCTAAAGGTTTTGGTTTTCATGCAACAGTTGTTTATCATGCAAGAAAGGTAAGTGCGATGCGATTAAATAAATTGCAATAAGGTAAATTGCAATAAAATAAAAGCGTACCTGGAGGGTCTTCCCGTCATCCCAAGCTGCACTTAAAACACAATTAGAATATTTAAGCATTTAAAGCAAGTTCCTAGGTAAAGCTAAGGAAAGGGTTATGGTTTTCTACCAAGTTCCTAATCTTATAGCTAGTCACCTCCTATGACGTCTAGGTTCTTGTATTTTGGGTTTGAGGACGATTTCCTTCATCAAAGAACAATTAAATTCAATTGTTCTTATAAACATCCTATCATATCGAGGAAGTGCTTAAGACGAATCTTAAACATCTTTTCAATATTTCTAGGATTATTTTAAGTCCAAGAGAATTTAATTATACAAATGAATTAATCGTCCGGAGTTCAAATTTTGTTATCTTGCTCGGTGAACTAGGACATTTGAATATCCTATAAGTGAAGTAACACTTCACTTAATACTCCATTTAGGAGTTGTGACAACAAAAGCTTTCGAGGGCAAATTGATGTTCAAGTGATTTATGATTTAATTTAATTTCTGTTAATGGATTTAAGTTTGGAATAGTGTTCAAGTTGTTTTAGATTTATTTTTGAATTCTTTATGTCTTAGGTGATGTTATTTTTAATTCAATTTAATTTAACTTTAATTTAATTTAATTTGGTTTAGTTTCGATTTTAATTTAATCAAATTTTAATTTTAACTTGATTTTATTTTTTATTTTAATTTAATTTAATTTAATTTAATTTAATTTAATATGATTTAATTTAATTAAATTTAATTTGATTTAATTTGATTTAATTTAATTTAATTTAATTTAATTTAATTTAATTTAATTTAATTTGATTTAATTTGATTTAATTTAATATGTTTTAATTTAATTTAATTTAATTTAATTTAATTTGAATTTTAATTTAATTTTATTTTTAATTTTAATTTAATATTTTATTTTTTATGTTTTAAAGATGATTTAATTTTAATTGTTAAAGTATTAATTTAATTGAAATTTTAAAAGGATTTAATTTAAATAATTTAACTTTAATTTAATTTAATGATTAAGTCTTTTAGCATTTTAAATCTTAAATTTGGATTATCATTTTAATTAGGAATTAAATATTATTAAGGTGATTAATTTGGGGATTCTTAAATTAAAGAACAAATCCCTTCCTAATAATATCCCTATTTTAATAATTCCAATTTTATTATTCTTCCAAATTTAATTAATTATTTGATTAAGGTTTATTTTAATTATTTTTAAATTGTTTAGTAGGTTTCTACCCTTTAATTATTTAAATTTCAATCATCCAAATCAGATTAAGATCAAATATTTTACTTTTTCATTTTATTAAGCCTAAAGTTTTAATTAATGGTTAAAATTTTAATTACCATTTTGCCCTTCAAGCTTACTAATTCCATAACTCACTAAATTGAGCTCAAATGAATTTGAAATTTTTATGTGACTTCACTCATATGTCAATAAAGGCATTAGAGAAAAAAATGTGATTTTTCTGTATTTAATTTATTTATGTAATTATTTTTGGAGGAAAATAGGGATTTCCAAGGAAAATTTAATAATATGACCAAGGGAAAGTTTCTGTCCTTAAGAAAATTATGGGACATTTCTAATGACCAAAGGACAACTTGAACCAATTTTGCTGATTTTTTGAATTATATTCTTTTTATTATAATTATTTTGAGTTTTGGAGTATTAATCAATTTAAAAATAAAATAAAGATTGAAAAATGAATTTTATATTTTTCAAAAATCTCTCTGATATCAAGGAAATCAGAGAACTAATTTTTACAATTTTCTGATTTTTCTTTGATTTATTAGAATTATTTTAGTGGAAATGCTAGAAAATACATTTTTTTAATTTTAAAATTACCCTAGGGCTTTAAAATTTAATATCTCATCATAGAGACCTAAGAAAAATATGGGGTTTGTTCCTAAGTGATTAAAATTCAAAATGTGACATTTTGGTGAATTTTATTATTTTTGTGATTTTTATTTTTTTTAATTATTAAAAATATTAAAATAATGCAAAAAATCAAATTTTTTAGAAAATTGCAATTTTAATTTTCTTAAATTTTCCTGATATCAGAGAGGCTCCAAAACCAATTTGGTGAATTTTTGAAAAGTATTTTGAAAGTTATGAATTTTTTAAGTTTAATTTTGGCTAAATGGCTTAATCAACCCATTTGATAGGGCTAACCAAGTCCAATTGACTTCAAACTTTTATAGTGGGTTCCTCTGATCCTAAAGGTCAGTGGAGGATTGATTTCAAGTCAATTTGATGTATGATTAGCTCTAGTTAATTAAAACTCCATTTTGGGTGTTTAAGCCAATTAGGGTTATTCCAAGTGAGTTAACTCAAAACCTATTTTTCCTAGGGTCCTCTGGTTATAGTAAACATCACCAAATTTTCCTAGAATTTATTTCATAATATGATAATTATTGGAATTAAAATACTCAAACTAGCAACCTAGAGTTGAAAAATCAATAACTCTTCATAGGGATGGCCTCTAACTTTGGAAAATTCAGGGAATGTTCCTAAATTCAGAGGCTTCAAAAGCCCTATGGTCTCATGCCATGGTGAATTGTATACATGCATGGAGAATTGAAAATGTGCAGAGAGTAAATAAATTATTAAAAATCAAATACTCAATGAAATTAAATGATTTCTTTTCCACATTATTCTCCTCTGATCACTGAGCAAGAGGGTATTTTTATTTTATTTTTATGATTTTTCTACACAAAGTTATGCATTTTTGAAGTTTAGGGTCAAAAATAAATAAAATATTTCATTTTCCCGCTCAATCGCCACGTGTCGCTCCCCGATTGGGCCGGCGCGGTTCCGTTCATGGATGCGGCTACCGTCCAACTCCATCGGCGCCGTCCGTTGGATACACGCCTGATCGAACGGCTGCTGCTTCTCTCCCCTAGTTCTATTCACCCAAAACCGTCCAACTTCAAACCTTGATATCTCCCTCGATGCTTAACGAAATTGAATGATTTTTTTTTTAAATGATCCTCTAATCGAGTAGCACACATCTATACGGTGATGATATACTTAAAACATGTGAATAATTACAGAAAATTAAAACATGCTCGGTTGGAGGAGAAAAAATTTGATTCCTTTGTCCAAGAGGTGAGGCCTCAATTGGAAATGATTGGATTGAGCTTAGGAGTGCTTGGAGAAGCTTTGGGAACAATTTGGCAGAGTTTACCCAAGGTAATCTTTGCATCTTTTTCACTTGGTCATGGAGGTGGGGTTTAAATAAGGAAGGTTATGGTGGAGCTTGGGTGGCCATGAGGGTTGGCTTGGTTCATTCATCAAGGTTTTTGGTCGAGGAAAACTCACATGATCGAGCTTGATCTTGGTGCAATCAATTGGGTTATGCCATGTGTAAAGTCAAGGATTTAAATGGCATGGGTGTAAGGAGCATTTTTGGTCCAATTTGGGTCAACTCATGGTTTTGGCTTGGTTCACTCACCAAGGCTTGATTTGGGCTGATGTGAGATCATTTGGGTCAGCCTCACATATGTGGTGAAGTCCCCATCCAAGGTGAGGTGGCCAATTTTGATTAAAGTGTATCATGAATGGGGTTAAAAAGGTTTAGTGAAGGCTTAAGAAAGGCTCCCCTCTCCTTGCCATAAGTGGCATGGTGAGGTGGAAAGGGCTCCCCATGGCTTGCATATGGCTTATGCATGGCTCCATGACTTCATTTGGCTTGCTCATGGCTTCGGGGAAAAGGTTGGCTCACTTGCATGGAAAAGGGTTATTTGGAATTTTGAAAACTTTGGATTCCATTGATGGGATTTGTCATGATGCTACAAATGGGTTGATTTCATGATGGTTTAAGACTTTGGTCAAATAGGATTATCAAAGGAATGATGAAGAAAAGGTTTCATGTGGGCTTGGAAATGGACTTTGGGCTTTTAAAATTTGGTAAAGGTGGGCTTTTAGGAAGGTTTAATGGAGTGGGCTTTTAGGTTAGATAATGGGCTTTTGAATAGAAAAATTTTCAATGGGCCATGCCAAATAAATGTTGAGTTTTGTCTAAGGATGTGTCATGATTGATTTGAAATAAGTTTGGAGTGATTTGGGTTTGAATTGGGTTGGATTTGGGCTTCTTTGGTAGAGGGGTTAATGTAGGTCAAATTGGGCTAACTTGGGCCAATGTTGGGCTAGGGTTGAAATTGTTGTAAAATTAATGTTGGGAAATGTTTATGGGAGTGTTTCAAAGAGGTTTTGACTTTGGTTGGGTTTTGATTTTGGGGTTTGGGCTTATTTGGGTTAGGTTTGGGTTTAGGCTGGGTTGAATTTAGCTTTGGATTGAATTTGAGTGGGGTTTGGGTCTAAATTTTGGGAAAATTATGTTAGTGTTTTTTTTGTGGGGATGTTAAGGAAGGTTTAGAAAAGATTTGGGGTTAATTGGAGTTGAATTGGGTGAGTTTGAGCTAAGTTTGGGTCATGGGTTCAAATTGGGCTTTAAGGTCAAAAGTGAAATTGGATTCAAATGTCAATCAAATTGGGCTTGGATTTGGTCTAGATTAGTGTTGGGGATGTTGAATTGAAGTTTAGAATTGAATTGGACCAGAATTTGGGTCAATTGGGTAGGTTTGGTTTGACATTGGGTTCACTTTGGGTTAAAAATGGGTCAAATTGGGGATTTTGATAAAAGTGGGGTAAATTGACAAAATTGGCCCATGGTGTAGTTAGAAAAAATGAAATTGTGAATATTTGGGATTTTCTGGAATTTTCTGGGAATTTTCTGAATTTTTGGATTTTTTTGGCTAAGAGGGGCATTTTGGGTATTTGGAGGGTATTGGGGGTATTTTTGGAATTTTTGGTATTTTTGGCTATGGATGATCAATTTGATTGGTGAGGAAATGTTTAGGAATGGTTTTGGGGAATTTTGGGTGATTTGGAAATTTTGGAGGATTTGGGTAATTTCGAGGTTTTGGGTAGGCTAGGCAGGTGTAGGGTCCCTAGGGTCAAAAATTAAAAATTTGGAAAATTGAAGATTGGGTAATTGTAAGTGGAATGAAATCATTTTGGTTGAGCCATGAAGCCATATCAAGCCCACATGAGCCATGAAGGGACTCATTTGAGGCATCCACTATGTTGTTCCTAACCCTCTTGCCGAGGGCTTAGGGGTTAAGGACCATCCATGTGAATCACCTTCATGAGTCGGGAGGTCAAGTTAGGTATGGGTGTGTTTTTAGGAGGTGTGTGAAAGTGTAGTGTATAGGTGTAGTGCGTGTGTAAGTCGGCTCTTCACTGGACCGAGCCACCTGTGGCGAGTCCTAAGCCAAAGAGTCCTATAGGAACTCATCCTTTAAACTTCCACATTTGATTTCAACCCTCTAGGTGATTAGGGGTCTACAATCAAGTTTGTGGAGTTTGCGGGAGTTAAGAAGTGGTTTGAATTTCTAAGTGGTGGGTCCCAATTCTAATCCTCTAGGATAGTCAAAGGAAAAGCCTAAGGCTAGATCCTAAGTACTAAAGAGAAGAAGAGAAGACCTCATCAAAAATGAGGTCAACAGGCTAGACGAACATGTAGGAGAAAACCGCTTGCGATTTGGTTAACTATAGCTCGAGATCTTAAGGTTTTAGTGTGGGATGACCAGTAGCCGTTGGATCGCGCGTGTATCGGACGGACGGTCCAGATTGCGTCGGACGAATAGACGGAATGAGACCGCGGGACACGAGGCTGCTGACTCAGGTGGCGGGGTCAAATAGAAGTGTGCCGCGTGGCCTTTCTGAGCTGCCGAGGTTGGCACGGCGCTGACTGGGTTAAGTAGATAAATATGATTTTTTCTATTTATTTAAATACCTGAAACTTTAAAAATCCATATCTTCGTGTAGAAAAATCAAAAAAATAAAATAAAAATACCTTCTTGCTCAGTGAACAGAGGAGAATAATTTGGAAAAAGAATTAAGTTATTTTGATGAGTATTTTATTTTTAATTAATTATTTACTGATTTTAGTGTTTTAATTCTCCACTCACACACACAACTCATCATGGCATGAGACTATAGGACTTTTGTAGCCTCTAATCTTGGAAACATTTCCTGAATTTTTCAAGGTTAGAGGCCATCTCTATGGCATGTTATTGATTTTTCAAGTTTAAGTGTCTGTTTTGTCATTTTAATTTCAATAATTAGTATGTTGATCAATAAATCCTAAAAAAATTGGGGGAGGTGTCTTATGACGAGAGGACCCTAAAAAAATATATTTTGAGTTAACTCATTAAGAATAACCCTAATTGGCCTAAACATTCAAAACTGAATTTTATTTAAATAGGGCTAACCATACATCAAAACCACTTGAAAACAAATCTCCACTGATCTTTAGGGTCAGAGGAGTCTCACGTAAAAATTTGAAATCAATTGGAAGTGATTTAACCCACTAAATGGATTAATTAAGTCACATAACCAAAATTAAACTTTAAAAATTCACAACTCCCAAAATACATCTAAAAAATTCACCAAATTGGTTTTGGGACTTCTTTGATATCAGAGGAGTCTAAGAAAATTAAAATTGGAATTTTCTAAAAATCTTCATTTTTCACCATATTTTAATATTTTAATAATTAAAAAAATAATAAAAATCACAAAAATATTAAAAGTCATAAAAATGTCACATTTTGCCTCCTAATCACTTAGGAACAAACCAAATTTTTTTCTCAAGTCAATAGGTTGAGATATGGAATTTTTAAAGGCTTAAAACAATTTTTAATATTAAAAAATGAATTTCCCCACATTTTCACTAAATTAATTCTAGTAAATCAAAGAAAAAGCAGAAAAATATAAAATTTGTTTCTCTGAACTCCTTGAGGTCAGAGGGCCTTAAGAAAAATATAAAATCTATTTTTCAACCTTAAATTTATTTTATAATTAATTAATACTCCAAAAGTTAAAATAATTATAATAAATAAAATATAATTAAAAAAATCACCAATATTGGTCCAAATGGTCCTCTAGTTAATAGGAACATCTCATAATTTTCTTAAGAACAGAAACCTTATCTTGGTTATGTTGTTGAATTTTTATTGAAAACCCATATTTTTCATAAAAATAAATATATAAATTAAATTAAATTCAGAAAAATCACATTTTCTCCTCTAATGTCTTAATTGACATGTGAGTGAAGTAACATAAAATTTTTGAATTTATTTGACCTTAATTTGATGAGTTATGAAATGAACATGCTTAAAAGGACATAAAGGTAATCAAAGAATTTTAACCCTAATTAATATTTAGGTTTAATCAAGGGGAGGGTAAAATATCTGATTTTAAAATTTTCATTAAATGATTGAAACCTAGGGAATTAAGGGGTAGAAACCCATTAATCATCTTGAAAATACTTAAAGTTAACCTTAATTAATTAAGCAATTTGAATTTTGGAAGAATAAGTTAAAGTTTGGATTATTAAGATTAGGGACATGATTTAAGAATATATCATTTCTTTAATTTAAAATCCCTAAATGAATCACTTTAATAATATTCAACTCTTAATCAAACTCAAAAAATGATAATTAAAATTAATAATTAAATATTAAAAGGAAAATAAACCTTAATTAAATTAAAAGCTTAAGACATTAAGTGACTTGATAATCAAATTGAAATAAATTTAAGACATTAAAATTAATTTTAAATTACTTAAAAAACAAATCTAAAACAAATTTGAGATATTAAAGAAAATCAACCTTAAGACAATTCATAACTAAAAACATAAAGGATAAAACCAATTAAAATTGACCTAAAGTGTTACAATTAAGTCAAATTAAATTTAAATCATTAAAAGTTTAACAATCTAAACACCTCTTTCAAATCAAACAATTTAAAACACTTAAGAGAAAATCAACTTGAATTTTGAAACTAAATTAAATCATCCTAAATCATCAATTCAACTTTAGTCAAAGCGATTAAATTCTTTAACAAACTGATTTGCCCCCTAAAGGCTTTCATTATTATAACTCTTAAATGGAGCATCAAGTGAAATGTCACTTTATTCATAGGATAATCAAACATCCAAGTTCACTGAGCAAGAAACAAACTAAACTAAATTTTTGGATGATCAATTCACTAGTACAATAAAATTCATTTGGACTCAAAATAATCTCAGAAGTATTGAAAAGATGTTTAGGACTCGTCCTAAGCACTTTCTCAATACGATTAGATGTTTTAGAAGAACAATTGAACTTAATTGTTCTTTGATGAAGAAAATCATCCTTAACAAAACACAAGAACCTAGACGTCATAGCGATTGACTAGCAATAAGATTAGGATTTTGGTAGACAACCAGAACCTTTCCCTTAGCTTTACCTAGGTACTTGTTGCAAATATATAAATGCCTTAACATATGTTTTAAGTTCAGCTTGGAAATGATGAGAAGACCTCCAGGTACGCTTTTATTTTATTGCAATTTATTTACTTACCTGCACTGCACTTTACTTTTCCTGCATGTTAAACAAGATTGACACCCTATATGAAAACTGAAACCTTTAGGATAGCCACAGAACTGAAACCCAAAACTAAATTAAAAGTCACAACAAGATAAAATTCACCGCCACAACATTCAAAATTTAAAACAACTCAAAATTTAATCACAAACAGAACAACAAAACTACAATTGCAACTAAATTAAAACGTCTCATTGGATGATCGGGAATACCTCAGATGATGTAACCCACGTGTTGCTAACGGGATTTCCCACGGTCTAAATGAAAGTGTGGAACTCATTCAATTGAGTTTAGCAAATTCATCCGGACTAAGTGAATCCGATAAAAATAATCTGGTGTCGGAATGATGGAACCGTGGGATCTTAACCTATGTTGTTATAATCAACTTTAAGATTCCCCTAATAAAACATTAAAAATACCTGAGCCTTAAAACTCTTCTAAACCAAAACACTTTTTTCATCTCTTGATTTTCTCTTTCTAAAACTAAACCTCCGCAATGACAAGGAGCTTGGAAGCATAGTGGGCAGCACAGCCATCGTCGTCAGCAAAACTTGTGTCTACTTCAGCTAAACCCTTCTTTAGCATTAAATAACAAAGTCATAGGATTTCGAGATAGTTTGCCTAGTACAACATAAATCCTCAACTTTTCGTTAAGCATCTGCATAATAATGTTATGCAAATTAAGCCCTAACCGGTCTTAGGACTCCGAGGTAGTCGCTTGGTACGACTTAAACCCTCACATCTTCGAGGCTATTTGTGTGATTATATCATATAAGTATAAGTCCTAATTAATTAAAATTGGCAGGATTACAACATTAAATAAATTCTCAAACTGAAGCCAAACCATAGGATAGTTGGGAAGTCACCGAAGTTCACTTCGGGTCCGTGACATCCGCTACTTCTCTTCCTTTGGACTCCTGAGAATAACTGTTTCAAATTTTATCCATCCCCTATTGAAATCTCCAAAATTCAATCCTTTGAAAACCTTAAACTTTGAAATTCTTGAGAGAAAAACCACTGATCATTATCGAGAGTTTTCTTAAGTGTTTTCGGACATTTAGGATGTAATTAACTATAGGGGCTTGCCCTTATAGGAAACTTTAATAACCCAGGTAATATAAACCCTGCTTAATTCATTTATATTAAGCAGGGGAACTTGTCGGCTTATAAAATTGGTTTGCAGACCAAACGGATGTCACAAATCTTCTAGTTTATTTAATCGAGCCCCATCATCAAGCAGTGTGTCTATTCTTTGGGATAGATACATGGTTTGTGATGCGGTGCTCGTTTATATAAACTATTTGGGATGTGAGATCGGTTTGATTTCATATCTTAAAATTTTCAAACCTAAAGTTATTTTCAAAATCAAATGCTTCTTTCTAAAACTATATATATATTTAAATTAAATTTAAAATTTAAAATTCACCGATAATTTTTGTAAGCGACCCCTTTCTTAAAATACAACAAACAAACCTAAAAATATGCCGACAACAAACAAAATTTTGTTATCTTCCTAAGAAACTCATTACATAATTTACATGCTAAAATATTCTATGAGATTAACTGTCACTTGAGGACAAGTAACATTTTAAGTTTGAGGGATTTTGACACACCTAAAATATATAGTATTTTTATGCACATTTTTATACCTAATTTTAATGATATTGCACTTTAAGGGAAGGTATTTTGTGTTTTTCTTGCAGGTATGATGAAAATGGATGGTCATGATGAAAGGAGCAAAATTGGATCAAATTTGGAGCAAAAATAATGAAAAATCCAACGGTGCTTAGACGCCACAGTTAAAAATCGAAATTCAAATGAATTTGGTGTTAATTTCAAAGGGGATGGGATGCAACTCTTGGTGGTAACTACCATAACTTCCTTTGGGCGGCAAGTTTAAATGAAGGGGTGCGTTCCTTGGTAGATACATTGAATCTGGACACATTTTGAAGAGACACCAAGGCACCTTTTGGTTTACTATTTAAAGAGAGTCTTAAGAAAGATTAGGGGAGGCTTTAGGAGGCTCTTCCACTGCGTTTTGAAGGAGAGGCTTTAGGAGGCTCTTCCACTGCGTTTTGAAGGGTATTTCCATTGTTCTTCCACTGCATTTTAAGAGTTTTTATTAAGAGTAGGAGTAGAGAGTAGAGAGGAGAAAATGGTCGGAGTGAAGTCTTCTTCTTCCCACTTCTTTTCTTTCTTTTAGTTTAGTTTTTATTGAAGTATGAAGTCTGTATTCTGAGTCATCGGAGTTGGGAGACTTGCTTTGAGGAGTAGTTTAGAGAAGAGTCAAAGTTCAGAGGAACTTCTTTAGTCTTGTGGAGAGGATTTTCAGATAAGTGTTTACTTTTAATCTTTTTATTAATACTTGCTTTCGTTTGTTATTTTTCTTATTGTTTTTAATTTCAAATCAATGTGTTTTTATATTTTCCCAATGCATTCTGAGTAGTTTACTTTATCTTTTTCTTTCTTAAATGGAGAAGTAATTAATTTATAAAGAATTGTTGTGGAAAGTATAAGTGTTTAAAAGTTGGAAGAAGTTGTGAAGATTAATTCTGCAAACTTTGTTTACTTCTTAATTTGGCGTGTTAAGTTGTAGAATTTCTTGAGATTATGTAAGATCCAATGCGGTATTGTCTCATAAAAGTTAGTAAGAATCACATGCAATTATATGGGTGAGAATTGTAGTCCATATAATTGAATGTAATATTAGAAGATATTTTTATGAAAGGGAGTAAAATTAGAAGATTTTAGAGTGACGAGGCTAAAACCCCTAATTTGGTTTGAAATTTTGAGTTTTGTTATGAGAAGTTAGCCCCAGGTGGTGGGAATCGAGGGAACTCTAGAGTGAGAGACTGGTATCTTCCTTGCTTAACCATGTTCAAAATAATAAAAATTTCAAATTAACCTATGTTCTTTATAGAACCAAGGTTAAAGAACACATTTGCTTCTATCTGTCACAACAAATTTAAATACTTCCACAACAATACTTTAAGAATTATTACTACTTCATAAAAGGAAAGAACAAGATATTCTAGTTAATAGTATTTTACATTCAGTGTTATTAGTTATTATAATTTTAATTTCATTGCTTAACATTTTATTAAGGAAATTTTAAAAGACAAATCAACTTTCAAAACTTTTCAAAATCAAGACGTACTTTTTCAAAAAACAATTAAAGAAAGTAAAAAGATAATTTTCTGATTTCTATAAAAATTTTCATATTTTCCCTGTGGGTTCGATGTCTCGGGACTTAATCAGAAAGTCCTATATTACTTGATAAATAATACGTATACTTGCATAGTATCCCATATTATAAAATCATAAGTTTCATATCTAAATCATCAGTGCATTTACCGGACGGTACCAAGTTTTTGGCGCCGTTGCATTTATCGGGGATCACTGACCAATAGAATCAAGCAGTTCATGTTCAGTCCAACCGAAGGCCATCAAAAGCCGAACAACATCCCCAACCTACTATAGTGAGACGAAAGAGCCTTGCCTAACCAAGGGGCACTAATCTTAGCTATCTGAGTAATAGGACAACCACACCATATGCACATTTGTGTAAATGCATAAATTACACTATAAAAACCCTTTAAAGCACGGGTAAGCATATAATTATGCACTATTCATTACCGTGCACTCTACTCTCCCTCCCTCCCTCCCTCCCTTCTATTTTCTGCTTTATTCCATGGGTGTGACTCTCAAACCAATTCAAATTCAACAAGGTAACATAAAAGCCTCTTCATTAAATATTATCATCTTTAGCTTATCAATTTGTTTAATAAAGTTTTATCAAATAAATATTAAATGGTAGATTGGCTTCCATCTAAGTTTCAATGCTCATCATGATCAACTTTTAATATTGAAGCATTAAGATGAAGACAACTGGAAATGTAAAGTGCATTGGTTTTTATCAAGAATAGGTGTAAAGAGAAAGATGTTGTTGCTCAATCTTATGTTAAAAAGTAAGTCTAGATGGATTCAAGAAAGATGGGAAAAATAACTGTCTATTCATTTTTCAAGTGTTGATTAAAGTTGGGCTTTAGAAGATCATAATTTCAAATATGATAAAAAAAAGTAAAAGAAAGCTTCATATAACAATAGAGTTAAACAAAATAGATTCATCTTCATTTTAAAGAAAAAAAAAAGACTTTGTTTATTATTTTAAAAGAAATTTTGTAATTTTAAATAACTTGAAAAGTTTTCAATTTGTTTAACAAGCAAATATTAAGAAGAAATTTTCTTGTAATTTAATTTTATATATTGTTTTTTTTTACTATAATTTTGAAATAAACTATAGATTTATACATCATAATTGTAAATAAATTAATGTAAATTTTTACTAACATAAAAGAAAGGTAGAGAGAGAGAGTGAGTGGACTAATTAGTACAAGTAAACTGTTGACCTCACATTTGTGAGGACTCACCCCACCCCTACACATAACCCCCAGACCAAGGTTGTACTTTCTTGGACCTCCCCAGGGTAAGCCCAAGCCCTCAATCCTTGATTAAGTTGGCTTAGGGTTTTGACCTGGTTAAAGCCCAAATTGACCCACATGCGTAGGACATGCCCTGGGACACCCACATAAACGCAAAACCCAAGAAGCCTTCCTATAGACCCTAAGGGCTACTTTGACCATGAAATTCACTTTGGGAGAGGGGTATACCCAAATTGATCATTAGCCTCACCAAAGGCCTCCCTAACCCCAACAAACCCTAAAAATCAACCCTAAACTTTATCACTCCTTTTTGGCCTCAAATCCTGCTGATACATTGGGATGGTCAATTGGGCTTAGCCCAATATTGGTCAAATCTTGACTAATTGACCACAATCACATCCAATTGAACCTCACCCAACATGGTCTTGACATCACACCATGTGGGGAATCTAATTGGCACCATGAGGTCAAACCCCTTAATTCACTTAATTATTTAATTAATTATGAGGATATTAAGTTCCAGTAGAGCCTAAATTTTGGGATAGATCCAACCCAATGGCCTAAGCTTAAACTCCTGAAATCCAACCCAATGCACATGGTTAATGAAGCCCATAGTCATTAACTATGGCCCAAGATCAACCTACCACTACATGTGGGTGACACTACAAGACAACTCAAGTCATGTCCAAGCACTAAAGGACAAAACCACATACTTACCATGGGGAAAGCCACATGGCATATTGTTCATGGACCCTTTGACCCACCATTGGAGAGGCCAAAACAGGCCTTGGGGAGCCAAGACCAAACCAAAGTTGGTCTTAGCCGCCCACGAAAAGGCTCCGTAATCAAAACAAGCCCTCATCCATGCTTCCCTCTCCATCATTGTTAAGGCATCAAAACTTGGAAAAGCCTTACCCCCACTACCAAAAGCCTCCCAAATTCTCTGAAAATCTGTTGAGGAGTAGCCCAAGCATCCCCATGCCATGCCAAACTCCCCCCACCACTGTTATAACTATAAAAGGATGGAATCCTAGAGCCCTAAGAGAACACCAAGCTCCCTACTCAGCCTCCTAAACCATGTGCTCCCAAAAGCATAAACACTCCTCTTGACCTAGGCAGTTGATCCCCACTATTTTGGGGTCACCTCCACCGCTAGCAAACCTTAATTTCTCCACCCAAATCGAGGATATTTTTTCGGATCCAACATAAACTTCTTCAAAACACAAAACTAATCTCTCCAAAAGCTTCTCCAAGTTTAATGACAATCTCCTCAATCAAAATTGAGGCTTCTCGAGCCCTCAAACCTATCACAAGACCAAGCCGTAAGCCCATTCAGCCTAGCTCACAAACAGAGACAATTTCAAGTCAAATTGTGACAAGGAGGAACCTCGTGGTGTCAAGGCGATCGTCTTTGTCAAGCTCAATCGAGGCCACACCTCTTGGGAGAAGGTATGAGTAGAAATCCCTAAATTTAGCCTCGAGTTTAGTCTTTTTATGAAAGAAATGAACAATGTATGTTCACCTAGCCATATATATAGATCAATCTTAACTAGATAAACATGTAGGTACAAACACTGAGCAATTTGGTTGCGAATCAAGTAAGATTTTAATGTTTGATCATGGACGGTTCTCAGATCACTATCTTGTGGTGCAATGAATCGACACTGTCTATTTCTGAATATTAGAAATGGACGACACGAATCAATTCGAACCATATAACCACGAAGATGGGAGCTCTGGTCCACTGAACGATGCGATTCTGACATGGAAATCGCTGCAAAATCAGAGGACACTGCGTACAGCTTCGATTGGTACGAGGAATGACGCGGCACTGCCTCACTTAAGTAGATAATTTAGATTTCTTGAATTAAATAAATCTAGAAAATCAAATAAAACTTTAATAAAGCTTAGCTTTGAAAATAAAAATTATGATAATAAAATAAAAATACATCTGAATTCAGTGAATAGAGGGGAAAATAATAAAAATAAAATTGAACTATTTTTAATTAATTAAATACTCCATGGAGTATTTTAATTAATAAAAATTAAATATAACTCTAGAAAATATGAAATTTTTAGATATTTTTTCTTTCACCCTTAGAAGCATTTCCTGTTTTTTCCATGGTCAGGGGACTTCCCTAACATCAAAATGATTAATTTTCCACCAAAATTATAGTTATTTTAAAAAATAATTATAAAAATTAGAAAATTAAAAATTAAATTGGAAATTAAAAAAAAAACTTTTGAGTAGTGAAATTAAACCCTAAAATGATGATTTCCACCCTAAAAAATCCTAAAATAAAAAGTAGGAGGCTAGGGGTTAAATTGTGAAATTGAAAATTTTATTTTTTGGCCCAAATTGTTTCTCAAACTTAATTTAAAATATTAATCCAAGCTTAAGAACTCAACCTAGTGGGGTCTTAGGGGTTTAACAACATGGTCATCCCCTTAACTATGAAACATCCCTAATGACTTAGGCTTAGCTTAGCTTGAGTTTGAGCTTGGGTTATGTTTAATCCAATTTAGACCTAAGTGAAGACACAATTAGACCCCATTCAATTGAGTTCAAGTATTAGTCCTAGTCAGATTTGACTTAGCTCATGCCTAACCTAAACCTTATAGGTCAAACCCATATTAGACGTAAACCCAAATCTTAGGTCTAACCCACATTAGACCTACCCTAAACCCTAGGTTTAACCTAACATAGACCTAGCCCAACCTTTTAGGTCTAACCAACATTAGACCTAAAAATATACCTTAGATCTAACTTAATTTTGATCTAGTCCAAACCTTTTAGGTTTAACCAACATTAGGTCTAATCTAAACCCTAGGTTTAACTTAACTTAGACCTAGTACAACCTTTTAGGTCTAACCCACATTAGACCTAACATAAACCCTAGGTCTAACCTAACCTACAACTAGTCCAACCTTTTGAATCTAACCTACATTAGATCTAACTTAAACCCTAGGTCTAATGCAACTTAGACTACCCAAACCCTCCAGGTCTAACTCAAATTAGAAATAACTTCAACAACAACCTATAGGTCTAACTTAACTTAGACCTAATTTTAACTTGAACTTCCTCTAGGTCTACCTCAACTAGATCAAGCCTAAGTATAACCTAACTAATACTTAGTTCAACTTAAGTCTAAATCAACCTAGAACTAAAACACAACACAAATCTCCTGAGGTTTAATTCAACTTAAAAATAAATTTACCTTGGGTTTTTCTTAGTTCTAACCTACAGTATATCTAAGCATGGACAATCCTATGTCTAACCTAACTCAGACAGAGCTCAACATGAACTTTTCTCTAGGTTTAGCCATACCTAGACCTAGCATGTGTCCAACCAACTGTACTTAGTTAAGATCTCAAGTCTAAATTAACTTAACAATTCAACAGATTCACTAAGTCAACCTGACCTAACTCGTGATAACCTAATTTAACTAAGTCACCGGGTCTACCCGACCTAACTCGGGTTGACCCAATTCAATTGAATCAGCGTGTCAACCAGAACTAACTCAAGTTAACCCAATTCAACTGAATCACTGGGTAAACCTAACCTAACTCGAGTTAACAAAATTCAAATAAATCACTATGTCAAGCCAACCTAACTTAGGTTAATCCACTTCAACTGAATCACCGGGTCAACCTGACCTAACTCGACTTAACCCCAATCAACTCAATCATCGGGTCTGATTCACTGGGTCGACCTGACCTAAATCAGCTTAACTGAAATCAACTCTACTCACTGGTTCAACCTGACCTAACTCAGGCTAACCCAATTCAAATGTTCCTCGAGTTAATCAGACTTAACTCGGTTCGACCCGACTTGAGACTCAATTTCTAAGTTAGTTTAAGTGTCAAGCCGAGTTTAATCAGGGATTGATTTAAGCCATCTAAGTCTATATTAAGTTATATTTCATTCAATTCTAGTTTAACTTAAACTTGATTTTACCTAGAAGCTATAACTCGGATCAACTCAGCTTAACCTAGTTTGGTCCCAAGTTTACCCAACTTGATTTGACTTGGCCTACCTCGAGCCAACTTAAATTAGGAAAGACTAGTTTGAAACTTTGGTTAGCCTAAACTAGTTTTAAGAAAATCTGAGGGAAAAAGAACCTAACTCAGGTTAACTTACATTACCTAGAGACTCAGCTCAACCTAACTTGAACTGATCTAAAATCAACTTAGACCTAGGTGACTGGAGGTTAATGAGAGTTTGACTTCTCCTACAATAACAAAAGCACACTTAGCTTCAGTCGGGGATAATTTGGGCCGAAGGACAAACCAACCTAAACAAAATGACATAAAATTCACCCTAAAAGTCACTAAAACTTAAAACTGAACCCAGAAATGCAACTTGATTTGAAAAGGTTGCATTTCTGGGGAGGTAACCCATGGTTGCTAAAAAATTTTCTACCAGTCACTTGTGGCTAATATAATGGTGTTTGAATCCTTGAGGAACTAGTCAAACTTTTTAACGAGCAATAGATCCATCCTCATCAGTTCTTAGAATTTAAATGTGAGCATTGAATTGATTTTGAACAAGTAGCTTAAATTCAATAAAATTTTTTGGAGTTTCACTTTTTATGTTTGAATAAATAAATCCAAGAAAGATGCATGTAATCATCTACAAAGACAACATAGTATCTGAAAGATTGCAAAAAAAATATATATATAGATAGATATATATATATATATATATATATATATATATATATATATATTATAATAATAATAAAATGGAATGATCACCATACATCAGAATGTATGATATGAAGTGGATAAGAAGCTTAAGAAGTAGAACTGACATGAAGTGGAACTGAATTTCTGAAGGTGATGATGAAGGGAAGGAATATTTCTCGTAAGAGATTGTTAAACTTGATCATTGGGATGACAGAGTCTTTTATGGCAGAGATTTGGAACTTATTGAATAGTGAGAAGAGCAAGTGATTGCTTTGAAGAGGTATCCAATGGAGGAATGGGATAGAGTCCTTGCACATGTGGTCCTTCAAGAATTATTTTGCTGGTCTGTAAATTTTTGATAGCATATCCATTTCCCGTGATAAAAAATGCGCCGGAGCTAGTTGAAGTAAGTTTGATATACGATAAAAGGTTGTAAGCAATATTATATGTGTACATGATGCATATTTGCAAGTAATTAATAAGTTACGTGTCAGAGTTGGTAGAAGTCCTTATCTAGTGCTAGTAATGGAGAGTTACTGATTGTGATAGAGTTATCTTCGTTGTACTGTTGAAATTGTAAGGAGAGATTTGAATCATCCATGAGGTGCTCGAGGCACCGCTGCCCAGGTACTGGGAATTAGTTGAATGGGAGTTAAAATCAGTGATTAGAGCTGTGGCCGATTGATAGTTTTGGCCATGATGATGCCAGAACTTAATGTTGAAATGTCCTGACTTATTGCAAATCTGACATATAACCTGGACTTTATAAATGTTTGTTATAGATGAAGGGGAGTGTGACCCTGGAACAACAATATAATTGCTGTCACTATTGGGCCGAAAGTTGATGTCACGGGTAGAGCTGGAATGTCGATGCGAGAATTTGCCTCTGTCACGGGCAGACATGAGAGCAGTTTGGGTGGAATGCTGTGAGTCCTTTGTTGTTTCTTCACTACACAAAGAGTGTAAAGATCATCTCGGTTGAGAGGTTGGAGATGGGTACAGATAGCGGTCTTGATGGCATGATAATTGGAAGTAAGACCGATTAGAGTGCAGAGGACGATGTCTTCAAGAGCAATGACCATCCCGGCAGCTGCTAGCATATTAATCGGCTATTTGATGTCTGACAGTTAAGAGTCATGGTCATTCCTTGCATCTTGACATGATGTAACTGACTCTTCACTACTTAGTTGATTGAAGAAGTTGATTGATAGTATTCCAAATAAACGCACATGTGTGGAAGATTAAGGACGTAAGAAAGAATTAAGGCGGAGACAATAGAATTGCGGCAATAACAAGATTTTGATTAATGATTATCCACTGAGTATGTATAACTAGCATTTGAAACCTCACCGCGGGAAGGATAAAGAATGGTAGAGTTTGGTAGGTAAGAATTTCCGGTAAAAAAGCCCTCTAACTCATTAGCTTTGAATAACTTCACCACTCAGAGCCTTCCATGTGATATGATTTTCGGCATTTAGAGTGGAAATGCTGTCCTTGATGTGGGTGATGAGGAACTTAAGTTGGGTGGGAATTGGGTGATCACTAGGAAGATGGAAATACAATAAGAAGACAAAACAGAAACATAATAGAAGATGGAAAATGAGAAGGAAGAAAGGATCAGAGTAAAGCAACACGGAAGCAAACTTTATTATTATTCCAAAACTCAGTCACACAGATATTTATACATAAATGAAAGCTAAGTAAGTTAAACCCAAGGAATAAGATAACAAACGTGGTTTAAATTCCGTGAATACTAACAATATTTAGGTATATTTTGTTAAGAAATTATATTGTTGTAATATTTCTCCAACATTTTTGTAATAAGTGACATAATGAGCCTAATTTTCCAATTTAAAATACGGGAACTTTAATTAACAATTTCAAGAAAGCCTTGTCGTTACTGGACAGTACCAAAGAGAAGACAGCAAGATTTTAGCTTCTCTGTACAAACATGCAGATAAGAATAATGTATCATCGTTTTTCTTTTTTAGCTATCTGCATCTGATTGACAACTAGTGAACACAATCAGCAATGAACTTTAATTGTTATTTACTTCTAAGATTTTTCATTTTTTTTAGTGGTGTAGATATCTGCATCTCATTGCTTACTTGTTAACACATGCACCAATAAAGATTAATTATCATATACTTCTAAGAATTTTCTTAAGTTCTTCATATGCTTTCAGTCCATAATTACATTGCTTAACATTCATCAAATTATCACACAAAACTAAGAAGAAAAGAAAAAATGCTACAAATTCTGAACAGGCATCAACACTATCCCACGTGTGAATCATGAGCCATAAGATTTGGTAATGGGGCACACCACCAAATCGGTTATTTAGGAGCCTGGATGCAGAATTCAACATTTTAACATTTCTTCCCAAAAGAAAAATACAGGACAACCCATTATAAATCAAACAAACTCCTTCATCGCATTTCCACTGAAGCATTTCTATTGACACTGTAACTCAAAGTATCAGCCAATCCTCCATCCTCCTCCTCC
The DNA here is from genome assembly GCA_022702705.1 of Papilionanthe hookeriana x Papilionanthe teres. Classification (NCBI taxonomy): domain Eukaryota; kingdom Viridiplantae; phylum Streptophyta; class Magnoliopsida; order Asparagales; family Orchidaceae; genus Papilionanthe; species Papilionanthe hookeriana x Papilionanthe teres. Next base: position 97,983,890 of record CM040425.1, read on the forward strand.
TCCTCCTCCTCCTTGCTCCCGACTTTACCCTCCGCTCCCAATTCCTTAGACCTCGCCCCAAGACCACTCCCACCCCTCAATACCTCCACCACTTCCTTCATCGTCGGCCTGTTATCAGAATCCCCATCCGCGCATTTCAGCGCCAAAATCAGCACACTCTGTAGTTGAGTCCAGTCGACCCGCCCCTCCATCTTCTGGTCCGCAAGTTGCTCCCAATTTCCCTGCTCCATGAGCGGCCTTGCCCACTGCAAAATGTCTCTTTTTTTGCCTGTAGGTAGCCTCTCGATGGGCTTGCGGCCGCTGACGATCTCAAAAAGAAGGATGCCGAAGCTGTAGACATCGCAGCTTTCGGATACTTTGCCCCACATAGCGTATTCGGGTGCGAGGTAGCCGAGCGTCCCTCTTACTCTTGTGGTAAGGTGGCTGACGCCCTCTGGTATGAGTTTGGCGAAGCCAAAATCAGCCACCTTTGGGCGGAATTTGGAGTCCAGGAGGACATTGCTGGCTTTAATATCTCTGTGGATTATGTGGGGGTTTGCCTCATGATGCAGGTACCTTTACGTGTGAGGTACAAAGTAAGTTGGCAGTTTATATAGTGTAGAAGTAAACATAATGATTATATCCATTTATAGGATGATTTACAATATGATTGCACAACAAATTCGTAATATTGTCTTCTAGTCAATATATTTTTCATAATTTTTTGTTAGAATATTATCGACAAATGATATTGGTCCTGCTTTGACATTGTAAGTGGGTGAGAGTTAGAACCTTTCCTACACATTTACAGACATTTATACTTTAGAAACTAATAAAGTATGATATTGTCATCATCGAGAATTAAGTGAAATGGTTTTTATGCTAACTGTATTTGACGAACGATGCTGTCGATATTAGTGGAAGCCAGCCATGAAAACTTTGCCAGGTTTCCAAAAAGTCAAGCAGGGGAGTCCGAGCAAGGAATCTGTCCATATGTCGAAGCCTTGTTTTTATTTTATTTTATTTTTTTCGTTTTCTTTATCAAGGGTTAAGAAACTGATGCAAGTTTTTGTCTCGAAGCTGGATCGATTAATAATCGCCTGGCCGGGCCTAATATGAGAGAAATTTTGTATACGGAATATGCACGCAGAGTTGCTACGTGCTATCTCAAATAACTTTTAAATAAATTCATAATAATCTTAACATGTAAATGGAACTGCTGAAGGTTATTGAGAGGTTATTGAGGTTATTCGTGATTTTGTGAGGTTATTGGGTATTAACACCAATAACCCCGAAATAACCCCCCAATAAAGCTTCCGCGGTTCCACTTGGGTGTTATTGGGGAGTTATTATGAATTTATTGGGAGCTATTAGGGGAGTACGCAAGCAGCTCTAGGTGCTTACTCCATATGCAACATTTTCTCCTAAGACAGCGGTGCTATATGCATATGAGAATTTCCGCCCAAGCAATTTAAAAAGCTAAAAAAAGGTTCATACGTAAATTTTCAGCATTTTTATAATAAATTTGCAAGGAAAAACTAAAAGATTGAAAGCTACCGAGATATTGTATGCAAGCTCTTCCACTTCATTTCATTATTATTTACTTATTTTTGCTACATTTTTCCTTTTTGATAAAAAAATATTCTAAATCTTTTAACCACATGTTTTATCATGAAATTTTTTATATACTGATATTAATTAATTTATGTTTATTAATTTGAATAAATACCACTATAAATGATTGAGCCAGCTTATACCATAAACTTCAAATTAAGCCAAGAAATACTGATTTAATTTTTTCCTAAATGTTGAGCGATAAATATTATGAAGATGTGAAAGAATGAATAAACTTTTCATTTCAATAATATTATATATTATTTTCAAAAATTAAATATTGTTAAATAAATTCATGTAGATTCAAGGTTGTCAATTGACATCATATTTCTAATAATATAATGAAAGAGTTAATGATATTCAAAATGGATTCATACTACTCACAAATGTCGGTTTTATTATTATTTTTTTAAACACTAATATACTTTTAACTCTAAAGGATTCCATTCAGCCAATTGACAAAAAATTGTAAGTTATCATAGTTTATATCATAAAAATATTAATAAAATAATAATAATAACAAATGCTCAACATATTAAACCACATTTCTAACTCACAAGACCTTTCAAAATTTGAGAAATGGAGGATTGACTAAATATTTTTCTATTTATGTTGGTTTACATCATAGATCGGCTTTAAGCCCATATCTTTTTGGTTTAGTTATGGATGGTCTTACTAGACATTTACAAGAGGATGTACCTTAGTGTATGTTTTTTGCTGATGATATCGTCCTTGTGGATAAAACGAGAGAAAAAGCTCAGGAAAAACTTGATTTATGAAGGTCTATATTGGAGTCTAAAGGCCTTCGCTTGAGTAGAACTAAAACTGAATAGATAGAATGTAATTTAATAATAGTAGCTTTATTGACAGAAGTGTAACTTTGGGTGAGCAAATTATTAAAATGTGGGAATGATTTAGATATCTCGAGTCTCATATTAAGAGAGGTAGAGGTAGACCTAGGAAGACTTGTGCTTATTGCATAAAGAATGATCTTAAATTATTAGAATTATATAAACATATGACACAAAATAGGATACAACGGAGAAAAGGGTTCATGCAGCCAACCCCACTTAAGGCTTTGTTGTTGTTGTGATGAGGGTGTTATTACATTTTCTGTATCTTTCTCTTAAAATGTTAAAGCAAATCCTATAATTCAAAATCTATTAACTGCAGCCAAGGCATTTCCGGCTTCCTTTTAAAAGAAATATATTTATCTTAATCTGTGTCTTCAATCATCATCATCATTATTATTACTATTAATAAGAAGTTAATGTTTGGACTACTTACGCAATACCCTCAGCTGATCCAACGGCGATGCGCATACGTCTCTGCCAATCAAGCATCACATCACCCACAAAATGACCATGCAGATGGCTTAAAAGGCTGCGGTTAGGCATATAATCATAAATAATAAGCCGTTCATTACCGCCGGCGAAATAACCCCTCAGCCCCAACAGATTCTTGTGCCTTACTCTCCCCAGCACCTCCACCTCCACTATGAACTCCATCTCCGATTTCGCCGTCATCGTCTTAAGCCGCTTCACTGCTATCTGCATCATAAAAAATGAAAAAGACCACTACTTCGTAAAAAAAAAAAAAAACTGGATTTTTATTCTTAGATGGATGTGGAAAGGCCTCACCTCGGAACCATCGCTGATGCGGCCCCAATAAACCGTCCCGAAGCCACCTTCGCCCAGCTTGTAGTCATCATGAAAGTTGTTTGTGGCGTGGAGGATATCCTTGAGCCGGAATACCTCCCACGGGAACTCATGGCCGCCGGTAGACGCGAGCAAACTGCAGTTTACCAAATAATATTTGATTTATAAACTTATTAATGGATCTGTGATCAAAATGTACTTACTTGTTGGCATTCTCGTCTTCTCTAGGAGATGAGCAGCACAAACTGCGCAGCTTCATCATCTCGAACGCCTGCAATTAAGAGAGGTGGGAAGAGATTATAAAGGGAGAGACTGTTTAAGACATTTCTTTTCTAAAGCACAGAATTAACTTACAAATGGTTTTGCTGCTTCAGAATGACGGTGGGGTCCGTTTTCTTTCACCGAATTAGCATATATGAAGAAGACAAATAGGCTCTGCCATATGAAGAAGGATTTGGGTTCAGAATTGTTATCCTCTATTGTCTTGTTATGAATGGACGAAGTTTTAAAATTCGAGAAATTTAAAATTTATAATGATTAAAATTAATTTTAAAAAAATTATGTTTGACATTGTCGCTGTTTTTGAGACGGCAGCAATGTGCATACTTTTTTTTAATGATAGAATTTTAAAATTACTGACTTTTTTTTATTTATTTTTGATATGGATCTAATCTTAGGAAAAAAAAAATTAGTAAGAAAATAAAAATGAAAATGACTCATTTGTTAAAAATTAGAGATGGATTTTACATATAAAAATTTAAGTTTAATTAATGATTATAATTTTTTTATAATTAGTAAAATTGAAATAGTGAATATCTATTAAGTTTTGTTTGCGCAATTATTAAAAAAAATATATTTAGAAATATTAGTAAAAATAGTAACATTTTTTAAAGGAGTTTTGTTTTTATCTTAGTAATGATTTTTTCAAAATTTGAAGTAAAATTTTCATGTTTTTTTTTTTGCGATTTAATAATTTTAATAGGCACTTTATTTATTTGATTTTGTTGAAATTAAATTTTGTCAAAATTTTCAAAGAAAATAATGTTAATAAATAAGATAAATGATAAGACATGAGAGTTCCATATATAAAAATAAAATTCAATTTATCTTGATGAAAAAAAAATCATACATCATAATACGCTCAACTGGTATATAGGCATGTTATATCACTGCATGCGATGCTATTTAGGTGGTATGTCTTCACTGGTTATAGTGTAATAACTAGAGCATATCATGCCCTATGCTGTAAAATGTTGTTGCTCCACTTCTAAATGCTTTGACACACCCTCCTATGAGTTTTTTTGTGATCATGATTGGACTTGTTATGACATTAACTACTTACTGTTGATGCAGTACTAAACTGACAAATGATTGCTAAAATTATTGCTACTAAAATGGTGGTATTGAAATAAACATCTAGAATTACCTCTTGTGTAGTGATGTAGAAGGATTACACTATCTAGTCTCAACAAAGATCATGGAATGTGATTGCCCAATTAAAGCACAAGGGCGGGTACTCTCGATGCATGAGCTGGCCATTGGCATGGTTGAGATGGGTGGTTGTGATGCAAATACTTAATGCACAGTCTAGTTTTATTAGAATTGTTGTATGATTCTCAATATTTTTAGGGGGTTGTGAATCTGGATGTCCTAAAAAGCAATAGATGTTGATAGTGCAAATGGTGAAAACAAGTACTCTTGATGCATGAGCTGGCTATTGGCATGATCGAGATGGGTGGTTGTGATGCAACTACATAATGCGTAGTGTAATTTTATTAGAATCGCTGATAAGATTTTCAACATGGTGACTATGCATTAATCATTAATTGTACATTTTTAGTCTTGATTAGTTACGAAAATATGTTTTCGGCCAGTGCGTCGAAGTTGTGCCTCTTGGATGACACCAAATGTAAGATAATCAAAAGTGGTGCCCTTATTGCATTCCTCAGTTGTGCGATATGTTTGAATATAGCCATTGTTTAAAATTATTGCATCCAAGAAAATCTGTATCATTAGCCAATTTCTCCTATATAAATTGTATCTCATTAAATAGGTTGTGCTTACCTCTGCTACTTTGTTTACCTTAGCATCAGTATCTGCCACTATCTGTCATTTCATAGCACTTTCTAGCAAGAGTAACTAAAATATTATCTATTGCACGACAAACATCTCTTGGAGTGCTACATTGAACTAGTTCAACACATAAGCATCACATAGTGCTGAAGAAATAAAGAATATAAAGTCAATAAGTTTGTGTAATACCAAAGCTACCGATATCATACATATAATTCTTTAATGTTTACATTTTTAATAAAGTTTTCATAAATACTTAACTTATTATTTTATAACTAACATTTATTTTTTTAATATATTTTAAATTATGCTTAGTGCTTTCTGCATGTTTATTACAATATTTATAAAGTTTATATTTATTATTTACCTACATAACTACTTATTTTTAGTTGTGCGAATATATATTATAATGGTCTCCTTGCTTAATTCTCATGGCTATAATCTCATCACAATATAAATTAAATTTTATTTATATTTATTTCTTTTACCTATGCATTTAACTTTATTTGTAAAATTCTTTGATATTATACTGAATCAATTACTCAATGCACTTTTTGAACTATAGTCACTGTGCAAGTAAATTAAATAAAAAAAAAATAATATAAAATTTAATTTATAATTTAAAAAATACTTGAGGATTTTTTTTTTAATTGAGCTTAGAGGGGTGACAAATTTGAAACATTCTGAAGAATCAAATAACTCATGACATCACAACAACTTGAAGTGATCAAGCTCACTAAAAATGCAGGAATAAAGACTTAGAAGAGTGGAGAAAATAGGTGAAGGCTGACATCCCCAGTAGTTAGTCATTAAATGGAGCTATGTTCTTAAGAAAATTCTTTTTTTTAATAAAAGTTTCAGGTTTAGTTACTGACAATGCCAAGCCAAAATTTCTTCCAATCTTTGGGGCATTATGTATAGCAGGACTAAAGCGCATGAGTCAAAATTACTTATATATTACAGTTATTAGGGATCAATTACTTATTAAAAAAGAAAGGAAAAAAAAACCTTGAGGGGTGATCATAAAAGTAAAATATCTAAATATTATATCATTGAACTAAAAGAAGCATTTAATACATTTTAAAAAAATTAATATCATGCTCAACTTATTATAATGTATACTTAAAGCTAGAACTAACAAATTTCTTATTGTTGGGAAAAAAGACGACAATAAAGAGAGTTTGAAGCCAAAAAAGTGGGGGAGAAGTGAGGAAAAACGTGGAGAATGTTCAGAGATCTTAGAATAGAAGTAGAAATGTAGATTTCTACTTTTTTGGAGAGATTGGTGAGGGGATTTTGAGAGAATCTGTAAGGGTTTGTACTAGCATTGCATGGATCAGCGACAGACTTTGTGGTAGAGATTTTCATCTTTCTTTCAAGGGAAAAAAACTAAGTATTGTGTTCTTCACTTATTTTGTGGATTTGCTTTGATGTAATGAAGTTTTCTGTTGTGTTTTCTTCGTGCTTTGTGATGTCTTTCTCGTACTCTTTCTTCTTGTTTGGAAATAGTGACATAAGAATATTATGACATTGTTTTCATTCTACTTTTCTTTTGCAATAAGTAAGATTCATGTTTAGGATATTAGGATGCATGCTAAAAGAAGTTTAACTATATATGTAATGATTTTCACTTGCACTTCATTTACATTACAAAAAGAGCTCGTTGTAGTGTTAAAATTTGTTGTAATTGCATTAAGACCCGAAGGGCGGTGTAATTCTCAACAAAGTGGAACTACATTCAAATCCCATGGATGGTGAAGTTCATGGGGTTGAGTGCAAATAAATAGAGAAATTTACTTTGATGGGCGTAGAATTGGAGTTTTTATGGTGACAGACTAAAATCCTCAATTCGGTCCTAGTGTTTGGAAACTAAAGCGAGAGTTAGCCTTCAGGCGAAGAGAAGTGGGAGCTCTAGAGTGAGAGCCAGTATTCTCCCAGCCTAACCACAGATTTAGGGACTAAACTTATGATTAGCCAATGCTTTTTATGCACTCGGAAGAGGGTAAAGAATATGATTGCTCCTATTTGGCACATACAATATTTAATGCAACTCATTCATTTACATTATCCAATTCATTATATAAGAATAGTAGATTTTATTATCTCAAAATTCACCGAACCAATTCATCCAGAAAGGGTTATCTTTAGAATTAATATTTTCCTTTAGGAGTAGTTATTAGTTATTTTAAACATAAGACTTACTTTTAGGAGTATTTGTTTAAAAAACCACTTATATCGACCTTTCAAACTAAAGTATAATAATAATATACTAGAATTTGACTATGAACCTCTTACCTCGCTTCCCTGTGGGATCGATAAACGGAATCCACTAGAGCTCTGTATTACTTGAACGATAAGTATACTTACGTAGAACCTTTAGTGTGTGCACATACATACAAGCATAAAAATATGCAGAAAAATAGCGCTGGATATGAGCCAGACCCAGACTAAGAGAGTCTTCGGCCATTGGAGCTGTGAGATAGTTGTATCTCTAAGGGTACACGAGGGAACTTCCTTCCCGGAATGAAGCTTAGGAGGTTAGCTTGATCACAGGGCGACCCTGCAGAACAGTTATTTGTTACCTTTTTTGTACTGTGGCAGGACATACAACATATGATGTTTTCAGTTTCTACACATATGTACTTCCGATATTTTGGGATGCTTGTCAGCATACGATAAGTTTACTATACTTTCAACCAGAATTAATGAAGATATATCAATTTAACGTGTATTCTTTGAATATGTCGTAATTGTGTAATGGATGAAAAGCCGTAGGACCACACGCTGGTCACAAATTCTAAACAAATAAAGAATGATGCAAAATAAACTTGAAAATAAATGAAATTAAATTAAAATAAAATAAAAATTAAAAATTCTCTTGATAAAAAGAATAGTGATACAATAATGAAATGAAATCAAATAAAAAAACAAATTATAAATAAATTCTTTCGTGATCTCAAGTTCCTCACTCGTTGCATAATTTTGCGTTCTTCGTACACTTCACGAATCTCTCATTTGTATCAACAACATCAAACTTCCTGTAAATTCAAAATTTCAAATCTTTCTTGGTCAGTGCAAGGATTCCAAGTCCTTCAAATTCACATTTTGGAGTCGATGTAAGGACTTCAACTCCCATATCCACGATATTCAAGGATTCGTGCAAGGATTCTAATTCCTTACAATTCCTACATATCTCTGCATTCTATTCACAAGTTTTCCACATTCACGATATTCTAGGATCGGTACAAAGATTCAGACTCCTTAAAGTTTCCACATTTTTTCCACACTCCTTTCACAAGTTTTCCATAATCATGATATTCTCGGGGCCGATTCAAAGATTTCGATTCCCATTGATATGATATGATATTTGAGGGTCGATGCGAGGATTTTGACTCCTCTCCCTATATTTCAATATTCTTCCCACAAGATTTCCACATCAACGATATGCAGGGTGAATGCAAGGATTTCGAACTATTTTTTTCTAAATTTTTGCACCCTCTCTCTAATTTTCCATATTCATGATAGTCGAGGATCGGTGCAATGATTATGATTCCTTAAAGTTTCCACATATTTTTCATGCTCTATCCACAAGCTTCCACACTCACAACAGTTGAGGGACAATTCAAGGATTTCAACAACTCCCCTAAATTTTTGCACTCTTTCTGCAAGTTGCCCATATCCCCGATATTCAAGGATAGGTGCAAGAATTCTGATTCTTTAAAATTTCTCCATATATTCCACATCCTACCCACTTATTTTCCACAACCACGATATTCAAGGATAGGTGTAAGGATTCTGATTCCTTAATGTTTCCACATATTCTCACATCCCGTTCACAAGTGTCTCGCATCCATGATATTTTTTGGATCGATGCAAGGATTTCGATTCCCACACATGATATTTTCGGGATCGATGCAAAGATTTTGATTCCCACACACATGATATTTTCGGGATTGATGCAAGGATTTCGATTCCCACACATGATATTTTTCAGGATCGATGCAAGGATTTTGATTCCCACACACATGATATTTTCGGGATTGATGCAAGGATTTCGATTCCCACACATGATATTTTTCAGGATCGATGCAAGGATTTCGATTCCCACAAGTGATATTCTCGGGGTCGATGCAAGGATTTCAATGCCTGCACACACGACATTTGAGGGCTGATGCAATGATTCAACACCTCTCTTTCCTCTTTTTTTTTCACAAATTTCCCACATTCCCGATATTTCGAATTCGTTGTAAGGATTCTGATTCTCACTTCGAGACTGGTACCTAAATTCCACTTCTCATCTTTCGAGGTCAGTACCTACATTCTGATTTCCATCCTTCAAGATCGGTACCGAAATTTTGATTCTTTTTTCTGCACCCTCGTAAGTTTAAATCTTTCACAAAGTAAAAATTTTGAAATAAATCAAATTCAAAATCTAAAATTTCAAAAATTTAAAAGTTCAGAAATTTAAAGTCAAAATTAAAATCAAAATCGATGCCTAAAATTAAACTCAAATTGAAATCAAATCGAACTCTAAAGTCAAAATTAAAATCAAAATTGAAATTCAAAGCTAATCGGATCGGGTCTCCTTCAAATTTGGAAGCTTGAAATTCATAGCTCCATGATGAAGGTCATCCATCTATTCATCTCCGGTGAGAGTTCTTGGATTTGAACGTTTCATCAAATAATCCCCAGCAGATACTTTCTCTCTAAATTCTATGTTATTTTCTGAGTATGGTGACTTGGACAGTTGTGTTGGTCTTGTTGATCTCTTCGATCAACACCAATACGTGCGGTGTGCTCGTCTGGCACACCACACCTATTGGGGTTCATTTGCTGACCTCACTTTTGTTGAGATCTAGTCTTTTTTTAGGAGCATAGGATCTAGCCATAAAATTTCTTGATGACTATCTTAGAATACTAGCAATGGAAACCTCCTTACTAGAAATTCAAATGCTTCTTCGCATAACTTGGAGTTTCATATGCTTGTTACCAACCTCTAGCACTTAGCAGGATGGAGCCAAGCATAAGGAAACTCAAGAGGAGTCCCCAATAAGATGACCAAGCCTTAGGTTAATCCTAATTGATCTGGTCTTGGGCAAGCTTACACACACACCTAAATACATCACACTTTCACTCCTAATCCAAAGCCCTAAACCAAACATGCCCAACCTTGGTTCCTTATTTTTTTGGAAACTCGTATGAGCGATTCCCCAAGCTCTTTGCCCTAAGTTAGGTTTTGACTAGGACCAACACATGAAGGATCTAGAATGAGACTTTTCTTTGATCCATAGCTCAAATAGGGTGATGTTATGTTTGACATCCTCAATTAACCCTAATCTCATCAAATTCCCAATTTTGACCATTTTAACAAAAATTTCACCAAAATTACCACATTGCCCCTACAACCCTATTTTTTTTTTCAATATTCCCAAATTGTCCAAATTTCCAAATTTCCTTCAAAAATCATTTCAAAACATTTCATACCACTCAAATTGACCAAAATACCCAAAATCCCCAAAATACCCATAAAATCCCTAAAATTACTAAAATACCCTCCATGCTCCAAAAAATTCAAAAAATTCCAAAAATTTTCGAAATCACTCTAAATGACCCTAAGGCTAATTTGAACCACTCTATTGAGCCCAATTTGACCAAATTGACTCATTTTGACCAAAATCCCAAAATTACACTTAAAGGCAAAAAATGCCCAAATCACTCCCAATTTCCACCAAATTGACTTCAATCTCCCCCAATTTCAATTCCAAACTCGAATTCATCATCCAAAATCCCAATTAAACAAAATCCAAGCTCAATTGAACCCAATTTCAAGCCCAATTGCAAGCCCAATCCAAAATCCTCAATTTAGCCATACCCTTAAATTCCATCAAATTGAACCCCATAATCAAATCAATTTCCCCAAATTTAAATTCTAAATTCTTCTTAATACTTCCCCAAGTCAATTTGAACAATCAATTGACCCAAATTTGAACTCAAAGCTCACCCAAATCCAACTTAGGCCAAAACCCCCAAATTTGACCAAAATCACAAATCTCACCAAATTGAACCTCCTAACCCTAAAATCTTCACCCAATTAATGTCTAAAACTCTTTATTACAATCATCTAAACCAAATTGATCAATCACTTGACCCAATTTTTAATCCAAACCCAACTTAGACCCACTTTGAGCCCAAAACCCAAATTTTAGACCCAAACACCAAATTTGACCAAATAAACCCAAATTGACTAACCTAAGCTCACCATAGCTAAGATTTAGACCCTAAGACCCAACCTAGAACCACCTTGCCCAACCTAGTTGAGCCATGGACCAAGGTCCCTAGATTTGGGGGATCTCATCCTATATTTGGTTAAGTGACTTATGCATGCCCTCGCTTGACTAAACCCCCATCCTAATCACATTTAAACTTCAACTTGGCCTCCCTGAACCAGCTAGCCACCTCCCTTGTCCTTGTCAGTCTGCCTAGTCGCTGGAGAACCGCAATACCAAGAGCCACTCCAAGCCTTAAACCCAAAATTGAAACTCCCTGAGCCGGCTCACCCCCATTTACAATTAGCACTTTTCTTCCCTCCACCTAAGCAACATAACTCACCTAGATTGAAGCCCTGGTGGCCACCCTTTCCCTGCCCATTTAGCCTCCACCTCCCATGGCCAAAAAGGAGAGTGTGCATAAACATTGGGGAAAATATGCCAAATTGCTTCCAGAGCTTCTCCAAGTCCTCTTAAGCTCAAGCCCACTACTCTCCATCCATTGCCCTCATTGCTTGAAGCCAATTTCATTACCCATAAACAAGATACCTCAAAAAAATCCACCAAACTTCAAATTGACTTGTTGCTCACCTTCACCAGAGCAAGAGAAAAAGTTCCCCACCAAAAGCCCCATCTCTAGAGCACCCTAACCCACTTCAAGAACAAGCCTGAATTACCCTATGATCGAGTTCTAAGACGGATCGAAGGAGAGCTCAAATTGTAACTTGGAGGAGCTTCACAAGGTTACAACGAATGTCAAGAATCATCCCAATCGAGGCCTCACCTCTTAGGCTAAGGTATAGACTACTTTCCCCCAAACTGAGCTCGGTTTGATCTTTTGTGAAAAAAATTTTAATACCATGTATGATCAACGATATGGATATGCTTGTCTTGACTAGATGAAGGTGTAGGAAATATCCCCAAGTGATTTGGTTGAGTGAAGAGCGAGATTTTAGGGTTTGAGTGCGTGCGGTTCACAGTTCACACCAGTTGGGGATGAAGGCTCTAAGCTGTTGGATCGTGCGTGTAATGAGCAAATGACTGAGATTGTGTCGGACAAGGGAATGATGCATAAAGAGCGATCTCGTGGCAGCTGAGTCAAGTGGCGGCGTCAAATGGCGGAGCACTGCTTGAGAGTTTGGAGCGCCGTAGGATCCAACCAGTGCTGACTGTGTTAAGTAGGAAATTCCCCCATTTTTTATTTAAATTAATTCAGTTAACTTGAAAAATGTATAACTTAGTGTAGAAAATTCATAGAAATAAAAGAAAAATACTCTTTTTCTTAGTGACAGAGAAGACCAATGTGGAAGTTAAATAAAAAATATTTCACTTATATTTATTTTTAAATTAATTAAAATACCCCAAAAATTTATTAAATCATAATTTGTTATATACAATTCACCATGGAATGGGATTTGGAGGGTTTATTCCCTCTTCGTTTAGGGGTCTTCTCTGACTTTTCCAAGTTCACTAAACATCTCTAGCCAGAGATCCCTAATTTTCAAGATAGAGTTTAAAAATTATAAGAATTAAAATATAAATAAAAAAATTATAGGAATAGGTTTGGTAGGTTCATTGTGGACAGAGGACCCTATAAAAAAATGTTAAGTAGATTTAAGTTATTAAAAATGACATTTTAAGTAATTAACTCAATAAAACCCTTAAAAAATTAAATAATTTAAATATAATTAGAAAAATTACAAAAATTATTCCATGCTGTAAATAATAATCATGTTAAGTCCCTATAAAAATTTGAAGTCAATGGAATTGATTTAGTCACTAAAATGGATTTTTTAACTAAAATAATATTTTGTCATTAAAATAATTACAAAAAAATAAAATATAATTGAGAAAATTATAAAAATGGTTTTGGAAGTTCCTAGTGATCAGAGGGACTTAAAAAAAAAATAAAATTGGAGTTAAAATAAATATTTCTTTTTTAAGCTATATTTTAAATTTTAAATATTTAAAAAATAATTAAAAAAAACATAAAAATCATAAAAATATAAATGTGCATCAAGATGTCACAATTAGCTCCTTGGCCACTTGGGAACAATTAAAATATTTTTTCTAATTTTCTAAGTAAAGTTATGATTTTTTAAATGTTAGAAAATGAATTTTTCTTTATTTTGCACTAAAATAATTACAATAAATAAGATATAAATCACAAAAATGTAAATTTGCTTCTCTAGATTCCTTAAACTCAGAGAGATTTAAGAAAAACATAAAAAGTATTTTTTTAATTTAAATAATATTTTATATTTAATTAATACTCAAAATAAAAAAATAACTATAATAATTAAAATAAAATTCAAAAAATCGTGAAAATTGCCCTAGGTGGTCCTCTAACCTAAGTGAACCTGTAATAATTTTCCTAAAGACAAATAATTGGTTTTGCCTAAGTTAATGAGTTAATATTAAATGCACTTATTTTTACTTTAAAATAATTATAAAAATAAAAATAAAAATTAGAAAAATCACATTTTCTCCTCTGATGTTTGACATATGAGTGCGGTAACATAAAAATTTCAAAGTTATTTGAGTTGAATTTAATGAATTATGTAGTGATAGGCCTTAATGGCCCAAAATGGTAATTATGGAGTTTAAGCTTTAAATTAATATTTAGGCTTAATTAAGTGGTAAATGGGTAATAAATGATTTTAATTAACTTTTTTGGATGATTGAAACATAAATGATTAAAAGGTAGAAATCAATCTCACCTCTTCCTATGACAAGGCATGATTGTAATTTCCCCTAATTATCATAAATTAGAAGTTAATTAAATTAAACGATCCTAAGGTGAGGGTTTTGATCTTGGAAGGCAATAACTCACTAATTTGAGACCCCTAGCTAATGATTTTATGATAATACAATCATGGATAAGGATTAATAAAACATAACTTAACATTCCTAAAATCATCAATTCAAGCATAATTCTTAAGGGCTTAGTAGTAAACTAGACTCAATCCAAAATTTTGATTAATGAGGTTTAGAAAAGAAAACATAATTAATTAAGAATATTTTGAAAACACTACTAGCCCAACTTTAAATTAATTGGCTAAATTCCTTGACAAACCAATTTGCCATGGGTTGAAACATATCAAGTGATAGTTACACTGCTCATGACGTAATTAAAATATTAATGTTTACTGAGCATAGGGTTGAAACATACTCACTAAACCTTATTTTAAAATGGATGAATGATTTAACAACTTAATTTTTTAAGAAGAACTCGGGACCTTCCAAAAAATTTTAAAAGTCGTCTAGGGTCATACATCAAATACTTTTATGTTCTTTTTGATATCTTAGAGGACATTTGAGCACATTATGCTTCGCTCAAGAAAATCATCCATCACACAAATGAATAGGAACCCAACAAGTTATGTTTTAGGAATTACTAGGCACACCTGAAACCAGTTTTTTTCTATTTTCCTTCCTTGCAAAATATTTTAATTCCTTGCAAGATAATATATACACTGTAAATACTGACATTTCAGTTGGAGTGCGAGAAGAGGACTGATATGCTTTCTATGCTTTATTTACAGTAATTTTCTTTAATGTATTTTACTTTTTAGTACTTTTCATCTTCTACAAATTATGCCACCTTGCATGTTAAACCAAAACCAAATCAAAACAAGATTCACAACAACAACAAAATAAGACAACTTTAAAAATTAATCACAAAAAAAACAAAAAAAAAAGACAATTGCAACTAAAATAATACTTCTCTTTGGATGATTGAGAGTCTCTCGGATGAGGCAACCTATGGCTGCTAATGAGATTTCCCCGGTCTACATGAACTTATTGAATTCATTTATTTGATTTTGGTAAATTCATTTAGATTAAGTAAATCCAAAGAAAACAGTGGTGCCGATGAGGTAACCGTGAGATCCTAACCTGTGCCGCTCTAATCAGCTTAACCCCCCCTAAATAAGAAATTTAAATAATTATGGTTATAACATCAAACTTGACCACTACACCAAAACCTGAACTTTAAACCCAATACTTCTCTCAAACTCATCAAATTGACACTTCTAAACTTAAATCTATTGCGACGAGGAACATTGAGCAAACATTGTGGGCAGCACGATAAGGCCTGCAGAAGAACATATTCGAGAGAGCAAACAGGTCTACAACAACAAACCTTCTTAGAAATAAATAAAAAGTCATAAGAATTCAAGGTAGTTCGTCTAGTACGACGTAAACCCTAATCTTTTAGGCTTTTGCACACCGTGCAATATAAGCCCTGACTCGTCTTAGGACTCCAAGGTTGTCGTTCGGTTTAACATAAATTCTCTTATCCTCCAGGCTATTTCTATGATCGTTATCATGCAAATGTAAGCCATAAATAAAAAAAATTGACAGTATGAAAAATTAAATAATATCTCTTCTAAATTGAAGCCAAACCATAAGGTAGTTTGAGAAGCCACCGATGTTCTCCTCAGAATCTGTGGCATCTCCAAGCTTTCTTCCTCTGGATTCCGACAACTATTGTTCCAAATTTGCACCTTTCCCATTTGAATTTCCTATTTTTCGACCTTGAAAATCCTATACCCTTTTGAATTCATGAAGGTAATTTTTCCTAATTTAAATCAAGAGTTTTCTTAGGTGATTTCGGTCATTTAAGATGTAATTAACTATAGGAACTTGTCCTTATAGGAAACTTTAAGAACCCAGTGTAATATAAACCTATTTAATTTTCAATATTAGATAGGAGAAATTGTCGGTCAAAATAGAAAGGTTTCACAGATCAAAACGGATGTCAAAGATCTATTACTTTATGTATTTGAGTCTCAATATCAAGCAGTGTGTTTATTCCTCGGGATAGGTGCATGACTTGTGGTGTAGTGCTCATTTACTTAAACTATTAAGTATATGTAGTTTGATTTCATATTTTTAAATTAAAATTGATACGCCACTAACAAATTTTCATCATCCGGTACGAATCTCGAGGCAGTACATTGAATAAGAAACATTCAAATCTCGATAAAAACTCATCCAGAGCTCTGATTTCAGTAAAATTATAGTCAAACTGACCGACTAGATGAGATGAACCTAACTTTACAAAAACTAGTCCAATCCGAGTCAAATCAAGATCACATCAAGTCATTAATCCATTCTTAGAAGATTTTTGGAGACATTTAGAAGGTCAAAGAAATGCCGACACTAGCAAGCCTATACTCAAATCGAGCGTCTAGATTAGACGAATCCAACGAGCCCAAGATCACTCAATTCTGACATCGTTAAGGCTATCAAATGCCTCTTAAATGCCGTCTGATTAAGGGGAGCCCTCTGAACCATACGATCAAAATGGCTGCATTAATTGCACCCAGAACCTTATAAATAGACCCCAACTCTCACATGGGAAGGGAGGAAGGATAGAGAGAACCTGAGGCCTTAAGGAAAAGCTGCAGCTTAGCACCACTACCGACCGCCGTCGACTAACCGCAGACCTCCGTCGACCACCGCCAACCTCCGTCGACTTCCGCCAACCTCCGTTGACTTTCGCCGACCTTCGTCATCGTCGACCTCTGATACCATTGACCTCCTTCACCATCGACCTCTGTCACCGTCGACCTCCATCACCGTCGACCTCCGTCACCATCGAGCTCCATCACCGTCGAGCTCCGTTACCGTCGACCTCGGTCACCGTCGACCTTGATCACCGTCGACCTCGGTCACCGTCGACCTCGGTCACCGTCAACCTTCGTCACCGACGAGCTCCGTCACTGTCGACCTCCACTAATCATCATCAATCATCACCAACCAGACAACGTCAGTCGACATTGTAGTCTGAAACATATAATTACACTTTCCCGTCTGTGGGATAGAGGGTTTCTGTAAATGTCAATCAATAGTGAATTTTCACAACTGGGCCAGGCCCCGTGGTTTTTCCCTTTGTGGGTATTCCACGTAAAAACTTCTGGAGTCACTACTTGTTTCCTTTTCATCTGTGTGCGTGCTGGATTCTCGTACAACGCTAAGATGATAATTTGTTACTCTACCGCCGTGAATTTTTTAGCACGCATCAGTTTGGCGCCATCTGTGGGAAACTCTCAATCCCACCACTGAAGTACTTGCTCAATTTCGTACATGGCAAATAGACAAAATATTCGGGATAACAGAACACCTCAATCCAACACTTATCGTTCCAGGGAGCAATCACGAAGTCAAGGGCGACATGTTTCTTCATCTTCCCGCCCTGGAACACACCATCCCACCAACGAAGGGGTTTCAGGTCCTTCTATGGAAGAACGAATGCTTAGAATGGAGGAGTCTCAAATGCAGATCCTACGACTTCTATGTGGAATCCAATAACCACTGATGAATGAAACTCGTTTACCATTAAATCCGCAACATAAGAGAAACATGCCTGGAGGAACTCGTACCGGCCCCCCTCCCCAAGAAGGAACACTTCCGTGCCGGGCTATGATGCTGAACTCCTAGACACTGCAAGCTCCACTCATCCATCTCATACAGCTCACCTGGCACCACCACATCTTGCTACCGTTCCAAATGATGTCATCCGTAATGAACTACGTCGCCTCATCCAGGAAGAGTTCCCTATAGAGAAAAAGGATCATTTCCACACTAACCATAATATCAACGAATCCTCTCCCTTAGCGAATGCGGTCCTCCAACACCCCATCCCAACTGGCTTCAAGCTGTCGAACATTGACATATATGAAGGGATAACTGACCCCTATGAACATATTGATCATTATCAAACTATCATGCACATTCAACGTGCCTCTGACGCGCTTCTGTGTCAGGTGTTTCCTGCCACTCTTAAGGGACAAGCTCGAACCTGGTTCTACTCTTTGCCGGAGGGCACTGTAAATACCTTTAACGAGCTGGCCAGACTATTTGTGGAGCAGTTCATAGCAAATCAATGAATCATCAAGGATTCATCCCATCTATCAGGAATTCGTCAAAGTGAAGGAGAATCGCTCAAGGACTACTTCCGTAGGTTTTCTACTGAAGCCCGTCAAATTCTAGGAGTGGATCGAGAGTTATTAAGGGGGGTCTTTCTTGGGGGACTTCGCTCAGGACCATTCTACTCATCACTTATGCGGGAGACAGTTCATTCTTATGCTGACCTTGTACGCCGTGTTGAGACACAAATCTCAACAGATGAGGCCATCATTACTCACAAGGAACAATTTGAGCGATTGGGGGGCAAGCGCAAGAATAACGTTGGGGATACCAATCAAATCTCACAATGAAAAAAGTATAGACAACAGGGGAATCGTGAGCAACGATCAGAAAAAGAATACACGCTACTCAACACGTCACGTGTTAACATCTTAATGGCTATCAAAGATGAAGAGACTGTCAAGTGGCCAAAGCCATTAAGAAATCCAAATGGTGGAGACCGGTCTCAATATTGTCATTTCCACCGTGCAAAAAGGACATTTAACAGAAAGATGTTTTCAATTAAAATAAGAAATTGAACGTCTGATACGCCAAGGTCACCTGGGTCGCTACTTACAAGAACAATGTAAGGGAAATCACAAGAAAAACGTTGAAGTTATCGAATGAGAAGTATAATTCCAACTCATCTTATCTAAGTAAAAGACTAGCTTATAAACTCTTAATATTATTTTAGCCAAATTTTCATGTTGCTTTAAAATGTAATTTCATTTAAATTTTCTCATTTTCTCATGAAAGAATTTTGTGTAGAAAGTCCCCTTGATGAAAATAGATGCCATACTCCTGGAAGTCGAGCCCAAGAGGCAAGACTTGACAGGAAGATACGGTACTTCTGAAAGTCAAGCCCATGAGGCAAGACTCAATGAGAAGTTACGACACCCCAGGAAGACGAGCCTAAGAGGCAAGTCTCGATGGGAAGCTAGTAGTGGATAGGGTCCTCACTAGAAAGAATCCATGAGAGCAAGTGGTTGACAGGGTCTCCACTTAAAGACCTCAGAAGGCTAAGAGCCTCAGAAGGCACATGTACCTCAAAGACCTCAGAAAGCTAAGAGCCTCAGAAGACACAGGTACACTTAAAGACCTCAGAAGGCTACAAGCCTCAGAAGACACATGTACATCAAAGACCTCATAAGACTACAAGCCTCAGAAGACACAGGTATATCAAAGACCTCAAAAGGCTACAAACTTCAAAAGATACAGGTATATCAAAGACCTCAGAAGGTTATAAGCCTCAGGAGACACAGGTACACTCAAACACCTTAGAAGGCTACAAGCCTCAGAAGGCACATATACAAAAAATTCCTCATAAGGCTACAAGCCTCAGAGACACGTGTACACTCAAAGACCTCAAAAGGTTACAAGTGTCAGAAGGCACAGATACAAAAAATTCATCAGAAGGCTACGAGTCTCGGAAGAATTTTGAACAATTAAGAAGCTACAACAACCGTGGAAGCAGCAAATAAATACATTGTTATCATCTACAATTGTCACAAAGACTATAAATATCAATAAATACATGTACATGGGCTACAACAAATTAGTTTATCTTCAATTAGAGTTGGCACCGCCTTCGTAAAATTTCAATATTTCTGATGATCGTCAATGAGCCTTCAGATATAGCCACAACATAAGAATCCCCCTCATGGCACGGCGAGAAAACTACAATATTTCTTCATCACCTTCAGAACGTACAAGAGTGGCATGGAAATCTCCTTCGGAATATGCGATATCAAGTACACGATCTGCGATGCTTCGTCGCAATGCACCGCAGCCATGCTTCGCCACAACGCTTCAACACAATGCTTCGACGTAAGCTTTGGCATAACGCTTCGGCACAACACTTTGGTGAAACACTTCAACAGAACATTTCAGCGCAAGCGTCTCGGCATAACGCTTTGGCGCAACGCTTCGGTTCAATGTGTCAGCATAACGCCGCGGCGCAACGCTTCGACTCAATGCTTCGGCACAACGCTTCGGCGCGAAGCTTCACTGCAACGCTTTGCCGCAATAATTTGCTGCAACTCTGCATCGCAATACTTTGCCGCAACTCCGAACCGCAACGCTTTGCCACAACTCTGCAATGCAACACTTTGCCGCAACTCTACGCTGCAATGCTTTGCCGAGACACTTCGCCGCAACTCTGCGCCGTAACTCTACGCCGTAACTCTACGCCGCAACTCTTCGCCGCAACTCATCAAGGCAACTCTTCTCCGCAACTCATCGCCGCAACTCTTCTTCGCAACGCAAGATAACTTTCTCCTTCTCCTCACTTGTGATTCTTCTCCTCACTTGTGATTCTTCTCTTCATCCATGACCTCTATTTATAGGCTTGAGATGAGAACAACATTAAAAAAAAAACAACAAAAACTGCTGCTCATTAAAAAAAAATAGCAGCTCATTAAAAATAAAAAAACAAAAAACTGCTGTTCATTAAAAAAAAAACAGCAGCTTAATAAAAAATAAAAAATAAAAACTCCAGCTCATTAAAAATTAAAAAACAAAAAACTACTGTTCAAAAAAAAAAAACAACAACAACTCATTAATATATAATAATAATAATAATAAACAACATTAGATATTAATTTTTTGATTTTCTGGCCAGTATTTTCGATTTTCAAGCTAAATAAAAATTTAATTTGTCTTTGACACGTTTTAAACCCCCAACGTTTCATATGAAAGAAAAGACAACAACCAACTAATCTAAAATCATTTTTTCCTATATATAAATGTTTTTATTATTCTTATTTACATACATATAGTAAGAATGTTGCAGAAAAAAAAAGTAGCGCTAGACCTGAATATTTTCGGACGACAAATTTGATCTCGCCCTAAAATAGGGGGCAACTGATACGCTACTAACAAATTTTCATCATCCAGCACGAATGTCGGGGCAGTATATTGAATAAGAAACATTTAAATCTTGATAAAAAGTCATCCAGAGTTCTGATTTCAGTGAACTTATAGTCAAACTGACTAGCTAGATGAGTCAAACCTAACGATACAAAAACTAGTCCAATCCGAGTCAAATCAAGATCAG